>JALAZF010000322.1:5721250-7032500 GCA_022829125.1 Lathyrus tuberosus | reverse complement strand
ATGCCAACATGTCCTTGCCACATAAATGTTTTAAGTGACCAGATCCACTCAAGGACTAAAAGAAGGGAATCTTAAAATAACAATGGGAAATCTATGTTTTTTTTTTACAGGGTTGTGTTTGGGATTTCGCCCATATGGTAGGGGCAAAAGGTGTATTAACCCTTGAATTTATTATGATTCTTTTATACTCTTTTTTGTCCTTTAAATTAAAATAAAATTTAACTAAAAAACCAAGATAAAATGTTGCGATCTATAAAACTAGACGTTTACCCGTGCTATGCACGGGGTATTTTCTACCGAATTATTAATTATTCATAATTATTATTGTTTAAAGAAACAAATTTTAATATTGACATTTTTTTTAATAATAATTGTGTTTCTTATTTAAAATATATGTTAAATGTTTTTTATATTAAATCAATAAATAAGTGAAATACTCGACATATATGTAGTTCAGAAGTTAAAATAAATGAAGTAGGAGAATTTAGAATTGTGAAGTTAAATGGAAGGGAAGAAAATTAAATGATAAAATGTAAAATATTAAAAATTTTAGAGCTCAATGAAATAATTTTAGTGAAAATAAATTTCAATATATTTTAGACTATGTGACATAAATTTTAGCATTTAGATGAAAGGGAAATTTTATGCTCATATCTCAAAGTCAAACAAAAATTTATGGTGACATTGCTCTCTTTATAAGAGTTATTATTTCATAGAAATTGGTCTTTTTTTTAGCATTTCTTAATGCACCACCCAAGTTTCTTAAGCACCACATGAAATTATTTTTTTGCCCCCTGATTCCGGATGTGCACATCCGGATGCACCGTATCCTTAAGAAATAAAAAGTTGTTCCGGATGTACATATCTGGAATGCCTCCGGATCTGTATATCCGGAATAATTGCTGTTATATTAGAAGCTGCATGATCACTCTCCCCTTCCCATAATCAACCTTTCTTCTTCCACACTCACTCTCAGCAACCCAAAAAACCCTACTTCATCAATCCCACTTCTCACTAAAAAAGTTCAAGTTTTTGGTGCAACAAATCAAAGGGAGCAAGGAAAGACTGAATTTCAGGTAAACATTCAACTTCATCCACTACATTGCTCACATTATCAATCTACATTTTTGAAAAAACAAGTTACGCTACTTCCGGATGTGCACATCCGGAACGAATTAAGTATGAACTTTTCCGGATGCGCACATCCGGAAAAATGCCTCAAGCTAATTAATTTAAGTTTTCAGCATTTTTGAATATATCTTATTTATACATATTAATTGTTCTATTCTTGTTTATAAATAGATATGGTGCATCCCGATAACATGGCAAAAGAATTAGTTGTGCTGATTTCCCCGAAAGATGAAGGTATGCTCATAAAGTCGGTTGATGTCGGCGGTGACTTTAACAACAAGCAAGAATTTGATGATCGTGAAAGCATGATCGCATACATTCGTAGGACGGCTATTGAGCTTGGCTTCGGTGTAAATATCGGGAGATCGGATAATGGGTCGGATAGAAGAAAAGCTTTTGTAATTTTGGGTTGCGAAAGAAGCGGCAAATATCAAGCACCTCTACGGAAGTTAAAGAAAGACGAGATCGGTACTAGAAGATGTGAGTGCCCTTTTAAGATTGGTGGTTACATGTTAGTTTCCAAGAAATGGAGATTTACCGTTCGTTGTGGTATACATAACCACGAAATATGCTCAAAGCTTCAAGGCCATCCAAGTGTATGTCGGCTCAAGGCGGAAGAGAAGACATGTATAGCCGACATGACCTTGAACCTTGTCCAACCGAAGAATATACTTGCGATGTTGAAACGGAAAGAACCCGAAAATGTTGCAAACATAAAGCAAGTGTATAAAATTTGGTATCAAACGAACAAGGCAATTAAGGGAGATATTAGCGAGATGCAACAACTGTTGAAAGTGTTGGAGGACAACGATTACGTGTCTCGGTACAGATATCGCGATGATGGAATTACAGTTCGAGATATTTTTTGGACTCATCCGGATTCCATCAAGTTGTTCAACACGTTCTCGACAGTGCTCATTCTCGATAGCACCTACAAGACAAACAAGTATCGTCTTCCATTGTTTGAGATGGTTGTCATTACGTCTACGGATAAGACATATGCCGTTGGCTTTGCCTTTTTGGAGTGTGAGAAAGAGGACAATTTCACGTGGGTATTGGAGACGTGTCGGTCACTTTTGAAGAAACATGTTCAAATGCCAAAAGCAATTATTACGGACCGCAACAACGCCTTGATGAATGCGGTTGCAAAGGTCTTTCCTTCTTCCAATGCACTACTTTGTCGATTTCACATAACAAAGAATGTGCGAAGTCGGGTTAAGACCGCGGTGGGTGCGAAACAAGTGGAGTCGGAAGACGAAAAAGTGGTCAAGTCGGGTGTCATTGTAGAGAAAATTATGGATGCATGGACTCATATTCTAAATTCTTCCACAACGGAATTATATGCCAATTCGGTCATTAAATTCCGGAAAGTGTGTGAACGGTACCCCGATTTGTTGAAATATGTTGAATCCACCATTCTTGATCAAGTGAAAGAAAAGATTGTTTGTGCGTGGATCGATAACGTACGATATCTTGGAAACACTACCACCAATAGAGTTGAGTCGGCACATGCCACTTTGAAGAATTGGTTGGGGATTAGCAAGGGGGATTTATGTCGGGATTGGGACACCGATTCCACGAGTTCCGACTCCGACTCCAACTACACGTATGATTTCCTTTATTGACGAGATGCCGGTTTTTATGCACAAACATATCAACGGTATATTCGATGTTGTAGGGGATGGTAATTGCGGTTACCGAGCCATGTCGGCACTACTCAGTAAAGGAGAGGAAGGTCATGCACTTGTACGTCATCAACTTATCCTAGAGTTGGAGACGCATAAAGAAGCATACTTGCGTCTCTATGAAAATCAAGAAAATTACAACAAGGTTCACGAGTCACTTGTTCTGTGGTTGAGTGGTCCGACACCGGTATCGAAATGGATGAGCTTCCCCGAGATGGGTCATCTTATTGCATGCGCCTACGATATGGTGTGTATCGACTTGACGAGATACACATTTTCGAAAACCTTTTTTCCACTCCACACCGCACCTCCGTCGAATCCAAATGATCGCATCATGTGTATCGGATGGCTTGCGAAATCAAGACATTTCGTACAAGTTATCTTGAAACTCGGATGTCCGATACCACCTAAATCACCGCAATGGGCGACACATGTGTAACGCCCCGTTTTGCCAATTTTATTTTTATTGAGTCTTTTTGGATTATTTTATTATTATTTTATTTTATTCCCGACTTTTATGTGAAAATATGTTATTTTTCGTCGTGATTATATTTTATCGCGTTTTGGGAACATTTGCGGGATATTTGAGTGTGGGGGTATTTTGGACATTTCATAGATATTTTTACTAAGTTAGTAAGAAAGAAAAGAAAATAGAAAAAAAGAAAAGGGAAAGAAAAATAGAGAGAAAGAAAGAAGAAAGAAGGAAAAAGAGAAGAAAAGAGGAGAAGAGAGAAAATTGGAGAAAGAGTGGAAAAATCATCAAGAACAATTTCTAGGAATCGATTAATCGGGTAAGGGTGCGAAACTCGATTATTCTATGATTGTATACGATTATGTATGTGTTTTGTTGTTGTTTTTGGATTGATTTGGAGAATATTAGTAAAACCTAGATTGTGTAAAAATTGATTAGAAATGAATTTGATTGTGGTAAAAATCTTGTTGAATGCATTGTTGATTGTTCATACATGTTTGTGGTATGCTATTACACTTCAAATTGCAGTTTTTCTGAGTTTTAGGTGAAGAAATTGGTTGATGTTGGGTTGGAAAACGCAGAAATTGTTCTGCAGAATTTTTCTGGGTATGCTCTGGCCATACGCGTAAGGGGCATGTCCATACGCGTATGAGCCAAGGCGATACGCGTATCATTGGCTTGTTTTTGGGCCAATACGCGTATGAATCTTGGCATTACGCGTAACATGGGCGAGCCATGGGCCAATACGCGTATGGGTTTTGGAACGAGGAATTTGTGAAGGAAATGGGTTCTGTCCGTACGCGTATGGACATAGGTGATACGCGTATAGACAGGAGAATGTCAAAAATGTAATTTTTCAAAATGTGTTTTCGGTTTTGTCCGTAACTTTGGTTCCGATTATCCAATTTTTGAATTCTTGGTGTCGTTAGAAAGGTATCGAGTTGTACTTTATGATTATGAGGTTTTGAGAATTGTTAGCCGATTAAATTTTGTCGAGAAATGTGAATAGTGTCGGTTATCGATTTTTGTCATTTTAATGGCGTAGAATTGACGTGTATTATGCCGTATGTTGTTGTTTTGTACGTGAGATGACTTATGTGCTGTTGTGATGATGCTTTGTGGCCGAAAGGCAAGAAAATGCTAAGTGTGGTATTTGATAAATGTGCATGATTATGAATATGTGCATGGATGCAATGTGAGTGTCATGAGTCATTGTATGCCAAGCATCATAATGTGCATTGTGGAAACGTCCTGAGAGACGGTTTGATTCCCGAGGGGAATATGCTATACCATCGTGTGCCTCGAAAATATGAGGCGCTGCCTGAGGACTTAAAGCGATGGGTATAGACGATTGTGGGCTCCTTTGGAGACTTAAAGCAATCCTTAACGTCGTGTGCCTCGAAAATATGAGGCGATGCCTGAGGACCTAAAGCGACGGGTGAACATCGTAGGCCCGACGGGGAGTTACTTGAGATTCTCAGTAACGAGCGATGGTTCCAATAGTTCCTGAGTGAACTGATGATGAGACAAGAGACATTGGAAGTCGGTACCCGCATGGCATGTGCATCGAGTCGTCGTGTCGGTCTATGTGCATTGCATAAATCATGAATTAATTGTGTGTGAATTTGTGATTGTGATTGATGATTGTATGGTATAGGTGTGGTGTGTAATGGTATTTGATGCTTGAGAATTGTGCGGTATTATGTTATATGTGGTTGTGGTGAGAATGTGTTACTTGTACAATTCTGTGTTATTATATATAATTTTATTCAATTATATTATGGTTGTTTTTCTCACCCTTCTGCTGTTTTATAACGCTCTATGAGGCGTTGCAGATTAGAGCTGCTGGAGGTATTCTTTTTGTGAAGCGTTGCGTCTTCATTCTTTTGGTCGGTCGGCTCTGATATGTGACTCCGGGTAGTTAGGGTGGCCGCGTGCTATTATTTTGTATATTTGATGATGTATTTTGGTTGTACATATGCTACCTGATGTATGACAAACTGTTTATATGTGTATATGTATTTATGTTAATCAGATTTTAGATCTTCCGCTTTAATTCTAATTTCTGAAAAGTGGGTGTAAGGAACAAAGTTTCCTCTGTTTGATTGCTACCCCACAGTTGCATATCATTATGGGCAGGTGTTGCATGAAATGTGTATGTTTGGTTACTTTGATGTGATCCTCCCTTTCTATGTCGCGATTTCAAATATACTCTGATCAATTTTCGAATTTTCTTTTAGTGCTTTAATTGCCTGTTAATTGGGGGTATAGATTGGGGGGCGTCACATTAAGTGGTATCAGAGCTAGTCCGTGTCAGTTGTGTCTGTTGTGTCTGGCATATTGGGCGAGTTGTGTTGGACGAGTTGTTGTTTAACCATAGTTTCTGTATTTGGACGAACAGAATATGGCTGGTCGTAATGATGCTGCTTTGGCTGCTGCGATGGAGGCTATGGCACGAGCTGTGCAGGGTGTACCGAATGCTGCAGGTAATGATGAGTTTAGAAAGAATAAGCCGCCGGTCTTTAAAGGGAAACATGATCCGGATGGTGGGCAGTTGTGGTTGAAAGAGATTGAGAGGATTTTTAGGGTAATGGATTGTGATGACGATGATGATAAAGTGAGGCTGGGTACTCATATGCTGCACGAAAAGGCTGATGACTAGTGGGTCAGTACTCGTCAGGTGTTGGAAGCTGAGGAGGAGGAAGAAGAGATTACTTGGGAAGTGTTTAGCCGAGTGTTTCTAAGGAAGTATTTTCCGGAGGATGTCCGAGGAAAGAAGGAGATTGAGTTTTTAGAGCTAAAACAAGGTAATATGTCGGTTATTGACTATACTGCTAAGTTTGTGGAACTTGTGCAGTTTTATCCTCATTATTTGGAAGCGACTGCTGAATTTTCAAAGTGTGTGAAGTATGAAAGTGGCTTGCGTCCTGAGATAAAACAGGCTATTGGTTATCAGAGGATCTGAAGGTTTTCTGATTTGGTGGAATGCTGTAGGATTTATGATGAAGATAGTAAGGCCCGTTCTACTCACTATAAAAGTGTAAGTGACAGGAAAGGGAAACAACAGTTCCGTGGTGGTCCGTATGTGTCACCGGCTGATAAAGGTAAACAAAGGGGTAATTTTGATCGAAGGTCAAGTGGAGGAGGTATGTCTAATGCTCCTAGGTGTTTTAAATGTGGTGAATTGGGTCATCGCCAGATGGAATGTAGGAAGAAAGTGGATAAGTGTTCTAATTGTGGTGGTATCGGACATGTTTTAGCTGATTGTAAAAGGAAGAATGTAGTGAAGTGTTATAACTGTGGGGAACCTGGTCACATTAGCTCGAAGTGTCCGAATCAGAAGAAAGCTCCGACTAGTGGGAAAGTGTTTTCATTGGCGGGAACTCAGACCTCAAGTGCAGATCGTCTGATAAGAGGTACTTGCTTTATTAATAATACGCCTTTAATTGCTATTATTGATACTGGAGCGACTCATTCGTTTATTTCGTCTGAGTGCGCGGAACGTTTGAATCTTGGGTTGTCTTCGATGGGTGGTGAGATGGTTATTGATACTCCAGCGATGGGGTCAGTAACTACTTCTTTAGTGTGTTTGAGTTGTCCTTTGACCATTTATGGCAAGGACTTTGCGATGGATTTGGTGTGTTTACCGTTGGAAGGTTTAGATGTGGTGTTGGGAATGAATTGGTTGCAATTCAACCGGGTACACATTGATTGTTATCATAAGCTTGTAAGGTTTCCTTCTCTTGAGGAAGACGAAGACTCGAGTTTCTAATCTACCAAAGAGTTGAAGAAACTTCTGGCGGATGAAGCTCAGTTGTTTGGTTTGTTTGCATCTTTGACTGTGGATAGTCAAGTTTCATTGGAGGTGTTTCCTGTTGTGTGCGAATTTCCTGAGGTGTTTCCTGATGATATTTCAGATGTACCGCCAGAGAGAGAAGTTGAATTTTCTATAGATCTAGTTCCTGGTACTAGACCTGTTTCTATGGCACCTTATAGAATGTCGGCATCTGAATTGGTGGAGTTGAAAAAGCAGTTAAGTGACTTATTGGAGAAGAGGTTCGTGAGACCAAGTGTTTCTCCTTGGGGTGCTCCAGTTTTGTTAGTGAAAAAGAAAGATGGGAGTATGCGATTATGTATTGATTATCGCCAGTTAAACAAAGTGACGATTAAGAATAAGTATCCGCTTCCGAGGATTGATGATCTGATGGATCAGTTGGTTGGTGCTTGTGTATTTAGTAAGATTGATTTGAGATCGGGGTACCATCAGATAAGAGTGAAAGAAGAGGATATTCAGAAGACGGCCTTTAGAACACGGTACGGTCATTATGAATATTCGGTGATGCCGTTCGGGGTTTCTAATGCGCCTGGTGTGTTTATGGAATACATGAATCGGATTTTTCACGAGCATTTGGATCGTTTTGTGGTGGTGTTTATTGATGATATTTTAATCTATTCTAAGTCTCGTGTGGAACATGCAGAGCATTTGCGTATTGTTTTGCAGGTGTTGAAGGAAAGGAAGCTTTTTGCCAAATTGTCCAAGTGTGAATTCTGGTTGTCTGAGGTGAGTTTTCTTGGGCACGTAATTTCAGGTAATGGACTTGCTGTGGATCCATCTAAAGTAGAAGCAGTTCTACAATGGGAGGCTCCTAGATCCGTTACTGAAATTCGAAGCTTTTTGGGTTTGGCTGGTTATTACCGGAGGTTCATTGAAGGTTTTTCTAAGCTAGCTCTTCCTTTGACGCAGTTGACTTGTAAGGGCAAAACATTCATTTGGGATATTCAATGTGAAGAAAGTTTTTGTGAGCTGAAGAGAAGATTGACGACAGCTCCGATTCTTATTTTACCTGATCCTAATGAACCGTGTGTTGTGTATTGCGATGCTTCTTTAATTGGTTTGGGTGGTGTTCTGATGCAGGAAGGTAAAGTTGTAGCTTATGCTTCAAGGCAGTTAAGAGTTCATGAGAAAAACTATCCTACTCATGATCTTGAATTAGCGGCTGTGGTTTTTGTGTTGAAGATTTGGAGGCACTATCTCTATGGTGCGAGGTTCGAAGTCTTTAGTGATCATAAAAGCTTGAAATATTTATTTGATCAGAAAGAGTTGAACATGAGACAGCGGAGATGGTTGGAATTCTTGAAAGACTACGACTTTGGCTTGAATTACCATCCTGGTAAAGCTAATGTGGTAGCCGATGCATTGAGTCGGAAATCGTTGCATATGTCTGCATTGATGGTGAAAGAGTTGGAACTTTTGGAGTCGTTTAGAGACTTGAGTTTGGTATGTGAAGTGACATCGGTTAGTGTAAGGCTTGGAATGTTGAAAGTTACTAATGAATTTTTGTTGTCGGTAAGTGAGAAACAAAAGCTGGATTTGAAATTCGTTGATTTGATGAGAAATGAGAATGTGGATTTCAAGGTGGATAATTTTGGTGTTTTGAGGTTTCGTGGTCGTATTTGTATTCCTGATGATGCGGAGTTGAAAAGAATGATTTTGGAGGAAGGACACCGGAGTAATTTAAGTATTCATCCGGGTGCGAATAAGATGTACCAAGATTTGAAGAAGATTTTCTGGTGGTTTGGTTTGAAAAGAGACGTGGCTCAGTTTGTGTATGCATGTTTGACTTGTCAGAAATCGAAAGTGGAACATTTGAGACCTAGTGGTTTGTTGCAACCGTTGGATATTCCTGAGTGGAAGTGGGATAGCATTTCGATGGATTTTGTGACGGGATTACCGAACACTCAGCGTGGGCATAATGCTATTTGGGTGATTGTTGACAGGCTGACTAAATCGGCGCATTTTATTCCGATTGACATTAGTTTTTCTTTGGAACGGTTAGCTGAGATCTATATCAGTGTGGTGGTGAAATTGCATGGGATTCCATTGAGTATTGTTTCTGATCGAGATCCTAGATTTACATCGAGATTTTGGGAAAGTTTACAAAAGGCTTTGGGTTCTAGATTGAGGTTGAGTTCGGCTTATCATCCGCAGTCGGATGGTCAGACCGAAAGAACGATTCAGTCTTTGGAGGATTTGTTGAGAGCGTGTGTTTTGGAACAAGGTGGTGCGTGGGACGGTTATCTTGCTTTGGTTAAGTTCACGTATAATAATAGTTTCCATTCTAGTATTGGAATGGCACCTTTTGAGGCTTTATATGGACGAAGATGTAGAACGCCGTTGTGTTGGCACGAAACAGGTGAAAGTTCGGTGGTTGGACCGGATTTGGTGCAACAAACGACGGAAAAGGTAAAGTTTATTCGTGAGAAAATGAAGGCTTCTCAGGATAGACAAAAGAGTTATCATGATCGGAGACGGAAGGATCTTGAGTTTCAAGAGGGTGATCACGTATTTCTGAGGGTTACGCCGGTAACGGGTGTTGGTCGTGCTTTGAAATCTAAGAAGCTTACTTCTCGATTTATTGGTCCTTACCAGATATCTGCGAGAGTTGGTGATGTGGCGTATCGTGTGGCGTTACCGCCGAATCTGTCGAATTTGCATGACGTTTTTCATGTTTCACAGCTTCGGAAGTATGTTCCGGACCCTTCACATGTGATTCCAATGGACGAGGTTGAGGTAAGAGATAACCTTACGGTCGAGACTTTACCGGTTAGTATTTTGGATCGCGAGGTGAAGCGGTTGAGAGGCAAAGAGATTGCACTTGTGAAAGTGGCGTGGGGAGGCGCTGCTGATGGTAATCTGACGTGGGAGTTGGAAAGTAGGATGCGGGAGTCGTATCCAGAGTTGTTTGTATCAGGTAAGATTTTCGAGGACGAAAATTTCTAAGTGGGGGAGAATTGTAACGCCCCGTTTTGCCAATTTTATTTTTATTGAGTCTTTTTGGATTATTTTATTATTATTTTATTTTATTCCCGACTTTTATGTGAAAATATGTTATTTTTCGTCGTGATTATATTTTATCGCGTTTTGGGAACATTTGCGGGATATTTGAGTGTGGGGGTATTTTGGACATTTCATAGATATTTTTACTAAGTTAGTAAGAAAGAAAAGAAAATAGAAAAAAAGAAAAGGGAAAGAAAAATAGAGAGAAAGAAAGAAGAAAGAAGGAAAAAGAGAAGAAAAGAGGAGAAGAGAGAAAATTGGAGAAAGAGTGGAAAAATCATCAAGAACAATTTCTAGGAATCGATTAATCGGGTAAGGGTGCGAAACTCGATTATTCTATGATTGTATACGATTATGTATGTGTTTTGTTGTTGTTTTTGGATTGATTTGGAGAATATTAGTAAAACCTAGATTGTGTAAAAATTGATTAGAAATGAATTTGATTGTGGTAAAAATCTTGTTGAATGCATTGTTGATTGTTCATACATGTTTGTGGTATGCTATTACACTTCAAATTGCTGTTTTTCTGAGTTTTAGGTGAAGAAATTGGTTGATGTTGGGTTGGAAAACGCAGAAATTGTTCTGCAGAATTTTTCTGGGTATGCTCTGGCCATACGCGTAAGGGGCATGTCCATACGCGTATGAGCCAAGGCGATACACGTATCATTGGCTTGTTTTTGGGCCAATACGCGTATGAATCTTGGCATTACGCGTAACATGGGCGAGCCATGGGCCAATACGCGTATGGGTTTTGGAACGAGGAATTTGTGAAGGAAATGGGTTCTGTCCGTACGCGTATGGACATAGGTGATACGCGTATGGACAGGAGAATGTCAAAAATGTAATTTTTCAAAATGTGTTTTCGGTTTTGTCCGTAACTTTGGTTCCGATTATCCAATTTTTGAATTCTTGGTGTCGTTAGAAAGGTATCGAGTTGTACTTTATGATTATGAGGTTTTGAGAATTGTTAGCCGATTAAATTTTGTCGGGAAATGTGAATAGTGTCGGTTATCGATTTTTGTCATTTTAATGGCGTGGAATTGACGTGTATTATGCCGTATGTTGTTGTTTTGTACGTGAGATGACTTATGTGCTGTTGTGATGATGCTTTGTGGGCGAAAGGCAAGAAAATGCTAAGTGTGGTATTTGATAAATGTGCATGATTATGAATATGTGCATGGATGCAATGTGAGTGTCATGAGTCATTGTATGCCAAGCATCATAATGTGCATTGTGGAAACGTCCTGAGAGACGGTTTGATTCCAGAGGGGAATATGCTATACCATCGTGTGCCTCGAAAATATGAGGCGCTGCCTGAGGACTTAAAGCGATGGGTATAGACGATTGTGGGCTCCTTTGGAGACTTAAAGCAATCCTTAACGTCGTGTGCCTCGAAAATATGAGGCGATGCCTGAGGACCTAAAGCGACGGGTGAACATCGTAGGCCCGACGGGGTGTTACTTGAGATTCTCAGTAACGAGCGATGGTTCCAATAGTTCCTGAGTGAACTGATGATGAGACAAGAGACATTGGAAGTCGGTACCGCATGGCATGTGCATCGAGTCGTCGTGTCGGTCTATGTGCATTGCATAAATCATGAATTAATTGTGTGTGAATTTGTGATTGTGATTGATGATTGTATGGTATAGGTGTGGTGTGTAATGGTATTTGATGCTTGAGAATTGTGCGGTATTATGTTATATGTGGTTGTGGTGAGAATGTGTTACTTGTACAATTCTGTGTTATTATATATAATTTTATTCAATTATATTATGGTTGTTTTTCTCACCCTTCTGCTGTTTTATAACGCTCTATGAGGCGTTGCAGATTAGAGCTGCTGGAGGTATTCTTTTTGTGAAGCGTTGCGTCTTCATTCTTTTGGTCGGTCGGCTCTGATATGTGACTCCGGGTAGTTAGGGTGGCCGCGTGCTATTATTTTGTATATTTGATGATGTATTTTGGTTGTACATATGCTACCTGATGTATGACAAACTGTTTATATGTGTATATGTATTTATGTTAATCAGATTTTAGATCTTCCGCTTTAATTCTAATTTCTGAAAAGTGGGTGTAAGGAACAAAGTTTCCTCTATTTGATTGCTACCCCACAGTTGCATATCATTATGGGCAGGTGTTGCATGAAATGTGTATGTTTGGTTACTTTGATGTGATCCTCCCTTTCTATGCCGCGATTTCAAATATACTCTGATCGATTTTCGAATTTTCTTTTAGTGCTTTAATTGCCTGTTAATTGGGGGTATAGATTGGGGGGCGTCACAACATGCAACCGCAATTGCCGAGTCTTGGCCGGATAGTTTTGTCGAAAGGATGCTTGAATTCGAAAGATTGCACGCAATTGAAAAGGCATCAAATGCGGAAAAATCGAAAGTTCTAGCTCCAATAGATTTAGACGGAGAATTTTGTTTTAACTCTTTTGTATAATCATACGACACAATGTACATTATTGAAGTGAAATATATTGTATTTTTATCCATATGTCTTTTTAATACACTTACGAATTTTATTGCACTGAAAGTATTCCAAGTGGCTGCATAAGCTGTTCAATTCTATTTTAAAATTGTATCAGTAAAACATTCTGATTTGCAGATCTGGGCAATTTCCGAATTTGCACATCTGTAACCAATATTTGTAGGGTTTGTCCAGATCTGCACATCCAGAACGAACTTAGGCAGATATAACTTTACCCTAACTTTTCTATAAATTAGGGGTTTCATTTGATATCATTCACACAAACACTAAATGTCTCAATTGTATGATATCAAGATCCATTGGTATGTCGCAACTGTCTCCTACACCAACCGCAAAACACGCGGCCGCAAGTATAAGTTAACGAGGGACACCTCCATCGGCGAGATCATTGACGACATCGAACATCTCCTACCTTACAGAGACAAACGGAAGGTTGCGAAGATTCAGTATCGTTCACCTTCCGTTGATAACGAAGGGAACGTCGCTTACAGCCTTGTTGAGCTCAAGAATCTAGAGGATGTTAAAGCGATGTGGCAAACGTTTTTGGGCTACGAAGAACGATTCCCGCTCGAGTTCGAGGCGACCGTCAAAATTCGAAGAACGGTCGATGACATCTTAGAGATGTGCAAGCGTCCACTGGGCTATTGATCTTGTAATATTTAAATTTTTGTCGATGTCATGGCGATTTTCTCAATGTAATCCCGATTTTATTTTATGAATGTGAGAAAGATTGTTGGATTTCTGGTGTTCTGCTTCAGCATTTATTCCGGATTTGCAAATACGAATTTATTCCGGATGTGCAAATCCGGTAAAAACTGAAAATTTTTAAAAAAATGGTGCGTCCGGATGTGCACATTCGGAATCAGGGGGCAAAACCGGAAATTCAGTTGGTGCCTAAGAAACAAGGGCGGTGTGATAAGAAATTCTCTTTTTTTTATCAATTTATGTTTATATTAGAAATTAAAGGACAATTGTCCGTTAATTCTTAAAATCAGGATGTTATAGCTTTGCATGATGAGAATAAAATCATGATAATTTGGCTACGAAACAAAGATTGCTCAGGTTTGGCATGGTACCTAACAACACTTGTTGTTTTTGTTTGATGGAGGAATCCAAGAATCATCTGTTTTTTGAATGTTTAGATTTAAAAGCCATTTGGATTAAGGTCTTAGATTGGATTCAAGTGAAGCACACGCCCCATAATTGGGATGATGAACTTGCTTGGTTGATTCGGTGCATAAAAGGTAAAGGATGGAGAACTTCTGTCCTAAAACTAGCTGCAGCTGAAACTATCTATGGTGTTTGGAAATACCGCAACACTGTTTGTTATGGTATCACTGTAGATAACACTATGATAGCTAATGATATTATAGACATGATTGTTCATAGGGGGTGGTATAATGCGAAACTTAGAGTACACATAACTAAGCTTATGAAGTTTTAGTTTCTCATTTTTGTCTTTTTTTGTCTTGCTTGAGGGCTGGATCCCTAGCGATCGCCTTGTACCTATTGGCTTTTTGAATAATACATACCTCTTTTTGATTCAAAAAATAAATAAAATCATGATAATAAAAGAAATATGAATTCATCTTATAACCCACTTTGATTCACAATCCAATTTCTTCAACAAAATATTTAGTTATAGATATTTTTGTGCTCATTCAAACTTTGTACTTACAAATAAAACAATCAAGAATTAAAAAAAGTGATAAAATTAAAAGTAAGTGATGTACTATAATATTGGATCATATAAAGAATGGAGAATAACAAAAACTAAAAAAAATAAAACCTCTCTACATACCTTTTGTAATGTTTGATTAAAAATTAAAGAAATTCTCACATAGTACTTCTGCACACTGTTTTTGAGAAGGATGTTGTTGTGAGTGTTTAAGCTTTAGCCTTTGTAACATTATTTTGAGAGCTGAATAAAAAAAAATAGTTGATATACATTTTACAAACATGAACTAAGGGCAAGTTTGTTTTAGTTTTAAAAAAACATAATCAAAATCGTAATTTATATATATATATATATATATATATATATATATATATATATATATATATATATATATATATATATATATATATATATATATATATATATATATATATATATATATATATTTAAATTGTAAAACTAATTTTAACATCATATAACATAAACATACATTATTGAAGATCAAAACATAATCAAAATCGTAATTTTTGAAAACGTTGTACCTCAAAAATAATTTTTATGAAAATTTATTTGAAATAATTTTAAAATTAAATGATTTTTTGAAATTTTGATATCCAATTTTTTTTTCAATAAAATGTTGATATATCTAAAATAACTTTTTAAATAAACTATTCAAACCAAATTTTTATTTAAAGCTTTTATGCAAAATTTCTTTGTAAATTTTTTTTCCGTAAAATTATGTTACACTATAAAAATTATTTTAAAAAAAAAGTCAAAACAAACCAACTCTAAATTGTATGTGGTTAGTCGATTTATATATGGTTATTAAATGATGTATGGTTTAGTGGAATTGTGTAATTAAAGATTCTTCTATTTCATAATTTTCCACTAAGCGTTTTATTAGAATTATACTTTATTTGAATGTTACTTATGCCCCAAAGGTATAAGTTAATAAATCCATTTATAGAAAGTTTATATTGGAAAAAAAAAAATTTTAAAATTAATTTTATAAGTTTATTAAAATCAGTGCACAAATTTTAAGAAAATATTTTTTTATTTAGTTCTTAACTTATGCCCCTAAAGCATAAGTTAACATTACCCTTATTTGAATTATTTAAATTTAATTAATAATTGTTATATAATATTAATTATTTAATTAATTAATTACTATTATTATTTGTTTTGTGAAAAAAGAAAAACAAAAAATGGGATTGGTGAGGTTATTAATTTTTTTAATTAATAAAAATGCATAAAATAGTTTCTTATTTAATTACAATTTTTAATATTTATGCTAATTATTAATGAATAAATGAGAATTATTATTATTTTTTGAATTACTATTGGAAGGTGGTTACAATACGTGTCCTATGCATAGATTGGAGTACTATTTTTGTAGGCATTTTTTTTAATCGATAATTATTTTTAATGAAGAGTTGATAAACGGTTTTTGAAGTAATGGGAGTTTTGCAATTTGTCTTCAAATAAACTTTTTTTTTTTATAAATTTTTTTAGTTATTTTTTAAATTAATAATAATTATTAATGAATAATTGAGAATTCGTTTTTGAAGTAGTAGTGGGGGTTAATTGAGAGAAAAAAACTAGAAAATGACTGAGTTTATTTTTTTTATCAATTTTTTTTTATATTTTAATTAATTAATTATTATTTATTAATTAATAATCTTTATTTTAATTAATTAATATATTATTTATTAAAGATTTTGATGGGAGCTTTTTAGGATTATAATTTAGTATAACACAAAAGAAATTAGAAGTTTCATTTTATTTTAAAATCTGAAGAGGACTGAAATAAAAACAAATGGGAAATTTAAATTTATAAGATAATGATATGGGGACCCCATCAGAGGAAAATGGTGACAAAGTTGCAATATAAAATGAATCTCTCCGTCCATACATTATTAAGAATATAGTATATGTCAATATAGTAATTAGTGAATGTCTCAAAAATCAAAACAAATAGAATATATTAATATCGATTGCTTGATTGATACAGCTAAATATTTAGTATATTTAACAAATTTTGCATTTCAATAATTTTTTATATTGATTATTGTTTTTTTACACAAAAAATATATTATATATTTGTGTCAAAAAATATCGATAATTGTTTTTAAAAGAGTAAAATCTTAATTTGGTCTTTGAATTTGTAAAGGTTTATCAATTTAATTCCCAACACTTCCCGTCAAAAAGCTTAATTTCTAGAAGAACTTTTTAAATTGAATAAGTCTATATAGTAAATATTTTATTATATAAAAAAATTGGGAATAAAAAAAATCTTGGAGAATTTCATTTTGCTTTCATCATTGTGTAGGAATGAGAAAAGTAGACGTTTCCTCGTAATCACGTACGAATATATGGAAAATTTTGAATTTAATTTTTTGACTATACAATAACGACAAAATGAACTTGTGCATATTATTCAAGGATGTATTTTTCCTATCCTTTTTATATTATTTAATTTCTATGAATAATTTACTATTATATTATATTATAGGTGTATAGTGATATGATAATCTAAATTATATTTGTCATCTGTATTCTCTTGACCAGTAAGTTATTTTAATCCAACCTTATCCTTTTAGATAAATTATTATTCTACTTGAGCTTTATTGGGTCTGAGCTAAATTCTATTCATTCAAGAATTTGGTTCAAGAGATCAAACATGAAGATAACTCTAAGCATGAGTGGTATAAAGGTGGAATGTTATTCTAAAGCATACTAACAGGCCAGACATGCATACAATGCCTTAAATATGAGTTGTGTAAAGGTGAAATATTTTTCTAGGACATGTCAAGAAACTAAACATGTAGACAACCTTTTAAACCAGAATTGAGAGCGAAATGTTTTCTTAAGGTCAGATCCGATTTATAGGCTAGGCAAGTGAGGCCTTTGCTTATGGCTTAAAAAAAATGGGTTAAATAAGTTTTTAGTCCCTATAAATATTCCAACTTTGAGGTTTGGTCCCTCAAAATATTTCCTTCGAACATTGATCCTCTAAAAGTTTTCCGTCCCTAACTTTAGTCCCTCCAGTTAATTTTCACTAATGGAGGATGATGTGGCACGTCAAGTGTAATATTTCTTTTGGTGACGTGTTTAATTTATGTCACGGTGTAAATTGCAGCAATCTTCCCATTACTCCCCGACACTATCATCCTTTTCCTGTCTCACAGAAGAAACACACTTGAATCGAAAGTTGCTGTTTGTGAAGATAATTTGTTATTTTTGTTCTTATGAGTTCTCTTTGTCCTATCCTCTCAAGAACCCTAAGCTACTCTAACCCTAACCCTAACCTCCCTCAACCACAACCTTCAATTCCTCGTTGTTACTCTAACCCTAACCTCCCTCAACCACAACCTGATTTGCTTATCTTTTCCGGTGGAACCGTCTTCAACGGCGTCGTTGAGGATCTTAAAAACTTCACCATCCGTGTTGCTCATGTTCTTTCCGTTTCCGATGACGTTGGAAGCACAACAGAGGTCGTTCGTGTTCTTGGTATGTCTATATACATACATCGTTAATCTTTAATGGTTTAATTGATTGATTGTGTTTCTGTATGGAGAATTTTGGCGAATTGTAATTTGGGGAGGAGTGGGGTTTTTTTAGGGATTTGATTGATTGTGTTTCTTTCTTGAGAATTTTTGTGAATTAAAATTGGGGGAGAAGTGAGGGGTTTTCAGGGATTTGGTTGATGTTAGTAGATTAACACAATAAAAAAATCCAAATATGCCCTTAAGTGGTTCTGAAAACATCTAATGTATATGAAGCTTAATGTTTTCTTATGTGGTACTAGAAGAATGCAGCCTTAGTTATGAATATCTTTCGTGAACTAGGCACATTGTTGATAAACCTCTTACAGAAAAATTGCCTTAAATTTAGATTTATTTCGGGTGAAAATTTAGATTTAGATTTAGGGCTTCACTTTATTGGACGATTATTTATTTTACACAAGATGCTCTGCAGGAGCAAGTCAATGAATTGCCACACGTTTATTTATTTATTTTTGAATTCTCATTTTAACTCATGAATCACTGATCATAACTTATTAAATTCATTTTTCTTGGTGAAAAAACTATGCTTGCAGTTAACAAACAACTAAATGATAAAGAGCGTGTAGTTATTGCACTTGAAAACCCCAACCTTGTCGAAATGGTGGATTAAGTTTTGTATATTTATGTCATTTCTTAATCATATATACACATTTACAAATAACAATGTTTTTTTAATCATGGTTTGTTCTACATATCTATTTAATAAATAAGTCATATTTATTTATAAAAGATTCATTTATAGCGTGTTGCCTATCTTATAAACATGAACAAATTCATATTCAAAATTTGAATTCCAACATCTCTGTTGGTTAGTTTCTACCAAGATTTTAATTTCAGTAATGATGCATTGATGCAGGTGGATGCTGCTTTGGCACTTCTGAGTAATATAACCTCAAATGTGAGTTGTGGGCTTCATACTGTTGGGCATGCTGTTAATACTAGTCTATATCTCTAACGCCACATGGTTGTATCCAGGATTCAGTAGATACATGTCTTTTACTGTTCTAACTTGATTGCAATAAAATATGTTCTAAAAGTTGTTAGTATTTTAATGAAAGCTTATCATTTAAGCTAGTAAATAAATTCAATCACGTATTATCACATTCTTGTCAACTACTTAGAGATCAAGCTTATCATTTCATGCTTACTTAGAGCAACACTACTTAAAACAATTTGGTTGTTACATCATAGATATTTCTAACGAGTTAATTTGTTTTAATGCTATTAATTTATGAAGTTTATAGACAAACTCTGATTCAATAAAAAGAAAAATCATCTGCAAGACATTTTATTCATTTTACCTATTATCATTTCTTTCATAGGGTTAGTCTAATTTGTAAACAAACATTAGAGACGACATGCTTATACTTTTGCAGGGTTTAAGGGTTGGTAATAGCATGACATGTTTGTATGGAATTTGAAGCAACTTGTTAATGTCATGGTTTGATTCGAGTTACTTCAGAAGTTTTAAGATTTGATTTGAATTGGTGTGTTTAAATTAGTTGTAAATTAGCTAGGAATTAGCTACAGATTATTACTAATAGGATGGTGTGTTTAGATTAGCTAGGGATTAGCTAGGAAATAGCTACAAATTAGCTATCATTTATGGGTTTAGATATGATATTAATATAAAAAAATTTAAAAATGAAACAATTGACATGTGACATTTGTGTCAGCATTTTTTGCCACGTTGACATTGCTACATGTCTGCCACATCATCAAAAAAATCCACATGGCATGCCACATCATCCTCCGTTAGTGAAAACTAACGGAAGGGACTAAATTTAGGACGGAAAACTTTAGGAGGATCAATGTTTGAAGGAAATATTTTGAGGGACCAAACCTCAAAGTTGGGATATTTATAGGGACCTTAAACATATTTAACCCAAAAAAAATTATACATAATTATATTGTACCTTTGATGCAATGATGCACCATTAATTAATTACTTATATTGTTACTGTAAATACCATTAATTAATTATTCCTTCCATTTTAAAATGACTGTCGTTTAAGGGTTTTGCACATAGATGAAAGAAAATAATGATATTGTCATAAAATATTGCACTTTTATTAAATTGGTCTTATTAATATATTGGAAATAGTGTACAGAGTAATAATTATATGATACAATTGAAAATATAACAATTATTACTCCATTAAAAAAATGAGAATGACATTCATTTTAAAACAAAAAATATTATCTAAAACAACAGTCATTTTAAAACGGAGAGAGTACTTATATTGTTACTATAAATTTGTAATGTTGCAAAAGTTGCAAATAAGAAGCTAAAGAGCCACATTAATATGTACATTGTATTTGTAGCAACTTTTTTAATGTAATAATTTCATTCATTTGTACCAATTTCTCTCTCTCAAAATTAATTCATATTAAATACTAAAAGATAATAGTACAATTTTTTTTTTACTTTTACGTTTCATTCTGTTGTCTCTTTCTCCTTTTCTACTTTCATCCTCCTATTCCTATTACTTTCGTACAAATTTTAGTTGTATCTCTCATCTATCATTCTAGTTTTGCAAAGAAAAAAAATTAAATATTATAAAAAAAAATTGTAAAGAAAAAGGACAAAAAGATGAACAACAAAGTCAAGATTAAAGAAGCATTACAAAAATCAGGTTTTATTTATTTGATATTTTATCTTTTAATTTTTATTTTTAATATTTTAATTTATTTTAATTTTATTATTGGTGAATTTTATTTATTTTATATTAGTGTGTACTGCAAAATATTTTTTATTTTATTTAGAATAGAAGAATGTCAACACGAAAATTTCAATCAAAAAGTTCAAAATTAAAGAAAAAAAAGAATTGAATCTTTAGTTGAATCACAAAATATAGCTTTAGATAAATTTATCAAAACAAGCAAAAAAAAGTAAATTTGAAGAAGAACTTAACAATATAAATGAAGTTAACAACTTAGACAATGATGAAAATACAAATAGTGATTTATTAATAGAAGTGTTTTATCTAGAAACACATCGTTAATATGAGTTCATGGGTTGATCAGAAACAAGATTGTTAAAAAATAAAATAATTGACATACATGTTCATGAACAAATAAATAGGGATAGAGAACATTGGAGAAATGTTTTATTTAGAATAATTGCACTTGTTAAAACTTTTGGAAAAAACAACTTACCCTTTCGTGGAACAAATGAAAAATTTTATCAAGAATATAATGGAAATTTCTTAAGTCTTATTGAAATGATTGTTGAATTTGATCCTATAATGCAAGAACACATTCGTCAAATTAAAAATAGAGAAATTCATATCCATTACGTTGGACATAAGATACAAAATGAATTAATAAGTTTGATAGAAAATGAAATTAAAACAAAAATTATTCAAGAAATTAAAACAAAAATTATTTAAAAAATTAAAAATGCAAAGTATTTTTCAATTATACTTGACTGCAATTCTGATATAAGCCATCAAGAGCAAATGATTTTTATCTTACGATGTGTTGATATTTTTTCTACTCTAATACAAATGTCTGAACATTTTTTAGAATTTTTAATAGTAAATGATACAACTGAAAATGGTCTTTTTAATGCAATTATAAATGAGATAAATATTATTGGACTTGATATTAGTAACCTAAGAGGACAAGGTTATGATAATGAGTCTAATATGAAAGAAAACATCAAGAAGTGCAAAAAATATTTTTAGACATTAATCCTAGACCATTTTATACTCCATGTGGTTGTTATAGTTTAAATTTATTACTTTGTGACATAGCTAATTGTTGTCCTAAAGCTACATCTTTTTTTAGAGTGTTGCAACGTATATATACACTATTTTCTTTGTCTACTAAAAAGTGGAAATTTTACAAGATCATATCCTTATCCTAACACTTAAATCATTGTCACAAACACGTTGGAAAAGTCGTATTGAAAGTGTGAAAGTTTTGAGATTTCAAACTGTTCCGGACTGCCCCAATGGCTAGGCATGATCCAATACACTTCTGCTCCAAAAATGGCCCAATAGCCTAAGCCCTTCCAGTTAAGGGAAGAAGGAAGCATTCTCTTCTCTGCCCCTCCGCTGAGGAAGGCTGGCCAGCTGAACGCTAGGATCAGTTGTCCTTCGTCACATTTCTGCCCGTCACGCAGGTTGCATCATCTAGGAACAATCACGGCGCCCTTGCCCGCGACCACCCCCTTGCTCGCAGCAACGACTAGTTCCGAGCATGTCTGCCCGTCTCAACGGCTAGTTTATGGTAGTTACCTACTTTTGGGGAGCGAATATCTCACCCCGAAAATAGGGACCAATGGACAAGCGCTGAGGGCATTATAAAAACCCTATCATTTGAGAGAGTCAAGTATTCTAAAATCATCCTAAGACATACTCACTTTATACTTGCCTTATCTTCTCTCGATTCTTACTTTAGCATCAGATTGCCTTGCAGGTACACCCTCTCCTCATCTTTGAAATCCAGCATTGCGGACGAAGTCTCTGGCCCACTTCAGGTTCTGATCAACCAGAAAGATCAGTGGCGCCGTCTGTGATAAACTATGTTCTCCTCGTATTTCTTTCCCCATAAATCCAAGACCAAAGTAGTTCTTTCAAGATTCCGATCATGGCCAGCCATGACAACGTCAACGATGATCGCAACACCGGCGTCCTCCCCGTCAGCAAGACAAACACTAACAGGGCAACCCCCTTTCTTGGGAACGATGTTCATCAGCAGAGGGATGGATTCACCGCGTATCCCTCCCCGGATCGCGCTGACAACGTTGAGGTCCAGCCCTCAAAGGACCATCAGCTCGTCCCAGTTCTGCCCAACGCTGATTCGGCCATGGCAGCCTTACTCGAGGCCCTCAACAAGACGAACCTTCTGATCCTCTAGCAGAATGCAAGAATTGGAACCTTAGCAGTGACCCACCGTCCAAGATCTCCTTCGCCGAGGTGAGATCGCCGGAGATCTCAAAGTCCTTCTCCTAGACGAGGAAGAGACCACCTGGTGCCAACGAAGCCAGAATCCCTAGTAGTAAGAAAACGCGACCATACTCCTCCCCGGAGCCAGCACTCCCTAGGGGCCAAGAGAACTAGAAGGGATCTACAGACAGAGCACCAGCGTCCGCCTCCGCCCAGACCCAAGGTCCTGGCACGAACTCCTTCTCCCCGACAAGATCACGGTCCTCTCCCTGGATGAAACACCCACTCTCATTCGCGGTCGAGCAGCAGTAGCGACGACGAGCCTCGATGCCCGTTGTCCCAAGAGATCATGCCCACACGCCTACCCAAAGGACTGGAGAAACCCCCGCCCCTGGGCACATACGATGGCACTACAGATCCCGACGAGCACATCAAGAACATCGATGCCCTACTCGACTACTGTGGCGTCAAAGGCGCCATCAAATTCAGATTGTTCCCGACTACCCTAAGGAAGAGAGCAATGTCATGGTACAAGAGCCTCCCCTTCGAATCCATCACATCGTGGAGGCAGTTGGGGAAGATGTTCTTCAGACATTTCACGGTCTCTCATCGTCACCCGAAGACGGAAGCCTCCCTTGAGGCCATCATTCAAGGGAAAGACGAATCTCTTCGAGCATATATAAAAAGATTCAATTAAGAAGCTGTCCAGGTCTCCACAATCGACGAAATGAAGAAGTACTTGCTCGAACAAGGACTCCGTCCCTGCAGCGACTTTGCCAAGGCGGTTGGCATTGAGACTCCAGCGACACTGGACGCCCTCCTCCTCAAGGCTTAGGCGTACATCCAGTACAAAGAAAAGGAAGCGGTAAACACCACCCGGGACTCAAGGCACCAAGAGGGCGCCAGTTCCTCCATGCACGACGACTCCTCGACAACTCGTCGGGGAACGGAGAAAAGGAGGGATGACCGCCCCCAGGAATCCCGAGATCACAAAGGGTTATTTATCCGTTTTCACGAATACACTCCGCTGACCGTCTCTCACGAGAAGATTCTCTCTGAATGCGCGAACTCGGAGTTTCGGAAGGCAGGCGTCTGTTTCCCGAAGCAGATACCGACCAAGCCGAATACATATAAAACGAAGTACCGTCGGTTCCACAAGAGCCACAGGCACATGACATATGATTGCATCCATCTAAAGGATGAAATTGAGATCTTAATCAGGGACATGCACCTGAAACAGTTCTCAAAGAAGAAGGACGCTCCTCGGCAGGACGCCCAGGAATCAAAGAAGGTCGAAGAGGAGATACACTACTACAAAACACGCAAACAACAACGCCCAAGCCACCACGGTTCTTCCAAAAACCGTGGTGATATCTCTAAACTCAGGCGCTAACTTTATATTATATTTTTTAATTAAAAATTTATAGGGTATTATAACGGTTGTAAGTATAACCGATATGATAGAATCAATCTTTCATGGGTTTGAACCTCAGCTGTGGCAAAAAAAAAATTCATTTAAGGTTAAGGCGCTCCTTTCTTTTATTTATTTATTTTTAAATAAGGGATATCACTACGGTTATTATGGGTAACTGTCGTGATATAGTTTTCTATTATTTTAAAATATAAAATATAATTACGGTTATAGTTTTAAACCGTAATGAAAAGTGATATTTTTTAATATATAAACGAAACTATCTGTTGCCCAGTTCATAACTGCCATTTCTCTCTAAAGAAAACTCTAACACAACCCTCTCCTCTCATGAATCTTAACCAATACTGTTACAAGTGAATGGAGAAACGAAGCTTAAAGGATATCTGACAGGAGCAACATCCGGCGCAAACTCCTACGGCGACGAAGATGGTATGTTCTCATGCTCTCTTCTTTCTACTCTTCTTCTGGATGCTGTTGATGTTTAGAATTTAGGATTATTGTTTTAGGGTTTGGTTTTAGGATGCTGTGGAAAACATTATGTTATTGATGTTTTAGGGTTAAGTTTGATTTTTGTTGTGTTTCCTTGTAGATACATGGTCATGATGTGATGATGGTGGTAGCAAGCATATGGTGGTAGCAAGCGTATACTATGGTGAAGTTTCATATGGTTTTTGTAGCCATGAAGAAAAATATAAGAAGTATGAAGTTATTGTATAAACTTCACCCACCTTATATTTCTTCTACATGGCTTCACAAACTAGATGAACTTGATATATCTTGATTTGTTACAGTTCCACGATTATTTTTAATAAGAGGTACATTATTGACTCAATGTATCTTGATTTGTTACAATCCCACTTGGGGTTTCGTTGCTTAAATAATGTATTTTTTTATTGTGTTGCATGGATTTGTTGTATGTTGTTGTTGACAAATGTTCTCAAAACAAGAACAAAGCATTGCTAAGTCACAAGATAGAGGCTTCTTGTGACTTAGCAATATTTTGTTCTTTAAATTCTTATACAAGTTGACAAGTTTAGTTTATTATATACTATGTATATTGTTTGTTTCACTTACCTTTTAATGAAAATGCAATCATTTATATTAACATAGAAACTTATATTCTAAAAATTAAGATGTATTTGAAAACCAACCTATATCAATCAATGTTTTTCGAATCGCATCCGTCTCATTCAGCACATTTTATGTTCTTTAACACATAATATATGGTTCAATGGTCTGTTTGCTTCAATTCATTGATATAATTTACAATCGCGTTGATAAGCGACGATGATGAGGTAAACTATAATAAAAGATATCGATGAATTGAAGGAATCAGACCATTGAACCGTATATGTGTTAAAGAACATAAAATGTGCAGAATGAGACGGATTCAATTCGAAAAAAATTGGTGTGTTTAAGTTGGGTTTCAAGAATAGTTTAATTTTCAGATTATATATTTCTTTGCCAATTTGAATGGTTGTATTTCTTTAAATAGGTGCATGGTAAATCAAGCAATATACATTGGTAAATAATAAACTATGGGTACTTTCCACGACGGTTGTCTACATTAACCGTGATCTAATGTAATTTATTTGCTGTTGCTGGGTTTCGAACCCAGTACCTTATGTATCACAACTGTTGTTAAGCATAGCCGTTGTGATATACTGCGCGTTTTCCAGAATACAACAATGGTCCCAGGGTCGTGATTATAAGTAGCGCATTTACCACAACACTCTACATAACAACGCCTTGATCTGCGTTATTATATGTATTTTTCTACCATTGTTAAAGGGGTTTTCTATAGTAGTGATACCTTTCTCAAACGAGACCAGTCTTCAAGTCACCATGAGCATCTCACGGTCGGAAGACTTCTACGTCCCCGATGGGCTCAACGTCCCTCCTTACTTTGTTGCACACATCCCATGGGAAACCTTCCCCTCCGCCGTGGTCATCTCAAGAGGGGGATTCAACAAGGTGACCATGGGATCCGTAAAAAGGAAGTTTGAGCATCTCATCAACACAAGCTCGAACCAGAGTTCCACCCTTGATAAGGTCCGGGGAGAGTCGGTTCCCATCACCTTCTACCACGAGGAACTCCTCGGTGAAGCTCCCAACTCCAGTATTCCTCTGCTCGTAAGGGCATAAATGACTAACTTTGACGTTTGGCAAATTCTGGTCGACTAGGGGAGCTCGGTCGACATCATGTACTCCCAGTTGTTCTCCATACTTCAGCTGGATGAGACACACCTGACGCCCTACGCATGCTCTGATCTACAAGGCTTCAACGGGTCAGTCACGAAGCCGTGGGGGTACGTGGAACTAATAATCACATTCGGGAGAGTAGAAACTGCCAGATCCATCAAAGTCCAGTTCCTAGTCATTGACTGCCCATCCCTCTATCTTCGGACGACCAACTCTGGCCGAATTGGTAATCGTGTCCTCCACCGTGCATCTAAAGATGAAGTATTAAACTTCCAAATGGCTCGTCGCCACCCTGCACGAAGACATAGAAGCAGCAAGAAGGTGTTTCGAGACAGCCTCAAAAGGGATGAACACCATCGCCGCCCGACCAAAGACTCCCAGCAAGCCTGCTCTGCCCTGCAGCTCCGAAGAGGAAAAACCGCTGCCCTGCATCGACTCCATCGACCTCGACAACTATTTCTCCAAGGACGACTTGAGGGACCAGAAAAGGAAGGGGAAGGAGATCCAGCCAAGCTCGAGTAGCCCTTCCACATCAACCAGAAATGGTGAGACAGGCCATTCGATGCAGCCAATCCCAGATGGCGAGTTCGATCTAGTCCTCCTCGGCGATGACCCCCACAAGGGGTGAAGATTAGGACCAACCTCCCCGACCTTGCGAGGAAGCAGCTGAAAGCCTGTCTTTGGGAGAATACATATCTATTCGCGTGGAGCGCCTCGGAGATGCCCGAGCTTGATCCAGAAGTGGCCTGCCACCAACTCACCATTAACCGCGTCGTTAGAGCAGTAGCTCAACATAGGCGAAAGCAGTCTTCGGAAAAAATGGAGGTTACCGAACAAGCTGTAAAAGACCTCCTAGAGGAAAATTTCATTTCGAAAACCAAGTACGCTACTTGGCCGTCCAACGTTGTACTTGTAAAGAAATCAAATGGAAAATGGAGAATATGTGTTGACTATACTGATCTTAATAGGGTCTGCCCTAAAGACGCCTATCGCCTCACTAACATAGACAAATGAGTTGATAATTCTGCCGGTTTTAAATTATTGTCTTTCATGGATGCATATTCGGGCTATAACCAAATACCCATGGCCAAAAGTGATAAAAGGTACACAGCTTTCATGACCGAATCAGGCAATGATTACTACAACATAATGCCATTCGGCTTGAAAAATGCTCGCGCTACCTACCAAAGAATGATGAACAAAGTCTTTCGAGCAGAAATCGAGGATATGCTCGAAGTCTACATGGACGACATGATCGTTAAATCCCACGAGGAATCCGACTATCGCTCCATCGAAAGAAGGTCTTTGAGTAGGCCATGAAGTATAAGATGCTCTTCAAACCTGGAAAAGTGTACTTTCGGAGTACGGGTAGGCAAGTTCCTCGGTTTCTACCTAATGGAACGAGGAATCGAAGCCAACCCTGACAAATGCAGAGCCTTCCCCTAATTCCCCACGCCGAATTCAAAAAAATTAATCCAAGCCCTGAACGGGACTCTCGTCTCTTTCTCCCGATTCGTGGCCAAATCTGCTCAACACGTGCTCCCCCTTTTCAAACTCCTCCACAAAAAGACAACTTTTGAGTGGACGGAGTAATGCGACAAAGCCCTCCTCCACCTAAAACAAGCACTATTAGAACCACCAGTCCTCTCCCGTCCAGATAACTGGGAGACCCTCTATCTCTATCTCGCCGTCGCAACCGAGGCTATCAGCGCCGCCCTCATTCGTGAAACCCCTGAAGAGCAGAAGCCCATATACTTCACGAGCAAGGTGCTGCAAAGACCGGAGCTTAGATACCAGCAGATCAAAAAATTTGCCATGGTCCTCATCAACGCAGCAAGGAGGATGAGGAACTATTTTCTAGCCCAGACTATCATGGTGCGCACGGACCATCCTGCGAGCAACTATTGGGCTGCCCAAACATGGTCAGCAGAATGCTCAAATGGTCGCTAGAACTGTTCGAGTTTGACTTCCAATACGAGAGTAGGAAAGCCCTCAAAGCTCAGGCGCTGGCTGACTTCGTGCCGGAGATGACTTTTCCCGCCTCTCTGACCTGCGGAGCCCTCAAGTAGACAATCATCATCGACGAAGCATCCAACTCGACAGGGAGTGGAGCGGGCATCATCTTGGAAAATGAGGAAGGTATCCTCGTCGAGATCTCGCTCAACCTATCTTTTCCCACCTCCAATAATCAGGCAGAGTATGATGCTTTCCTCGCAGGTCTATGCCTCGCTGAAGACCTGGGAGCCGAGGAAGTCGTAATCTGCACAGATTCCCAGCTCGTGGCCCTCTAGGTTCGGGGAGAGTATCAGGCCAAGAACGACAACCTATCCAAAGACTTGACCTTGGTTAAGGAAAAGATGACAAAGTTCACATCGGTGGAGGTAAAACACGTCCCCCGCGAACATAATGTCCGGGAAGATGTCTTGTCAAAGCTGACGAGCACAAAAAAGAATGGAGGAAACAAATCCGTCATCCAGGAGGTACTTCCTCGAACAAGCATCAAGAGAACTCCCACGACCCTCAACGTGAACGTCATTCATGATAGCAAGTGCTGGATGACCCCAGTCTACAACTACCTCGCCAAGGACGAACTATCATCCGTCCCAAAGGAAGCCAGTGTGGTCAGGTGTAGCAAGCGATTTTGGACGCGGTTCTTAAGCGCTGGTCGCTCTCTGCGGTTGAGTTTACTACAGGTCGATTCATTTTTTATCCTATTAAAGCTGATGAAGGAAGGGAAATAGATGTCTCCAATTAACCCTGCTTTGCATACTGAGTTTAAACAGCGGTCTGTTAGGTTACGAATGCTATCAATGTGGGGGGCCTTTGTACTGGTTATTTGTATTTTCGCCAATACGGTTTTCTCTCTTTCTTGGATTTTCTGGCGGGGAACGAGGATTAGGACGTTAGGACTGATGCTTTTGATAGATACATGAGGGTATGGGATTTTGGGTTTTTGTTTAGTGTGCTCGCTAAGATCTTTTCTTTCAATCTTATGCCTACGTATTCCCGTTTACCGAAATAGGGAAATCAGAGCATTCGTAGTTCCTCCTATTCTATGGGAGGAAATGGTTGTTTTGGTGTCTTGTTCAAAGCCCAAGACGTGAAGCGAAAGGTAGTTTGTATCTTATTCAAAGCCCAAGATATGAAGCTGAAAAGTCTGTTTGTATCTTGTTCAAAGCCCAAGATATGAAGCTAAAGGTGTTGACTTTAGAGAGAATTTATCATCTCTAAAGGGGTCTGTTTGTCACAACTGTTGGGTGACTGACTGTAAAGGAGGATTACTTTAACCGGGATTTGTGAATCCGGCAATGCCATAATTTCCTTTATAGGGATTTTAACCTGAAGGAGAAGACTTTAACTCAGTGTAGAGCAATGCCATCTTTCCTTAGGAATTTCTCATGCTAAAAGAGGGACAGTGGCATGGATGTAGATGATCTAGAGGCCCAAAAGGTTATTTTTCAAAAGGCGACGATTGCGCCGTTTGTTTTTGACGGTATCGGGACGTATACAATACACTGAGGCCCAAAAATGATTTGGTCAAAAAAAAGGATTGGGTCTTACACTCTATTAGAGGCCTAAAAGTTTTGAATGCGTCTTATATCTCGAGGAGAGGCCCAAGGTTATTTTTCAAAAGGCGACGATCGCGCCGTTTGTTTTTGACGGTATCGGGACTTATACAATACACTGAGGCCCAAAAAAGATTTGGTCAAAAAAAAGATTGGGTCTTACACTCTATTAGAGGCCCAAGTGAGTTTTAAGAAAAAAATGGGTCTTACTACTCGAAGGTAGGCCCATATGGTTTATTTTTAAACTGGCGACGATCGTGCCGAATTTAAAAATGTACAGAGGGACTTATACAATAAGTGAGACCCAATATATTTATGTACAAGTGGGTTGGGTCTTACACTTTAATAGAGGCCCAAATGAGTTTTGAAAATGATTTATGAGGGTTGAATTAATCCAAAACCCTAATTTGTTTTCAAAATGTGTTTTAATTGAATAAAAATTCAATTAAAATGATCAAAATTGTTTAACATATGGAAAACAAATTGTGATCTTGGATTAATGCTTAAAAAATTAAGTATTGACCTCTAGGCCGTGACAACAAGTGCAATGTGATTTTTGATTTGGAGGTGTTACAGATGAGTGGTGTTGATCTGAACAGCTTCCCTACACCCTATGGAATATGTTTGAATGCTTGGACTTGATTGAAATTGGCTGGATCATTTCATGGCATCTCAACTGCACTTTGGTTAAAACCTTGAGCAATTGACTGGTGATTCTGAGAAATCAGTGTTCCAGTTGTTGTTTAAGTGTTTGATCAGCTCATATGTGATGTGTGTGAGGTGTGTGAGTGATTGGTTTGAGTGGAATTGCCCTCTAGCTCAAAACCCGATAGCTACCTTGCTAAGAAAGGCATTTTTGCCAAGAGAAAGAGATTTTGAGAAAGGCAAGTGTTGTAGGCCTTTGGTGTACTTAAAATGATCACAATTGAGCTCTATTTATAGTAGAGCAAGTTTGTTTTGTAAGGAATAGTGAATGGCAACTGCCGAGTAGGTTTGTTCAATGTTGGCCAATGGAAGTTCAAGTCTCCTCTAGCCATTGACTAGAGGTTAGGGCACAAGCTGCTGGTTCCCTTGGTCTTGGATAAGTCTTGACTGAATTCAAATGAAAATGGCTCAGTCCATGCCACCTTGATGCTTCCATTGAATGCTCCAATCCAAATTTGGAGTCTTGTCCCTATTTTGGCAATTCTAGGTTCAACATGCTATTTCTTGTTCCAAAGACTTTGGAGGCTTGGCTCAGTGATTGTCCCCTTTAGATTCAATCCTCTGATGTGTCCAAGTGGATAGGAGCATTTGAATTTGGCTGATTTTGGAAAATCGAGCAAAAATGCAAATTCTGCCTTGCCTTGGCAGATTTCAGCAAGGCAACTTCCCAATGTCATATCTCATGATTCAAATGGAATTTGGTAATGTTCTTGGCCATTTTGGAAAGCCCTTACATGATACAACAACTGTTTGAACATATTTGGTTTTGATCTCTTTTGAATCCAAGTGAAAAATCCCCCTACATTTGGCAAAAAGTGAAGATAGATTTGGACTTAGTGAAAATTTCACTAAGTGTTGGAAAAAGTGACATTTTCATTTTTCAGCCATTTTGATCACTCCATAACTCAAAATCCTTAATGAATTGGACTTAGGTCTAGTTGAAGTTTTTGTAGAGGGTAATGAGGGCTAAAAATCCATCTTTGGATGAGGAAAAATGGCTTTGTGGTTTAGGAGTTATGATCCTCCAAAGTTGGTACCCTTGTCACTTTATTTTTAACTTAGAAAATTTTCTGTTTTTTATGGTTACCCCTTTTACAAGTTATCCAACTTTTCTTGATTTTTCTTGATGAATGATGATTCAAATCACACATTAACATCATTTTAGGGTTAAAAATCCATTTTGGTGAAAACTCTCAAAAAGTCAAAGTTGACTTTTGTGCACAGTTGACTTTTTATCAGATGAATTCCAAACTGTGCAATTCTTCATGAAATCATGTCCTTGACCTAAATCAAACTTGATAGACATGTTCCATGGGTGTCATAGGGTATATTGATGCATGTCATAGGGCTTGGGAGCATGTCCTGGTCAAAAGTCAAAGTTACAGTTGACTTTTTCCTTAAAACCCTAACTGTGGTGCAGATGAAATTGAGACCTGTTGCTCAAGCTTCTTGGATTAATCCATTGTTGCAAATGGATCAATATAGTTCGTTAGAGACCCTCAAACCCTCTCTTAAGGTCTTGGCTCAAGATTTGCCCTAAAAGTCAACTTAGGGGTGAATTAGGTCAAGAAACCCTAATTCCTGATTTTTGATGTATGCATCCCTTGAGGTCAAATTGACTTGATGATTGGGTCCATGAGGTTCCATGGAGTATATTAGGATACGTTTTGAAACATTGGCTCATGCCCAGATGAAAAATTTCCATCTGGAGACCCTGGTCGACCAAAACCCTAATTTGGTGACACTGTCGATCTTGAGACTTGATCCACCTAGAAGGGAGCAACCTTGTGCTTAATCCTTGAAGTGGGAGTCCTTTTGATCCATTGTGGATGTTTGAGAGGTTAGACAAGTTGAAGATCATGTCATTCCTTGATTGACCCTTTGTCTAAGCACTCAGAGAGGGCTTGAAACCCTAATTTTGATTGTGGTGAATGCTCAACAATTCCTTGAGGAGATTGATGAGGCATAAAGGTACTTCCATATTGTGATGGTGATTAACATAATGATGGAAATCTTAGTGGTCAAAATTTGGGGTATGACATCAGGCACAGAGTCTGTTCCTATGTCCTGGTTGAGAATAAGCTCTAAAGGCGAGTGTTCTCTATTCCCCTTGTAATACCCCAAATTTTGACCACTAATATTTCCCATCATTGTGCAAATCATCATCACAATATGGATGAACCATTAGTCTCCCCAAAGATGGGTGAGCATCCACTACAATCAGACTATGGGTTTCAAGCCCTCTCAGAGCTCTTAGACAAAGGATCAATCAATAAATGACATGATCTTCAACTTGTCTAGCCTCTCAAACATCCACAAAGGATCAAGAGGACTCCCACTTCAAGTATTAAGCATAAGGCTTCTCCCTTCTAGGTGGATCAAGCCTTAAGATCGCCAGTGTCACCAAATTAGGGTTTGGTCGACCAGGGCCTCCAGATGGAAATTTTCCTCTAGGCATTAGCCAATGCTTCAAAGCATAACCTATGATGCTCCAAGGGATCTCATGAACCCAATCATCAAGTAAATTTAGCCTCAGGGGATGCATTCATAAAAAAAAATTAGGAATTAGGGTTTCTTGACCTAATTCACCCCTAAGTTGACTTTTGGGACAAATCATGAGCCAAGACCTCAAGAGATGATTTGGGGGTCCCTAACACACCACATTGGTCCATTTGTAACAATGGATTGAGCCAAGAAGCTTGAGCAACAAGTTTCAATTTCATCAGAACCACCGTTAGGGTTTTGCGGAAAAAGTCAACTGTACCTTTGACTTTTGACCAAGACATGCTCCCAAACCCTAAGACATGATTCAATAGGGAAGCTATCCAGATCATTGGAACCTAGCTATAACACCTCTAACCCAAAACACGATCACCAGCTGCAAGAGGTGAGCATGAGCTCTTCTAACTCTATGATCCATGCATTTTTTGCTGCACAATAATTTGGCCATATGTTCATAATCATGCATAAAGTGTTTACCCTCAATCAATTGCTTTGTATGAATCGTGTATGGAATTTCTGAACCTTCATGCAGAATTTAGGGTTCTTGAGGTTTCTCTTTGATTTCTTATTCCATGCTTAAAATAAATGAAATTAAAGACCATAGACATGATCGTGAGGTTGAAACGAGTAGATTGATATGTAGATTGCATGATATAATCAAGTATTCAGTGAGATTGGATAGAAAACGCGAATCTGCAGAAACAGAGGAAGGGCGCGTGTTCTTGCCATGTTCTTGGCGCCCTTTTTCAAATATTTGAATATTTGAATTTTGTGATTTTATTTAATTGATTCAAAAATTAATTTCTCTCTGAGTTTTAATGATTTTGAGTTGATTCTTTTTTTAATAATTCACAAAAATGTTAAAATATTTTATTCTCCCAAAAAATCCCAAAAATATGATTTATTTCATATAATTTATATTTTTATAAAGAATTAATATTTTAATTGTTTTTGACATTTAAAATATTTTTTTCCTTCTTGATTTTGCAAATTTTAATGATTTCTAATCATTTTGTAGGTCAAAACATGATTTTTGAAACATTAATCCAAGATCACAATTTTTTTCCACATGTTAAATAATTTTGATCATTTTAATTGAATTTTTTATTCAATAAAAATACATTTTGGAAACAAATTAGGGTTTTGATTAATTCAACCCTCATCAAACCTTTTAAAATCATTTTGGGCCTCTAATAGAGTGTAAGACCCAATCCCTTTGTAAATACATCATTTTTTGGGCCTCAGTCATTGTATAAGTCCCACTGTATTTTCAAAAACAACGGCGCGATCGTCGCCTCTTTTAAAAAACCATATGGGCCTCTCCTCGAGCTATAAGACTCATTCAAAACATTTTGGGCCTCTAATAGAGTGTAAGACCCAATCCTTTGTAAATACAAACCTATTTTGGGCCTCAAATGTTGTATAAGTCCCGTTGTATTTCAAAAGTTCGGCGCGATCATCGCCCCTTTAAAACAAACCATCTGGGCCTCTCCTCGAGCTATAAGACCCATTCAAAATCATTTTGGGCCTCTAATAGAGTGTAAGACCCAATCCCCTTTTGAAACCAAAAACTTTTGGGCCTCAGTCATTATATGAGACCTTGGGCCTCTCCTTGAGCTGTAAGCCCCAAATTTCCTTTCAAAAGCACTTTCTCCTTTGATTTTGTAACATACTATTATTTTCAATTTCTTTGTTGAACAACTAACCAAACAACATGGAAGCTCTACAACCGAGTAAGTGTTTACCCGCTTTCATTTACCGCTTTCATATGTATATAACTGTATTGTGGGGCTGTTTCACTATAAGTCTTCTTTCATAAACTCATATCGACTATGTAATACTAGTATAGATATTTAGAGTTTCCCCGGCAACTACGTCTAGAACTAGACAAAACCTCGTCTCCTTACATCCGACGTTCTACCGGATATTTCAAACATAACCTAAACCATGAGAATTTTCGTTTACAATAATTTTAGATAACTAGATCTAAGAAATCTCCCCGTTGAATAGTTCATATACAGAAGGCCAATGTTCCAAGTGAAACCCCTTCTGGAACTGTTCATCACCCTCCTCTTGGGCTTAGTGCAAGGACCCACAGGCTTCCTAAAAGCATCCCCGCCTCCTCTTGGGCGTTGTACAATGACCCGTCGGCTTCATAGAAGTTTTCACAGCCTCCACTTAGGCTTCGTATAACGTTTCTTCCTCTGGAAAGATAGCCTCCTCTCGGGCTTCGTACAAATTGTCCCTTTGGCTTCTTAAAAGTTTTTCTCACCTCCTCTTGGGCTTCGTACAAATTGTCCCGACGACCTCTTAAAGGTATAGGAACAGAAATTAGTCATCTTAATAGAACAGTCTTTCAAAGAGTCTAGATCTTTCTACCGCGAACGTACTGTCTCTTAATTTCTCTTAAGCATAGTACAAAAGATAAAACTCTAGACTTGGACAGTCTAATCTCCTTGAGTCTCGAATACATTCTCAAGTTCCTGTCAAAAATAGGAAAAAAACACCCATAGACTTGGACAGTCTAGAAACCCTTTGGATTCCCTGTTTCCTTAAAAAACAGGAAATAATCCCGGTCCTCAGATCAAATCCCTGAGTACAACATTACCCATATAAGAACTGATTTTCTCTTTTAACCAACATACTGGACCTGTCACTCAACTGAAACAGTAACCCTAGCCTCCTCTTAGGCTTTGTACAATGATTCTCCCCAGCAGAGCAAACCTTTTAGCCTCTATCTCGGGCTTCGTACGAGATACAAAAACACTCTCTTGTTGAGTATAAAAGACTCTCTTGTTGAGTCAAACATTTTTAGCCTTCATCTCCGGCTTTGTACGAGATACAAAACATTCTCTTGTTGAGTTTAAAAAGACTCTCTTGTCGAGTCGATCACCTTTAGCCTCCATCTCGGGCTTCATACGAGATACAAATCACTCTCTTGGTGAGTATAAAAGACTCTCTTGTTGAGTCAAACCCTTTTAGCCTCTATCTCTGGCTTCATACGAGATATAAATCACTCTCTTGGTGAGTATAAAAGACTCTCTTGTTGAGTCAAACCCGTTTAGCCTCCGTCTTGGGCGTCGTACAAGACACATATAAAAACACTCTCTTATTGAGTCAACCCTTTTAGCCTCTATCTCGGGCTTCGTATGAGACACAAAAACATCCTCTTGTTGGGTCAATAGCCTCCTCTTAGGCTTTGTATAAAGAAATCCCCGTTTGATTCAATCAACCTTTTAGCATCAAATCATGCTTTGGTCACAGCATACAAACATCAACAACTCCTTTCCCCCCATCTAATTGCCGTAAGCGGCAAGCCTCTGAATTATTTACATCCACGCCACTGTCCCTCTTTTAGCATAAGAAATTCCTAAGGAAAGATGGCATTGCTCTAAACTGAGTTAAAGTCTTCTCCTTCAGGTTGAAAATCCCCTATAAAGGAAATTATGGCACTGCTGGATTTGCATATCCCAGTTAAAGTAATTGTCCTTTATAATCAGTCACCCAATAGTCATGCCAAACAGGCCAAATATTCCCCTTTAGAGATGACAAATTCTCTCTAAAGTCAACACCCTTTTAGCTTCACATCTTGGGCTTCGAAAAAGATACAAATAGACCCTTCAGCTTCACATCTTGGGCTTTGAACAAGACACAAACCACCTTTAGCTTCATGTCTTGGGCTTTAAACAAGACACCAAAACACCATTTCCTCCCATAGAATAGGAGGAACTACGATCGCTCTGATTTCCCTATCCCGGGAATACGTAGGCATAAGATTGAAAAAGAATCTTAGCGAGCACACTAATCAAAAAATCCCAAAGTCCCCTACCTCCATCCAATCTAGCACAGTATCCCAACAAATTCCCCATGAACAGTCCCGGTATTTCGTTCTGAACAAAATAAGTAGAGAGAGACCCATGAACTAAAGCCGCATCTGTAAACCAACAGTTTTGACTGTTTAACCTCATTTTGCAAGCAGGGTTAGTTGGAGACATCTATTCCCCTTCCTTCATCAGCTTCAATAGGATAAAAAATGAATCGAAATGTAGTACCAAAGCGATAGTGATTCGAAACCACAAAAACCGCGCTACAAAAGAATGGCGACCACAATGGGAGTCCTCTTGTTCTTCTCCCATCTCTTAGGTGGAAACCTTAAGTTTAGACAATTTCACAGGAAAAATGGCGCCCACCGTGGGGCCAAACAAAGGAATCTTGTCTCTCTTATCTCTCTGGTTGAAACTGTCTTTTAGGACAAGTCCTTGGGTTCACAAGGTATCACCGAATGACAGTTCCATCAGGGAATGTTATTATTACTAGGATCGACCCTCACTAGGATCTTAGATCAAAAACCTTTAAGTTGGGAAGGTACCACAGAATGGTGACTCCGCCGAAGAGCCATTTTCTGTTATGATCATAGGATTCATAGCTCTTAAAAAGTCTAGGACATTAGGACAAATATATATACTGCTTTTCCTAATTGATATCTGTGTTTATTTTTCTGCTAATGGGAATGCGTGTGATGCTGCATGTGGAAAGATTCAGTATACACCTAGGAAAAACCTCTTTCAGTAGTGCGGAAGCTATCGGAAATAGTTGTCACGCGATACTACCCTCTTCTGAGATTTTTCGAAATACATCACCTAGCACGGTTCCCGGCCCGCTGATGTTATCTCGACAAGAATCAATGATTTTGAGTGATAGGTACAAAAATCACTAGTATAAACCTTTGGGATGGGTAGAGCCTTGACTTCATGACACCGACCCTTTGACCCCATGTTTTTTCTATGTTTTTGTGTGCTGCATTCATGCATTTATTTTAAAAACATTAAGCAAAGAAAAATTTTCTCTTCTAGTCTCTCTTTTTCAAATTAAACTAAAAACAATGATTGCAAATGTCAGAGAGAAAAAGATTGCGCTCATGGATTTCGGTAGACAAAAAAATCACAAGTATACCTTCAAGGTTCCAAAATTAGAGGATTTGAGAGGATTAGCAAGGATGATCACTAACCCTGACGCCTTCAGAGCCAAGTACGGAGGTCTGCTACCTCTGTTAAGGGTCCATGTAATTGAAGGAATCCTGGAGGCACTCGTTCAGTTTTACGATCCGGTCTATCACTGTTTCACATTCCTGGATTACCAGCTCGCACCAACGCTGGAGGAGTATTCTCATCTGATTGATCTACCCATTACTGATCAAGCTCCCTTTTCTAGACTGGAAGAAATTCCAAAGGATTAGACCATTGCAAAAGCAATTTATTTGGACGAATCAGAAGTCAGGACTCACTTGACCACAGAGGAAGGAATCCCAGGTTTACCAGCCAAGTTTCTGGTAAAGAAGGCTCTGTACTTTTCTAGTATAGGGAACATGTCTGCTTTCGAGAGCATCTTTGTTTTGCTCACCTACGGGTTATTTTTGTTTCCCAACATTGATAACTTCGTCGATATCAATGCCATTAAGGTTTTTCTCATTGGAAACGCCGTACCAACCTTGCTCACAGATGCGTATCATTCTGTACACTTAAGGAATTTATACAACGGAGGAATGATCACGTGCTGTGTACCCCTGCTATATAAATGGTTTATCTCCCATTTGCCTAAGTCTGCCGCTTTTTGGGATCATAAGAGTGCCTTACGTTAGTCGCAGAAAATCATGTCTCTTACCAACTCTGATATCGATTGGTACAATCGAATCTATGACGAGATTAGGATCATTGACCGTTGTGGAAATTTCCCCAACGTACCCCTTATAGGAACTAAGGGAGTAATCAATTACCATCCAGTCTTAGTTCGTCGTCAATTTGGATACTCGATGAGGCATGTCCCGCGTAATGCTCATCTGGAAGGTCTTTTCTTCAAGGAAGGAGAAAATGACAGGGCACTAAAGATGGAAATAGTGCACGCTTGGAAACATGTTCATAAGAAAGGACGAGAGTCTCTAGGAAAACCGGACTGTGTCTCGGTGGAGCCTTATCTCCACTGGGTACAAACTAGAGCTCTCAAGCTAAAGATGCCTTATCCTCGTCACGGAGTTCTTTCGCCCATGGAATCTATCATGTACTTCATGACTGAAACAGAAAAACTTCAGGTTACTCTCAACAAAGTTCAACAGGAGAGAAGGTCTTGGAAGAACAAGTACCGCATTCTCAATGTGGAGTGTACCAAAATACAGCAACTGCTGAAGGATAAGGATGCTCTAATTGAGATTTTGGAGCAACATGCTGTAGAAAATTAGGATAACCAAAGGAATTTGCTCGCTCCTTTCACTTGGCAAAGGAATGACAACCCGACAATGACCCAAGAGCCCCGGTCCAAGAAAAGGAAAGTACCAGAATCAGCACCCGAGTTCTCCTCAGAGAAGACTCGGGACCCATTAGCTTAGGTTTCTGTTTCCGCACCTTGTAATTTACTGTATTTCCATTTCCGCAATCCTTTGAATTCAATAAAATGGGGGTGTCCCTAATGTTTGATATTTGCAATCTAATTGTCGAAGTTTATTTTGATTAAACAAAAAAAAACAATTAATATAATCATTTCATTCATCATTCTCACGTCACGTATTCTTCTTACCTACGAATCTCACGTTTGTGTCTCGGTTCTAGAGTCAAACTGCCTCATTCGTACAATACTCGAGACAATCGTCAGAAAAAGATGGATGATCTCGAGGAAGAGAACAGAGAGTTGAAAGAAGAGATCGACGCTTTGAGAGAGGATATGAGAAAGCTTTGTAACGACATGCAAGCCATTGCAGAAGCTCAGCTACAAAGAACTGTGATCTCAGAGAACACCTCAATGCCTATAGTGGAGAAGTATGATCCTAGGAATCAAATGCCGAAAGATCGTCCCTGGGGCATGCCTGTTAACTATATTTCGGAAGGATATGTTCCGCCGATCACTGAAGATCAGGGAATCATAGCAGAAGCCACTGGGCCTGAAGGTTACAAACTTCGGGAAAGCGAGGATGCCAGAGGTATAATGAGGACTCCTGAAGGTTACAAACTTCAGGAAATGCCAAGATTCACTGCCGTAGTAACGGTACCACCCCCTGTGGTGCACACTGTCCCGGAAGGACATATTCCACAGATACCTTCGGGTAGAAAGGAAAGTATGTTCGATAGAATGGATGAATTCCAGGAGCAGTTCCTGGAAATGCAGAAGAAACTGCAAGCTATTCGCGGTCAGGATTTATTTGGAAAGGACGCCGCGGACCTCTGCTTGGTCCCCAATGTGAAAGTCCCGCACAAGTTCCAAGTACCCGATTTTGAAAAATACAAGGGTAACTCTTGCCCTCAAAGCCATTTGGTGATGTACGCTCGGCGAATGTCAGCTCAGACAAAGAACCAGGATCTACTGATTCACTACTTTCAGGATAGTTTAACCGGTGCCGCATTAAAATGGTACATGGGTTTAAACCGCGCTACGATTAGCACTTTCAGAGATCTTGGCACTGCCTTCGTCCAAAAATATAAATACAATTTGGACATGGCACCAGACAGAGATCAACTCAGATCAATGTCGCAAAATGACAAGGAAACCGTTAAGGAATACGCTCAGAGATGGAGTGAAATTGCCGCTCAAATTTGTCCACCTCTTGAGGAAAAAGAGATGACAAAGATTTTCTTAAAAACCATGAGCTCATTTTACTACGACAGAATGGTTGCCAGTGTTCCCAGCGACTTCACTGAAATGGTCGGTATGGGAGTGCGTCTCTAGGAAGCCATTCGAGAAGGACGTCTAGTTAAAGACACTAGGTCGACAAGCGGTACTAAAAAATACTCTAGTGATCTCCCTAAGAAAAAGGAGCAAGATATTGGGAATATCTCTCTCGGAAAGCAAAGGCGATAGTACCAACCAGTAGCAATTGTAACTCATGCTATCAACCCCGCGCCTGTTTCTACGTATCAACCTCAGGTTGCTCAAAGCCAACCGCATTCGCAGCAATTTCAGCAAAGGACACAACAGCCTCTTCAGCAGGCTCGTCCTCAATACAACAACAACTGTACAATGCGGCCACCAGGATTTGATCCTATATCCATATCGTACACAGAACTATTTCCATTACTGTTAGCCAAGGGGCATGTCCAGACTAAGTCTCCTCTTACAGTACCGGAAAATCCACCTTTTTGGTTTAAGGTGGATCATACTTGCCCTCACCATCAAGGAGTACCAGGGCATAACATAGAGAGATGTCTCAGTTTCAAGTCCGATGTGCAAAAGCTTGTTAGGAGCGGGGTCTTATCTTTCAAAGATACGAATCCGAATGTTCTCACGAACCCGCTGCCTCAACACGAGAAGGCTACAGTCAATTTGATAGAGGGAGAGTCTAACAACACCTATCAAATTCACGATGTACTCTTATTGAGGGCCAACTTGGTCAAGATGCATTGTAGACAGAGTGGATATGGCCATGTGCCACCTCATAATTATCACCAGTGTGATATCTGCTCTAAAGACAATCAGGGATATTCTGTGGTGCAATCAACTCTACAGGAACAATTGGATCTCGGATGGATCTGAGAGCACCGAGTTTGTGGAGTTAACATGGTTTATACGAATTCCAACATCATTCAAAACCACGATATCCGTGCGATGAATGTCAACCTGGTGGCAATGCACTCAAGGCAAAGCCAGTATCATAATCTGCCACGGTACGATTACAATTACTGTCTGACTTGCTCGGTAAACAAACAGGGATGCTCTTTTGTACAAGAGGCCCTCCAGCGTCAGATGGATCTTGGATGGATTCAAGACTACCATGATAGGAATCATTATCAAATCGACATGATTCAAATCTTCGATATTCGCTTGATGAATACCAGCCTGGTGGAGTTGCATGCTAAACAGGCCCGGCTCGGGTTCCTGGTATCACATGATTATCAGGGCTGTAAAGCGGGTTGCGAAGACAATCAGGGTTGTGCCCTTGTCCAGGAAACACTTCAGTACTTGTTGAACCACTGGTGGCTTCCAATCTATAAGGATGAAGACACCCAGCAAATTAGTATCACTAACGGGAATCCTACTAGATATCAAAGTCAGGATGTTCGGTCGATGGAAATAGATCTAGTAAGGTTACACTGTATTCAAAGCGGACGTGGCCAGGTGCCACTACACAACTATGAGCGTTGTGGAGTTTGCTCAGTGGATAATCAAGAATGCTACCTCGTGCGAGCAACCCTTCAAAGTCAGTTGGACCGCAAAGAGATTCAACCATGGTCAAGTTCTGGATCAGTCAGCTAATTCGCTGATCAAATCGAGGACGTTGTCGTAATCTCTGATCATCAGAAGGCTAGGGATGTTTGTACCATTATCCCTCTACTAGAAGAATCGAAAGTTCCCAACCGGGAACGGATCGAAATTACTTACGATGGTAAGAAAAATCAGAAGGCTCCCATAATCATATATCTACCAGGACCGCTACCGTATAAATTAACTAAGGCTATCCCTTATAAATACGGTGCAACAACAATTGAGAATGGAAAGGAAATTCTGTTACCCTCCGTCGTGAATATTGCAGACATCAGTCGAGTAACACGGAGTGGTAGAATCTTCAACAGAGGAGTTGGAGAACCCAGCAAAGAAAAGGAACCTCAGACAGAAGTTCCCGGTCCACCAGTCAGTCAATCCAGTAATCCCGACCTTTCGAAAAACAATGATGAGATGCTGAAGCTCATCCAAAAGAGTGAATACAACATTGTTGATCAACTGTTACAAACTCCTTCGAAGATCTCTATGCTATCACTTTTACTCAGTTCCGAAGCCCACAGAGAGGCTCTACAGAAAGTCTTGGAGCAAGCCTTTGTAGAACAGGATGTAACAATCAGACAGTTCGATAGCATTGTATCTAACATCACTTCCTGCAATAACTTGGGATTTAGTGATGAGGAATTACCTGAAGAAGGTCGCCGTCATAACATGGCGCTCAACATTACAGTCAACTGCCAGGATGATGCTTTAGCCAACGTACTGGTAGACACAGGGTCAGCCCTGAATGTTATGCCGAAGTCCACTTTGATGCAATTATCATTCAAAGGACCTCCGATGAGAACCAGCGAGGTCGTCGTCAAAGAATTTGACGAATCCAGAAAAACGGTTATCGGCGAAGTCGACCTTCCCATAACTATTGGTCCTCACACTTTCCAAGTCACTTTCCAGGTCATGGACATCCGAGCAACATACAGTTGTTTATTAGGAAGACCTTGGATACATCAGGCTGGGGCGGTCACTTTGACCCTCCACCAAAAGCTAAAGTTCGTCCAGAATGGCCAACTTGTCACGGTTTGTGGAGAACAAGCCTTGCTCGTGAGCAACTTGTCATTATCTACTTGTGTAGAACCCGAGGAGGTTGTTGGAACTCAGTTCCAAGCACTTTCGATGAGCAATGAGAATCAATCAGAGAAAGGAACCTCGATTTCCTCATACAGAGATGCTCTCGAAGTGATCGAAAATAACAATGCAAAAGGATGGGGAAAGCTTGTCATTCCCACTGATAACAAAACAAAGAAGGTTCTTGGTTTTTCTGCAACCTGCACCCAAACAGCTGCTAACGATGAAAGTCTTCATCCTATTGAGAACTTCTTCCATAGTGGAGGCTTCCTTCAACCAGTGACTCAAGATGTGCATACCATCAATAAAGATGATTCCTCCGATACGGAGGAAGAATGTGAGTCCTATATCAATGAGGACGGTTATACGTCTTAGGGCGAAACACAGACGCCCTTTTGCTATCCCGCACAGAGTCCGAGATTTATACCGAGGTCAGATGTCGAAATGATATACGGAGATTGTGATCCTGAAGGATGTCGGGTTCTGCCAAATTCATTAGAGGAAGACACTCCGATGAAATACAACTTTGACCACGACTATTATGGCCCAATGGATGGCTTGCCTATCTGGCAGCCATATCCCGGAGACTTTGGGCAAGAAAGTCAGCCGAACAATGAAAATCAGCTGAGCATAATTGAAAAGAATACCTGCGTCCCCACCATGTCATGGGATCAGCACCCAAGTTATCCTAAAAATACCCAGCATGATGATGAATTCGCAACGTTTGCCGAACTAGAATTCATCAACTATGCTTTTCCCGAGGTCAACGTCATCGAGAGGGATGACTCCTCCAATTCCAAAGAAGTGTGGGACACCCTGGGACAGCCGGGTGGAAAATACGACTTCAAGGTCAAGTACACCGCTCCTGAAAGCTCTCGTATCAGGCTCGAAGACATCCAGCCAACTGGATGGGGAGATACAACTGAGAGTACAAATACTACGCAAAATACAACTGAGGAATCTTCCTACGACAACTCTACCTGGGAGACAGATTCCAATGATCCAGCTCCACCAGAAATCAGCGTCATTTCTGAAGACAAATCAAGGAAGTTACCAGACTTTGTGATTCACTGAGGAGTTCGCTGCCAATGGGTTGCTGTCGATGTTCCGAAGATTGTTCATAAGTCTAAGTAATTGCTATCTTTACTTTAACCTTTCACCTTGCCCAGGTGAAACAGATGTTTTGATAGGGCTCGCTTTCTGTAAATATCCCTCTTCGCTTTGCCCAAAGCGACAGAGTTTTGTTTTATAGGGCTGTAGTTTCAAAAATCGATTTGTTCATTAATAAAATAACGTTGTTATGTAATTTCCGCATTAATTGTTGTTTTCTCTTTTTGCTTTTTTCAGAAAATGGTAATCCTAAAAAACAACTCAATAATAAAAACAAGCAGTTTTCAAAGAAAAATACACTGCACACACTCTTGCATTCTCTCTATCTCTTCTAAACACAAATCATCATGTCATGCAGATTCCTTGTTTTAAACCCCGTTGAAACATACGATCCAATGCCTTCTCCCAACTTTGAATTCCCGGTATTTGAGGCTGAAAAAGAAGATGACAAAGAAATTCCAGAGGAGATCTCTCGATTACTCAGACAAGAGGAGAGGTCCATTGAGCCTCACAAAGAGTCGCTGGAAACAGTCAACTTAGGATCGAAAGAAGAGAGAAAAGAAGTCAAGATTGGGGCACTGCTCAGTCCAACTGTCAAAGAGAGTTTGACGAAACTTCTCAAAGAGTTTCCCGATGTATTCGCTTGGTCCTATCAGGATATGCCAGGGTTGGATACCAGCATCGTGGAACATCATCTACCGTTGAGATCAGAATATCCGCCGATAAAAAAAAGGTTGAGACGGACTCATCCAGACATGGCCATCAAAATCAAGGAGGAAGTACAGAAACAGATTGACACGGGTTTCCTCGCTATGTCAGAATATCCTCAATGGTTAGCCAACATCGTACCAGTTTCGAAAAAGGACGAAAAGGTCAGAATGTGTGTGGATTACAGAGATCTGAAGAAGGCAAGTCCAAAGGACGACTTTCCCTTACCACACATTGACATGATGGTAGAAAGTACAACAAAGTTCAAAGTTTTCTCCTTCATGGATGGATTCTCGGGCTATAACCAGATCAAAATGGCACCGAAAGACATGGAGAAAACTTCGTTCATTACCCCTAGGGTACCTTCTGTTACAAGGTAATGCCGTTCGGTTTGAAGAACGCCGGGGCAATCTATCAGAGGGCCATGACTACTCTGTTTCATGACATGATACATGAAGAAATCGAAGTGTATGTCGATGATATGATTGTAAAATCTAAAACAAAGGAGGAGCATGTGACACACCTGTCAAAACTATTCGAGCGTTTGAGAAAGTACAAACTCCGCTTGAATCCCAATTAGTGCACCTTCGGTGTCCGTTCAGGAAAACTGCTAGGGTTCATCGTCTGCCAAAAAAGAATTGAGGTTGATCCTGACAAGGTCAAGGCCATTCAAGAAATGCTTGCTCCAAAGACTGAAAAACAAGTCAGAGGATTCCTGGGACGTTTGAACTACATTTCCATATTTATATTCCTCATGACCGCGACATGTGCGCCAATTTTCAAATTACTAAAAAAGAATCAGGAATGCGTTTGGACAAAAGACTGCCAAACCGCCTTTGACAGTATTAAGGAATATCTGTTGAATCCACTGATACTATCACCTCCAGTGGAAGGAAGACCACTAATCATATATTTAACAGTCTTGGAAGACTCAATGGGTTGTGTACTTGGCCAACAAGATGAAACAAAAATAAAAGAGTCTGCCATCTACTATTTGAGCAAGAAATTCACCGACTGCAAGACTCGGTACACTATGCTCGAGAAAACTTGTTGCGCTCTGGCTTGGGTAGCCAAACGTCTTCTCCAGTACATGATTCGTCACACCACTTGGTTAATCTCTAAAATGGATCCAATCAAGTATGTCTTTGAAAAGCCTACTCTCACGGGAAGGATTGCCCGTTGGCAGATGTTGTTATCAGAATATGACATAGAGTACCACGCTCAAAAAGCCGTTCAAGGAAGTGTTTTAGCCGATCATTTGGCTCATCAATCGATTGACGATAAGGAATCAGTCGAATTTGACTTCCCAGACAAAGATGTCATGTATCTAAAAATGAAAGACTGCGATGAACTGCTACCCAGTGAAGGGCTAGAACCAGATTCCTAATGGGGACTTATTTTTGATGGAGCTGTCAATCATTACGGAAACGGAATTGGGGCAATCATCATAACACCTCAGGGTACCCACATTCCTTTCACCGCCAGACTCACATTCAAGTGCACAAACAACGAGGCCGAATACGAAGCTTGTATTATGGGTCTCGAAGAAGCGATCAACTTAAGGATTAAGAACTTGGATGTATATGGCGACTCAGCTTTGGTTACCAATCAGATCAAAGGAGATTGGAACACATACCAATCAGGATTGATTCCTTACAAAGATTACGCAAGAAGGTTGTTACCCTTCTTCAACAGAGTCGAATTTCATCATATCCCTCGTGAAGAGAATCACATGGCTGATGCATTAGCCACCCTCTATTCCATGATTAGCGTAGGTCAATGGAATGACCTACCTAAGATCGACATAATGCGCCTTGAACGGCCCGCTTACATCTTCACGATTGAAGTAGTCATAGACGACAAACCTTGGTATCACGATATCAAATGCTTCCTTCAGAAACAAGAGTACCCACCTGGGGCATCCAGAAAAGACAGAAAAACCCTCAGAAGGCTGGCAGGCAGTTTCTTCCTGAGCGGTGATACACTCTATAAGAGGAACTTTGACATGATCTTGCTCCGATGTGTCGACAGACCAGAGGCAGACATGCTGATAAAAGAAATTCACGAAGGGTCCTTTGGCACTCATGCCAATGGACACACAATGGCAAGAAAAATTCTGAGAGCAGGGTACTACTGTTTGACCATGGAATCCGACAGCTACAAGTACATGAGGAAGTGTCACAAGTGTCAGATATACTCCAACAAAATCCATGTACCGCCAACGCATCTCAAAGTTATCTCTTCCCCATGGCCTTTTTCCATATGGGGAATCGACATAATTGGCATGATCGAACCTAAGGCTTCGAACGGACATCAGTTCATCCTGGTAGCCATTAACTATTTCACCAAATGGGTCGAAGCAGCATCATACGCTAATTTGACCCGACAAGTGGTAGTCCGATTTATCAAAAACAATATCATCTGCTGTTATGGTGTTCCAAGCCAGGTCATTACCGATAATAGATCTAAATTGAACAATAAGATGATGAAAGAGTTGTGTGTTGAGTTCAAAATCGAACACCATAACTCATCTCCCTACCGACCCAAGATGAACGAGGCGGTAGAAGCGGCTAACAAGAACATCAAAAGAATCATTCAAAAGATGGTTGTAACCTACAAAGATTGGCACGAGATGCTACCCTTTGCTCTTCACAGTTATCGCACACCTGTCCGCACTTCAACAGGGGCAACCCCTTTCTCTCTAGTATATGGCATGGAGACAGTACTCCCCATAGAAGTAGAGATCCCATCAATCCGGGTATTGATGGAAGCTAAGCTTACAGAAGCTGAATAGTGCCAAAGTCGGCACGATGAACTGAATCTGATCGAAGAAAATCGAATCACGATAATATGCCATGGTCAGTTGTATCAACAAAGAATGAAGAAGGCGTTGGACAAAAAGGTTCAACCTTGCGTCTTCAGGAAAGGAGACCTTGTGCTAAAAAAGATACAATCATTTCTCACTGATTCCCGGGGCAAGTGGACTCCGAATTATGACGGCCCCTATGTGGTCAAGAAAGCTTTCTCAGGCGGTGCCCTGAGACTCGCAACCATGGACGGAGAGGAATTTTCCTACCCCACGAATGTTGACGCAGTCAAGAAATACTTCTCCTAAACTAAAGAAAAAAAAACGTCTCGGTGGATTGAAAACCCGAAAGGGCGGTCCAGGCAAAAACTAGAGACACGATCAAAAATCATCCCGGTGGATTGGAAACATCAAAGTACAATCCAGGTAAAAATTAGGGATAATGGCAAGTAACTATGTTCAATAAAGGGGCAAATCCCTCAGCAGCAGTAATGCCATTGGTCAGGAAAACTCCAGTCAAGGTCATCTTCGACAGAAGCTCAGGATGTCCAGAATTCAAAGTTGGTAGAAGGATAGTGGTCATTATGTTTCAATGTAGCCCTTTTCCCTTAAATTACCATTTTCTAACTTTGTAAATACTCTATGGAATCACGAGTTTGGCTGATTTCTATCCTATCAATAAAATTTGAGCCCTTGTGCTTTTGTTTGCAACTCTTATTTGTTTTAGCTTTACAGAACAACATTTTAACATGAATAACGATTCTTGAAACGAAACAAAAATGAATTTACTTGTCAAAATTTTTCTACTTTTAAAATAAAGATGGCAGTTTCTTTTGACTGTTGAACATCGAAAGAACATCGATCGCTTCGCCAAAGGTAATCGAGCTTCAAAGTGCAGAATCAAAGTACTCCTTCTAAGCCAGTGCGCCTGAATAAAGGATCAGCTGTATCAGATGCGACTTTCCCATCTGATACCCCCGACAGAGTTCTTATCTCCTAAGCCCGACCAACATAGCTCCCAACAGGGACTATCTCTCCCAAGCAAGGCAGAATTCCTATTGTGAACCAGTGATACTTTTCATCCCCCACTATGGTCGAGTATCCAGTCGTGTTCATCTACTAGTCTGTATTTCGCGTCAGTTTTGTCAGCATATACATACATCATGCATTATTGATTTACATTCATATTCATATTGCATCACTATCACTCTAGTCGGTCTTGTTCCCTAGTGATAAGAGTCCTCTCAATCGAGTCGTCAGTTCTTTCCTCGCCAGGAAATGAATTATCTAAGCGATCTCTCCTCCAGTTTATTTCTGGATTGAAGGTGGTTCTTTGACCACTTTGATAACTTGAACCTTTGAAGAGCCAGAGAGATTCCGAAAAACATCACTCTTCGCCATTGAAGATGATATCTTCGCTTTCCCGGATTAAGGAAAATCCCCGGAGAAAGCCTCTTAATCAGAGATTCGGCAGTACAGCAGTTTTTCTCCGAAAGATCCGCTGACAAAAAGGTCATCGGCACCTCAAAATTGGATCACATCATATGGCATATCTCCTAGAAGATCTCGAGAAAAGTATGATGTGGTAACCCCAAGCGAAAGCAGTCTCTCAAGAGACTCGTTTTCCCCAGATAGAGTCAACAAATGGCATCTCCAACAGAGAAGTTTGTACCCCTCTACAATTCAGACAGATGGGTTCCCCAGCAAGTCTGACATCAAAAGTTTTTCTATCAAATGGCATCTATCCAGGAAAATTCGGCGAGAAGTTTGAGGAAAACCGCTACACATAGCATCCCTTGTCAATAAAGTTTATTGACAAAAGAAACTTAGACCAGTTCCTTGGTAGGAAACCAGGATCGAGGGGAAGTTTACATCGGAAATTGAGACCAGATCCTTGGTAGGAAACCAGGATCGAGGGGAGGTTTATTCCAGAAATTGAGACCAGTTCCTTGGTGGGAAACCAGGATCGAGGGGAAGTTTAAATCAGAAACTGAGACCAGTTCCTTGGTAGGAAACCAGGATCGAGGGGAATTTTACCTTTTCTAAGCATCATTGCTTAACAAAAGAGGAAGGATGCGCGAACTGCCATTCTTAACCACCATTAAAATTTCGAGTATTTCGATATTTAATCCTCTTGCACCCCGAATGCCCGAATATCTTCGCCATTCACACCTTCGGGTCCAAGAAGATTAAATAGGGGCATCTGTCATACCCCAAATTTTGACCACTAAGATTTCCCATCATTGTGCAAATCATCATCACAATATGGATGAACCATTAGTCTCCCCAAAGATGGGTGAGCTTCCACTACAATCAGACTTAGGGTTTCAAGCCCTCTCAGAGCTCTTAGACAAAGGATCAATCAAGAAATGACATGATCTTCAACTTGTCTAGCCTCTCAAACATCCTCAAAGGATCAAGAGGACTTCCACTTCATGGATTAAGCATAAGGCTTCTCCCTTATAGGTGGATCAAGCCTTCAGATCGCCAGTGTCACCAAATTAGGGTTTGGTCGACCAGGGCTTCCAGATGAAAATTTTCCTCTAGGCATGAGCCAATGCTTCAAAGCATAACCTATGATGCTCCAAGGGATCTTATGAACCCAATCATCAAGTTAATTTAGCCTCAGGGGATGCATTCATAAAAAAAAAATCAGGAATTAGGGTTTCTTGACCTAATTCACCCCTAAGTTGACTTTTGGGACAAATCATGAGCCAAGACCTCAAGAGATGATTTGAGGGTCCCTAACACACCACATTGGTCCATTTGTAGCAATGTATTGACCAAGACATGCTCCCAAAGCCTAGGACATGATTCAATACACCCTATAACACCTATGAAATCAATCCATCAAGTTTGATTTAGGTCAAGAACTTGATTTCATAGAGGATCGCACAATTTGGAATTCATCTGATAAAAAGTCAACTGTGCGCAAAAGTCAACTTTGACTTTTTGAGATTTTTCACAAATATGGTTCTTTGACCCCAAAATGATGTTAATGTATGATTGGAATCATCATTCATCAAGAAAAATCAAGAAAAGTGGGATAATTTGTAAAAGGGGTAACCATAAAAAACTTAGAAAATTTTCTAAGTTATGGAACAAAGTGGCTAGGGTACCAACTTTGGAGGGTCATAACTCCTAAACCACAAAAAGTCAAGAATGATCCAACAACTAGGGAACCACAGCTCTGTGCTGTAACCTCTAGTCAATGGTTAGAGGAGACTTGGATTCCTATTGATCAACATTGGCCAAACCTCTGCTGCAGTTACCATTCACTATTGATCCCAAAACAAACTTGCTCTACTATAAATAGAGCTCATTTGTGCTCAGTTTGAGTACACCAAAGCCATCAAACATATGCTTTCCTCAAAATCACCTTCTCACTTCCAAATTTTCCTTCCAAAGCAAGTCACTATTGGGTTTTGAGTTTGAGAGCAATTCCAACCAAACCAATCACACACACACACACACACACACCTTATAAACATCATATAGAAGTGATCCAAACACTCACATAACATCTGGAACACCAAAATCATAAAATCACTAGCCAATTGCTCAAGCCTTTGACAGATTTGCAGTTGGGGTGCCATCTCAAGTTCCAGATCATTTCAATCCATTCCAAGCATCCAGACACACTCCATGGCACCTAGGGAAGCTATCCAGATCATTGGAACCTAGCTGTAACACCTCTAACCCAAAACACGATCATTAACTGCAAGAGGTGAGCATGAGCTCTTCTAACTCTATGATCCATGCATTTTTTGCTGCACAATAATTTGGCCATATGTTCATAATCATGCATAGAGTGTTTACCCTCAATCAATTGCTTTGTATGAATCGTGTATGGAATTTTTGAACCTTTATGCAGAATTTAGGGTTCTTGAGGTTTCTCTTTGATTTCTTATTCCATGCTTAAAATAAATGAATTAAAGACCATAGACATGATCATGAGGTTGAGACGAGTAGATTGATATGTAGATTGCATGATATAATCAAGTATTCAGTGAGATTGGATAGAAAACGCAAATCTACAGAAACAGAGGAAGGGCGCGTGTTCTTGCCATGTTCTTGGCGCCCTTTTTCAAATATTTGAATATTTGAATTTTCTGATTTTATTTAATTGATTCAAAAATTAATTTCTCTTTGAGTTTTAATGATTTTGAGTTGATTCTTTTTTTAATAATTCACAAAAATGTTAAAATATTTTATTTTCCCAAAAAATCCCAAAAATATTATTTATTTCATATAATTGATATTTTTTTGCAAAGAATTAATATTTTAATTATTTTTGACATTTAAAATATTTTTTCCTTCTTGATTTTGCAAATTTTAATGATTTCTAATCATTTTGTAGGTCAAAACGTGATTTTTGAAACATTAATCCAAGATCACAATTTGTTTTCCACATGTTAAACAATTTTGATCATTTTAATTGAATTTTTTATTCAATTAAAATACATTTTGGAAACAAATTAGGGTTTTGATTAATTCAACCCTCATCAAACCTATTAAAATCATTTTGGGCCTCTAATAGAGTGTAAGACCCAATCCCTTTGTAAATACACCACTTTTTGGGTCTCAGTCATTGTATAAGTCCCACTGTATTTTCAAAAACAACGGCGCGATCGTCGCCTCTTTTAAAAAACCATCTGGGCCTCTCCTCGAGCTATAAGACTCATTCAAAACATTTTGGGCCTCTAATAGAGTGGTAGACCCAATCCTTTGTAAATACAAACCTATTTTGGGCCTCAAATGTTGTATAAGTCCCGTTGTATTTCAAAAGTTCGGCGCGATCATCGCCCGTTTAAAACAAACCATCTGGGCCTCTCCTCGAGTTATAAGACCCATTCAAAATCATTTTGGGCCTCTAATAGAGTGTAAGACCCAATCCCCTTTTGAAACAAAAAACTTTTGGGCCTCAGTCATTGTATAAGTGTCGCTCCCGGGATTTTCATCCAAGTACAAACGCGAAAGTGGCACCGAAACAGAGTCACCAGCAATGTGTATTTATCCCAAGAGAGGGAAAGGAAACACCGCATAAACCTGAAAGGAAGGAAAAGCATGGTCTTGCGACCAAGAGAACTGGGTTCGGGAGTCGGTTACGCGAAGGGAAGATATTAGCACCCCCTCACGTCCATCGTACCCAATGGGATCCACGCTTGCTTGCTTCAATCAAAGGGTGTCGTCGACTGGAGCTCCGCTGCTACTAGAAAAGAGAGATAGAAAGGAAGGAGGGAAAAAGGAAAGAGAGAGCAAGAAGCAAATGTAGGGAAAATAAAAGAAGTGCTCGAATGGGCCCTACCCCACTACCTACGTATCTCATCGGGAACATGAGAATCAGAGCAACGTAGTTCCCCTTACTAGGGATGGATTGTTTGTGTTTTTTAGGGAACGGCTGACATTCTAGCTCAGGCGTTGCAGGCTCGCTGGTCCGAGTGCGTTACCATCTTGCAAGAGAACGAGAAGAAGCACGTTCGTACGTTGAGAATGAGTGAGATGAGAAAAGAATTCCCGAAGGAAAGACGTTATTGTTTGTTTTTTGTCTTTTAAGAAAGAAGTGTTTTGATTGTTTTGTGTTTTGTAACATGTATTGTATTTAAGTCCCTCATGTAGGATTGAATGCCTCGCATATCGACCCAATACGGGACGCATGCTAAACATTCCAAGAAAGTGAGAGAAGACCCCACACTTCCTTGTTCTCACATGAAAGGCCTAAATACAATAGGTGTTATGCCTTTATTAAGTGTTTTTACTTTTGTTTTAAGATGAGAAGAAGAGACTCAAAAGAGGATCAAAGGTGAAAACTAAGAGGAGACTAAGACACACCCTAGTGTTAGCATGCTTGTAGATCCTATGGTTAATGTGGTTCAACAAACCTAATTCTAAAAGAAAGAAGAAGAAGGGCAAAAGACACAACTTACTTCCAAAAAGGAAGTTAAGTTGATCTTAAGGAGGGATGAAGAAGAAATTATTCAAAGAAAGCATGTAAATTCTTATCAAACACAAATTGAATTATTTAAAAGGGATAAGAGAGTATAAGAGAAAGAAATGTGTGTGGAGGCATATCCACACACTTACTTACCTTTAGCACCTACATGAAAATGTTAGTTCAAAACAATTTACAAGTAGTGCAGTAAGAAAAGGAATAACAATTGGTGAACAAACAAGCTAAAAGTTAAAGTATAAAGCTCCTAAGAGATGAAACTCAATTAAGATCAGAATCTATGCTCTAAGGGTATTCTCTAATGTTGAGATATCAAACACAAATGAGTTATGCACAAACAAAGCACTAATCATTAAAGAAGTGAATCATGGAAGAAATAGATGAAGAATGAGTGGATATGCAAGGTGATCATGCAATTATGCTTCAAATAATGTCCAAGTCAGAATGTGGATGACCTAAACATGTGCCTAAACATGATATACAAATGCCACATAAGGCAAGCAATCAAGTGTCCAAGCATTTGGAGTGATTAAGATGAGAATTGAGAAGATGTGAACATGAATTTAACATGGAAAGAAAACATTCATGGCATAAGTCAAACCTATAAAAGCTCAATATGAAACTCAAGTATCAAGGTCAGAGGTGATATGCCATGTTAGGATGAGGATAAGATGCTCAAACCAAACACATTCAAGCAATTACAAGTCATTTAGAAGTTAGAAGCAAAAGAAACATGCATTTGAATGAAACATGTGCAAGTATGCAAGGTAAGACATAAATGGCTCATGGAATGAATGCAATGCTTTAAAGTCAGAGGCATACATCATATGAAATGAAAATGGATAGTATGGCATGGTATAAGCAAACCAATTACAAATCAAGTTGGAACTTAGATGCAAAAGAAAAAGGAAATAGGTCAAAAGGACACATGTAAAACAAGTATTGAACATATACACAAAAAGACATCAACTTCAAACCAATGACCTATAATTTCAATCAACAGACCTATAATGATCTAAACATGGCTCTAGAAGTCAAGAAGAGTGATCTCATACAATGGCCCAAGTGCCTTATCGAGCAAGTAAACAAACATGATCAAAGAAGTTCATGAAAAGGGACATCAAACCAAAGTCATCAAACAAATACCAAACACAATTCACAAATCACCAAATTAGGCCTAAAGAGACCTCAACCAGAGGCAAGTATCATACCAAAAACTCATGCAAAGATTCAGAAAGTAAGGACCTCAAACAATCAAGCAATAGTCACTTAGGATTTCACAAGATCATGCACAAAGAAATGGCTCAAAAATGATGGAAAAATGGTTTTAAAAATATAAAAAAAAAAAGTTTTTATATGCTTCAAAGTGTCCTTTAACATATACAAAAATAATGAGGATCAAACTATCTACCAATGATGAGAAACAAAATCAACAAGATCAAGTGTGCACAAATGAACCACTTCAAAAGGAAATTCAAGCAACAATTTATTCAGAGGCAAAAATTAATAGAAAAATAGAAAATAAATTTTTTGAAAATTTTATAATGCTATAAATATGATTCATGAATTTATTTGGCATTTTTAGATGTCATTTACTATTTTTAAAATAACAAAATCAAAACAATATAGAAAATAAAATACAAATAAGAGGAAAATGGAATGGGGGTGCAAAGGAAGTAATTTTCACGTCCAAAATTTACATTGGGCTCAGCAAAGGGGGCGCAAATAGCAATGGTCCAACCCAATTTAAAATTGTGATTATGTGTGAGGAGTGTGCATGCAGTCAATGTACGCAGTCAATCATGGCCACAGGATGATATGAATCTCAACCAGTCAACGATCCAACGTCTCACAAAATCATGTACATGGTAGTAACAATACACGCGCGTACATTCAATCATCAGAAGTTAAAATGAAAACACGTGAACAGCACATGGTAATTTAATGCGTTGGCACATCACAAGCCATCAGATCAAATCAACGCACCAGATCAAGTCAACTAATTACCAAACATGCAAGATCAAAGGTCCAGATTAGATGCACACAATAAGAAACGTGGAATGGAGCACACACCATCAGTAAAATACAAACACAATTTAAAAGACGTGGCAACATGTTAACCACATGATGCACAAATCAAACGGCCAGGATTCAAACTCACAAAACCCTAGGAATTAAAACCACCGGCCGGAGAAGGACCTCCGGTCATCTTCTCCGGCGAGCAACCGCCACCTGTAAATCTCAAAATCTCCAGAAATGCACAATCATGATATCAAACAGAAGCTAACATCACGTACATCATGAATCCACCATCACTTTTCACATACCAAGCACACACATAGAGAACAGAAGAGATTAAAACATGCCCTAGATTTTGGATCTATGCCTCTAAGAGGCCTATCAACTAGCCGGATTTTCAAATGCTCCTATTGAGCTCATATCAACAAAAAACAAACTAAACAAGATGTAAATCGTGCTAAGAAGGTTTGAGAGATTGAAACCTGAAAATGTTGAAAACCGGAGTTAAAAGAAAGCCAGAGAGTTATGCTTCCTCCTTGAGCTTCACTTGGCCAAATAAAGGCTTACAACCTCTGAAGAATGGAGATGAATATGGATCTGCAGTGTAGCTACTCCAACAATTTAATGCTACTTCAAGTTTAATGATGCTCGAGGATGAAGCTTGAAGATGAAGTTAGATGAGAATGATGATGGATTCGTGTGAACTCAGAGAGAAAATAGAGAGAAATTGAGAGAGAAAGTGAGAAGAACTTTGAGGTGAATGTGGAAAAATGAAGCTGAAGTTCAATTTGTGAAGTGAAATTCTCATTTATAGTTTGAGTTAAATTTGTTAACCCAGGGTCAATTGAGTGAGTTAGGGTGAGTGGAGATGGTTAAGGTGAGTTATCCCTAACTAACTGAGTCAAGTTAGTTAGGGCGAGTGGACAATGGTTATGCTATGGTGTGGTTAAGCTTATGACAGTTGTGGTGAGGATGAGAGTGAAGCTGAGGTGATGAGGTTATGTTATGCAGCATGTCATGAAATTGCTTATGGTATAAGTTTCTCCTTTGAAAACTTTCCTCCCTGATGTATGATGGCTGGCATGCATAGGTATAGTAATAAGGATGTTTGTTGAAATGAGGAAATAAAGTACATGAAGTGTTTGTGGGATGACTGAACCAAATTGTGCACACAGCCTGCTAACATCAGTTAATGCATCAGTGATGACTATGGTAGTTTGCCAATGAAATTGTCCCTACTTAGCGGATGATTTGATGAGTTCTTGGGATCAATGGAAAGAGGAGGTGTAATACTACAAGTTTAGTGTGAAAATTGGATTGAATTGAAGCTTGGAACATACTCAAAAGTGACCTGAAACATTGGAAACCAAGACTGGTGTATGGCGTGGCAAATTGAGTTGGGCATGGCCATGTGACTTGGGAAATTTTCAGTGTGAAGGAACCAACTTTGGACCAATATATCTCCATCATAACTTGGCAAAATCAAAATTTGTCCAACATCAACATTGAAGAGGGCATGGCAAGGAACAAATTTGATGTTGAAAAATTTTTCATTTGGAGCTTTTATCATTAAGAAAAATGGGTGAACATTTGGCACACCAAGTGTTTGTAAAAATTATGGCGCGTGGGCCTGGGCATGCTTGGTCATGACTTGGTTTTGGACCTAGTTTCATCAAACTTTGATCAACCATAACTCACTCAATTTTTATCCAATGGAGATGTTCTTTATATGGATTTGAAGCTTAGAACATGAACTTCAATTGGCTCAACTTGGGCCTGAGGTTTGAAGCTTTTATATTGGAGAAAGAGAGCCTCAAAGTAGGGTGCAAAATGGTCCAAACTTACTATTTTTGGCAACCCTAAAGTTTCCATTTTTGGCAGCTTTGTGATTTCTTGATTTTTCATTATCCCTCCATCATTTCTTGATCAAATTTTATCTATTGAACATATACAACATGAATTTCATGAATTTGACCTGAAAAAGTCAGGAGTTAACTTTTCTCACTGCACAGTTGACTTTTTCCCCAATTTCTTGATTATCAAGCAACTGATCAATTGAGACCCTTCTGAAACCAATTGATGAGCAATTTTCCATCCATACATACTTAAGAACATAAGGAATACCATGATATCAAGTATTGTCCAAAAAATCAGAGATAAACTGATTTTAGGCAAAACCCTAATTTTGGCACCCTCTGGTTAGGAGGAAATAACACATCCTCCAAATCCAAATTCCTCTGAATATGATGTGTATTCTCTCAAAAAATGATGAGATATGCCATTTGGAGATGATAAAAACTCAAAGTTCTTGCCCATTAGGGGGTCAGATCCCAATTTTTGACTGCCTTGTGTAAGAGATCATGCATTGCCCAATCTTCTTGATGAATTCTCCTCTTCCCATGCCTTGTGGATTAAGTAGGGATGACATATGGCTTAAGAAACCCTTGAGACTTGTGAGAAACACTTGGCTCTTATTCTCTTGCCTTGGATGATCAACACCTTAGAGAATCACCTGATCACATGCCTTTATGCAAGATGCAATGCTAAATGCTTGATGTTTTGTTTTTTTCTATGCTTGAATGCAATGCAATGAAATGAAAGCCCATGCTAAATGATATGAAGAAATGAGAGGGCAAATTTTGGGGTATTACAGCTGCCCCTATTTAATCACTGTAAACCTGAATGGATGATAGCGATTGCTGTCAGACTTTCAAGGTATGGAGGGATTGAATACCAAAATAACCAGAAAATTTGCACTCGGTGGAGAAGAAGAAAAGGGATATAAACCCCAACCAAATGAACTCTGCTTGAATAAAACACTGATGATGAAGAATACCACTGAAGGGATGTCTTTTAGAACAACGCCATACGACTACTGGCCTGCCACACTACGGGTGGACTTTTAGCAACATCTTTTGTACAACGCCAGACGACTATTGGCTTGCCACACTACGGGTGGACTTTTGCAATGTCTTTTGTACAAAGCTAGACGACTACTGGCTTGCCACACTACGGGTGGACTTTAGCAACGTCTTTTAGAACAACGCCAGACGACTACTGGCCTGCCACACTATGGGTGGACTTTAGCAATATCTTTTAGAACAACGCCAGACGACTACTGGCTTGCCACACTACGGGTGGACTTTAACAATGTCTTTTAGAACAACGCCAGACAACTACTGGCTTGCCACACTACGAGTGGACTTTAACAATGTCTTTTGTACAACGCCAGACGACTACTGGCTTGCCACACTACGGGTGGACTTTTGCCAATCTACGGTTGGACTTACCGATGATTTTCCACCCTTGGATGGACTTTTTCCAATCTACGGTTGGACTTAGCTGCGGTCTTTTAAAGGGAGTCAGACGACTACTGACTTGCCACACTGCGGGTGGACTTTTGCTGCTTTGCCACCCTTGGATGGACTTTTGCCAATCTGCGGTTGGACTTTGCTGATTTGCCACCCTTGGATGGACTTTTTCCAATCTACGGTTGGACTTTGCTTTGCTTTGCCACCCTTGGATGGACTTTTTCCAATCTACGGTTGGACTTTAAGAATTTGCCACCCTTGGATGGACCTTTTACCAATCTACGGTTGGACTTTAAGAATTTGCCACCCTTGGATGGACCTTTTGCCAATCTACGGTTGGACTTTAAGAATTTGCCACCCTTGGATGGACTTTTTCCCAATCTACGGTTGGACTTTAAGAATTTTCCACCCTTGGATGGACCTTTTTCCAATCTACGGTTGGACTTTAAGAATTTGTCACCCTTGGATGGACCTTTTGCCAATCTACGGTTGGACTTTAAGAATTTGCCACCCTTGGATGGACTTTTTTCCAATCTACGGTTGGACTTTAAGAATTCCCATACTGGATTACTCTCTGCATCCGTGTCAGACATCTCTGCTGACTCTGCTGAGGAACAATGGTCAATGATTTGACTCGGAGACTCCTGAAAGGATAATATCTCTGCTGGAGAATGAATGAATAATCCGTCTGCCTCAAATTGTCAAGTTTTCCAAAAATAAATTGGACTTTGAAGTATGAAGAAATGATGATTCTGCCAGGAATCACTTCATCTGCTTGGGGATGAATTCTAGTCATAGCAACTCTGCTGGCGATGAGCAATTTTTTGAATAACGTCCTGCTAGGGAACAAAGGTTATTAAAACTCTGCTTGGGGATCTATTAAACCCGAGGTCCCTTGCAGGGAGAATCAACCTTCTACTCGGCTGGGGAAGAAACTCTGTTGATCAATAAGCCTCATGCGGGGAGAAAAATAACAACTCAGCTGGGGAGTACTGTTGACAAGATTCCATGCTAAACTCTGTGGGGAATACAACTAGAGATACGATCTTGCTGGGAATCAGGGCCACTCTGCCGGGGATATGCAAATCCTGGTTAGAACATTTCACTGCAACTTGCAGGGAAAGAGTCCCTAGAAATCTGATGGGAAACCCAAAGCAACTCCACTGTAGTCTACTGAGGAATACGACTATCAAAGCCTAGGATAAGTACCACAATGCCCCATGTTAGGCGAACTTTCCGTTTGACAACTCCGTTGGGGATAATGAGTTTACAACACACTCTGCTGGGGGAAAACTCCTTCAACGCGTCTCATGCTGGGGAACGTCTCTTGAGAGGATTTTACAGAAGACCAAACGTCCTCAAACTCTACTAGGGATGATAAATCGAGAACATCTCCTGCTGGGGAAATTCAAAATGCCCCATGCTTGGGAAGGTCAACAACTTGCTTCCTGCTCCATGATACAAGACTTACTTGAAGAAACGTCATAAGAGGATTTTACAGGAGGTTAAGCATCTTCAAACTCCTGACGACTTCACTGGGGATTAACCATCAACTTCTGTGTCTGCGAAGCAACTCTACTGGGGATTCGCAACCGTTATCGACACAGAAAAGTTTGTAACTGTTGGAAGTACTGAACGAGAGAATCGACTTAATAAGATACAACGATGCCCAGTTGAACTCAATTCACTGATATCGAGATGTCGTGAACTACCGTCTACCGAATGATGGACTCGATCAGCAAACGTTGTAACAAAAGGGTGACAAGTGAACCCTTCCCTGAACATGATTGCCCCAGTCTCCTGCGTGGGAATAAGTGATTACTCGTCTTGTGCTTGAAATCACCCGGACCTGTCACCTGCAACAAAAGCATACACACACATGCCCCGGAATATTGCGTGGTTTAAATCCACCATCCAGGATTGTTCAACATTCACAATAATTTTAAATGTTTTTCTGCGCATGTTATTTGTAAGGCCACAGTGTTTTCAAATGCAATGCTTTATAAAAAATTAGGACGTTTTTGCAAACAAAGCAATAAAAACAAAATAAGAAGCTTTTGACTAAAATTCAATTCATTGATTGAAAAGCCCAGAATAGGCAAGTATAATTGGGAAGCAAACCCTGGAAAGAGGAGATTACTGTAAATTGAGAAAAGAAACTATCCTAATGACAATGTGAAAACCGGCATTCCACTGAGTTTCAATTCTGCTATGGCCAGTATATCTTCAAGACTCCCCGACCTTGCCTTCTGAGAAATGATCAGACTGATTCCTACCCTTTGGAATGTCAGTTGCTGAAACAGTGATGAAGTACAGATAACTCAGACCGTAGTCATTCGCTTAAATCCCTCTTTTGCGTGGACTGCCCTTTCGGGTTTTCAATCCACCGGGATACCCTTTTTTTCCTGAGTTGTCCTTACGGATTTTCAACTCACCGGGTGTACAAATTTTTATTTATTATCCCTAATTTTTTCCCGAACCTTTTTTATTTTGTTTTTCTGGTTCGCCGGGATGCCCTTTTTTGCCTGGACTTTTTTTTTTATCCAGTGGGTCTATTCATGCGAAGTACTTTTTGACTACGTCTGAGTTGACAGGGGATGAAAAGTCTTCGCCATCCATGGTTGTAAGTAACAAGGCTCTGCCCGAGAAGACCTTCTTAACCACGAATGGACCTTCATAGTTGGGAGTCCATTTGCCCCTGTGATCTGTACCAGGAGGAAGGATCCTTTTGAGTACCACATCTCCCACTTTGTAAATCCGAGGACGCACTTTTTGATCAAATGCTTGCTTCATCCTCCGCTGGTATAACTGCCCATGACACACCGCCGCTAGTCGTTTCTCCTCAATAAGGCTCAACTGATTAAATCTGGCGTGAACCCACTCAGCTTCGTCTAACTTGACATCCATCATGACTCTGAGGGATGGAATCTCCACTTCAACCGGTAATACTACCTCCATACCGTATACAAGTGAGAATGGTGTTACCCCAGTGGACGTGCGTACTGACGTTCGATACCCATGCAAAGCAAATGGTAACATCTCATGCCAATCTTTATAGGTGACAACCATGTTCTGCACAATCTTCTTAATACTCTTGTTGGCCGCCTCCACAACGCCAATCATCTTCGGGCGATACGGAGAAGAATTGTGATGTTTAATTTTGAAGTCCCGGCACAGCTCAGCCATCATTTTGTTGTTTAGATTAGAACCATTATCAGTAATGATTCTCTCGGGCACTCCATAGCGACAAATGATATCTCGTTTCAGGAAACGAGCTACCACTTGCTTAGTGACATTGGCATAAGATGCTGCTTCAACCCATTTAGTGAAATAATCAATAGCGACCAAGATGAAACAATGGCCGTTTGAAGCAGTAGGCTCAATTTTCCCGATCATATCAATGCCCCACATGGCAAAGGGCCAAGGAGAGGACATGACACTCAATGGATTTGGAGGAACGTGCACTTTGTCTGCATAGATCTGGCATTTGTGACACCTGCGGGCGTACTTGCAACAATCCGCTTCCATTGTCAACCAATAATATCCCGACCTCAATAATTTCTTAGCCATCGTGTGACCTCCGGCATGGGTACCAAAAGAGCCTTCATGCACTTCCTGCATTAACAGGTCTGCTTCGTGTCTATCCACGCATCTGAGCAGAACCATGTCAAAATTTCGTTTGTACAGCACGTCATCCTGATTCAAGAAGAAGCTACCAGATAACCTTCTCAACGTCTTCTTATCTTTAGTAGATGCCCCTGGCGGATACTCTTGACTTTTCAAGAAACACTTCATGTCATGAAACCATGGCTTGTCATCAGACGTTGCATCAACAGCAAACACAAATGTAGGTCTGTCAAGACGAGACACTTCGATCTTAGGTACATAGTTCCACCTTTGCACTTTGATCATGGAAGACAATGTGGCCAAGGCATCAGCAAACTTATTCTCATCTCGGGGAATATGGTACAACTTCACTGTTGTGAAAAATGTTAGCAATCTCCTTGTATAATCTCTATACGGAACCAGATTTGCTTGGTGCGTGTACCAACTCCCTTTCACCTGATTAATTACCAAAGCTGAATCACCAAAGATATCAAGGGTCTTAATTCATAAATTAATCGCCTCCTCAATCCCCATTATACAAGCTTCATATTCTGCTTCATTGTTGGTGCATCCGAAAGTTATTCGGGCAGTGAAAGGCATATGAACACCTTCTGGCGTGATAAGAACTGCTCCAACTCCGCATCCATTCATATTGACGGCCCCATCAAACATCAAACTCCATTTGGATTAAGGGTCTGGCCCCTCCTTCGGGAGTGGTTCCTCGCAGTCTTTAACTTTGAGAAACATGATGTCCTCATCAGGGAATTCAAATTTCATGGGTTGGTAATCATCAATTGGCTATTGCGCAAGATAGTCTGACAAGATACTCTCTTTGATGGCCTTTTGAGAAGTATACTGGATGTCATATTCTGTCAAAACCATTTGCCACCGTGCAACTCTGCCTGTTAGTGCTGGTTTCTCGAAAATGTATTTGATAGGATCCATTTTTGAAATCAACAAGGTTGTGTGCCAGATCATATACTGCCTTAATCGCTTGGCGGCCCATGCAAGTGTACAGCATGTCTTTTCAAGCATTGAGTACCGGGACTCACAATCATTGAACTTTTTGCTCAGGTAGTAGATAGCATGCTCCTTCCTACCTGTCTCGTCATGTTGACCGAGAACACAACCCATAGAACCTTCAAGCATTGTCAAATACATTATCAAAGGCCTTCCTGAAACTGGAGGCATGAGGATTGGAGGTTCCTGCAAGTATTCTTTTATTTTATCGAATGCCAATTGGCAATCGTCATTCCACCTGACCGTTTGATCTTTTCTTAGCAGCTTGAATATTTGTTCGCATGTGGCTGTTAGGTGAGATATAAACCTTGCAATGTAGTTCAATCTACCCAGAAAACCACGAACCTCTTTTTTCGTTCTTGGTTCAGACATATCTTGTATTGCTTTCACTTTGGCAGGATCAACCTCAATCCCTTTTTCACTCACAATGAAACCCAGCAGCTTTCCAGAACGCACCCCAAAAGTGCACTTGTTTGGATTCAATCTCAAACGGAACTTTCGCAACCTTTCGAAAAACTTTTTCAAGTTAATCAGATGCTCTTCTTCTGTTCTCGACTTAGCAATCATGTCATCCACATAACATTCAATCTCCTTGTGGATCAAGTCGTGAAATAATGTTACCATTGCCCGCTGGTACGTTGCCCCTGCGTTTTTCAACCCAAAAGGCATCACCTTATAACAGTATGTACCCCACGGAGTAATGAATATGGTCTTCTCCATATCCTCAGGTGCCATCTTGATCTGGTTGTACCCGGAGAAACCATCCATGAACGAGAACACTGAAAACTGAGCTGTATTGTCAACCAGTACATCGATGTGGGGCAGGGGAAAATCATCTTTTGGACTAGCTTTGTTAAGATCTCAATAATCCACACACATTCTCACCTTTCCGTCTTTCTTTGGCACCGGCACGATGTTCGCAACCCAGGGAGGATAATTAGTCACAGTAAGAAACCCAGCGTCCCACTGCTTCTGAACCTCTTCTTTGATCTTTATGGCCATGTCGGGATAAGTCCGACGAAGTTTTTGCTTGACTGACAGGCATTCTTCTCTTAGCGGCAGCCTGTGTACAACAATATCAGTATCCAACCCCAGCATGTCTTGATACGACCAGGCGAAGATATCAACATATTCACACAACATCTCAGTTAAAGCCTTCTTCACATCTACTTGCAGGCTGGCACCAATCTTGATTTCCTTCTTAGCGTCCTCGATACCAATATTGATGATCTCTATGGCCTCTTGATGAGGCTGGATGGCCCTTTCCTCTTGTTTCAACAATCTGGCCAGTTCCTCAGGGAGTTCACAGCCTTTCTCATCCCCTTCTTCGGCTTGATAAATCGGTTTGTCAAAGTCATACATAGCTATAGCAAAATCATTATCAATGGAGTCCGGAGGATCAAGTTTGCATGAACGGGTTCATGCTTTATTTTAGAATTTATTTTTAAAACAAAAAGAAACGAAACATTGCCATTTTATTATTTTTGTGCAAAAATAAAAATGAAAGACAGAGAACAAAATTTGAGTGCAAAACGTCCTTTATTGATGATTAAAATTGCAAATGCAAACAGGGTGGCCCTACAAATGAATCTATACTCCTTGGGCAGAGCGCAAGATTTTAACATGCATTATGGTTAGAAAAACAAAGAAAATTACTCTGTTTGAAGAGTAACCCGAATGACTTCTTCAACGGACCAATTCTGCAATGGCTGTCCCGGAGCACGTGGGCGTACCCAGTTGTCTAAGTCACAGTCACTATCAACACCGTCTTCTGTAGCTGCACAAGACTGATCTAGGTAAATGATTCCTCCACTACTGAAAGTGATAGGCCCACTGTTCTCTTCAACTGAAGTCATAGAGGGATGATAACCAATACCAAACTTGTCCTCCTTCATTGGCGTCTCTATCAGCTTGCCCCAGCCCTGGGCGTTGTCTGCTCTAACCACCTCGACAGCTTGCTTATATGACGAAATGGACGTACCGGTTCTATCTGGTTCAATGGAAGATTCAGGCACGTTGTCAATATTCATCGCTTCAAATGACTGGCAAAGCATCTCGTGAATTTCCCCATCCATCTCAATATACTTGAACGTGGACAAGTGGCTAACAAAAATATCTTCTTCACCACACACTGTCACACCTTGTCCCTCAAACTCGTATTTCAACTTTTGGTGTAAGGTGGATGTAACAGCCCCGGCCGCATGAATCCAAGGGCGGCCTAATAAGCAGCTATACGCAGGCTGTATGTCCATCACATGGAATGTAGATTTGAACACTTGTGGTCCAATTTGCACGGGCAATTCTACTTCACCAAACACAGATCTTTTCATCCCATCGAACGCTCGGACCACCAACTCACTGGGCCTTAAAATTAAACCATCTACTTCTAGCTTCATTAGCGCCTTCTTAGGCAAGACATTGAGTGAGGAACCAGTGTCCACCAACACGTGAGACAACACTGCACCCCTGCACTCCATTGTAATGTGCAAAGCTTTATTGTGGTTTCTCCCTTCAGACGTCAAATCTCTGCTTGTGAAACCCAATCCATGGCTGACATTGACGTTGGAAATCACACTTTCAAGCTGATTAATAGTGATTTCCTGGGGAACATATGCTCTCTTCAACACTTTCAATAAAGCCTCCCAATGCGCGTCAGAACACATCAATAATGACAGAATTGAAATTTTCGAGGGGGTCTCATTCAACTGATCGACAATCTTATAATCGCTTTTCTTTATTATCCTCATGAACTCTTCCACCTCATTGTCAAAGGTAATCTTTGTCTCTGTTTCAGGCACATGAACACTCTCGACCACCTATTTTCCTTTAGCTTTTGCAGCAGCTTCAGCTTCTTTATCACTGCGTAAAGTTTGGGGAGCAAACAATCTTCCGCTTCTTGTAAAGCCACATAGACCACCCACATTGTCAATATTTGAACTGGCTGATGTTCCGACTTCTTGCTTTTTCCCTTCATAATACACGTCTGACCCATAGTGCCATGGGATTGCCTTCGTAGTTATAAACAGTACTGGTCCTGGCACCGTGATGGTAACAGGACTGGGTTTTTCTGGCACAACACTTGCCAATGGAACTATACCTGCAGGCACTTGGATTTCAACAGGAGTATAATAGATGGTCACAGTTGACACCTCGTCAGTTTCTTTCACAACCCGGTCAAACTGTAGACGTCCCTCGTTAATCAGACTTTGCAAACCAGTTCTCAACTTATCACAGCCATTCTTCTGACTCATACATTCAGAACAAATTTGATCACATCCCGGGAACACCTGTCCCTTCAACAAATGATCCTTTACCACTAGCAACGGAGTCTTTACCTGAATGATATCTGTTACCAACTTCAATCTCTTTCCGTTTTCAATAGCACGCACATCTGCCACACCATGATCAGGCATGGCGTTCTGAAGAACATTAGGAGGCAACGAGAAATTGATTGCTTTAGCATCAATCAAATCTTGCACCTTATGATGAAACGCCCAACATTTTTCAATGGTGTGCCCCTGAGCGCCTGAGTGGAACTCGCAGCGAGCGTTAACATCAAAATTAGGCGGCAAGTTGCCAGCGGCAGGAGGTCTCATAGTACGAAGCTCAACCAACTTCAACTTGAGTAACTGTGGTAGCAACGCTGCATAAGTCATATGGAGAGGGTCAATATTACGATCCCTCTGTCTAGACCTCTGCTGGAAAGGAGGTTGCTGCTGCTGTTGCTGAGCTTGCTGTTGTGGTTGTTGTTGCTGAATGGCTGGCGCTGGGATTGTCACTGCACCTACTTGATGGTAACCCTGAGAACGTCCTCTGCCTCGTCCTCTAAATACAACATTTGTATCACCTTCTCTTCTTTTCTGACCACTAGCAAATGGTTTCTTTGTCCCAGAAGAGCCAGCCCCACTTACATCTTGGATCTTACCAAGCTTCAACAGACTTTCTATTCTTTCTCCAGCAATCACGATATCAGCAAATCCGGTTAATGGACACGCAACCAATCTTTCAAGAAATGCCCCTTGCAGGGTACGCATAAACATGTCTGCCATTTCTCTATCCAGCAAAGGAGGTTGAACTTGTGCAGCCATCTCTCTCCACCTTTGAGCATATTCCTTGAAACTTTCCTTAGCATTCTGTGACAATCCCTGCAATTGAGTGCGGTTGGGCGCCATGTCAATATTGTACTGGTACTGCTTTAGGAATGCTTCTGCTAGATCCTTCCAACTTCTCACAGCAGCTCTGTTCAATTTCATATACCAGGTCAAGGAAGCTCCAGCCAGACTATCTTGAAAGTAATGCATCCATAACTTCTCATCATCTGTATGGGCTGAAATTCTCCCAAAATAAGCTTGGATATGTGTCTGAGGACACGTATTTCCATGATATTTGTCAAAAGTAGGCGGCTTGAATTTTGGAGGAATCCTGACTCCTGGTACCAGCCCCAGACTAGTAACATCAATACCCATAGAATTCTTGCACTATATGGCCCGGATCTTCTCAGCTAACTCATCATACCTTCGGTCACCAGGGTTACCCATATCAGCATCCAGTAGGGTGAACTGGTCTTCCTGAGCATCCTCCTGAACAACACCAGCATTTCTGACATTTCCATTAGCCAGATTTCCCACAGGAGGAGGATTGCCAACAGGAGGAGGAGTGCCGTGAGTCTGTGAATTATCATTCTGATTACCTCCTGGCGTAGTCTCTAGACGCTCGACCAGAAGCCTCAATCTTTCCTGAGCCTGTGCCATACCAGTCATGAGAGTCATGAACTGGTCCATGCGTGCCCTCATTTCAGCCAAATCATTCTGCATTTGATCCATTATCCTTGCTTGATTTCTTAGAGTTGAGTATCGGTGTACGTGATTCTCAACTATAATGCCTGAAACCAAATAAAGGTTAGAGATCTCCTGCAACAAGTACCTGAAAAAGCAAACAACAAAACGCAAAATGATATGCAATGCAATGCAATGTTTATTCATTTTGAGGTATTCCTTCCTTCGATTCCAGTTTGACCGAAAGGGAACAGTGTATACTCCTGCAATTGCTAACAGTGACAGATCATCAGAGATGCATATTAATAACTCAGAATACCCATCATACGGCCCAGTGAGTGTGTGAATTATTGTATAATTTGATGAAGAATCCACCTCAATAATTACCAACAAAGCCAATAGCATAAATAATAAGAACCCACAGCCAGGTGTGGAACAGTCAAATACAAATTGTTCTTGAACAAATACAACTGAGTAGCATGAATACAAATAAAAGAAAACCCATCAACAAGCCTGATGGTGATTCCCTAGAATAACAACAACTCAGACATTGAGCCCATATAAATCTTCCTGGACCTCCTTGAGAAGCGCTTCAGTAACTGGATCATTTGGGCGCTCGGTAAGACTTCTGATCAGTTGACTTCTTAACTTGACAGCTTCTTCTAGCTTTCGGATTTGATCTTTGATAGCTAACTCTTTGGCTCTCTTTATTCCAACGCGGATCTTCAGATCTTCGATCTCTTGATTAGCTGCACTTAGTTGCTGGAGAAATTCACTTTCTTTGCTCTTCAAATTTTTCCTCAACTCGTCATTTTCAGCCCTGATTCTCGCCTCGATCTCCCTTCGGCATTCGGAAAACTCATCCCATCTTTGTTGTCCTTTGGCCAGGGCATTCTCAGATTTGTTCAACTGCTCATTAATGCGCTTGCACGCCTCATTTAGTGCCATCTCATTCTGTTTGACCTTGCGAATATAGATGGTGTCTTCAGCCATTCTTTTCTCATTAGCCTCATGACGCTCAGTCAGCTTTTGCAGTTCATACTCAACATTACGCTTTTCACAAAGCGTCTTTCTGAGTCCTTCACTTAGCTTCTCATTCATTTTGACTGTCTTATCCATCTCTGCGTTGAGCTTGTTATATTCAACAACGCTTACCATGGTTACCGGTTCTTCAGCAACTGGATCTGACGGTCTTTCCTGAGAAAATGGCAAAAGAGTGATCTAAACCCTTCTTTTCAACCAGGCATCATATTGAGAAGAAGACACATTGTTGTACTTGCCGAAGACCACTTTACCCTTCGTTTGCAAATTGCCCCAAGCTCCAGCCGCTTGTCTTACCAGCAAAAGATTATCCTTCACAGGGAAAAAGAAGGATTCTTCCAAATCACTATCCCTCGGAGGCTCTATTAAGGCAAACCCTAATTGCCTCCTGAGAATAACAGGGTTATAATTAATGCAACCCTTTATTCCCAAGAGTGGCACATTAGGATGTCTTCCGCAGCTACTGACAAAATCTCCCCCCATCGTCCTTTGATTGAACCAATGAATGTCCTTTGCTGTCAACTGAATCATCCTCTTAGCCTAATTCTTTGCAGGATGAGGATTCAAAAAGGCCTCTGAATTTGGTAAATGACTCATAAGCCACTTATGGAATAGAGGTGCACAACATCTAACCAACCCTCCTCGTTTCTTCTCATTTTTAAAATGCACAGAATAGTATAAATCGCCCAGGAGTGTAGGTATGGGATTCTTCATTACAAAAATATGGATTGCGCTCATGTCCACAAACTTCGGTTCATCAGCAAACAACATAATTCCATAGATGCTCAAAGCCAGGATTGCACAAACGGTTTCCCACTGAGACTTAGCAGCACATTCTTCATCTTTGGCAACCAAGAAATCCAAATGAAAACCAGATAAACCTCCTTTGGTGGTGAGGTTATTTGCTATCACAGGTACACTCAAATGGAGGGCCTTAGCTATTTCTTCAGGCTTTGGAGGGCGCATGTCAGAGTTGAAAGGAATCTAGTACTTGAGAGGCACACCTAGAAGTAGGGCATACTCTTCTAGCATCGGAGTTAATTGAAAATCTGAGAAAGTGAAGCACCTTAGCTGTGGGTCATAAAACTATAAGCACGTATGGATGACACTCATTTCTGAAGCATTCTAGTCAACAACCACAGTCATAATCTCCCCATAAGCCTTTCAGAACATACCCACATGGCCTGGAGTAATAAGAGAAATCATCTTTCGTAACTGTCCCACCTTTGTGTCAAAGAAAGTATAATGCACATTGTTCTTCCTGGGAGTCTCCATAGCTGAACAAGGGAACTGTCAACTGGAACCGAAAGGAAGTATATCCTGTAAATGAATAAACATGAAGGTTAAATGCAAGAATGCTAATGATGATATGTATGCAAGGGCATATGATCAGTGCTGCACAAATAAAGCTGAATCCACTGTACTGCAATCTGAGTCTGGTGAGATATACAACACCAGGATAAGAAGTCCAATAACAAATCCAGAACAAAATGTGAGCTGGTCAGAACCACAGATTCAGTAACAAATCCAGAACTCATAAGAAAACCGGGGATTCTGAAGGTCAAGGGTTCCTGCACACCTGTAAACAATCCCCCCAATCTCACATGTATGTACTAGAAGGTGAGGATCCTTAAATTCGGGTCTCAGAATGAGAAGCAATAGCACATTCAGCCCGAAGGATACAATGCTATCGCCAAACAAAGAGATCGTCCTCTGATTCACCTCAAAATAAAGAGGGGTCATCCTAAAAGGTCATCCATACTTAACAGCTCTTCCAGATAGCTCTACCATCGTGGGAAATCCACAACGCAGAATTCTCTAGAGAGAACCAATCTAGATTGTGTTTCATATTCCCTCCTCGAACCGAGATGGAACGCGAGAGGACATGAAACACACCAATCATAAGTGCACTCAGGCCTGGGTATTGGGCCTATCTCTCAGAATACCCCATCTCGCCAAACAGAAAACCGTACAGTCCAGTATAGCATAATATATGAAATGAAAATGCTAAAATGCAGTAAATACACTAATATACAATAAATAGTAATGCAGTAACAGTAAATACAACACAACAGTAAACACCCAATGAAAGAAAATAGAAAAACACTAGGATTGACTCGCTAAGGAAACCAGAGATTCTGGGTTCGATCCCCAGCAGAGTCGCCAGCTGTCGCTCCCGGGATTTTCATCCAAGTACAAACGCGAAAGTGGCACCGAAACAGAGTCGCCAGCAATGTGTATTTATCCCAAGAGATGGAAAGGAAACACCGCGTAAACCTGAAGGGAAGTAAAAACATGGTCTTGCGACCAAGAGAACTGGGTTCGGGAGTCGGTTACGCGAAGGGAAGGTATTAGCACCTCCTCACGTCCATCGTACCCGATGGGATCCACGCTTGCTTGCTTCAATCAAAGGGTGTCGTCGACTGGAGCTCCGCTGCTACTAGAAAAGAGAGATAGAAAGGAAGGAGGGAAAAAGGAAAGAGAGAGCAAGAAGCAAATGTAGGGAAAATAAAAGAAGTGCTCGAATGGGCCCCACCCCACTGCCTACGTATCTCATCGGGAACATGAGAATCAGAGCGACGTAGTTCCCCTCACTAGGGATGGATTGTTTGTGTTTTTTAGGGAACGGCTGACGTTCTAGCTCAGGCGTTGCAGGCTCGCTAGTCCGAGTGCGTTATCATCTTGCAAGAGAACGAGAAGAAGCACGTTCGTATGTTGAGAATGAGTGAGATGAGAAAAGAATTCCTGAAGGAAAGACGTTATTGTTTGTTTTTTGTCTTTTAAGAAAGAAGTGTTTTGATTGTTGTGTTTTGTAACATGTATTGTATTTAAGTCCCTCATGTAGGATCGAATGCCTCGAATATCGACCCAAGACGGGACGCATGCTAAACATTCCAAGAAAGTGAGAGAAGACCCCACACTTCCTTGTTCTCACATGAAAGGCCTAAATACAATAGGTGTTATGCCTTTATTAAGCGTTTTTACTTTTGTTTTAAGATGAGAAGAAGAGACTCAAAAGAGGATCAAAGGTGAAAACTAAGAGGAGACTAAAACACACCCTAGTGTTAGCATGCTTGTAGATCCTATAGTTAATGTGGTTCAACAAACCTAATATTAAAGAAAGAAGAAGAAGGGAAAAAGACACAACTTACTTCCAAAAAGGAAGTTAAGTTGATCTTAAGGAGGGATGAAGAAGAAATTATTCAAAGAAAGCATGTAAATGCTTATCAAACACAAATTGAATTATTTAAAAGGGATAAGAGAGTATAAGAGAAAGAAATGTGTGTGGAGGCATATCCACACACTTACTTACCTTTAGCACCTACATGAAAATGTTAGTTCAAAACAATTTACAAGTAGTGCAGTAAGAAAAGGAATAACAATTGGTGAACAAACAAGCTAAAAGTTAAAGTATAAAGCTCCTAAGAGATGAAACTCAATTAAGATCAGAATCTATGCTCTAAGGGTATTCTCTAATGTTGAGAAATCAAACACAAATGAGTTATGCACAAACAAAGCACTAATCATTAAAGAAGTGAATCATGGAAGAAATAGATGAAGAATGAGTGGATATGCAAGGTGATCATGCAATTATGCTTCAAATAATGTCCAAGTCAGAATGTGGATGACCTAAACATGTGCCTAAACATGATATACAAATGCCACATAAGGCAAGCAATCAAGTGTCCAAGCATTTGGAGTGATTAAGATGAGAATTGAGAAGATGTGAACATGAATTTAACATGGAAAGAAAACATTCATGGAATAAGTCAAACCTATAAAAGCTCAATATGAAACTCAAGTATCAAGGTCAGAGGTGATATGACATGTTAGGATGAGGATAAGATGCTCAAACCAAACACATTCAAGCAATTGCAAGTCATTTAGAAGTTAGAAGCAAAAGAAACATGCATTTGAATGAAACATGTGCAAGTATGCAAGGTAAGACATAAATGGCACATGGAATGAATGCAATGCTTTAAATTCAGAGGCATACATCATATGAAATGCAAATGGATAGTATGGCATGGTATAAGCAAACCAATTACAAATCAAGTTGGAACTTAGATGCAAAAGAAAAAGGAAATAGGTCAAAAGGCACATGTAAAACAAGTATTGAACATATACACAAAAAGACATCAACTTCAAACCAATGACCTATAATTTCAATCAACAGACCTATAATGATCTAAACATGGCTCAAGAAGTCAAGAAGAGTGATCTCATACAATGGCCCAAGTGCCTTATCAAGCAAGTAAACAAACATGATCAAAGAAGTTCATGAAAAGGGACATCAAACAAGAGTCATCAAACAAATACCAAACACAATTCAAAAATCACCAAATTAGGTCTCAAGAACCTCAACCAGAGGCAAGTATCATAGCAAAAACTCATGCAAGGATTGAGAAAGGAAGGACCTCAAACAATCAAGCAATAGTCACTTAGGATTTCACAAGATCATGCACAAAGAAATGGCTCAAAAATGATGTAAAGTTGGTTTTAAAATTATAACAAAATTTTTTTTATATGATTCAAAGTGTCCTTTAACATATGCAAAAAGAATGAGGATCAAACTATGTACCAATGATGAGACACAAAATCAACAAGATCTAGTGTGCACAAATGAACCACTTCAAAAGGAAATTCAAGCAACAATTTATTCAGAGGCAAACAATAATAGAAAAATAGAAAATAAAATTTGTGAAAATTTTATAATGCTATAAAGATGATTCATGAATTTATTTGGCATTTTTAGATGTCATTTACTATTTTTAAAATAACAAAATCAAAACAATATAGAAAATAAAATACAAATAAGAGGAAAATGGAATGGGGGTGCAAAGGAAGTAATTTTCACGTCCAAAATTTACATTGGGCTCAGCAAAGGGGGCGCAAATAGCAATGGTCCAACCCAATTTAAAATTGTGATTGTGTGTGAGGAGTGTGCATGCAGTCAATGTATGCAGTCAATCATGGCCACAGGATGATATGAATCTCAACCAGTTAACGATCCAACGTCTCACAAAATCATGTACATGGTAGTAACAATACACGCGCGTACATTCAATCATCAGAAGTTAAAATGAAAACACGTTAACAACACATGGTAATTTAATGCGTTGGCACATCACAAGCCATCAGATCAAATTAACGTACCAGATCAAGTCAACTAATTACCAAACATGCAAGATCTAAGGTCCAGATTAGATGCACACAATAAGAAACGTGGAATGGAGCACACACCATCAGTAAAATACAAACACAATTTAAAAGACGTGGCAACATGTTAACCACACGATGCATAAATCAGACGGCCAGGATTCAAACTCACAAAACCCTAGCAATTAAAACCACCGGCCGGAGAAGGACCTCCGGTCATCTTCTCCGGCGAGCAACCGCCACCTGTAAATCTCAAAATCTCCAGAAATACACAATCATGATATCAAACAGAAGCTAACATCACATACATCATGAATCCACCATCACTTTTCACATACCAAGCACACACATAGAGAACAGAAGAGATTAAAACATGCCCTAGATTTTGGATCTATGCCTCTAAGAGGCCTATCAACTAGCCGGATTGTCAAATGCTCCTATTGAGCTCATATCAACAAAAAACAAACTAAACAAGATGTAAATTGTGCTAGGAAGGTTTGAGAGATTGAAACCTGAAAATGTTGAAAACTGGAGTTAAAAGAAAGCCAGAGAGTTATGCTTCCTCCTTTAGCTTCACTTGGCCAAATAAAGGCTTACAACCTCTGAAGAATGGAGATGAATATGGATCTGCAGTGTAGCTACTCCAACAATTCAATGCTACTTCAAGTTCAATGATGCTCGAGGATGAAGCTTGAAGATGAAGTTAGATGAGAATGATGATGGATTCGTGTGAACTCAGAGAGAAATTGAGAGAGAAAGTGAGAAGAACTTTGAGCTGAATGTGGAAAAATGAAGCTGAAGTTCAATTTGTGAAGTGAAATTCTCATTTATAGTTTGAGTTAAATTTGTTAACCCAGGGTCAAGTGAGTGAGTTAGGGTGAGTGGAGATGGTTAAGGTGAGTTATCCCTAACTAATTGAGTCAAGTTAGTTAGGGCGAGTGGACAATGGTTATGCTATGGTGTGGTTAAGCTTATGACAGTTGTGGTGAGGATGAGATTGAAGCTGAGGTGATGAGGTTATGTTATGTAGCATGTCATGACATTACTTATGGTATAAGTTTCTCCTTTGAAAACTTTCCTCCCTGATGTATGATGGCTGGTATGCATAGGTATGGTAATAAGGATGTTTGTTCAAATGAGGAAATAAAGTACATGAAGTGTTTGTGGGATGACTGAACCAAATTGCGCACATAGCCTGCTAACATCAGTTAATGCATCAGTGATGACTATGGTAGTTTGCCAATGAAATTCTCCTTACTTAGCGGATGATTTGATGAGTTCTTGGGATCAATGGAAAGAGGAGGTGTAATACTACAAGTTTAGTGTGAAAATTGGATTGAATTTAAGCTTGGAACATACTCAAAAGTGACCTGAAACATTGGAAACCAAGACTGGTGTATGGCGTGGCAAATTGAGTTGGGCATGGCCATGTGACTTGGGAAATTTTCGGTGTGAAGCAACCAACTTTGGACCAATATATCTCCATCATAACTTGACCAAATCAAAATTTGTCCAACATCAACATTGAAGAGGGCATGGCAAGGAACAATTTTGATGTTGAAAAGTTTTTCATTTGGAGCTTTTATCATTAATAAAAATGGGTGAACATTTGGCACACCAAGTGTTTGTAAAAATTATGGTGCGTGGGCCTGGGCATGCTTGGTCATGACTTGGTTTTGGACCTAGTTTCATCAAACTTTGATCAACCATAACTCACTCAATTTTTATCCAATGGAGATGTTCTTTATATGGATTTGAAGCTTAGAAAATGAACTTAAATTGGCTCAACTTGGGCCTGAGGTTTGAAGCTTTTATCTTGGAGAAAGAGAGCCTCAAAGTAGGGTGCAAAATGGTCCAAACTTACTATTTTTGGCAACCCTAAAGTTTCCATTTTTGGCAGCTTTGTGATTTCTTGATTTTTCATTATCCCTCCATCATTTCATGATCAAATTTTAACCATTGAACATATACAACATGAATTTCATGAATTTGACCTTAAAAAGTCAGGAGTTGACTTTTCTCACTGCACAGTTGACCTTTTCCCAAATTTCTTGATTATCAAGCAACTGTTCAATTGAGACCCTTCTGAAACCAATTGATGAGCAATTTTCCATCCATACACACTTAAAACTGATTTTAGGCCAAACCCTAATTTTGGCACCCTCTGGTTAGGAGGAAATAACACATCCTCCAAATCCAAATTCCTCTGAATATGATGTGTATTCTCTCAAACAATGATGAGATATGCCATTTGGAGATGATAAAAACTCAAAGAGCTTTCCCATTAGGGGGTCAGATCCCAATTTTTGACTGCCTTGTGTAGGAGATCATGCACTGCCCAATCTTCTTGATGAATTCTCCTCTTCCCATGCCTTATGGATCAAGTAGGGATGACATATGGCTTAAGAAACCCTTGAGACTTGTGAGAAACACTTGGCTCTTATTCTCTTGCCTTGGATGACCAACACCTTAGAGAATCACCTGATCACATGCCCTTATGCAAGATGCAATGCTAAATTCTTGATGTTTTGTTTTTTTCTATGCTTGAATATAATGCAATTAAATTAAAGCCCATGCTAAATGATATGAAGAAATGAGAGGGCAAATTTTGGGGTATTACAATAAGACCCACAGTGTTTTCAAAACCTCGGCGCGATCGTCGCCCTTTTCAAAATTAACCATTGGGCTTCTCCTTGAGCTATAAGACCCATCTTTGTTCACTTTCAATCATTTTGGGCCTCTTGAGAGAGTTTAAGACCCATCCCCTTGTACAAAAAATATTTCTTGGGCCTCAGTCACTTGTATAAGTCCCTGTACAAAATGACAGTGCTATCACTGATTAAACCCTAGGCCTCTCCTTGAGCTGTAAGCCCCAATTTTCCTTTCAAAAGCACTTTCTCCTTCGATTTTGTAACATACTGTTATTTTCAATTTCTTTGTTGAACAACTAAACAAACAACATGGAAGCTCTACAACCGAGTAAGTGTTTACCCGCTTTCATTTACCGCTTTCATATGTATATAACTGTATTGTGGGGCTGTTTCACTGTAAGTCTTCTTTCATAAAATCATATCGACCGTGTAATACTAGTATAGATATTTAGAGTTTCCCCGGCAACTACGTCTAGAACTAGACAAAACCTCGGCTCCTTACATCCGACGTTCTCCCGGATATTTCAAACATAACCTAAACCATGAGAATTTTCTTTTACAACAATTTTAGATAACTAGATCTAAGAAATCTCCCCCTTGAACAATTCATATACAAAAGGCCAATGTTCCAAGTGAAACCCCTTTTGGAACTGTTCATCAGCCTCCTCTTGGGCTTAGTGCAAGGACCCACAGGCTTCCTAAAAGCATCCCCGCCTCCTCTAGGGGGTTGTACAAGGACCCGTTGGCTTCTTAGAAGTTTTCACAGCCTCATCTTAGGCTTCGTATAACGATTCTTCCTCCGGGAAGATAGCCTTCTCTTGGGCTTCATACAAATTGTCCCTTCAGCTTCTTAAAAGTTTTTCTCGCCTCCTCTTGGGCTTCGTACAAATTGTCCCGACGACCTCTTAAAGGTATAGGAACATAAATTAGTCATCTTAATAGAACAGTCTTTCAAAGAGTCTAGATCTTTCTACCGCGAACGTACTGTCTCTTAATTTCTCTTAAGCATAGTACAAAAGATAAAACTCTAGACTTGGACAGTCTAATCTCCTTGAGTCTCGAAGACATTCTCAAGTTCCTGTCAAAAATAGGAGAAAAACACCCATAGACTTGGACAGTCTAGAAACCCTTTGGATTCCCCGTTTCCTTAAAAAATAGGAAATAATCCCGGTCCTCGGATCAAATCCATGAGTACAACATTACCCATATAAGAACTGATTTTCTCTTTTAACCAACATACTGGACCTGTCACTCAACTGAAACAGTAACCCTAGCCTCCTCTTGGGCTTTGTACAATGATTCTCCCCAGCAGAGCAAACCTTTTAGCCTCTATCTCGGGCTTCGTACGAGATACAAAAACACTCTCTTGTTGAGTATAAAAGACTCTCTTGTTGAGTCAAACATTTGTAGCCTTCATATCGGGCTTTGTACGAGATACAAAACACTCACTTGTTGAGTATAAAAAGACTCTCTTGTCGAATCGATCACCTTTAGCCTCCATCTCGGGCTTCATACGAGATACAAATCACTCTCTTGGTGAGTATAAAAGACTCTCTTGTTGAGTCAAACCCTTTTGTAATACCTCAAAATTTGCCTTCTTACTTCTCTCCAATAATTGGCTTATGTTTCGCTCATTTGCATTTCATGATAGGTCATAAAGCATCATACATATCATTGGTTTTCCTAAGGCATGGGATCACGGTGTTCTTTAAACAGAGGGTTCCATGTTTACTCATCAAAACAAGAGGTGGAAAATCGAAACAGGGACTTCAACATCATTTCCAAGAAAATTTGGGTAAATTGGGCTGCAGTAACCGGTTAGCAGTTATGCTGTAATCGGTTACATAGTGTATTTTTCACCAGAAACGTAGGTTTTCAAGCATGTAACCGGTTAGCAGATATGCTGTAACCGGTTACTCTGTACAAAGTTGCAGATTTTGCTGCATTTTCAGGACACCACCATTGAACACTTGGGTCTTTGATTCTACAACATTATAGCAATAATTGGTATATTCTAGACATCTCTAGACATTTCAATTCAATTCAATTCCAAGGGGCATTTATTCTAGTGTTTCATTTCAAATCATGTGCACCATATTCCTTGTTTTCCAAGCATCTCTACCTTTGGATGTTGAAGTTCACCTTGGGATTGTTACCGAGTTGATCCCAATTAACCGAGTTAACTACCTTGACTCGGTGAGTTGAGTGTAACTAACTCCGACCCTAGCTCCAAACCCAAAGCTAAGTCCAAAGCTAATCCCAAACTTCCACACTCCAAACCTAAAGTCTATATAAGAAACCCTTCACTCATTTTTCAGGGGATCCACCATTTTTCACCAAATTTCTCACATTTCACTCTCAATTCTCTCCTTTCTCTCTGAAATTTTCTACTACTTCTACATCTTCATCTCAATTCTCTCTTCCAGAACCTCACAAAAAGCTCTTATTTCTTGAAGGATAATCACTTTTCACATTGAAAAGTGATTAATTCTTGAGCTCAAACTCCATCATTTGGCTATCTTTGGTTGGATTTCTGGAATTTCAGATTATTCTACTTCAATCCAAGGGTTTCACACCATTTATTTTGGTGCAAGTTCAATCTCGGTGATTTTTCGCGATTTTGCTCGGTTTCGACGCGTTTCGGCTACTAATCGAGGAATCTCCGGTTTTCTTTAATTTTCTGCACCAAGATCACTTTGCAACTATCACCAAAGCAAATCTCCACTTTGTAGGTTGGTTTTCCTCAGATCTATACTTGATTTAGCTTATTTGCAACTTATTCGATGTAGATCTTTAGTGATTTTTGATTTGGATCCATTTGCTTGAAATTGATTCTTGATGTTGTGGTTTATTGGATTCAATTGATGTTTGATGACTGTAATTCCATGTAATTTCGTGATTAATTGATTGCATGTTCATTTGGATGTTCGGAGAAGTGATTTGCTGTTGAAAAGTGCTTTTGGAACTGGTTTTTTTGATTTTTGTCCCAGAGTAACCGGTTAACACAATTACAGTGCAATTATGTTAACCAGTTAACATGTTGAAATCCTGCGTATTTAGGCTGATTTTGAACTGTGTAACCGGTTAGCAGTTATACTGTAACCGGTTACCACTGCTGCAGAATGTGATTTTCTTGCATTTTCTTGTTTGTTTGAGATCCGTTGCATGCCTAAACTTCATGGATCAATATGTTGATGATTGGTGGATTATTCTTGAGTTATTTTACTTCATACCACGACATGAACATGTTTTTTCGACATGCGATTCTTGATTTTTAATATATGAATGTTTATGTTTGCGTTGTTGATTAATTGATGTAATGATCACATAATGCACACTCATTGAGCTTGTTAATTGTTAATTGATACTTGTGTTGCTGGAATTGCTATGTGCATGTTCATTTACTTTCCATTTCAAGAGGTGTACACTTGTTTTAACTTGTTCACATGCTTAATAATGTGCATTATTCTATGATGATTTCAAGAATTGTTTACCATGATTTATGGTATGATTGTGATCATATCTGATTGAGAAATGTGTAAGGCTTGATGCATGTTTGTTATTTCTATAAGTGAATCATTTGCGAATGCATGTTGGCTTGATGTACCACTGCTGTCTATGTCCACACATGCTATTATATGTGCTGCTGTTTGACTTTTTATAGCTCCTTTTATGCTGAATCATGTGCTGTTATAAGCTATCTTGCTTATGTGCCACTTTTTACTGCTGTATGGATGCTGTAGCGCTGTTGTAGCCACTGTTTTTCTTGTTTATTCTCTTTCTCTTATGCATTGGAATAACATGATATAATGCTTGATTGTGTAGAACTTTCTCACATACCTTAGGGGTCCTAGCTCATCCGTAATTTTTGATTAAGGTGAGGTAGGATAAGCATTAGATAGTGCTACCGCTCTCTTCTTTTAGACTTAGGTGGTTCCTATTGCCTCACACAACCATAGGATCTCCATGCATGATAACATTAGGGTTGTTAGTCTTCCCCGCTTAGACTTTTTCCTTTCCTAACCCTTTGAGTCTCTCTTTCTCATCTCAAAACAAAAATCAAAACATGTAATAAAAACAACAAGTGTTGTATGCCATGAGCCTTAAGTCCATGGGAAATGGAAGGAGAAGGGTTTCCCTTTGCCTTTCTAGAGTGTTTAGCATACGTCCTGTTAGGACGACCATGCGACGCGTTCGTTCATATGTCATAGACTTTAGTGAAATACTTGTTATATACACAAAATAATCAAAACACTTCTTCTTAAAAGATAAAAACAAACAATTCTCTTCTCATCTCTTCACTCCATTCGTTAAGGATGCGTCACTTCCGTTCTACCGCAAATAGGTAAATGCCTAAGACTCCGTACAACGATCTGTGACACCTAACTGCTGGAACGTAAACTTTGACGTACTCCACTAAAAAACACAAACAAAGCAAATCCATCCCTAGTGAGGGGAACTACGTCGCTCTGATTCTCGTGTACGAGCGGGATACGTAGACAGGAGATCGTGCGAGATCTCTCCGAGCACCATCCTTCTCTTTTCCCCCAAACCATAGTCCGAACTACGTTGACTCTGACTTTCCCATTGCACAAAGGGAATAAGTAGGCCTAGGACGCGACGTCCTATCGAGTCACTTCTTTTTCTTTTCTTCCTCGTTTCTTCGTTCTTTCCCGTACCTGTTCCTTCTCGTGTCCAGTAGCAGTGGAGCTCTAGACGACGACACCCTTTGATCGAGACAATCAAGCGTGGATCCCATCGGGTACGATGGACGCGAGGAGGTACTAATACCTTCCTCTCGCGTAACCGACTCCCGAACCCAATTCTCTTGGTCGCAAGACCATGCTCTTTCCTTTCCCTCAGGTTTACGCAGTGTTTCCTTTCCCTCTCTTAGGATAAATACACATTGCTGGCGACTATTTCTGCGCTACTTCGCGTTTGTACTTGGATGAAAATCCCGGGAGCGACAGCTGGCGACTCTGCTGGGGATCGAACCCAGAATCTCTGGTTCCCTAAGCGAGTCAATCCTAGCGCTTGTTTGTTTTCAATTATAGGGTGTTTTATCTGTTTGCTTTACTTGCTTTATTTATGGCATTTTTGCATGTTTACTGTTTTATTGCATCTACATGCTTTTCATTTACCGTTGTCATATATCATACTGTGCTGGACTGTGCTGGATTTTTCTGTTTGGTGGGCAGGGTGTTCTGAGAGATAAGCCCACTACCAAGGCTTGAGCATACACATAGGTATTAGAGTGGATAGTTGTGACGCTTGCGTGGTGGTGACCACGTATTGTTGTTCACGAGACCCACAGCCAGACGAGGTTCTATCAGGAGCTATCTGCTACTGTATGTTTATACAGGCTAGTGGATATTCTCTTGAGGAATTGTCGACTCTGGTGACCATTCCCGAGGACTCAGTAATAGCACTCCTCCAGAGATGTGATAATGGCAGACCAGAAATGGAAAACCCATTACACTTCTCGATCCGAGGACCCAATGCTGGGAACTTGCTATAGGATATCCTTTTTTAGGGGAATCAGTTGAGGCCTCCTCGATTGATGATGATGCCAAACCAAAAATGGTGAACGTATCATCATTTCTCTACCTGAGAGCCCGGGATACCGAGGATCCTCGGCTTTCTAGTACCCATATGTGAGAGGGGCAGGTTGTTTACAGGTTTGCAGGTAACCATAACCTCTTACATACCCGGTTTTCTGGTGTTATTACACAAGAAGAGGATTCATCCTATTGTATTCAGATGGTTCTTGTCCATGGTTCTATAATATTCTCAGAGCTACACTGACACCGTTCACAGTCCAGCACAGACACGCGGCACTTTGATACCATGTCTTTTGCATTGCATTTACATATCCTAACATACATGTTTACTCATTTACAGGTTCATATTCTACTCTTGATTCCAGTCACCGGGTTCTCACAAGGATGAATACTAAAGAGAAGAAGAACATCATTAGTTACAAATTCCTCACGCCTACTCTAGGCCCCATTACTATCTTGAAAGGAATGGCAAACCCCGATGTGTTGGAACCTTTCAAAGAAAAGTATGGGTGGATTTTGTCTTTTGTTCACAATGTCAGTGATTACGAATACCGGGGTCTTCATACTTTGATGCAGTTCTACGACCCTCCTCTGAGGTGCTTTGTATTTCCAGATTATCTATTGGTACCTACCTTAGAGGAGTATTCCAACATGCTAGGGATTTCTATCAAGGAAGATCTTCCATTCTTTGGGTCTAAGGGCGATCTGGACTTTGGGAAAATGGCTGGTGCTCTTTATTTGAGCAAGTCAGAGTTAGAGGCCAATATCTCTAACAAAGGGAAGCTCTGTGGTTATAAGCTGGGGTATCTGATAAAGAAAGCTCAGGAGGCAGCGAAAGACAAGAAATGGGTTGTTTTTAATGCATTGTTGGCCCTTTGCGTATATGGTATTGTATTGTTCCCCAACGAGCCCGACTTTGTGGATGTGGATGTCATTAGGATAGTCATGATGAAAAATCCAGTGCCAACACTATTGGGAGATCTTCATTACGCTGTATACAATAGAAATGGAAAGAAAAAAGGAGGGGTAGTTCGTTGCTGTGCACCTTTATTCTATAAGTGGTTCGCAAATCGCTTACCGCAATCAGGTGCTTTCGTGGATTCCAAAGGTTCTCTAGAATGGAGTCAGCGCTTAATGGGACTAGTTGCCAAAAACATCATATGGGTAGATCATGGGCTACTCAGCAAGAACATTATCCATAGCTGTGGTGAGTTCCCCAATGTTCCATTGATAGGAAGAAAGGGGGTAATCAACTACAATCCTCCTTTGGCCATTAGGAAATTTGGGTACGCTCTGATAGGTCTGCCCATTAAGAGGGATGTAGAAGAGTCATTGTATTTCCACGCATCAGATGGTTTGGAAACAGCACAAAAAGCCTCTGAGGCCTGGGCCAATGTACTAAAGAAAGGAAATGTCGCTCTAGGCAAACCCAACAATCAGGCCTATCCAGCGTATGAAGATTGGGTGAAGAAGAGGGTTGAAGATTTTCACTTGCCTTTTGATAAGGCACCCCTTTTGTATCCTGAGAATGAGAAAGAAGGGAATACTGCCACTATGGAAGAATTCAACAAATTGCAAGCCTTGGTGAAAAAGCTTCGAGGAGAGAATTCTGAGCTGAGCAGCCGTCTTCAAGACGCTCTACATACCAACAAGGAATTAGAATGGAGAGCCCAAGACGCAGAAAAAATCTTAGCAGTAAGAGAAAAAGATTTTGCTGAAAGGGCCCGGCATTACCAGAAAGTTAATATGGTTGTTGAAACTTCTGCTCAAACTTATAACCAGACTAAACAGTCTTTGGCCCAAACAAAAGCCAAGCTCACTCAACTTCGGCAGGCATGGGACGAAGTCAGAATTGAGAATGCAGAGCTGCAAGAGCAGTTACAATCCAGAGATGATGAACTCCAGAGCACACATGAACAACGAAGAAAGCATCGTGAAGACTCCGGTAAAAGCCAAGAGTAGCTGGAAAAGGTTAAATATGAGTTGAAAGCTTCCAAGAAGGAGCTTGAAGATGCTATGGCAGAAGTAGGGGAACTCAAGAGGCAAGTTGGTGTGAAAAACCCTAAGCAGGTGAGTGATGACGAAGCTCTCTTAATGCACATGGACTCATTAGTTGAAGCTCTGAAGAAAAGGGATGTTTTGATTAGGGAAATGATTGAAAAACCGAGCCATCAGCGCACTAGAATACTCTTTGAAGAAATCAGGCATTTTAGCGAGCAGTTGAAAGATTTGGAGCTAAATGATTGATGGTTCTTTCTTCATTTTCCTAATATAGTTTTCGTTGATGTACCGTGGTTACCATCAGGCTTGTTGATGGACCCACTATCTTGATGTATTTCCTGTTTATGAATTCATTGTAGAATGCTTCAGTGCGTACTGGCTTTCTGTTAAATTCAAATGAATGGTTTATTCAGAAATAGTTCCTTGGCAGCGTTCTATTCACAAGCACATTATCACAGTGCGTTATCACAACACATTTTTTCTCAACGAGTTTCTCTTGACAATATCTGTACATTGCTCAGCTTCTTGTGATTAAGACTGGAATCAGGGTGTGAAATGCCCTGGAAGTGGTTAAACATGACATTTGCATGCATTTCATAACATATCATGTTGTATAACAGGTACTCGTCCCAGGGAGTTTCTAATCTTTATTTGGTTGCAGGCAGAATAGCTGATCTCAACATTCATCGCTACGTAACTCGACAAAATCAAGCCAGAATCATGGAACAGGTGTAGGCAGAACTCACTGAAAGGAGGACCCATATGGAGCAGTTCATGATCCTTATGCAGGGCATAGCCCAGGGGCAGCAAGACTTGAGGACTGCAGTTCAAAGGTTGGAAGTGGAAATCCCCAATGCTAACAATCCTCCTGGCGGAGCGACAGTTATCCCTCCTGACAGAGCGGTAATTGATCCTCCTGGCGGGATTCCTGTTAATAATCAACAGATAGAGGACCATCAAGATGATCAGTTCTCCGTACTAAATGCTGACATGGGAGTTCATAATGATGACAAAAGGTATGAAGCATTGGCTGAGAAGGTAAGAGCTATAAAATGTCAAAACTCCATGGGGATTGATGTTGCTGACATGGGGCTGGTGCAAGGGATGAGAATCCCTCCAAAGTTTAAGCCCCTAACCTTTGACAAGTATAATGGCAGTACCTGTCCTAAGACTCACATTCAGGCGTATATCAGGAAGTTTTCTGCATATTCTGACGATGAAAATCTGTGGATGTACTTCTTTCAGGATAGCCTGTCAGGAGCTTCATTGGAATGGTACATGAAGCTGGAAAGAGCTTATATTAGCAACTGGAGGGATTTGGGTGATGCTTTCTTGAAATAATACCAGTACAACATTGACATGGCCCCTAATCGTACCCAATTGCAGAATATGACACAGGATCCAAAAGAAGGTTTCAAACAATATGCCCAAAAGTGGCGTGAGTTAGCTGCTTGAGTACAACCCCCCTGATGGAAAGGGAAATGGCTGATATGTTTATGAATACTTTACAGGGCCCATATGTAGAGCGCTTGGCTGGATGTCCGTCTACTGGGTTCTCTGACATTGTAATTGCTGGAGAGAGAATTAAAAATCTACTAAAATCGGGGAAAATTCAAGATGGAAGCAGGGCAGGCTCTTCCAATGCAAAAAGGCTGTTTGGGAGTGGCTCAAAGAAGCGGGAAGGGGAAACTAGTGCTACCTATGGGCAGGGGGCAAAGGTAAAGGACGTCAAGGCCCGTACCATCAAGCAGCAGCTGTAACTATTCCGGTTCCGGCTGCCGAATCTCAGCCACAATCTTAAAGACAATACCAACCGAGGCAGAGAATGAGTGATCGTCACTTTGACACTTTACCTATGACATATGCCCAGATGTTGTAGAATTTGCTCTGCTTAAAGTTGGTACAGTTGAGAACACTGGCACCGCCAGCAGGCAAGCTACCTTATGGCTATGATGCAAATGTGAAGTGTGAATTCCATTCGGATGCGCCCGGCCACCATATAGAGAATTGCAAAGCTTTTAAGCACGTAGTTCAGGACCTGGTTGACTCGAAAGCTATCAATTTCGCTCCTAATCCTAATGTGATTCAAAACCCCATGCCCCCGCATGGCGGACCAAAGGTCAATGCAATAGAGGAGGACAGAGGCTTGAATCTGGTGACAGATGTTAATCGTGTCAGGACACCTTTGGCAGTGGTGAAAGGGCGTTTGTTGGAAGGGGGTGTGTTCCCTGGTTGTCAGGAAAATTGTTCAGAATGTTTGACCACGGTGAACGGCTGTGATGAGTTGAGGAAGTGCCTTCAGATGATGATGGATGAGGGTCATCTACAGTTTGATCAGATGGGGAAGAAGGATGATACGGTCTCAATAGTTACTATCTACTTTACTCCATCAGAGATTCTTGTGCCTGCACCTATGCAGATCCCTGCGCCTGAGCAGATAGTCCCTGTGACTATAACTATTCCAGGTCCTATGCCATAAGAAAGTATAAAAGCGATCCCATGGCATTACGGAGCTGATGTCTATTATCAAGGGCAGAAACAGGAAGTGGAGGTTCCCAAGAAAACTGGTCCAAGTGTGGGGAATGTAGGAGGAATGGGTGGTTTTACCCGTAGTGGAAGGCTCTTTGCTCCATAGACGCTCTGAAACGATGATGCTGAAGCTTTGGCGAAAGCTAAAGGCAAGCAGGTAGTAAATGAAGAGCCCGGGCAGAGGGCGGAGCCCGGTAATTCCTTTGAAAAAGACGTTGAAGAGTTTATGAGGATTATCCGAAAGAGCGATTACAAAATAGTGGATCACCTGCATCAAACTCCTTCCAAGATTTCTATCTTGTCACTACTGTTATGTTCCGAGGCACATCGTAACGCCCTGCTTAAGATTCTAAACATGGCGTATGTTCCACAGGAAATATCGGTGAATCAACTTGAGGGTGTTATTGCCAACGTCAATGCCAGCAATGGGTTGGGGTTTACTGATTTTGATCTGACACCAGAGGGGAGGAATCATAACAAAGCTCTCCACATCTCCATGGAGTGCAAAGGAGCAGTCTTGTCCCATGTGTTAGTAGATACGGGCTCGTCCTTGAATGTACTGCCGAAGAAGGCTTTGGCAAAGTTGGATGTTGAGGGGGTTGTACTCCGGCCATGTGATTTAGTTGTGCGCGCCTTTGACGGCTCCAAAAGGTCAGTTTTCTGGGAGGTAGAGTTGCCTGTGAAGATTGGACCCCAGGTGTTTAGTGCGGTTTTCTATGTGATGGATATCCAGCCAGCCTACTGCTGCTTGCTACGGCGGCCATAGATTCATGCTGCAGGGGTTGTTTCGTCAACACTCCATCAGAAGATAAAGTTTTTCGTGGATGGTCAGGTTGTCACAGTATGCAGAGAGGAGGATATATTTGTCATCCATCTGTCATTGTTCAAATATGTGGAGATGGACGACGATATTCACGAAACTCTTTGTCAACCATTCGAAGCAGTAAGTATTGAAAATGACCCTCCTTCCAGTGAAACAAAAGCGGGGACTTCTATAGTTTCTTACAAACAGGATCTCAATGTAGTACAGTCAGGTCATACTGAAGGTTGGGGTAATCTGATTGAGCTACCTTTTAAGGAAGACAAGTGGGGAATTGGTTACCAGCCTACTCGGGCTTCGCAGTCACAAGGCCATGAGCGTCAGGGACCTGTCATTTTTTCTAGTGGGGGGATCGTCAACCCTGGTCAAGTCTTTGCTATAACTGAAGATGATGGGGACAACGATTATGATATGGACAATTGGGTTCGCCCATGTGTCCTGGGGCAGAAGCTGAACAATTGGATCTCTGAAGACCTCATCCAAGTCACTCTGCAGAAAGAGTAATTTTCTTTGTTTTTTTTCATGATGCATGTAAAATCCTAGGCTCAGCCCAAGGCCTAGTGATTTCATCGTAGGGCCATGTTTGTTTCATATGCAAGTTTATCATCAATAAAAGGATGTTTTTTGTATTAAAAAATTATGATCCCTATCGTTCATTTTACACTTTTCGTTTTATTTCAAATAAAATGGCAATGTTTTCTCCATAGTTTGTCTTCTTTCTTTTCAAAAAACTCTTTCTAAAATAAAGCATGAACCATCATTCATGCAGAAGCAATCCTCCGGATTCTGTTGATAACGGTTCTGCTATGGCTCGATATGACTTTGACAATCCAATTTACCAAGCTGAAGAGGGGGATGAGGAAGATTGTGAACTTCCCGAAGAATTGGCCAGATTATTGAAATAGGAGGAAAGAGCTATTCAGCCTCATCAAGAGTCACTAGAAGTCGTTAACCTTGGTACCAAGGATACGAGAAAGGAAGTCAAGATAGGGGCAAGCCTAGCAGAGAACCTGAAGAAAGAAATGATTGATATGCTACGTGAATATGTTGATATCTTTGCTTGGTCCTATCAAGACATGCCAGGATTAGATACAGATATTGTTGTGCACAGGTTGCCTCTCAAAGAAGGTTGCTCCCCTGTCAAACAGAAGCTCAGAAGAACTAAACCGGAAATGGCCATTAAGATCAAAGAGGAGGTGCAGAAACAGTTGGATGCAGGTTTCTTGGCCGTCACCAGCTATCCACCATGGGTTGCAAACATTGTCCCGGTACCTAAGAAAGATGGTAAGGTCCGGATGTGTGTTGACTACCGGGACTTAAATCGAGCAAGTCCAAAAGATGATTTTCCATTACCTCACATTGATGTGTTGGTAAATAATACAGCTCAATTCTCGGTATTTTCCTTCATGGATGGCTTTTCCGGTTATAATTAGATAAAAATGGCACCGGAAGATATGGAGAAAACAACGTTTATTACCTCATGGGGCATGTTCTGCTATAAAGTGATGCCTTTTGGTTTGAAAAATGCAGGGGAAACTTATCAGTGTGCTATGGTGACACTCTTTCATGACATGATTCATAAAGAGATTGAGGTTTATGTTGATGATATGATTGCTAAGTCGCAGACTGAGGAAGAACACTTGGTGGATCTGAAAAAGCTTTTTGAACGGTTGAGACAATTCAGACTAAGGCTAAACCCGAATAAGTGTACTTTCGGGGTGAGGTCTGGTAAGCTATTGGGCTTTATTGTCATTGAAAGAGGAATCGAGGTTGATCCAGCAAAAGTAAAAGCAATACAATATATGCCCGAGCCAAGAACAGAAAAGCAAGTTCGCGGTTTCTTAGGGAGATTGAACTACATTGCTAGATTCATTTCTCACCTGACAGCCACTTGCGAGCCAATATTCAAATTATTGAGAAAGGATCAATCAATTCGTTGGAATAATGATTGTCAAAGGGCATTTGATAAAATAAAAGAATATTTGCAAAAGCCTCTGATTCTTATGCCTCCAGTTCTAGGGAGACCACTGATAATGTATTTGTCGGTACGTGAAAATTCAATGGGTTGTGTTCTCGGTCAACAAGACGAGACAGGTAGGAAAGAACATGCCATATACTACCTGAGCAAGAAATTCACAGATTGCGAGTCTAGATACTCAATGCTTTAGAAGACATGTTGTGCACTTGCATGGGCTGCTAAGCGGTTGAGACAGTATATGCTGACTCATACAACCTTATTGATATCAAAGATGGATCAAGTCAAGTACATTTTTGAAAAGCCAGCTCTCACCGGAAGAGTTGCCGTTGGCAGATGGTGTTGACAGAGTATGATATACAATATACTTCCTAAAAAGCCATAAAGGGTAGTATTCTGTCTGACTATCTTGCTGAGCAACCAATCAATGATTATCAGCCAATGAAGTTTTAGTTCCCTGATGAAGACATCATGTACTTGAAAATGAAAGATTGTGACGAGCCACCGGTTGATGAAGGACCAGATCTTGATGAGAAGTGGAAATTGATGTTTGACGGGGTGGTTAATGTGAATGGTAGTGGCGTTGGGGCAGTTCTCATAACTCCAAAATGTTCCCATATACCTTTCACTGCCAGACTGACTTTTGATGTCACCAACAATGAAGCCGAATACGAAGCCTGCATCATGGGTATTGAAGAAGCCATTAATTTAAGGGTCAAGACTCTTGATGTATTTGGGGACTCTGCTCTAGTGATCAATCAGGTCAACGGAGATTGGCACACCCACCAACCCCACTTGATCCGTTACAGAGATTATACGAGAAGACTGTTGACTTTCTTCAAAACAGTAATGTTGTATCATGTACCTCGTGATGAGAATCAAATGGCAGACGCTTTGGCAACGTTATCTTCTATGATTCAAGTGAATTGGTGGAATCATATACCCAAAATTGATGTGATGCGGCTTGATAGACCTACTCATGTGTTTGCAGCCGATACAGCGACCGGTGATAAACCTTGGTATCATGATATCAAGCATTTCTTAGAGAGTCAAGAGTATCCGGCTGGGGCATCCACTAATGATAAGAAGACTTTGAGAAGGTTAGCGGGCAGTTTCTTCCTGAATAAAGATGGTTTGTTGTACAAGAGAAATTTTGACATGGTCTTGCTCAGATGCATGGATAGACACGAAGCAGACATGTTAATACAAGAAGTGCACGAAGGTTTTTTTGGTACCTATGCTGGTGGACATGCCATGGCAAAGAAATTGTTACGAGCTGGTTATTACTGGATGACCATGGAGGCTGATTGTTTCAAATATGCTCAGAAATGCCACAAGTGCCAGATTTATGCTGATAAAGTGCTTGTGCCACCGAATCCTTTAAACGTAATGAGTTCCCCTTGGCCCTTTTCCATGTGGGGCATTGATATGATTGGGAAGATTGAGCCCACCACCTCTAATGGACATCGTTTTATTCTGGTGGACATTGATTACTTCACCAAGTGGGTGGAAGCTGCTTCGTTTACAAATGTCACCAAGCAGGTGGTTGCCCGGTTTATCAAGAAAGAGATTATTTGTCGATACGGGGTTCCCGAGAGGATCATCACTAATAATGGTTCTAATCTTAATAATACAATGATGCAAGAGCTGTGCCAGAGCTTCAAGATTGAACATCACAATTCTTCTCCGTACCGCCCAAAGATGAATGGTGCCGTTGAGGCAGGCAATAAAAATATCAAGAAGACTGTGCCAAAAATGGTCGTGACGTACAAGGATTGGCATGAGATGTTGCCTTTCGCTTTGCATGGGTACCGTACATCAGTACGTACGTCTACTGGGGCAACCCCGTTCTCTCTTATGTATGGTATGGAAGCGGTCTTGCCAGTTGAAGTTGAGATTCCTTCTCTGAGGGTCATGATGGATGTCAAGCTTGATGAGGCTGAATGGGTTCGAACGAGGTTCAATGAGTTGAGTCTCATAGAAGAGAGGAGATTGGCAGCAGTGTGCCATGGGCAACTGTATCAGAGAAGGATGAAATGGGCATTCGATCAGAAAGTGCGTCCTCGAAATTATCAGACAGGTGATTTGGTGTTGAAAAGGATCTTTCCTCCTAATACAGATCACAGGGGCAAATGGACTCCGAATTATGAAGGTCCATATGTTGTCAAGAAAGTTTTCTCGGACGGAGCCTTGATGCTTATAACTATGGATGGTGAGGATTTTCCGTCGCCTTTGAACTAAGACGCAGTCAAAAAATACTTCGCATAAATGGACCCGCTGGACAGTAAAAAGAGAGTCCAGGCAAAAAGGGGCATCCCGACGAACCAAAAAAAAAGAAGAAAAAGGTTCGGGAAAAAATTAGGGATAAAAAAAAAAGAGTACACCCGGTAAGTTGAAAACCCGAAAGGGCAACTTAGGCAAATATGGGTATCCCGATAGATTGAAAACCCGCAAAGGGCGATCCAGGCAAAAGAGGGATTTAGCGAAAGGCTGCGATTTGAGTAACCTGTATCCCGTCTTGTTTCAACAGGAGGCATTCCAAAGGATAGGAATCGGTTCAATCATCCCCCTTGGAAAGCAAAGCACTTGGAGAGTCTTGAAGACATATGAACCATAGCAGGATTGAAACTCAATGGATTTTTGTTTTCCACATTGCCATTAGGATAGTTTCTTTTCTCTTTCAAGCAATTACCTCTTTCCAGGAATTGCCTCCTGATGTAAACGCCTATTTTAGGGATTTTCAATCAATAAAGTTTTCGTTATTCAGAATATCTGTCTCTTTTGTTTTCCTTTACAGTCTATTTTGTTTGCAAAAAATGTCCAATTTTTGTGATAAACATTGCATTTGAAAACATCGAGGTTTTACAATGACATGTATGCAAAAGAAAACAATTAAAATTGCTTTAAATGTCAGGTGTTCTTGGGTGGTGAACTCAAAACCCATGATACTCTGGGGCATGTGTGTGTATCCTTTTTGTTTGCAGGTGGTAATGTTCGCTCTTTTGAATAATCTTCTTGATGTTCTTATTAGCCGCTTCTACCGCTCCGTTCATCTTAGCCCGGTAGGGAAATAAGTTATAGTGTTCGATCTTGAACTCAACGCACAACTCTTTCATCATCTTGTTGTTCAAGTTAGATCCATTATCAGTAATGATCTGGCTCGAAACACCATAATGGCAGATGAGACTGTTTTTGATAAATAGGACCACCACTTGTCGGGTTACATTAGCGTACGACGCTGCTTCGACCCACTCGGTGAAGTAATCAATGGCTACCAGGATGAACCGATGTCCGTTTGAAGCATTGGGCTCAATCATGCCAATCAAGTCGATTCTCCATATGTAAAAAGGCCACGGGGAAGAAAGGACCTTGAGATGCGGTGGCGGTACATGGATTTTGTCAGAGTATATCTGACACTTATGACACTTCCTCATGTACTTGTAGCAATCGGATTCCATTGTCAACCAATAGTACCATGCTCTTAGAATTTTTCTCGCCATTGTGTGTCCGTTGGCATGAGTGCCAAAGGATCCTTCGTGAATTTCTTTTATCAGCATGTTTGCTTCTGGTCTGTCTACGCATCGGAGCAAGACCATGTCAAAATTTATCTTATAGAGTATATCACCGCTCAGGAAGAAACTTCCAGCCAGCCTTCTGAGGGTTTTTCTATCTTTCCTTAGTGCCCCAGGTAGGTACTCTTGTTTCTGAAGGAAGCATTTGATATCGTGATACCAGGGTTTGTCGTCTATGACTGCTTCAATCGTGAAGATGTAAGCGGGCCGTTCAAGGCGCATTATGTCGATCTTAGGTAGGTCATTCCATTGACCTACACTAATCATGGAGGAGAGAGTTGCTAATGCATCAGCCATATGATTCTCATCATGAGGGATGTGATGAAACTCGATTCTGTTGAAGAAGTGTAACAACCTTCTTGCGTAGTCTTTGTAAGGAATCAACCCTGATTGGTATGTGTTCCAATCTCCTTTAATCTGATTGATAACTGGGCTGAGTCGCCATATATATCCAAGTTTTTTATCCTTAAGTCGATCGCTTCTTCGAGACCCATGATACAAGCTTCGTATTCGGCCTCATTGTTTGTACACTTGAATGTAAGTCTGGTAGTGAAAGGAATGTGGGTACCCTGAGGTGTTATGATAATTGCCCCAATTCCGTTTCCGTAATGATTGATAGCTCCGTCAAAGATTAGTCCCCATTGGGAAACTGGTTCTGGCCCTTCACTGGGTAGCGGTTCATCGTAATCTTTCATCTTTAGATACATAACATCTTCGTCCGGGAAGTCAAACCCGATTGATTCTTGATCGTCAATCAGTTGATGAGCCAAATGATCGGCTAAAACACTTCCCTTAACGACTTTCTGAGCGTGGTATTCGATGTCATATTCTAATAACAACATCTGCCAATGGGTAATCCTTCCGGTGAGAGCAGGTTTTTCAAAGACGTGCTTGATTGGATCCATTTCTGAGATTAACCAAGTAGTGTGATGAATCATGTACTGGCAAAGACGTTTGGCTGCCCAAGCCAGAGCACAACAAGTTTTCTTGAACACAGTGTACCGAGTTTCACATTCAGTGAATTTCTTGCTCAAATAGTAAATGGCAGACTCTTTCCTTTTGGTTTCGTCTTGTTGGCCAAGTACACAGCCCAAGGAATCTTGCAAGACTGTTAAGTAAATGATTAGGGGCTTCCTTCCACTGGAGGTGATAAAATTGGGGGGTTCAACAAGTATTCCTTGATACTGTCGAAGGCAGTTTGACAGTCTTCTGTCCAAACGCAATCCTGATTCTTTTTGAGTAAATTGAAAATTGGGGCACATGTGGCGGTCATGAGGAATATGAATCTGGAAATGTAGTTCAAACGTCCCAGGAATCCTCTGACTTATTTTTCAGTTTTCGGAGAAGGCATTTCTTGAATGGCCTTGACCTTGTCAGGATCAACCTCAATTCCTTTCTGGCTGACGATGAACCCTAAGAGTTTCCCTGAACGGACACCGAATGTGCACTTGTTGGGATTCAAGCGGAGTTGGTACTTTCTCAACTGCTCGAATAGTTTTGACAGGTGGATCACATGCTCCTCTTCTATTTTAGATTTTGCAATCATATCATCGACATATACCTCGATTTCCTTGTGTATCATGTCATGAAAAAGAGTAGTCATTGCCCTTTGATAGGTTTCCCCGACGTTCTTCAGACCGAACGACATTACCTTGTAACAAAAGGTACCCCATGGGGTGATAAATGAAGTTTTCTCCATATTTTTTGGCGCCATTTTTATCTGATTATAGCCTGAGAATCCATCCATGAAGGAGAAAACTTTGAACTTTGCTGTATTGTCTACAAGCATGTCAATGAGTGGTAAGGGAAAGTCATCCTTTGGACTTGCTTTGTTCAGATCCCTGTAGTCTACACACATTTTGACCTTTCCGTCCTTTTTCGGAACTGGTACTATGTTGGCTAACCATTGAGGATACTCTGACGTGGTGAAGAAACCCGCGTCAATCTGTTTCTGTACCTCCTCTTTGATTTTGATAGCCATATCCGGGTGAGTCCTTCTCAGTCTCTGTTTTACTGGCGGACATTCTGATTTCAACGGTAGATGATGTTCCACGATGCTGGTATCCAACCCTGGCATGTCCTGGTAGGACCAAGCAAATACATCGGGAAATTCTTTGAGAAGCTTTGTTAAACTTTCTTTGACAGTGGGACTGAGTAGTGCCCCAATCTTGACTTCTTTTCTCTCTTTCTCTGAGCCCAAGTTGACCATTTCCAACCGCTCTTTGTGAGGTTTAATGGACCTTTCCTCTTGTCTGAGTAGTTGTGAGATCTCCTCTGGAATTTCTTTGTCATCTTCTTCTTCAGCCTCAAATACCGGGAATTCAAAGTTGGGAGAAGGCATTGGATCGTATATTTCAGTGGGGTTTAAAACAAGCAATCTGCATGACGTGATGATTTGTGTTTAGAAGAGATAGAGAGAAATGCAAGAGTGTGTGCATTGTTATTCTGAAAATCTGTTTGTTTTTATTATTTGTTGTTTTTTAGGATTACCATTTTCTGAAAAAGCGAAAAGAGAAAATGACAATAAATGCGGAAATTACAGAACGACGTTATTTTATTTATGATTTAGTCGATTATTGAAACTACAGCCCTATAAAACAAAACTCTGTCTCTTTGGGCGAAGCGAAGAGATACATTTACAGAAAGTGAGCCCTATCAAAACATCTGTTTCACTTGGACAGGGTGAAAGGCTAAAATAAAGACGACAATTACTTAGACTTATGAACAATCTTCGGAACATCGACTGCAACCCATTGGCGGCGAACTCCTCGGTGAATCACAAAGTCTGGTACCTTCCTTGATTTGTCTTCAAAAATAACGTTGATTTCTGGCGGAGCAGGATCATTGGTATCTGTCTCCCAGGCATAGTTGTCGTAGGATTTTTCAGCTGTATTTTGCATGGTTTTTTTTACTCTCTGGTGGATCTCCCCATCCAGTAGGGTGGATGTCTTCGAGCTTAATACGAGAGCTTTCAGGAGCGGTGTATTTGACCATGAAGTCGTATTTTCCACTCGGCTGTCCTAAGGTGTCCCACACTTCTTTGGAAATGGAGGAGTCATCCCTTTCGATGACGTTGACCTCAGGAAAAGCATAGTTGGTGAACTCTAGCCCTACGAGCTTTGTAAATTCATCGTTGTGCGGGATATTTTCAGAATGCCTTGAGTGTTGATCCCATGACATGGTGGGGACGCAAGTATTCTTTTCAATGATGCTCAGCTGATTTTCATTGTTGGGCTGATTTTCTTGCCCCAAGTCCCCTGGATACGGATGCCAGATAGGCAGACCATCCATCGGACCATAATAGTCGTGGTCAAAGTTGTCCTTCATTAGAGTGTCTTCCTCTAATGACTTTGGTGGAGCACGACATCCTTCCAGATCACAATCTCCGTATATCATTTCCACATCTAACCTCGGTATAAATATCGGACTTTGTGCGGGATAACAAAACGGCGTAGGCACCTCTTCCTGAGACATATAACCGTCCTTGTTGAGATAGGACTTACACTCTTGATCTGTATCGAAGGAATCTCCCTCGTTGATGGTATGAACTTCTTGAGATATTGGGTGAAGGAAACCTCCACTATGGAAGAAGTTCTGAACTGGATGAAGACTTTCATCGTCAGCTGTATGGTTGCAGGTCGCAGAAAAACCAAGACCCTTCTTTGTTTTATTATTTGGAGGAATGACAAGCTGTCCCCATCCCTTGGCATTGTTACTTTGGATCACCTCGAAAATATCTTTGTACGAGGAAATCGACGTTCCCTTCTCTAGTTGATTCTCATTGCTCATCGAAAGTGCCTGGAACTGAGTTCCAACAACCTCCTCGAGTTCTACACAAGTGGACAATGAAAGGTTACTCATAATCAAGGCTTGTTCTCCGTAGACCGTGACGAGTTGGTCGTTCTTGACGAACTTCAGTTTCTGGTGCAGCGTCGAAGTGACTGCCCCAATTTGGTGTATCCAAGGTCTTCCTAATAAGCAATTGTATGTTGCCCGGATGTCCATGACCTGAAAATTGACTAGGAACGTGTGAGGACCGATAGTTATGGGAAGGCCAACTTCAACGATAACCATTTTTCTAGACCCGTCAAATGCTTTGACGACGACCTCACTGCCTCTCACCGGAGATCCTTTGAATGATAGTCACATTAGAGTGGAATTCTGCATGACATTGAGAGCCAATCCGGTGTCTACCAGTACGCTGGCTAAAGCATCGTCCTGGCAGTTGATTGTGATATTGAGCGCCATGTTGTGGCTTTTGCCTTCTTCTGGCAATTCCTCATCACTAAACCCCAAGTTGTTGCAGGAAGTGATTGTTAGACGATGGCTATGGATCTAGAAGGGGGGGTTGAATAGATCCCTTGAGTTTTACACGCAAATGGACTACAAAATTCTATTTTAAAAAATTTGTTTAACGGAAGCTACCACTAGATAGAACGTCTACAACGAACCTTCTACCGAAAGGATCGGATATGCACGATTATATTATGGATGAGTACGAAGGAGAAAAATTCAGTTCTGAATATTACACTTATAAACGCAGACAACAAATTATCACTTGCTTGATGTTTATACCGATCCAATGAGGTTAATTGATAAGCAATTTAAAGCAATGTGTTCGAATTTTGCTTGGAAACAAATTATCAAACACGTAGTGTGCGTAAACACACTATGTGCAGAATTTCTATGGAGAATAATGTGCAGCTGCTCCAAAACACAATTCAATGAATTGTATCGATTTAACAAAAACAGTTTCTCAGCGCACAACTATTCTACGACAGAAATTATGATAGTTTGCAACGTCACAAAATCGAACAATATTGAAATGTAAAAGAGTTAAGGGAAAGAGAGAGAACACCCGAGATTTGATTAGGCAGTTCCCCAATCGTCCTCGCTTTGGGTACGTTTGCCCCCAATTCCGCAAAAGGAATTGAGATATATATATATATATATATATATATGTAGTTGTTGCAATGTTTATTACAAGAGAAAACTATGAACATTCAAACCCCGAACGTCTTCGATCTTTGATGCAGAATTTTCTCTTCCCTTGATTCAAGATGAATCAAGTGCTCTAAATATGGATGATTCAGTTACCGTCCCACGCTACTAAACTGAAAGAAAACTTCGTTCTTCAGTTACCTTCACTCGGTCAATTGAAATCTTCCAAGAATTCGAACCCAAACCTTCTTCTACGATCCTCTGATTACAGCTACTAAACCGAAACAGTTGCGCAAATTTTCGGTTACCTTCGCCCAACTGAATCCCTGTAGAAAGAACAGTTTGTACAAAAATCCCCAAAATCTCCTCGATTCTTGGAGGACAAACCCAACTGGTTTGATTCAAGAAACACCTGACAATCTCTCAACCCAGAAGATGAAGATCACACTTCCTAAATTCTGAACGTTATCACTTCGATCAATGGGCGACACAAACAAAAATGATTATGTGTGATTGTTTGTTTACACAGTGAAGAAGATGAAGATGAAGAGAAAACTGACATATATTTTTCACGTTTCTTGTTCTATGTAAAAAATGAAGACCCAAAACTATTTATATCAAAAAATATGACCAAAAGAAATAACAGGAAATAACAGAAACGAAGTTAAGTGAAAAAGTGGAAAAAACAGAGTCATGCGTCGACGCATAGAATGGTAATTTTGAGTTCTCAGATTTATGCGTTTACCCATGACTTCTGGGGGTCAGCGCATGATTTTTGAGGTCGGCGCATAAGTTCTGAGGTCAGCGCATGAAGGCCAATTTTTTAAGAAATTTCATTTTTTGAATTGTTTTCACCAGACCAAGGTCAAACATACATGCTAGACACTATTAAATCACTTGTGGACATTTATTTTTGGGGAGAATAAGATCCTATGCATCTAGACACATGACCAACAACGATAAGACGCTATACGCCCGACACGTGAAGTGATACCGCTCAAATTACAATCTAATGCATTTGTTGACATCATTAAAACAAGATAGCTAGAAGAATATCCCTCACATACTCCCCCTTTTTGATGATGGCAACACTTCCTTGATTGTCACGAGAGATGTAATTTGAGATGATCAATGCTCCCCCTGTCTTTAACATCCGGTTTAAACGTTTCTGTAGCTTGTATTCTTCTCCCCCTTTGACAACATCAAAAAGACGAGAAGACAGTGGTCAAAATAGCATACGAAAATATGTAGTGGATCATCAAATATTTGCAACAACAAAACAGTTACCAGCATCCACATATGATACCGCTAATGTAAACTAGTAATGATTAAATACGGAACAACGATATTAAAGCAAAACATTCACTTCATAAAATTTGAAACATAACAGAAAAGTTTAGCACATGTCAAAATAACAGAAAGCAAACAACCAAACACAAATTCATGCACAACTAAACATGATGCCCTAAGGTTTATGGTCTCCTCCCCCTAAACGAATAACCTCGTCCCCTATGGTATTGACTTGGTGGTGGAAATTCCTCGAGTTGAAGGTTGAGGTCAATCAAGGTGCTATTGAGGTTACCAAGGCTGTTGGCCAAGTTTTGATTTTGCTGAGTCAGATTGGCATCCATTTGATTGAACCTGGTCATAGCAGCATTTGCAAAATTGTTGAAGTTGGTGGCATGAGACGATAATTGGTTAGACAGGTTTGTAAGTTGTTCCTGCTGAGTCAGGTATCGAGTTTCCTGCTGCACTTGAAATTCTTGATGTTGCAGAGACAACTCAGTCAGCCTTGCCAAAATTTCATCATTGGATTGTTGATGATGCTGAGACGGTGGAGTTGGTGGAGCAGAATTTTCTGGAAGCTGCCATTCAGAGTCAGCATCATAGGATGGAGGAACATACGCAGCACCAAGGTTGGTCCAGCAGTTTTGTTGCCACTGACCCCATCCTTGATTGTCATAGGATGCTTCCGGTTGATATCCCATCCATGCCTCATTGTCTTCTTGAGTGTCTTCTTCTTCTTCCGCTTGATTGTCTTGCATGACAACATCTTCCTGTATCACCACATTTTCATCATTACCAACATGATCTGCATTACCTTGACTTCCTTCATCCTCACTTGCTTCAAGATGGACAAGTTCAGGATGGGTAGCTCGTTGTCTATGAATGAACCTTCGTTCACGAGAGTCCCAATGGTAACCCATCATGGACAAAGTTCTGGCCAGAAACTGTTGTTCAGCAGTAATGTGAATATGACAAATCTGTGGAATAGGAATGTTAAAGTGATTCAGAAAATTTACCACAGCAGATGCATATCCAAGTGCTAAAAATTTGTTAGAGCTGCGAGTTGTGAACATCCTAGAAGCAAAGTAGTAAGGCCAGTTGATTTTGATCTTTTCCCTTAGGATATAAATAAGATGCACCTCCGCTTGTTCAACTCTTGAGTAGCCTCCTTTCTTAGGCCTCAAGATGCGAGCAACAATCCACTGAAGAATACGTTCCTTAAATTTCAAGTGACCGGTGGTGACACTCTTAGGAAATGCTTCACTTGCCACAAACTCAGGTGGATGTGGTTCCTTCAACATTGAATTCAGAGCAGTTTTGAATTCATATTTCTCAACAAAGTTTTTATCAGTAACCTTTGGGAGGCTGTCATCAGTGTTCAAAACAAACAATGTAGACCATACATCGTTTGTCACCTGAAATTCTGAATTGTTTATAGAGAACTTAAATTCAGCCCCACGAAATTTTCCCTTAATCCCACAGTAGAACAATCTAGTCAAGTTTTCACTGTACTTGTCATCACATTCAACAAATTCATTCAGATTTTGTAAATTGATGAGTTCAGAAATTTCAGGAATGTGAAAATCTTGACCCATCAACGGATAAAATCCATGTTGTCTTATAACAGCCCGGTTAGAAAATAATTCCGCAAACGGAGTGGCTAACCTTTTAGAAATTAAAGATTCAAAAGTTACCCGTTGTGAGGATGATCCTCTTGTTTGAGTTTGTTGTGAAGTGGATCCTTTTCCTCCTCTTGTACCAGCATTTCTTCTGGAAGCCATTGTTGAAGAAGAGTTGAAGGAAGATTATCAAACTTGATTGTTGCAGAGATAGAAGAGAAGATGTGTGAGATCCTTTGAGTACCTTGCTGTAGATATATAGAGAAATTTCTCTCTTGGTGTTCCCTCCCCCTTTTTCTAATTTATTAGGGTTTTGATGAGAGTTTAATGGGGATTAATTGAGATTGATGAGGTTTAAAGGAGTAGAATAGGGAGAGATTGACCACAAAAGCTAATTAGATGACATGCAAGAATCATAGTTTAATGTGCAATGAGAAAACAAAGGGAAGGTAAAACATTAATAGGTCGGCGCACGCAACCCAAAAAGATAAAGAAGTCTGAACGATTCCTTCATGCGTCGACCTATGAATCTGTGCGTCGGCGCATGACTCCTGAAAATTTTGAAAATTACTTGAACATGTGGCTATGCGCTAACCCGAGAGTTTAATAGGTCAGCGCATGAAATCATGCGTCGACGCATGGAAGTGTAAAAATGAAATTTTTGCAAAATTCTTGTTCCAAGCAGATAAATACACATATACACACAGAACCAAACATTCACATGAATGATAAGTGCTCAAAATGAAATAAACATCAAGATTAGAGTAAGTAACATGGCACAAAATGTTGATAAACCTCTATAAGTTGGAACGATATTACCTTGAACGTCATGACGGTGAGATCCCTCACATATGGATGAATTTCTCTTTGCATTGTTAGTTAAAGATATGAACAAGCATATATATATATATGTGAAGATCATAATTCTAAAGGATGCTATGCCCGATCCGAGATATCGAGAATGCCAAGTTCCCTACGGATGTGAAAGAAAGGCTCTGTAGCTAATGGTTTTGTGAAAATGTCAGCAAGTTGATTCTTAGTGTCAACATGCTCAAAAATAACATCACCTTTATCTACATGATCCCTAAGAAAATGATGGCGTATTTCGATATGCTTGGTGCGTGAATGTAGTACAGGGTTCTTAGTTAGATTAATTGCACTAGTGTTATCGCACAAAATTGGAATACGTTCAAGTTTTAAGTTGAAATCAAGTAATTGTTGTTTAAGCCATAGGACTTGAGCACAACAACTACCGGCGGCAACGTATTCCGCCTCGGCTGTTGACAGAGCAACGGAAACCTGTTTCTTACTGTGCCAACTCACCAAGGAATTTGCGAAAAAGTGACAGGTGCCACTAGTACTTTTCCTATCCAACTTGCACCCGGCAAAGTCGGAGTCAGAGTAACCAACTAAGGAACAAACACTTCCTTTGGAATACCACAACCCATACTTTGGAGTACCAGAGAGGTATCGAAGTATGCGCTTAACTGCCTTTAGGTGGGATTCCTTGGGATGTGCCTGATACCTCGCACACATGCATACACTAAACATTATATCGGGACGTGATGCGGTAAGATAAAGGAGAGACCCTATCATACCTCGGTACTTCTTTACCTCAACATCCTTACCCTTTTCGTCACGATCGAGATTAGCACTTGTAGGCATAGGAGTATCTATTGCTTTGCAGTTCAGCATATCAAAACATTTTAGTAACTCAAGACAATATTCCGTTTGACTCACGAATGTGCCCTCTTCAAGTTGTTTGATTTGCAATCCGAGGAAATAGTTGAGCTCCCCCATCATGCTTATTTCAAACACCCCCTGCATCAAACTAGAAAACTCCTTGACCAAGGTCATGTTAGTAGACCCAAATATAATATCGTCAACATAAATTTGTACCAAAATTAAGTGTTTTCCTAGACGTTTAATAAAGAGGGTTATGTCAACCTTTCCTCTTGAATACCATTGATCAAGTAGAAATTTGCTTAGACGTTCATACCAAGCCCTAGGGGCCTGTTTAAGTCCGTACAAAGCTCGCTTAAGTTTATAGACATGATCAGGATATTCGTGTGATTCAAAACCTGGAGGTTGGGCTACATAAACCTCTTCATTTATATATCCGTTAAGGAATGCACTTTTGACATCCATTTGGAATAGCTTAAGTTCTTTGTGCAAGCGTAGGCAAGTAGAAGGCGTATGGCCTCGAGTCGGGCAACCGGCGCATAAGTTTCCTCATAGTCGATTCCTTCCTCTTGGTTATAGCCTTGCGCTACAAGCCTAGCTTTGTTACGCGTTATTACTCCATTTTCATCAAGTTTATTCCTAAACACCCATCGAGTACCTATTACTCGATGATCTCGCGGAGGGGGGACAAGGTCCCAAACCTCATTTCTCCAGAATTGATTTAGTTCATCTTGCATTGATAGATACCAATGCTCATCGAGTAACGCTTCCTTAGAGTTTTTAGGTTCAACTTGGGAAACAAAAGCAGAGTAATAACAAAAGTTACTAAGTTTAGAGCGAGTAGTTACTCCCTTAGAGATATCACCGAGAATGTTGTCAATTGGATGGTCTTTTGAAGACTTCCAAGCTGGAGGAAGTTCATCTTTCTTAGCATGATGATCATCCTCACTTTTCACTGGTTGGTGATCCTTTTCCTCCTCAATACACACTGCTTCAGGATGATCAATTCCCTTATCAGTGTCCTTGAGTATGTCTTCAGTAGGTACACCTGCACCATGAAAAGAACTACCTTCTCCGACATTTCATGGATAAGACTCGTCAAAAGAAACATGAACTGACTCTTCAACTATACGTAACCTTTTATTATAGATTCTATAAGCTTTACTTGACTGAGAGTATCCAAGAAAAATACCCTCGTCAGCCTTGGCATCAAATTTGCCGAGAGTCTCTTTTCCATTATTTAACACAAAGCATTTGCAACCAAATACATGAAGGTGAGAGATGTTTGGCTTATGCCCTTTTAAAAGCTCATACGGTGTCTTGTTTAGAATAGGCCGGATGAGCACCCTATTCAAAACGTAACAAGCCGTACTTCTGGCGTCGGCCCAAAAGTATTTTGGTAATCCACTATCATTGATCATAGTCCTTCCAAGTTCTTCCAAAACTCTATTTTTACGTTCCACTACCCCATTTTGTTGAGGGGTACGTGGTGCGGAAAAATTATGATCAATTCCATTGGAATCACAAAATGCTTCAAATAAATGATTTTCAAACTCACCCCCATGGTCACTTCTGATTGACCCAATGTTTGTGTTTAACTTGTTTTGAGATAACTTAGCAAATCGTTCAAAGGCTGAAAAGGTATCACTCTTATTTGCTAAGAAAATTGTCCAGCAAAACCTAGAAAAATCATCGACTATAACAAATCCATAGTAGTTACCACCTAGGCTTTTAACCCTAGATGGTCCAAAGAGATCCATATGGAGGAGCTCAAGAGGTCTCATAGTTGAAACAATGTTTTTAGATTTAAAAGAGATCCTTGTTTGCTTCCCCATTTGGCATGCATCGCAAAGATGATCCTTTGTAAATTTAATTTTGGGCAAACCGATGACTAGGTCTTTAGAGACAATTTTGTTAAGCAAATCAAAGTTGATATGAGCCAAGCGTCTATGCCACAACCATGAATCTTCATTCATAGTGACTAAACACTTGTCTCCATCCAATGATACCTCGTTTAAGTCTAGCATATAGACGTTATTCACCCTCAAGCCCTTAAACACATTCTTTTTTTCGCAATCTTCAACTATGCAACAATCCTTTGAAAAAGAGACTTTATAATTTTTGTCGCATAGTTGACTAATGCTTAAAAGGTTGTGTCTAAGGCCCTCCACAAGAAGTACATCAGAGATAGTAGTAGATGAGGGGTTACCTATACTACCTTTACCGAGAATTTGTCCCTTGTTGTTATCTCCGTAGGTGACAAACCCTTTTTTCTTCGCCACAAAGTCGATGAAAAGCGATATGTCTCCGGTCATATGTCTTGAGCAACCACTATCTAGAACCCATCTTCCTTTGGTGGTCTCAAGACTTTGTACCTACAAAAATAATCAAGGGAGAGTAGGTACCCAATTCTCATTGGGTCCTTTATGGTGAGTGAAACCAAAATTGCCTTTGGGCAACCATTGATAAATGCCCTTTGGAACAAGAAATCTCTGAAAGCGGCACTTAGCAATAGTATGACCGGGCTTACAACAATATAAGCAATCACGATTAGTTTGGAGTTTACCTTTGCTATCACTATCTCGAATCACATACGTGTATTGTTGATAAGGATTATTCATCATTTCACGATAATGTGATCGATCAATAGCAAACGTAATCTTAGGCTTGAGAGCCTTGTCTAACTTGGCTTTGAGGGTTCTCACCTCTCTTTGCCAAATGTGACAAGTACCACAACCCCCAAGGTCAAACCATGTATATTTGTTCTCATCGATCTTAGTTTTTGATGCATTCACCATGGAGTTTTTAAGGTCTTCCAATTCCTTTTGGGAATCGGAAACCTTTTTCTCTAAATCGGAAAAAATCTTTTTATTTGAAGCTAAGCGTTGAAATGTTTCCTTAGCTTCGTGGTGTAATGTATCAAAAGCTCTTTTTAATTCAGCATGAGACATATTTTGACAGTTTTCATATTTAGAGTGTTTTACCTCTTTTCCTTTGTTATGACGTGCCATGAGACAAAGGTTGACGGATTCACTTTCGTCACTTGAGGAGTCATCTTTCTCCGACTCGCTATCGCTTTCCCAAGCGATGTATGCTCGTCGAGACTTGTTGGACTTTTTGTTTGAGCGACTCTTGTCATTATCCTTATCTTTCTCTTTCTTTAGGGATGGACAATCCGGCTTGTAGTGCCCGGATTTTCCACAGTTGTAGCACGTCCCTTTTACCTTGCCATTTTTATTTCCTTCACTTCTAGATTGCTTCCGGAACTTGACAAGATTTCTGTCCGAGTGCGGAATATCATTCTTACGAATATATCTATTGTATCTTTTAACAAATAAGCTTATATCATCACCGGATTCTTCATCTTTGTCATTTTTGGCTTCATCATCACTTAGCTCTTGATGTGTAGACTTTGAACAAGAAGCCTTAAGAGCTATCGACTTCTTCTCCGTATCTTTTACCTTCTCTTTCTTTATGCTCTTCTCATGTTTATCCAAGCTAATGAGCACTTGCTCATGCTCATCGAGTTTACCAAAGAGTGTTGTGAGGTCTAGAGTAGAAAGATCATTGGCCTCCTTTATAGCGGTAACCTTCGGTTGCCATTTCCTGCTAAGACACCTCAGAATTTTATTAGTAGAAACCTCATTTGGAATTGGTTTACCAAGAACATGCAATTTGTTGATAATGTGAGTGAATCGTTTTTGTATATCCGCAATGGTTTCCCCTTGCTTCATGTAAAACAAATCAAACTCTTGCGTTAGTGTATTAATACGAGCCAATTTAACATCATTAGTGCCTTCGTGGGCTACTTGTAAGGCATCCTACATAGCTTTGGCTGTTTCGCAATGGGAGACTCGATAATACTCATCAACCCCCAAAGAGGAAATGATCATATTACGAGCCTTCCAATCATAACTGTACTTTTTCTCATCCTCCTCAGTCCATTGGTCTTCGGGTTTAGGAACGACAACGCCTTCCGCGTTAGTCATAGTGATTGCCATGGGACCGTTTAAAATAGCATTCCAAACCTTCCGATCTAAGGAGTTAATATGAACGCGCATATAATCCTTCCAGTAGCTGTAGTTTTCACCTGTAAAAACTGGAGCTCTATTATAAGCCCCCTTAGGTTCGTTCGCCATGATCCAAGAAGTTTTACCGAAGCACCAGAATAAACCGGAGCTCGTGATACCACTTGTTAGACGATGGCTATGGATCTAGAAGGGGGGTTGAATAGATCCCTTGAGTTTTACACGCAAATGGACTACAAAATTCTATTTTAAAAAATTTGTTTAACGGAAGCTACCACTGGATAGAACGTCTACAACGAACCTTCTACCGAAAGGATCGGATATGCACGATTATATTATGGATGAGCACGAAGGAGAAAAATTCAGTTCTGAATATTACACTTATAAATGCAGACAACAAATTATCACTTGTTTGATGTTTATACTGATCCAATGAGGTTAATTGATAAGCAATTTAAAGCAATGTGTTCGAATTTTGCTTGGAAACAAATTATCAAACACGTAGTCTGCGTAAACACACTATGTGCAGAATTTCTATGGAGAATAATGTGCAGCTGCTCCAAAACACAATTCAATGAATTGTATCTATTTAACAAAAACAGTTTCTCAGCGCACAATTATTCTACGACAGAAATTACGATAGTTTGCAACGTCACAAAATCGAACAATATTGAAATGTAAAAGAGTTAAGGGAAAGAGAGAGAACACCCGAGATTTGATTAGGCAGTTCCCCAATCGTCCTCGCTTTGGGTACGTCTGCCCCCAATTCTGCAAAAGGAATTGAGATATATATATATATATATATATATATATATATATATATATATATATATATATGTAGTTGTTGCAATGCTTATTACAAGAGAAAACTATGAACATTCAAACCCCGAACGTCTTCGATCTTTGATGCAGAATTTTCTCTTCCCTTGATTCAAGATGAATCAAGTGCTCTGAATATGGATGATTCAATTACCGTCCCACGCTACTAAACCGAAAGAAAACTCCGTTCTTCAGTTACCTTCACTCGGTCAATTGAAATCTTCCAAGAATTCGAACCCAAACCTTCTTCTACGATCCTCTGATTACAGCTACTAAACCGAAACAGTTGCGCCAATTTCTGGTTACCTTCGCCCAGCTGAATCCCTGTAGAAAGAACAGTTTGTACAAAAACCCCCAAAATCTCCTCGATTCTTGGAGGACAAACCCAACTGGTTTGATTCAAGAAACACCTGCCAATCTCTCAACCCAGAAGATGAAGATCACACTTCCTAAATTCTGAACGTTATCACTTCGATCAATGGGCGACACAAACAAAAATGATTATGTGTGATTGTTTGTTTACACAATGAAGAAGATGAAGATGAAGAGAAAACTGACATATATTTTTCACGTTTCTTGTTCTATGTAAAAAATGAAGACCCAAAACTATTTATATCAAAAAATATGACCAAAAGAAATAACAGGAAATAACAGAAACGAAGTTAAGTGAAAAAGTGCAAAAAACAGAGTCATGCGTCGACCTCTGGAGTCTATGCGTCGACGCATAGAATGGTAATTTTGAGTTCTCAGATTTATGCGCTTACCCGTGACTTCTAGGGGTCAGTGCATGATTTTTGAGGTCGGCGCATAAGTTCTGAGGTCAGCGCATGAAGGCCAATTTTTTAAGAAATTTCATTTTTTGAATTGTTTTCACCAGACCAAGGTCAAACATACATGCTAGACACTATTAAATCACTTGTGGACATTTATTTTTGGGGAGAATAAGATCCTATGTATCTAGACACATGACCAACAACGATAAGACGCTATACGCCCGACACGTGAAGTGATACCGCTCAAATTACAATCTAATGCATTTGTTGACATCATTAAAACAAGATAGCTAGAAGAATATCCCTCACAGTGATGTTAGAGATGATGTTGTCGAATTGTCTTATTGACACATCTTGTTACACAAAGGCCTGTTCTAAGACTTTCTGTGGAGCCTCTCTGTGGGCTTCGGCTTCAGAACTGAGTAAAAGTGATAGCACAGAGATCTTTGAAGGAGTTTGCAACAACTGATCAATAATGTTGTATTCACTCCTTTGGATGAGCTTCAGCATCTCATCATCGTTCTTTGAAAGGTCGGGATCACTGGATTGACCAACTGGTGGATTAGGAACTTCTGTTTGAGGTTCCTTTTCTCTTATAGGTTCTCCAACTCCTCTGTTGAAGATTCTACCGCTCCGTGTTACTCGACTGATGTCTGCAATATTCACGACGGAGGGTAATGGAATTTCTTTCCCATTCTCAACTATTGTTGCACCGTATTTGTAAGGGATAGCCTTAGCTGATTCATACAGTAACGATCCTGGTAGATAGATAACTACAGGAGCCTTCTGACTTCTCTGGCTGTCGTAAGTAACTTCAATCAATTCTTGGTTAAGAACCTTCGATTCGTCAAGTAGAGGGATGATGGCGCAAACATCCTTGGTCCTTTCATGATCAGAGATTACGACAACATCCCTGATTTGATCAGTGAAATAGTCTGGCATCCAGTTGATAGACCCTAAAACTGAATATTATTGAATCTCTTTGCGGTCCAACTGACTCCGAAGGGCTGCCCACACGAGGTAGCATCCTTGATTATTTTCCGAGCAGACTCTACAGCGCTCGTAATTGTGTGGTGGCACCTGACCACGTCCGCTTTGAATGCAGTGTAACCTCACTAGATCTGTTTCCGTAGATCGAACATCCTGAATTTGATGCCGAGTAGGGTTTCCGTCAACCACACTGATTTGTTGCATGTCTTCATCCATATATATTGGAAGCCACCAGTGGTTTAACAAGTGTTGCAAAGTTCTTTGAACGAGAGCACATCCCTGGTCACTCTCACAACATAATTTACAGCTCAGATTATCATGTGAAGTGAGAAAACTGAGTTGGACTTGCTTGGCGTGTAACTCCACCAAGCTGGTATTCATCAAGCGAATATCGAAGATTTAAACCATGTTGATCTGATAGGGATTTCTATCATGGTAGTCCTTGATCCATCCAAGATCCATCTGATGCTGGAGGGCCTCTTGTACAAAAGAGCATCCTTGTTTATTTGCCGAGCAAGTCAGACAGGAATTGTAATCATGCCGCGGCAGATTATGATACCGGCCTTGCCTTGAGTGCATTGCCACTAAGTTAACAATCATTGCACATATGTCACGGTTCTAAATGAAGTTGAAATTCGTATAAGTCTGTTAAGCCCACGAACTCGGTGTTCCTGGATCCATCCCAGATCCAATTATTCCTGTAGAGCTGCTTGCACCACAGAACATCCCTGATTATTTTTAGAGCAGATATCACATTGTTGAAAATTATGAGGTGGCACATGGCCGTATCCGCTCTGTCTACAGTGCATCTTGACCAGATTGGTCCTCAATAAGAGTACATCATGAATTTGATAGATGTTATTGGATTCTCCCTCTATCAAATTTACGGCAGCTTTCTCATGTTGAGGCAGCGGGTTCGTGAGAACATTAGGATTCGTATCTTTGAAAGACAAGACCCCGCTCCTAACAAGCTTTTGCACGTCGGATTTGAAACTGGGACAATTTTCTATGTTGTGCCCTGGTCCTCCTTGATGGTAAGGGCATGTCTGATCCGTCTTGAACCAAGAAGATGTAATTCTCTGGTACGGTAAGAGGAGACTTGGTTTGGACATGCCCCTTGACCAGTAGTAATGCAAACAGTTTCGCGTACAACACAGGTATATGATCAAACCCTGGAGGTCGAGTTATACGGTTGTTGTTATATGGAGGACAAGCCTATTGAAGAGGTTGTTGATTCGGTTGGTTCTGAGCAACCTGAGGTTGATACGTAGGAACAGGCGTGGGATTGATAGCAGGAGTTACAGCTGCTACTGGTTGATATCGCCGCCTTTGCTTTCCGGGAGAGATATTCCCAATATCTTGCTCTTTTTTCTTAGGGAGAGCACTACCGTATCGTTTTATACTGTTTGATGATCCAACGTCTTTAACTAAACGTCCTTCGTGGACTGCTTCCTCAAGACGAACTCCCATGCCCACCATCTCGGTGAAGTCACTGGGCGCACTGGAGACCATTTTGTTATAGTAGAATGAGCTCAAGGTTTTTAAAAAGATCTTTGTCATCTCTTTTTCCTCAAGAGGTGGACAAATCTGGGCGGCAATTTCACGCCATCTCTGAGCGTACTCCTTAAAGGTTTCCTTGTCCTTTTGTGACATCGATCTGAGTTGATCTTTGTCCAGTGCCATGTCCAAATTGTATTTATATTATTGAACGAAAGCGGCGCCAAGATCTCTGAAAGTGGCAATCTTAGTGCGGTTTAAACCCATGTACCATTTTAATGCGGCCCCAGTTAAACTATCCTGGAAATAGTGGTTCTTTGTCTGAGCTGACATTCGTCGAGTGTACATCACCAAATGGCTTTGAGGGCAAGAGTTACCCTTGTACTTTTCAAAATCGAGAACCTGGAATTTGTGCGGGACTTTCACATTGGGGACCAAAAAAAGGTCTGCGGCGTCCTTTCCAAATAAATGCTGACCGCGAAGGGTTTGCAGTTCTTTCTGCATCTACAGGAATTGTTCCTGGAACTCATTCATTCTGTCGAACATACTTTCGTTTCCACCAGAGGGTATCTATGGAATCTGTCCTTCCGGGACAGTGTGTACCACGGGTGGTGGTACAATCATTATGGCCGAGACTCTCGGTGCCTCCCGAAGTTTGTAACCTTCAGGAGTTATTGTCATGTGTAACACCCCAATTCCCATCGCGAATAAATAATACATAAATAAATCAGAGTGAATAAAATTTTATTCTTAGACAGAAACAAGGATGCCACATTTAAAGAAAGAAAACACAATCCCTGCTCATAAATTTGATACATAACACAAAATGGAATAAACCTAAAAGGGAAAAATTTTCCATATAAAAAGAAAGTTCAATTATGGAATAAAGCGGAAAGATCCATAACTGACTTGTTTTACAAAATAAATTGTTTTATAACATCAAAATATTCATACAAAGGTAATACAAAATAGATCCAACAAATGTATACATATATAACAAAAGCGTTCCCCGACTCCCGTGTTACGTATCAGAGCAGATAGACCGACAAAAGGATGGAAAACTAATCTTCATAAAATCCTCCAAGAAAATAATCTGCAATTGCCTCATAGAGCAACAAACCACAGCAGAAGGGTGAGAAATAACAACTAAGTCAAGATTGCATAATAATATGCAAACAAACATATATAAATTCACATGCATAATCATTCTCACCACAAACATCACATACTAATTGTCATACCCCAAATTTTGACCACTAAGATTTCCCATCATTGTGAAAATCATCATCACAATATGGAGGAACCATCATACTTCATCAGTCTCCCCAAAGATGGGTGAGCATTCACTACAATCAAAATTAAGGTTTCAAGCCCTCTCTGAGTGCTTAGACAAAGGATCAATCAATGAATGACATGATATTCAACTTGTCTAACCTCTAAAACATCCACAATGGATCAAAAGGACTCCCACTTCAAGGATTAACCACAAGGTTGCTCCCTTCTAGGTGGATTAAGTCTCAAGATCGACAGTGTCACCAAATTAGGGTTTTGGTCGACCAGGGCCTCCAGATGGAAAATTTTCATCTGGGCACAAGCCAATGATCCAAAACCTAACATAATATACTCCATGGAACCTCATGGACCCAATCATCAAGTCAATTTTGCCTCAGGGGATGTATTTATCAAAAATCAGGAATTAGGGTTTCTTGACCTAATTCACCCCTAAGTTGACTTTTAGGGCAAATCATGAGCCTAGACCTCCAGAGAGGGTTTGAGGGTCTCTAATGCACTATATTGATCCATTTGGAACAATGGATTAATCCAAGAAGCTTGAGCAACAAGTCTCAATTTCATCTGCACCACAGTTAGGGTTTTAAGGAAAAAGTCAACTGTAACTTTGACTTTTGACCAGGACATGCTCCCAAGCCCTATTACATGCATCAATATACCCTATGACACCCATGGAACATGTCCATCAAGTTTGATTTAGGTTAAGGACATGATTTCCTGAAGAATTGCACAGTTTGGAATTCATCTGATAAAAAGTCAACTGTGCACAAAAGTCAACTTTGACTTTTTGAGATTTTTCACCAAAATGGATTTTTAACCCTAAAATGATGTTAATGTATGATTTGAATCATCATTCATCAAGAAAAATCAATAAAAGTTGGATAACTTGTAAAAGGGGTAACCATAAAAAACTTAGAAAATTTTCTAAATTAAAAATAAAGTGGCTAGGGTACTAAATTTTGAGGGTCATAACTCCTAAACCACAAAGGCATTTTCTCCCATCCAAGGCTTGATTTGTAGATCTCATTGCCCTCTACAAAAACATCAGCTAGACCTAATTCCAACTCATGAATTTTGAGTTATGGAGTGATCAAAATCAAGAAAAGTCACTTTGTTCCAACACTTAGTGAAAATTTCACTAAGTCAGATTTTACCCTACTTTTTACCAAATGTAGGGGGATTTTTCACTTGGATTCAAAAGAGATCAAAACCAAATATGTTCAAACAGTTGATGTATCATGTAAAGGCTTTCCAAAATGACCAAGAACATTACCAAATTCAATTTGAGTCATGAGATATGACATTGGAAAGTTGCCTTGCTGAAATCTGCCAAGGCAAGGCAGAATTTGCATTTTTGCTCGATTTGCCAAAATCAGCCAAATCCAAATGCCCCTATCCACTTGGACACCTCTGAGGATTGAATCTAAAGGGGACAATCATTGAGCCAAGCCTCCAAAGTCTTTGGAACAAGAAATAGCATGTTGAACCTAGAATGGCCAAAATAGGGACAAGACTCCAATTTTGGATTGGAGCATTCAATGGAAGCATCAAGGTGGCATGGACTGAGCCATTCTCAACTGAATTCAGTCAAGACTTATCCAAGACCAAGGGAACCACAACCCTGTGCCCTAACCTCTAGTCAATGGCTAGAGGAGACTTGGATTTCCATTGGCCAACATTGAACAAACACCTGCTGCAGTTGCCATTCAGTGTGGATCCCAAAATAAACTTGCTCTACTATAAATATAGCTCAATTGTGATCAGTTTGAGTACACCAAAGCCATCAAACAGATGCTTTCCTCAAAATCTCTTCTTTCACTCCAATTTTGCCTTCTAAGGCAAGTCACTATCGGGTTTTTCATTAGAGAGCAATTCCACTCAAACCAATCACACACACACCTCATATACATCATATGTGAGCTGATCAAACATTTAAACAACAACTGGAACACTGATTTCTCAGAATCACCAGTCAATTGCTCAAGGTTTTAACCAAAGTACAGTTGAGATGCCATGAAGTGATCCAGCCATTCTCAGTCAAGTCCAAGCATTCAAACACACTCCATTGGGTGTAGGGAAGCTGTTAAGATCATCACAATTCATCTGTAACACCTCCTACTCAGAAATCAATTTGCTCTTGCTGTCACGACCTAGAGGTAAGCTTAAACTTGGTCATCTCTCAATCTATGCTTATTTCCTCGCACAATACTTTTATCAAATGTTCATAATCATGCATGGAATGTTTCCCCTCAAGTAATTGTTTTGTTTGAATCGTGTATCAAAAATCCTAGCCTTCATGCAGAAATTAGGGTTCTTGAGGATTTTTCATGATTTCTTGTTATATGTTTAATTTAAATGAAATTAAATACCATAGACATGATCGTGAGGTTGAAACGAGTTGATTGGTATGTGGATTACATGATATGATTAAGTATTCAGTGAGATTGGAGATAAAATGCAAATCTGGGCCAAGCTGAAACACGCGCGTGTTCTTCAGCTGTTCTTGGCGCCATTTTTCATAAATTCAAATATTTGAATTTTGTGATTTTATTTAATTGATTCAAAAATTAATTTCTCTCTGAGTTTTAATGATTTTGAGTTGATTCTTTTTTTAATAATTCACAAAAATGTTAAAATATTTTATTTTCCCAAAAATTCCCAAAAAATATTATTTATTGTATATAATTGATATTTTTGCAAAGAATTAATGTTTTAATTGTTTTTTACATTTGAAATATTTTTTCCACCTTGATTTTACAACTTTTAATGCTTTCTAATTATTTTGTAGGTCAATACTTAATTTTTGAAACATTAATCCAAGATCACAATTTGTTTTCCATATGTTAAACAATTTTAATCATTTTATTTAAATTTTTATTCAATTAAATACATTTTTGAAAATAAATTAGGGTTTTTGGATTAATTCAACCCTCATAAATCATTTTCAAAACATTCTGGGCCTCTAATAGAGTGTAAGACCCAACCCTTTTTTGACCAAACCATTTTTGGGCCTCAGTGTATTGTATAAGTCCCGATACCGTCAAAAACAAACGGCGCGATCGTCGCCTTTTGAAAAATAACCTTTTGTGCCTCTCCTCGAGCTATAAGACCCATTTAAAACTTTTGGGCCTCAATTAGAGTGTAAGACCCAACCCCCTTTTAACCAAAATCACTTTGGGCCTCAGATATTGTATAAGCCCCTCTGCGTTAAAAGAACACCTCGGCGCGATCGCCATTTCAAACGGAAAAATCATCTGGGCCTACCCTTGTGTTATAAGCCTCACTCTTTTTCTTTAAAACTTTTTGGGCCTCTTGAGAGAGTGTAAGACCCATCCCTTTATACAGAAAACAATTTCTGGGCCTCAGTCACTTGTATAAGTCCCTCTGTACAAATTCAAACAGTGCGCTGACTGATAAAACCCTGGGCCTCTCCTTGAGCTGTAAGCCCCAAATCTTTCTTTTTCAAAGCACTTTCTCCTTTGATTTTGAATGTACTGTTGTTTTCAATCTTTCTTTGTTGAACAACTAACCAAACAGCATGGAAGCTCTACAACCGAGTAAGTGTTTATACGCTTTCATTTACCGCTTTCATATACATATAACTGTATTGTGGGGTTGTTTCGCTATAAGTCTTCTTTCATAAACTCATATCAACTGTGTAATAATAGTATAAATATTTAGAGTTTCCCCGGCAACTACGTCTAGAACTAGGTGACGCCGTTTCGTTTCGTAGAAATAGACAACTAGATCCCCAATAGGATCACCAGATACAGTATTCTCTTCGGCTGTCCTCATTAGGAATTATCAAGAAACTCTACTCCCAGAGATGAATGTATTCTCCGTGAATGACATCTTTGAGTTTCTTCCAAATTCTCGAACTTTCCTGGCTTGATCTATTCCTTGTGAATAGCCTGTCTTGAATTTCTCGGGGTTTGGGGACCCACGGGCTTATTAAAAGCATCGGCCTCCTCTTGGGCATCGTACAAGGACCCACAGGCTTCCTAAAAGCAACCCCGCCTCCTCTTGGGCATCGTACAAGGACCCTACGGCTTCTTAGAAGTATTCACAACCTCCTCTTAGGCTTCGTATAATGATCTCTTCCTCCGGGAATGATAGCCTCCTCTTGGGCTTAGTACTATTACCCGTCGGCTTCTTAAAAAGTTTCCAGCCTCCTCTTGGGCTTCGTACAAATTGTACCGACGACCTCCTAGAGGTATAGGAACATAACTTAGTCATCTGCATAGAACAGTCCTTTCATAGAGTCTACTACTGTTTCTCAAAGCACAGTACAAAAGATGACACTCTAGACTTGGACAGTCTAATCTCCTTGAGTCTCAAAGACATTCTCAAGTGCCCCCTTCGTTAAATAGGAAGGAAACCCGCAGACTCGGACAGTCTCAATACCCTTCGGATTTCCCACTTCCTTAAAGAACAAGAATAACCCGGATCCTCGAACCAAATCCTCGAGTACAACATTGCTCATATAAGAACTGATTTTCTCTTTTAAAAATCAGTATACCGGACCTGTCACTTAACTAAACAGTAACCATAGCCTCCTCTTAGGCTTTGTATAATGATCCTTCTCCAGTGAAGTTAGCCTCTCTCTTGGGCTTTGTACATTGATTCTCCCCAGTGGAGTCAAACAACGTTTAGCCTCTTTCTCGGGCTTTATACGAGACACATAAGAGACTCCCTCATTGAGTCAATCACCCTTTTGCCTCCATCTCGGGATTTATACGAGATACAAAAAGGTTCTTATTGAGCCAAACAAATTTCAGCCTCCATATCGGGCTTTGTACGAGATACAAAAAAAACTCTCTTGTTGAGTCAAATAGCCTCCATCTCGGGCTATATACGAGATACAAAAAGATTCCCTCGTTGAGTCAAAACCTTTTAGCCTCTCTCTCGGGCTTTGTACGAGACACATATTAGCCTCCTCTTAGGCTTTGTATAAGAAAACCATTGGTCGATCCAATTAACCTTTTAGCATCAAAGCTGTGCCTCGTTCACAGTACAAAAACTTCAACAACTCCTCCCCCTTCATCTAATCGCTGTAAGCGGCAAGCCTCTGGATCATCTACATCCATGCCACTATCCCTCTTTTAGCATGAGAAATTCCTAAGGAAAGATAGCATTGCTCTACACTGAGTTAAAGTCTTCTCCTTCAGGTTGAAATCCCCTATAAAGGAAATTATGGCATTGCCGGATTCACAAATCCCGGTTAAAGTAATTCTCCTTTATAAACAGTCGTAACAGACAGACCCCTCTTTAGAGATGACAAATTCTCTCTAAGGTCAAAACCTTCAGCTTCACATCTTGGGCTTTGAACAAGATACAAATCACCTTTTCAGCTTCACGTCTTGGGCTTTGAACGAGACACCAAAACACCCATTTCCTCCCATAGAATAGGAGGAACTACAAACGCTCTGATTTCCCTGTTTCGGTAAACGGGAATACGTAGGCATAAGATTGAAAGAAAAATCTTAGCGAGCACACTAAACAAAAACCCAAAATCCCATACTTTCATATATATCCGTCCTAACATCTCAACCGATAGCCTAAAGCACCCCTCATCAACAAAATAAACCTAGGAAAAACCCCGAATATTTGTAGCATCTGTAAACCAACAGTTTTGACTGTTTAATCTCAGTATGCAAGCAGGGTTAGTTGGAGACATCTATTTCCCTTCCTTCATCAGCTTTAATAGGATAAAAAATGAATCGAACTGTAGTACTAGAGCGATCGTGTTTCACAACCACATCCAAAAATCACTCGCTACACTAATTCATATAGCATGCCACAGATACATCACATATTCTAATAATCCAACCACATAGCATATATCAATTATACCAACATAGTCACATATTCACACATAAGGCATACCAAAGTTATGACATATGGAAACACACCACCACATCACATATATTCATGTATAGCATACCATAGATAATTAATACAATCATTGTAAGGTACAACATCCCCACAAAACATAGCATATGTCCATTCATAAAACATATCATCCATAATCCATACATTTATCACAAATGCATATCAAATCACCAATGCTATCACGAGCTCAATACATAATCAATCAATTCACAATTCCCCACACATAATGCATCCATTCACAAATTCCCACATATAATCAATCCATTCATGATTTATGCAAATTCACAGAGACCGACATAACGACTCTATGCAATGCAATGCGGTACCAATCCAACCATCATTCTCATCATTAATTCACTCAGGAATTATTGGAATCATCATTTGTTACTTAGTGTAACTCCCCGTCGGGCAAACGATGTTCCCCGTCGCTTTAGGTCCTCTTTGTATAAGGCTCACGACGTTTATGGATCGCTTTAGGTCCTCTTTGTATAAGGCTCACGATCCGATCACTTTAGGTCCTCTTTGTATAAGGCTCACGATCATCTGTAATGTCGCTTTAGGTCCTCTTTGTATAAGGCTCACGACCGTTACAGCCGATTCCCTCTGGAATCGTTTCGTCGCTCACACCCACTAGGGCACACGACATCACAAGAATGCATATCATGATGCTTGGCATACAATGACTCATGACAATCAAATGTATAACATACATAACCATGTGAACCATATCAACATCAATAATCATGCATTGAAATCAAACCCAAAACAATGCATTTATTTTCCCTAAGGCCACCAAATAACACACATTGAATTTCACATAAACAATGCATTTCATCATAATCCACAACAATCCCACTAAACATCATAACAACATACATTGATATTCAATCAAACAACGTATTTTACCACACAACAACATCATTATCACAGGCATCAGCATCATATAAATAGCACAAAGGCCCCCACATTTATAGGACGATAACATATCGCATCGAACACCAACAAATTCAACAAAACCTATAAACCACTAATCATCCTCTACCAAATATTCTTAGTTAACACATGGTATAACATAACCAATTACTAGCACGTTGGATTCTCTTTCCAAGGCTTCAAGTCCCATATGAATCGGATTCCCGATTCATGAATTTTGGTGGAAACATAAACTACACTTATCACATTCATCACAATATTTAACTCTACCATATCAATCCATTGCATAAACATATGTTTCTATTCCAATATCATAAAAAGCATTGAAATAGGTTTCCAACGCATCCGACCGTGCCTCTATCCGAGTTACGGATCAAAAGTTATGAAGAAAACAAAATGGGAAATCTGTCACGTTCGCTCTCCTATTCGCAATGCGAACCCCCAGCCAACCGTGGCGGAGAAAAAACAGTATAAAGTTTGCAATGCGGACTTCTGGGCGAACCTTCGCTTTCCCCTTCGCTAGGGTTCGCAAAGCGAACCTGCGAACCCAGAAATTCACAGCAGCGTCAATATAGGTCATATGGGACCAAAATTCATCATTTCTTCCACCTAAACACTTCCAAATCACAATATATTAACCAAAACATGTTCCAACATAATCAACAAGTATTCTACGCAGTTTATATCGAAATTCATCCATGAAAACATCGAATCCAACTCATTGTTCATCAATTTATCAATGAGAAAAAGTTGTGAAACAACCAAAACAATTACAACAAACAACACATATACATACACAAGCAAGTTATAATCGAAACTTCTCACCCTTACCCGATTAATCGCTCTTGAACGTATGATTTCTCGAATTTCCTCTTCTCCTCTCTTTCTCTCCTCTTCTTTCCCTTCCTTTCTTTTTCTCTTCTTTTCTCTTTTTCTTTCCCCTCTATTTCTACTTATATAAAATATCTAATTTTTCTAAAATATCTAACCCCTCAGCTCAAATATCTCGCAAACGCTCTCAAAACGCGATAAAACATAGTAACGATGAAAAATAATATATTTTCAAATAAAAGTCAAGAAGGAAAAAATATAATAACGAAAATAATTAAATCGACTCGATTAAATAAATAAGACAAAACGGGGCGTTACAATTCTCCCCCACTTAAAAATTTTCGTCCTCGAAAATATACTTGGTGCAAACAACTCCGGATATCACTCTCGCATCCGACTAACAAACTATCATGCCAACAAAAGGCACCCCACGAATAACACAAACTGACAAACCACCTTGCTAACAGAAGCAACAACGACGACACGACGACAACGACAACTACAACAACAAGATGCTAAGCCCATACAATGCACTTGACGACCAACTCACGACTCAAAGGATACCCAAGGTACGAACACACACACGTTCACTCTTGAACCGACATACAACAAGATCGTTACCCTCACCATAGGTAACACTCCCCTAATTCCCCACACAGGAATTAGCTACTCGCACTCGAACCATCACGATGGAAACGAGGCAACAACACAAACAAGAACATAAAGTTCCACGACCAAACATCGTTTCAACAACCTCTACATAACCACAATACCAACATCCTTGTCACCCAACAATATTGCAACAATGCTACGATTCCCTAATCAAACATATAACCAAAACATCCATCTACATAGTAGCCCATGAATAATATTTAAACCTTTCACCTAACACTTCCATTCTGAAACGTCCAATGGTCTCATCACTCCTACATGTTTCCAATGTTCAACCGATGAACTCTTACAAGTCACACACGCATATACAAAATGTGCCACATCACGCTTCCGCTACGCACTCTGATGACTCGTAACCACCAAAACTATCAACCCCACGTCCAAAGTCAAACTCTTTCTCATATTCGTCAAAAATCACTATTCACTTTTAATATACCCAACCTCACACTCTACTGTGTTATCTCACACACCAGACACAAGTCTCTGAAATGCTCAAATAATTTTAATTCTCTGACCATCAAAACAGCCATATGCAAAGACTATCGACCTATCTCTTCAGGTACAACATTAGCTTTTCCCGAAGGATATTCCAATCCAAATTCATAACTCGTCACGAATTCTACCCATCCTCGTTGTCTCCTACCTTATTCCTTCTGACCAAACAAGTACTCTAAACTCTTGTGATTACTAAACACTTCGAACCTAGAACCATAAAGATAATACCTCTAAATATTCCAAAACAATACAACTGCAACCAATCCCAAATCCGGAATAGTATAGATCCTTTTATGAATCCTCAATTGTCGTAAGGCATAAGCCATGACTTTACTCTCTTGCATTAACACACTGACTAAACTCATCAAAGACGCATCCCAATACCTCACAAACAGTTTATCAGGATCACACAGTATCAAAACTGGAGCCGTAGACAACTTCTACTTTAGCTCTCTGAAATTTTCCTTACAACGAACATCCCAAACAAACGACTTACCTTTTGCAAGTCAATCGAAGTAACGAAAATGCTAACTTGGAAAATCCTTCCATAACCTCCTGTAATAACCAACTAAAGTCCAAAAAGATTCTAATCTCCTTAACCAACTTCGGAGCCTCTCATCGTAGAACTGCATCTACTTCCGATGGATCCATAACCATGCTCTCATCTGAAATTACATATCCAAGAAAACTAACCTTTTTCAACCCAAATTCTCACTTGAATAACTTAGCATAAAACTTCGTCCCTTTTCAATACTTGTAATTCAAATCTTAAACACTCTACCTGTCCTACCTCTGAGTTTATAACAGATCCGAATATCCTCAATCAAAGCCATTACGAACTTATCCAAATAAATATGGAAGATACGATTCCTCAACTCCACAAACATTACAGACGCATTACTAACACCAAATAACATCACTGTATGTTGTAATGCCCAACCAAATTCCAAAAGATATAAATTCTTAAATTTTTTGTAAAATTTTCACTGGGTAACTGGTTACTCACATACAAGCTTAACCGAGTAAATAACAACCTATCCCGATGATAACAAACATAACCAGTCACATTAAATCGATCAAAGCCTCAACTCACACAATTCACCACTCTTATCAAACATTCAAAACAATTGCAATTTCACTCAAACTCAACCAAACCATTCCAGTCATCTATTCATGAAAGTGGACACTTATTCTCAATCGTTACCTTATTCAACTGTTAGTAATCCATACATAATTTCTTTTCTTAAACGTCCAAATTCCATAAATCCCAACATGTAACAACAACCAACCAAAAAGAACTCTCAAATATTACATCCACACCTAGGGTTTTCTCAATATTTCTATTAATGCCCTAAACTTTAAAAACTCCAAAACTTACCAAAACTCTAAGTTTTACTTTCCATAGTCTCAATACCATTATACACATCATGCTTGTTATTCCGTTCAATCATCCTTCCTTTTTGTTACTAACTATACTGGAGCTCTCAAAGACGACACACTTGGTCTCACAAATCCCTTTTTCTATTAAATCTTCCAACCGCTCTTTCAATCTGAGTAATTCTAACGCTAACATCCAATATTCCATCCGAAAACACATCTGGAATCACGCACAACTGGCAGCCCGTCACTGTGGCCTTTCTGCCAATTTCTAGAAAACTATCATCACAAACATAACAAACATCTTAGTCTCATCCCCTGAGAGTTTTATACTTACTTAGTAGATATAAACCTCAACTATTCACCTTCGTCCAATTTTGAGTTCACTCTCTACTCTCTGAGAAGCAGCCATTAATAATACCCAAGCATTCTCTCTCAATGACTTCCCAGCTGGACCAACATACCAAAACCTCTAATCCGTCTCATCTCCCGATATAAGAATCTTCATCGACTCATCAAAATAATCCTTAATCATTTTCTTAATTCCAAACAATTCATTTCACACATTATCGAAGCCGGAAAGACACGTCTATTCCATCCAACATAATTTCGTCTACTATCAACAAGAGATTAAGGGTGACCAGTTCCTCAATTTGTCAATAGACAGCCGACAATCATGATGGGGCATAAACCGTCTTTACCAAACTATAATAGCATTTCTTTCATCTTGTGCAAACCACTACCTAAGGCACAATTCCTTAGTCGACATAAACCTTACCTCCGCATTCCCTCTGGAATCGGGAACAACACTGTCTAAACAACACTTACAATCTTTCAACCAACGCTCCACAACTGAAGCAACTTGGAGAAGCTCCAGCTTCTCCCCCACTTATATCATTCTAAATCCTGCAGACAAAGGATTAGAAAACCAGAAAGTACTGACAGTGATTCGCACACATATCACATACTAAGGAACAAACAACATCGACAGTATTCAACTGTCACGCCAACTGACTCAACAACTTGGCCGGACGGACCGACCTGCTCTGATACCACTAATGTAACACCCCAATTCCCATCGCGAATAAATAATACGTAAATAAATCAGAGTGAATAAAATTTTATTCTTAGACAGAAACAAGGATGCCACATTTAAAGAAAGAAAACACAATCTCTGCTCATAAATTTGATACATAACACAAAATGGAATAAACCTAAAAGGGAAACTTTTTCCATATAAAAGGAAAGTTCAATTATGGAATAAAGCGGAAAGATCCATAACTGACTTGTTTTACCAAATAAATTGTTTTATAACATCAAAATATTCATACAAAGGTAATACAAAATAGATCCAACAAATGTATACATATATAACAAAAGCGTTCCCCGACTCCCGTGTTACGTATCAGAGCAGACAAACAGACAAAAGGATGGATAACTAATCTTCACAAAAGCCTCCAAGATACTAATCTACAATTGCCTCATAGAGCAACAAACCACAGCAGAAGGGTGAGAAATAATAACTAAGTCAAGATTGCATAATAATATGCAAACAAACATATATAAATTCACATGCATAATCATTCTCACCACAAACATCACATACTAATTCAAATAGCATGCCACAGATACATAACATATTCTAATAATCCAACCACATAGCATATATCAATTATACCAACATAGTCACATATTCACACATAAGGCATACCAAAGTTATGACATATGGAAACACACCACCACATCACATATATTCATGTATAACATACCATAGATAATTAATACAATCATTGTAAGGTACAACATCCCCATAAAACATAGCATATGTCCATTCATAAAACATATCATCCATAATCCATACATTTATCACAAATGCATATCAAATCACCAATGCTATCACGAGCTCAATACATAATCAATCAATTCACAATTCCCCACACATAATGCATCCATTTACAAATTCCCACATATAATTAATCCAATCATGATTTATGCAAATGCACAGAGACCGACACAACGACTCTATGCAATGCAATGCGGTACCAATCCATCCATCATTCTCATCATTAATTCACTCAGGAATTATTGGAATCATCGTTTGTTACTTAGTGTAACTCCCCGTCGGGCAAACGATGTTCCCCGTCGCTTTAGGTCCTCTTTGTATAAGGCTCACGACGTTTATGGATCGCTTTAGGTCCTCTTTGTATAAGGCTCACGATCCGATCGCTTTAGTTCCTCTTTGTATTAGGCTCACAATCGTCTGTAACGTCGCTTTAGGTCCTCTTTGTATAAGGCTCACGACCATTACAGCAGATTCCCTCTGGAATCGTTTCGTCGCTCACACCCACTAGGGCACACGACATCACAAGAATGCATATCATGATGCTTGGCATACAATGACTCATGACAATCAAATACATAACATACATAACCATGTGAACCATATCAACATAAATAATCATGCATTGAAATCAACCCAAAACAATGCATTTATTTTCCCTAAGGCCACCAAATAACACACATTGAATTTCACATAAACAATGCATTTCATCATAATCCACAACAATCCCACTAAACACCATAACAACATACGTTGATATTCAATCAAACAATGTATTTTACCACACAACAACATCATTATCACAGGCATCAGCATCATATAAATAGCACAAAGGCCCCCACATTTATAGGACGATAACATATCGCATCGAACACCAACAAACACAACAAAACCTACAAACCACTAACCATCCTCTACCAAATATTCTTTGTTAACACATGGTATCACATAACCAATTACTAGCACGTTGGATTCTCTTTCCAAGGCTTCAAGTCCCATATGAATCGGATTCTCGATTCATGAATTTTGGTGGAAACATAAACTACACTTATCACATTCATCACAATATTTAACTCTACCATATCAATCCATGGCATAAACATATGTTTCTATTCCACTATCATAAAGATCATTGAAATATCTTTCCAACGCATCCGACCGTGCCTCAATCCGAGTTACGGATCAAAAGTTATGAAGAAAACAAAATGGGAAATCTGTCACGTTCGCTTTCCTATTCGTAATGCCAACCCCCAGCGAACCGTGGCAGAGAAAAAACAGCATAAAGTTCCCAATGCGAACTTCTGGGCAAACCTTCACTTTCCCCTTCGCTGGGGTTCGCAAAGTGAATCTGCGAACCCAGAAATTCACAGCAGCGTCAATATAGGTCATATGGGGCCAAAATTCATCATTTCTTCCACCCAAACACTTCCAAATCACAATATATCAACCAAAACATGTTCCAACATAATCAACAAGTATTCTACGCAGTTTATATCGAAATTCATCCATGAAAACATCGATTCCCACTCATTGTTCATCAATTTATCAATGAGAAAAAGTTGTGAAACAACCAAAACTATTACAACAAACAACACATATACATACACAAGCAAGATATAATCGAAACTTCTCACCCTTACCCGATTAATCGCGCTTGAACGGATGATTTCTCGATTTTCCTCTTCTCCTCTCTTTCTCTCCTCTTCTTTCCCTTCCTTTCTTTTTCTCTTCTTTTCTCTTTTTCTTTCCCCTCTATTTCTACTTATATAAAAATATCTAATTTTTCTAAAATATCTAACCCCTCAGCTCAAATATCTCGCAAACGCTCTCAAAACAAGATAAAACATAGTAACGATGAAAAAAAAATATTGTCAAATAAAAGTCAAGAAGGAAATAATATAATAACGAAAATAATTAAATCGACTCGATTAAATAAATAAGACAAAACGGGGCGTTACAATTCACCCCCACTTAGAAATTTTCGTCCTCGAAAATATACTTTATGCAAACATCTCCGGATACGACTCTCGCATCCGACTAACTAACTATCATGCCAACAAAAGGCACCCCACGAATAACACAAACTGACAAACCACCTTGCTAACAACAGCTACTACAACGACACGACAACGCCGACAACTACAATGACAAAATGCAAAGCCCATACAATGCACTTGACGACCAACTCACGACTCAAAGGATACCCAAGGTACGAACACACACATGTTCACTCTTGAACCGACATACAACAAGATCGTTACCCTCACCATAGGTAACACTCCCCTAATTTCCCACACAATAATTAGCTACTCGCACTCGAACCAGCACGATGGAAACGAGGCAACAACACAAACAAGAACATAAAGTTCCACGACCCAACATCGTTTCAACAACCTCTACATAACCACAATACCAACATCCTTGTCACCCAACAATATTGCAACAATGCTACGATTCCCCAATCGAACATATAACCAAAACATCCATCTACATAGTAGCCCATGAATAATATTTAAACCTTTCACCTAACACTTCCATTCTGAAACGTCCAATGGTCTCATCACTCCTACATGTTTCCAATGTTCAACCGATGAACTCTTACAAGTCACACACGCATATACAAAATGTGCCACATCACGCTTCTGCTACGCACTCTGATGATTCGTAACCATCAAAACTATCAACCCCACGTCCAAAGTCTAACTCTTTCTCATATTCGTCAAAAATCACTATTCACTTTTAATATACCCAACCTCACACTCTACTGTGTTATCTCACACACCAGACACAAGTCTCTGAACTGCTCAAATAATTTTAATTCTCTGACCATCAAAACAGCCATATGCAAAGACTATCGACCTAACTCTTCAGGCACAACATTAGCTTTTCCCGAAGGATAATCCAAGCCAAATTCATAACTCGTCATGAATTCTACCCATCCTCGTTGTCTCCTACCTTATTCCTTCTGACCAAACAAGTACTCTAAACTCTTGTGATTACTAAACACTTCGAACCTAGAACCATAAAGATAATACCTCCAAATATTCCAACACAATACAACCGCAACCAATCCCAAATCTGGAATAGTATAGATCCTTTTATGAATCCTCAATTGTGGTAAGGCATAAGCCATGACTTTACTCTCTTGCATTAACACACTGACTAAACTCATCAAAGACGCATCTCAATACCTCACAAACGGTTTATCAGGATCACACAGTATCAAAACTGGAGCCGTAGACAACTTCTACTTTAGCTCTCTGAAACTTTCCTTACAACGAACATCCCAAACAAACGACTTACCTTTTGCAAGTCAATCGAAGTAACAAAAATGCTAACTTAGAAAAGCCTTCCATAACCTCCGTTAATAACCAACTAAAGTCCAAAAAAATTCTAATCTCCTTAACCAACTTCGGAGCCTCTCATCGTAGAACTGCATCTACTTCCGATGGATCCATAACCATACTCTCATCTGAAATAACATATCCAAGAAAACTAACCTTTTTCAACCCAAATTCTCACTTGAATAACTTAGCATAAAACTTCGCCTCTTTTCAACACTTGTAATTCAAGTCTCAAACACTCTACATGTCCTTCCTCTGAGTTTATAACAGATCCGAATATCCTCAATCAAAGCCATTACGAACTTATCCAAATAAATATGGAAGATACGATTCCTCAACTCCACAAACATTACAGACGCATTACTAACACCAAATAACATCACTGTACGTTGTAATGCCCAACCAAATTCCAAAAGATATAAATTCTTAAAGCTTTTGTAAAATTTTCACTGGGTAACTGGTTACTCACATACAAGCTTAACCGAGTAAATAACAACCTATCCCGATGATAACAAACATAACCAGTCACATTAAATCAATCAAAGCCTCAACTCACACAATTCACCACTCTTATCAAACATTCCAAACAATTGCAATTTCACTCAAACTCAACCAAACCATTCCAGTCATCTATTCATGAAAGTGGACACTTATTCTCAATCGTTACCTTATTCAACTGTTAGTAATCCATACATAATTTCTTCTCTTAAACGTCCAAATTCCATAAATCCCAACATGTAACAACAACCAACCAAAAAGAACTCTCAAATATTACATCCACACCTAGGGTTTTCTCAATATTTCTATTAATGCCCTAAACTTTAAAAACTCCAAAACTTACCAAAACTCTAAGTTTTACTTTCCATAGTCTCAATACCATTATACACATCATGCTTGTTATTCCGTTCAATCATCCTTCCTTTTTGTTACTAACAGTACTGGAGCTCTCTAAGACGACACACTTGGTATCACAAATCCCTTTTTCTAGTAAATCTTCCAACCTCTCTTTCAATCTGAGTAATTCTAACGCTAACATCCAATATTTCATCCGGAAACACATCTGGAATCACGCACAACTGGCAGCTCGTCACTGTGGCCTTTCTGCCAATTTCTAGAAAACTATCATCACAAACATAACAAACATCTTAGTCTCATCCCCTGAGAGTTTTCTACTTACTTAGTAGATATAAACCTCAACTATTCACCTTCGTCCAATTTTGAGTTCACTCTCTACTCTCTGAGAAGCAGCCATTAATAATACCCAAGCATTCTCTCTCAATGACTTCCCAACTGGACCAACATACCAAAACCTCTAATCCGTCTCATCTCCCGATATAAGAATCTTCATCGACTCATCAAAATAATCCTTAATCATTTTCTTAATTCCAAACAATTCATTTCACACACTATCGAAGCCAGAAAGACACGTCTATTCCATCCAACATAATTTCGTCTACTATCAACAAGAGATTAAGGGTGACCAGTTCCTCAAATTTGTCAATAGACAGCCGACAATCATGATGGGGCATAAACCGTCTTTACCAAACTATAATAGTATTTCTTTCATCTTGTGCACACCATTACCTAATGCACAATTCTTTAGTCGACATAAACCTTACCTCCGCATTCCCTCTGGAATCGGGAACAACACTGTCCAAACAACACTTACAATCTTGCAACCAACGCTCCACAACTGAAGCAACTTGGAGAAGCTCCAGCTTCTCCCCCACTTATATCATTCTAAATCCTGCAGACAAAGGATTAGAAAACCAGAAAGTACTGACAGTGATTCACACACATATCACATACTAAGGAACAAACAACATCGACAGTATTCAACTGTCACGCCAACTGACTCAACAACTTGGCCGGACGGACCGACCTGCTCTGATACCACTAATGTAACACCCCAATTCCCATCGCGAATAAATAATACGTAAATAAATCAGAGTGAATAAAATTTTATTCTTAGACAGAAACAAGGATGCCACATTTAAAGAAAGAAAACACAATCTCTGCTCATAAATTTGATACATAACACAAAATGGAATAAACCTAAAAGGGAAACTTTTTCCATATAAAAGGAAAGTTCAATTATGGAATAAAGCGGAAAGATCCATAACTGACTTGTTTTACCAAATAAATTGTTTTATAACATCAAAATATTCATACAAAGGTAATACAAAATAGATCCAACAAATGTATACATATATAACAAAAGCGTTCCCCGACTCCCGTGTTACGTATCAGAGCAGACAAACCGACAAAAGGATGGATAACTAATCTTCACAAAAGCCTCCAAGATACTAATCTACAATTGCCTCATAGAGCAACAAACCACAGCAGAAGGGTGAGAAATAATAACTAAGTCAAGATTGCATAATAATATGCAAACAAACATATATAAATTCACATGCATAATCATTCTCACCACAAACATCACATACTAATTCAAATAGCATGCCACAGATACATAACATATTCTAATAATCCAACCACATAGCATATATCAATTATACCAACATAGTCACATATTCACACATAAGGCATACCAAAGTTATGACATATGGAAACACACCACCACATCACATATATTCATGTATAGCATACCATAGATAATTAATACAATCATTGTAAGGTACAACATCCCCATAAAACATAGCATATGTCCATTCATAAAACATATCATCCATAATCCATACATTTATCACAAATGCATATCAAATCACCAATGCTATCACGAGCTCAATACATAATCAATCAATTCACAATTCCCCACACATAATGCATCCATTTACAAATTCCCACATATAATTAATCCAATCATGATTTATGCAAATGCACAGAGACCGACACAACGACTCTATGCAATGCAATGCGGTACCAATCCATCCATCATTCTCATCATTAATTCACTCAGGAATTATTGGAATCATCGTTTGTTACTTAGTGTAACTCCCCGTCGGGCAAACGATGTTCCCCGTCGCTTTAGGTCCTCTTTGTATAAGGCTCACGACGTTTATGGATCGCTTTAGGTCCTCTTTGTATAAGGCTCACGATCCGATCACTTTAGTTCCTCTTTGTATTAGGCTCACAATCGTCTGTAACGTCGCTTTAGGTCCTCTTTGTATAAGGCTCACGACCATTACAGCAGATTCCCTCTGGAATCATTTCGTCGCTCACACCCATTAGGGCACACGACATCACAAGAATGCATATCATGATGCTTGGCATACAATGACTCATGACAATCAAATACATAACATACATAACCACGTGAACCATATCAACATAAATAATCATGCATTGAAATCAAACCCAAAACAATGCATTTATTTTCCCTAAGGCCACCAAATAACACACATTGAATTTCACATAAACAATGCATTTCATCATAATCCACAACAATCCCACTAAACACCATAACAACATACGTTGATATTCAATCAAACAATGTATTTTACCACACAACAACATCATTATCACAGGCATCAGCATCATATAAATAGCACAAAGGCCCCCACATTTATAGGACGATAACATATCGCATCGAAAACCAACAAACACAACAAAACCTACAAACCACTAACCATCCTCTACCAAATATTCTTTGTTAACACATGGTATCACATAACCAATTACTAGCACGTTGGATTCTTTTTCCAAGGCTTCAAGTCCCATATGAATCGGATTCCCGATTCATGAATTTTGGTGGAAACATAAACTACACTTATCTCATTCATCACAATATTTAACTCTACCATATCAATCCATGGCATAAACATATGTTTCTATTCCACTATCATAAAGATCATTGAAATATCTTTCCAACGCATCCGACCGTGCCTCAATCCGAGTTACGGATCAAAAGTTATGAAGAAAACAAAATGGGAAATCTGTCACGTTCGCTTTCCTATTCGCAATGCCAACCCCCAGCGAACCGTGGCAGAGAAAAAACAGCATAAAGTTCCCAATGCGAACTTCTGGGCAAACCTTCACTTTCCCCTTCGCCGGGGTTCGCAAAGTGAATCTGCGAACCCTGAAATTCACAGCAGCGTCAATATAGGTCATATGGGACCAAAATTCATCATTTCTTCCACCCAAACACTTCCAAATCACAATATATCAACCAAAACATGTTCCAACATAATCAACAAGTATTCTACGCAGTTTATATCGAAATTCATCCATGAAAACATCGATTCCCACTCATTGTTCATCAATTTATCAATGAGAAAAAGTTGTGAAACAACCAAAACTATTACAACAAACAACACATATACATACACAAGCAATATATAATCGAAACTTCTCACCCTTACCCGATTAATCGCGCTTGAATGGATGATTTCTCGATTTTCCTCTTCTCCTCTCTTTCTCTCCTCTTCTTTCCCTTCCTTTCTTTTTCTCTTCTTTTCTCTTTTTCTTTCCCCTCTATTTCTACTTATATAAAAATATCTAATTTTTCTAAAATATCTAACCCCTCAGCTCAAATATCTCGCAAACGCTCTCAAAACGCGATAAAACATAGTAACGATGAAAAAAAATATATTGTCAAATAAAAGTGAAGAAGGAAATAATATAATAACAAAAATAATTAAATCGACTCGATTAAATAAATAAGACAAAACGGGGAGTTACAATTCTCCCCTTGGCATCTTCGCTTTACCGAAGTTTGTAACCTTCAGTCCCAGCGGCTCCTGTTTTGGTTCCTTGATCCTCATTGATCGACGGAACATATCCTTCTGGGATATAGTTGATAGGCATGCCCCAGGGACGATCTTTCGGTATTTTGTACCTAGGATCATACTTCTTCACTATGGGCGTTGATGCGATCTCTGAGATCACAGTCCTTTGTTGTTGCATCTGAACTTCTGCTAGAGCTTGCATATCATTATGAAGCTTTCTCAGATCATTTTTCAGAGTGCCGATCTCTTCTCTCAACCCTCTATTCTGTTCCTCGAGATCATCCATCTTTTTCTGACGATAGGACCGAGTATTGTATGAATGAGACAGTTTAACTCTAGAATCGAGATGCAAGCGTGATATTCGTAGGTAAGAAGAATGTGTTAAGTGAGAATGATGAATGATATGTGTAACACCCCAATTCCCTTCGCGAATAAATAATACAAATATAAATCAGAGTAATTAAAAATTTATTTTTCCGACAGAAAACAGGGATGTCACACTTAAAGAAAGAAAATACAATCCCTGCTCATACTTTTTGATACATAACACAGATAATTGAATACCCTCAAGGGGAAACTTTTTCCATATAAAAGGAAAGGTCAATTATGGAATAAAGCGGAAGATCCATAACCGACTTGTTTTACAAAATAAATTGTTTTATAACGTCAAAGTACACACACAAAAGTAGTACAAAATATATTCAACAATTATATACATATATAACATAATCGTTCCCCGACTCCCGTGCTACGTATCAGAGCAGACAGACGACAAAGGACGGAGGACTAATCTCCACAAAAGCCTCCAAGACACTAATCTGCAATTGCCTCATAGAGCAATAAACCACAGCAGAAGGGTGAAAAATAACAACTAATATCAAGATTGCATAATAATATACAAATACAGAACAATTCACATGCATAGTTATTCTCACCACAAACACCACATACTATTACATATAACATACCACATATACGTAACATATATCTATTAATCCAACAATATAGCATATATCAAGTATCCAATATACTCACATATTTGCACATAAGGCATACCAAGTCATAACATTTAGAAACACATCACACATCACAAAGCATCTGTCTACGCATAATACATATTATCCACAACTAATGCATTTATCACATATGCACATCAAATTACCAATGCTATCACAATCTCAACACCTAACAAATCGATGCACAATTTCCACACATAATCAATCAAATCATGATTTTCCACACATAATGCATCTATTCACAATTCTCACACATAAACAATCAAATCATGATTTTCCACACATAGTGCATCCATGATTTATGCAAATGCACAGAGACCGACACAACGACTCTATGCAAATGCCATGCGGTACCGACTTCCAATGTTTCTCATCACTAGTTCACTCAGGAACTCTGCTGGAACCATCGCTCGTTACATCACTGTAACTCCCCGTCGGGCATACGATGTTCCCCGTCGCTCACACCCCACACGGGCACACGACGTTTATGGATCGCTCACACCCCACACGGGCACACGACCTGATCGTTCACACCCCACACGGGCACACAATCGTCTATAATCATAGCTCACACCCCACATGGGCACACGACGTTATAGCGGATTCCCTCTGGAACCAATCCGTCGCTCACACCCCACATGGGCACACGACGTTTATGGAACGCTCACACCCCACACGGGCACACGATCCAATCGCTCACACCCCACATGGGCACACGATCGCACAAGATGCATAACATGATGCTTGGCATACAAGGACTCATGACAATCAAATGCATCTTCACACATATATGCAACCATAATCATGCATTTACAACCAAACATAACACATTGCATTTACTTGCCCTTAGGCCACAAACCATCATCACAACATGTCATCGCATGCATTCACATCATATAACATCAAACAAGTCATACAGTATCCATATTAAAAGCACATTGCATGATACACATCAATTACACATAATGAATACGGTAAAAGTCGACAAAATGACACTATTCCAAATTCCCGACATAATTTAATCGGCCCACAATCTCGAAATCATTTTAATAAGAAAGAACATTTCATTAGCTTTCCAACGATATAAAGAACGTTCAAAACGGATAATCAGATCTAAAGTTACGGACTTAACAAGAAAAGTAATCGCGAAAAGACAATATTTTGCACCCTAATGGCCATACATGTATTGCCCTGAGCCATACGCGTATTGCCCAAAGTGATACGCGTATGGGCAGAGACTCATTTTTCCCCAAAAAGTCCACTAAAAATCCAATACGCGTATTGCCTCACTCCATACGCGTACTGCCCACTCCCATACGCGTATTCCACACATTCCTTCCTTGCCATACGCGTATTGCCTTGATTAATACGCGTATTGCCCTTATTCCTTCATTGCCATACGCGTATTGCCTTGACCAATACACGTATTGCCCTGAATGATACGGGTATGGGCAGTGGAAAACCAGAATTTTTCCTGCATAAATTTTTCTGCGAATTTTCCCCCAAAAATCCCATTTTTCATCCCCAAATCCATTTTTAACAGCAAAACAAGTACCAGCAATTGTTCCCAAACACAGGGTAATCATACAACACGATTAATATCGATTTCTACTAATTATTCATCAATTTTTCAATAAGGAAAACATTGTAAAAACAACCAAAACATATACACAAACAACACATATACATATACAAGCAAGATATAATTGAAACTTCTCACCCTTACCCGATTAATCGCGCTTGAAACGAACGAATCTTCGATTTTCCTCTTTTTCCCTCTTCTCCCTTTCTTTCCTCTTCTTTTCCTTCTTTCCTTTCTCTTTTCTCTCTTTTTCTCTCAAAATTCTATTTTATGAAAAATATACCCAAGCAAAAGACCAAAATACCCCTCAGCTCAAATATCTCGCAAAAGCTCTCAAAATGCGATAAAACATAACAACAATGATGAAATATATTTCAGGAAATAAAAGTTGAAAAGAAATTATAATTTAATGCAAATATTTTATCTATCAGAGAAACTAACGAATTAACTCAATTAGCAGGTAAAATACAATAAATTCACACATTTCACAATATTCACATAAATGGAATAAATAAATACAATTAAACAAATCGGGGCGTTACAATATGCAATGATTATATTAATTGTATATATTTTTTGTTCAAAGTAAACTTCAACACTTGGATTGCAAATATTAAACAGTGGGGAAACCCCATTTTATTGAATTCAAAGGATTGCAGAAATGGAAATACAGTAATTTACATAGTGCTGGGAAAGGAAATCTAAGCTAATGGGTCCTGAGTTCTCTCTGAGGAGAGCTCAGGTACTGGTTCTGGTACTTTCCTTTTCTTTGACCGGGGCTCTTGAGTCGTTTTCGGGTTGTCATTCCTTTGCCAAGTGAAAGGAGCGAGCAAATTCCTTTGGTCTTCTTGATTCTCTACAGCATGTTGCTCTAAAATCTCAATCAGAGCATCCTTTTCTTTTAACAGTTGATGTAGTTTCTTGCATTCTACATTGAGAATACGGTACTTGTTTCTCCAAGACCTCTTCTCCTGCTGAACTTTGTTGAGAGTAACCTGAAGTTTTTCTGTCTCAGACATAAAATAAAGGACAAAGTCCCTTAATGGAAGAACTTCCTGACGAGGGTAAGGCATCCTCAGCTTGAGAGCTCTAGTTTGTACCCAGTGGAGATAAGGCTCCACCGAGACACAGTCTGGTTTTCCTAGAGACTCTCTTACTTTCCTGTGAAAGTGTTTCCAGACATGCCCTATTTTTGTCTTTAGTGCCCTGTCATTTTCTCCTTCCTTGAAGAAAATATCTTCCAGATGAGCATTACGCGGGATATGCCTCATCGGGTATCCAAATTGATGACGAACTAAAACTGGATAATAATTGATTCCTCCCTTAGTTTCTATAAGGGGTACATTTGGGAAAATGCAACGGCCAGTTTCCCAAAGGAAAAGAAAGGGTGGTGATGAAAAGAGAAAAGCAATTGCAGAGGAAGTCGAGAATCTGTTACATATCAGGTTCATCAAGGAGATCAAGTATCCGACCTGGTTATCCAACGTGGTGATGGTAAAGAAGAAATCCGAGAAATGCCGAATGTGTGTGGACTTCACGGACCTCAACAAGGCGTGTCCTAAAGATCCGTATCCACTGCCAAACATTGACCGGCTGATAGATGCTATGTCTGGGTTCTGTTTGCCCAGCTTTATGGATGCATACTTCGTGTATAATCAGATCCGGATGAATCCAATAGACGCACCAAAAACCTCCTTCATGACCCATCAGAGCAATTACTATTATGAGGTCATGCCTTTTGGACTCAAAAATGTTGGGGCTACTTACCTGAGGCTAATGGATAAGGTATTCGCTGCTCAGATAGGTCGGAATCTGGAGGTCTATGTGGATGACATGGTTATTAAGACAAGCGCAAACTGGTCACATGTAAAGAATTTAATAGAAACCTTTGCATCCATAAGAAGCTACAACATGAGACTGAACCCAAACAAGTGTACCTTTGGAGTGCAATCCGGGAAGTTCCTCGGATTTATGCTCACTAGCTGGGGAATCGAGGTGAACCCAGAAAAATTCCAAGCTATAATTGATATGAGAAGTCCAATCATGAAAAAGGAGGTCCAACAGCTGACAGGGAGACTAGCCGCATTGTCACAATTTTTATCATGTGCAGGAGACAAATCAATACACTTCTTTACCTCTATAAGGAAGTCTAAGGAGTTTTAATGGACAGAGGCAAGTGAATATGCTTTTCAAGAAGTAAAGTGTTTTTGTCCTCGCCTCCTCTCCTAGTTAGGCCTAAAGAAAATGCACCTTTGGTCTTATACTTGTCGGTCACGGACAAAGCCCTTAGCTCGGTTTTAGTACAAGATGGAGAAGACGGAGAGCGACCCGTGTACTTTATCAGCAAAGTTCTAAAAGGCGCAGAGCTAAGGTATCAGAAGATTGAATGGTTGGCGCTAGCAGTAGTTATCACAGCTCGAAAGCTGAGACATTATTTTCAAGGTCACCCTATCACAATCAAGACGAATTACCCAATCAAACAAATACTGAAAAAGCCCGACTTAGTAGGAAGGATGGTCAAGTGGGCAGTAGAGCTCTCAGAGTATGACATCAACATTGTTCCTAAAACCAGTATCAAGTCAGAAACACTGGCCGATTTTGTGGTAGAATTAAGTGCACCAGTTGGAGAAGAGATCTTAAACAGATGGACCCCCTATGTGGATGGATCTTTAAATATCAAAGGAAGCGGAGCCGAAGTAATTCTAAAAGGACCCAGACATCTAACATTAGAATACTTTTTATGTTTCAATTTTCAGGTTGGCATCAACCAAGCAAAGTACGAAGCTTTGATTGCTAGAATGAAATTGGCGAGTGAGGTTGGAGTAACACACTTATTAGTGAAGACCGACTCCCAGCTAGTGGTCGGACAGATGAAAAACGAGTATCAGACAAAGGATTCCACCTTGATAAAGTACCTTCGGAAAGCTTCAGGAATATCCAAAGCGTTCTCAGAATTTGAAGTCGTCTACATCCCAAGAGAAGACAATGTCCGGGCTGAACTCAAAGCCTGATTAGCAAGCTCAAAGAATTCAGGAATGAATAAGACTGTGATACAAGAAGTTCTCGAAGTATCCAACATTCAATCAGAGGAAATATTAACAATAGAGGCTGTCCAAAGATGGATGAGACCCATCATCAGCTATCTAACCCAAGAAATATTACCTGAAGATATCAATGAAGCCCGGAAGATTAAAAGAATAGCTTCCCAATACGTCATAATCTCGGACGTGCTGTACAAGATGGGTTGGTCGACACCTATGTTCAGATGTGTTTTAGAGCCTGAGTTTGAACTGGTAATTAAAGAGGTCCATGAGGGAGCCTGTGGTAGCCATATCAGTGTGAGAGCATTATCCGAAAAATCCTAAGAGTCGGGTATTACTGGCCGCATATGATGCGAGATTGCATCGAGTACGTTAGCAAGTGTTAAAAGTGCCAAGTATTCGCTCTATTTAAACATCTACCAGCTGAGTTGCTCCATATGATTTCATCCCCATGGTCGTTCCATCAGTGGGGAGCAGACATCCTAGGACCATTCCCAGTTGCTTCAGGACAGCTCAAGTTCCTAATCGTGGCAGTTGATTATTTCACAAAATGGGTGGAAGCCGAGGCTGTTGCTCGGATCTCTGCCAAGAGGGTTCAAAAATTTTATTGGAGGAATATCATATGCCGTTTTGGTTTTCCGGGAATCATAGTCTCAGACAGTGGAGCCCAATTTGCAAGCACTTCTGTCATAGACTTTTGTAGGGATTATGGAATAAAAAACAGGTTCACATCATTGGAACACCCACAAACTAATGGTCAAGCAGAAGCTGCAAACAAGGTTATCCTAGGTGGAATAAAAAAGAAGCTGGAGGAAGCAAAAGGAATGTGGGACGAGTACCTACCCGAGATCTTGTGGTTATACCACACAACACCACATTCTACTACTCAAGAGACACCCTTCAGGATGGTGTATGGAGATGATGTAATGATACCGGTGGAAATCAACACCCCGACTTGGAGGCGTGAACACTTTGATGAAATCGCCAATTTGGAAAACATGAACATCTCGGCTGACCAGATTGATGAGGTTAGAGAGACAACACGGATCAGAGAAGTTGCTGCAAAGCAGAGGTTGGTAAGATGATACAACCTGAAAAATCTGGCAGAGGGAGTTCCAGGAAGGCGACTTGGTCTTGAAGAAAATCACAGACCCAAAAAACATGGGAAAGCCCACCCCCAACTAGGAAGGCCCATTCAGGGTACTTCGAAAATTAAACAACGGAGCATATAAGCTGGAAATATTAGAGGGAGTAGAAATACCTAGGACATGGAATGTATCCAATCTTAGGCTATATTTCAGCTAAATATTATGTAATCCAATAATGAATAAAGGATTCGGGTTGCACTTTTTTCCCTTGCAAGGGCAAGGTTTTTAACTAGGCACTTGGACTTAATTTTTTTTGTCTTGTTTATAGGTATTCGACTGGAGATGATAAGTTATAACTCGGAAAACTCCTATAAACGTGTTAACTTGCTTCGCGTACATAGGTCTCCCATAAATGCTCTAAGTATAAGGGTTGAACAAACTCCTATAAACATGTTGACTTGCTTCGCGTAAATAGGTCGCCCATAAATGCTCTGCGTACAAGGGTTGATTAAACTCCTATAAACGTGTTGACTTGCTCCGCATATATAGATCGCCCATAAATGCTCCGCGTACAAGGGTTGATTAAACTCCTATAAACGTGTTGACTTGCTCCGCGTACATAGGTCGCCCATAAACTCTCCACGTACAAGGGTTGATTAAACTCCTATAAACATGTTGACTTGCTCCGCGTACATAGGTCGCTCATATACGCTCCGCATACACGGGTTGAACAAACACTGTCGGACAATCAATTACGAAAATGATGATACATCCAAGCCTAAACACGTCAAAAGAAACTTGGGGCTTGTGAGTATCAAAGTCATACAAGACCAAATGCCAAAATCTAATAAGAACTGGGAGCAAAACTCTGATAAAAGGACACCCAACTCCATATCATAATCGGCACCTAAGCCTATAAGAGTCTAGGACTCTCAAAATTGTCAAGGCTATATGCACACGATAGTTAAAGGATTCTTAAATAGTAATTATCTTCGCGATGAGCTATCCAAAAGGTCTTAGAAATAAAACATAAGCAAAGTAAATAGGTGAAAATCATACCCGCCACTCTATAATCGGACACCTTAAGTTATTTTAACTTAGTGTCCGAGGGGCTGGATATACGCACGGGATTATTTTGCAAAAGAATAAACACGATAAGCAGGAATGACATAAATAAAAGCCTCGGAGGGGCCAAACATTGTACAATACAAAGCCCGAAGGCTAAAAAGTCAAGGGCATAAGGGGGGACAACACCACACTCCCTCGTCAAAATTTAAAAAAATGCATCCAGAAGGCTGACTAACTAAAATAAGAAAACATCAAGCTTATGTAGCAGCCGAAGTCTCATTGGCAACATCATTAGTGGTCGGGGGCGCATTCCCGTCAGCGCCAATGACCGGGCCATGAGATCTCTCAGGGCTATCTTTCTCCAGCTCGCCAAGATCCACAAGACGACCATCCTGCACCACCTTGAAGAAATCCATCTCTGACAAATCCAAGTTAGGATGGAGACAGAGAACTTGATTGTTGGCTCTATCAAAAGCCTCGTCAGCAGCAGACAAAATGTCGATCTGAGCCTTCTTCAGAGATTCTCTAAGATCGTTATTGGATGATAAGAGCTCGGCATTGGAGACCTCAGATATCTTTAATTGATCAGTAAGTTGGACTAAGGCCGACTTGTGATCCGACTCCAACGTCTCTTTCTCCTTCCTCGCATTAGCCAAATCCTTCTCTAAGCTGGAAAGCTTCTTAGACTGAGACTTTTGGGTGCTCTTCAACTGAGTGATTTCATCCTTAAATTTTGACTCAATCTTTTCAGAGTCATCAGATAATTCAAATAAACTGTGGGTGAGGATGACACATCTCATCGGATAGGAACTAAGGTTCTGGGTAATCTTTTGCTATTCAATGTATTTAACTTTATTAACATCCTCGGTAACATTGAGGTGATCACGCAGAAATCTGAAGCCATCAAAGTCATTGGACCAAAACTTGAATTCTCCACATGCAGAATCCTCCCCAGAGCCTCACATGAGAGAGTTGATCTTCATTTTGGCTTGATTGATATCTTCATTCATTAGAACCTTCAGCTTCTTTGGATTACCTTGAGAGATCTCATCTTGAACAGGAAGAATAAAAAGCTAGGGCTCACCCTTACTCGGGACGGCTTTAGTACTCGTTCCCCTGGGTCGTTTTGGTGCTATGACCTCTAACCCCTTTATATCGGATTTGGATGCATACACACCCCCAGCTCCTCTCCGGGCTTCCCGAGTTGCCTGCATCAATTTCTTTTTCTCAGCTACAGTTAGATCAGTCATCTTGTCTACAAACAAGAAACATAAGGTTAAAATAAAAGGAAGACGAGAAATATTTAAAAGAAAAAATGATGATTACCCAGAAAGACAAGAAGTAGGTCGTCATCTAAGGGCAACAATTCTTTAATCCTCATCATACCGAATGAGTCAAGAGTGGCCAAGGATTGGAGTTCCAAGTCATTCAGTTTGTCATAGTTAAAACCAGTAACCGACAAGGGATCCTTGGTCTAGTAGTGAGGAAAACGCGGATGTCCATCTAAGGCGTATAACACCAGCGGACATCTCGGCCCACATCGGACCCTCAAGAAATGATCTTTATAATTCTTATAATTTGAAGTATAAGCCTGAAGGAAGCTTCGGCCAGGAATTCCACTGATTTGAACCCAATTTCGGTTATTAACTCCTTTTACCTCAAAGAAGGAGAAGAACAAGCCTATGGTCGGAACAATGTTCAAAACCTCACAAACCCTCTCAAAAGCCTTTATAAATCCCCAACTATTGGGACGGAGTTGGGAAGGTGCTATATTGACGGTCTTCAACACGTCCACCTCGAAGTCGGAAAAAAGGATACGGATGTTGAAATCTTCCAAAATACTAGGATAGAAGTAGAAAAATTCTTAAAAAACCTCTTTTGGCCGAAGTATACACACTCTTTCCTTTGGACCACATGGTTCCAAAATAACATCATCCTCGGAACCAGTAGAGGATATAATCCTCAGGGATCGGATTTTATCAATTTCCAAGTCATCAGCGGTACTATTCTTATGGTTCATAACCTCAGAATCGAAGGGAGCAACAAAATCTATTAGAAATTCTACAGAACCTGAAGAGTCAGAGTCAAGGTCACTTTCAGAAGTGAGAATCTCTTTATAAAATTTGTCCATGACTCGCCTATACTCTTCTACCCCTATAGAACCCATCATCTCTTGCATGTTTTCTTTCCACAATCTTTTCCTCTCCTCGTCACTCTTATGGATAACCTTACCCTCATCATCACATTCCCTAAGGATTACCATTTCCGTTAATGAAAAATAGAGGAAAATCAAGAGTGAAATAAAAAATACCTGAAATGAAGAGAACGCTTGAAGTTGAAACTGACAAGTTTAAAGAAGAATAAGAGCGTAGGAGTAAAGGGAAGAGAAAAATGACTTTAATAGGAGCCCAATGTTCAAAAAGAAGCTAGAGAATAGTCACTCATGACGCATTAAAGTCATCATAACGCTAGGGAAGATTAGGGTACACGACCGTTCGAATATTTTTTTGACACGTAAGGACCTAGGAAGAAAAGTCGGCCTATAGCACGACATCGATCAAATATATTCGGGCTCATGTTACTGCCGAGTACTATACCCTTGTAAATGGATATAGTACTCAGGAGGTTTATGTACATACCAAATATATTTGATGTCGAGTTGTGTAGTCGGATTAGGTTAAGCATGAACTAGACTACGATAGTAAGAAATGTCGTGCAATGCAGAGAGCTAGGCAAGTATCATTTACAACCCGGGCCGGTCAGGGAGCCCGACTCCCATCAGCCGAATTCCTACGAGGTCGAGTACTATACCCCATCAACCCGAAACCTACGCCGGTCATGAACTCAACAAGGCACACCAATAGTTGTAACGGTGGCAGCGCATCAATGCGAACGTTATCTAGTCTTCAAAGCATGCATTCATGAAGAGGAGTTATGGCAATGATGGCCATGCAACATCAGAAGGCCAAGAGACTTCTCTTAATGACATACCTCAAATGAAGACTAATAAAAAGGCTATAAAAGGGGCTCCCACATAAGGGTTGAGCAAGACACATTCATCTTGAGACAATATACAACACTTGTATAGGTCTCAAATCCCCAAACATACTCAAACAGTATAGACAATGTAGTCTTCTCTGCCCTAAAGTAGAGCACTAGCACTTTGGGTGTATCTAACCATTTTTGGCTAGAACAATATATATATATATATATATATATATATATATATATATATATATATATATATATATATATAAGCTTACTCTTGAAGTACCTTTTTTTAGCAATTAAGGTTATTATATTTGAATTATACATTGAAATAAACTATCAAATTTTTAATTGGAATTGATTCAAAAACATTTTATACATTCGAAATCTCTTTCAAGTTTTGTTTTGATCACCAAGTGTATGGTGACAGTTGTTTGTAATATAAAGTGGTGTGCTTTTTAAAAAGTGTTGTAAATAGAAAGTGGTGCTTTTTGGTTTATGTGAGAATCATAATAGTGTTTGATGGTTTTGAAAAAGGTTATATGAATTAGGTCGATTCAAAGTCTAGCATAGGTTTAGTGTTTATGTTAGAAGATTTTAAGAAAGATCATGGTATAAAACTTGTACAAAGATATAACATAGTAGAAAATACCTCAAGGTGTGAAGAGACTATATGTACCCTTGGTTGATAAGGGGGTCTGGGATAATTCCGTGTGATCTTTTATTTTCCAACACTTTAATTTTCTACACTTTATCTTGCTAAGAACTTGTCATTTTCATAATCAAAGAAAATTAAGAACATAAGCGCAAAATCGAGAAAAACCAAGCAACCTAAATTCACAACCATTTTAGGTTGCACTCTCATACTTACAATTGGCATCAGAGTAGGTTAAGGTAACTTGCTCATATAATCTAGGTAGACATGTCTTCTGCAAAACCGTTCTTAGCATATGGTGGCAGCACCAACAAACCAAGGGATGGATTAGTACCTTGTTTTAGGAAGTAGATGTCTTCTTGAAGGCTGGAGATGTCAAGGATGTTTCCTTGGCGGTAACGTAACATTAGTTCTTGCCATATTTCGTGCTCAGGATGCATGAAGTATGGGTAAAACATATTGATTTAGTAGTTGCGGGTGGGGTTTAGTGGACTGACGGTGGTAGAGTAGTTGATGAACAATTCTAGCAAGTGTACTAGTATCGCCGAAGTAATAAATAAAATTGGTCTATAGGATTTTGAACTTTAACAAGGTAACTATGTGCGAATTAAAGTAAATAACAATGGGTTCTTTACCAAGGTTGACATGGTTCACAAATAAAACAAAAAAAATACTTGGAATAAAATTCAATGACTAAATGCGATTATATATTCTTTCGAATCCCCTACTCATACTTGTTGATGAACTATGCATTAATCAAATTTATGACATGTTAAAATATTTTGGCGAATTAACACAACCACTTCACTCAATTCCATGGTGTATATCTCGTTAATCTACACAATAATTCCCTAATTCGTTAGGTTAATTCAGAGTTAAATTAGGTGTTCTAAGTTAGTTAATTCAAAAGCCACAACTTCTAATTACCAATCCCTAGTTAATTACAAAGTTGACTACTTTCCCTAGATCCGATCAGTAGACTAACGGTCATAAATCCCTACTCATCTGATATCGATTTATGCATTTGTCAATACATAAAAAGATATGAGCACAAGGAGGAATAAATAAGAGCAATACCATAAAATAATTTGATTAATATCAAACATCCATATGATCCAACAAGTACAAGCAGGTTTGTCTAAAAAGACATAATCTAAGAAATTTAGCTACTCATAATGAACATAAAAAATACCATGAGTTTAGATGGAGAGAACATGAAAATCAAATAAGACAAAGGTCTTTAATGGCTTCCAAAACCTTCAAAATATTCACTTCAGTATACCAAGCTGTCACTTTATCTATCGAAATCCGAAACCCTAAAAAGTACACAAAACGCCTTATTTATAGCAATTTACGTGTGTCAGAGTGGCACAACAACGCGCCTCGATGGCTTTCATCATGCCATGATAAGACCAGCAATGCACCATGATAGTTGCATCACGTGCGTTTTAAATTCAATGGGCCAAAGCTATTTTTTCTTCTTGTTTTATCCAAAATATTTTTAAGTCGCATATTTTCCACTCTTAGTAGTTCTTGCTCCATTCTTCACACTTTGGCATGAATTTTGATCATCATTTCAATTTTTTCATCCTAATTTGCTAATAAAAATCACGTCATGGCGATTGTCATCACAACCCCAAACTTACTTTGTCACTTGTCCTCAAGTAACTTGTCTATACACTAAATATTTCATCAGAATTAAAATGCTTACCTTTACCAATGAACGTCCTTTTTTTTATTTTATTGATCAACATTTTTATTCAGTGCTTCAATCCAAGTCAATCAGAAAATTTCTTCCAAACATACAATACTCAACCTGTCTCCCATCTTACATATATGCACTCAATTTGAAAGAGTAATCACACAATCAATGTACAAAAACATTTAATAATGAGTTTGTAATGTTTCTAGCCGAATAAATCAAAGTTATATCTAAACACACATTTTTTAGGTCTTTTCAAGGTTGTAATGTGTCTTATGTCAGGGTAGGATAATATGCTTAAACCTTTGGAGCCAGGTACCTAGTTTTCCTTTTGTTATTGGAATCCTTCCATATCTTTTTTTTTCTTATTCGCCTTGTATTAGAGAATTCATTAAGTTGGTTTTTTTTCTCTTTCTTTTTTTGAAAAAGTTATTTTTAACTTCTTTTTTTTTTCTTTTTCTTTCTTTTTTTACCAATTTTCTTTAGCATCCTAACCTCAAAACTTAAATCTTGATAAATTCCAAGAGCAACCCCAAACATATATATATATATATATATATATATATATATATATATATATATATATATATATATATATTTGCATCAGACAAGGAAACTAAAAATATCTACCTAACTCTAAGGAGGGTGGAAATATTTAATCTTTCACGTTAAATGACTATATAATAAAGGTTATGTCACCGAAAGAATGGTTATGGCTCAAAGTGGTTAGCAAGGGATGTAATTGTAGCGTGCGATTTATGTCGGTGACGCGACCACCTTATCGCCATTGGTTGGAATTGGGTGCTACTTTCTGATTTCTCATTTATCCTATGAAGCTGGAAAGGAAAGGGAAGCTATCTAAAACTAACATTGCACGCAAATGTTTTTTTTAACAAATGCTAAGAGATTGGGGGGGTCCGGGGTCAGGTTATACAATGTGGAGTTGTCAATTACCCATCCTAAATATGGTTATCCATAGATTTTTTAGCATTTTCTTCTGTTATTCTACTTACTGGTGTTTATTTGTCATAATTGGGAAAGTTTCTCTTTTGGGAATGTTTGAGAGAGATTATTTTGTTGATTTTCGGAGTTTTCAATGTTTTTGGTAAGGTACTGGACCTAAGATTTTTGATATGTGTGTTCGCTAAGATTTTGCAATCTTATGCCTATGTATTCCCGTTAAATAAAACAGGGAAATCAGAGAAATCATAGTTCCTCCTATTCTATCGGAGGAAAGATGATTAGTGTCTTGTTCAAAGCCCAATATTGAAGCTAAAGATTATTTGTGTCATGTTCAAAGCCCAAGATTGAAGCTAAAGGTTTGAATGAGAGGGAATTTGTTATCTCTAAAGAGAGATTCCTCATCTGTTTATCACAGCTGTTGGGTAACTGGTTATAAAGGAGAATTACTTCAATTGGAATGTATGGAACCCAGTAATACCATAATTTCCTCTATAAGGGATTTGTCCTGAAGGAGAAAACTTTAACTCAGTGTAGAGAAATGCCATTTTTCCTTAGGAATCTTTCATGCTAAGAGAGGGACATGGGCTTGGATGTAAATAATCCAGAGGCTTACCACTTACACCATTTAGATGAAAGAGGAAATTTACGAGGAAAAGAGATGGACTATAGCTTGGATTTTTGAAGCAACAAGTGTGCCACTTACAACAATTATCTGGGTTTAGGGTTTGTTTGATTGTTTGTTTTAATGTGTGATTGTACAGATAAATGTCTTCCTACAGAGAGATTTTTTATTTCCTCTAAGGGGATGTTTGATTTTTGTGTGTCTTGATTAAAGCCCAATGTTGAAGCTAAAAGGTTGACTCTATTTAAGGAGTTTTATATCTGTCTTGTACAAAGCCCAAGATTGAGGCTAAAAGGAATTGACTCTATTGGGGAGAGGTTTTATTTGTCTTGTACAAAGGCCAAGATTGAAGCTAAAAGATTTGACTGACTCAGTTGGAAAATATTTATATGTGTCTTGTACAAAGCCCAAGATTGAGGCCAAAAAGTTGGTTGACTCCCCTGGGGAAGTTTTATTTGTGTCTTGTACAAAGCCCAAGATTGAGGCTAAAAAGTTGAGGGAAAATCATTATAGAAAGCCTAAGAGAAGGCTGGTTGGGGAATTTCTTATATAAAGCCTAAGAGGAGGCTAACTTCTGCTGAGGATTATTGAGATCCAGAGACAGGTCCAAATTGGGGAATCAACTCTTGCTGGGGGAATGCAGAAGAGGTGAAATATCAGAGACCATGAGGTTCTGAGTTTTCTCAGGGTTTACTGGTAGTAATTTGACCCTAGCTGGGGAAATTTAAAGTGAGGATTTAAAGATTAAGTTTTGAAACCTGTGGAGGTTTTAACTCTGTTGGTGATTTGATGAAGGTTTTTCCTGTGTTTCAAGGAAATTTGAGGATTTCTTTTGAGATCCGAAAGAAGGTGAGACTGTCCAAGTCTATTAGTATGAAAAGGTTTATCTTAATTGGAGAAAGATCTTTGTATGAAGCCCAAGAGGAGGCTGATATCTTAAGGGATGAGAATCAACCCTAAGTTAGTTTGATGTTTTGACTTTTGAGAGGACTGCTCTAACAAATGATGACTAGGTTTTGTCCTATACCTGTAGGAGGTCTTTTGGGTCCTTGTACTAAGCCTAAGAGGAGGCTGAGAACTTGTAAGAAGCCTGAGGGTCCTTGTACAAAGCCTAAAAGGAGGTTAGGGATGCTTTTAGGAAGTCTGTGGGTCCAAACCTAACAAAAGTTCCAGAAAGGTTTCACCGGGTATAATCCTTTCTGTAGTGAACAGTTCTAGGGTTTGCAGAAATTCAAGAGGTTTCACCAGGAATTAATCCTCTCTGGGGAAATGAATTTCTTGACAAATTTCTAATAGTGGCAGTCTTGAGAAAAGTTTCACCGGGAATATTGCCTTTCCCTGTTCCATATTGTGTAAGCCCAAAAGGAGGCAAGACTGTATCTGGAATTTCCTACGGGGAACTAGTTTTGACTGTGTTGAAAGAGTGACCACTGGTTTTATCTAAATTCTAGACCTAATTTTCGGGGAACTTACAGGCATATATATACAGATGAAATATATAAGCAGGTATGTAAAAGAAAGCTGGTAGAACTTACAGGTGAGCAAGCTTCCAGTATTATAAACACAGCTGTATGGTTAGTCATTTAAGATATTGAAGAAAGTTTTGATAACAACTATGAATTTGAATCTAAATCAAAAGGAAAGTTGTTTTAAAAGGAAGTTGAGGACTTATACTTAAGGAGAGGCCCAGATGAATTATTTTGAAAATGCGATGACCGCGTCGTAGTTTTGAAAACAACAAAGGGACTTATACAACGACTGAGGCCGAAATTTACTGTATTCACAAAGGGTTGGGACTTACACTCTATTAGAGGCCCAAAAGTGATTTAAAAAGAGGGGATGTGACTTATAACTCAGGGAGAGGCCCAAATGGAGAACAGTGATCGCACCGTCGTTTTGAAAATCACAAAGGGACTTATACAATGAATAAGGCCAAAAAATGTTTATTTACAAAGGGGTTTGAGTCTTACACTCTATTAGAGGCCCAAAAGTGTTTTTTAAAGAAATAAGTGGGGCTTATACTTCAAGGAGAGGCCCAGATGAAAATTGTTTTGAAAACGGCGATCTCGCCGAGATTGTTTAAATCGTATCGGGACTTATACAATGACTGAGGCCCAAAATGGTTTGTGTGTGACAAGGTATGGGTCTTACACTCTATTAGAGGCCCATGAGTGTTTTGAAAAAGATTTGTGAGGGTGTGTAATAATCAAAACCCTAATTTGATTTTAAAATGTGTTTTAATTGAATAAAATTCAATTAAAATGATCAAAATTATCAAACATGTGTGAAAAATAATTTGTGATCTTGGATTAATGTTTGAAAAATCATGTTTCATTTATAGAATGACTTGAAAATCACTTGAATTAAAAAAACAAGAGAAAGAAATATTTTTAAATGCCTAAAAATAAATAAAAACATAATTCTTTACAAAAATACCAAATATATGAAATAAATAACATTTTTGTGAAATTTTTGTTGAATAAAATATTTAATATTTTTGTGAATTTTCAAAAAAAGAACCAATAAAAAATAATTAAAATTGAAAGAGAAATTAATTTTGAAATTAATTAATAAAATCATGAAAAATGTGAAAAATAGCAAAAAAGAGAGAAAATGGCAAAATGGTCTGGGTGGGTGTTGAACCCACGACCTTTCAAACAAACACACATACGCGCTACCACTGGGGTGGTGATACATCCGTGTAGCAAAAACACCTCATAAACATATATGGGTGACAAGGTTTTAGGCCAAGGCTCCATGGCCTGACCCTTACTCAAGGCTGGCCTGATTTTAGGCCTCTAGCTTGAAGGCTATAACTTCTTTATTTCTCCATGGATTTGGACAAAATTTAGGTGGATTCTACCTAGAATTTCATGAGGGATCCAATGGTGCTTTTAGATTTTTCTAAAGATGTCCCCATTTTGAAAACCGATAGTGGTTTCAAAATAGACCTAAATTTGCATGTTCTATGCTATCTCATCATACAAGCAACAATAGCATGGAAAATTGTTTCAAACACAACATATATGATATGTATGAGATGTCCATGATCAATGGACATCAAAGCAATGCATACTTTTAAGAGTTCAAGTTGTGATGCATTTACCTCTTGAAGCTCCTTGTGCTAACTGTCAAGATCCTTGTGCCAGAAGTGATCCAATGCTTAAGACACTCTTGATTGATCCCTTAGAAGCTTTTAGGATGATCAAAACCAGCTGGAAACCTCAGGAGCAAGAGTTGGCTCTTTCTTGCAAAAGTGGCAAAAGTGACCAAAATGGTAACTCACTCAAATGGTGTTCCAGTTGAGGGAAACCACTTGGGATAGTTTGAGGATGATATTTGGAGTGTATTTGAAGCTTTGTTTGGTTTTGAAAGTGATTGAATCAAGGCATGGCTTGTAAAATGCAGAAAAGTCAAAATTTGAGGTTTTGGAGCTTGAATTTCTGATTTTGAGGTTGTGCAATGTGGATGAAGGTTTGAACACCTCCAACGGATGATTCATGATGTGTTAGGATGGTTCATTGAGTGGTTTTTGCTCTGGTTTCAAGAATTCCCAAATTGCTTCATAATGACTTGAAAATGAAGTAAGAGAGGGAGAGTGAGAAAACAAGGCTTTGGTATTATTTTGGTGTGGTTTGAAACATCAAAAAATGGCCTCTATTTATAGTAGAGGAGTTTTGTTTTTGAAGGAATAGTGAATGGAAACTGGTTCACTCATTTATCCAATGGATATGCCCATGTATCACTTTCTTAAATGCCAAGGTACTAAGTCTTAACTTGGCCATTGGCTGAGCTGATCTTTGTAGCTCTAGGTCTTCTGATTTTTACAACAACCTTGACTCAATTGGACTGATAAGGCTTGGTTCATGATAGCTCAATGCACCACATCTATGCCAAATGACAAAGCTTGGTTTTGGATTTGCAACATTGATGATCACATGCCAAAGGGATTGGATTCTTGCCTTAGTTTCCAAGCTTGAAGGTTCTTCATGATTGACTGAGATTCTTGTTGAATTTGGATGAGGATCAGTCTTGCATAGTCACCAAAATTGGACTCAAGAATCGTGTGCCACAAGCAATGCACAAAATCTGTCTTGGAAATCAGTTTGAGCAAGGCATGTTGGGAGGTTCATAACTCTTTGATTAAGTTGAATTAATGGGGGTTCTTGTATTCTTTGGAAAAATCTCATGACATTCTTTAACTTTGATGTTCACAAATGGACCTGGTTCAGCTTGGATCATGATGAAAAATGACCTCAAAGTATGGAAAAACTGAAACAGATTCTGACTTGTTGAAAATTTCACTAAGTGTTGGAAAAAGTGGTCATTTTCACTTTTTGTGATTTTGATCAATCCATAACTCAAAATCCATGAGGATTTGGAATTTCTTATAGTTGAAACTTTTGAAGTATGTCATGTGAACTTTCATTTGAGCTTTGAATGGGAGAAAAAGGCCTTGTGGTTTAGGAGTTATGACCTTGCAAAGTTGGTACCAAATCACTTTTGTCCCATAACTTAGAAAATTTAAAGTTTCTCATGGTTGCTCCTTTTGCAAGAAACCTCACTTTTCTTGATGAATGATGATCAATATCATACATTAACATTGTTTTTGACTTAGGGGAACCATATTTGTGAAAAATTCCAAAAAGTCAAACTTGATTTTAGGCACAATTGACTTTTTGTCAAATGAATTCTAAACTGTGTGATCCTTGATGAAATCAAGTCCTTGACCTAATTCAAACCTAATGGATGGATTCCATAGATGTTTTTAGGTTGTCTTGAATCATGTCCCAAGGTTTGGGAACATGTCTTGGTCAAAAGTCAAAAATATAGTTGGCTTTTTCTTCAAAACCCTAATTGTGGTCCAGATGAAATTGAAACTTGTGAACCAAGCTTCTTGGATCAATCCATTGTTGTAAATGGATCAATGTGGTGTATTTGAGTCCCTCAAATCATGTCTTGAGGTTTGGGTTCATGTCTAGCCTCAAAAGTCAGCTTAGGGGTGAATTAGGTCAAGAAACCCTAATTCCTAATTTTTGATGAATGCTTCCCCTGAGGTTGCTTTGACTTGATGATTGGATCCATGAGGTCCCTTTAAGCTTCTTGGATCATGTTTTGAGGTATTGGCTCATGCCTAGATGAACATTTTCATCTGGAGGCCTTGGTCAACCAAAACCCTAATTTGGTGACACTGGCGACCTTGAGGCTTGATCCACTTGGAATGTTGCAACCTTGTGCTTAATTCTTGATGTGAGAGTCCTCTTAATCTTTTATAGGTGTTTGAGAAGCTAGAAAAGTTGAGGATCATGTCCTTTCTTGATTGATCCTTTGTCTAAGTGCTCTGGGAGGTCTTAAAACCCTAATTCTTGGTTGAGGTGAGTGCTCAACAATCTTTGAGAGGATTGATGAGGCATGATGGTACATCCATATTGTGGTGATGATTCACACAATGATGGGAAATCTTAGTGGTAAAAATTTGGGGTATGATAGATGCCCCTATTTAATTTTCTTGGACCCAAAGGTGTGAATGGCGAAGATATTCGTACATTCAGGGTGCAAGAGGATTAAATATCGGAATACCCGAAATTTTGACAGTGGTTATGGATAGCAGTTTGCTCGTCCATCTTCTTTTTCTAAGCAATGTTACTTATAAAAGGGTAAAACTTCCCTTTGATCCCAGTTTTTAGCCACGGAACTGGTCTCAATTTCTGAAATAAACTTCCCCTCGATCCTGGTCTTCAGCCACGGAACTGGTCTCAGTTTCTGGAATAAACTTCCCCTCGATTCTGGTCTTCAGCCATGAAACTGGTCTCAGTTCTTAAATAAACTTCCCCTCGATCCTGGTCTTTGGCCACGGAACTGGTCTCAGTTTCTTAAATAAACTTCCCCTCAATCCTCGTCTTCGGCCACAGAACTGGTCTCAGTTTCTTCTCGTCGAGTTCCTTCCTCGACAAGGAACTATATTTATAGCGGTCTTCAATAAACTTCTCGCCAAGCTTTACTGGGTAGATGCCATTTAATGGAAAAAGTTTGAGGTCAGACTTGCTGGGGAAACCCATTTGTCTATGCTGTAGAGGTGCGCAAACTTCTCTGTTGGAGATGCCATTTGTTGACTCTACTGAGGAAAACAAGTCTCTTGGGAGACTGCTTTCTGTTTGGGGATATTACATCATACTTTTCTTAGAGATTATTTCAGAGAAATTCCATGTGATGTGATCTGATTTTGAGGTGTTGATGACTTCGTTAACATCGAATTTCTTGGGAGAAAAACCGATGTATTGTCGAGAATCTTCGGTTAGGAGTCTTTCTCTGGGATTTTCCTTAATCCGGGAAAGAGAAAATATCATCTTCACTGGTGAAGCGTGATGTTCCAAAAAGTGTTTGTTGAATGTCTTCTTGCCTTTTAAAGGTTCAGGTTATTAAAGTGGTCGAGGACAGACTGACAACTCTATCGGAGAGAGGACACCTATCACTTGGGGGATGAATATGGCCAGAGTGATAGAAATACACTGTGAATATGTGGAGAATCAAATATGCATGAGGTATGTATGTTTATGCTGACAAAACTGACGCGATATACAGACTAGTGAATAAATATGACAGGATACTCGACCACTGCGGGGGATAAAAAATATCATTGGCTCAAGATAGCAATCATGTCTTGCTTTAGGAGCGGTAGTCCCTGTGGGGGAGAAAGAATCGTCAATCGGTCTTAAGAGGTAAGAACTCTGCCGAGGATATCAGATGAGACATTTCATCTGAAACAGTTGATCCTTCATTCAGGTGTACTGATTTAGAAGGAGTACTTTGATTCTGCACTTCGAAGTCTAATCATTTCTGGAGAAGCTATCGATGTTCCTTTTCGTGTTTAGTAGTCAAAAATAATTGCCATCTTTATTTTAAAAGTAGAAGAAAATTTGAAAGTTTAAATTCATTTTTGTTTTGTTTTAAGAATCGTTGATCATGTTTAAAATGTCATTCTATAAAGCAAAAATAAATGAGAGTTGCAAACAAAAGCACTAGGGCTCAAATTTTATTGATAGGATGGTAATCATCCAAGCGCGTGATACCATAGAGCATTACAAAGTTTAGAAAATGGTAACTTTCGGGAAAAGGGGTTACATTGAAACATAACGACCGCTATCTTTCTACCAACTTTGAATTCTGAACATTCTGGGATTCTGTCGAAGGTGACCTTGACTGAAGTTTTCTTGATGGATGGCATCACTGCTGGAGATTTAATCTTGTCAGACGTAGTTACTTGCCATGAATCCCTAACTTTTGCCTGGATTGTCTTTTGAGGCTTTTCAATCCATCGAGATGATTTTTGCTTATGTCTCTAATTTTTGCCTGGACCGCCCTTTCGGGTTTTCAATCCACCGAGACGGTTTTTTTATTTAGGCAAAGTATTTCTTGACTACATCAACATTCGTGGGTGTAGCGAGCGATTTTGGACGCGGTTCTTAAGCGCTGGTCGCTCTCTGCGGTTGAGCTTACTACAGGTCGATTCATTTTTTATCCTATTAAAGCTGATGAAGGAAGGGAAATAGATGTCTCCAATTAACCCTACTTTGCATACAGAGTTTAAACAGCGGTCTGTTAGGTTATGGATGCTATCAATGTGGGGGGCCTTTGTACTGGTTATTTGTATTTTCGCCAATACTGTTTTCTTTCTTTTTATCTTGGCAGAAGGTTTCTGGCGGGGAACAAGGATTAGGATGTTAGGACTGATGCTTTTGATAGATACATGAGAGTATGGGATTTTGGGTTTTTTGTTGATTGCGCTCGCTAAGATTTTTCTTTCAATCTTATGCCTATGTATTCCCGTTTACCGAAACAGGGAAATCAGAGCGTTCGTAGTTCCTCCTATTCTATGGGAGGAAATGGGTGTTTTGGTGTCTTGTTCAAAGCCCAAGACGTGAAGCGAAAGGTGATTTGTATCTTGTTCAAAGCCCAAGATGTGAAGCTGAAAAGTCTATTTGTGTCTTGTTCAAATCCCAAGACGTGAAGCTGAAGGACCTCGACTTTAGAGAGAATTTGTCATCTCTAAAGAAGGGCTTGTCTGTCACAACTGTTGGGTGACTGGTTATAAAGGAGAATTACTTTAACTGGGATATGCGAATCCGACAATGCCATAATTTCCTTTATAGGGGATTTTAACCTGAAGGAGAAGACTTTAACTCAATTTAGAGCAATGCCATCTTTCCTTATGAATTTCTCATGCTAAAAGAAGGACAGTGGCATGGATGTAGATGATCCAGAGGCTTGCCGCTTACAGCGATTAGATGAAAGGGAAGGAGTTGTTGATGTTTGCGTACTGTGAACGAGGCACAACTTTGATGCTAAAAGGTTGATTGGATCAACCAGTGGTTTTCTTATACAAAGCCTAAGAGGAGGCTAATATGTGTCTCGTACAAAGCCCGAGAGAGAGGCTAAAAAGGTTTTGACTCAACGAGGGAGTCTTTTGGTATCTCGTATAAAGCCCGAGATGGAGGCTGAAATTTGTTTGGCTCAATAAGAACCTTTTTGTATCTCGTATAAAGCCTGAGGTGGAGGCGAAAGGGATGATGGACTCAACGAGGGAGTCCCTTATGTGTCTCGTACAAAGCCCGAGAGAGAGGCTAAACGTTGTTTGACTCCGCTGGGGAGAATCATTATACAAAACCCAAGAGGAGGCTAATGTGACTGTTTCAGTTAAGTGACAGGTCTAGTATACTGATTTCAAAAGAGAAAATCAGTTCTTATATGAGCAACACTGTACTCAAGGATTTGATTCAAGGATCCGGGTTATTCTTGTTCTCTAAGGAAGCGAGAAATCCAAAGGGTATTGAGACTGTCCGAGTCTACGGGTTTCCTTCCTATTTAACGAAGGGGTCACTTGAGAATGTCTTTGAGACACAAGGAAATTAGACTGTCCAAGTCTAGAGTTTCATCTTTTATACTATGCTTTGAGAAACAGTAGTAGACTCTTTGAAAGGACTGTTCTATGCAGATGATTAAGTTCTGTTCTTATACCTCTAGGAGGTCGTCGGGACAATTTGTATGAAGCCCAAGAGGAGGCTAGAAGCTTTTAAGAAGCCGACAGGTCCTTGTACGAAGCCCAAGAGGAGGCTATCATTCCCAGAGGAAGAGATCATTATACGAAGCCTAAGAGGAGGCTGTGAATACTTCTAAGAAGCCGTAGGGGTCCTTGTACTAAGCCCAAGAGGAGGCGGGGTCGCTTTTAGGAAGCCCGTGGGTCCTTGTATGATGCCCAAGAGGAGGCTGATGCTTTTAGGAAGCCGATGGGTCCCCAAACCCTGAGAAATTTGGAAGAAACTCAAAGATGCCATTCACGGAGAATACATTCATCTCTGGGAATATAGTTTCTTGACAATTCCTAATGAGGACAGCCGAAGAGAAGACTGTATCTGGTGATCCTATTGGGGATCTAGTTGTCTATTTATACGAATAAACGAAACGGCGTCACCTAGTTCTAGACGTAGTTGTCGGGGAAACTCGAAATATCTATACTATTATTACACAGTTGATATGAGTTTATGAAATAAGACTTACAGCGAAACAGCCCCACAATACAGTTATATGTATATGAAAGCGGTAAATGAAAGCAATAACCACTTACTCGGTTGTAGAGCTTCCATGTTGTTTGGTTAGTTGTTCAACAAAGAAAGATTGAAAACAACAGTATATTCAAAATCAAAGGAGAAAGTGCTTTGAAAAAGAAAGGTTTGGGGCTTACAGTTCAAGGAGAGGCCCAGGTTTTTATCAGTGAGCGCACTGTTTGAATTTGTACAGAGGGACTTATACAAGTGACTGAGGCCCAAAAGAGGTTTTCTGTACAAAGGGATGGGTGTTACACTCTCTCAAGAGGCCCAAAAAGTTTTAAAGAAAAATAGTGGGGCTTATAACACGAGGGTAGGCCCAGTTGATTTTTCGTTTAAAATGGCGATCGCGCAGAGGTTTTCTTTTAACGCAGAGGGACTTATACAATAAGTGAGGCCCAAAGTGGTTTTGGTTAAAAGGGGGTTGGGTCTTACACTCTATTAGAGGACAAAAAGTTTTAAATGGGTCTTATAGCTCAAGGAGAGGCCCAAAAGGTTATTTTTCAAAAGACGACGATCGCACCGTTTGTTTTTTACGGTATCGGGACTTATACAATACACTGAGACCCAAAAATGATTTGGTCAAAAAAGTATTGGGTCTTACACTCTATTAGAGGCCCAAAAGGTTTTGAAAATGATTTATGAGGGTTGAATTAATCCAAAAAACCCTAATTTGTTTTCAAAAATGTATTTAATTGAATAAAAATTCAATTAAAATGATCAAAATTGTTTAACATATGAAAAACAAATTGTGATCTTGGATTAATGCTTCAAAAATTAAGTATTGACCTACAAAATAATTAGAAAGCATTAAAAGTTGCAAAATGAATGTGGAAAAAATATTTAAAATGTCAAAAACAATTAAAATATTAATTCTTTGCAAAAATATCAATTATATAAAATAAATAATATTTTTGGGATTTTTTGATAAAATAAAATATTTTAACATTTTTGTGAATTATTAAAAAAAGAATCAACTCAAAATCATTAAAACTCAAAGAGAAATTAATTTTTGAATCAATTAAATAAAATCACAAAATTCAAATATTCAAATTTTGAAAAAAGGCGCCAAGAACACACCAAGAACACGCGCGTGTTCTGGGCTTGGCCAAATTTGCATTTTCTCTCCAATCTCACTGAATACTTGATTATAACATGCAATCCACATATCATTATGCTCGTCTCAACCTCACGATCATGTCTATGTCAATTAATTTCATTTAAATTAAACATATAACAAGAAATCATGAAAAATCCTCAAGAACCCTAATTTCTGCATGAAGGCTAGGATTTTTGATACACGATTCAAATAATGCAATTAATTGAGGGGAAACATTCCATGCATGATTATGAACATATGGCCAAATTATTGTGCAGCGAAAATTGCATGGATCATATAGTTAGAAGAGCTCATGGTTACCACTTGCAGCTGGTGATCGTGATTTGTGTTGGAGGTGTTACAGCTTGGTTCCAATGATGTGGATAGCTTCCCTAGGTGCCAAGTGATGTGTCTGAGTGCTTAGAATGGATTGAAATGGTTTGGAGTTGAAGATGGCACCTCAACTGCAAAACTATCAAGAACTTGAGCAATTGGCTGGTGATTTTGTGAAATATGTGTTCCAGATGTTATGTGAGTGTTTGGATCACTTCTATATGATGTATGTGAGGTGTGTGAGTGATTGGTTTGATTGGAAAAGCTCTCAAACTCAAAACCCGATAGTGACTTGCCTTAGAAGGCAAAATTGGAGTGAAAAAAGAGATTTTGAGGAAAGCATCTGTTTGATGGCTTTGGTGTACTCAAACTGATCACAATTGAGCTCTATTTATAGTAGAGTAAGTTTGTTTTGCAAGAAATAGTGAATGGCAACTGCTAGGTAGGTTTGGCCAATGTTGGCAAATGAAAATCCAAGTCTCCTCTAGCCATTGACTAGAGGTTAGGGCACAGTGCTTTGGTTCCCTTGGTCTTGGATAAGTCTTGACTGATTTCAGATGAGAATGGCTCAGTCCATGCCACCTTGATGCTTCCATTGAATGCTTCAATCCAAATTTGGAGTCTTGTCCCTATTTTGGCCATTCTAGGTTCAACATGTTATTTCTTGTTCCATGGACTTTGGAGGCTTGGCTCAGTGATTGTCCCCTTTAGATTCAATCCTCAGATGTGTCCAAGTGGATAAGAGCATTTGAATTTGGCTGATTTTGGCAAATCGAGCAAAATTGCAAATTCTGCCTTGCTTTGACAGATTTCAGCAAGGCAACTTGCCAATGTCATATCTCATGGTGTAAGTTGAATTTGGTAATGTTCTTGACCATTTTGGAAAGCCCTTACATGATACAACAACTGTTTGAACATGTTTGGTTTTGATCTCTTTTGAATCCAAGTGAAAAATCCCCCTACATTTGGCAAAAAGTGAAGACAGATTTGGACTTGGTGAAAATTTCACTAAGTGTTGGAAAAAGTGACATTTTCATTTTTCAGCCACTTTGATCACTCCATCACTCAAAATCCTTAATGAATTGGACTTAGGTCTAGTTGAAGTTATTGTAGAGGGTAATGAGGGCTACAAATCCATCTTTGGCTGAGGAAAAATGGCTTTGTGGTTTAGGAGTTATGATCCTCCAAAGTTGGTACCCTTGTCACTTTATTTTTAACTTTGAAAATTTTCTAAGTTTTTATGGTTACCCCTTTTACAAGTTATCCAACTTTTCATGATTTTTCTTGATGAATGATGATTCAAATCATACATTAACATCATTTTAGGGTTAAAAATCCATTTTGGTGAAAAATCTCAAAAAGTCAAAGTTGACTTTTGTGCACAGTTGACTTTTTATCAGATGAATTCCAAACTGTGCAATTCTTCAGGAAATCATGTCCTTGACCTAAATCAAACTTGATGGACATGTTCCATGGGTGTCGTAGGGTATATTCAGTCATGTCTTAGGGCTTGGGAGCATGTCTTGGTCAAAAGTCAAAGTTACAGTTGACTTTTTCCTTAAAACCCTAATTGTGGTGCAGATGAAATTGAGACTTGTTGCTCAAGCTTCTTGGATTAACCCATTGTTCCAAATGGATCAATATAGTTCATTTGAGACCCTCAAACCCCCTCTTGAGGTCTTGGATCATGCTTTGTCCCAAAAGTCAACTTAGGGGTGAATTAGGTCAAGAAACCCTAATTCCTTATTTTTTATGAATGCATCCCCTGAGGCAAAATTGACTTGATGATTGGGTCCATGAGGTTCCATGGAGTATATTAGGTTATGTTTTGGATCATTGGCTTGTGCCCAGATGAAAAATTTCCATCTGGAGGCCCTGGTCGACCAAAACCCTAATTTGGTGACACTGTCGATCTTGAGACTTAATCCACCTAGAAGGGAGCAGCCTTGTGCTTAATCCTTGAAGTGGGAGTCCTTTTGATCCATTATGGATGTTTGAGAGGTTAGACAAGTTGAAGATCATGTCATTCCTTGATTGACCCTTTGTCTAAGCACTCAGAGAGGGCTTGAAACCCTAATTTTGATTTAGTGAATGCTCACCCATCTTTGGGGAGGCTGATGAAGTATGATGGTTCCTCCATATTGTGATGATGATTTTCACAATGATGGGAAATCTTAGTGGTCAAAATTTGGGGTATGACAGTGGGGTAGGTAAACTCTTCTCCATCCATGGTTGCGAGTCTCAGAGAACCGCCTGAGAAGGCTTTCTTGACCACATAGGGGCCGTCATAATTCGGAGTCCATTTTCCCCGGGAATTAGTGAGAAATGATTGAATCTTTTTGAGCACAAGGTCTCCTTTCCTGAAGACACGGGGTCGGACCTTTTTGTCGAACGCTCTCTTCATTCTTTGCTGATATAGCTGACCATGGCATAGAGCTATCATTCTCTTTTCTTCGATTAGGTTCAGTTCATCGTGTCGAATTTGACACCATTCAGCTTCTGTTAGCTTAGCTTCCATCAATACCTGAATTAATGGGATCTCTACTTCTATCGGGAGCACTGCCTTCATGCCAAATACTAGAGAGAAAGGGGTTGCCCCTGTTGAGGTGCGGATAGATGTACGATAACCGTGGAGAACAAAGGGTAGCATCTCGTGCCAGTCTTTGTAGGTTATAACCATCTTTTGAACAATCTTCTTGATGTTCTTGTTAGCCGCTTCTACCGCTCCGTTCATCTTAGGTCGGTAGGGAGATGAGTTATGGTGTTCGATCTTGAACTCAGTGCATAACTCTTTCATCATCTTATTGTTCAAGTTAGATCCATTGTCAGTAATGATCTGGTTTGGAACACCATAACGGCAGATGAGATTGTTTTTGATAAATCGGACCACCACTTGTCGGGTTACATTAATGTATGATGCTGCTTCGACCCATGTGGTGAAGTAGTCAATGGCTACAAGGATGAATCGATGTCCTTTTAAAGCATTAGGTTCGATTATGCTAATCATGTCGATCCCCCATATGGAAAAAGGCCATGGGGAAGAAAGAACTTTGAGATGTGTTGGTGGTACATAGATTATGTCAGCGTATATGTGACACTTGTGACATTTCCTCATGTACTTGTTGCAATCGGATTCCATTGTCAACCAATAATATCCTTCTCTCAGAATTTTTCTTCCCATTGTGTGTCCATTGGCATGAGTGCCAAAGGATCCTTCGTGAATCTCTTTCATCAACATGTTTGCTTCTTGTTTGTCTATGCATCTGAGCAAAACCATGTCAAAGTTTCTTTTGTAGAGTGTATCACCATTCAGGAAGAAGTTACCTGCCAGTCTTCTGAGAGTCTTCTTGTCTTTCCTAGATGCCCCAGGTGGGTACTCTTGTCTCTGAAGAAGGCACTTGATATCATGATACCAGGGTCTGTCATCAATGACCGTTTCAACCATGAAGATATAAGTGGGCCTTTCAAGGTGCATTTTGTTAATATTTGGCACGTTGTTCCATTGACCTACACTAATTATGGAAGAGAGAGTGGCTAATGCATCAGCCATGTGATTTTCTTCATGAGGGATATGATGAAACTCGACTCTGTTGAAGAATGGTAACAACCTCCTCGTGTAGTCTTTGTAAGGAATTAGTCCTGATTGGTACGTATTCCACTCTCCTTTGATCTGATTTATAACCATGGCTGAGTCTCCATACACATCCAAGTTCTTAATCTTTAAGTCAATAGCTTCTTCGAGACCCATGATACAAGCTTCGTATTGGGTCTCGTTGTTTGTGCAATTGAATGTCAGTCAGGTAGTGAAACGAATATGGGTACCTTGAGGTGTTACGATGATTACCCCAATTCCATTTCCGTAAGTGTTGATGGCTCCGTCGAATATTAGTCCCCATTGGGAACCTGGTTCTGGCCCTTCACTGGGTAGCGGTTCATCGCAGTCTTTTATTTTCAAGTACATGACATCTTCGACGGGGAAGTCAAATTCGACTGATTCCTGATCGTCAATCGGTTGATGAGCCAAATGATCAGCTAAAATACTCCCCTTGACGGCTTTCTAAGCATGATACTAATGTCATATTCCGATAATAACATCTGCCAATGGGCAATCCTTCCCGTGAGAGCAGGCTTTTCAAAGACGTACTTGATTGGGTCCATTTCTGAGATTAGCCAAGTAGTGTGAAAAATCATGTACTGGCGAAGACGTTTGGCTGCCCAAGCCAGAGCACAACAAGTTTTCTCGAGCATGGAGTACCGAGTTTCACAGTCAGTGAATTTCTTTCTTAGGTAGTAAATGGCAGACTCTTTTCTTTTCGTCTCATCTTGTTGACCGAGTACACAACCCATAGAGTCTTCCAAGACTGTTAGGTAAATGATCAGTGGTCTTCCTTCCACTGGAGGTGACAGAATCGGTGGATTCAACAGATATTCTTTGATACTGTCGAAAGCTTTTTGACAATCTTCTGTCCATACACAGCTTTGATTCTTTCTGAGTAGTTTGAAGATCGGCGTGCATGACATAGTCATGAGGGATATGAATCTTGAGATATAATTCAGACATCCCAAAAATCCTCTGACTTATTTTTCAGTCTTTGGTGAAGGCATTTCTTGAATGGCCTTGACCTTGTCAGGATCAACCTCAATTCCTTTCTTGCTGACAATGAACCCTAAGAGTTTTCCTGAGCAAACACCGAACGTGCATTTGTTGGGATTCAAGCAGAGTTTGTACTTTCTCAGACGCTTGAATAACTTTGATAGGTGTGTCACATACTCTTCTTCTGTTTTAGATTTGGCAATCATGTCATCGACGTTCACTTCTATTTCTTTGTGTATCATGTCGTCAAACAGAGTTGTCATGGCCCTTTGATAGAATGCCCCCGCGTTCTTCAAACCAAATGGCATTACCTTGTAACAAAAGGTGCCTCATGGGGTGATGAATGAAGTTTTCTCCATATCTTTCGGCGCCATTTTTATTTGATTATAGCCTGAGAATCCATCCATGAAGGAGAAGACTTTGAATTTTGTTGTACTGTCTACCAGCATGTCAATGTGTGGCAGGGGGAAGTCATCTTTTGGACTTTCTTTGTTCAGATCCCTATATTCTACACACATTCTAAATTTTCCGTCCTTTTTCGGAACTGACACTATGTTGGCTAGCCATTGAGGATATTCTGAGGTGGCGAGGAAACCTGCGTCTGTTTATACACTTCTTCTTTAATTTTGATGGCCATATTCGGATGAGTCCTTCTCAGTGTTTATTTTACCGGCGGACATTCTAATTTCAATGGTAAATGATGTTCCACGATGCTGGTATCCAACCCTAGCATGTCTTGATAGGACCAAGCGAATACATCTGGAAACTCTTTGAGAAGTTTTATCAAGTCTTTTTTGACAGTTGTACTGAGTAGTGCCCCAATCTGAACTTCCTTCCTTTCTTCTTCTGAACCCAAATTAACCGTTTCCAATGGCACTTTGTGAGGCTTGATAGACCTTTCCTCTTGCATGCGTAATCGGGAAATTTCTTTTGGAATTTGCTCGTCTCCTTCTTCTTCACTTCAAATACCGGGAATTCAAAGTTGGGAGAAGGCATTTGATCGTACATTTCAATGGGCTTTAAAACAAGTAATCTACATGATATGATTCATTTTTAGAAGAGATAGAGAGAATGCAAGTGTGTGTGCAGTGTATTTTCTGAAAAATGCTTGTTTTTTATTTGTTTTGGGTTGTTTTAAGATTACCATTATCTGGAAAAACGAAAAGTGAAAACAGCAATAACTGCGGAAATTACAGAATGACATTATTTATTTTTGATTTTGTCAATTCTTGAAACACATCCCTATAAAACAAAATCTCTGTCGCTTTGGGCGAAGCGAAGAGGGACATTTACAGAAGAGTGAACCCTATAAAAACATCTGTTTCACCTGGGCAAGGTGAAAGGTTAAAACAAAGATGGCAATTACTTAGACTTATGGATGACTTTTGGGACATCGACAGCAACCCATTGGCGACAAACTCCTCGGTGAGTCACAAAGTCTGGTACCTTCTTCCTTGGTTTGTCCTCAGAAATAACGCTGATTTCTGGCAGAGCAGGATCATTGGAGTCTTCCTCCCAAGCAGAGTTGTCACAAACGAACTCTTCTGTTGTTTCTTCCTTAGTGTTTTCACTCTCAAGAGGATCTCCCCATCCAGCTGGCTGGATGTCCTCGTATATGATGCGAGAGCTTTTAGGAGCGGTGTACTTGACTAAGAAGTCGTACTTGCCACTCGGCTGTCCTAAGGTGTCCCATACTTCTACGGGAGTGGTTGAGTCATCTTCCTCGATGACGTTGACCTCGGGGAAAGCATAGTTGATGAACTCTTGTCCCGCAGTCTTTGCAAATTCATCATTGTGATGGATATCTTCGTAATGTCCTGAGTAATGATCCCATGACTCGGTGGGGACGTGGGTATTCCTTTCAATATTACTCAGCTGATAGGTATCGTTGGGATGACTCTTTTGCCCCAAGTTTTCTGTGTATAGCTTCCAGATAGGCAAGTCATCCAGGGGATCATAATAATCTTGATCAAAGTTATCTTTCATTAGATCATCTTCTAGTGAGTTAGGTGGAGCACGGCATCCCTCAAGATCGCAATCTTTGTAGATCATCCGGATGTCTGACCTCGGTATATATCTCGGGGTCTGCTTTGGAAAACAGAATGGTATGTGAGCTTCTTCCAGAGACATATACTCGTCGTTGTTGAGATAAGACTTCCACTCCTCATCCACGTCGGAGGAGTCACTCTCATTGATGATGTGTACTTCTTGAGACACTGGATGGAGGAAGCCTCCACTGTGGAAGAAGTCATGAATGGGATGAAAACCTTCATCTTTCTTGGCAGTCTGGGTATAGTTTGAAGAGAAACCAAGACCTTTCTTTGTCTTGTTATCCGTAGGAATTACAAGGTGTCCCCATCCCTTTACGTCGTTACTCTTGATTACTTCGAGAGCATCTTTGTATGAGGAAATCGACGTTCCTCTTTCTGATCGATTTTCATTTCTCACTGAGAGTGCTTGGAACTGGGTTCCAATAACCTCCTCCGGTTATAAATAGGAAAATGATGTTAAATGGCTCACAATTAAGGCTTGCTCTCTGCAGACTGTGACTAACTTGTCATTTTTGACGAACTTCAGCTTTTGGTGAAGTGTCGAAGTGACTGCCCCAGGTTCGTGTATCCAAGGTCTTCCAAATAAACAGTTGTACGCTGCCCGGATGTCCATGACCTGGAAAGTGACTTGGAAAGTGTGAGGACCGATGGTTAGGGGAAGATCGACTTCGCCGATAACTGTTTTTTGAGATCCATCAAAGGCTTTGACGATGATCACATTGCCTAGCATCGGAGCTCCTTGAAATGATAATCGTATCAGAGTCGATTTTGGCATAACATTCAGAGATGATCCTGTTCCACCAGTACGCTGGCTAAAGCATTGTCTTGGCAGTTGACTGTAATGTTAAGCGCCATGTTATGATTCTTACCTTCTTCTGGCAGTTCTTCATTGCTGAATCCTAAATTGTTGTAGAAAGTGATATTAGAGATGATACTGTCAAATTGTCCTATCGTTACATCTTGTTCCACGAAAGCTTGCTCCAAGACTTTCTGCAGAGCTTCTCTATGAGCTTCGAAACTAAGTAAGAGAGATAGTACAGAGATTTAAGATGGAGTTTGCAACAATTGGTCTACAATGTTGTACTCGCTTCTCTGGATGAGCTTCAGCATCTCATCGTTGTTCTTTGCAAGTTCGGGATTACTGGACTGTCTGACTTGTTGATTTGGAACTTCCGTTTGAGGTTCCTTTTCTTTGGCAGGTTCTCCAACTCCTCTGTTGAAGATTCGACCGCTCTGAGTGACTCGACTGATGTCGACAATGTTCACGACGGAGGGTAATGGAGTTTCCTTCCCATTTTCGATTGTCATTGCACCGTACTTGTAAGGGATAGCCTTTTCTGATTTGTACGGTATTGGACCTGACAGGTAGATAACCACGGAGCTTTTTGATTTTTTTGACCGTTATAGGCAACCTCAATTAGTTCCTGGTTGAAAAATTTTCTACCATCAGGAGAGATTCTTGATTCATTGAGTATAGGGATTATAGCGCACACGTCCTTGGTTTTCCCATGATCAGAGATTACAACAACGTTCTCTCTTTGATGAGGGAGATAGTCTTGTATTACGCTGATCGACCCAGAACTTAAACATGGTCGAATCTCCTTCCGGTCCAACTGATTTTGAAGAGCTGCTCGTACGAGATAACATCCTTGGTTATTTTCTGAACAAACTCTACAATGCTCATAATTGTGGGGTGGCACCCGGCCTCGCCCGCTTTGTATGCAGTGCATCTTTACTAGATCTGTTTCCATTGAGCGGACATCCTGACTTTGATGTCTACCAGGATTCCCGTCAGTCATGTTGATCTGTTGTGTAGCTTCATCCAGGTAGATTGGAAGCCACCAGTGGTCCAAAAGGTGTTGGAGTGTTCTTTGTACAAGTGCACACCCTTGGTCGTCTTCACGACACTCTTCACAGTCTTGATAATCGTGTGAAGTCAGAAAGGCGAGTCTGACTTGTTTAGCATGTAGTTCTACCAAACTGGTATTCATCAAGCGTATGTCGAATATCTGGACCATATTGACTTTATGGTTATTTCCTTCACGGTAATCCTGGATCCATCCGAGATCCATCTGACGTTGGAGGGCCTCTTGTATGAAAGAGCATCCCTGATTGCTTGTTGAGCAGATCGGACAGGTGTTGTAATCATGCCGTTGTAGATTATGATATTGACTTTGCCTCGAATGCACCGCCACCAAATTGACATTCCTTGTGAGAATGTTGTGGTTTTGAACGATGTTGGGATGTGCATGGGCCATGTTAACTTCCCTGATCCTGTGATCTTGAATCCAACCTAGATCTATTTGTTCTTGTAATGCTGTTTGCACTACGGAACACCCCTGATTGTTCTTTGAGCAGATATCACACTGGTGATAATTGTGAGATGGCACATGACTGTACCCGATCTGCCTGCAATGCATCTTCACTAGATTTATTCCTAGTGAGAGTACATCGTGAATTTGATAACTGCAGCTAAATTCTTCCTCTATTAAATTTACTGTAGCTTTTTCATGTTACGGCAACGGGTTCGTCTGAACATTTAGATTAGTATCTTTGAAAGATAGGATCCCGTTCCTGACAAGCTTTTGTACGTCAAACTTGAAACTGAGATAATTCTCAATGTTGTGCCCCCGTCCTCCTTGATGGTAAGGGCTAGTTTGATCTGCTTTGAACCAAAATGGTGGATTTTCTGGTATTGTAAGAGGAGTCCTGGTTTGGACATTCCCCTTGGCCAATAAAAGTGGAAATAGCTCTGCGTACAACATCGGTATAGGGTCAAACCTTGATGGTCGTGTATTACGATTGTTGTTGTTGTATTGTGGACGAGCCTGCTGAAGAGGTTGTTGTGTCCTTTGCTGATACTATTGTTGACTTGGTTGGCTCTGAGCAACCTGAGGTTGGTGAGTCGGAGCCGGCGCATGGCTGATAGAGGGAGTTATCGCCGCTACTGGTTGATACCTTCGCCTTTGCTTTCCCAGAGAGATATTACTGATCTCTTGTTCTTTCTTCTTTTGAAAAGCACTACCGTATCTTTTAGTACTGCTAGATGGCTCTGCATCTTTGACTAGTCGTCCTTCTCGGACTGCTTCTTCAAGGCGTACTCCCATGTTCACCGTCTTAGTGAAGTCACTGGGCGCACTGGCGACCATTCAGTCGTAATAAAAGAAGCTTAAGGTTTTCAAAAAAATCTTGGTCATCTCCTTTTCCTCAAGAGGGGGACAGATCTGGGCGGCAATTTCACGCCATCTCTGAGCATATTCTTTAAAATTTTCTTTATCCTTTTGTGACATTGCTCTGAGCTAATTCCTATCTGGTGCCATGTTCAGGTTGTATTTATACAGGTGAACGAAGTCTGCGTCGAGATCTCTGAAAGTACTCATCTTGGTGCAGTTTAAACCCATGTACCATTTGAGTGCGGCACCGCTTAAACTGTCTTGGAAGTAATGGATCAGTAGCTGTTGATTTTCTATCTGAGTTGACATTTTTTGAGAGTACATCACCAAATGACTTTGAGGGCAAGAGTTGCCTTTGTATTTTTCAAAGTCAGTCACCTTGAATTTGTGCGGTATCTTTACATTAGGGACCAAACAGAGGTCTGCGGCGTCCTTTCCGAATAAGTCTTACCCGTAAATGGCATGCAGTTCCTTCTGCATTTCCAAGAATTGTTCCTGGAACTCATTCATCTTTTCATACGTGTCTTCGTTTCCACCAGGAATTACTTGTGGAATTGTCCTTCCGGGATAGTGTGTACCACTGGTTGTGGTATAGACATTATGGCGGTAACTCTTGGTGCTTCTATGCCTTAAAGTTTGTAACCTTCAGGAGTTGCTATCGTAAACCTTACATCTCTACTTTCCCGAAGTTTGTAACCTTCAGGTCCGGTGGTTCCTATTACGGCTTCTAGGTCTTCAGTGACCGGCGGGATATATCCTTCAGGTATAAAGTTGAGAACCATGCCCCAGGGACGACCTTTAGGCATGTTGTACCGAGGATGATTCTCATGTGTCTCCATAATTGGCGTAGATGTGATCTCCGAGACTATAATCTGTTGATGCCGCTGCTCCTGAGTTGCTGCCAGGGATTGCATGTCACTTTGAATTTTTTCGAAACTTTCCTTCAGAGCGTCGATTTCTTCTCTTAGCTATCTGTTCTCTTCCTCGAGATCGTCCATTTTCTTTTGTCGATTGGCCCGAGTATTGTATGAGTGAGACAGTTTGACTCTAGAACCGTGACACAGACGTGAGACTCGAAGATAAGAAGAATGCGTTATGTGAGAATGATGAATGATATACAATGACATATTTTTTAGTGTTTAGTTTTATTTAAAAGAAACTTCAACAAATAGATTGCAAATATCATACAGTGATGGGAGACCCCTTTTATTGAATTCGAAAGATTGCAATATGTTACAAGGAAAAGTGCAGTATTTTACAAAGTGCTGTAAAAGGAGATGTTTAAGCTCATGGATCCTGAGTCCTCTTTGGAGAGAGCTCAGATGCTGGTTCCAGTAGTTTCCTTTTCTTTGACCGGGGCTCTTCAGCCGTTGTCGGGTTGTCAGTCCTTTTCTAAGTGAAAAGAGTGAGCAAATTTCTTCGGTCTTGCTGACTTTCTATAGCATACTGCTCTAATATCTCAATTAGAGCATCCTTTCCTTTAACAGTTCCAGAATCTTGGTACACTCCAAATTAAGGATACGGTATTTGTTTTTCCAAGAGCTCTTTTCACATTGAACTTTGTTGAGAGCGACCTGAAATTTTTCCGCATCAGACATGAAATAAAGGACAGATTCCTTTAATGGAAAAACTTCTTGGCGAGGGTAAGGCATCCTCTGCTTGAGGGCTCTAGTTTGCATCCAGTGGAGATAAGGTTCCATGGAGGTACAGTTTAATTTTCCTAGAGACTCTCTTCCTTTCCTGTGAATGTGTTGCCAGGCATGCACTATTTCTTTCTTTATTGCCCTGTCATTTTCCCCTTCCTTGAAGAAAAGACCTTCAAGATGAATGTTATGTGGAATATTCTTCATCGGGTATCCGAGTTGACGGCGAGCTAAAATTGGATGGTACTTGATTCCTCCTTTAGTTCCAATGAGGGGTACGTTAGGGAAATTTCCACATCTGTCGATGATCTCTATTCCTTCATAAATCATATTGTACCAATCTATATCAGAGTTGGTAAGAGACATAACCCTTTGTGACCAACGTGGAGTACTCTTATGATCCCAAAAAGCAGCAGACTTGGGCAAATGGGAAATGAACCACTTGTAGAGTAAGGGTACACAGCAGGTGATCATTCCTCTGCTGTACAAATTCCTTAAGTGTACAAAATGATAAGCATCTACGAGCAAGGTTGGTTCGGGGTTCCCAATCAGAAATATCATAACAACATTGATGTCGACGAAGTTGTCAATTTTGGGAAAGAGGAAAAAACCATAAATGAGTAGGACAAAGTTATCCTCGAAAGCAGTTATGTTTCCTATACTGGCAAAGTATAGAGCTTTCTCCATCAGGAATTTAGCTGGTAAACCCTGGATTCCTCCTTTAGTGGTCATGTGAGTCTTAACCCCTGACTCATCCAAATAGATTGCTCTTGCAATGGTTGGTTCCTTTGGAATTTCTTCCAGTCCGAAAAATGGAGCTTGGTCAGTGATAGGTAAATCAGTCAGATGAGAGTACTCTTCTAGCGTTGGTGCCAGTTGGGAATTCGGGAATGTGAAGCAGTGGTAAACCGGATCGTAGAACTGAATCAGCATAGACAGGATTCCTTCAACCACATTAACCCTTAACAGAGACAATAGTCCTTCGTGCTTAGCTCTGAAAGCCTCAGGGTTGGTAATCATCCTTGCCAACCTCCTTAAGTCCTCTAGTTTTGGAGCCTTAAATGTGTACTTGTGCGTCTTTCTTCTACCGAAATCCATAACGCAATCTTTGATGTTTGCAATTATTGTTTTAGTTTATTTTGAAAAAAGATTTTTTTTCTTGTTTGAAAAGAGTTTTTTTAGATGAATGCATGAATGCAGCACACAAAAACATTTGAAAACATGGGTTCAAGGGTTCAACGTCACGAGGATGGAGTCATGGCTCTACCCATCCCCAAAGGTTGTACTATTTTGGTCAATTTTTGTACCTGTGGAATGGGTTCAAAGGTTCCCAAAATCATTGACCCCCCTAGGGATATTAACAGCAAGCTGATTCACTCGAGCGAGCTGTAATATCCTAGGATGAATCTCATTTGAGTGTAGTATCGCGTATCAATTATTCCCGATAGTCACCGCACTACCAAATAACCATATGGTTAAAGTCTACTAAATCTTCAGGGTCATGGGTACCGCACATGGGATAAACGATACTTTCACGACAATCGGTCATTCAACATCAATATTTCCACACGGGTACCTAGCCTGATTCGGCGGGCTACCAAGATAGCTTGTTCGGGATTCACTCCCTATAAGTTTCTCTTGTCTATGTTGCCCTTATCTTAATGTTCTCTCAAACTTTCCACGTGCGTATCAATCGCATTCCCATTTGACAGAAAAATAAACACGGGTATCAAGTAGGAATAACAGTAAATACATATATATATATAGTATATAGTATGAAAACTGCTAAACAACCTAGACCTCTTAGGAATTCTAATCCTAGTTTGGCTCCCCAGCAGAGTCGCCATTTTTCTGTAACGTGCGATTTTTGTCGGTGACGCGACTACCTTATCGCCATTGGTTGGAATTGGGTGCTACTTTCTAATTTCTTATTTATCCTATGAAGCTGGAAAGGAAAGGGAAGTTATCTAAAGCTAACCTTGCACGCAAATGTTTTCTTTAACAAATGCTAAGAGGTTGGGGGGGTCCGGGTTCAGGTTATACAATAGGGAGTTGTCAATTACCCATCCTATATATGGTTATCCATATATTTTTTAGCATTTTCTTTTGTAATTCTACTTACTGGTGTTTATTTGTCATAAATTGGGAAAGTTTCTCCTTTGGGAATGTTTGAGAGAGAGCATTTTATTGATTTTCGGGTTTTTCGATGTTTTTGGTAAGGTACTGGACCTAAGGTTTTTGATATGTATGCTCGCTAAGATTTCACAATCTTATGCCTACGTATTCCCGTTAAATAAATCAGGGAAATTAGAGCAATCATAGTTCCTCATATTCTATGGGAGGAAATATGATTGGTGTCTTGTTCAAAGCCCAAGATTGAAGCTAAAGGTTATTTGTGTCGTGTTCAAAGCCTAAGATTGAAGCTAAAGGTTTAACTGAGAGGGAATTTGTTATATCTAAAGGGAGATTCCTCATCTGTTTATCACAGTTGTTAGGTAACTGATTATAAAGGAGAATTACTTTAACTGGAATGTATGGAACCCGGCAATGCCATAATTTCCTCTATAAGGGATTTGTCCTGAAGGAGAAAACTTTAACTCAGTGTAGAGCAATGCCATTTTTCCTTAGGAATCTTTCATGCTAAGAGAAGGACATGGGTTTGGATGTAAATAATCCAGAGGCTTGCCACTTACAACAATTAGATGAAAGAGGAAATTTAGCAGGATAAGAGATGGACTACAACTTGGATTTTTGAATCAACAAGTGTGCCACTTACATCAATTATCTGAGTTTAGGGTTTGTTTGATTGTTTGTTTTGATGTGTGATTGTACAGATAAATGTCTTCCTACAGAGAGATTTTTTATTTCCTCTGAGGGGATGTTTGATTTTTGTGTGTCTTGATCAAAGCCCAAGGTTGAAGCTAAAAGGTTGACTCTATTTAAGGAGTTTTATATCTATCTTGTACAAAGCCCAAGATTGAGGCTGAAAGAAAAAGATTGACTCTTTTGGGGAATATTTTGTCTGTCTTGTACAAAGCCCAAGATTAAGGCTAAAAGGAATTGACTCTACTGGAGAAAGGTTTTATCTTTCTTGTACAAAGCCCAAGATTGAGGCTAAAAGATTTGACTGACTCAGCTGGAAAATATTTATATGTGTCTTGTACAAAGCCCAAGATTGAGGCTAAAAGTTGGTTGACTCCCCTGGGGAAGTTTTATTTGTGTCTTGTACAAAGCCCAAGATTGAGGCTAAAAAGTTGAAGGAAAATCATTATACAAAGCCTAAGAGAAGGCTGGTTGGGGAATTTCTTATATAAAGCTTAAGAGGAGGCTAACTTATACTGAGGATTACTGAGATCCAGAGACAGGTCCAAATTGGGGAATCAACTCTTGCTGGGGGAATGCAGAAGAGTTGAAATATTAGAAACCATGAGGTTCTGAGTTTTCTTAGGGTTTACTAGTAATAATTTGACCCTAGCTGTGGAAATTGAAAGTGAGGATTTAAAGATTAAGTTTTGAAACCTGTGGAGGTTTTAACTCTATTGGTGATTTGATGAAGGTTTTTCCTGTGTTTCGAGGAAATTTGAGGATTTCTTTTGAGATCCGAAAGGAGGCGAGTCTGTCCAGGTCTATTGGTATGAAAAGGTATATCTTAACTGAAGAAAGATCTTTGTATGAAGCCCAAGAGGAGGCTGATATCTTAAGGGATGAGAATCAACCCTAAGTTAGTTTGATGTTTTGACTTTTGAGAGGACTGCTCTAACAAATAATGACTAGGTTCTGTTCTATACCTGTAGGAGGTCTTTTGGGTCCTTGTACTAAGCCCAAGACGTGGCTGAGAACTTCTAAGAAGCCTGAGGGTCCTTGTACAAAGCCCAAGAGGAGGCTGGGGATGCTTTTAGGAAGCCTGTGGGTCCAAACCTAAGAAAAGTTCCAGAAAGGTTTCACCGGGTATAATCCTTTCTGTAGTGAACAGTTCTAGGGTTTGAAGAAATTCAAGAGAGGTTTCATCGGGAATTAATCTTCTCTTGGGAAATGAATTTCTTGATAAATTTCTAATAGTGACAGTCTTGAGAAAAGTTTCACCGGGAATAATGTCTTTCTCTGTTCCATATTGTATAAGCCCAAGAGGAGCCAAGACTGTATCTGGAATTTCCTACGGAGAACTAGTTTTGACTGTGTTGAAAGAGTGACCACTGGTTTGATCTAAATTCTATACCTAATTGCCGGGAAAACTCTAAGCAAGATATATATATATATATATATATATATATATATATATATATATATATATATATATATATATATATACAGATAAAATATATAAGCAGGTATGTAAAAGAAAGCTGGTAGAACTTACAGGTGAGCAAGCTTCCAGTATTATAAACACAGTTGTATGGTTAGTCATTCAAGAAATTAAAGAAAGTTTTTATAACAACTATGAATTTGAATATAAATCAAAAGGAAAGTTTTTTTAAAAGGAAGTTGGGGACTTATACTTAAGGAGAGTCCCAGATGAATTCTTTTGAAAAGGCGACGATCGCGTCTTAGTTTTGAAAACAACAGAGGAACTTATACAATGACTGAGGCCCAAATTTATTGTATTCATAAAGGGGTTGGGACTTACACTCTATTAGAGGACCAAAAGTGTTTTAAAAAGAGAGATGGGACTTATAACTCAGGGAGAGGCCCAAATGGAGAACAATGATCGCACCGTCGTTTTGAAAATCACAGAGGGACTTATACAATGAATGAGGCCCAAAAATGTTTATTAACAAAGGAGTTTGAGATTTTTTAGAGGCCCAAAAGTGTTTTAAAAAGAAAGAAGTGGGGCTTATACTTCAAGGAGAGGCCCAGATGAAAATTGTTTTGAAAACGGCAATCGCGCTGAGATTTTTTAAATCGTATCGGGACTTATACAATGACTGAGGCCCAAAATGGTTTGTGTGTGACAAGGCATGGGTCTTACACTCAATTAGAGACCCATGAGTGTTTTAAAAAATATTTGTGAGGTTGTGTAATAATCAAAACCCTAATTTGATTTTAAAATGTATTTTAATTGAATAAAATTCAATTAAAATGATCAAAATTATCAAACTGTGTGAAAAACAATTTGTGATCTTGGATTAATATTTGAAAAATCATGTTTCATTCATAGAATGATTTGAAAATCATTTAAATTAAAAAAAAAGAGAAAGAAATATTTTTAAATGCCTAGAAACAAATAAAAACATAATTCTTTACAAAAATACCAAATATATGAACTAAATAACATTTTTGTGAATTTTTTGTAGAATAAAATATTTTAATATTTTTGTGAATTTTCAAAAAAAGAACCACTAAAAAATAATTAAAATTGAGAGATAAATTAATTTTGGAATTAATTAATAAAACCATGAAAAATGTGAAAAATAGCAAAAAAGAGAGAAAATGGCAAAATGGTCTGGGTGGGTGTTGAACCCACGGCCTTCCAAACAAACACACATGCGCGCTACCACTAGGTTGGTGATACATCCGTGTATCAAAACCACCCCATAAACTTATATGGGTGATAAGGTTTTAGGCCTGGCCAAGGCACCATGGCCTGGCCCTTGCCCAAGGCTGGCCTGATTTTAGGCCTCTAGCATGAAGGCTATAACTTCTTCATTTCTCCATGGATTTGGACAAAATTTAGGTGGATTCTACCTAGAATTTCATGAGGAATCTAATGGTGCTTTTAGATTTTTCTAAAAATGTCCCCATTTTAAAACACGATAGTGGTTTCAAAATAGGCCTAGATTTGCATGTTCTATGCTATCTCATCATACAAGCAACAATAGAATGGAAAATTGGTTCAAACACAACATATATGATATGTATGAGATGTCCATGATCAATGGGCATCAAAGCAATACATATTTTTAAGAGTTCAAGTTGTGATGCACTTACCTCTTGAAGCTCCTTGTGCTAACTGTCAAGATCCTTGTGCCAGAAGTGATCCAATGCTTTAGACATTCTTGATTGATCCCTTAGAAGCTTTTAGGATGATCAAAACCAGCTGGAAACCTCAGGAGCAAGAGTTAGCTTTTTCTTGAAAAAGTGGCAAAAGTGACCAAAATGGTAACTCACTCAAATGGTGTTCCAGTTAAGGGAAACCTATTGGGGACAGTTTGAGGATGATATTTGGAGTGTATTTGAAGCTTTGTTTGGTTTTGAAAGTGACTGAATCAAGGCATGGCTTGTAAAATGTAGAAAAGTCAAAATTTGAGGTTTTGGAGGTTGACTTTCTGATTTGGAGGTTGTGCAATGTGGATGAAGGTTTGAACACCTACAATGGATGATTTATGACGTGTTAGGATGGTTCTTTGAGTGATTTTTGCTCTGGTTTCAAGAATTCCCAAATTGCTTCATAATGACTTGAAAATGAAGTAAGAGAGAGAGAGAGAGTGAGAAAACAAGGCTTTGGTATTGTTTTAGTGTGGTTTGAAACATCAGAAATGACCTCTATTTATAGTAGAGGAGTTTTATTTTTGAAGGAATAGTGAATGGCAATTGGTCCACTCTATTATCCAATGGATATGCCCATGTATCACTTTCTTAAATGCCAAGGTACCAAGTCTTCATTTGGCCATTGACTGAGCTGATCTTTGTAGCTCTAGGTCTTTTGATTTTTGCAACAACCTTGACTCAATTGGATTGATAAGGCTTGGTTCATGACAGCTCAATGCACCACATCAATGCCAAATGACAAAGCTTGGTTTTGGATTTGCAACATTGATGATCACATGCCTAAGGGATTGGATTCTTGCCTTAGGGTCCAAGTTTGTAGGTTCTTCATGATTGGCTGAGATTTTTGTTGATTTTGGATGAGGATCAGTCTTGCATAGTCACCAAAATTGGACTCAAGAATCGTGTGCCACAAGCAATGCACAAAATCTATCTTGGAAATCTGTTTGAACAAGGCATGTTGGGAGGTTCATAACTCTTTGATTAAGTTGAATTAATGGGAGTTCTTGTATTCTTTGGAAAGCTCTCATGACATACTTTAACTTTGATGTTCACAAATGGACTTGGTTCAGCTTGGATCATGATGAAAAATGACCTCAAAGTATGGAAAAAGTGAAACAGATTCTGACTTGTTAAAAATTTCACTAAGTGTTGGAAAAAGTGGTCATTTTCACTTTTTGAGATTTTAATCAATCCATAACTCAAAATCCATAAGGATTTGGAATTTCTTATAGTTGACACTTTTGAAGTATGTCATGTGAACTTTCATTTAGGCTTTGAATGGGAGAAAAAGGCCTTGTGGTTTAGGAGTTATGACCTTGCAAAGTTGGTACCAAATCACTTTTGTCCCATAACTTAGAAAATTTTAAGTTTCTCATGGTTGCCCCTTTTGCAAGAAACCTCACTTTTCTTGATTTTTCTTGATGAATGATGATAAATATCATACATTAACATTGTGTTTGACTTATGGGAACCATATTTGTGAAAAATTCCAAAAAGTCAAACTTGATTTTAGGCACAGTTGACTTTTTGTCAGATGAATTCTAAAATGTGTGATCCTTGATGAAATCAAGTCATTGACCTAATTCAAACCTAATGGATGGATTCGATAGGTGTTTTAGGGTGTCTTGAATCATGTCCCAAGGATTGGGAACATGTCTTGGTCAAAAGTCAAAGATACAGTTCACTTTTTCTTCAAAACCCTAATTGTGGTCCAGATGAAATTGAAACTTGTGAACCAAGCTTCTTGGATCAATCCATTATTGTAAATAGATCAATGTGGTGTATTTGAGGCCATAAAATCATGTCTTGAGGCTTGGGTTCATGTCTTGCCTCCAAAGTCAGCTTAGGGGTGAATTAGGTCTAGAAACCCTAATTCCTGATTTTTTATGAATGCTTCCCCTGAGGTTGCTTTGACTTGATGATTGGATCAATGAGGTCCCTTTAAGCTTCTTGTATCATGCTTTGAGGTATTGGCTCATGCCTAGATGAAAATTTTCATCGGAGGCCTTGGTCAACCAAAACCCTAATTTGGTGACACTGGCGACCTTGAGGCTTGATCCACTTGGAATGTTTCAACCTTGTGCTCGATTCTTGATGTGGGAGCCCTCTTGATCCTTTATAGGTGTTTGAGAAGCTAGAAAAGTTGAGGATCATGTCCTTTCTTGAATGATCCTTTGTTTAAGTGCTCTGGGAGGGCTTAAAACCCTAAATTTTGGTTGAGGTGAGTGCTCAACAATCTTTGAGAGGATTGATGAGGCATGATGGTGCATCCATATTGTGGTGATGATTCACACAATGATGGGAAATCTTGGTGGTCAAAATTTGGGATATGACAGTAATATAATTAAAACACGGTGGTTTAGAAATGCTTATAGTTTTCACAAACAACTGCCTTAATATGCATTTATCAAACTAATAGACTCAAATTAGAAACAATGCAAAATCTAGCAAATAACTAATGTACGACCACTCTCATAAGAAGAAAAAGTGAACAGTGAAAAAACTTGGCTCAAACCTTACTAGTTAAGGTATTTGGAGATTTGGTACAAGTAGTCGTCTTCTATTTTCTTTGTCAAATTGTCAATTTGCAAAGGATCTTCCATGATGATCACTTTTGTTCATTCATTTCTGGTGACTTTTTCTTTTCCTTTTTCATAATAGCACAGGTAAGGTAGCAAATCAAAACTGTAAGATATAAAATTAGCAAACATTTTCATTAATCAAGCAAAGAGAAGAAGAAAAAGGGAAGATAAATCTTGATAGTTTGTTAGTATTCTTCCTTGGATCATATTACAAAAATGGAAATAAAACAAAAAACTGGAAAATACTAAAAGTCCTAAGTTATATTTCATAGGATTTGAAGAAGTCATGCACTTGATCCATCTCATCCATGAAAACTTGATCTTGCCTCCTCCAGATAGTCCTCATCTCTTCCCTTCGGTTTTCCAAGGCTTGGTCTTACTATCTAAAATGTGTTTCCGTGGCTTAAGTTGTTGGAAACTGCTCCCTTAGGTTCTGAATCGACATGTGGTATATGTTCTCATTAGAGAACGATCCCAATATGGGAGGTTCGTAGTAAAATTTGGGTGCCACTTCGGTGGCCAAACTCCTCATGCCTAGAGCGTACTCCTCAAGCCTATATAAACGTTCGGGTGCATGTTATTGTTGTTGTTGTTGATGTAACACTCTAATTTTTCCCCGCGTAATTATAATAAAAATCAGAGTAAATTAAAACAATCATATAATTAGGATGTTACTTTTCAACATAAACATGCTCATACTGTCAGATATGTAACACATATAAGATTTCACAAACATAATAATAATTATAATAAAAATAATAATCTGAACTTCAACTTCTTCAAAATATTACTAGCAGCGGAAAAAAACATCATCAACTAATTATTTCAAACTATTTAAAACATAATCATAGTCAAATAATAATCATAATAATTTAGTCAAATAAAATCTCCACCAAACATAAATTAAAATAAATAACGTTTCACCCCCAAGTGTTACATATCAGAGCAGACATCGACTCAATAAAAACATAAGAAAGAGCAAGCTCTTCCACTCACATCCAAGCCTCTACTGCAGATTATCTGCACAATGCCCATGTAAAGGAAACATTCAAGCAGAAGAGATATAAAGAAATGCATAATAATATGTAAGCACACAAATAACATATGCATAATCACCCATTCCATATCTCACACTCCAAACAATCCAATTACCATAATGCAACAAGTATGCAATGCAATGAGACTCAACAACACGACTCAATACATGTGGTACTAGTAGTGACCTCTCAGGCTCACTCACTCCTGATTCCCACCATAGGATCATATCACACTAAAATTATTATTATCACCATAGGTAACGCTTCACTAATTCCATCACCATAGGAATTAGCTACTCGCACCCGATCCGTCACAATGGGATCGAGGCTCACCAAAAATATCATTAGCATCACCATAGGTAATGCTTCACAGATATCCACCTAGAGCCTGCTACTCGCACCCAACCCCCACCATAGGATTGAAGCTCACCAAATACAGACCACAGTCCAAACACCATGATGCATGATTCATACAAGACATGCAACAACAACACCGTGTACAATGACCTTCACCTTAATCAATGTACTACGCCAATGTTGGCCATCATGCATCATTCACATGATATAAACATTCAGCAATAATAATATAATAATATAGCAAGCAACAACATCATATTCATTCATGTTCCACAGTACAACACACAAACCACACATCATCCAACTCCGTCACACAACATTTAAATCAATTCCAGGTACTGGAATTATTTTTAAATGAAATTTCATTGCGTTTGATTTCCAACGTTTCGAAAGACACCTCAATCGGATACCCGAAACTCAAGTTATGATTTTCGAAGTTTTTTGAATTTTTCCTCCTAGTGTACCGATTACACCAAAACCAGTAACCGGTTACACCCCCCAAAAATTCATTTTTCACATTTGTAAGTTATCTTATGTGTAACCGGTTACACCAAAAGTGGTAACCGGTTACCACTGCGACAAAAGCAGTTTTTTGCTATATTTTTACACAAAAATCAGTTTCCAAAGTATCCCAAAACTCCAAAATTGTCATACCAATTCATAACTCGGGTTCCGACTTTGATTCCAAATATCACACAACAATACAAACAACTCATAATCACAACATCCAACTAACACACAATCCAAAGAACATCAACACACAATTTCAATAGCATCAACACAAAATCACATCATTATACATCAAATTGCTCACAACATAGAGTATATAAAAACAATTCTAGAGAGATTAGGACATCCACCCATATGTTATCATGCAATATCCTATACGAAAGGAAATCTCACCCTTACCGGGTTATTCCTAGCAATTATACTTCAACAATGGTGTGTTCTTCCTCTTCTTCCTCAAGCACTAGCTCTCTTCCCCTTCTCTCCCTTTCCCCCAAGTTTTTCATGTTCTGACAGTTTCTCACTATTCCCCTCTTTTTCTTATTTTAATTCATTCCAATAATTTCAATTTCACCTTATTCTAACTAATAAAGTAAGTATTTATTTTATTATATTATTTTAACAATAATACTCAAATAATTACTACAATCACCACTAGTTATTTAAATTATTCCAATTTAAATAATAATAACAATAACACTCCCCCACTACCCCATGTCTCAACACTTTTACTCACACACCCACACACCTTAAATTGTACCTTCTAAGGCCACTACCCTTCATCTAAGGGTCCCTTTAATACCACCAAAGCATCAACAAGTACACACACAATCATACAATTATTTATGAAAATTAATTAAAATAAATTGGGACGTTATAACTCTCCCCCACTTAGAACATTTTTGTCCATGAAAATCTACCTGATGTGAACAACTCTGAATATGACTCTCGCATCCCACTCTCCAACTTCCACGTCATATTCCCTCTTACAGCTTTTCCCTAAACTACCTTCATGAGAACAATCTATTTGCCTCTCAATTGTTTCAATTCATGGTCTTCGATTCTTACAGGCAAAGCTTCAACTGTAAGATTATGCCTCACTTGCACATCATCCATAAGAATCACATGCGACAGGTCTGGAACATACTTCTGAAGTTGTGAGACATTGAACACATCATGCAAGTTCGAAAGATTAGGCGGAAACACCACCCTATAAGCAACCGCTCCAGTCCTCTCAGAAATCTGATACAGACTGATAAACCGAGGAGTAAGCTTCCTCGACTTCAAAGCACGCTCAACACCGGTCACCGGAGTGACTCTCAATAATACATGGCCTCCCTATTGAAATTCAATATCATTCCTCCTCTTATCATGGTAACTCTTCTGCCTACTCCGCGGAGCTTTCATCTTTTCCTGAATCAATTTCACCTTCTCAGTAGTCTGTTGGACAATCTCAAGTCCAAGCACTACATTATCACCAAATTCATGCCAACACAAAGGTTTCCAACACCTCCGACCATACAATGCCTCAAAAGGTGTCATTCTAGTGCTAGAATGGAAACTATTATTGTAGATGGCAAATATATTTGGAGCCAAGTTGTATGGTCGGTCAAGGCTAGACGTGAGTTCAGCTATGAAAGCAAGAAGGGTCGAGTAGCACCAAGAGCTAGGCAAGAGACATTTACAACCCGGGCCGGTTAGAGAGCCCAACTTCCATCGGCCGAATTCCTACGAGGTCGGGTTCTATACACCATCAACCCGGCACCGACGCCGGTCATGAACTTAACAAGGCACACTAACAGTTGTAACGGTGGCGGCGCATCAATGCAAACATTACCAGGTCTTCAAAGCATGCATTCATGAAGAGGAGTTACGACAATGATGGCCATGCAACGTCAAAAGGCCAAGAGACTTCTCTTAATGGCATACCTTAAATGAAGACTGATAAAAGGCTATAAAAGGGGCTCCCACACGAGGGTTAAGCAAGAGACATTCATCTTGAGACAATATACAGCACTTGTATAGCTCTCAAATCCTCAAACATACTCAAACAGTATAGACAGCGTAGTCTTCTCTACCCTAAAGTAGAGGACTAGCACTTTTGGTGTATCTAACCAGTTTTGGCTAGAACATTTGGCGCCCACGGTGGGGCCTAGGTAAAACTCTCCCAGGCCACACTTTACACTAAAAACATGTCTTCTAAAGGAGATCCTCCAAACATGGCTCAACTGCTAGCCATGATGGAGACCATGCGCCAGCAGAATGAAACGCTGCAAGAGAGCATATAAGTTTTGCAACAACAAAGACAGGCTGACAACGACTGTGAGGAGGAGGTTCTCGAGCCACAACCTCTTTCTCAAGAGATATGGGACAACCACGTCCCAGAAAACTTCAAAGCACCATCACTAACTTCTTATGATGGGAAAACGAATCCTCTGGAGCATGTTATTGCCATTAACAATCAAATGGCCATAGTTGCCCCTTCGGATTCACTAAAGTGCAAACTCATGGCCGGTACCTTAAAGGATGTAGCTCTAAGATGGTACATGAGCCTTCCTCGACTCTCCATCGTAAGCTACCAAGACTTGACTAAGAAGTTAGTACAATACTTCTCGGCAAGCAAGCGCCGGATGGTGTCTACTACCACACTATTCAGTGTTTGACAGAAACAGTCAGAATTACTACATGAGTACCTAGATCGATTCAATGAGGAAACCCTCAAAGTTTCTCATCCAAACCAGAAACTATTAGTGGGAGCTTTTAAACATGGACTACGAGTCGGACAGTTCAATGAGTCGTTAGCTCAGAAGCCGGCTATCAGCATGGATGAGATCACTACTCGGGCTGAGTGTTACATCAAAGGAGAAGAAAGTAACCAAGAGAAAAGAACCCGGGACAGCAGTGAAAAGACAAAGAGCAAGGAAGAGGTGTCGAATAGGATAAATAAGCATCCTCGGGGAGCTATGCATGAGCGACATGCTCCCAGGACATACAAATAGTCATATGAGCCGGACAGCGATCTCACCCCATTGAATACAAGCATGGGAGATATCTTTAAAGAGGTCGGCCATATGAACTTGTTACCGGAGCCTCACTGTCCCAAAAGAGCCAACACTATCATGGGAAGGCAACCTGAGGCTTGGTGTGATTACCACCGTGTACGGGGACATCACACCGAGGTCTGTCAATAGTTGAAGAAAGAAATTGAAGCTCTAATCTAGAGAGGTCGTCTCTTGGCATATGTGAAGGATTCTCAAACACAAAATAACAAGACAAGTCCCTGCCGAGACGACCCAGGACCAGAAAAGTCATCCCGGAAGAAGAGTTCAGATGCTGAAGAAGGTCACGAGACAAAGACAGTTCAACACACGCTAAACACCATCACTGGAGGGTTTCCTGGTGGTGGAGAAACAAGTTCATCCAGAAAGAGATATGCTAGGGCAGCCATGCATATCGATCAAAGATCCCCAAAGAAACTAGAAGGCAACTTAGATGTTGTAACATTCTCAAAATGAGACGCCATAGAAGTCCTAGCTCATGAAAATGATCCCATGGTTATTAAAGTACAAATAAGAGACTGAAGCGTGAAAAGGGTATTGATAGACCCCGGAAGCTCAACCGACGTACTATATTGGGATGCTTTCAGAGGAATGGGGCTCGATACGACCAAGTTATTACCATTCAAAGGCTGTCTAGTAGGATTCTCAGGAGAATAGGTGCAAGTGCTCGGTCACCTAGCGTTGCCGACCACCTTTGGCAACACAAATAATGCGAAGACCATCCAAGTAAGGTACCTGATAGTTAACGCTACTTCACCCTATAACATCATTATAGGCCGGCCATCGTTCAATGCCCTGGAAGCTTCGCTTTCAACTATGTATTTGACCATGAAATTCCCACTCGGAGATGGCCGAGTTGGTATTGTCGAAGGCGACCAGGGGCTGGCAAGAAAGTGTTATAAGGATAGCCTAAAGTTGAAAAGAAAGGAACCCGCAGGAGAAGCAGATCCCAAGAATACCCTCAAAGTTCACCTGGTCGAAATAGACCCACATGATGATTCAATTGAAGACAACATAGTGCCCAACGAAGAAACAAAGAAAGTCCAGATTGGGCACCTACCATCCCATGTTACACACATCGGCGTCAACCTGTCTCCCGAAGAGGAGAAAGAGGTCGTCCAAACACTAAAAGACATTGTGGATCTTTTCGCCTGGAAGCCTTCAGACATGCTAGGGATAGATCCCAATTTCCTGTGCCATCACTTAGCAATCGATCCAGATATCAAGCAAGTTTCCCAATAGAAAAGAGAGGGTGGTGATGAAAATAGAAAAGCAATTGCAGAGGAAGTCGAGAAGCTGTTACAGGCCGGGTTCATCAAGGAGATCAAGTATCCGACCTGGTTATCAAACTTGGTGATGGTAAAGAAGAAATCTTGGAAATGGCGAATGTGTGTGGACTTCATGGACCTCAACAAGGTGTGTCCTAAAGATCCGTATCCACTTCTAAACATTGACCAGCTGATAGATGCTACGTTTGGGTTCCGTTTGCTCAGCTTTATGGATGCATACTCCGGGTACAATCAAATACGGATGAATTCAATTAGATGCACCAAAAATCGCCGTCATGACCCATCAGAGCAATTACTATTATGAGGTCATGCCTTTTGGACTCAAAAATGCTGGGGCTACTTACCATAGGCTAATGGATAAGGTGTTCGCTACTCAGATAGGTCGGAATCTGGAGGTCTATGTGGATGACATGGTTATCAAGACAAGCGCAAATTGGTCACATGTAAATGATTTAATAGAAATATTTGCATCCATAAGAAGCTACAACATGAGACTGAGCCCGAACAAGTGTACCTTTGGAGTGCAATTCAGGACGTTCCTCAGATTTATTCTCACTAGCCGGGGAATAGAAGGAAACCCGGACAAATTCCAGGCTATAATTGATATGAGAAGTCCAACCGCAAAAAAGGAGGTCCAACAGCTGACAGGGAGACAAGCTACATTGTCACGATTTTTATCATGTGCAGGAGACAAATCAATATACTTGTTTGCCTCTATAAGGAAGTCTAAGGAGTTTGAATGGACAAAGGCATGTGAAGAAGCTTTTCAAGAAGTAAAGCATTTTTTGTCCTCGCCTCCTATCCTGGTAAGGCCCAAAGAAAACGTGCCTTTGGTCTTATACTTGTCGGTCACGGATAAAGCCCTTAGCTTGGTTTTAGTACAAGATGGAGAAGACAGAGAGCGACACGTGTACTTTATCAGCAAAGTTCTAAAAGGCCCAGAGCTAAGATATCAGAAGATTGAACGGTTGGCGGTGGCAGTAGTTATCACAGCTCGGAAGCTGAGAAATTATTTTCAAGGTCACCCTATCACAGTCAAGACGAATGACCCAATTAAACAAATACTGAAAAAGCCCAACTTAGCAGGAAGGATGGTCAAGTGGGCAGTGGAACACTCTGAGTATGACATCAACATTGTGCCCAGAACCAGTATCAAGTCATAGACACTAGCCGATTTTGTGGTAGAATTATGCGCACCATCTGGAGAAGAGATCTCAAACAGATGGACCCTCTATGTGGATGGATCTTCAAATCTCAAAGGAAGCGGGGGCGAAATAATTCTAGAAGGACTCGGAGATCTAACATTGGAATACTCTTTATGTTTCAATTTTCAAGTTAGCAACAACCAAGCAGAGTAAGAAGCTTTGATTGCTGGAATGAAATTGGCGAGAGAGGGCGGAGTAACACACTTATTAGTGAAGACCGAATCCCAGCTAGTGGTCAGACAGATGGAGAACGAGTACCAGACAAAGGATTCCACCCTGATAAAGTACCTTCAGAAAGCTTTAGGTATATCCAAAGCGTTCTCAGAATTCGAAGACATCTACATCCCAAGAGAAGACAATACCCAGGCCGACCTCCTAGCCCGATTAGCAGGCTCAAAGAATTCAGGAATGAATAAGACTGTGATCCAAAAAGTTCTCGAAGCACCCAACATTCAATCAGAGGTAGTATTAACAATAGAGGATGTCCAAGGATGCATGAGACCCATCATTAGATATCTGACCCAGGAAATATTACCTGAAGATGTCAATGAAGCCTGGAAGATTAAAAGAATAGCTTCCCGATACGTCATAATCTGGGACACGCTATACAAGATGGGTAGGTCAACGCCTATGCTCAGATGTGTGTCAGAGCCTGAGATTGAACTGGTAATTAAAGAGGTCCACGAGGGAGCCTGCGGAAGCCACACGGGTGGGAGAGCACTATCCGTAAAAATCCTAAGAGTCGGGTACTACTGGCCGCATATGATGCGAGATTGCGTTGTGTATGTTAGCAAGTGTGAAAAGTGCCAAGTATTCACTCCATTTAAACATCTACCAGCTGAGTCACTCCATTTGATTTCATCCCCATGGTCGTTCCATCAGTGGGGAACTAACATCCTTGGACCATTCCCAGTTGCTTCAGGAAAACTCAAGTTTCTAATCGTTGCAGTTGACTATTTCACAAAATGGGTGAAAGTCGAGGCTGTTGATCGGATCTTTGCCGAGAGGGTTCCCAAATTTTATTGGCGGAATATCATATGTCGTTTTGGATTTCCGGGAATCATAGTCTCGGACAATGGAGCCCAATTTGCAAGCACTTCTTTCATAGACTTTTGCAGGGATTATGGAATAAAAAAAGGTTCACATCTGTGGAACACCCCCAAACCAATGGTCACGCAGAAGCTGCAAACAAGGTTATCCTAGGAGGAATAAAAAAGAAGTCGGGGGAAGAAAAAGGAATGTGTGTAACACCCCCATTTTAATTATTTAGACGTCTCGTGTTATTTAATTTGTGTGACCTTGTTTGGGGGAGTGTTTGAGTGCGTCTAAGGCTTGCCCTTAGTTAGGAAGGTGGGTTGGTGAGATAAAGTCTTTAGATTAATATTAATAGGGGTATAGTTAATAATAATAATAATTTAATTAATGATAGTAATATTATTATTTTTTTATTATTATTGTTATTATTGCTATTATTATTAATTAATTTAATTAAAATTGGATTAAGAGAATTAGAAGAGGTTTAGGGAAAATAGAAAGGTTTTGGCACGTGAAACGAGGAATAGAGAACCAAGAGGAGAGAAAGAACAAGGTGTGCTAGGGCTTGATCTTCTTCCCCAATTGTCCAGATTTTCTGTAAAGATTCGAGGTAAGGGGGAGAGACGGGTTTAATATTGGTGATTTATTCATGATAGGGTAGTGGGGAGTCCTTAACCCCGTAGGAATTTGTATGCAAACTGTTGTGTTGTTGATCTGTTGTATATGCCTGCTATGATAATGAAATCGTGCATGTTTTGATTGGTGATAATATGAATTTTTGTTGTTGTTGCTGTTGTATGAACATCTGTTACAGATCTGTTGTTTTTTATTCAAATTGGGAGAACGATTTGAGATTATAGACCTATAATACATGTAGTAATTCTAGGTACAAGAGAAAAGATGAAAATTGGACCTAAAATTTAGGTAGAAATGATTATAGGACTGGTTGGAAGTGAAGAAGTGTGGAAATCGTAGAAGCGTGCAGAAGGGTAAGGTCTCTGGTGATTTGCGTAATGGATCTGGCTATACGCGTATGGGGCTAGGCCATACGCGTATGGGAGTGAAGGAAAGGGAGCCTTACGTGTAAGTGGAGCTTGAGGGGAGGGTTTGGCACGACCCTCTGCCCATACTCGTATGGTACGTGTATGATTGGCAAGGCAATACGCGTATGGAGTAGCCATACGCGTATGTAGATCTGAGAGTTGGAAATTGAAGGAAAAATGGGTCTCTGCCCATACGCGTATGAAGTTGGGCAATACGCGTATGGCAGGGCGAGGCAGGAGGCCTTACGCGTATCAGATGGGGGTATACGCGTAAGGAAGGGCGAGGGAGCAAGTCATACGCATATGACTCAGGTCAATACGCATATGGACAGCAGTGGTACATAATTTCATATTTTCGCGATTTCTTTCCCGTCTTCGCATCGGAATTGTTTTCCCTTGGTTTAAGAGGTTGGGGATAGTTGCCAGGTGCTGAGAAATAAGACATGGGTGATGAAAACATTAATTTTAATAATTTTAATTAATTAATTAGTTAATTGGGTGTTTGGTGTGTATGAAGCAAATTACATGACGATGGTGTTGATGATATGTATGATGTGATCAGGAGGATCGTGTGCATGTATTTACGCTTGTATACATGTTTTGGTGTGCATAGTTGAGTCTTGCATTTTCATGGTTATTGTTGGGGTGAATCATTGCTCAGGAGGAGTGTATGTGATTCATCCGTACTCCTATATGGAGAATGGTGGGGGATAGATCATTGCCAAGTAGAGGTGTATGTGACTATCCGGGGTTCGATTGAATGAACCAATGAGTCGATACCGCATGCATGGTGTCGTGTTGCATTACATTATTATTTAATGTTGTTGATGATATTGGACAGTAGGTCGTGTTGGTGTATTGTTGACTTATATATGTGAATGCTACCTTGTTATCATGTATTTATTCGCCGATAATATTGAATTTGATTTCTCACCCCTTTGTTGTTATTGTGTCTGTGCTTCTTCGAAAGTATAGATAATCCAGGTACTTAGATAGCTTGGATATTGGTGTTGCTGATCGAGTCCATAGAAGTGCTCTGATACGTAACACGGGATTTTGGGGATTTCATTCATTTTGTTATTTGTTATTCTTTTTGTTACGTATCTTTATTTTTGACGAACATTATGGCAAACCACGATTTTATGTGGAGTTTTGGTGTTATTGGCAGACGGCCATAAATCGAATAATTGAATAAATTTTTTCCACTGTTTGATTTTATTAAAATAAAGGAGATTTGTTTTGTTGGCTCTTAATGTGACATTCCACTTAGTGAAAACTCTGATTTATATTTAATACTTTGTTTATTTTTAAAATGGGAAAGTGGGGTGTTACAATTGGTATCAGAGCAGGTCGGTCCGTACGGCCAGGTGTTAGAGTTGAGTTTGTCCTTAGAATAGGAGTTGATTCGGTGTTCTGACCTTATGTTAATTGTTGAACAGTATGGCAAGAAGGAATGATGCTGCTCTTTCTGCTGCAATGCAAGCCATGGCACAGGCTATAGAGAATGCCAATCAGGCTGGAGGTGCTCAGTTTCGTGACTTAGCACAGTTCTAGAGCAACAAGCCGCCTATTTATGAGGGAGGTATCTTAGATCCGGAGGCTGCACAGAAATGGCTGAAGGCTGTGGAGAAGATCTTCAGGACCATGGGATGCAGTGATGCTCAGAAGGTACGGTTTGGTATGCATATGTTGGAAGGAGAGGTTGAGGCTTGGTGGGACAATAGTCGTCAGAGATTAGAAGCTGCAGGTACTGAGATTACTTGGGCTGTGTTTCAAGCTGAGTTTCTGGAAAAGTATTTTCCGGAAGACATTTGTAGTGCAAAGGAGGTTGAATTTCTAGAGCTGAAGCAGGGTGATAAGACTGTTGCTGAGTATGCCGCTAAGCTTGAGGAGCTGGTTCAGTATTGTGCTCATTACAATACTGAAGAAGCTATGACTTCGAAGTGTTTGAAGTTTGAGAACGGGCTGCGTCCTGAGATCAAATTGGGTATTGCTTGTCAGAAGATAAGAAACTATCCAGAGCTGGTAAGCAGAAGCAGAATTTATGATAATGACAATAGAGCCAGAATTGCTCATTACAAAGTTGTGAATGAGAAGAAAGGTAAGCAGAGATTTGGAGGTACTCTTTACAGTGCTCCAGCTGATAAGGGGAAATAGAAAACTGATGTGGGAAAGAAACCAAAGGAGAAGAGAGAAGGTGCTGATACTCTCAAGTGCTTCAGATGTGGTGGTGCAGGTCACCGTGCTAACAACTGTCAGAATGAGATGAAGAAGTGTTTCAAGTGTGGAAAAGCAGGTCATGTTATAGCTGATTGCAGAGCCACTATGCCTACTTGTTATAATTGTGGAGAGAAGGGTCACATCAGCACCCACTGTGAGAAGCCGAAGAAGTCTCAGGCGTCTCAAACTGGTGGGAAAGTGTTTGCCTTGGTGGGAGCCCAATCCACTGAGGAGGAGAGTTCCGTCAAAGGTACTTGCTTTATTAAATTAGCAGATTCGCTATCTAGCAAGGAGTTGAGGACGTTGTTGGAGGACGAAGCGAAGCTGTTTGCGGTGTTTGCCTCGTTCTCTGTTGAAAGCAAGACTTCAGTTAATGAATTACCAGTAGTGAATGAATTTCCTGAAGTGTTTCCAGATGACATCACAGAATTGCCTCCGACAAGGGAAGTTAAATTCGCTATTGATCTTGTACCGGGTACCAGACCTATCTCTATGGCACCATACAGGATGTCTGCATCAGAATTGGCAGAGTTGAAATCTCAGGTCGGGTAATTGCTCGATAAGAAGTTTATCAGACCAAGTGTGTCACCGTGGGGAGCTCTAGTGTTATTGGTGAAAAAGAAGGATGGTAGTATGCGTCTGTGCATTGATTACCATCAGTTGAATAAAGTAACCATTAAGAATAAGTATCCACTTCCGAGGATTGATGACTTAATGGATCAGCTGGTAGGAGCTCGTGTTTTCAGCAAAATTGATCTGAGGTCGGGTTACCATCAGATTAGAGTAAAGGAAGGTGATATTCAGAAGACTGCTTTCAGAACTCGCTACGGACATTACGAATATGCAGTGATGCCTTTCAGAGTGTCTAACGCGCCGGGTGTATTTATGGAATATATGAATCGTATTTTCCATTCTTATCTGGATCAGTTTATTGTGGTATTTATTGATGATATACTGATTTACTCTAAGTCTGACAAAGAGCATGCAGGTCACTTGAGAATTGCATTGCAGGTGTTGAGAGATAATAAATTGTTTGCAAAGTTCTCGAAGTGTGAATTTTGGTTAAAGATCGTGAGTTTCTTGGGTCATGTGATTTTTGGTGATGGTGTAGCGGTGGATCCCTCTAAAGTAAGTGCAGTACTTCAGTGGGAAACTCCAAAGACCGCAACGAAGATTAGAACCTTTTTGGGTTTGGCAGGTTACTATAGAAGATTCATTGAATGGTTTTCTAAATTGGCGTTGCCATTGACTCAGTTGACCAGGAAGAATCAAGCTTTTGTCTGGGATGCTGCCTGTGAGGAAAGTTTTGAGGAACTGAAGAAGAAGTTGACTACAACACCAGTGTTAATTTTACCAAGTCCAAATGATTCTTTTGTAGTGTATTGCGACGCGTCTAAGATGGGATTAGGCGGTGTGTTGATGCAAGGTGGCAAGGTAGTGGCTTATGCTTCAAGACAGTTGAGGGTGCATAAGAGAAACTATCCTACTCATGATCTGGAATTAGCTGCAGTGGTGTTCGTGTTAAAAATCTGGAGACATTATTTGTATGGATCAAGATTTGAAGTATTTAGTGATCACAAAAGTTTGGAATATTTGTTCAACCAGAAAGAATTGAATATGAGGCAGAGAAGGTGGTTAGAGTTCTTAAAGGATTACGATTTCAATTTGAGTTACCCTCCGGGAAAAGCTAATGTTGTGGCAGATGCTCTGAGTCGGAAGACAATCCATATGTCTGCGTTAATGGTGAAGGAAATGGAATTGATTAAACAGTTCAGAGATTTGAGTATGGTTTGTGAAACTACACCGAAAAGTATCAGATTGGGTATGCTGAAGGTGAATAATGACTTTTTGGATGTAATTAAGGAAAATCAGAAAATGGATGTGAAATTAGTGGACTTGATGCCTGCAGGAGGATATGATCCTGATAGTGACTTTAAAGTGGATAATGTTGGTGTGTTGAGATTCCGGGGTAGGATTTGTGTGCCGGATAATGAGGAATTGAAAAAGGCAATCTTGGAAGAAAGTCATCGGAGTAGCTTGAGTATTCATCCGGGAGCTACAAAGATGTACCATGATTTGAAGAAGTTGTTTTGGTGGTCCGGTATGAAGAGGGACATAGCTCAGTTTGTCTACGCTTGTTTGACATGTCAGAAGTCAAAAGTAGAGCACTAGAAGCCTTCGGGATTGATGCAACCGTTAGAGATTCCTAAATGGAAATGGGACAGTATTGCTATGGATTTTGTGACTGGTTTGCCAAATACGGCAAGAGGCTTTGATGCTATTTGGGTAGTGGTGGATCGACTTACGAAGTCTGGACATTTTATACCAATTAACATCAGTTTTCCGTTGTCGAAGCTGGCGGAAATTTATATCAGGATAATTGTGAAGTTACATGGTGTTCCGTCGAGCATAGTGTCGGATAGAGATCCGAGGTTTACTTCAGAATTTTGGAGGAGTCTGCAGGAAGCCTTGGGTTCTAAGTTGAAGTTGAGCTCGGATTATCATCCACAGACCGATGGTCAGTCAGAGAGGACCATTCAGTCGTTGGAGGATTTGCTGAGAGCCTATGTAATGGAAAAAGGTGGTGCGTGGGATACTCATTTGCCATTGATTGAGTTCACGTATAATAACAGTCACCATTCTAGCATCGGAATGGCGCCTTTCGAAGCTTTGTATGGTAGGAGGTGTAGGACACCTCTATGTTGGTATGAAACAGGTGAGAATGTGGTGCTTGGACTTGAAATTGTGCAACAAACTGCTGAGACAAGTCAGATGATCTGTGAGAAGATGAAAGCGTCTCAGAGTAGACAGAAGAGTTATCATGATAACAGGAGGAAAGATTTGGAATTCAGTGAAGGTGATCACGTGTTCCTAAGAGTTAACCCAGTGACCGGTGTGGGTCGTGCTTTAAAATCCAAGAAGTTGGATCCTAAGTTTATTGGACCGTATCAATCCTGCAGAGGGTTGGTACAGTGGCTTATAGGATGGCGCTGCCGCCTGAACTTTCGAACTTGCATGACGTGTTTCATGTGTCGCAACTTCGGAAGTATGTTTCAGATCCGTCTCATGTGATTCAGAGAGACGAAGTTCAGATCAGGGAGAATCTTACCGTAGAGACGATGCCGTTGAGGATCGAAGATCGTAAGATGAAACAACTTAGAGGAAAGAAGATACCTCTGGTGAGAGTAGCTTGGGGAGGTTCTGCAGGAGGCAGTGTGACCTGGGAATTGGAAAGTAGGATGCGAGAGTCGTATCCAGATTTGTTTCCATCAGGTAATTTTTGAGGACGAAAATAATTTAAGTGGGGGAGAGTTGTAACACCCCATTTTAATTATTTAGACGTCTCGTGTAATTTTATTTGTGTGACCTTGTTTGGGGGAGTGTTTGAGTGCGTCTAAGGGTTGCCCTTAGTTAGGAAGGTGGGTTGGTGAGATAAAGTCTTTAGATTAATATTAATAGGGGTATATTTAATAATAATAATAATTTAATTAATGATAGTAATATTATTATTTTATTATTATTATTGTTATTATTGCTATTATTATTAATTAATATAATTAAAATTGGATTAAGAGAATTAGAAAAGGTTTAGGGAAAATAGAAAGGTTTTGGCACGTGAAACGAGGAATAGAGAACCAATAGGAGAGAAAGAACAAGGTGTGCTAGGGCTTGATCTTCTTCCCCAATTGTCCAGATTTTCTGTAAAGATTCGAGGTAAGGGGGAGAGACGAGTTTAATATTGGTGATTTATTCATGATAGGGTAGTGTGGAGTCCTTAACCCCGTAGGAATTTGTATGCAAACTGTTGTGTTGTTGATCTGTTGTACATGCCTGCTATGATGATGAAATCGTGCATGTTTTGATTGGTGATAATATGAATTTTTGTTGTTGTTGCTGTTGTATGAACATCTGTTACAGATCTGTTGTTTTTTATTCAAATTGGGAGAACTATTTGAGATTATAGACCTGTAATACATGTAGTAATTCTAGGTACAAGAGAAAAGATGAAAATTGGACCTAAAATTCAGGTAGGAACGATTATAGGACTGGTTGGAAGTGAAGAAGTGTGAAAATCGTAGCAGAGTGCAGAAGGGTGAGGTCTCTGGTGATTTGCGTAATGGATCTGGCCATACGCGTATGGGGCTAGGCCATACGCATATGTCAGTAAAGGAAAGGGAGCCTTACGCGTAAGGGGAGCTTGAAGGAAGGGTTTGGCACGACCCTCTGCCCATACTCGTATGGTACGCGTATGATTGGCAAGGCAATACGCGTATGGAGTAGCCATACGCGTATGTAGATCTTAGAGTTGGAAATTGAAGGAAAAATGGGTCTCTGCCCATACGCGTATGAAGTTGGGCAATACGCGTATGGCAGGGCGAGGCAGGAGGCCTTACGCGTATCAGATGGGGGTATACGCGTAAGGAAGGGCCAGGGAGCAAGTCATACGCGCATGACTCAGGTCAATACGCGTATGGACAGCAGTGTTGCAGAATTTCATATTTTCGCAATTTCTTTCTCGTCTTCGCATCGGAATTGTTTTCTCTTGGTTTGAGAGGTTGGGTATAGTTGCCAGGTGCTGACAAATAAGACATGGGTGATGAAAACATTAATTTTAATCATTTTAATTAATTAATTAGTTAATTGGGTGTTTGGTGTGTAAGAAGCAAATTACATGACGATGGTGTTGATGATATGTATGATGTGATCAGGAGGATCGTGTGCATGTATTTACGCTTGTATACATGTTTTGTTGTGCATAGTTGAGTCTTGCATATTCATGGTGATTGGTGGGGTGAATCATTGCTTAGGAGGAGTGTATGTGATTCATCCGTACTCCTATATGGAGAATGGTGGGGGATAGATCATTGCCAAGTAGAGGTGTATGTGATCTATCCGGGGTTCGATTGAATGAACCAATGAGTCGGTACCGCATGCATGGTGTCGTGTTGCATTACATTATTATTTGATGTTGTTGATGATATTGGACAGTAGGTTGTGTTGGTGTGTTGTTGACTTATATATGTGAATGCTACCTTGTTATCATGTATTTATTCGCCGATAATATTGAATGTGATTTCTCACCCCTTTGTTGTTGTTGTGTCTGTGCTTCTTCGGAAGTACAGATAATCCAGGTACCTAGATAGCTTGGATATTGGTGTTGCTGATCGAGTCCATAGGAGTTCTCTGATACGTAACACGGGATTTTGGGGATTTCATTCATTTTGTTATTTGCTATTCTTTTTGTTATGTATCTTTATTTTTGATGAACATTATGGCGAACCACGATTTTATGTGGAGTTTTGGTGTTATTGGCAGACGGTCGTAAATCAAATAATTGAATAAATTTTTTCCGCTGTTTGATTTTATTAAAATAAAGGAGATTTGTTTTATTGGCTCTTAATGTGACATTCCACTTGGTGAAAACTCTTATTTATCTTTAATACTTTGTTGATTTTTAAAATGGGAAAGTGGGGTGTTACAATGTGGGCCGAGTACCTACCCGAGATCTTGTGGTCATACCATACGACACCACATTCTACTACTCAAGAGACACCCTTCAGTATGATGTATGGAGCTGATGCATTGATACTGATGGAAATCAACACTCCGACTTGGAGGCGTAAACAATTTGATGAAGTGGTCAACATGGATAACTTGAACATCTCGGCTGACCAGATAGATGAGGTTAGAGAGACAACACGAATCAGAGAAGTCGCTGCAAAACAGAGATTGGCAAGAAGATACAACCTGAAAGTCCGACATAGGGAGTTCCAGAAAGGCGACTTGGGCGTGAAGAAAATTATAGACCCAAAAAACAAGGGAAAGCTTGCCCACAACTGGGAAGGCCTATTCAAGGTACTTCAAAAACTAAACAACGGAGCATACAAGCTGGAAACATTAGAGGGAGTATAAATACAGAGGACATGGAATGTATCTAATCTTAGGCTATATTTTAGATAATATGTAATCCAATAATGAATAAAGGATCCGGGTTTCACTCTTTTCCCTTGCAAGGGCAAGGGTTTTTAACGAGGCACATGGACTTAATTTTTTTTTATGTATTGTTTATAGGTATTCGGCTGGAGATGATGAGTTATAACTCCGAAAACTCCTATAAACGTGTTGACTTGCTCTGCGTACATAGGTCGCCCATAAATGCTCTGCGTACAAGGGTTGATTAAACCCCTATAAACGTGTTGACTTGCTCCGCTACATAGGTCGCCCATAAACGCTCTGCGTACAAGGGTTGATTAAACTCCTATAAACGTGTTGACTTGCTCCGCGTACATAGGTTGCCCATAAACGCTCCGCGTACAAGGGTTGATCAAACTCCTATAAACGTGTTGACTTGATCCGCGTACATAGGTCGCCCATAAATGCTCCGCGTACAAGGGTTGATTAAACTCCTATAAACGTGTTGACTTGCTCCGCGTACATAGGTCGCCCATAAACGCTATGCGTACAAGGGTTGATTAAACTCCTATAAACGTGTTGACTTGCTCCGCGTACATAGGTCACCCATAGAAGCTCCGCGTACACGTGTTAAACAAACACTTATAAAAGTGTCTACTCGTTCCGTGCACACAGGCCAGACAGTCCATTGTGAAGATGATGAAACATCCAAGCGTAAACATGTCAAAAGAAACTTGGGGCTTGTAGGTATCAAAGTCATACAAGACCAACTGCCAAAGGCTAATAAGAATTAGGAACAAATCTTTGATAAAAGGGCCCAACCGGGTGTTGGCTCATAAATTTGACGCCTGTATTAAGCTGGAGGATTTGATTGATGGTAAAATTCTTGGAATAGGTCCAAAGGAGTGTTCGACTGGAAATTCAAGAGGAACTTAAGAAGAAGATGCTTGTATAAAGGATATGCTGGGGACTTAGAAATATTTCCGAGAAATTGGAAATCACCTTCGACCGAGGTTACTGATGGTGTCCGACACTGAGAAATTCAAATTCAAATAAAGGAGGGAGTAATTACTCTTGTTTCGCTCCTGAGAGAGACAAGTGGCGCATATCCAAAGGGTCAGATGCATGCAACGCGACACTTGTCATGTGTTGATTGTCTTAGGAAGTTAACTGCAGTTAGTTTTAGTATTATAAATAGGAGTTCTAGCAATAGGATTCGGGGTGTTGTGTTCACTTTGTACAAGTTACTCCAAATTCACTCAAAGTATCCGCGTGTAGAGAAAAGAGTCTTGTGAGAATGTACGTGATGCAAACACCATTTACCCTTTTCAATGCAATTTACTTAAATCTTTCATTACGAACTTATCCTTTATTTAACACAAGTTACGTTTCTGCATTTTATCTTATTTTCATACTTTCGACCTTTACTGCATACCTTCGACCCTTTCCTTTACATTTTCGGCCTTTTGACTTAACATTTTTAAACGTCTTTTACATTATATTTTTAGCAAACCTTTCTTTATGAACACACTGTCGAAGTGTCTAGTTATTTAGAATTTACTTTAGATCAATTGTTAGCACATGTCCTAGGATCAATCTGATCGATCCTGTGAGTCACCAAAGTTAGATTTGGAAGATCAGTGGTTGTTTACCAATTTTCACGATAAACAAATTGGCATGCCCAGTGGGACCGTGCTAACTTCTATAGAGATTTTTCTACATTTTCTGCATTTTATTAGTCTTTTATTTGAGAGAACTTTGTTGCATGTTATTGAGAAGTGGAAAAGTAGTCACTACAAACGAAGAGAGACCAAGGAGAAGATATACTAGGAAAATGGCGACGAACACTAGTCAGCCAAACAATCCAAACCCTCGAGGGAGTGGTTCTAATCCTCAGTCAAGTAATTCAAATACCCAGCCTAGTAACACTAACCCTCAAAATGTGTCTAGGGACGATATAGTGCCACCCCCAGTTCCTTCGACAGGAGAGCCAATACCACCTCCTGTTATGTCTGAACCAATGCTATCAATGGCAGGTTCAAGGTCGACATATATAAGGGCTTACACTCAACCTGTTTTGGAATACATTGGGCCACAAGCATCGAATCCCCAGGCTCCACCAGAGGGAAGACATTTAGGCATTTTCCCCCTCCAGGATTTTCACAACCATTACCAAGGAATCCACCTTATGGAATGCCAACATCAATAATGCAAAGCCTCCAAAATGCCCCCCCCAGTATTCTCAGACAATGTAATGTCTTCGCCATTACAAGGATCGGGATCTGGGAAAAATGTGGGTCGAAACAACCAAAGTGTAGGTGTGGGGTATTCCACTCAAGGGCCTAGTTTAACCAATACCTCTATAGCATGTTTAAGACAGCAAATGGATGAGAGTAACCTATAAATGGTACAAACCTTATCCCAAACTATGGGGGAGATTTTCTAGCCCTTGATCCAAAACACTACCCAAACCAATCAGCAATTAGCAGCGCAATTGGCACGCATGGCATAATTTATGGGTGTATCAGACCCTGTACGAGGTGCAACTGTTGTGGAGAATATTCCACGGCAGAATCTAGGGGACATGCCTGAGGCAGATATAGAAAACCAGGGGATAGTCGAACCCCCTAGAGTCGAGCCTCTTAGGGTCGAACCACATAGGAACGAAGTGCCAATCCCTGTGGAGAGGGACCAAGGGGTAGTTATAGTAAACAGAAACCAAGATGCTGACCATGTTGTACAATAGGTTCGACATAACAACATAGCAGCAGATAACAACCTAGCAGCCATGGTCGAAAGGATAATGGCTCGAAATGGGGTAAATTTTGGCTTTACTAGGCCAAACTATACATCACCAATAGTAGATTACATTCTCCAATCAGAATTACCTCCTAGGACGAAGGTCCCAAAGTTTACCAAATTCTCAGGAAACACCACTGAATCTACTGTCGAACATGTATCCCGGTATATGATCAAGGCTGGAGAAATTGCAAATGACGAAAGTCTTAGGGTAAAGTATTTTCCAAGTTCTCTCGCCAAGAATGCTTATACTTGGTTTACAACCCTAACCCCCCAATTCAATCTGTAATTAGTCCCAGTTAGAACGTTTATTCCATGAATAATTCTATATGGGACAAACTAAGATTAGTTTGAAGGAATTGGCTAGCATAAAACGAACGTTTACTGAGCCAATAGACGATTACCTAAATAGGTTTCGGTTACTTAAGGCTAGGTGTTTTACACAAGTGCCAGAGCATGAATTGGTCGAAATGGCCACTGGCGGCCTTGATTACTCTATTCGAAAGAAGTTGGATACCCAGTATCTGAGAGATATGGCCCAACTAGCTGATAGGGTTCGACAGTTGGAACATTTGAAAGACGAAAAGGCTAAGTTTAATAAGGGTAAGAAGGTAGCCTATGTTAAATATAATGAGGATGTCGAAGGTTTTCACGACGAGCTGTTATACTTCGACGAGAGTGAGGTAGATGTTGCTGAGTTGAAGCAAGGTCCTCCGTGTGCTTGTAAAATGTTAGCCCCTTCGAATGGAAAAAATTCTGTCGAATCTGAGAAGAATGATAAGTTTCCAAAGAAAACATATACTTTCGATGTCACTAAATGTGACGAAATTTTTGATTTATTAGTTAAAGACGGACAAATGATAGTGCCTCCTGGCGCTAAAATACCACCTTTAGAACAAAGAAAAAAGAGGGGATTTTGTAAGTACCATAATTTTCTGGGTCATAAAACTTCTCAATGTTTTCTTTTCAGGGATCTGGTGCAAAACGCTATCCAGAAGGGCAGGTTGAAGTTCGGGGAGAAGAGCAAAGGTCAAATGAAAATTGACTCTGACCCATTACAAACAGTGGATGCCCATTATGCTGAGCCAGAAGTACATATGGTTGAAGCTGCTGATAACTTCGACTGTTCAATAAACATGGTAGAAAGTACTAAATATTTCGCCAATGATGCTGTTTTAGCCAAGGTTACTGAAGACCATTACATTAATACCATGGAGAAACTCATGACCGAGGCTGCTGATGGCTTCGACAAAGCTACTGATGGCTTAGGCGACGGGATCACTGAAGATTCCAACATGATGCTGGTTACCTAAGAAACTGCTGAGAGTTTCATTAAGATGGGAAAGGCTGCTGAAGGCCATGATGTAGACTTCTGCAATCTGAATCTTAGTGCTGATGTCGACATGGACATAAATATGGTCAAGATTACACAACATAAGACCATGGAGGTTGATGAAGCAAGCTGCCAAGAGGAGCGTAACAAAGTGGCGTATCCAAAATAGGATGAGACTATCATTGAATTCCTTCACTGCTGCCAAAAGAAGGGATCAAGTGTTATGATGTGCCCCAGATGCTGAAGGAGTGAAAAACGCAAGAAAGGGGGGTTTGAATTGGTTTTTCAAAATAATCCGTTTCTTTAAAATAACTTTCTCTTTAAAACTGTACCCCTTTTCTAAAGAAAAACAACTTGGTTAAACAAAGAGATATAAACAAGTTATGTTTATACTAGTTCACTTGAGAACCTCTCAAGTTAATCTAGTCCACCCGCCAAGGTGATTTCGCCGCTCTCAACGAGGTCTTAATCCACTATTTCAACAAAATAGTACACTGCACGAGCTACCACAGCTGGTGACTAACAACAACCTCTAGAACTCACACGTTCTAGACTTCTCAAGTAATCCAACCACACGGGTCTTACTTAAGGTACAATCTCTAAGACACATGTCCTAGACTTCTCAAGAGATCTAATCACTAAGACTCTCTTAAGGAATACAACTTTAAGTTCAAATACAATGGGTTTGCAGAAAATTGCTTCTTATCAAGTTGATAATGTAAACTAGTTTTTAGATCAAGAATGACTTAAGAAAGAGCAGAGTTAGAAGGTATTATAGCAGGTTGCGTGTATGTCTTTCTTCAAGTCTTTGAGCTTCCTTTTATAGCCGAGTGAAAAAGAGCCGTTGAGATGAAATCATGATAGCTAAGTAGGCTTACGGCTAGAAGCGTGAGGACAGGTACAAAGTCTTCTGCATGCTACGCGTCCTGTCTGTGTCAAATTGTCTTGTTTGTACTTCGCACAGTCTTCAAGAATTTTAACGTTGTAATGTGGTACAGCTGTACAGTGTGGCAGGTTTTCTTGGCTTCTCAACTACAGAGGCTTTTTGTGAGCATGAGTAAGAAGGGAAAACATTGCTCGGTTCTTGAGATTTATCAAGTCTTCGAATCATCAGCTTTGCGCTTCCAGAATCTTCAGAACTTGTCTTCAGAACCTTGTTCTCTTAATCCACTTTCTTCATATCTTCAGAGGCTTCTGATAATATTTGATTGAAGCATGAGAGTCGACTTTGGGTAGGTCTTCAGAACCCTGATCAGAGAGCGTGAGGCTTAAGCAGCTGGACTTCGTTCCATCAGAACCCTCGTCTTCAGATCTTCAGAACTCATACTCTTTTCCTTTCGGATTCAAGTCTTTGTGTTATCTTCGTTCAACTCTTTTAAGTGCATAGACGAAATGTCTTTCTTTAAACATTGCTCTGATTCTCCAGAGCATAACCTGTTTGCTAGGTTCTCACAAGTAACAACATTAGTTGTACAAAATTATTCATGCCAATACTCATTTGTTATCATCAAAACTTAGAGATAATATTGCAGAACCAAATCTTGTTCTCACAATCTCCCCCTTTTTGATGATGACAAAACTATGTATTTGATGACGCAATTTTGATATATAAATATATAACACAGAGAACATGGAAAAAGGTTTTTAGAATAGCTTATCCTTTTTATGAAGTGCTCCCCCTGAGTATTAGATTTGATTAAGGTTCGTGCTCGGGCTCCCCCTGACTTCATTAACCTTTTGAGTCTTTCTTCATCATTAGAGTTCTGAGTTATCTGCACAGAAGAAAAATACAGAAAAACAATCTAATAGAGATGATAGATTTATCTGTTTGCAATGTAAGCAGCATTGTTTTTTAGAGAATGACTATAAGATCAAACTTATCTCATTCATATACTTGCTCCCCCTTTTTGTCTTGAATCAAAAAGATAAACACAGGGTAGTCCAAGGGTTAAAAACACAGAACTAAAACTTAAAAGAGAAACAGAGGTTTATTTGCTGTCAGAGGACATCTTGTCCCAAATCTTCTTCATCATGATCTGAATATTTTCATTGACAGTATCTTGCTTGTTAAACCTTTCTCTGAAGTTCTTTTGTTCAATTCTGATTTCATCAATGGCTTATCCTAGACGCTTGATAACAGGATCAGAAGTGGAAGCAATCATAGTACTTTCTTTAGCTCTTTCAGCTTCAGCAGCTTCTTGTGCCTTTCTCGCAGCTTGCTCTTCTGCTTCTTTAGCAGCCTTTTCTTCAGCTTCTTTCTGCTTGGCAGCCAAGAACTTGAGTACTTTGACTCTTGCTTCAGCTTCTGCTCTTTCCTTAGCCTTTGCTAGTTCATTAGTTATGGTTGTATTTGAGAAACTTACAATTCTTGTAAGTTCCATGTCCAGCCATTTTTGAAAGCTTTGACAGGCACTCTCAAGTTCCATGAGCTTCGTGCTTGTACAAAGTTCCGCTCTTAGCTTAGCAAACATCTCAAGTGCTTTGTCATGAAATTGACTTGTACATTCTTCAAAGGATGTTGGAGGTGGAGCTTTGTATATAACCAGAGCGAGGTTGGATTTATCATAGTTGGTTTCAGGTGGTGGTTGCTGAGATAAGTCAATCTCAGTAGCAGCAGGTTCAGGTGGTTTTTGTTGATTGGTAGGAGAGGTTACTTCTAGATTGTCGGAGCTTATGATGTTTTCAGGTAAGACAATTTCTAGGGATTCATAAGAGGTTCCCTCAGAACTAGATTCAGTATTGGGAGCTTGAGATTTAGAGATTTGGTTTGTTGGTTCTAGTTTATTTGGTTGAGTTGTTGAGGTAGTTGTTGTTGAAATATAGGTAAAAATAGTCTCAGACAAGATTGGAGTAGTTATTGATGAGTTGGTGATTGATTGATTGGTGGTTATTAAAGGAATAGAAAAAGATGGGGGTTTAAACCTTACTTGTCGAATGGAGGTAGAGGTGATTGGTGATGAAGATGGTGCAGCAACAGATGGATTTGCATCAACTTTATTGATTTTCTCAAGAAGAAGAGCTTCTTTTCTAGAGATTTCAGTTTCATCCTTTTTCTTCTTCTTGCACTCCGCATCCTCTTCAGTGAGCTTCCTCTTACTCCTAGTAATATGCTTTGACTGAGGGACAACATCTTCAATTCTAGATTCTGCTTCTCTCATTATGGCAATGTAAGAGGCTATTGCGGTTGGATTATCTTCTTTGCAGTATAATGGATAGTTGTCTACTGGATTCCTGGTGTTTTTCACCGTGTCGGGAGAAATAGGTGTTGGTTTCACATCGACACTTGCAATCATCTTCATATGCTTAAGATTTACAGCATTGAAACCTTTTCCAACCTTTTCATTCAGATATTCCGTGGACTTTGCTTCCTTGGTAAGATAATTCACTAATCCGCTTTCAACCAGAATGTCAGAGATCAACCTTCGAAAAGGAATGTAGTTAATAATCTTCTTTTCTGGAGAGGTCGTTGTTCTCGTCTTGCGCACCATATCCCTTAAATAGTAGAATAGAATGGAGGGAAGGCACATTTTCTCATGTTTGTGCAAGTAGTACAGCCTGTGTTTTTTATTTGTGTTGGCAAAATCTGTAGCACTCTTCGCTGGTCTTGGATTGATGCATCCAAGAATGATCTTGTTCCAGATCCTCAGGTTGTCACGCAAGTTTTTGCTTTTGTAGTCTGTTGTTCCTGATTGACAGCTTTTGAAGATAGCTTTGTTGATGACTGACTCAGATTTTTCAGTTTTTCCGTACACCCTTTTTCCTTCCAAGAACTTCATTCCTAGCAATTCTGAAATAGATCTCTTAATGATGATGATCTTCTGCTCCAGAACGAATGATACCACATGAAATTCGTCTGTATATGCATGTCTCCAGAATTCTTTCACTAGATCATCAAAGCATGGACCTCTTAGTCTATCAAAGTACTTTTTTCATTCTTGAGCACCCAATTGATCAATTAGGTTAAACCCATTATCAGAGAGGTTGTTGAAATCAACATCTAGCTCTTTCAGAATAATTAGATCATTTGCATGTGTCGCACATGTCACAGGGCGAGTTTTCTAGGTGACATGGTTTGCATCAATTGAGGGAAGGGTTAATGGATTTGAAACAACTGGTTCAGTCGTTGAGAGAGTAGTAGTGGGTGTGATGGATGGGGATGGTAGTTCTTGGGATATTTGAACAGTATCTTGTTGATGAGTGTTCATCCTTACGAGGGTAAAAAAAATGAGGAATGAACTTTGAGTTGATTTTGAGGGAGAGATAGATAGAGAGAGAAATAGATGAGAGTCGATTAACTTTTTAGGTGTTAGTTCATTAATTTTAAGGGTTGGCATTAATTTTGTAAAACAAATAATAGCAGCAATATGTTAGATAGGATAGTTTATCTTTGCTAAAGAAGAACAGGTTGAGCAAGAAGTCCTAGTGTGCATTGGAACATGTTGAGCTGAAGTAGTTTCAACATCTGGAACAACATGTCGTATCAAGATGTCCCATGCAGGTTCATTCGACATCGCGCCAGAACTGAAGAGAATTTAGAATGTTGTTATGCCTTAACAGATGCAGAAGATTCAGGAAATAAATTGCAAATTCTATGTGGCGCTGAATTAAAAGGTCTGAAGATTCAAGTCTGAAATTGAGAAGAATATTGGAAAATATACACTTTCTAAATATGGAGATATTTTAGGAAGTTATAGATTGAAGTCCTAATTTGTAGCAGAAGTTTCTGCTGACTTGTAGCATCTCATTTGCTGTGTTTTTGTAGGCCCAAATCGAGTTGGGAATAAGTTATATATAGATGTTTTGTAACCTAGTTTTGTAACGCAACCAAAGATGTAAAAGTTCTAGTATTAGGGTTGGTTCCTGTACCACTCAACTTGTGAGTTAGACAGTTTGTTAGTGTGATCCTCGAAGCAGTTAAGTAAGAGGAGTATTGTTCTTGGAGGAAGCTTTTAAGTAACTCTAAGTTATGTCTTGGAAGGGTGTCTTCCTTGTTGAACTGTTGTATAGGTAAAAAGCCGTTGATGCAGTGGCAGATTGTCGACTGCTAGACATCATTGCGATGATTGGGAGTGAGAAGAGTTTCTCATAGCTAGAGAGGATCTAGGTAGAAGGGTCATTGGGTAGTGATTGAGTGATAAGCTGTAAACGGAGAGTTTAGCTTTGAATTGATACTACTAATAGTGGACTTCATCCCTGGCTTGGTAGCCCCCAGAGTATGTGTGTTAAACCGAACTGGGTTAACAATTTTGTGTGTCTTTCTTTTATTTTTTCAGTACCTTGATTATTGCTATAAACCTTGCCATTTATGTTCATGTTAGACCAGATGTCGAATGGCGTGTTATAGGACATCTGAACTCTGCACATGTACCAGAATTTCAATTGGTATCAGAGCTGGTCATTCTGTTCTATATCTGGATGAGATCCGATGGAAGATACTTTCGGGTTCATGGTCAAGGTAGAAGCTTTCTACTGAAAGGTTGTTTGAACTTGGAGAAGTTCATATAGGTGTGAGAATGGTCCCTAGAAGTGGAGGATGGACTGTTCGTGACAGGCAATGGCATGTGCTGAAGGCTTGGAGGTTTGGTTGAAAAGCTGTTGTGTTGTGGTTATGTTAGGTTTAATTTATTTTCAAACCTGTGGTATTGTGGTGTCACCTGGATTATGATGATAGGGCTGATATGTGACACCTGAAGGTTTTGAGGAGTTTGTGCTTTGATACGCTGCGTATCTATCTAAAAACTCCTGAGGTTGCAATTAAGAAGGTTGTTCTTCTCTAAATGTATATACTATGGCGATGGGATATATGCAAGACTGCTTCAACTTACTTTGTCAACGATACCTGAAGATTATTGTTCAAGTCCACTCATAAAGGCATTGATAAGTGAAGTTGTAAGGAAGAGAAGTAATTTACTTTTTCCTCTATTCCTAAAAGGGCTAATCTCCAGTCTTTGATCTCTTGATGTGTTCATTTGAATGATGTCCTATCTTGTGTTAGAACATCACGTCAGAATTGTGCTGAATTCTGTTGTCTGAAGGAATGACATAGCAGATGTTCTGGGTGCTAAACTAATGTGGTTTGATCACATGAGTTTGGAACCTACTCCTGATCTGGAAGAGGAGGCATCTGGGTGGTATGTCTAAGAATTTTCTGGCCCTGGAACTTATCTTAGATGTGTGAGTTGGTCAAGGTGTGATCAACATGTTAATTACTCCTGAGGTCAGTTTATTTCTGGTCCTTGCTGCAGGAGTGGAGACCCTGAGATTCAAGAAGTATTATCTCTAGCAGACATCTTGGACATGAAGGTAAAGATATTCATCAACTGATCAGGAGTATTCCAAATTATCATATAGGAGAATGATAGGGAATGATTGCCTTTGGAGAGTTGGATGAAAGAATACTGTTCTTGTGATCGTCTGTGATGTGATGGGTTATGATGGTTGTTTCTGGTCCCGAGACTTAAAGGGGGAAGTTTGGAGATTCGGTTGTGGAATGTGGTGTTTTCAGTTCATGATGTCAAGACTGATGTCTTAACATCTGTTGACAGAACATTCTGTTCAGAATGTTATGGTGTTTGTCTCCTGAGATCACAAGCCTCTACCTGATTTATGTACTGATGTAAGGGTAAAGCCGTAGGTGAATGTGTTCAGCAGGTGTGTTGAACAGAGAGTGCGCTCTTGAAGACATGAAGATGAGTCTCATGTTCTCCATTCATTTAAGGTATTCTTCTTGCAAAGGAGTACTGGTGGTCTTAGATAGAGAAAAGTTGATCAGATTGGGATCATGTGAGTATTGGTACAAGTGATGATTGTGTTCAACTTGTGAGTTGAATAAAGAGTGAGCTCTTGAAGACATGAAGATGCGTCTTATGTTTTCCATTCTTCAAGGTACGAAGAAGCACATGTCATTCTTGATAGGGGGAGAGTGTTACAATTTTATGCAGCTGGACGTGTGATGTTAAGGGGGAGATTGTTAATTCTGCTGCTTTTGGTTTTGGCACTTATTAGGAATTAGCATACATGAGGATTAAGTGTGCTGTGATGTGTCTTGTGCAGTTGTGATCCTTATTGGATTTGTTTAGTACAAATGGAACAGAATTAAAACAGAAATTTATTGCATTTTTGAAAGCATACAAGATTAGTAAACACAACAAACAAAGGGTCTAAAGGTTATCCCAACCCCCTGAATCAAGAAAAGTTTTCCAATCTTCATCCCATTCATCATCAGATGCTTGAAGTTGCACTGAAGTTTTTTTGATGGCCTTCATCCTTGTCTCTGATGTTTTTCTTGTTCTTGTTGCTCCTGAAGTTGCCCCAGCCATGGACAGTGGTTTGTCCTTCAATTTCTGTGGATCTGGTTTCAACACTTCCTGCATGTGTCTCTTCTCTGCATCCTTGCTAGACTGACTCATGGCTCTATCTGTGTTGCGATGTTAGAAGCTAGGAAGCTTGGTTTTTATACTGCATAAAGAGATCTTTTTTGTATCGTCCGACCAGTCAAAGTGGTCTTTGGCTTGGGAACTTGCCTTCTTGGGAATCTGTCACATTGGATACCAGAACTTCGTGTTTGGTGCCTTGGTAGAGGTTGTCCTTTTTGTATCTAAAAGGATGAGCCTAGGTCCTGTCTAGTTGTCTGATGTGGTTCCCTTTAGTTTTCTTTCGGTATAGTTGCTGGTGCTGGTTGTGATCAAGTGGTGTGTTCCTTTGTCTTATGCTGATGTCCTACATACTGTTGCAACATCGTAGTTTGTTGTGTACCATGCTTGTGGAGTTGGAAGAAGCAGCATTATCGTCCGAAGTGGCAGTTCTAACATAATGTGGATTAGAATGGCCAGATTTTGATCTTGATGGTAAGTAGTTCTGGTAATACATGACTACTCTCATGTTGAAGACTCTATTAGGGTGTTATAAGGTTGTTGCCAGTAGTGCAATCTGATCAGAATGGCTGAAGATAAGGCGGTTCCTTCTAATACAAGTAAAAGGTGGTGGCAGTCCTTATCTTGTGTTGCAAGTAATCTAAAGACATTTGTTATGGAATATGTGAGGAATTTCAAATCAAGTGGGCTTTTGTTTATTGGAATTGGCAGACCATGTATCCAAAATCAACATGGTGAGGTCTTGCTCAACTTATACCAGATTGTGTTAATATCGTTGTGATAGCATAAAGAGCATTGATTGTTAAGGCTGTTGTCCATAAGCCTGTTGCTGCAAGTAGCCTGTGGGCTGTTCAAGTTTGTACAGTGTGATGACAAACATCCTGATGGGACATATCATAGCTGTGTGAAGTTAGTGCTTATGCAGGAGAGGTCTGAAAAGCAGAATTGTTGTATCTGGGTGACTTTATTTTTCTCTGCTGGTTTGAAGGAATCTAGAAGGGATTGTGAGAAGTCGTCTTAGTATCCATTAGATAAGAAGATGTGTTTGTATAAGTTTCTGTGGAGTCTTGGGTTGATAATTTTATGAGCAAGCAGACAAACTGTTTTGGTAAGATGTCAGAACATGGTACAGGACATGTTTCTCTTAAGCCAAACAAGGAATTTTTCTGGTCGGTAGCGCAAGGATAAGGCGAAACACGTGTCTCTGCCTATGCATGGAGCGTTATTAGCCTAATTTATGGTAAGATTCAGTTGAGAAACATTAAAGGTAGTCAAGGCTGTTTTGGAAGGTAGGCATTGAATATTGAATGGAGTTTTTGGTACCTAAAATAGCGTTTCTTTGACCAAGAACCTTGACATATTCAAAGCTCGTTAATTCCAAAGTAACTGATCAGCTATTTATAGGGGTGTTCTCTTCTGCTTCAGCCAAGTGAGTGTTCTTGTTCCATAAGTCTTATGGCGTTTGTCCGTATTTGGGTAAGCATCACTTGGGCCTGGTTCTGTGAGGGCCTTCTTTGCCAATTTTTAGCTAAAAAGGGGGAGAAAGGGTGTGTGAAATGGTTTGTGCAGATGCCTTGTTTGGAGTCTGCAGTTCCAATTGTGTGCAGTGATGTCGAAGAGGGTGTCATTTCCTTGAGTTGGTGTTGAGTTCCTTGTGACTTGTGTCCTGAGTTATGAACAGAGTTGTGACTTGTGTTCTGAGTTACCTGGGTTGATAGATTGATACTTCTTAAGTTTCATCTTATGCCGCAGGTCGACTGGGGGCGTCTGATCAATTAAGGTGTGCAGAAATCTCTTATGCCACCATTGGTCCTTTATGTCAAGACAGACGTTGCTTTTCTGGAGGAGTCTTCTACAAGTAATCCAGGTCTGAGCTGGAAGGAAAAAGAAATGTGTTGTATTAAGGGGGAGTGTCAGATATCTTCTTCCTCATGTACACCAGATATCTTCTTCCTCATGTGCACCAAATGACTCCAGGACTTTCTACTTCTAAGGTCCTAATGTGCTGCCTAAAGTTATTGTGCCGTGGTGCTCGAAGGTGATGTTATGGAGCTCATAGAATATGCCGAAAAGTGTTGTCAAACATGATGTCCTAACATCCTTCAAGTATTTCCAAGAAGATGTTTCTCCATGATTGCTGTTCTCAGTAGCTACTGATGGCTACTGTTAGGTTCAGTAGTTGCTGATGACTACTGACAGTAGTATAGAGTTGTGATTGCTGCTGTAATCTGAGTTGTAATGTTTATGTATTTGTTTTAGCCAAAATTTGCCAAAGGGGGAGAATGTTAGTTCTTTAATTTTAAGGGTTGGCATTAATTTTGTAAAACAAATAATAGCAGCAATAGGTTAGATAGGATAGTTTATCTTTGCTAAAGAAGAACAGGTTGAGCAAGAAGTCCTAGTGTGCATTGGAACATGTTGAGCTGAAGTAGTTTCAACATCTGGAACAACATGTCATATCAAGATGTCTCATGCAGGTTCATTCGACATCGCGCCAGAACTGAAGAGAATTTAGAATACTGTTATGCCTTAACAGATGCAGAAGATTCAGGAAATAATATGCAATTTCTATGTGGCGCTGAATTAAAAGGTCTGAAGATTCAAGTCTGAAATTGAGAAGAATATTGGAAAATATACACTTTCTAAATATGGAGATATTTTAGGAAGTTATAGATTGAAGTCCTAATTTGTAGTAGAAGTTTCTGCTGACTTGTAGCAGCTCATTTGCTGTGTTTTTGTAGGCCCAAATCCAGTTGGGAATAGGTTATATATAGATGTTTTGTAACCTAGTTTTGTAACGCAACCAAAGATGTAAAAGGTCTAGTATTAGGGTTTGTTCCTGTACCACTCAACCTATGAGTTGGACATTTTGTTAGTGTGATCCTCGAAGCTGTTAAGTAAGAGGAGTATTGTTCTTGGAGGAAGCTTTTAAGTAACTCTAAGTTATGTCTTGGAAGGGTGTCTTCCTTGTTGAACTGTTGTATAGGTAAAGAGCCGTTGATGCAGTGGCGGATTGTCGACTGCTAGACATCATTGCGATGATTGGGAGTGAGAAGAGTTTCTCATAGCTAGAGAGGATCTAGGTAGAAGGGTCATTGGGTAGTGATTGAGTGATAAGCTGTAAACGGAGAGTTTAGCTTTGAATTGATACTACTAATAGTGGACTTCATCCCTGGCTTGGTAGCCCCCAGAGTAGGTGTGTTAAACCGAACTGGGTTAAAAATTCTGTGTGTCTTGCTTTTATTTTTCAGTACCTTGATTATTGCTATAAACCTTGCCATTTATGTTCATGTCAGACCAGATGTCGAATGGCGTGTTATAGGACATCTGAACTCTGCACATGTACCAAAATTTCATTAGGGTTTGTAAGAGAGAGAGAGAGAGAGAGAGAAAGAGAAAATGTTCTCTAGGGTTTAAAGGACAGATACCTTCTTGAGGGGATAAGCTAATAAATGTGATAAAGTTGAGTCAATCTCGAGAAAAACGATGTTCGTTCAATTTGAATAGTTAAAGTGATTTAATTTTATTTAAATCACGTGCAAAAATAATTTTCTGAATATATGACATGTTACATTTTTATCAGAACTTGAGATGCTTTAAGAAAAAGGTTCTGATGATTTGAAAATTATTTTCTTCTGACTAAACACATGAGGTTCTGAAAATGTTTTTATTCTGAATAGTATTCCATATTCAGATGTTTTAAAATGATTAGAAATCTATCTTCAGCTAAGGGTTTTGTAAAAATGTCAGCCCACTGATGGTATGTATCAATGAATTTTAAGCATAGAGTTCCTTTTTGAATATAGTCCCTAATAAAATGATGTTTTATTTCAATGTGTTTAGCCCTAGAGTGCAAAATTGGATTTTTACTTAAGAAAATAGCAGCAGTATTATCACAGAAGATAGGAATGTTACTCTCATATATCTGATAGTCTTCCATCAGATTTTTCATCCATAGCATTTGAGTACTGCATAGGGAAGCTGATATGTATTCTGCTTCAGCTGTTGAGAGAGCAATTGTAGATTGTCTCTTGCTTGACCATGAGATTAGGTTGCTTCCTAAGAACTGATAGTTTCCAAATGTGCTCTTTCTTTCTAATCTGTCTCCAGCATAATCTGCATCGCAGTAACCAGAAAGAGTATACTCTGATGTTTTCTTATACATCAGGCCAAGGTTAGTTGTTCCTTTCAGATATCGTAGAATTCGCTTGACAACGGTTAGATGTGATTCTCTTGGATCTGATTGGAATCTAGAACATAGATGTACACTGAATAATATATCAGGTCTAGAAGCAGTTAGATATAAAAGAGAACATATCATACCACGATAGAGTTTTTGACAAACCTTAACTCCTATTTCTTCCTTTCCCATGACACAAGTTGGATGCATTGGTGTTTTAGCAATGTTACAATCCATCATATTGAACTTCTTCAGAAGTTCTTTTGTGTACTTGGTTTGATGGATGTAAGTGGCCTCTGATCTTTGATCAATCTAAATTCCAAGGAAGAACTTCAGTTCTCCCATGAGGCTCATTTCAAATTCTGCCTGCATTAACTTTGAAAATTCTTCACATAGAGAAGAGTTAGCAGAACCAAAAGTAATGTCATCAACATAGATTTGAACAATAAGAATGTCATTCTTATATGTTTTATAGAAAAGAGTTGTGTCAACCTTTCCTCTGGTGAAATTGTTTTCTAATAAAAATTTGCTCAATCTATCGTACCAAGCTCTGGGAGTTTGCTTTAAACCATAGAGTGATTTTCTAAGTTTAAAAACAAAATTTGTTTTTTCTGAATTTTCAAAACCAGGAGGTTGTTTGACATAAACTTCTTCTGATATATAACCATTTAAGAATGCACTCTTAACATCCATTTGATATAGAGTGATGTTATGATTTACTGAAAAGGATATTAGCAAACGTATTTCTTCGAGTCTAGCAACTGGAGCAAATGTTTTGTTGTAATCAATTCCTTCTTGCTGACTGTATCCTTGAGCAACAAGTCGTGCTTTGTTTCTGACAACTTCCTCCTTTTCATTTAGCTTGTTCCTAAATACCCACTTAGTTCCTATTACATGAACATTCTTGGGTTTAGGAACTAGATGCCAAACATCATTTTTGGAGAACTGGTTAAGTTCTTCTTCCATAGCCAGAACCCAGTCTTTGTCCATGTGGACAGTCTTCTTTTTCGTTGAGAGGAGGTATTTTGAGTTACTTCAGTGGTTTCTGGTGTAGGATCTTACTGATCTTTAACTTCATCCGTCTTTTCCTTAGGTTCGGAGAATCTGATTTCCAAATCTGCAAGTTTCTCAACTAGCTCTGACTTTTCTGGGCCAGGCTTGTCATTGAATCTAACATGAATAGATTCCTCCACAATTCTTGATTCTGTGTTGTAGACTCTGTAGCCTTTCGAGCGTTCAGAGTATCCCAACAACAGACATTTATGTGCTTTAGAATCAAACTTGCTAAGATTCTCTTTAGTGTTAAGCATAAAACAGACACATCCAAATGGATGAAAATAAGAAACGTTGGGTAATTTATTCTTCCATAATTCATATGGAGTTTTATTCAAGATAGGTCATATAGAGATTCTATTTTGAATATAACATGCTGTGTTAATTGCTTCTGCCCAGAAGTGCTTAGCTATGTCATTTTCTTGGATCATGGTGCGAGCCATTTCTTGTAAAGTTCGATTCTTTCTTTCTATAACTCCGTTTTGTTGTGGAGTTCTAGGACAAGAAAAATCGTGAGATATTCCATGTGAATCAAAAAGTTCTTCAAAGTTTTTATTTTCAAATTCTCCACCATGATCACTTCTGACTCTGACTATTTTACAATTTTTCTCATTTTGTACTTGAGTGCAGAAGGAAGCAAACACAGAGTGTGATTCATCCTTGTGTAATAAGAATTTTACCCATGTCCACCTGCTGTAGTCATCAACGATGACTAGTCCATATTTCTTACCATTGAGATAGGCCGTTTTTACAGGGCCAAACAGATCAATGTGAAGAAGTTTCAACGGTCTAGAGGTGGAAACAACATTTTTAGCTTTGAAAGAGGTTTTTGAAAATTTTCCTTTCTAACATGCTTCACAAAGAGCGTCTGACGAATATTTCAGATTTGGTAAGCCTCTAACAAGACCAAGCTTGTTAAGCTGAGAGATTCTTCTCAAACTAACATGGCCAAGACGTCTGTGCCAGACCCATTGCTCTTCGTTTACAGAAAGAAGACATTTTACATTTTGATGTTTTAAATCAGATAATTTAATTTTGTAAGCGCTGTTTTTCCTCTTTCCATTGAATAGGACAGATCCATCCTTCTGACTTACGGCTTTACAATACTTTTGATTAAAAATGAGATCATAGCCACTGTCGCTAAGTTGATTTATTGATAACAGATTATGCATTAGACCTTCTACTAATAAAACATTCTTAATGGAAGGAAGCTTACCATTTCCAAAAGTTCCGGAGCCAATGATTCTTCCTATCTGATTTCCTCCGAAACCGACGACGCCTCCAGGCTTAAGTTTCATATCTTGGAACATAAGCCTTTCTCCCGTCATGTGTCGCGAGCACCCACTGTCCAGGTACCATGACTGGTGTTTCAATGGAGCTATTAAGGATATCTGCAACATAGATTATCTTGTTTTTAGGTGCCCATTTTGTGGGTCCTTTCACATTAGTTTTTCTAAAGGTTCTGATCTCTTTAGATTTCCTTACGTTAGTGAAATGGTGTGGAGTTTGTGCATAGTGTTCGTGTTTAGGATATTTCTTTAGTGTGTGTGTTTATGTAATCCCATTGTTTGAGTCTTTTGGTTCTGAATGCTTAAGGCCAATACCAGAGGGAATAAACTGTTTGGATAGAGGTATTATTTTGATGTTTTTGGTTGCATCATATGGTTGAGATGGTCCTGAATATCCTAGACCTCTACTGCCATTTCTACTGACTCCATAGATTAGTGAAGCCATTTTGCTTCTATCTACGCTTTTGGCAAGAAAATTTTTAAATGTGTTATCATATTTGTCTTCTTCACTAGTGTTAGTTGATTTTGAAACAATTTCTTCTTCTAACTTAGATAATTTACATTTCAGGACAATGTTTGAGTTTTGTAAGACAAATATTTTCTCATTTCGTTCAGAAATGGTTTTCTTGTTTTTAGCAAGATCTTCTGAAGAAACTATAATGCTCTTTTTCAAGATTTTGAATTTTCTTTGAAGGTTTTGATATCTTTTTATAAGTTCAATTAATCCTAATTCAAGTTCAGATCGTGATAAGGAGGAAAGTACCCCTCTTTCATCGTCGGAGTCTGATAGTTCTTCCTCTGACAAGTTGCTTATGGTTTCTGCCATGAATGCCATGTTGACCCGTCCTTCATCAGCATCATCTTCAGATTCTGAATCATCCCAGGTTGCCATGAGACCCTTTTTGGTTTTCCTAGGTCTTTCTTCTTTCTTGGCCTTTGGACAGTCATTTTTGAGATGTCCAGGTTCTTTGCATTCAAAGCACGTAACATCTTTTCCATAGTTTCTTCTTTGACCAGATGTAGATTCGAATCTTCTCCTTGGTCCTTTGAATTTGTTCCTTCTGTATTCCCAAAGTTGACTTATCTTTCTTGATATGAGTGATATATCATCTTCTTCTGAGTCTTCTTCAAATTCTTCCATTTCTTCTTCTGCCTGATACGCCTTCTTCTTTTCTGGATTTTCCTTCAGTACAATGGATTTGTTTTTCTTCTGAGGTTCATCTCCTTGAAGCTCTATTTCATGACTTCTTAAAGAACTGATAAGTTCTTTAAGACTGATACTATTCAAATCCTTTGCAAGTTTCAAGGCAGTCACCATTGGTCTCCATTTGGCCGGAAGACTTCTGATGATTTTCTTGACATGATCAACAGTAGAATAGCCTTTGTTCAGAACTCTGAGTCCAGCAACAAGCATTTGAAACCTTGAGAACATGGTTTCAACAGACTCATTATCTTCCATTTTGAAGACTTTGTATTTTTGGATTAGCGCAAGAGCCTTCGTCTCCTTGACTTGAGCATTTCCTTCGTGAGTCATACGAAGAGAGTCAAAGATGGACTTTACAGTTTCTTTGTTTGTGATTTTCTCATACTCGGTATAAGAAATTGCGTTCAACAGAATGGTTCTTGCTTTGTGATGATTTTTGTAAGTTTTCTTCTGAGCATCTGTAAACTCACTTCTTTCCATCTTTTTACCTACAGAATCTACAGGATAACTATAGCCATCAAGTACTAGATCCCATAGATCTAGATCAAATGATAAGAAATCACTTTCAATTCTATCTTTCCAATAATCAAACTTTTCGCCATCAAAGATAGGAGGTTTTGCAGTGTAAGATTCTCTTTCAATAACATTTGTTTCAGAAGTTGTTGGTGGTGGTGTAGTCATTGTTTTTCGCACTTGGATCAGTACTGAACACTGTTAAGTGCTTGATAAAAATTCAATCAATTTATCACCTCAGAACCGGAGCTCTGATGCCAATTGAAGGAGTGAAAAACGCAAGAAAGGGGGGTTTGAATTGGTTTTTCAAAATAATTCGTTTCTTTAAAATAACTTTCTCTTTAAAACTTTACCCCTTTTCTAAAGAAAAACAACTTGGTTAAACAAAGAGATATAAACAAGTTATGTTTATACTAGTTCACTTGAGAACCTCTCAAGTTAATCTAGTCCACCCGCCAATGTGATTTCGCCTCTCTCAACGAGGTCTTAATCCACTATTTCAACAAAATAGTACACTGCACGAGCTACCACAGCTGGTGACTAACAAAAACCTCTAGAACTCACACGTTCTAGACTTCTCAAGTAATCCAACCACACAGGTCTTACTTAAGGTACAATCTCTAAGACACACGTCCTAGACTTCTCAAGAGATCTAATCACTAAGACTCTCTTAAGGAATACAACTTTAAGTTCAAATACAATGGGTTTACAGAAAATTTCTTCTTATTAAGATGATAATGTAAACTAGTTTTTAGATCAAGAATGACTTAAGAAAGAGCAGAGTTAGAAGGTATTGTAGCAGGTTGCATGTGTGTCTTTCTTCAAGTGTTTGAGCTTCCTTTTATAGCCGAGTGAAAAAGAGCCGTTGAGATGAAATCATGATAGCTAAGTAGGCTTACGGCTAGAAGCGTGAGGACAAGTACAAAGTCTTTTGCATGCTGCGCGTCCTGTCTGTGTCAAATTGTCTTGTTTGTACTTTGTACAGTCTTAAAAAATTTTAACGTTGTAATGTGGTACAGCTGTACAGTGTGGCAGGTTTTCTTGGCTTCTCAACTACATAGGCTTTTTGTGAGCATGAGTAAGAAGGGAAAACATTGCTCAGTTCTTGAGATTTATCAAGTCTTCGAGTCATCAGCTATGCGCTTCCAGAATCTTCAGAACTTGTCTTCAGAACCTTGTTCTCTTAATCCACTTTCTTCATATCTTCAGAGGCTTCTGATAATATTTGATTGAAGCATGAGAGTCGACTTTGGGTAGGTCTTCAGAACCTTGATCAAGAGAGCGTGAGGCTTCAGCATCTGGACTTCGTTCCATCAGAACCCTCGTCTTCAGATCTTCAGAACTCATACTCTTTTCCTTTTGAATTCAAGTCTTTGTGTTATCTTCGTTCAGCTCTTTTAAGTGCATAGACGAAATGTCTTTCTTTAAACATTGCTCTGATTCTCAGGAGCATAACCTGTTTTCTAGGTTCTCACAAGTAACAACATTAGTTGTGCAAAATTGTTCATGCCAATACTCATTTGTTATCATCAAAACTTAGAGATAATATTGCAGAACCAAATCTTGCTCTCACAAATGCAGTGCAATCTTCGACCAGAAAGCTGCCCATAATCTTGAGGGGTTAGGAAGGCTAAAGAAAGAAGGGGGCAAAGAATGCCTCAGGGTCAAAGGAGTTTCGATCTTAGAAGGTCTTTGTCAAAACAAGTGGGTGGAAAGACACAATTCCTAGGAGCCAGACCCAACTCCTTCAAACCAACAAGTAATGCGCCAGTAGGAAGCTGGATGAAACCTGTCGAAGGAAAGGAAAAAGGTTAGAAAAAATGGCAGAAGTTTGATGTGAACAGAGGCTTTTCTATAGAATATCGAAAAGAGTTTCAGACTTCCAATAGGTCGGCTTATGTCCCTGAAAACTATAAAGGGAAGAACCCGATGTCGCGATCTCAATGGAGGAGAGAGCAACGTAGAAGGAAGGATCTCAGGGAGGCTCAGTAGAAGTACCAAGGAGAATCCAGTACTAATGTCCCTACTGATAATAGCAGAGGGAATCAAATAAAGATTGCTGAGAAAGTGCCTGTGGGGCAAAAACTGTGTTCCTCTCAAGAGGACGAACATGAAAAGACTATCGAAGATGATGATGAAATGACAGAGAACTTCGACTCCGAGTCTGATGCTTCTCTCGACATCATGGTCAATGTAGTGTCTGTGATGCCTAAGGAGTTCGACCAAATTAGAGAGGTCGAAGATTTAGATGCTTGTACAGAAGCAGAGATGGCAGCACACAAGCCCGTGTGCTACTATATTATGAATAATGGGTGCGTTGAAGAGCAGAATGCCTTCTTTGAGTGACCTACAGAGGCGATGAAGGGTCACCTAAAGCCTCTCTACATCACTGGGAAGGTGGAGAATGTACCAGTGAATAAGATATTAGTATACTGTGGCGCAACAGTAAATCTGATGCCACATTTCTTATTGAACAAGATTGGGAAGTATGACACTGACACTAAGCCACATAACATAGTTCTTTCAAACTACGAGGGAAAAGTTAGCTCTACACTGGGTGTGATACAGGTAGACTTGACAGTTGGGACAATCACTAGGCCTACTTGAAGATGGCTGGTTTCTACCTAAGTGAATCGCACACTCAAAGATACAACAGAGTCGCCACCGAACTTTATTTAGTCCCAAAAGGACATGGAAAATATCGATAAAACCCAAGGGGAAGAGAAACAGGAACGGGGGGTCAGTTATGCGAAAGGAAGGTATTAGCACCTAACGCATCCGTCGTACTCGACGGGAACCATTTTGCTTGCTTCTAGGCTTAGATGGGTTATCTATCTAAAGGCTTCTAGCTAAAAGAAGGAGAGAGAGAAAGGGGAAAAAGAAAGAAAAGAAGGAAAGAAAGTGCTCGCGGAGGAACGAAGTCCTCGTGCCTACGTACCCTCATAGTGCAATGAGGAAGTCAGAGCGCCGTAGTTCATGGAACCAGGGGACAAAGAAAAAGAAAGAAAGGAGGAAGTCGGAAGAAAGGGTGGAAGTGTACTCGCCGTGATCATTACGATCTCATGCCTACGTATTTGACATTCAGAAGAATGCAGAATCAGAGCTTCCGTAGTTCAGGGAACTGAACGGAAAACAAAATAAGGGAGAAACAAGGGGATGAAAGAGGTGGCGTCAAAACCAAGAGCAAGAGTGAAAGAAAAACTCTACTGGGAAAGACCCCGCAGTAAGAGCATTTGCACAAAAGAATAGGAAAAGAATGGTGTCAATACCAAGAATGGAAGAAACTCCGTTGGGGATAGCAAAGAGAATTGGTGTTGAAACCAAGAGGAGATTCGGTATATTAACTGGCTGGCAGTGGTTAACCGAAGAAAAGAGAATAGAACCCTGGCGGGGAAAAGAAGTTGGTGTCAACAGACGGACTGTGATAAACCAAGAGAGAGAGTGCAGAACCAAGAGAAGGTGTTTGACTCTAAAAGGGCCTCGGTATATTAACTGGTAAACAGTGGTTAACCGAGGAAAGAAAGAACTGCAACTCTGGGGGAATAGAGAAGCATTGGTTTTAGCAGAGAAAACTGCGATTAACCAGAAAAGTGGGTGCAGGACCGAACGAAGGTCGTGACCCAAAGGGGTTCGGTAAACTGACTGAACAAACAGTACTCCACCGAAGAAAGGGTATTTGAACCAAAGAAAGGTTACTAACCCAAGGGTGCAAGTATTCGAACCAAGAGGAGGTTGCCAACTGCGGGGGATTCGGCATTTACAGACGGACTGTTACCAACCGAAGAGAAAAGCGAGTGATTAACCAAGAGAAGGTGATTAACGCGAAAGGGTTCAGTATTTTAACAGACGGACTGTGGTTAACTAAAGAGATGGGTGATTAACCAAGAGAAGGTGATTAACCCAAGAGGTGCTCAGTATTAACAGATAGACTGTGATTAACTGAAGAGACGAGTGATTAACCAAGGATAGGTGATTAACCCAAGAAAGGAGAAGAACCAAGAGAGGATTGCAAACTCCTGGGGAAAATGGTCGTGACAGGAAGACTGTGTTGGATCAAAGAGAGAGAAATGAAACTCTTTAGGGGAATCAAAAGCAATGATTGATTACAAGAAGAATATAGGGTATTGAAATGAAGAAAGCTTGCTAACCCAAGGAACATAGGATCATAACCAAGAAGAATGGTGATAGATCAAGAGAGAGATTGTGATAGGAGTGATCAAGGATCGAAAGGGATCACAAAGAGAGAAGAGGGATCAAGGATCAACCCGACTGGGGAAGGGAAACACATTACCGCCTGGAGATAGAGATGATTAAGCCAAGCTCAGGGTTATTCGTCCCCTACCTGAAGTAGTCAGAATGAGAGTAGGAATTCTCCCTTCTCATACCTTCCCTAACAGACACAGGGTGTAATACGGAAGTTGAACCGAACGGCCCAACAGCTCCAAGTTGTACATTGCTCCTGCGTAGAGAAACGGACAGTATAACGACGTCAATTTGTACAGTGCTCCGATGCAAGGCATAGCGCGAAGCTCCAACTCCAAGGGGGGAAATGAGAGAGAAAGCTCTAAAGGAGGCCTAAAGAGAGGAAAAGGGGAGATCGATTAATCGAAACAAAGTTTCGATCAATTAATCAAGGGAGAAACATGCTAACAACTTTCCAAAGAGGATGAAAAGTCATTAAAGCACAAGGTGTAACGCCCCAGTCAGTTTTTTCAGTTTTGTCTTTTTAATTAATTGAGTCGTTTTGAGTATTTTATTATTATATTATTTTATTTTTGACTTTTATGTGAAAATATATTATTTTTCGTCGTAAATATATTTTATCGCATTTTGAGAGCGTTTGCGAGATAATTGAGTGTAGGGGTATTTTGGTCTTTGTCGGGTAGATATTATATTTTTCATAGAAATAGAATAAAAAGGGAGAAAAATAGGAAGAGAAAGAAAAAGAAGAGAAGAAGAAAAGAAAAGGAGAAGAGAAGAAAAAAAAAAGTGAATTTGGAAAACTTGGAAATCAATCAACCGACTTTCTAGAACACGGTTAAATCGGGTAAGGGTGCGAAACTCGATTATCTTATGCTTGTGTATGATTATGTATGTATGTGTTTGCATATGCTATGGTCTTTCTATAGTTTTGGATTCTAGGTTGAAATGAGAAATATAATGAGAAATCAATGTTTTCGCGGTTGAAAATCGGTGTAAGCGTAGTAGAATACTTGTTACCATGATTGAGTTATGTTTTGATTGCTATATGTTGGTTTGGAAATGTTTTGGTGGAGAAAATATGGTTTTGGGATGATCTGGTGCGCTGCTGGGTTTTGCTGAAATCGCAGGTTCGCACTGCGAATGGCCAGCGAATGGGTGGCGAGCGTTCGCGTGAGGTTCGCACTGCGAACGTTGTATTATTTTTCATTCTGCCACTGTTCGCTGGAGGATTCGCACTGCGAATGGGGTGGCGAGCATTCGCTGGGAGTTCGCACTGCGAAAGTTGGGAATTTTCTAGGCTATTTTGCTTCTGCCACTGTTCGCTGGGACATTCGCACTACGAATGAAGAAGCGAAGGACTCGCTAGGAGCTTCGCACTGCGAACAGGGCAGCTTTTCCCAATTTGTTTTCTTTGTAACTTTTGATCCGTGAGTCGGTTTTAGGCGTGGTTTGATGCGTTAAAAAGCTTATAAAATTTACTATATTATGATGATGGTTTTGGAGATTGTTGGCTGATTAAATTATGTCGGGAATTAGAAAATGTGTTGTTTTGTTGTCGACTTTTACCATTTAATTGTGTGAACTTGGTGTGTATGTGCAATATGTTGTTGGTGTGGATATTGTATGACTTGTGTACTGTTGAGTGATGAAATTGCATGAAATACATATTGTGATGATGGTTGGTGGCCTTACGGCAAGAAAATGCGATGTATGGTAATTGTTGATATATGCATGATTATGGATGTGTATATGTGTGCATATTAAATGTCATGAGTCATTGTATGCCAAGCATCATGATATGCATTGTTGTGACGTCCTGAGTGACGGATTGATTCCAGAGGGAATCCTCTATAACATCGTGCGCCTTAAAAATAAGAGGACCTAAAGCGATTTGATATATCGTGCGCCTTAAAAATAAGAGGACCTAAAGCGATGATTATAGACGATCGTGTGCCCATGTGGGGTGTGAGCGATTGGATTGTGCGCCTTATACAAAGAGGACCTAAAGCAATCAATAAATGTCGTGCGCCTTATACCAAGAGGACCTAAAGCAGCGAGGAACATCGTAGGCCCGACGGGGTGTTACTTGAGTGATCCTCAGTAACGAACGATGATTCCAGCAGAGTTCCTGAGTGAACTAGTATTGAGAAATATTGGAAGTCGGTACCGCATGGCATGTGCATAGAGTCGTTGTGTCGGTCTCTGTGCATTTGCATAAATCATGGATTAATTGTGTATGGAATTTTGAATGTGATTAACGAGATGGAATATGTGTAATTGTATTGATGATAAGTGTATTGTGTATGATTGATATGTATTGGTAGTGGATACTTGAGAATTGTACTATGTTGTGTTGTATTTGATTGTGGTGCATTTGTGGTGAGGATATTTTATTTGTGCATTTATGTGTTAATATATAATTATATGCAACTGTATTATGATTGTTTTTCTCACCCTTCTGCTGTTTTATAATGCTCTATGAGGCATTGTAGATTAGAGTTGTTGGAGGTTTTTTTGTGAAGCTAGGGTCTTCATTCTTTTGTCGGTCGGCTCTGATATGTGACACCGGGTAGTTAGGGAGGCCGTTTGTGATTATTTTGTATTATTTATATGTATCTTTTGGATTGTACATGTATGACTTGATGTATGACAAACTTTCATGATATATATATATATATATATATATATATATATATATATATATATATATATATATATATATGTTGATATTCAGTTACGGATTTGCCGCTTTTATTCTGTAATTAGATTGTGGGTGTAATACTACCTAAATTGTTGCATATCTTTATGAGCAGGTGTTGTATGTTTGTTTCAAATTGATGTGACCCCTCGGTCTATGCCGTGTATGTTTAATTATACTATGATGAAATTTTGAATTTATTTTATCGCTTTAATAGCTTGGGGGTATAGAAAGGGGGTGTCACATTAAGTGGTATCAGAGTCAGTCTGTGTCAGTTCGTGTTTGGTTGTGTTAGTCTTTGTCGGTGTGGTAGTTGGAGTGAGCTGTTTGTTTAACCATAGTTTCTGTTAATGGAAATGAACAGAATATGGCTGGTAGGAACGATGTTGCTTTGGCTGCTGCGATGCAAGCAATGGCTCGGGCTGTGCAGGGTGCACCTAATGCTGCGGGTAATGATGAGTTCAGGAAGAACAGACCGCCTGTCTTTAAAGGGAGACATGATCCTGATGGTGCTCAGATATGGCTTAAAGAGATTGAAAGGATTTTCCAAGTTATGGATTATGCTAAGGACAGTAAGGTGAGACTGGGTACTCACATGTTGCAGGAGGAAGCGGATGACTGGTGGGTTAGTACTCGGCAGGTGTTGGAAGCTGGGGATGAAGAAGTTACTTGGGAATTGTTTAGCCAGGAGTTTCTGAGGAAGTATTTTCCCGAGGATGTTAGAGGAAAGAAGGAAATTGAGTTCTTGGAATTAAAACAAGGTAATATGTCTGTTGTTGATTATATTGCTAAGTTTGTGGAGCTTGTGTAGTTTTATCCTCATTATGCTGAAGCGACTGCAGAGTTTTCTAAGTGTGTGAAGTATGAGAGCGGATTGCGTCCTGAGATTAAGCAGGCAATCGGTTATCAACGGATAAGAAGGATTTCTGATTTGGTGGAATGTTGTAGGATTTATGAAGAGGATAGTAAGGCTCGTTCTACTCACTATAAGAGTGTGAGTGACAGAAAAGGGAAGCAACAGTTTCGTAGTGGTCCGTATGTAACGCCAGCTGATAAAGGTAAGAAAGGGGTACTTTTGATCGAAGGTCAGGTGGAGGAGGTATGTCTAATTCTTCGAGATGTTTTAAATGTGGTGAGTTGGAGCATCGTCAGTTTGAGTGCAGGAAAGATGTGAGAAAGTGTTCTAATTGTGGAGGTGTCGGACATGTCGTAGCTAATTGTAAAAGGAAGAATGTGGTGAAGTGTTTCAACTGTGGTGAACCTGGTCATATTAGCACAAGGTGTCCGAAATTGAAGCAGGCTCCATCTGGTGGGAAAGTGTTTGCATTGGCAGGGACTCAGACTACTAATGCAGATCGTCTGATCAGAGGTTCTTGTTTTATTAATAGTACTCCTTTAGTTGCTATTATTGATACTGGAGCGACTCATTCGTTTATTTTGTCTGAGTGCGCGAAGCGTTTGAATCTTGTGTTGTCTTCGATGGGTGGTGAGAAGGTTATTGATACTCCAGTAATGGGGTCAGTAACTACTTCTTTGGTTTGTTTAAGTTGTCCTTTGACCATTTATGGTAAAGACTTTGAGATGGATTTGGTGTGTTTGCTGTTGAGGGTTTAGATGTGGTTCTGGGAATGAATTGGTTGCAATTCAATCGAGTTCATATTGATTGTTATCATAAGCTAGTAAGGTTTCCTTCTCTTGAAGAAGATGAAGACTCGAGTTTCTTATCTACCAAAGAGTTGAAGAGACTTTTGGCGGAGGAAGCTCAGTTGTTTGGGTTGTTTGCGTCATTGACTATGGATAGTCAAGTTTCACTTGATGTGTTTCCTGTTGTGTGTGATATTCCTGAAGTGTTTCCTGAGGATATTTCAGACTTGCTGCCAGAGAGAGAGGTGGAGTTTTCGATAGATCTAGTTCCTGGTACTAGACCTGTTTCTATGGCACCTTATCGTATGTCGGCATCTGAGTTGGTAAAGTTGAAGAAGCAATTGAATGAATTGTTGGAGAAGAGGTTTGTGAGGCCAAGCGTTTCTCCTTGGGGTGCTCCAGTTTTATTGGTGAAAAAGAAAGATGGAAGTATGCGGTTGTGTATTGATTATCGCCAGTTGAATAAGGTGACGATTAAGAATAAGTATCCTCTTCTGAGAATCGATGATCTGATGGATCAGTTGGTTGGTGCGTGTGTGTTCAGTAAGATTGACTTGAGGTCAGGGTATCATCAGATTAGGGTGAAGGAGGAAGATATACAGAAGACGGCTTTTAGGACACATTACGGTCATTATGAATATTCTGTGATGCCGTTCGGGGTCTCTAATGCGCCAGGTGTGTTCATGGAGTACATGAATCGTATTTTTCACGAGCATTTGGATCAATTTGTTGTTGTGTTTATTGATGACATATTGATTTATTCTAAGTCTCGGGAGGAGCACGCGGAGCATTTGCGTACTATTTTGCAGGTTTTGAAGGAAAAGAAGCTTTTTGCCAAATTATCTAAGTGTGAATTTTGGTTGTCGGAAGTGAGTTTTCTTGGACACGTAATTTCAGGTAATGGTATTGCTGTGGATCCATCTAAAGTAGAAGCAGTTCTACAATGGGAGGCTCCGAGATCTATTACTGAAATTCGAAGCTTTTTGGGTTTGGCTGGTTATTATCGAAGGTTTATTGAAGGTTTTTCTAAGCTAGCACTTCCTTTGACCCAGTTGACTTGTAAAGGGAAAGCGTTCATTTGGGATATTCGGTGTGAGGAAAGTTTTAATGAGCTGAAGAGAAGATTGACGACAGCTCCGATTTTGATTTTGCCGAATCCTAATGAACCGTTTGTGGTGTATTGTGATGCGTCTTTGATTGGTCTAGGTGGTGTGCTAATGCAAGACGGTAAGGTCGTGGCGTATGCTTCGAGGCAGTTGAGAGTGCGTGAGAAGAATTACCCTACGCATGACTTGGAGTTAGCGGCTGTGGTGTTTATGTTGAAAATTTGGAGGCATTATCTTTTTGGTGCGAGGTTCGAAGTCTTTAGTGATCACAAAAGTTTGAAATATATGTTTGATCAGAAAGAATTGAATATGAGGCAGCGGAGATGGTTGGAATTTTTGAAGGACTACGACTTTGGCTTGAATTACCATCCTGGTAAAGCTAATGTGGTAGCCGATGCATTGAGCTAGAAATCATTGCATATGTCTGCGTTAATGGTTAAGGAGTGGGAGCTTTTGGAATCGTTTAGAGATTTGAGTTTGGTATGTGAAGTGACATCGGATAGCGTGAGGCTTGGAATGCTAATGATTACTAATGATTTTCTGATGACAGTAAGTGAGAAGCAGAAGTTGGATGTGAAATTGGTGGATTTGATGTTGGTTGACGAAAAAGATGCGAGTGGTGATTTTCAAGTGGATGTTAATGGTGTGTTGAGGTTCCGTGGGCGAATTTGTATTCCGGACGATTCGGATTTGAAACAGATGATTTTGGAAGAAGGACACCGGAGTAATTTGAGTATACATCTGGGAGCGAACAAGATGTACTAAGATTTGAAAAAGATTTTCTGGTGGTCTGGATTGAAAAGAGATGTGGCTCAGTTTGTGTATGCTTGTTTGATGTGCCAGAAGTCGAAAGTAGAGCATTAGAGGCCGAGTGGTTTGTTGCAACCGTTGGGTATTCCAGAATGGAAATGGGATAGCATTTCTATGGATTTTGTAACGGGGTTGCCGAATACTCAGCGAGGACATAATGCTATTTGGGTGGTTGTTAATAGGCTGACTAAATCGGCTCATTTCATTCCGATTGACATCAGTTTTTCCTTGGAGCGGTTAGCTGAGATTTATATCAGTGTGATTGTGAAGTTGCATGGGGTTCCATTGAGTATTATTTCGGATAGAGATCCGAGGTTTACTTCGAGATTTTGGGAAAGTTTACAGAAGGCATTGGGTTCTAAATTGAGGTTGAGCTCGGCTTATCATCCTCAGATGGATGGGCAGTCGGAGAGAACGATTCAGTCTTTGGAAGATTTGTTGAGAGTGTGTGTTTTGGAACAAGGTGGTGCGTGAGATAGTTATCTTGCGTTGATTGAATTCACGTATAATAACAGTTTCCATTCTAGTATTGGAATGGCACTGTTTGAAGCATTATATGGACGAAGATGTCGGACACCATTGTGTTGGCATGAATCGGGCGAGAGAACAGTGGTTGGACCGGAGTTGGTACAGCAGACGACACACAAGGTGAAGCTTATTCGAGAGAAAATGAAGGCTTCTCAGAGTAGGCAAAAGAGTTATCATGATCGGAGACGGAAGGATCTTGAGTTTCAAGAGGGCGATCATGTATTTTTGAGAGTTACACCGGCAACGGGTGTGGGTCGTGCATTGAAATCGAAGAAGCTCACTTCTCAATTTATTGGTCCTTACCAGATATCTGCGAGAGTGGGTGCGGTGGCTTATCGGGTGGCGTTGCCGCCGAATCTGTCGAATTTGCATGATGTGTTCCATGTTTCACAGCTTCGGAAGTATATTCCAGATCCGTCGCATGTGATTCCGATGGATGAGGTTGAGGTAAGGGAGAACCTTAAGATTGAGGCTTTACCGGTGAGTATTTTAGATCGAGAGTTGAAGAGGTTGCGGGGCAAGGAAATTGCACTTGTGAAGGTGGCGTGGGGAGGCATTGCTGAGGGTAATTTGACTTGGGAGTTGGAGAGTCGGATGCGGGAGTGGTATCCAGAGTTGTTCGTCTCAGGTAAGATTTTCGAGGACGAAAATTTCTAAGTGGGGGAGAGTTGTAACGCCCCAGTTAGTTTTGTCAGTTTTGTCTTTTTAACTAATTGAGACGTTTTGAGTATTTTATTATTATATTATTTTATTTTTGAATTTTATGTGAAAATATATTATTTTCCGTCGTAAATATATTTTATCGCATTTTGAGAGCGTTTGCGAGATAATTGAGTGTAGGGGTATTTTGGTCTTTGTCGGGTAGATATTATATTTTTCATAGAAATAGAATAGAAAGAGAGAAAAATAGGAAGAGAAAGAAAAAGAAGAGAAGAAGAAAAGAAAAGGAGAAGAGAAGGAAAAAAAAGAGAATTTGGAAAACTTGGAAATCAATCAACCGACTTTCTAGAACACTATTAAATCGGGTAAGGGTGCGAAACTCGATTATCTTATGCTTGTGTATGATTATGTATGTATGTGTTTGCATATGCTATGGTCTTTCTATAGTTTTGGATTCTAGGTTGAAATGAGAAATATAATGAGAAATCGATGTTTTCGCGGTTGAAAATCGGTGTAAGCGTAGTAGAATACTTGTTACCATGATTGAGTTATGTTTTGATTGCTATATGTTGGTTTGGAAATGTTTTGGTGGAGAAAATATGGTTTTGGGATGATCTGGTGCGCTGCTGGGTTTTGCTGAAATCGCAGGTTCGCACTGCGAATGGCCAGCGAATGGGTGGCGAGCGTTCACGTGAGGTTCGCACTGCGAACGTTGTATTATTTTTCATTCTGCCATTGTTCGCTGGAGGATTGGCACTGCGAATGGGGTGGCGAGCATTCGCTGGGAGTTCGCACTGCGAACGTTGGGAATTTTATAGGCTATTTTGCTTCTGCCATTGTTCGCTGGGACATTCGCACTGCGAATGAAGAAGCGAAGGACTCGCTAGGAGCTTCGCACTGCAAACAGGACAGCTTTTCCCAATTTGTTTTCTTTGTAACTTTTGATTCGTGAGTCGGTTTGAGGCGTGGTTTGATGCGTTAAAAAGCTTATAAAATGTACTTTATTATGATGATGGTTTTGGAGATTGTTGGCCGATTAAATTATGTCGAGAATTAGAAAATGTGTTGTTTTTTTGTTGACTTTTGCCGGTTAATTGTGTGAACTTGGTGTGTATGTGCAATATGCTGTTGGTGTGGATATTGTATGACTTGTGTACTGTTGAGTGATGAAATTGCATGAAATACATATTGTGATGATGGTTGGTGGCCTTATGGCAAGAAAATGCGATGTATGGTAATTGTTGATATATGCATGATTATGGATGTGTATATGTGTGCATATTAAATGTCACGAGTCATTGTATGCCAAGCATCATGATATGCATTGTTGTGACGTCCTGAGTGACGGATTGATTCCAGAGGGAATCCGATATAACATCGTGCGCCTTAAAAATAAGAGGACCTAAAGCGATTTGATATATCGTGCACCTTAAAAATTAGAGGACCTAAAGCGATGATTATAGACGATCGTGTGCCCATGTGGGATGTGAGCGATCGGATTGTGCGCCTTATACAAAGAGGACCTAAAGCAATCTATAAACGTCGTGCGCCTTATACCAAGAGGACCTAAAGCGACGGGGAACATCGTAGGCCCGACGGGGTGTTACTTGAGTGATCCTCAGTAACGAGCGATGATTCCAGCAGAGTTCCTGAGTGAACTAGTATTGAGAAATATTGGAAGTCGGTACCCGCATGGCATGTGCATAGAGTCGTTGTGTCGGTCTCTGTGCATTTGCATAAATCATGGATTAATTGTGTATGGAATTGTGAATGTGATTAATGAGATGGAATATGTGTAATTGTATTGATGAAGAGTGTATTGTGTATGATTGATATGTATTGGTAGTGGATACTTGAGAATTGTACTGTGTTGTGTTGTATTTGATTGTGGTGCATTTGTGGTGAGGATATTTTATTTGTGTATTTCTGTGTTAATATATAATTATATGCAACTGTATTATGATTGTTTTTCTCACCCTTCTGCTGTTTTGTAATGCTCTATGAGGCATTGTAGATTAGAGTTGCTGGAGGTCTTTTTGTGAAGCTAGGGTCTTCATTCTTTTGTCGGTCGGCTCTGATATGTGACACCGGGTAGTTAGGGAGACCGTTTGTGATTATTTTGTATTATGTACATGTATCTTTTGGATTGTACATGTATGACTTGATGTATGACAAACTTTCATGATATATATATATATATATATATATATATATATATATATATATATATATATATGTTGATATTCAGTTACGGATTTTCCGCTTTTATTCTGTAATTGGATTGTGGGTGTAATACTACCTGAATTGTTGCATATCTTTATGAGCAGGTGTTGCATGTTTATTTTAAATTGATGTGACCCCTCGGTCTATGTCGTGTATGTTTAATTATACTCTGATGAAAATTTGAATTTATTTTATCGTTTTAATAGCTTGGGGGTATAGAAAGGGGGTGTCACACAAGGGAGTGGATTATTGATTACACAAGATTAAGTTTATCCATTAAGAATAAACCTAATGCAAACTGAAATGGAAGGTGCAAAACAGTGCCAAATGATCACCAAAATGCCACACAAACTCATGTATCATGTGAACAAAAATAGTGCAAGAATTGCTATTTTCATATAATGCTAAGAACATGAAACAATTGAATAATCGAAAATGTGCATCGAATGTTCATGAACATGCTTCAACCAGCAGTGTAGTGACATTAAAAACATCCATAAAATCAAGCATGACAATCAATGGAAGTTAAAATGAAGAAAGCATAGCAAACACACTTGAAAATGCAAGAAAATGGCCTTCTGGTTCAGTGTTAATCGATTAACATAATTGCACTGCAAAGTGTTAATCGATTAACACATGAAAAAGTGCAAAAAAACACTGGTTAATTGATTAACACAATTGCACTGCAATGTGTTAATCGATTAACACTGCACAAGGAGCAGAAAATCAGTTTTGAAAAGTGCTTTTGGCCAACTTTTTGATTGTGCAATCACTCCAATGTTAGGGCAAACAATTATGCACGAAAAATCAAGCTTAAAAACAGCAAATGATCAACAATAGAATCAATTAACAATCAAGATCAAGGATCAAGAAAAAGTGTGATCAATTCACATGCAAAAGTATTGAAATTACATCGCAAACGATACGAAAACGATCGAAATGATAAAATGAATGAAATCCACCAACCTACAAGGGTTAGATGTGCCTTGGTAAATGTTGCAAAGTGATCTTGGTGCAGGAAATCAAAGAAAACCAGAGAATCCTTGAATTGTAGACGAAACGCGTCGAAACCGATCAAAAACGCGAAAATGCACCGAAATCGAACTTGCACCAAAATAAATGGTGTGAAACCCTTGGATTGAAGTAGAATAGGATGTAATTCCAGAAATCCAACCAAAGAATGCCAAATGATGAAGGTTAAGCTCAAGAATTAATCACTTTCAATGTGAAAAGTGATTAATCTTCAAGAATAAGAGCTTTTGGTGAGGTTTGAAGGAGAAGAATTGAGATGAAGATGAAGAATGAGTAGAGAAATCAGAGAAGAAGTGAGAGAATTGAGAGTTAAATGTGAGAAACTTGGTGAAAAATGGTAGAGAATGGTTGAGGAATTGAAAAGTGAGTGGAGATGTGTTTATATAGGCTTTAGGTTTGGAATATGAGATGGTTTGGAATTTGGTTTAGAATTAGCTTTGGGAGGTTTGGAGTTAGGGTTGGAGTTAGTTACACTTGACTCACCGAGTCAAGGTAGTTAACTCGGTTAGTTAGAACCAACTCGGTAACCATCCCAAGGTGAATTCCAACATCCAAAGATCCACATTACTTGGAGAACAAGGAACATGGTGCACTTTATTTGAAGTTAAGTATCATAGCAAATGCACTTGGAAAGAATTGCGTAGCTTGGAAATGTTTAGAGGTGTCTAGAATATTCCATGTGCTGCTAGAATCCAAGACCAAAATGTGTACAAAGGTGTTGTCCTGAAAAAGCAGCAGATTGTGCCTATTTTACCTATGTTAATCGATTAACACAATTGCACTGCAAATGGTTAATCGATTAACCAGGCCAAAATATGCCCAATTTGCCCTTAAAAAGGTGTTGTGGTCCCAGTTTCGATTTTCCACCTCTTGTATTGATGAATAGGTATGGAAACCTTCATTTTGTGCTTGTTTTGATGAGGTGATGACCTTGTGAGGATATGATTAATCGGGCTTAGAAACCTGAATATCCTGCAACAAGAAACACACGGGGAAAAGAATGCGAATGTGTATGCCAGCGATGCGCATGCTTATGCTTATGCAAAAGGCAAAAGAGGGAGGTCAAATTTCGGGTTACGAAAGCTGCCCCTATTTAATCCTCTTGGACCTGAATGTACGAATTGCGCCAGCTTTTCGATGATTCGAGGTAAAAGGGGATTAAATAAAAGAGTAGCTCGAGAATTTGGCCGAGGGCGATAAAAGAAGAGTTGAAAGTGTTTGAAGGTTGATAAGTGCAAAGATAGCTGAAAATCTGCTAGGAGATAAGTCAGGCAAAAAGAAAGGGAGTATGATTGATGCATATGCTATGTATGCGTTTCTACATGATGCTCGATATCATGCAATGCAAAGTCTCAAGCTGAGGCACAGTGAGAAGTGATTAGGTAGAAACCGTAGCAAAATGACTTCAACACCCTCTGTCGGGGACAGAACCCGCAGATGAAGACAATCTCTGCTGGAGAAGAAAGTTCACAAAGGATGATGATCCTGTCAGGGAGAGAAACCGAGAACACCTCAGATCGCCATGGCTGTCCCTGTTGGGGATGAAAGAATCAAATCAATCATTCCTACCAAGATTGGCTCTACGTGGGGGAAAGAGATTCCTGAATCATGTTGACTTAGCTGAGGAGAAACCACTGCTGCTGATGACAGATAATTCCTAATCCTTGAAGATGATACACAACCCTTGCTGAGGAAAAATGAACAAAGTGTCTTTGCTGGGGAACACCTTGGTAACCTGCTGGGGAGAATGATGACTCTACTGAGGAACTGTTGAGAAAACAACAACTCCTTCATAGAATTATCCCATTGCCGGCCAGGCGTCACGTTTACCAATGGATATTACCGACTATCCTGCAGGAATTACCAATAACACATGCAATGCATAATGCTTTCTCGGTGAATTTAGCTTTTTATTGTTCTCAACGTTTTATTGTATTATGTGATCACAAATAATTGTTTATTTTGCAAACAAAATACTGGCATGAAAACAAACTGAGATAACAAAGAATGCATTTTATTGAATGTGAAATTTTTGTACATAAAGTGTGTACAAGGATACAAAATCCTTGATGAGGAAATTTGCAATAAAATTGAAAAACAAATGTAAATGGCAAAGGGTAATTATGTTTTTCCTTTATTACAACATTGGCCATCATCCACTGTGAGTCTAGGTTCCAACGCTTTGCACCAGTTGATGATGATTCGACTGCTCTATTACCGTCTGAGGTCCATCCGTGAGGAAAAGAGGCTCAAGTGTTCACAGTCAATGCCTTTATCCCTAATTTTTGCCTGGACATGTTTTCACATTTTTTTCGTCCACCGGGATGCCCATTTTTGCCTAAGTAGCCCTTTCGGGTTTTTGATTTAGCGGGCTGTTATTGTTTTTTTTCATTGTCCCTAACTTTTGCATGGACATTTCTTTTTTTGGTCCATCGGGACGTCCATTTTTGCCTAGATTGTCCTTGCGGATGTCAATCTAGCGGACTCTTATCCATTTTTTTTCAGGCATAATATTTTTTGACTGTATCGGAGTTCACGGGCAATGGCAACTCCTCCCCATCCATTGTGGTGAGGATCAGGGCTCCGCCTGAGAAGGCTTTCTTAACAACAAAAGGTCCTTCATAATTGGGAGTCCATTTGCCTCGTGGATCCGAGTGAACAGGTGAATATCTCTTGAGCACGAGTTCGCCTTCACAGAACGTTTGAGGGAGAACTTTCTTGTCAAAAGCTCACTTGAGGCATTTCTGATACAATTGACCATGACAAACGGCTATAAGGTGCTTCTCTTCGATGAGATTCAGCTGGTCATATCTGGATTGAACCCATTCAGCTTCATCAAGACCTGCTTCCATGATGACTCTGAGCGAAGGAATTTCGACTTCGATGGGTAAAACTGCCTCCATACCATACACAAGCGAATACGGAGTTGCCCCAGTGGAAGTGCGAACTGAATTTCTGTAGCCATGCAGTGCAAAAGGAAGCATTGCATGCCAATCTTTGTCAGTTTTAACCATTTTCTGGAAAATCCTCTTGATGTTTTTGTTTGCTACTTCAACGATGCCATTCATCTTGGGCCGATATGGTGAAGAGTTGTGGTGCTCGATCTTAAATTCTTGACACAACTCCTTCATCATGTTGTTGTTCAGGTTGCTTGCATTGTCCGTGATAATGCTGCTAGGAATGCCATAGCGACAAATTATCTCTTTCTTGATAAATATAGCAACCACTTGTCGTGTAACATTTGCATAAGAAGCAGCTTCAACCCACTTGGTGAAGTAGTCGATAGCAACCAGAATGAATCGATGACCGTTGGAAGCCTTCGGCTCGATCATTCCAATCATATCTATACCCCACATGGAGAATGGCCAAGTTGCAGTCAAGACATTCAATGGAGTTGGAGGCACATGTATCTTGTCTCCGTAGATTTGGCACTTGTGACATCTTTTGGCAAAGTTGTAACAATCTACCTCCATTGTTGTCCAGTAATACCCAGCCTGAAGGATCTTCTTAGCCATAGCAGGACCTTTAGCATGTACACCCTCACAGCCCTCATGTATGGACCTTATGATCGTGTTTGCTTCGTGTCTATCCACGCATCTGAGTAACACGGAATCATAATTCCTCTTGTATAGTATACCACCACTTAAGAAGAATTTGGCGCAAAGCCGTCTAAGAGCCTTCTTGTCAGTGATAGTGATACCCTCGGGATATTCCTATTTTTCCAGATATCTTTTGATGTCATAGAACCAAGGCTTATCATCAGACTCATCCCCGATTGCTAAACAGTGTGCTGGTTCGTTCAAGTGATCAATGCAGATATGAGGAGCTTCATTCTTCCACTTGACCTTGAACATGGATGCTAAAGTGGCAAGAGCATCGGCTAGTTGATTTTCCTCTCTGGGAATATGATGAAAATCTCATCAAAGTAAGGAATCAACTTCACTATGTGTTGTTGGTACGGAACCAGCTTGGAATCTCGAGTCACAAAGTTCCCTCTGACTTGATCGATGACCAAGGCAGAATCTCCATAGACCTCAAGAATCTTGATTCTCATGTCAATCTCCAGCGTCAAGCTGCTTCTTTACCTTTTCTCTGATTTTGAGTGCCATGTCGGGTCTAGTCTTCCTGAGCTTCTGCTTGACAGGATGATATCCGGGCTTGAGTGGCAAGTGATGTTCAACGATGTTGGTATCCAACCCAGGCATATCTTGATAGGACCAGGCGAAGATATCAACATACTCTTTCAATAACTTGACCAACTCGGAGTGTACATGCTTAGCAAGGGAGGCGCCAACCTTGACTTCTCTTCTGACCTCATCAGTACCAAGATTAACAACTTCCACTGGCTCTTTGTGTGGCTGAATCTCTTTACACTCGTGCTCAATGAGCCTTGCCAGTTCAGCCGGTAATTCACAATCTTCCTCACCATCTTCTTCGGCTTGGTTAATTGGAATTCCAGAATTACAATGGATGTTTGCCATGTTGTTATTAATGCTTTTATTAGTTCTGCATGTTTATGAATATGTTTAGAATGAGCTATTTTGAAAAAGTGAAAATAAAAGAAACTTTTGCCATTTATTTTTTGAAAAAGTAAAAATAAAGAAAGAAGAAGAGCATGATTTTGAATGCAAAAACTTTTGTTTATTGATCACATAATATTGCAAAAGCGTGAGGCCCTTTACAAGCTTTCCACTCGTCTCGGGCAAGGACGAGGGAACGAGAAAGCAAAATGCATTACATGTTATATGGGAAAACCACAGGAATAACGGTAGATGTCCAATTGTTGAGCTTGAAACCCGATGGACATTTGCGCACAAAGCTTGAAATCTGATTACTGGAACCAGCCTCATCAGCAGCTGCCACGATGTCACCCTGCTGGAAACCTGCGCTGTGGAACTTGACAAAGTTGCATTGTTTCTGATCAGAGGAACCAGATTCACGACCAGGATGATAGCCCACTCCAAAACGATTATGCTTCTCAACTATATCCATCACGTGCCCCCAGCCTGGAAAGGCACCTCTATCGATGGTATCTTTAGCACTCTTAGCAGATGCTAAAGTCAATCGTGGTGATCTACTTTGACTAGTTGAAGCAGAGCTGACATCTTCGAACTCGAGACATTGCAATGGTACCTCAACTATGCCTTATTCGGTCTCGACGTATCGAAAGGACGATAACTTGCTTACAATCAAATCCTCTTCACCATAGACAATGACAAGCTGATCGTCAAACATGAATTTCAACTTCTGATGTAAAGTGGATGTAACTGCCCCTGCCGCGTGGATCCATGGACGACCCAATAGGCAACTATATGATGGATGAATATCCATCACTTGGAAAGTAATGGTAAACAAATGCGGCCCAATGTTGATGGGTAAATCCACTTCTCCAATGACCTGTCTTCGAGAACCGTCAAAGGCTCTGACAACTAAGGCACTTGGTCTCATCTCGATTCCTTCCACTGGTAATTGACTCAACGTGCCCTTAGGCATCACATTGAGAGAAGAACCAGTATCCACTAGAACACGAGATAATAGGATGTCTGTGCAGGTTACAGATATGTACAGTGCTTTATTGTGGGCAGTTCCCTCGGGAGGTAATTCTGATTCATTAAAACCCAAATACCGACTTGCAGTTATATTGGCCACTACATCATCGAATTCGACGACGGATATATCTTGCATGACATGGGCACTATTCAACACTTTTAACAAAGCTGATCTGTGCGCAGGCGAACTCATGAGTAAGGACAAAATTGAGATCCTCGAAGGAGTCTGACCCAGCTGATCCACAATCTTAAAGTCACTTTTCTTGATCAACTTAAGGAACTCTTGATCATCAAGGGTCTCCTTGCTCTTTGAAACATCCTCAAACGGGATAGTCGACACTGGAATAGCAGTATATGCCCCTTGTTGAACAATAGGGGTTGCGGATGCAGGCGTTTCCTTAGGAGGAACAACAGTTGGAACTTGAATAGGCTTTGTCGTGACCTTCGGAGCAAACACTCGTCCACTACGAGTCATACCTCCCCCAGCTATAACATTCACGATTTTTGATTCGGCGAACCTTATCTCTTGACCTCCAGAAAACACAGAAGACCCATACTTCCATGGTACCTCTTTAGAATTCTGATACAGAAACGGCTTCGGCGGACAAACGATGATGGGTTGCACCTTCTTCTATTTAGGGGATTCCAAAGGAACCTTGCTATAGACGATGGTGAACGGCTCAATAGCAGCAACCTCCTCGAGAGGTTTAGATTTGGAAAATTGCACTTCGCCTCTGTTCATCAGAATTTAGACACAACCCTTCAGCCTTCGACACTGGTTGGGATTATCATCACAAATCTGACACTTACCATGCAACCCTTTCAACAGCCCATGTTCGTTCAATCTCTTGAAAACCACAGCCATCGGGGTCTTTACTTCGTCAACATCCATGATCGATTCAGCCCTTGAATTATCCTCAACCATGTTAACCGCAAGCCCACCATGATTCGGCAACGGATTACTCTGAATGTTGGGTCCTTCCTCAGCAAAAGTCAGAACCTTCATATCAATGAGTTCCTAAACCTTGGTTTTGAAAACAAAGCAATCCTCCGTTGCATGTCCTATGTATCCAGCATGATTTGCACAAGATGCATTTGGGTTATGCTTTGGGCCAAATGGAGGAATAGCAGGTGCAATCTGCTTGGGGACAATTGCCCCTTGGTGAACCAGATAAGGGAACAGTTCTGTGTATGACACCGGAATTCTATAAAAATTCGGACGCTTACGGTTTCCTTTACTGTTGTTGTTCTGACGGTTCTGATTCTGCTGATTTTTGTTCTGTTGATTCTGTTACTGATTCTGAGCATTCTGAACTGGTTGTTATGGATGATACTAATATGGAGGTTGTTGATACTGTGCAGCAGCAATGTACGGATACGGATAGTACGGCAAGGGAGCCATGGGAGCTTGATACTGAGGAGAAACTTGAGTTGTCACAGCGTTGGCTTCACCCTCCTTTTTCTTGGAATGACTGTTCTGAGATTTCTGAGTGGCCGACTGTTGGGAAGCAGCTCCAAGAATCTTTCCAGTCTTCAAACCATTCTCAATCCGTTCACCAATCGTCACAACATCAGCAAAAATCGATGAAGAACTACCCACCATTTTCTCATAGTAAGATCCTTGCAATGTACCCATAAAGATGTCAACCAACTCATTGTCAGAGAGAGTCGGTCGCACACGAGATGCCATCTCACGCCATCTTTGTGCATACTCCTTGAATGTTTCAGTTGAGCGCTGTGACTGATTCTGCAATTGCAATCTAGTTGGCGCCAGGTCAAGGTTATATTTGTATTGTCTCACGAACGCTTCAGATAAATCCCTCCAAGTACGGATTTTGCTGCGCTCTAAGCCCATGTACCAATCTAATGAAGCACCAGACAAACTATCTTGAAAACAATGAACTAGCAATTCATCATTATCAATATGGGATGCCATCTTCCTGCAGTACATAGTGATGTGACTACACGGGCAGCTCAAACCTTTATACTTTGGCAAATCAGGTATCTTGAACTTCGGTGGCAGCACAACATTTGGAACCAAACACAAATCTTTGGCTTCCATGCCAAAAGCAGAGAACCCTTCGATAGCTCTGATACGGTCTTCCAATAACTTGTAGTCAACCGATCTATTCTGATTAGTGGACCTGACAAGAATCTGAGGATTTGGCAGCTGAGAAGCGGCAGGAGCATTCACTTGCGGAGTAGCAAACTGAGAAGGATACACCAAACCAGGATTAACCATCTGACCAGCATTCTGACCCATCGGAACACCATACGGATAATTTGGAGGAGGCACCCCAACAGCTGAGGAAGAGGCCCCAGGGTAGAACATCCCAGGATGAGCATTCGGAACAGCGGCTTGAGCAGTCTGAGATGGAACCGGAACATGAATAGGAGGTCCCCTATATACATGCTCTTCATCATCAGGAGTTTTAGTGTCAACCAATTCGGCAGTTTGATGAGTTTGAGCCTGAAGATTCTCAGGATCATCATTCACCACTAGAGGCGGGACTGGAGTAGGCATAACCCATGGATAGGTGGCAGCATTCCCATTAGGCATGGGTGCAACGAAAGGCTGATACGGTATGAAGGCACTACCATTATTTGCAATCTGAGGAGTGTAATTCGGAGGCATGCCCCAAGGAAAACCAGCGGACATCTGGTTCAAACTAGGCTGAACGACAGGCTGATTCACAGACTCAACTGGCACTTCAACTCTAGCAGGAGAAGGAACAACAACAGCAGGAGTAGCTGTAACAACAGGAGGAATAGTCACAGGAGTGACAACAGTTGCATCAGTAGTAGTTGCAACAACAATGGCAGCAGCAACAACATCCCTCTGAGCACGAAGGAGCTCCATAATGACATCCATGTTCTTCTGGAACTGATCCATCCGACCTTGGAATTGTGCCAGAGTTTCCTTGTACGCAGCATTCTCAGCTTCGAAGTCACCCATGATTCTGGATTTTCTTGAGCGAGTAAAATACCGATGTCGAATCGTTGTCTTGCTACAAGGAATGCAGACAAGGATGAGCAACAGTTTTGGATGAAGGGATGTGCATATGTGTGTAGATGAATGTATGTTATTCATGCAAAAAATAAAGTTTTAAATTCCAGGAATTCTTAAACTTAGCTTTGTTGACAAAATCATAAAGCATACAAGTAAAAGCATAAAAGATAGAGTGAGCAAGCATCTTCATTCATTCATTCAATAGAGAAAGAAATACAAGTCGAATACAAGTCAAATATCTGCCTTTTGGGCTACAACAAAATCTGCACGGATCCTATCAAATACCACCCTACACCCAAATAAAAAATGAAAAACAGTCCAAGGAAGCCGGTGCAGCAATGCATCAGCATATGCATCCCTCAACAATCCTGGTAGGTCCTCCAATGCATGCTCAGCAAATCTGGCTAGACGACCATGCCTCTCACTCCAGTACTTCGCATCCTTCATGAGGTTGCGCAGCAAAGAATGATTAGGTCCCTGAAGCATGTCCTGAAGAAAGGCCTCTTTCTGATCCAGGAGGTTCTGTAGATGACGGCTTTGATGCTCCTAATGAGTGCTCTCTGTGTTGAGCTGACAAATCTGCTCTTGGCTCTGATGTGCTTGATCTTGCAGCTTCTGAATCTCACCGAAGACTTTGGCGAGCTTAGCTTGACATTGGGAAAAGTCCTTTGTTAACTGATTAGCACGGTCTTGTTAACTTTGCCACTTCGTCTTAAACTCGGACAACTTCCCTCGAAGCTCTTCAAGTTGCTTGTTGTAGCTCAGCTCCTCTTTGTAGGCCTGATAATGAGCATCGGCGAGTTGTCTCTTCTTTGAAGCAAGTCCCTCATAGGTGCTGTTCAAAGCATCACCCACCTTCCTACGCTTGTTCTGTTCAACCTCCACCTCTTTGAGCATACGCTCGCGCTTCTGATGGAGCTCAATCTGTAGGTTATCCTTCTCGGAAGTGACTCTATCAAGGTTGAGCCGAAGATCATCATTCTCCTTTTTCAACTTCTCAATAATCAGCTTGAGTTGATCGACATCAGATGGAGGAACAATGGCAAGTTCAGGAGGCTTGGCATTCATGGAAGGCTCAGGAGAGAATGGCAACAAGATCTCTTTGACGCGCTCTTTGACCCAAAGTGTGTAAACTTTCTTGGCTACGCAATTCTTCTTACCCAAATCGGCTCTACCTTCGAGATGAATCTGAGTCCAAGCGGCATTAAACCTTTTCAGCAAACCCATGTCATCAACCCCTTCATGCAAAATGAACGCTCCCACTACCTCAGGATCGGATTTGTCAACCATAGTGTATCCCAACTGTCGAAAAGCCATTCTCGGATTGTAGTTAATTCCACCCTTTGTACCCAAGAGAGGCACATTGGAGAATTTCCCACAATGAAGAATGATCGGAATGTCGTCAAAGACTCGAGAATACCAAGAAATATCATCAGCGGTAAGAGACATGATTCGTTGAGACCACTTGAGATTATCCTTATTCTCAACAAAGGGACCCTTCTGTGGGAGGTGAGACATGAACCATCGGTACAACAAAGGAGCACAACAGACAATGGTTCCCTTCTTCTTTTCATTCGTGGAATGAATAGAATGGTAGGTATCAGCAAGAAGCGTCGGAACAGGGTTCTTGGACAAGAAAATGCTGATGGCAGCCTGATCTACGAAATCCTCCATGTTTGGAAACAAGACAATCCCATATACCGGCAAAGCGAGAACGGTGTTGAAAGCCTTCCAGTTTCCATCCTTAGCAAAAGTAGTAGCCTTGTCAACCAAGAACTTCGAAGCAAACCCTCAAATACCTTTCCCTTTGGTCTTAAGATTATCCTCTACATCTTTCTTACTAATGCAAAGCGCATCAGCAATGAGATGAAACTTCGGACAACCACTAGTGTAAACATAAGGAACCTGCTTCTGGATCTCAATCCCCAGAATATAGGCATACTCCTCGAGTGTAGGTGCTAGCTGATAATCCTGAAATGTGAAGAACCTATATGGCGGGTCGTAGAACTGAACTAGAGTATGAATAGCAGTGATGTTGACTTCAGTGTTGAGGATGGTCAACAGATTACCATAAGTACCTATGAAAACCTCTCTGTGATCTCCAACCAACAAAGATGATAAACCTCTCAAAATACCCAGCTTAGGCTCCACAAACTGGTAACTGAAGATGCCATGACAACCAGTACTCATCTCTATGATAATGTCAACAAAAGATAAGCCTTCGAATACCTGGAAATGCACATGCAAAAATTAATTTACATGATGAAATGATATGCAGCACAACAACAAGAAGCCAACACTGCCCGAATAATCAAATCTACACAATCCGGATATCTGCATATAATATGTGTCAGTGCAATATAATCTGATGTGTCGGTGAAGAAATCTGGTGTGTGTGAGAACAAGGGTATGAAGTGGCCTGTTTTCCTGCAAAACCCATCCCCCTCACAGGTGTGATCTAGACACAACAAGGTGGTCCTTAGAAAAGGTCGCCCAAACCATAGGACTCAGGATGAAAATCCCCCGCCGTAGTGAATTCTCACAGGACGGAGATATTTCCAAACGAATCACGATCTGGGATGTGGGTCTCGTGATATCCCAACGCGCCAAATGCAGGCCTCACGACTATCCACGTTCTAGCCTATGTGTATACTAGGCCCGGTGTTAGGACCTTTCTCTCCAATAATATCTACCCATCCCAACAACAGCAGAAAATATAGCAGATATCCAGAATATGCAGCATATGAATATTCAAAGCATTAAAGAAATGTGATAAATAAACATAAAGCTAAAGCATAAAAATAAATCTAGTAAAGCGCTAAAGATAAACACCCAAACAAGCAAGAAAAGCAAACGAAACTAGGCGAGACCCTTCGAGGGATGGACCAGCAATAGGTCAATCTGTCCCTAGTGGAGTCTCCAGCTAAAGATGGCTGGTTTCTACCTGAGTGAATCGTACACTCAAAGATACAACAGAGTTACCACCGAACTTTATTTAGTCCCAAAAGGACAGGGAAAATATCGATAAAACCCAAGGGGAAGAGAAACGGGAACGGGGGGTCGGTTATCCAAAAGGAAGGTATTAGCACCTAACGCATCCGTCGTACTCGACGGGAACCATTTCGCTTGCTTCTAGGCTTGGATGGGTTATCTATCTAAAGGCTTCTAGCTAAAAGAAGGAGAGAGAGAGAAAGGGGAAAAAGAAAGAAAAGAAGGAAAGAAAGTGCTCTCGGAGGAACGAAGTCCTCGTGCCTACGTACCCTCATAGTGCAATGAGGAAGTCAGAGCGCCGTAGTTCGTGGAACCAGGGGACAAAGAAAAAGAAAGAAAGCAGGAAGACGGAAGAAAGGGTGGAAGTGTGCTCGCCGAGATCATTACGATCTCATGCCTACGTATCTGACATTTAGAAGAATGCAGAATCAGAGCTTCCGTAGTTCGGGGAACTGAACGCAAAACAAAACAAGGGAGAAACAAGGGGATGAAAGAGGTGGCGTCAAAACCAAGAGCAAGAGTGAAAGAAAAACTATATTGGGAAAGACCCCGCAGTAAGAGCGTTTGCACAAAAGAACAGGAAAAGAATGGTGTCAAAACCAAGAATGGAAGAAACTCCGCTAGGGATAGCAAAGAGAATTGGTGTCGAAACCAAGAGGAGATTCGGTATATTAACTGGCTGGCAGTGGTTAACCGAAGAAAAGAGAATAGAACCCTTGCGGGGAAAAGAAGTTGGTGTCAACAGACAGACTTTGATAAACCAAGAGAGAGAGTGCAGAACCAAGAGAAGGTGTTTGACTCTGAAAGTGCCTCGGTATATTAACTGGTAAACAGTGGTTAACCGAGGAAAGAAAGGACTGCAACTCTGGGGGAATAGAGAAGCATTGGTTTTAGCAGAGAAAACTGCGATCAACCAAAAAAGTGGGTGCAGGACCGAACGAAGGTCATGACCCAAAAAAGGGGTTCGGTAAACTGACTGAACAAACAGTACTCCACCGAAGAAAGGGTATTTGAACCAAAGAAAGGTTACTAACCCAAGGGTGCAAGTATTCGAACCAATAGGAGGTTGCCAACTGCGAGGGATTCGGCATTTACAGATGGACTGTGACCAACCGAAGAGAAAAGCGAGTGATTAACCAAGAGAAGGTGATTAACTCGAAAGGGTTTAGTATTTTAATAGACAGACTGTGGTTAACTGAAGAGATGGGTGATTAACCAAGAGAAGGTGATTAACCCAAGAGGTGCTCAGTATTAACAGATAGACTGTGATTAACTGAAGAGACGGGTGATTAACCAAGGATAGGTGATTAACCTAAGAAAGGAGAAGAACCAAGAGAGGATTGTGAACTCCTGGGGAAAATGGTCGTGACAGGATGACTGTGTTAGACCAAAGAGAGAGAAATGAAACTCTTCAGGGGAATAAAAAGCAATGATTGATTGCAAGAAGAATATAGGGTATTGAAATGAAGAAAGCTTGCTAACCCAAGGAACATAGGATCATAACCAAGAAGAATGGTGATAGATCAAGAGAGAGCTTGTGATAGGAGTGATCAAGGATCGAAAGGGATCGCAAAGAGAGAAGAGGGATCAAGGATCAACCCGACTGGGGAAGGGAAGCACATTACCGCCTAGAGATAGAGATGACTAAGTCAAGCTCAGGGTCATTCGTCCCCTACCTGAAGTAGTCAGAATGAAAGTAGGAATTCTCCCTTCTCATCCCTTCCCTAACACACACAGGGTGTAATGTGGAAGTTGAACCGGACGGCCCAACATCTCCAAGTTGTATAGTGCTCCTGCGTAGAGAAATGGACAGCATAACGGCGTCAATTTGTACAGTGCTCCGATGCAAGACGTAGCGCGAAGCTCCAACTCCAAGGGGGGAAATGAGAGAGAAAGCTCTAAAGGAGGCCTAAAGAGAGGAAAAGGGGAGATTGATTAATCGAAACAAAGTTTCGATCAATTAATCAAGGGAGAAACATGCTAACAACTTTCCAAAGAGGATGAAAAGTTATTAAAGCACAAGGGAGTGGATTATTGATTACACAAGATTAAGTTTATCCATGAAGAATAAACCTAATGGAAACTGAAATGGAAGGTGCAAAACAGTGCCAAATGATCACCAAAATGCCACACAAACTCATGTATCATGTGAACAAAAATAGTGCAAGAATTGCTATGTTCATACAATGCTAAGAACATGAAACAATTGAATAATCGAAAATATGCATCGAAAGTTCATGAACATGCTTCAACCAGCAGTGTAGTGACATTAAAAACATCCATAAAATCAAGCATGAGAATCAATGGAAGTTAAAATCAAGAAAGCATAGCAAACACACTTGAAAATGCAAGAAAATGGCCTTCTGGTTTAGTGTTAATCGATTAACATAATTGCACTGCAAAGTGCTAATCGATTAACACGTGAAAAAGTGCAAAATAACACTGGTTAATCGATTAACACAATTGCACTGCAATGTGTTAATCGATTAACACTGCACAGGGAGCAGAAAATCAGTTTTGAAAAGTGCTTTTGGCCAACTTTTTGATTGTGCAATCACTCCAATGTTAGGGCAAACAATTATGCACGAAAAATCAAGCTTAGAAACAGCAAATGATCAAAAATGGAATCAATTAACAATCAAGATCAAGGATCAAGCAAAAGTGTGATCAATTCACATGCAAGAGTATTGAAATTACATCGCAAACGATACGAAAACGATCAAAATGATAAAATGAATGAAATCCACCAACCTACAAGGCTGAGATGTGCCTTGGTAAATGTTGCAAAGTGATCTTGGTGCAGGAAATCAAAGAAAACCAAAGGATCCTTGAATTGAAGACGAAACGCGTCGAAATCGATCAAAAACGCGAAAATGCACCGAAATCGAATTTGCACCAAAATAAATGGTGTGAAACCCTTGGATTGAAGTAGAATAGGATGTAATTCCAGAAATCCATCCAAAGAATGCCAAATGATGAAGGTTAAGCTCAAGAATTAATCACTTTCAATGTGAAAAGTGATTAATCTTCAAGAATAAGAGCTTTTGGTGAGGTTTGATGGAGAAGAATTGAGATGACGATGAAGAATGAGTAGAGAAATCAGAGAAGAAGTGAGAGAATTAAGAGTGAAATGTGAGAAACTTGGTGAAAAATGGTAGAGAATGGTTGAGGAATTGAAAAGTGAGTGGAGATGGGTTTATATAGGCTTTAGGTTTGGAATTTGGTTTAGAATTAGCTTTGGGAGGTTTCGAGTTAGGGTTGGAGTTAGTTACACTTGACTCACCGAGTCAAGGTAGTTAACTCGGTTAGTTAGAACCAACTCGGTAACCATCCCAAGGTGAATTCCAACATCCAAAGATCTACATTACTTGGAGAACAAGGAACATGGTGCACTTGATTTGAAGTAAAGTATCATAGCAAATGCACTTGGAAAGAATTGAGTAGCTTGGAAATGTTTAGAGGTGTCTAGAATATTCCATGTGCTGCTAGAATCCAAGACCAAAATGTGTGCAAAGGTGTTGTCCTGAAAAAGCAGCAGATTGTGCCTATTTTACCTGTGTTAATCGATTAACACAATTGCACTGCAAATGGTTAATCAATTAACCAGGCCAAAATATGCCCAATTTGCCCTAAAAAAGGTGTTGTGGTCCCGGTTTCGATTTTCCACCTCTTGTATTGATGAATAGGTATGGAAACTTTCATTTTGTGCTTGTTTTGATGAGGTGATGACCTTGTGAGGATATGATTAATCGGGCTTGGAAACCTGAATATCCTGCAACAAGAAACACACGGGGAAAAGAATGCGAATGTGTATGCCAATGATGCGCATGCTTATGCTTATTGAAATTCTGGTACCAGACGTGTGATGTTAAGGTGCGATGTTACAACAATACACTCTGCAATAATGGACAGAATAAGCAACAGGAAAACACAAGGAATTGTTCACCCAGTTCGGTCTAACTACCTACGTCTGGGGGTTACCAAGCCAGGGATGAAATTCACTACTTGTAGATATAATTTACAGACTCAACACACCAGTTGACAATCTCCTAAACTTATACTCTACTAGTGACTTTCTACCTAAGAAACCACTTAGATATGAGAACACTACTCAATCCCCTAAAACACTCAAAGAACAACCTCTTTGAGATCCCTTGATCTTGCTTCCTAGCTTCGATCAATCAACAACTCTCTATTGTTTCACAGCTTCTAGAGAGGACAGAAAATTCAACACCTATTCAACCTAGAATAGTGTGATTACAAGTACTCTAAACAAACCCTAGACTCTAAGCCTCCAGCTCTTGATCTTCAATCTGTTTTCTGTACCTTCTTCCTTGGTCTTGTGCGCTTTATATAGCTCCTTGAATTTGGATTGGATTTGTCACAATATTTGATCAGATTTGTTAATTAAAAACTGAATCTTTTAAAACAGATTTTATCCCCAAAATCTTTTTAAATCTTCCACCTTTTAATTCTCCAACAAACCTGCAATCAAATCTCCCATGTAACAGAAAATATCTAGCCCAAGATATTCTCATCCAACGAGTCAACACTCTCCACAATTCCAGCTAATACGCGACCCTAATAACAACAAGCCCATGTTGTCATTAGCTTCAGTTCTGCAGGTCTGATGTTATAACATCACCTATGTGACATCAGACATCCACTTCAGCAACTAGCAACCCTAACACAGCCCAGTGTTAAGTGCAATGTTATGACATCAAGCCCATGACATCAAACATAGTTAACCTTCACAACTTAGTACAGCCCAGTACTAAGACTCAATGCCGCAACATCAACACCATGACATCAGCATTGAACACCTTGTTGTTTTACCAAAATTCCAGCCAATCCAGGAACTTACAATCTCCCCCTTTGGCTAATTTTGGCTAAAACAATCTCTGCATCTTCAGAGACTTCAGCAGCGGAATATCTTCAATATTTTGAAACTTTAACTTGCAGCAGTTTGACAGTCTTCATATAGTCTTCATTACTTGATCTGCTACAGCACCATCTTCATTATTGACAACAGCCAATTGGTGCTCCCCCTCAAAAACTTGAACCAGCATCACAGCTGTTCAGTAGCTCACAATGTGCAGCACATCTCCCCCTTGATGTCTGCTTTGTTGCACTCTGCACTCTTCAATGCTATGAATTCTTCACTAGCAGCTCCATAACTATGCTGTCTATACTCCCCCTCCACAGCATCAGCACACTTTCCACTTTTCAACTAGACACCTTTTATTTTTACTACTCTTCTCTTTATGCCATTTATTAACTCTCCCCCTTTTTAGCCATAATTAGACAATTATCTCCTGGCAGTTGGCTACACACAAGCCCAGAACCTCCAACTGCCCACAACCCCTTTTGCAAATTTAGTCTTCATGAATGCAGATTCCCAATTTGCTTCTTAATCTTTCAAATTGGTTTGCATCTAAGGCTTTAGTGAATATGTCAGCCAGTTGATTCTCTGTGGCTACATGTTCTAAGGTAACGATTTTATCTTCAACCAGATCTCTTATGAAGTGATGTCTTATATCTATGTGCTTAGTCCTACTGTGCTGTATAGGATTTTTAGAGATGTTAATGGCACTCAAATTATCACAGTATAAAGTCATAACATCTTGCTCGACATTGTATTCACTCAACATCTGCTTCATCCACACTAGCTGAGAGCAACTACTTCCTGCTGCTATATACTTAGCTTCTGCAGTTGAGAGAGACACACAGTTCTGTTTCTTGCTGAACCAGGAAATCAGATTATTCCCTAGAAAGAAACAGCCTCCTGAAGTGCTTTTCCTATCATCTGCACTTCCAGGCCAATCAGCATCACAGTATCCTTTTAACTCAGTTCCAGTATTATGACTGTACAGCATCCCATAGTCACTTGTCCCATTCACATATTTCATAATCCTCTTTACTTGGTTTAAGTGACTTACCTTAGGATCAGACTGATATCTTGCACACACTCCAACAGCAAATGAAATGTCAGGTCTGCTTGCTGTGAGGTATAGCAAACTCCCAATCATACTTCTGTACAAGCTTTGGTCTACACTCACTCCATTCTCATCTTTGGATAACTTCAAATGTGTAGGAGCAGGAGTTCTTTTGTGATTTGCTTTATCCAGGCCAAATTTCTTTACTGTACTCTTAGCATACTTGCTCTAAGAAATAAAGATAGAGTCCTCCATTTGTCTGACTTGTAGTCCAAGAAAGTAGCTGAGTTCTCCCACCAAACTCATTTCAAATTCAGATTGTATTTGTTGAACAAACTGTTTGACCATAGCTTCTGACATTCCCCCAAATACTATGTCATCCACATAGATTTGGGCTACCATCAACTTTCTGCCTTCTTCTTTGACAAACAGGGTTTTGTCTACCCCTCCCTTTCTATATCCACTAGCTGTTAAGAATTCTGTTAGCCTTTCATACCATGCCCTTGGAGCTTGTTTTAAGCCATATAGAGCTTTCCTCAGTTTGAACACATGATTGGGGAAGTTTGGATCAGTGAATCCTTTCGGTTGATCAACATAGACTTCTTCATTCAGATAGCCATTCAGAAAGGCACTCTTCACATCCATTTGGAACAGCTTGAATCTTAGGTTACAGGCCACACCTAAGAGAAGCCTGATGGATTCTAATCTAGCCACTGGAGCAAAAGTCTCATCAAAATCAACTCCCTCTACTTGAGTATAGCCATATGCAACAAGTCTGGCTTTGTTTCTTGTAACTACTCCAAGCTCGTCTGACTTGTTTTTGAAGATCCATTTTGTTCCAATAACATTCACCCCTTCTGGTCTTGGCACTAGATCCCAGACATCATTTCTTCTGAACTGCTCCAGTTCTTCTTGCATGGCACTTATCCAAAATTCATCTGTCAAAGCTTCCATGACATTCTTTGGCTCAATTTTGGAAACAAAGCATGAGCTAGTAATGACTTCTCTAGATCTAGTTCTTACTCCAGAATTTGGATCGCCTATAATTAGTTCCTTGGGATGGTCCTTCTGGATTCTGATTGAAGGATCTTTCCGAGGTTGTTCAGGCTTAGCATTAGTGGTACCAGGAGAGGTATTTCTTTCTTCAACATCAAGAGATGCTTCACCAGCAGGTGTTTCAACATCTTCTATAACATCCTCAACTTCCTGCTTATCTTCATCATCTATCACAACATTGATAGACTCCATCATAACTTTGGTTCTGGAGTTGAAGACTCTATAAGCTCTGCTATTAGTAGAGTATCCCAAAAAGATTCCTTCATCACTCTTGGAATCTAGTTTTCTTCTTTGCTCCCTATCAGTCAGAATATAACATTTACTTCCAAATACATGAAAGTATTTGACATTTGGTTTCCTCCCCTTCCACAGCTCATACAGAGTAGATGAAGTCCCTCTTCTTAGGGTAACTCTGTTGTGAATATAGCAGGCAGTGTTCATGGCTTCTGCCCATAAGTGATAAGGAAGTTTCTTGGCATTAATCATTGCTCTTGCCGATTCTTGTATAGTTCTGTTCTTCCTTTCAACAACTCCATTTTGCTGAGGTGTGATAGGTGATGAAAACTCATGACTTATTCCTTCAGTTGAGCAAAATTCTTCAAACTTGCTATTCTCAAACTCTCTTCCATGATCACTTCTTATTCTGATGACCTTACTCTCCTTTTCCCTTTGGAGTCTTTGGCAGAGCTCTTTGAAGACATCAAACACTTCAGATTTGTCTTTGGTGAAATTTACCCAAGTGTATCTTGAGTAGTCATCCACGACAACATAAGCATATCTCTTTCCACCTAGACTTTCAACCTGCATGGGTCCCATCAGATCCATATGAAGAAGCTCCAACACCTTGGAGGTGGTGTCATGTTGAAGCTTCGGATGAGACATCTTTGTCTGCTTTCCTTTTTGACAGTCTCCACACACTTTTCCTTCCTCAATGCTCAGTTTGGGAATCCCTCTGACTGCCTCTGAGGAGATAATTCTTTTCATTCCCTTTAGGTGAAGATGTCCCAACTTCTGATGCCAGATTTTGACTTCATCTTCTTTAGCAAGCACACACGTGGATGACTCAGAGTTTTGAGGTGCCCACAGATAGCAATTGTCCTTTGACCTGTCTCCCTTCATGATTACTTCTCCTTTGTCATCTTTGACCACACATTCAGACTTGGTGAAGTCTACTTTGAATCCTTGATCACATAGTTGACTGATACTAATCAAATTTACTGCTAGTCCTTTAACAAGTAGGACATTCTCCAGTCTGGGAGCATTGGGACAATTTAGTTTGCCAATCCCCTTTATCTCCCCTTTGACTCCATCACCGAATGTCACGTAGCCAGAAGTCTGAGGTTTCACATCAACGAGCAGATTCTTTACTCCAGTCATGTGTCTTGAACACCCACTGTCAAAATACCAGTCATCTTTGGTAGAAACCCTTAAGGAGGTGTGAGCTATCAAGCTGATAACTTTAGGTATCCATTTCTTCACCACTTTAGTTCTTACCTCTTTGGATTGAGGAGCGGGATTAGGATAACCATGTAGCTTGAAGCATGAGGACTGGATATGCCCGATCCTACCACAATAGAAGCATCTTCTTCTGGTTTGATAGGGCTGTGACTGCCACTCATACTTTTGTCTTCTTATACCATAGTTGAGTTATCTTTTCATGTACTGATGATGCTGTCTCTTAGGCTGTCTACTATGGTGATGTGGCTTCCTTCTTCCATAGCAATGAGGAACAGCTTTGTTGAATTTGTTTCCATTCCTGTTCTTATGATGATGAACCCTGTTCTGATTGCACCCAGCAGTCTCCAAGTTCTTGTGAAATTGGGGAGGCGTATGCTGACTAACTCCTTGAGATTGAGGACTATTATTCTTTGATGTAGGATTCTGTCTCTTGGGTTGATGTTGAGACACAGGTTGAGACATCTCTCTTGTTGTTCCTGAAGTGCTGGCCACATATCCTATTCCTGATTTATCTCTAGCTGCTTTCTCAGACTGAAGAATTTTATCCAGATTAGTAGTACCACTGTTCATCATCCTAACAAATTTTGTCATCTGCTCCAGTTGAGACTTAACAAGTACAACTTCGTTCTCTCGATCAGCTTTTTCACTTTCAAGATGAGCAATCTGTTGTTTGTGACACTTGTTTTCTTGACAAATTTCAGCACTTTTCAAACACAGCTCTCGATAAGTAGATGCTAGTTCCTCATAGGTTATTTCTTCATCACTGTCATCATCTGACACAATTGTTCCTGTTAAGGCTCTAGCATGCCTTGCTGACTCATCTTCATTTTCACTATCAGATTCAGACCAGGAGACTGACATCCCCTTCTTCAGTTTCTTCAAGAATGTGGGACATTCTTTCTTAATATGTCCATACCCTTCACATTCCATGCATTGAACACCTTTATCCTGGGCAGGCTTCTTTTCATCTTTCTCTTTAGGCTTACTGATGTCAGAAGAACTGTTCTTGACCCTAGGCTTGTAGTTATTGTTCCACCTTTTTAACACTTTGTTGAATTGTCTTCCCAGCATTGCTATGGCCTGAGATAAGTCATCCTGAGATTCAGAACTCTTCCCTTCTTCCTCTTGATCATTTGACACCAGAGCTATATTCTTTGGCTTCTTTTCTGGTTCTTCCTCATTCAACCCAAGCTCAAAGGTTTGAAGAGATCCAATAAGCTCATCAACTCTCATCTTGCTGATGTCTTGAGATTCTTCAATGGCTGTTACCTTCATCTTATACTTCTTAGGGAGGGACCTAAGAATCTTTCTTACCAGCTTCTCTTCTGTCATTTTCTCACCAAGAGCACTGGATGCATTTGACAGCTCAAGAACACTCATGTGGAAGTCATGAATAGTTTCCTCTTCCTTCATCTTCAAGCTTTCAAACTTAGATGTTAAAAGCTGAAGTCTTGACATCTTCACTCTAGATGTACCTTCATGAGTAGCCTTCAAAATATCCCAAGCAGCCTTAGCAGTTTCACATGAGTTGATCAGCCTGAATATGTTCTTGTCAACCCCATTGAAGATAGCATTTAGGGCTTTTGAATTCCTAAGGGCAAGCTCATCTTCTTCCTTGGACCATTCTTCTTCAGGCTTTCGCTTAGAGGTGCCTTCTTTATCCTTGCCAGCATCATCTTTTTCACACACAACAGGAGCTTCCCACTCTTTAATGACAGCCTTCCAAGCTCTGCTGTCTAATGACTTTAAAAAGGTAGTCATTCTAGGCTTCCAATACTCATAGTTTGAGCCATCCAAGATAGGGGGTCTGTTGACGAATCCTCCAACCTCTTTGTCCAACTTTCACCAGAAAGTAACTTCCCTAGATCTCACCCAGAGACAGACAGGATGCCTGCTCTGATACCAATTGAAATTCCGGTACCAGACGTGTGATGTTAAGGTGCGATGTTACAACAACACACTCTGCAATAATGGACAGAATAAGCAACAGGAAAACACAACGAATTGTTCACCCAGTTCGGTCTAACTACCTACGTCTGGGGGCTACCAAGCCAGGGATGAAATTCACTACTTGTAGATATAATTTACAGACTCAACACACCAGTTGACAATCTCCTAAACTTATACTCTACTAGTGACTTTCTACCTAAGAAACCACTTAGATATGAGAACACTACTCAATCCCCTAAAACACTCAAAGAACAACCTCTTTGAGATCCCTTGATCTTGCTTCCTAGCTTCGATCAATCAACAACTCTCTATTACTTCACAGCTTCTAGAGAGGACAGAAAATTCAACACCTATTCAGCCTAGAATAGTGTGATTACAAGTACTCTAAACAAACCCTAGACTCTAAGCCTCCAGCTCTTGATCTTCAATCTATTTTCTGTACCTTCTTCCTTGGTCTTGTGCGATTTATATAGCTCCTTGAATTTGGATTGGATTTGTCACAATATTTGATCAAATTTGTTAATTAAAAACTGAATCTTTTAAAACAGATTTTATCCCCAAAATCTTTTTAAATCTTCCACCTTTTAATTCTCCAACAAACCTGCAATCAAATCTCCCATGTAACAGAAAATATCTAGCCCAAGATATTCTCATCCAACGAGTCAACACTCTCCACAATTCCAGCTAATACGCGACCCTAATAACAACAAGCCCATGCTGTCATTAGCTTCAGTTCTGCAGGTCTGATGTTACAACATCACCTATGTGACATCAGACATCCACTTCAACAACTAGCAACCTTAACACAGCCCAGTGTTAAGTGCAATGTTATGACATCAAGCCCATGACATCAAACATAGTTAACCTTCACAACTTAGTACAGCCCAGTACTAAGACTCAATGCTGCAACATCAACACCATGACATCAGCATTGAACACCTTGTTGTTTTACCAAAATTCCAGCCAATCCAGGAACTTACACTTATGCAAAAGGCAAAAGAGGGAGGTCAAATTTTGGGTTACGACACTACTATCTTCATGGTAGTGGAAACTAAAGCCAACTACAATCTGCTCTTAGGTCGAGAGTGGATACATGGCATTGGTGCAGTGCCATCTTCGATGCATCAACGAATTACCATCTGGAGGCCAGATGGCATAGTCGAGAACATTGAAGCTGATCAGGGGTATTTTAAGGCACCAGTAAATCATGTCGATAGAAGACAGTTCGACAAGCAACTGGCTTATATTGCCCCTTGTGGCCCAACAGATATTGAGTTTGTCCCTGATGATGAAACATTTTGCTCATTATACTTACATCCTGTCGATGGTTTTCCTTGGGATAAGGAGGTGCCGAGGGAAAGGCTTACATACCTTGGCGAGCCTGCAGTAGACCCCACAGGGTGGGGAAGTGAATTCAGTGACAATGAGTGAGTTCGAAGCATTGAAAAGAATTTTGGCCTATGTGGCTGAAACCAAATTACAAGCGGCTCTGGAAGCTGCTAATAAATACATGGCTATCGAAGCCAATTCTGGAGACCACCAAGATGGTCCTGGTAAGGACTTCGACCCAGAGCCACCTGATAAGGTTCAGGGCGTAGAACAAGGCCAGAGGCTTGATGCCATCTATGATGATGAGCCTTTGGGGTTTGAAAAAGATCCGCTGGCAGATAACGTTAAGATGCTAGCGCAGGATCCGTTAGAAGAAATCGACCTATGAGAAGGGGAAACTAGTAGGCCAACATATGTCAGCGTCAATCTTGACCCACAACTTAAGGTCGAAGTCACCTAGTTGCTGCAGGAGTTTAAAGACTGCTTTGCCTGGGACTACAATGAGATGCCTGGTTTGAGTAGAGAGTTGGTCAAACATAAGTTGTCGATCAAGTCTGAGAAGAAGCCAGTCAAACAGAATCAAAGACGATTCACCCCAGAAATTCTCTCAAAGATAAAGGAAGAAGTCGAAAGACTGCTTCAAAGCAAATTCATCCGCACAGCCAGGTATGTCAAATGGTTAGCTAACATTGTACCGGTTATTAAAAAGAATGGTTCTTTGAGAGTTTGCATAGACTTTAGAGATCTAAATTCTACAACTCCAAAGGATGAATATTCCATGCCTGTGGCAGAAATGCTAGTTGATTCCGCTGCAGGACATTAGTATCTTAGTATGTTGGACGGGTACTCTGGTTATAACTAAATAATCATTGCTGAAGAGGATGTCCCCAAGACAGCTTTTCATTGTCCTGGAACCTTAGGTACCTACGAGTGGGTGGTAATGCCTTTTGGCCTAAAAAATGCTAGGGCAACATATCAACGAGCAATGAACTCAATCTTCCATGATTATAAAGAGACTTTCATGCAAATATATATTGATGATATTGTGGTTAAGTCTGTTTCAGGGAAGAGCCGTTTGGACCATCTTCGACAGTCCTTTGAAAGGATGAGAATACATGGTCTTAAAATGAATCCTCTTAAATGTGCGTTTTGTGTGCAGGCAGGGGATTTTCTAGGCTTTGTGGTCCACAAAAAGGGGATCGAGATTAACCAGAATAAGACCAAATCCATCATGGAGGGGAAAGCGCCATCAACAAAAAAGGAGTTCCAATCACTGCTGGGCAAGATTAATTTCTTGAGAAGTGTCATACCCCAAATTTTGACCACTAAGATTTCTCATCATTGTGCAAATCATCATCACAATATGGATGGACCATGATACCTCATTAGTCTCCCCAAAGATGGGTGAGCATCCACTACAATCAAACTTAGGGTTTCAAACCCTCTCAGAGCTCTTAGACAAATGATTAATCAAGGAATGACATGGTCTTCAACTTGTCTAAACCTCTCAAACATCCACAATGGATCAAGAGGACTCCCACATCAAGAATCAAGCACAAGGCTGTAACATTCCAAGTGGATTAAACCTCAAGATCGCCAGTGACACCAAATTAGGGTTTTGGTCGACCAGGGCCTCCAGATGGAAATGTTCCTCTGGGCATGAGCCAATGCTTCAAATCATAACCCAAAATACTCTAAGGGACCTCATAAACCCAATCATCAAGTCAATTTGGCCTCAGGGGATGCATTCATAAAAAATCAGGAATTAGGGTTTCTTGACCTAATTCACCCCTAAGTTGACTTTTGGGACAAAACATGAGCCAATACCTCAAGAGATGATTTGAGGGTCTCTAACAAACCACATTGATCCATTTTCAACAATGGATTAATCCAAGAAGCTTGATTCACAAGTTTCAAGTTCATCAGAACCAAAGTTAGGGTTTCGCGGAAAAAGTCAACTGTGCCTTTGACTTTTGATCAGGACATGCTCCCAAACCTTGGGACATGGTTCAATACACCCTATAACACCTATGAAATAAATCCATCAAGTTTGATTTAGGTCAAGGACTTGATTTCATAGAGGATCGCACAGTTTGGAATTCATCTGATAAAAACTCAATTGTGCCCAAAAGTCAAAGCTTGACTTTTTTATTTTTTGATCAATTATGGTTCCCTAACCCTAAAATGATGATAATGTGTGATTATAATCATCATTCATAAAGAAAAATCAAGAAAATTGGGATAACTTGTAAAAGGGGTAACCATAAAAAACTTAGAAATTTTTCTAAGTTATGGAACAAAGTGGCTAGGGTACCAACTTCCAAGGATCATAACTTGAGATCCAAGCAACCATTTGGGCTGATCCAAAGATGGATTTGTAGCTCTCATGGCATACTTTAAAAGTGTCAACTACACCTCATTCCAATTCATTATGGATTTTGAGTTATGGTTGGATCAAAATGGCTGAAAACATGAAATGTCACTTTTTCCAACACTAAGTGAAATTTTCACTAAGTCAGAATCTGTTTCACTTTTTTCAAAATGTAGGGGCATTTTTCACTTGGATCCAAAAAGTGTCAAGACAAACTATGATCACACATGTGTTGTATCATATGAGAGTTTTCCAAAATGGCCAAGAACCCCATAAAATCCCATCTGAGCTAAGAGTTATGATAGTGGCAATATGCCTTGCTGCAACTGTCATAACAAGGCAGATTTGTGCATTTTGCTCGATTTGAGAAATTTGTGCAAATGACAAACAAGTTTATCCATCTAAACACCTCAGGGAGAGACCAAGGAGGGACAAACACTGATCCATAAGCCTCCCAAGTCTTTGGAACTAAAAATAGCATGCCAAACCTAAAAAAACTCTAAAGAGGGCACAAGACTCCAATTTTGTTTTGGAGCATTCAATGGATGTACCAAGGTGGCATGAACTGAGCTATTTCCAACTGAATGAGTCAAGGATGATATCTGAACTAGGGAACCAAAGGCCTATGCTCTACCCTCTAGTCAATGGCTAGAGGAGACTTGAGATTCCAAAATGCTCCAATTGGCCAAAGGTCTGCAGCAGCCTCCATTCATTATTGCTTGCAAAACAAACTTGCTCTACTATAAATAAAGCTCATTTGTGCTCAGTTTAAGTACACCAAAGCACTACAACACTTGCTTTCCTCAAAATCTCTTTCTCTAGGCAAAAATGCCTTCTTTAGCAAGGTAACTCTGATTTTTTGAGTTAGAGAGCAATGTCATCACAGCTCATGATCCAAACACATCCAATATGTCATATTTAAGCTGTCCAAACTCTCACAAGTGACATGTAACACTAAAACCTCAAAGTCCCTCCTCAAAACCTCGAAATAGGACTCTTTTACATTTTCCAAGCCATGTCTTGATTCAGTCACTTTCAAAACCAGATAAAGCCTCAAACACACTCCAAATATCATCCTTGAACTGTCCCAAATGGTTCCCCACATCTGGAACACCATTTGAGAGAGTTGCTATTTTGGTCACTTTTTCCCCTTTGGCAAGAAAGGGCCAGTTTCCATTCCTGAGGTTTCCAGCTGTTTCCAATCATCCTAAAAGCTTCCAAGGGATCATTTGAGGGTGTCCAAAGCATCAAATTGTTTCTGGAACAAAGCACTTGACAGATTGCCCAAAAAGCTCCTAAAGAGGTAAGCATCACAACTTGAACTCTTAGAAATATGCATTGCTTTGAAGTCCACTGATCATACACATCTCATACATGTTATATATGTTGTGTTTGGACCAATTCATCATGTAATTCATGCATGCAACAAGAGGTAGCATAAAAAATGCAAACTATGGCCTATTTCAAAACCACTATCGGATTTTGAGGAGGATTTATTTTCTGAAAAAACCACCACTACCATTGTATTCCTTGTGAAATTCTAGGCAGGATAGACCTAAATTTTGTCCCAATCCATGGAGAAATGAGAAAGTTACAAGCTTCACGTTTTTGGCCAAAACCTTGTCTTGCCTTGCCTTGGCCAGGCCAAAAACAAGGCAAGCCTTATATATTTGTGGGTGGGCTTTGATACACGGATGTATCACCACCCCAGTGGTAGGAGGCGCACACTGCACACAAGAGGTCTGGGGTTCGAATCCCCCTCGCCCCAGACCCCTTTTTAATGTTTTTTCTATTTTTCTATTATTTTTCTTATTATTTTTAATGATTTGAAAAATTAATAACTCCCTCAATTTTAATTATTTTTGATTGGTTCTTTTTGTAAAAAATCACAAAAATATTAAAATATTTTATTCCACAAAAAAATCAAATTTATATTATTTATTTAATATATTTGGTATTTTTATGAATAAATTCATTTTTAATTGTTTTTAAACATTTTAAAAGTGAATATTCATCTTGAAAAATCAAAACCAAATGAGTTTTAATTCATCTTGTGATTAAAACCTCATTTTTCAAACCTTACCCAAAAATCACAAGTTTTTTATTCAAGCTTATTTGGTGTTTTATCATTTTTTATTGATTTTCTTTAAGAATTCACTTTTAAAAATGATGAAATTAGGGTTTTGATCGATTCCACCCTCGTCAATCATTTTCAAACACTCATGGGCCTCTATTAGAGTGTAAGACCCATCCCCTTTGTAAATACACCACTTTTTGGGCCTCAGTCATTGTACAAGTCCCACTGTATTTTCAAAAACAAAAGGCGCGATCGTTGCCTTTTTAACAAAACCAATTGGGCCTACCCTCGTGTTATAAGCCCCATTTCTTTTCTTTAAATCTCTTTGGGCCTCTAATAGAGTGTAAGACCCAATCCCCTTTTAACCAAAAAAAATTTGGGCCTCAGATATTGTATAAGCCCCTCTGCGTTAAAAGAAAAATCTCGGCGCAATCGTCAGTTCAAAAATCAAAACCAATTGGGCCTACCCTCGTGTTATAAGCCCCATTTCTTTTCTTTAAATCTCTTTGGGCCTCTAATAGAGTGTAATACCCAAACCCTCTTGAAAACCAAAATAATTTGGGCCTCAGATGTTGTATAAGACCCATTGTGTTTTCAAAAACCTCGGTGCGATCGTCGTTTTCAAACAAATAACCCAGGGCTTCTCCTTGAGCTGTAAGTCCCATCTCTTGTACAAAACTAAATCTTTGGGCCTCTAATAGAGTGTAAGACCCATCCCCTTGTACATAAAAACTTTTGGGCCTCACATATTGTATAAGTCCCTCTATACAGTTTTCAAAACAACGGTGCGATCATCGTTAAGACTTGGGCCTCTCCTCGAGCTGTAAGCCCCAACAATCTTTTCAAAGCACTTTCTCCTTTGATTTTGAATTCAAATATATGTTGTTATCAAAACTTTCTTAATTTCTTTGTTGAACAACTAACAAAACAACATGGAAGCTCTACAACAGTTAAGTGTTTATCCGCTTTCATTTACCGCTTTCATATGTATATAACTGTATTGTGGGGTTGTGTCGCTCCCGGGATTTTAATCCAAGTACAAACGCGAAAGTGGCACCGAAACAGAGTCGCCACCAATGTGTATTTATCCCAAGAGAGGGAAAGGAAACACCACATAATCCTGAGGGAAAGGAAAGAGCATGGTCTCGCGACCAAGAGAACTGAGTTCAGGAGTCGGTTACGTGAAGGAAAGGTTATCAACACCCCCATGCGTCCATCGTACCCGATGGGATCCACGCTTGCTTGTCTCGATCAAAGGGTGTAAGGAAAGGATACTGTAAAAAGAACAAGAAAAGGGAAAAAAGAAAGGAGAGAGAGAACAAGAAACAAATGTAGGGAAAATAAAAGAAGTGCTCGAATAGGCCCTACCCCACTGCCTACGTATCTCATCGGGAACATGAGAATCAGAGTGACGTAGTTCCCCTCAACGAGGGTCGCTTTGTTTGTGTTTTTTAGTGGAGACATCAAAGTGCGCGTCCCAGCAGTTAGGTGTTGCAGATCGCTGTATGGAGACTTAGGCGTTACCTGTTTGCGGCCGAACGGACTTGACGAGTCCTTAAGGAAGGAGTGAAGAGATGAGAAAAGAATTGTTTGTTTGTTTTTGTCTTTTAAGAGAGAAATTTTTTGATTGTTTTGTGTTTTGTAACGCACATTGTATTTAAGTCCTTCATGTAAGATCGAATGCCTCGCATATCGACCCGAGATGGGACGTACACTAAACATTCTAAGAAAGTGAGAGAAGACCCCTCACTATCTCATTCTTACATGAAAAGCTCAAATACAATATTTGTTATGCCTTTATTAAGTGTTTTTTATTTTTATTTTGAGGTAGGAAGAAGAGAGACTCAAATGGTCGAGAAAGGTAGAATCTAATGAGGGAGACTAAGACTCAACCCTAGAGTTATCATACATGGAGATCCTAAGGTTAATATGGTTTAAGAAATCTAATCCTAAAAGAAAGGAGGAGAAGAATGAATTAAACAACTCACTTCAAAAGTAGAAAATGAGTTGTAACTCAAAAGGGAGGATAAAGAAGTTATTCAAGGAAATCATATAAATGCTTATCATGATCACAAGTTGAGTTAATTAAAATAAATAAGAGAAGATGAAAGAAATAAGTGTATGTGGAAGCATATCCACACACTTACTTACCTTTGGCACCTACATGAAAAGGTTAGTTCAAAAAAACTATTTACAAGTAGTGGAATAAAGAAAGGATAACAAGTAATGATAAAAAAAACAAAAATCAATGAATAAGGATCCTAAGAGATTAAAATCAATCAAAGTCAGAACCTAAACTATGAGGATGTTCTATAATGTTAAGATGTTAAACATGGACAAACTATGCACAATCAAAGTCCTAAACACCAAAGAAATGCAACATGCAAGAAATAGATGTAAGATGAGTGGGAATGCAAAGTGATCATGCAATAATGCTTCACAAAAGGTCAAAGTCAGAATCATATTCAATTTTTTAATGTCTTAAGATGCACATAGATCATCATACAAATCATGAGTAAAAGGATACAAGTAGGAGAAGTAAGATGGAGAAGAAGTGAGTATAAGAGAGACATGTTCAATTAGGTGCACAAAGTAACATATTAGAGATGCATAACATGTGAAATGGTTAATGAATTCACATGGGGAGTATCATACTCTTAATGAGATGCAAATGAGATGTATAAGATGGCATACCAAAAATGCATACATGCAACACATAGAGCATAAGAAAAAGTGGGAGATGAAAACATGTCAAAGTTCAAATTAGAATGCACAAACTCATGTCAAATGCAAATGCAAACCAAAGTGACTTATAATGGAACAAAGGGGACCTATAGTATCATACAAATGACCTATAATATCACACAAGACAATCATAAAAGGATGGCACAAGTGCCTCATCAAAACATGTTAGAAGGAATAAGAAGAAAGTGCATACATGTTACTTCAAATGCAAGGCACCAAACAACTATCAAAGCACATGATAGAATTAGAAAAAACAAACTCTAAACAATCCAAGTTAGAAGCACAAACATGGACCAAAGTTCATAGCAAAATTCAAGAGAAAACATGTCCAAAAGATTGCACAAGATCACATTGAAACACTCCACAAAAGTGCTCAAACATGCACACCAAAACATATGTTAAAATGACTTTAAAAATCAAAATAAATTTTATTTAGATTCTTTTATGTGTTATATAACAAATTCAAAAAGAATGGGTGAAAAATATTGTGTGGGATGGGAGAAAGAAAATGTGCAAGTTTGAGTATCAATGAAGAACAACAATTAGAAAGAAATTAAAAGAAAATAATGTAATTATATGCACAAATTCATTAAATCAGAATTAAAAATTGTAAACAATTATTTAAATGCATAAAGAAAACACATGAATTAATTTGGGATTTTTAGAGATGATTTGGTATTTTTAAAATAAGAAAACTAAACAAATATGGAAAAGAAATAAAAAATATGAACATAATGGGGAGGGGGTGCAACGAAAGCAATTTCCATGTTCAAAAATAGTTTGGGCCCAGTAATGTGGGGTACAGATATCAATTAATGACCCAACCCAATACCAATGTGTGCGCGTGTGTGATAGCGTGTACAATCAGTTACCATGTGATTCAATCATGGCCATACAATCAAGTCAACCAAAATCAATCATTAAAGCATGCATATCAAATGGATCCAGAACAAGGCACATGATAACAAACGTGTATGCACAAACATACAATTGTCAGAGTTCAAAAGAAAAGAGCACATGAGATGCACATGTTTTCATTAATGCGTTGGCAGCGTTTAAACCATTGGATTAATCTCAATGCAAGATCATCAAAGAAGTACTCACATCAAATGAATCAGAGCTAAAGTCCACACTATGTAACGTGCACGTACACACATATAATCAATCTGAAGTCAAAAGAGCATATGCAAGTCACATGACAATTTAATGCGGTGGCAAACTTATGACCACACGATGCAAATGATCAGACGGTTGTGTTCAAATCTGGCCAAAAAAACCCTAGACGCATGCTCACCGGCCGGAGAATGACCTCCGATCGTCTTCTCCGACCATCTCTGTCACCTGCAACCCTCTCATCTCCCAGAAAAATGCAAATCATATACCAAAATGTAGAGGAACTCACGTAGGTCAAGAATATAGGCTCAGTTTTCACATACCACAATGATACACAGAGAATCGAACACAATAAGTTTGCCCTAAGTTTTGCTCTACACCTCTAAGAGATCTATCAACTAGCCAGAAATGTTGCTTTGCTTCTAGTAAGCCATAATCAAGCTAAAACAAGCAATAATGAACATAAATCGTGCAGTTTGAGAAATTTGGAACCTGAAGCTTGAAGATCTTGGAAATGTCGAGAAAACCAGAGATAGCAACTTGCTTTTAAGTTTGATTTGACCAAATAAAGGTTTATGGACTTTGTATCTTGAAGAAAACCACACTGAAAATCCAATTGAACCGAAGCTACACTTGGTGACTTGAACTTCTTCTCTTTTGTTCTTGATCAGAAATGAGACATTGATGATGATAGAGATGGAATGTGGATGAAGATTGATGAGGTCGTGTGAGATCAGAGAGAGAATAGAGAGAAAAAGTGAGAAGAATTTTGAAGTGAGAGTGAAAAATGAAGTTGAAAATGAAATTGTGAGGGAGTTTTATTTAGATAGGTTGAGTTAAGTGTGTTAATTGGCATGGTTAATTGAGTTCTGAGTTGGTTAAATGAGTTGCCTCTAACTAACTGAGTCAAGTTAGTTAGGGCGAGTGAAGAGAGGTTGGCTATGGTGTGGGTGAGTTCCATGAAGTTATGTTGAGGTGGAAGTGAATGGTGATGATGAAGTCACTTTCTGCAGCAGAAACTTGCATAGCAAGCTTTATTTTCTTCTTTCATGTATGAAGAAACATGGTAAGTACATAGTATGTAGGAAATGTTTGGCTTAATGAGGAAAAGAAGTGGACTGGTGTATGCGTGTGAATGCTTAACAACATCAATGTAAAACAACATGTTATTCTTGGCAGCTTGAAACATGGAGGTTTGGTGATGAAATTCTCTCACATTAGTGCATGAAATCATGAGCTTTAGGTGTTAATGGAAAGAGGATAGATCATAGAACATAGTTGATGTGGAAATTGAATTGAATGGAAGCTTGGAAAATGATGAAAAATGGCTTGGAACATCAAGGTTTGAAACTGGTACAAATGCGTGGCAAGTGGTAGGCTGGCATGGCAAAATGGCCTATGAGATTCAGCATGATCACATCAACTTGAGACCATCATAACTCCATCATAACTTGCTCAAATGGAAAAATGTACAGCATCAAAGTTGAAGAGGACATTGAGATGAACAACTTTGATGTTCAACATTTTTTCATTTGAGGCTTACTTCAATGAGAAAAGTAGCTTGAAATTTTGCCCACCACATGTTTGATGAAATTGGCGCATGGGCCTGGTCTTGCTTGGTCATGACTTGGTTTGTGACCTAGTTTTGTCAAACTTTGATTTATCATAACTCCCTCAATTTTGATACAATGGAAGAGTTCTTTATATGGATTTGAAGCTTAGAACATGAACTTTAATTGGCTCAACTTGGGCCTGAGGTTTGGAACTTTTATCATGGAGAAAGAGAGCCTCAAAGTGTGGTGCAAAATGGTCCAAACTTGCCATTTTTGGAAACCCTAAAGTTTCTATTTTTGGCAGTTTTGTAATTTCTTGATTTTTCATTATTCCTCCATCATTTCTTGATCAAATCTTGTACAATGAACATATATAACTTGAATTTCATGAATTTGACCTTAAAAAGTCAGGAGTTGACTTTTTTCACTACACAGTTGACTTTTCCCCAATTTCTTGATTATCAAGCAACTGATCAATTGAACCTCTTCAGAGATGAACCAATGGCCACTCTTCCATCCTTAGACACTTAATTTCATTTAGAAAACATTGAAATCAAGTTTGAATCAAAATTTCATCAGGAGACCACTTGAATTCAAAACCTTAATTTTGACTGTTTTTGATAAGAGATGATGCATTGCCCCATCTTCTTAATGAGTTCCCATCTTCCAATGACTTGTGGGGATCAAGTGGGATGATATATGATGTAAGAGACCCTTGAGACTTGTTGAGAGACCCTTGGCTCTTGTTCTCTTGCTTTGGATGATCCACATCTTTGAAAAACAACTGATCACATGCCCTTATGCAAGATGCAATGCTAAATGTTTAATGTTTTATTTTTCTATGCTTGAATGCAATGCAATGAAATGAAAGCATATGCTAAATGATATGAAGAAATGAGAGGGAAAATTTTGGGGTATTACAGCTGCCCCTATTCAATCACTATAGACCTGAATGGATGATAGCGATTGCTGTCAGACTTTTAAGGTTTGGAGGGATTGAAAACCAAAAATAACCAGAAAATTTGCACTCTGTGGAGAAGAAGAAAAGGGATATAAACCCAACCAAATGAACTCTGCTCAGATAAAACTCTGATGATAACCATAACACTGAAGAGCTGTCTTTTGAACGACGCCAGACGACTACTGGCTTGCCATACTGCGGGTGGACTTTAACAACATCTTTTGTACAACGCCAGATGACTACTGGCCTGCCACACTACGGGTGGACTTTAACAATGTCTTTTGTACAACGCCAGACGACTACTGGCCTGCCACACTACGAGTGGACTTTAGCAATGTCTTTTGTACAATGCCAGACGACTACTGGCCTGCCACACTACGGGTGGACTTTAAGAACGTCTTTTAGAACGACGCCAGACAACTACTAGCTTGCCACACTGCGGGTGGACTTTAGCACTGTCTTTTGGAACGAAGCCAGATGACTACTGGCCTGCCACACTACGGGTGGACCTTAGCAATGTCTTTTGGAACGACGCCAGACGACTACTGGCTTGCCACGCTGCGGGTGGTCTTTTGCCAAACTACGGTTGGACTTGAAACTGTCTTTTAAATGGAGTCAGACGACTACTGACTTGCCACACTGTGGGTGGACTTTTGCCAATCTACAGTTGGTCTTGAAACTGTCTTTTTAAATGGAGTCAGACGACTACTGACTTGCCACACTTCGGGTGGACTTTCGCCAATCTACGGTTGGACTTGCAGCTGATTTCCCACCCTTGGATGGACTTTTGCCAATCTACAGTTGGACTTTTCCTTGCTTTGCCACCCTTGGATGGACTTTTGCCAATCTACGGTTGGAATTTGCCTTGCTTTGCCACCCTTGGATAGACTTTTGCCAATCTACGGTTGGACTTTGACAAACTTCCAATACTGGATTACGCCCTGCATGCATATCAGTCATCTCTGCTGACTCTGTTGAGGAACAATGATCAATGATTTGACATTAGAGACTCCCGCAAGGATGGTGTCTCTGTTGGAGAATGAATGAACAACCTGTTTGCTTCGAATTGTCACGCTTGCCAAAAATAAATTGGACTTTGAGATGTAGGAGAGTGATGACTCTGCCAGGAATTACTTCATCTGACTGGGGACGAATTCTGATCATAGCAACTCCGCTGGAGATGAGAATTTTCTGACTTGGCTGGGGGAAGAATGTACTAACACTCTGCCAAAGAAGACAAGTCATTAAAACTCTGCTTGGGGATCTATCAAACCCGAGGAGAATATGCTAACACTCTGTTGAGGAAGAGATTCTGTTGACATGCTAAACTTCTGCGGGGAAGAAAAACAACTCAGCTGGGGAGTATTGTTAACAAGATTCAATACTGAACTCTGTGGGGATACAACCGCCAGAAATACGATCTTGCTGGGGACCGAAACTACTCCGTCAGGGATACACAAATCCTGGTTAGAAGACATTCCGTTGCAACATGCTGAGAAAGAGCCCCTAGAGATCTGCTGGGAAACACCAAGCAAATATACGGTAATCTGCTGAGGAATACAACTGTCAAGCTTAGGATAAGAGCCACAACGTCCCATGCTAGGCAACCTTTCGTTCGACGACTCCACTGGGGATAATGAGTTGACCACAAACTCTGCTGGGGATAATTGCTTCAAAGCGTCTATCGCTGGGGAATGTCCCTTAAGAGGATTTTACAGAAGACCAAGCATCTTCAAACTCTTAAGCAAATGCCGAGACTTGAGAGGTCACCCTACTGGAGATAATAGATCTAGAACACATCTCGCTAGGGAATTTTATGATGCCCCATGTTTTGGAGGTTCAACAACTTGCTTTTGCCCCAGATCACGCGGTGTATCTGAAGAAAACGTCCCAAGAGGATTTTACAAAAGACTTGGCATCTTCAAACTCCTGGACACTCGTTGAGTCTTGAACATTAACAGCGAGGTAACTCTACTGGAGAATTTACAACCGTTATCAACACAGAAAAGCTTGTAGCTGTTGGAAGTACTGAATGGAAGAATCGACTTAATAAGATACAACAATACCCAGTTGAGATTAACTTGTCGATATCGAATCGCCACGAACTATCGTCGGCCGAAGATGGACTCAATCAGTAAACGTTGTGACAAAAGGTGACATGTGAACCTTTTCCTGAACCTGCCTGCCCCAGTCTTCTGCATGGGATAAGTGATTACTTGTCTAGAAGAAATGATCCCTGCTTAGAGAACTTGCACCTGTTACCTGCAACAAAAGAATATGCACACGTGCCCCAGGATATTGCATGGTTTGAATCCACCATCCAGGATTACTCATCATTCAAAGTGATTTTAAATGTTTTTCTGTGCATGTTATTTGTAAAGCCACAGTGTTTTCAAATGCAATGTTTTATAAAAAATTCGGACGTTTTTGCAAACAAAGCAATAAAAACAAAATAAGAAGCTTTTGACTGAAATTCAATTTATTGATTGAAATGCCTAGAATAGGCAAGTACAATTGGGAAGCAAACCCAGGAAAGAGGAGATTGCTGTAAATTGAGAAAAGAAACTATCCTAATGGCAATGTGAAAACGGCATTCCACTGAGTTTCAATTCTGCTATGGCCAATATGTCTTCAAGACCCCCGACCTTGCCTTCTGAGGAGTGATTAGACTGATTCCTACCATTTGGAAAGTCAGTTGCTGAAACGGTGATGGAGTACAGATAACTCAGACCGTATCATTCGCTAAAATCCCTCTTTTGCATGGACCGCCCTTTCGGGTTTTCAATCCATCGGGATACCCTTTTTTGCCTGAGTTGTCCTTGCGGATTTTCAACTCACCGGGTGTACAATTTTTATTTTATATCCCTAATTTTTGCCCGAGCCTTTTTATTCTGTTTTTGTGGTTCGCCGGGATGCCCTTTTTTTTCCTGGACTTTTCTTTCTTTTTTTGTCCAGCGGGTCTATTTATGGGAAGTATTTTTTGACTACGTCTGAGTTGACAGGGGATGGAAAGTCTTCGCCGTCCATGGTTGTAAGTAACAAGGCTCCGCCCGAGAAGACCTTCTTAACCATGAATGAACCTTCATAGTTGGGAGTCCATTTGCCCCTGTGATCTGTACTAGGAGGAAGGATCCTTTTGAGTACCACATCTCCCACTTTGTAAACCCGAGGACGCACCTTTTGGTCGAATGCCTGCTTCATCCTCCGCTGGTATAACTGCCCATGACATACAGCTGCCAGTCGTTTCTCTTCAATAAGGCTCAAGTGATTAAATCTGGCACGAACCCATTCAGCTTCGTCTAACTTGACATCCATCATGACTCTGAGGGATGGAATCTCAACTTCAACTGGTAGTACTACCTCCATACCGTATACAAGTGAGAATGGTGTTGCCCCAGTGGACGTGCGTACTGACGTTCGGTACCCATGCAAAGCAAATGGTAACCTCTCATGCCAATCTTTATATGTGACAACCATTTTCTGCATAATCTTCTTAATATTCTTGTTGGCCGCCTCCACGGCGCCATTCATCTTCGGGCGATACGGAGAAGAATTGTGATGTTCAATTTTGAAGTCCCGGCACAGCTCACCCATCATTTTGTTGTTTAAATTAGAACCATTATCAGTAATGATTCTCTCGGGCACTTCGTAGAGACAAATGATATCCTGTTTCAGGAAACGAGCTACCACCTGCTTAGTGACGTTGGCATAAGATGCTGCTTTAAGCCATTTAGTGAAATAATCAATGGCGACCAAGATAAAACGATGGCCATTTGAAGCAGCAGGCTCAATATTTCCGATCATGTCGATGCCCCACATGGCAAAGGGCCACGGAGAGGACATGACACTCAACGGATTTGGAGGCACATGCACTTTGTCTGCATAAATCTGGCATTTGTGACACTTGTGGGCGTACTTGCAACAATCTTCCTCCATCGTCAACTAATAATACCCCGACCTCAATAGTTTCTTAGCCATTGCGTGTCCTCCGACATGGGTACCAAAAGAGCCTTCATGTACTTCCTGCATTAACAATTCTGCTTCATGTCTATCCACGCATCTGAGCAGAACCATGTCAAAATTCCGTTTGTACAGCACGTCATCCTGATTCAAGAAGAAACTACCAGACAGCCTTCTCAATGTCTTCTTATCTTTAGTAGGTGCCCCAGGCGGGTACTCTTGACTTTTCAAGAAACGCTTGATGTCATGAAACCATGGCTTGTCATTAGACATTGCATCAACAGCAAACACAAATGCAGGTTTGTCAAGACGAGACACTTCAATCTTAGGTACATGGTTCCATCTTTGCACTTTAATCATAGAAGACAATGTAGCCAAGGCATCAGCAAACTTATTCTCATCTCGAGGAATATGGTACAGCTCCACTGTTATGAAAAATGTCAACAATCTTCTCGTATAATCTCTATACGGAACCAGATGCGCTTGGTGCGTGTACCAACTCTATTTCACTTGATAAATTACCAAAGCTGAATCACCGAAAATATCAAGGGTCTTAATTCGCAAATTAATCGCCTCCTCAATTCCCATTATACAAGCTTCAAACTCTGCTTCATTGTTGGTGCATCCGAAAGTTATTCGGGCAGTGAAAGGCATATGAACACCTTCCGACGTGATAAGAACTGCTCCAACTCCGCATCTATTCATATCGACGGCCCCATCAAACATCAAACTCCATTTGGATTCAGGGTCTGGCCCCTCCTCCGGGAGTGGTTCCTCGCAATCTTTAGCTTTGAGAAACATGATGTCCTCATCAGGGAAATCAAATTTCATGGGTTGGTAATCATCAATCGGTTGTTGCGCAAGATAGTCTGACAAGATACTTCCTTTGATGGCCTTTTGAGAAGTATACTGGATATCATATTCTGTCAAAACCATTTGCCACCGTGCAACTCTGCCTGTTAGTGTTGGTTTCTTGAAAATGTATTTGATAGGATCCATTTTTGAAATCAACAGAGTTGTGTTCCTGATCATATACTGCCTTAATCGCTTAGCAGCCCATGCAAGTGCACAGCATGTCTTCTCAAGCATTGAGTACCGGGACTCGCAATCATTGAACTTTTTGCTCAGGTAGTAGATAGCATGCTCCTTCCTACCTGTCTCGTCGTGTTGACCGAGAACAAGGGTCTTCAAGCACTGTCAAATACATTATTAAGGGTCTTCTTGAAACTGGAGGCATGAGAATTGGAGGTTCCTGCAAGTATTCTTTTATTTTATCGTCAGTTTGAATATTGGTTCGCATGTGGCTGTTAGGTGAGATATGAACCTTGCAATGTAGTTCAATCTACCCAGAAAACCACAAAAATCTTTTTCTATTCTCGGTTCAGGCATCTCTTGTATTGCTTTAACCTTGGCAGGATCAACCTCAATTCCCTTTTCGCTTACGATGAAACCCAGCAGCTTTCCAAAACGCACCCCGAAAGTGCACTTGTTCGGATTCAACCTTAAACGGAACTTTCTCAACCTTTCAAACAAATTTCTCAAGTTAATCAGATGTTCTACTTCTGTTCGCGACTTGGCAATCATGTCATCCACATAACATTCAATCTCTTTGTGAATCAAGTCGTGAAATAAAGTTACCATTGCCCGCTGGTACGTTGCCCCTGCGTTTTTCAACCCAAAAGGCGTCACCTTATAACAGTATGTACCCCATGGGGTAATGAACGTGGTCTTCTCCATATCCTCAGGTGCCAACTTGATCTGGTTGTACCCGGAGAAACCGTCCATAAACGAGAACACTGAAAACTGAGTTGTATTGTCAACCAGCACATCGATGTGAGTTAGTGGAAAATCATCTTTCGGACTAGCTTTGTTAAGATCTCGATAATCCACACACATTCTAAACTTTCCGTCTTTCTTTGGTACCGATACGATGTTGGCAACCCAGGGAGGATAATTGGTCACAGCAAGAAACCCTGCATCCCACTGCTTCTGAACTTCTTCTTTGATCTTTATGGCTATATCGGGATGAGTCCGACGAAGTTTATGCTTGACTGGCAGGCATTCTTCTCTCAATGGCAGCCTGTGTACAACAATATCAGTATCCAACCCTGGCATGTCTTGATACGACCAGGCGAAGATATCAACATATTCACACAACATCTCAGTCAAAGCTTTCTTCACATCTGCTTGCAGGCTGGCACCAATCTTGATCTCTTTTTTAGCATCCTCGGTACCAATATTGATGATCTCTATGGTCTCTTGATGAGGCTGGATGACCTTTTCCTCTTGTTTTAACAATCTGGCCAGTTCCTCAGGGAGTTCACAGCCTTTCTCATCCCCTTCTTTGGCTTGATAAATCGGTTTGTCAAAGTCATACATAGCCGTGGCAGAACCGTTATCAATGGAATCCGGAGGATCAAGTCTGCACGAACGGGTTCATGCTTTATTTTAGAATTTATTTTTAAAACAAAAAGAAACGAAACATTGCCATTTTTAAATTTTGGTGCAAAAATAAAAATGAAAGACAGAGAACAAAATTTGAGTGCAAAACGTCCTTTATTGATGATTAAAATTGCAAATGAAAACAAGGTGGCCCTACAAATGAATCTGTACGCCTTGGGCAGAGCGCAAGATTTTAACATGCATTATGGTTAGAAAAACAAAGAAAATTACTCTGTTTGAAGAGTAACTTGAATGACTTCTTCAACAGACCAATTCTACAACTGTTGTACCAGAGCACGTGGGCGTACCCAATTGTCCAAGTCACAGTCACTGTCAATGCCATCTTCTGTAGCTGCACAGGACTGGTCTGGGTAAATGATTCCCCCACTGCTGAAAGTGATGGGTCCACTGTATGTTGCAACCGAATCCATAGAGGGTTGATAGCCAATACCAAACTTGTCCTCCTTCATTGGTGTCTCTATCAGCTTGCCTCAGCCTTGGGCATTACCTGCTCTAACAACCTCGACAGCTTGTTTATAGGACGAAATGGATGTGCCGGCTCTATCTGGTGTAAGGGAAGATTCAGACACTTTATCAATATTCACCGCTTTAAACGAATGGCAAAGCATTTCGTGGATTTCCCCATCCATCTCAACATACTTGAACGTGGACAAATGACTAACAAAAATGTCCTCTTCACCACACACAGTCACTACTTGTCCCTCGAACTCGTATTTCAGCTTTTGGTGTAATGTGGATGTAACAGCCCCGGCCGCATGAATCCAAGGGCGACCTAATAAACAGCTATAAGCAGGTTGTATATCCATCACGTGGAATGTAGATTTGAACACTTGCGGTCCAATTTGCACAGGTAATTCCACTTCACCAAACACAGATCTTTTCGTCCCGTCGAATGCTCTGACAACCAAATCACTTGGCCTTAAAATCAATCCATCAACTTCTAGCTTCATCAGCGCCTTCTTAGGCAAGACATTGAGTGAAGAACCAGTGTCTACCAACACGTGAGACAACACTGCACCCCTACATTCCTGAAATTCTGGTACCAGACGTGTGATGTTAAGGTGCGATGTCACAACAACATACTCTGCAATAATGGACAGAATAAGCAACAGGAAAACACAAGGAATTGTTCACCCAGTTCGGTCTAACTACCTACGTCTGGGGGCTACCAAGCCAGGGATGAAATTCACTACTTGTAGATATAATTTACAGACTCAACACACCAGTTGACAATCTCCTAAACTTATACTCTACTAGTGACTTTCTACCTAAGAAACCACTTAGATATGAGAACACTACTCAATCCCCTAAAACACTCAAAGAACAACCTCTTTGAGATCCCTTGATCTTGCTTCCTAGCTTTGATCAATCTACAACTCTCTATTGCTTCACAGCTTCTAGAGAGGACAGAAAATTCAACACCTATTCAACCTAGAATAGTGTGATTACAAGTACTTTAAACAAACCCTAGACTCTAAGCCTCCAGCTCTTGATCTTCAATCTATTTTCTGTACCTTCTTCCTTGGTCTTGTGCGCTTTATATAGCTCCTTGAATTTGGATTGGATTTGTCACAATATTTGATCAGATTTGTTAATTAAAAACTGAATCTTTTAAAACAGATTTTATCCCCAAAATCTTTTTAAATCTTCCACCTTTTAATTCTCTAACAAACCTGCAATCAAATCTCCCATGTAACAGAAAATATCTAGCCCAAGATATTCTCATCCAACGAGTCAACACTCTCCACAATTCCAGCTAATACGCGACCCTAATAACAACAAGCCCATGTTGTCATTAGCTTCAGTTCTGCTGGTTTGATGTTACAACATCACCTATGTGACATCAGACATCCACTTCAGCAACTAGCAACCTTAACACAACCCAGTGTTAAGTGCAATGTTATGACATCAAGCCCATGACATCAAACATAGTTAACCTTCACAACTTAGTACAGCCCAGTACTAAGACTCAATGCTGCAACATCAACACCATGACATCAGCATTGAACACCTTGTTGTTTTACCAAAATTCCAGCCAATCCAGGAACTTACAATCTCCCCCTTTGGCTAATTTTGGCTAAAACAATCTCTGCATCTTCAGAGACTTCAGCAGCGGAATATCTTCAATATTTTGAAACATTAACTTGCAGCAGTTTGACAATCTTCATATAGTCTTCATTACTTGATCTGCTGCAGCACCATCTTCATTATTGACAACAGCCAATTGGTGCTCCCCCTAAAAAACTTGAACCAGCATCACAGTTGTTCAGCAGCTCACAATGTGCAGCTTCCACCTTTTAATTCTCCAACAAACCTGCAATCAAATCTCCCATGTAACAGAAAATATCTAGCCCAAGATATTCTCATCCAACGAGTCAACACTCTCCACAATTCCAGCTAATACGCGACCCTAATAACAACAAGCCCATGCTGTCATTAGCTTCAGTTCTGCAGGTCTGATGTTACAACATCACCTATGTGACATCATACATCCACTTCAGCAACTAGCAACCTTAACACAGCCCAGTGTTAAGTGCAATGTTATGACATCAAGCCCATGACATCAAACATAGTTAACCTTCACAACTTAGTACAGCCCAGTACTAAGACTCAATGCTGCAACATCAACACCATGACATCAGCATTGAACACCTTGTTGTTTTACCAAAATTCCAGCCAATCCAGGAACTTACAATCTCCCCCTTTGGCTAATTTTGGCTAAAACAATCTCTGCATCTTCAGAGACTTCAGCAGCGCAATATCTTCAATATTTTGAAACATTAACTTGCAGCAGTTTGACAATCTTCATATAGTCTTCATTACTTGATCTGCTGCAGCACCATCTTTATTATTGACAACAGCCAATTGGTGCTCCCCGTCAAAAACTTGAACCAGCATCACAGCTGTTCAGTAGCTCACAATGTGCAGCACATCTCCCCCATGATGTCTGCTTTGCTGCACTCTGCACTCTTCAATGCTATGAATACTTCACTAGCAGCTCCACAACTATGCTGTCTATACTCCCCCTCCACAGCTGCATCATTACTTTTCAACTAAATACCTTTTATTTTTATTCTTTTAGCAGCAACTACTCTTCTCCTCATGGCAATATTTTTAACTCTCCCCCTTTTTAGCCATAATTAGACAATTATCCCAATAAAGTTAGTCCTAAACTAGCCCTCATTGTTAGCCTCACAGTCAGCAAACAGGCAAAACAAATCATAGAACAAAAAGTAGGTGCATAAACCAGCACAATATTCAAATTACAAAGCAAGCACATTTAGTGCAAAACAAGAAAACTAAACTACTAACAAACAGCAGATGGAATTCAGTCCTCATCCGAGCTGGTTTCATCTGCATCCTCATTACCTTCATCTGTATCTCCATTCCCATTATCTTTCTCCTGTTGCAAGTTGATGATCATTTGCTCAATCTTCAATTTCCTGACAGTGCTGGTGCTGATAACCATGTCAAGATCCTTGCAGGTTGCCTTTAATTCTTCAATCAGCTCAGATTTGGTACTGCCCTTCTTAACTCCAGCACTTGATGTTGCAACAATGTCTGGAACATGACTCCCAGCAAACAGTTTGGGATGCAAAGATAGAGCTGATTCCCTCTTACAAGCAACCTCAGAACTGCTTAAGATTCCAGGATGTTGTTCCAAGATCATTCCACAGATAAGGGAAGGGAATGATATAGGCATTTTGATAGCATTGGTAGCACCATGTTTCACCACTTGATCGAATATATAGCTTCCATAGTTGAACTTGACCTTTTTCCCCACAGCATAGATGAACCTTCCTAAACCCACAGTTATGGTGGTTTTGTGGTTAGTAGGTACCCAGTTAGCAGCACCAATTCTGTGCAAAATAGCATACTTGATGCTAAGTTTGCTAGCTGTCAACTTATTCTTCAGAGGCCACACCTTAACTTGAGTGGCAGTGATCTCTCTACACACCTCATTGTCGGTTACCTCCAGCTCACACTCCTCTTCCTCAACTCTTCCTAGGTACCTATTGACAGTACTAGGAGAGAAGTCAATGCACTGTCCCCTAACAAACACCTTCCTGTAGTTCACACTTCTATTGTCAGAAATGTCTGTGGGAATGTTGACAACGAATTCCTTAACAAGTCCACTATAGCACTTGGGAAATCTGGTCACAGTTTTTAGTAGACCAGCACCATGAATCAGGTCCATAATTTCTTTCATCTGCAAGACATCTTTTCCAAGCTCCCTTTCTAGAGCTAACCTTCTTTGGCACACAAACTTCCATAATGAAGCACTGCTCGCATAGTGGAAAGATATGTTGTCCACTGGCACTTCAGGGACATTCTCAGAAATTCTCTTTAAAATAGTCTTTCTGACTGGTGTGATGTCATGAACATCTTCCTCAGCTTCATCCTCAGACTCAGATTGTTCCACAATCTTCCTCTTTCTTGGAGTCACCTCAACCTTGCTCCAAGCTTTAGTTGGCCCAACTCCACCCCTTTTCTTTTTATCACCTGAAGCTCTCTCCTTTTCTTTCCTTGTTTTTAGTCTTTTTGCCAAACCAGGCACAACTCTTCCGATGACTTCATCATTAGATAAGTCTTCAACATTAATCACATCAGTGCTCTTTTCTCCTCTAGGAGCAGTCTCATCCTCCCTACTAGGCGATGTTCTGACATCCCTTTCAACATGAGTATTATCTGCCTCCATTTCAGAATCTTCGATTGCGGATACTGCTAATCTGTGAAGATCTGTATCAGTAGGCTGCATGTCACTCCTTTCCCTTGTACCCCATTTACCCTCTATCCTTTCCTCAGCAGTTTGTGGAAACGGATTGATAGCTCTAAGTTTGTCTCCAAACAACACACTTGTAATAACTTTCATGGTTTCGGAATCCTTAAAGACAGTGGTAGGTCTCTTGGGAGTTAGTTTAGCAGGTCTTACAGTACCTGATTCAGGATAGATGGTGGAGAGGGGCTCAATGTCCATAGGCTTGACTGCTGACCCTTCGTCTGTACAAACCCTAGCTTTTCCTTTTGCGGAACTCTGAATCTTGGTTGTAGAAGCCATGACTCCAGTTATAGAAGGTTGATTCTTGGAGACGAGAACGTTGATTCGTTGAGAGAATGGGGATTCGGAGAGTCGAGATGTTGCTGTACCGTCAAAGGGGGTTCTGAGGCTGAGAACTTGATATGAATTAGCAATGACTTGTTCCCTCCATAAATCCTTTCCTTTTACACATTTTGAATCAGGACTCATTAACTTTGAATCACTTTTCAGCATCCTGATGTCACATTCTGATGTTATAACATCATTAGTTGAACCACTTTCAAAGGAACTCCACTGATAGCAATTATCTCTGGTTCTGACTCCTTTCATGATCACTTCATCCTTCTCATTTGTCACCAGACACTCATCCTTTGAGTAGCAGACTTTGTACCCTTCATCACATAGCTGACTTATGCTGATCAGATTAGCATCCAACCCTTGGACAAGCATCACACTATCAAGAGTGAGTCCATCAAGATTTTTCATTCTTCCAACTCCCTCTACTACTCCTTCTTCTCCATTACCAAAAACAACCTTGTTAGCATGCCCAGACATGATCTCCACCAAATGCTCCTTGGATCCAGTCATGTGCTTTGAACATCCACTGTCAAAGTACCAAGTTCCTTCTTCTGCTTCTTTGTCAGACAACTGAGCCAATAAGCACTTCCCCTTCTCCTTAGGTACCCATTGTTTAACAACTTTGGGCTTGTGCTTTCTCCCTCTGTTTTGAGGCTGAGGGTATCCATGCAGCTTGTAACAAGAGTACTGCATGTGTCCATACCTTCCACAATAGAAACATCTGATTTTATCATCTCTGAAGTGGTTAAACCTTCTCCCACCTTGATGATAAAGCTGTGGCTGCCACTCATAATGTTGTCTTCTCCTTCCAGAGTTAGCTTGTCTTCTATCGTGCTGATGTCTTTTACCATAGGTAGACTGTCTCCTGAACTGACGATGCTGTCTTCTAGGCTGTCTCCCATGGTGATGAGGCTTCCTCCTCCTATAATTGTAAGGTACAGCATTGTTGAAACCAGATCCATACCAGTTTTCCTGATGTTGAGACATCTGCTCTGACATGTTCTGTTTGTACCTTGCAGCCTTCATGCTCCTATGATATTGGGGAGGCATATACTGTCTAGCACCTTGAGGCTGCTTTCTCTTCTGATTATGGCCAGTCTTCTTCTCACTCTTCTTAGGTTGTGAAACATCAGCTTCCTTGGGAGTAAGATTCTGCCTCTTTGGCTGATGTTGAGGCACAGTTTGTGACTCTTCCTTCTTTAGACCTGAAGTACTTACTTCTGAGGTACCTTTGTCTTCGGCCACATATCCTATCCCAGCTTTGTCTCCAGCAACTTTTTCTGACTGGAGTATCTTGTCAAGAGTGGCTGTACCACTGTTCAACATTCTAACAGTTTTAGTCATATGCTCAAGATGAGCTTTGACACATAGGACTTCTTTCTCCAATTCAGCTTTATCATCCTCAAGCTGAGCTATCTGTTGCTTGTGGCACTTATTTTCTTGACAGACTTCAGCACTCTTAAAACACAGCTCTCTGTAGGTTGAAGCTAGCTCATCATAAGTGACTTCTCCATCACTATCATCATCAGATTCAACAATTCCTGTCAAAGCTGTAACATGCTTTGCTGACTCACTTTCACTTTCGCTATCAGTGTCAGACCAGGAAATTGTCAAGCCTTTATTCTGCTTCTTCAAGAATGTGGGGCACTCTTTCTTGACATGTCCATACCCTTCACATTCAAAGTACTGAACTCCTTTATCTTGAGCAATCTTCTCTTCATCTTTCTCTTTTGACTTGCTGATGTCAGAAGAGATGTTCTTGACACTAGGTCTATAGTTCATCTTCTTGAACACTTTATTGAACTGTCTTCCTAACATAACTATAGCCTGAGGCAGATCCTCCTGGGACTCATCATCTTTAGCTGCTGCAGGAGTGGAGACTAAAGATATACTCTTAGGCTTCTTTTCTGGTTCTTCCTCATTCAGTCCAAGTTCAAATGTTTGAAGAGATCCAATAAGCTCATCAACTCTCATCTTGCTGATGTCTTGAGATTCTTCAATGGCTGTTACCTTCATCTTATACTTCTTAGGGAGGGACCTAAGAATCTTTCTCACCAGCTTCTCTTCTGTCATCTTCTCACCAAGAGCACAAGATGCATTTGACAGATCAAGAACACTCATGTGGAAGTCATGAATAGTCTCATCTTCCTTCATCTTCAAGCTTTCAAACTTAGATGTTAGAAGCTGAAGTCTAGACATCTTAACTCTAGATATGCCTTCATGAGTAGCCTTCAAAATATCCCAAGCAGCCTTAGCAGTTTCACATGAGTTGATCAGCCTGAATATGTTCTTGTCAACCCCATTGAAGATAGCATTTACGGCTTTTGAATTCCCAAGGGCAAGCTCATCTTCTTCCTTGGTCCATTCTTCTTCAGGCTTAGGCTTTGAGGTGCCTTCTTTATCCTTGCCAGCCTCATCTTTCTCACATACCTCTGGAGCTTTCCACTCTTTAATGACAGCCTTCCAAGCTCTGCTGTCTAATGACTTTAAAAAAGTAGTCATTCTAGGCTTCCAATACTCATAGTTTGATCCATCCAAGATAGGGGGTCTGTTGACGAATCCTCCAACCTCTTTGTCCATCTTTCACCAGAAAGTAACTTCCCTAGATCTCACCCAGAGACAGACAGGATGCCTGCTCTGATACCAATTGAAATTCTGGTACCAGACGTGTGATGTTAAGGTGCGATGTCACAACAACACACTCTGCAATAATGGACAGAATAAGCAACAGGAAAACACAAGGAATTGTTCACCCAGTTCGGTCTAACTACCTACGTCTGGGGGCTACCAAGCCAGGGATGAAATTCACTACTTGTAGATATAATTTACAGACTCAACACACCAGTTGACAATCTCCTAAACTTATACTCTACTAGTGACTTTCTACCTAAGAAACCACTTAGATATGAGAACACTACTCAATCCCCTAAAACACTCAAAGAACAACCTCTTTGAGATCCCTTGATCTTGCTTCCTAGCTTCGATCAATCAACAACTCTCTATTGCTTCACAGCTTCTAGAGAGGACAGAAAATTCAACACCTATTCAACCTAGAATAGTGTGATTACAAGTACTCTAAACAAACCCTAGACTCTAAGCCTCCAGCTCTTGATCTTCAATCTGTTTTCTGTACCTTCTTCCTTGGTCTTGTGCGCTTTATATAGCTCCTTGAATTTGGATTGGATTTGTCACAATATTTGATCAGATTTGTTAATTAAAAACTGAATCTTTTAAAACAGATTTTATCCCCAAAATCTTTTTAAATCTTCCACCTTTTAATTCTCCAACAAACCTGCAATCAAATCTCCCATGTAACAGAAAATATCTAGCCCAAGCTATTCTCATCCAACGAGTCAACACTCTCCATAATTCCAGCTAATACGCGACCCTAATAACAACAAGCCCATGTTGTCATTAGCTTCAGTTCTGCAGGTCTGATGTTACAACATCACCTATGTGACATCAGACATCCACTTCAGCAACTAGCAACCTTAACACAGCCCAGTGTTAAGTGCAATATTATGACATCACGCCTATGACATCAAACATAGTTAACCTTCACAACTTAGTACAGCCCTGTACTAAGACTCAATGCTGCAACATCAACACCATGACATCAGCATTGAACACCTTGTTGTTTTACCAAAATTCCAGCCAATCCAGGAACTTACAATTCCATTGTAATGTGCAAAGCTTTGTTGTGGTTTCTACCTTCAGAAGTCAAATCTCTGCTCGTGAAACCCAATCCATGGCTGACATTGACATTAGAAATCACACCCTCAAGCTGATTGACAGTAATTTCCTGTGGAACATAGGCTCTCTTCAACACTTTCAGCAAAGCCTCTCGGTGCGCATCAGAACACATCAACAATGACAAAATTGAAATCTTCGAGGGCGTCTGGTTCAATTGATCGACAATTTTGTAATCACTTTTCTTTATTATCCTCATAAAATCTTCTTCCTCGCTGTCAAAGGTAATCTTGGTCTCCGTTTCAGGCACGGGCACACTCTCAGCCACCTATTTTCCTTTAGCTTTTGCCGCAGCCTCAACTTCTTTATCACTGCGCAAAGTTTGGGGAGCAAACAACCTTCCACGCCTAGTAAAGCCACCTACACCACCCACATTATCAATATTTGACTGGCTGATGTCCCGACTTTCTGCTTTTTCCCTTCATAATACACGTCTTCCCCATAGTGCCATGGGATTGCTTTCATAGATGTAAACGGAACTGGTCCTGGTACCGTGATAGTGACAGGACTGAATCTTTCCGGCACAACACTTGCTACAGGAGCTGTACTTACAGGCACCTGAATTTCAGCGGGAGTATAATAAATGGTCACAGTTGACACCTCATCAATATCTTTCACAACCCGGTCAAACTGTAGACGGCCTTCGTTAATCAGACTCTGCAAACCGACTTTCAATTTATAACAGCCATTCTCTTGGCCCATACATTCAGAACAATCTTGGTCACAACCCGGGAACACCTGTCCCTTCAACAGTCGGTCCTTCACAACCAACAATGAAGTCTTCACATGATTGATGTCTGCCACCAAGTTCAATCTCTTTCCATCCTCAATAGCATGCACATCTACCACACCATGATTAGGCATGGGGTTCTGGATAACATTAGGAGGTAACGAGAAATTGATTGCTTTAGCATCGATCAAGTCTTGCACCTTATTCTGAAACGCCCAACACTTTTCAGTGGTATGCCCCTGAGCACCTGAGTGGAAATCACAGCGAGCGTTAACATCAAAATTAGGTGGCAAGTTGCCAGCAGCAGGAGGTCTCATAGTACGAAGCTCAACCAACTTCAATTGGAGTAACTGAGGTAACAATGCTGAATAGGTCATAGGGAGAGGGTCGATCTTATGGTCCCTTTGCCTAGACCTTTGTTGGAAAGGAGGTTGTTGTTGTTGCTGCTGAGCCTGATGTTGTGGTTGTTGTTGCTGAACAGATGGTGTTGGGATCGTTACTGCACCTACCTGGTGATAAGCCTGAGAACGTCCTCTTCCCCATCCTCTATACACAACGTTTGTATCACCTTTTCTCCTTTTCTGACCATTAGCAAAGGGTTTCTTTATTCCAGAAGAGCCATCCCCACTTACATCTTGGATCTTCCCGAGTTTCAACAGACTCTCAATCCTTTCCCCAGCAATCACAATATCAGAAAATTTGATCGATGGACATGCAGCCAATCTTTCAAGAAATGCCCCTTGCAGGGTTCCCATAAACATATCTGCCATTTCTCTATCCAGCAAAGGAGGTTGAACATGGGCAGCCATTTCCCTCCACCTTTGAGCGTATTCCTTGAAACTTTCCTTAGCATTCTGTGACAACCCTTGCAGTTGAGTGCGGTTGGGCGCCATGTCGATATTATACTGGTATTCCTTTAGAAACACTTCTGCTAGATCCTTCCAGCTTCTCACAGCAGCCCTGTTCAATTTCATGTACCAAGTCAATGAAGCTCCAGCCAAACTGTCTTGAAAGTAATGCATCCATAACTTCTCATCATCAGTGTGGGCTGAGATCCTCCCAAAATAAGCCTGAATATGTGGTTGGGAACACGTATTGCCATGATATTTGTCAAAAGTGGGCGGCTTGAACTTTGGAGGAATTCTGACTCCTGGTACCAAACCCAGATTAGTAACATCAATGCCCAGAGAATTCTTGCACTCTATAGCCCGGATCTTCTCAGCCAGCTCATCATACCTTCTATCACCGGGATTACCCATATCAGCATCCAGCAGGGTGAATTGGTCTTCCTGAACATCTTCCTGAACAACACCAACATTTCTGCCATTTCCATTACCCAGATTACTAATAGGAGGAGGGTTGCCAACTGGAGGAGGAGTGTCATGTGTCTGTGAATTGTCATTGTGATTACCTCCCGGTGTGGCCTCTGGACGCTCGACCAGAAGTCTCAATCTCTCTTGAGTCTGTGCCATACCAGTCATGAGAGTCATGAACTGGTCCATGCATGCCCTCATCTCAGCCAAATCATTCTGCATTTGATCCATAATCCTTGCTAGATTCCTACGAGTTGCGTATCGGTGAACGTGGGTATCAGCTATAATGCCTGAAACCAAATAAAGGTTAGAAACCCTGCCACGAGTACCTGAAAAGCAAGCAACAAAAATGCAAAATGATATGCCATGCAATGCAAAGGCCATGTTTATCACTTCCGAGGTGCTCTACACTCTGATTCTAATCTTAACCACAAAAATCTGAAGATCAGAACTCATGATATGAAGAGGCGTGTCGTGATTATGTGCTTGTGTACAAATAGCTGCCAAAGGAACCTTTCTGAGTAACCTGCTCATTCCAATCAAGAAGAAACATACATACGGTGTTCAACAATGAATTCAAACATCATACATCAAAAAGATGGATTCATCAACAAGCCTGATGATATCCGCCAAGAGAAAGAAAAACAAATTGTCAATCTGACAACTCTAAATCCTTCAACTTATCACTCGAATACTTGACCTCCTCGAATAGTATGCGAGTACGCTGATGATTCGGTCTTTCGATTAACTCCTTGATCAGAACATCTCTTCTCATGAGAGCTTCGGTCAGTGAGCCCATATGCATCAGGAGATCTTCATCATCACAAACCCCTTTCTGCCTCTTCACGCCAGCTTGTATCTTGAGTTTCTCCACATCAACCCTGGCCTCTTCAAGCTCGCTCTTGGAAGTCTTCAGCTCCTCTCTTGCGCTTACCAATTGCTCTTGACTTTCACCAAGGTTCTCCCGATACTTTCTCCATTGTTCATGTGCCTTTTTGAGCTCATCGTCCTTGGTCTTCAGCTGGTCCTGCAACTCTGCATTTTCGATCCTAACCTCATCCCAGGCATGCTGAAGCTTGGTTAACGTGTCCTTGGTCTGAGCTAAAGCCTGTTTGGTCTTCTTATGAGCTTGAGTGGCAGCATCGGCACCTCTACTAACTTTCTGGAAGTATTGGGCTCTTTCGGCGAAATCCTCTTCTCTTGCAGCTAAGATTTGTTCTGCGTCTTGAGCTTTGTGCTCCAATTCTTTGTTGGCGTGCAAAGCGTTTTGAAGAAGACTACTCAGATCTGAATTCTCCACCCGAAGCTCCTTTACCAACTTCTGCAGCTTGTCAAACTCCTGGATGGCTACCGTGGTAGGCTGCTCTGGCATTACAGGATAGAGAGGGGGTTCCCTTGAAAAAGGCAAGAGTAATTCATTCACCTTCATTTCAAGCCATCTTTCGTACTCAGGGTAAGATCTGTAATCCATCTTTCCAAAAACTATTTTTCCTGCTCTATGGTTGTGACCCCAAGCATTCACAATTTCTTGCAACATTTCCTCATTTTTAGTCCCCGTAAAGAACAAAGATTTCTCAACATCCCGATCTGTGGGAGGAGACCTGGAAGCGTATCCAAACTGTCTAATGGCCAGGATCGGGTTATAGTTAATTCCCCATTTCCTGCCGATTAGAGGCACATTGGGAAAGTTCCCACAACTGGTAATAATCTCTATCCCCATCAACTTACGATCGAACCAGACGATGTTGTCAGTTGTCAATCCCATTATCTGCTTGGACCATTTTAAGGAATCCTTCGTCTCTACAAAAGCACCTGTCTGAGGTAAATGCTTCAAAAACCAACGAGATAAAAATGGAGTGCAACAATTGACAGGTCATCGGCTTCTTTTTTCATTATTGAAATGCACTGAGTAGTAGAAATCTCCTAACAAAGTGGGAACCGGATTTTTGAGAACAAAAACTCTTATAGCCTGCATATCCACAAAATCTTGTTGATTAGGGAAAAGAACAACGCCATAGATGCACAAAGCTAGGATGGAATTGTAAACTACCCAATTATTTGCTTTGACAGCCTCTTGAGCTTGGTCAGTAAGAAATGCTAAGTGAAAACCTTTGACCCCATTCTTGATAGCCACATTTCCTTTTAACATTTAATCTTTCACCTGTACCGCAGCTGCAATCTCCTCTATGCTAGGATGACTTCCAGAAAAGAATGGCAAAGCTGATTCGACCGGAGTTCCCAAAATAAATGAGAACTCTTCCAGAGTAGGCATCAAAATGTAATCAGGGAAAAGAAAACATCTCAACGAAGGCTCATAAAACTGCAGCAACGTGTGAAGAGCATCATGTTCATACTGTGTGATTCTGCGGACCATCTCAACCAATTTCCCATATTTCTTATGGAAGTTGACAAGCACACCCGGGTCAGAGATGGCTATCACCTTATGCAGTAAATCCAAGGTAGGTTCTGGGAACTTGTAGGCAACATTGCGCTTTCTCTCAAAAACAGTCTCTGTCGAGCCCATTGATTGGAATCAGAAGTGTAATAAGCACCTGTAAATGACAAACATGAATGTTATGACATGATAATGTAATGCAAAAGGGCATGTGATCAGCGTGCTCCGTGTCTGTGCTGGATTGTGTGCACGGTGTCTGTACAAATCAGAGAATAATACTGCAGATAGCAACCCACTGACTGCAACAAGTTACATCATTTGTCTGTGAAAATATCAGAGTATCAGGGTATGTGGGAAGCATGGTCACCTGCAAACCTGTAAACACCCGCCCATACTCACATGTGGGTACTAGAACAACGGTTCCTCAGTTTCAGATTCTCTATTTTGAGAAGCAATAGCACATTCAGCCCGTAGGATACAATGCTATCGCCAAACAAAGAGAACGTCCACTGATTCCCCAAAAATAAAGGCCATTCTGTGCAAGTTCCAAAGTGGGCCCTCGGGTGCGAATGGGTTTGTCACAGAATGTGGTCTGCCACTGTCACCACTAAAGAGTGAGGTTTCCACTAAGTTCCTCAATGATCGGTCACCAGAGTCGACAACTTTCTAGGTTAACACTCCGAAATGCACAGGACGCGCAAATCAGAACATCTCCCAAGAAAACCTCGTCTGGCTATGGATTTCGTATAAACCATACATAACAAGATGCTACGTAGGCCACACTACCGTCCACTCTAGTCCTATGTATGTACTCAAGCCTGTGTAATGGGCTTATCTCTCAGAATACCCATCCCGCCAAACAGAAAACCAGCACAGTCCAGTATAATAATGATATGTAATGCAATAAGTGCGGTAAATACAGTAAATACAGTAAACCAATAATACAGTAAACAGCAATACAGTAAAAACAGTAAAACAGCAACATACAGCATCACAGTAAACACCCAATGAAATAAAAACAGACAAGCGCTAGGATTGACTCGCTAAGGAAACCAGAGATTCCGGGTTCGATCCCCGGCAGAGTCGCCAGCTGTCGCACCTGGGATTTTCATCCAAGTACAAACGCGAAAGTGGCACCGAAACAGAGTCGCCAGCAATGTGTATTTATCCCAAGAGAGGGAAAGGAAACATCGCATAAACCTGAGGGAAAGGAAAGAGCATGGTCTCGCGACCAAGAGAACTGAGTTCGGGAGTCGGTTACGTGAAGGAAAGGTTATCAGCACCCCCACGCGTCCATCGTACCCGATGGGATCCATGCTTGCTTGTCTCGATCAAAGGGTGTAAGGAAAGGATACTAGAAAAAGAACAAGAAAAGGGAAAAAAGAAAGGAGAGAGAGAACAAGAAACAAATGTAGGGAAAATAAAAGAAGTGCTCGAATGGGCCCTACCCCACTGCCTACGTATCTCATTGGGAACATGAGAATCAGAGTGACGTAGTTCCCCTCAACGAGGGTCGCTTTGTTTGTGTTTTTTAGTGGAGACGTCAAAGTGCGCATCCCAGCAGTTAGGTGTTGAAGCTCGCTGTATGGAGACTTAAGCGTTACATGTTTGCGGCAGAACGGACTTGACGAGTCCTTAAGGAAGGTGTGAAGAGATGAGAAAAGAATTGTTTGTTTGTTTTTGTCTTTTAAGAAATAAATGTTTTGATTGTTTTGTGTTTTGTAACGCACATTGTATTTAAGTCCTTCATGTAAGATCGAATGCCTCGCATATCGACCCGAGACGGGACGTACACTAAATATTCTAAGAAAGTGAGAGAAGACCCCTCACTATCTCATTCTTACATGAAAGGCTCAAATACAATATTTGTTATGCCTTTATTAAGTGTTTTTTATTTTTATTTTGAGGTAGGAAGAAGAGAGACTCAAATGGTCGAGAAAGGTAAAATCTAATGAGGGAGACTAAGAATCAACCCTAGAGTTATCATACATGGAGATCCTAAGGTTAATGTGGTTTAAGAAATCTAATCCTAAAAGAAAGGAGGAGAAGAATGAATTAAACAACTCACTTCAAAAGTAGAAAATGAGTTGTAACTCAAAAGGGAGGATAAAGAAGTTATTCAAGGAAAGCATATAAATGCTTATCATGATCACAAGTTGAGTTAATTAAAAGAAATAAGAGAAGATGAAAGAAAGAAGTGTATGTGGAAGCATATCCACACACTTACTTACCTTTGGCACCTACATGAAAAGGTTAGTTCAAAAAAACTATTTACAAGTAGTGGAATAAAGAAAGGATAACAAGTAATGATAAAAAAAAACAAAAATCAATGAATAAGGATCCTAAGAGATTAAAATCAATCAAAGTCAGAACCTAAACTATGAGGATGTTCTCTAATGTTAAGATGTTAAACATGGACAAACTATGCATAATCAAAGTCCTAAACACCAAAGAAATGCAACATGCAAGAAATAGATGAAAGATGAGTGGGAATGCAAAGTGATCATGCAATAATGCTTCACAAAAGGTCAAAGTCAGAATCATATTCAATTTGTTAATGTCTTAAGGTGCATATAGATCATCATACAAATCATGAGTAAAAGGATACAAGTAGGAGAAGTAAGATGGAGAAGAAGTGAGTATAAGAGAGACATGTTCAATTAGGTGCACAAAGTAACATATTAGAGATGCATAACATGTGAAATAGTTAATGAATGCACATGGGCATTAGCATACTCTTAATGAGATGCAAATGTGATGTATAAGATGGCATACCAAAAATGCATACATGCAACACATAGAGCATAAGAGAAAGTGGGAGATGAAAACATGTCAAAGTTCAAATTAGAATGCACAAACTCATGTCAAATGCAAATGCAAACCAAAGTGACTTATAATGCAACAAAGGGGACCTATAGTATCATACAAATGACCTATAATATCCCACAAGACAATCATAAAAGGATGGCACAAGTGCCTCATCAAAACATGTTAGAAGGAATAAGAAGAAAGTGCATACAGGTTACTTCAAATGCAAGGCACCAAACAACTATCAAAGCACATGATAAAATTAGAAAAAACAAACTCTAAACAAGCCAAGTCAGAAGCACAAACATGGACCAAAGATCATATCAAAATTCAAGAGAAAACATGGCCAAAAGATTGCACAAGATCACATTGAAACACTCCACAAAAGTGCTCAAACATGCACACCATAACATATGATAAAATGACTTTAAAAATCAAAAGAAAATTGATTTAGATGCTTTTATGTGTTATCTAACAAATACAAAAAGAATGGGTGAAAAATATTGTGTGAGATGGGAGAAAGAAAATGTGTAAGTTTGAGTATCAATGAAGAACATCAATTAGAAAGAAATTAAAAGAAAATAATGTAATTATATGCACAAATTCATGAAATCAGAATTCAAAATTGTAAACAATTATTTAAATGCATAAAGAAAACACATGAATTAATTTGGGATTTTTAGAGATGATTGGTATTTTAAAATAAGAAAACTAAACAAATATGGAAAAGAAATAAAAAATATGAACATAATGGGAAGGGAGTGCAACGAAAGCAATTTCCATGTTCAAAAATAGTTTGGGCCCAGTAATGTGGGGTGCAGATATCAATTAATGACCCAACCCAATACCAATGTGTGCGCGTGTGTGATAGCGTGTACAATCAGTTACCATGTGATTCAATCATGGCCATACAATCAAGTCAACCAAAATCAATCATTAAAGCATGCATATCAAACGGATCCAGAACAAGGCACATGATAACAAACGTGTATGCACACACATACAATTGTCAGAGTTCAAAAGAAAAGAGCACATGAGATGCACAGGTTTTCATTAATGCGTTGGCAATGTTTAAACCATTGGATTAATCTCAATGCAAGATCATCAAAGAAGTACTCACATCAAATGAATCAGAGCTAAAGTCCACACTATGTAACGTGCACGTACACACATATAATCAATCTGAAGTCAAAAGAGCACATGCAAGTCACATGACAATTTAATGCGCTGGCAAACTTATGACCACACGATGCAAATGATCAGACGGTTGTGCTCAAATCTGGCCAAAAAACCCTAGACGCATGCTCACCGGCCGGAGAACGACCTCTGGTCGTCTTCTCCGACCATCTTCGTCACCTGCAACCCTCTCATCTCCCAGAAACATGCAAATCGTATACCAAAATGTAGAGGAACTCACGTAGGTCAAGAATATAGGCTCAGTTTTCACATACCACTATCATACACAGAGAATCAAACAAAATAAGTTTGCCCTAGGTTTTTCTCTACACCTCTAAGAGATCTATCAACTAGCCAGAAATGTTGCTTTGCTTCTAGTAAACCATAATCAAGCCAAAACAAGCAATAATGAACATAAATCGTGCAAGCACAGTTTGAGAAATTTGGAACCTGAAGCTTGAAGATCTTGGAAATATTGAGAAAACCAGAGATAGCAACTTGCTTTTGAGTTTGATTTGACCAAATAAAGATTTATGGACTTTGTATCTTGAAGAATACCACACTGAAAATCCAATTGAACCGAAGCTACACTTGGTGACTTGAACTTCTTCTCTTTTGTTCTTGATCAGAAATGAGACATTGATGATGATAGAGATGGAATGTGGATGAAGATTGATGAGGTCGTGTGAGATCAGAGAGAGAATAGAGAGAAAAAGTGAGAAGAATTTTGAAGTGAGAGTGAAAAATGAAGTTGAAAATGAAATTGTGAGGGAGTTTTCTTTATATAGGTTGAGTTAAGTGTGTTAACTGGCATGGTTAATTGAGTTCTGAGTTGGTTAAATGAGTTGCCTCTAACTAACTGAGTCAAGTTAGTTAGGGCGAGTGAGGAGAGGTTGGCTATGGTGTGGGTGAGTTCCATGAAGTTATGTTGAGGTGGAAGTGAATGGTGATGATGAAGTCACTTACTGTAGCAGAAACTTGCATAGCAAGCTTTATTTTCTTCTTTCATGTATGAAGAAACATGGTAAGTACATAGTATGTAGGAAATGTTTGGCTTAATGAGGAAAAGAAGTGGACTGGTGTATGCGTGTGAATGCTCAACAACATTAATGTAAAACAACATGCTATTCTTGGCAGCTTGAAACATGGAGGTTTGGTGATGATATTCTCTCACATTAGTGCATGAAATCATGAGCTTTAGGTGTCAATGGAAAGAGGATAGATCATAGAACATAGTTGATGTGGAAATTGAATTGAATGGAGGCTTGGAAATTGATGAAAAATGGCTTGGTACATCAAGGTTTGAAACTAGTACAAATGCGTGGCAAGTGGTAGGTTGGCATGGAAAAATGGCCTATGAGATTCAGCATGATCACATCAACTTGAGACCATCATAACTTGCTCAAATGGAAAAATGTCCAACATCAAAGTTGAAGAGGACATTGAGATGAACAACTTTGATGTTCAACATTTTTCCATTTGAGGCTTCCTTCAATGATAAAAGTAGCTTGAAATTTTGTCCACCACATGTTTGATGAAATTATGGCGCATGGGCCTGGTCTTGCTTGGTCATGACTTGGTTTGTGACCTAGTTTTGTCAAACTTTGATTGATCATAACTCCCTCAATTTTGATCCAATGGAAGAGTTCTTTATATGGATTTGAAGCTTAGAACATGATATTTAATTGGCTCAACTTGGGTCTGAGGTTTGGAACTTTTATCATGGAGAAAGAGAGCCTCAAAGTGAGGTGCAAAATGGTCCAAACTTGCCATTTTTGGAAACCCTAAAGTTTCTATTTTTGGCAGTTTTGTAATTTCTTGATTTTTCATTATTCCTTCATCATTTCTTGATAAAATCTTGTCCAATGAACATATATAACTTGAATTTCATGAATTTGACCTTAAAAAGTCAGGAGTTGACTTTTTTCACTGCACAGTTGACTTTTCCCCAATTTCTTGATTATCAAGCAACTGATCAATTGAACCTCTTCAGAGATGAACCAATGGCCACTCTTCCATCCTTAGACACTTAATATCATGTAGAAAACATTGAAATCAAGTTTGAATCAAAATTTCATTAGGAGACCACTTGAATTCAAAACCCTAATTTTGACTGTTTTTTATAAAAGATGATGCACTGCCCCATCTTCTTAATGAGTTCCCATCTTCCAATGACTTGTGGGGATCAAGTGGGGTGATATATGATGTAAGAGACCCTTGGCTCTTGTTCTCTTGCTTTGGATGATCCACATCTTTGAGAAACAACTGATCACATGCCCTTATGCAAGATGCAATGCTAAATGTTTAATGTTTTATTTTTCTATGCTTGAATGCAATGCAATGAAATGAAAGCATATGCTAAATGATATGAAGAAATGAGAGGGAAAATTTTGGGGTATTACAGGCTGTTTCACTGTAAGTCTTCTTTCACATCCTTTTATATACTTGTCACATATCCACTGTGTAATACTAGTATAGTTATTTAGAGTTTTCCCCGACAACTACGTCTAGCACTAGGTAAAGCCTTGTTGGTCACTCTTAAATACAAACAAAACTAGATGCCCATAGGATTTCCAGATACAGTCTTCCCTTCTCTTGGGGTTAAACAATATGGAACAAAGATAAAGGCAGTATTCTCAGTGAACCTTTTCTCAGACTATCACCCTTAGAAATTGTCAAAGAAACTCTAACTCCCCAGAGATGATCTTTTCTCTGTGAATGGCATCTCTTGAGTTTCTTCCAAATTCTCGAACTTTCCTGAAATGATCTCTTCTCTGTGAATTGCATTTTTTGAACTTCTCTTGGTTTGGGGACCCACAGGCTTCCTAAAAGCATCCCCGCCTCCTCTTGGGCGTTGTACAAGGACCCTTCGGCTTCTTAAAAGTTCTCATGCCTTCTCTTGGGCTTAATACAAGGACCCTGACGACCTCTTAAAGGTATAAGATAGAACTTAATCATCCTTTGCTAGATCAGTCTTTCCCGCGTCAAAAAACTTCGACCGTTGTAGGGTTGATACCCATCCCTTAATGCCCGCGCCTCCTCTTAGGCATTGTACAAAAGATAAAACTCTAGACTTGGATAGTCTAAACCTCTTGAGTCTCAAAGAGATTCTCAAGTTCCTTTCAAACAATAGGAAAAAACACGGATCACTCTGGATCAATCTAACGCAAAAACCCGGTCTCTCTCATGAGAATTCCCCACACTTGGACCCGCTTCAGGATCTCAATAATCCTCAGCAGTAAGTCAGCCTCCTCTTGGGCTTTGTACAAATGATTCTCCCTAGCGGAGTTAGCCTTTTCATACTCTCTTGTTGAGTCAACCACTTTTAGCCTCCGTCTTGGGCTTTGTACAAGACATATAAAACACTCTCTTGTTGAGTATAAAAGACTCTCTTGTTAAGTCAATTTCCCTTTTAGCCTCAATCTCGGGCTTCATACGAGACAGCAAATCACTTTCTTGTTTAGTATAAAAGACTCTCTTGTTGAGTCAATCAACCTTCAGACTCTCTTGTTGAGTCAATCACCTGTTCAAGACTCTCTTGTTAAGTCAACCTTTTTTAGCCTCTGTCTTGGGCTTTATACAGGATAGATAAAAGTACTCTCTTATTGAGTCAAACCATTTCAGCCTCCATCTTGGGCTTTATACAAGATACATTCTCCCCAACGGATTCAAAATCCCTTTTAGCCTCAATCTTGGGCTTTGTACAAGACAGAAAGAAAATTTTCCCCGGAAAAGTCAAACTTCCCGCCTCGTCTTAGGCTTTGAATAAAGAAAACCCCGGTTGAGTCAATCAACCTTTTAGCATCAAATTTGTGCCTTGCTCACAGCATACAAACATCAACAATTCCTCTTTAGAGATGACAAATTCTCTCTCAGTCAAACCTTTAGCTTCATATCTTGGGCTTTGAACAAGATACAAACCAAATTTTGCTTCATGTCTTGGGCTTTGAACAAGACACCAAAACAATCTCTTTCCTCCCATAGAATAGGAGGAACTACGATCGCTCTGATTTCCCTGTTTCGTTAAACGGGAATACGTAGGCATAAGATTCCAAAATCTTAGCGAGCATACTAATCAAAAACCCAAAACCCATACCTTCATACATCCATCAAAAGCATCAGACCTAACACCTTACCAGAAACCTAGCAAATAGTCTAGACACTGTTTTTAAGCAAATAACCTAAGACAGACCCCCCTTTTTGATAGCATTTGTAAACCAACAGTTTTGACTGTTTAACCTCAGTATGCAAGCAGGGTTAATTGGAGACATCTATTTCCCTTCCTTAATCAGCTTCACTGGATAAAAAATTAATCGAACTGTAGTACCAAAGCGATAGTGATTCAAAACCACAAAAATCGCGCTACAGAAAAATGGCAACCACAGTGGGAGGCATTTCTCTCTTACAGGCTTATGTAGAAGACCTTAAGTTCACAAAGTGTCACAGAAATGGCGACTCTGCTGGGGAGTCATTGTCTATAAAGGATCATAAGACTAGAGGTTTAGGATGTTAGGACAAATATATATACTGTTTTTCCTAATTGATATCCGTGTTTATTTTTCTGCTAATGGGAATGTGCGTGATGCTGCATCCGGAAAGATTAAGTATACACCTAAGATAAGTGATGGCATTATACGGGTAATCTTATGGGGAGTGAATCCCAGATAAGACGTCCCGGTCGACCATCAAATCAGTGGAGATGCCCTTTGCGGATTCAATGCATATACGACTTCGGTTGTTGAAAGCAGGTTGTTCCATTGGGTTATCTGAGAAGCTGAGGATTTTAGTAGACTGAAACCATTTTGTAGTGCGGAAGCAATCAGAAATAGTTGTCACTCGATACTACCCTCATTTGAGACTACTCTAAGATACTACAGCTTGCTGGCGTTTCGCTTGCTGTTGTTATCCCAAAAGGGGTCAGTGATTATGAGAACAGGTACAAAAAATCACCAGTATAAACCTTTGGGGATGGGTAGAGCCTTGACTTCATAACACCGACCCTTTGACCCCATATTTTTTCTATGTTTTTGTGTACTGCATTCATACATTCATTTCATAAAGAAACTTTAAACAAAGAAAAATCTTCTCTTCTAGTCTCTCTTTTTCAAATTAAACTAAGACAATGATTGAAAATGTCAGATAAAGAGATTGCTAATGGATTTCGGTAGAAGGAAGACTCACAAGTACACCTTCAAGGTTCCATAATTAGAGGATTTAAGAGGTCTGGCGATGATGATAACCAACCCTGGGGCTTTTAGAGCCAAGTATGGAGGACTGTTGTCTCTGTTAAGGGTCCATGTAATTGAAGGAATCCTTTCCACACTAATCCAGTTCTACGATCTGGTCTATCACTGTTTCACATTCCCGAATTATCAGCTAGCACCAACACTGGAGGAGTACTCTCACCTGACTAATTTGCATATTACCGATCAAGCTCCCTTTTCTGGGATGGAAGAAATTTCAAAGGATCAAACCATTGCAAGAGTAATCTATTTGGACGAGTCAGAAGTCAGGACTCACATGACCACTAAGGGTGGAATTCAGGGTTTGCCAGCCTAGTTATTAATCAAGAAAGCTCTGTACTTTGCTAGTATAGGGAACGTGGCCGCTTTCGAAAGCATCTTTGTTTTTCTCACCTACGGGTTATTTTTGTTTCCCAACATCGATAACTTTGTAGACATCAATGCCATTATGATTTTTCTGATTGGAAACCCTGTACCGACCTTGCTCGCAGATGCTTATCATTCTGTACATTTAAGGAATTTGCATAGCGGAGGAATGATCACATGTTGTGTAGCCCTGCTGTACAAATGGTTCATTTCCCATTTGCATAAGTCCACTTCATTTTGGGATCAAAAGAATACTTTACGTTGGTCACAGAGAATCATGTCTCTTACCAACTCTGACATCGATTGGTACAATCGAATCTATGATGGGATCAGGATCATTGACCGTTGTGGAAATTTCCCAAATGTACCCCTCATAGGAATTAAAGGAGGAATCAATTATCATCCAGTTTTGGTTCGTCGTCAGTTTGGATACCCGATGAGGCATGTCCCGCGTAATGCTCATCTGGAAGGTCTTTTCTTCAAGGAATGAGAAAATGACAGGGCACTAAAGACAGAAATAGTGCATGTCTGGAAACACGTTCATAGGAAAGGAAGAGAGTCTCTAGGAAAACATTACTGTGTCTCGGTGGAACCTTATCTCCACTGGGTACAAACTAGAGCTCTCAAGCTGAGGATGCCTTACCCTCGCCAGGAAGTTCTTCCATTAAGGGACCCTATCCTTTATTTTATGTCTGATACGGAAAAACTTCAGGTTACTCTCAACAAAGTTCAACAGGAGAAGAGGTCTTGGAAGAACAAGTATCGTATTCTCAATGTGGAGTGCAAGAAAATACAACAACTGTTAAAAGAAAAAGACACTCTGATTGAGATTTTAGAGCAACATGCCGTAGAAAATCAGGATGACCAAAGGAATTTGCTCGCTCCTTTCAGTTGGCAAAGGAATGACAACCCGACAACGGCTCAAGAGCCCCGGTCAAAGAAAAGGAAAATACCAGAACCAGCACCTGAGCTCTCCTCGGAGAGGACTCGGGACCCATAAGTGTAGATTTCCTTTTACAACACTATGTAAATTACTGTATTTCCATTCCGCAATCTTTGAATTCAATAAAACGGGGTTTCCCCACTGTTTGATATTTGCAATCCAATTGTTGAAGTTTATTTTGATTAAACAAAAATTAATTAAAATATAATTATTGCATTCATCATTCTCACGTAATGCATTCTTCTTACCTACGAATCTCACGTCTGCGTCTCGATTCTAGAGTCAAACTGTCTCATTTGTACAATACTCGGGTCAATCGACAGAAAAAGATGGATGATCTCGAGGAAGAGAACAGAGAGTTGAGGGAAGAAATCAACACTCTAAAAGAGGATCTAAGAAAGCTTCATAACGACATGCAAGCTCTAGCAGAAGCTCTGATGCAACAACAAAGGACTGTGATCTCAGAGATCACATCGACGCCCATCGTGGAAAAGTATTATCCTAGGTACAAAATGCCGAAAGATCGTCCATGGGGTATGCCTATTAACTATATCCCATAAGGACATGTTCCGCCGATCACTGAAGATCAGGGAACCACAGCAGGGACCGCTGGGCCTGAAGGTTACAAACTTTGGGAAAGCGAAGATGCCAGGGGCATGATGGAAACTCCTGAAGGTTACAAACTTCGGGAGAGGGAAGGACCTAGACTCACTGCCATGATGACTATACCACCACCCGTGGTACACACTGTCCCGGAAGGACAGATTCCATAGATACTTTCTGGTAGAAATGAAAGTATGTTCGACAGAATGAATGAGTTCCAGGAATAGTTCCTGGAGATGCAGAAAGAACTGCAAGCCCTTCGCGGTCAGGATCTATTTGGAAAGGACGCCGCAGACCTTTGTTTGGTCCCATATGTGAAAGTTCCGCACAAATTCAAAGTGCCCAAATTTGAAATGTACAAGGGTAACTCTTGCCCTCAAAGCCATTTGGTGATGTACGCTCGGTGAATGTCAACTCAGACAAAGAACCAGGAGCTACTGATTCATTATTTTCAGGATAGTTTAACCGGTGCCGCACTCAAGGGGTACATGGGTTTAAACCGTACTAATATCGGCACTTTCAGAGATCTTGGCGCTGCTTTTGTTCAACAATATAAGTATAACCTGGACATGGCACCGGATAGAGATCAACTCAGAGCCATGTCACAGAAGGACAAGGAAACCTTTAAGGAGTACGCTTAGAGATGGCGTGAAATTGTCGCCCAGATTTGTCCACCTCTTGTGGAAAAAGAGATGACAAAGATCTTCTTAAAGACCTTGAGCTCATTCTATTACAACCGAATGGTCGCCAGTGCGCCCAGTGACTTTACTGAAATGGTAGGCATGGGAGTTCGTCTCAAGGAAGCAGTCTGAGAAGGACGTTTAGTTAAAGACGCTGGATCATCAAGTAGTACAAAAAGATACGGTAGTGCTCTCTCTAAGAAAAACGAGCAAGATATTGGCAATATCTCTCTTGGAAAGCAAAGGCGATGGTACCAACCAGTAGCAGCTGTAACTTCTGCTATCAACTCTGCGCTTGTTCCTACAAATCAACCTCAGGTTGGTCAGAGCCAACCGAATCAACAGCAATATCAGCAAAGGACACAATAGCCTCTTCAGCAGGCTCGTCCTCAGTACAACAACAATCGTACAACGCGACCACCAGGGTTTGACCCTATACCGATGTTGTACGCAGAACTGTTTCCATTACTACTGGTCAAGGGGCATGTCCAAACCAGGTCTCCTCTTACAATACCGGAAAATCTGCCTTTTTGGTTCAAAGCGGATCATACTTGCCCTTACCATCAAGGAGGACCAGGGCATAACATAGAAAACTGTCTCAGTTTCAAATCCGATGTGCAAAATCTTGTTAGGAGCGGGGTCTTATCTTTCAAAGATATGAATCCGAATGTTCTCACGAACCCGCTGCCTCAACACGAGAAAGCTGCGGTAAATTTTATAGAAGGAGAGTCTAACAACAGCTATCAAATTCATGATGTACTCTTATTGAGGGCCAACTTGGTCAAGATGCATTGTAGACAGAGCGGATACGGCCATCTGCCACCTCATAATTATCACCAGTGTGATATATGCTCTAGAAACAATCAAGGATGTTCTGTGGTGCAATAACCTCTACAGAAACAATTGGATCTTGGGTGGATCCAAGAGCACCGAATTCTTGATGTCAACATGACTTACTCGAATTCCAACATCATCCAGAATCACGACATTCGTGCAATGAATGTCAACTTAGTGGCAATGCACTCAAGGAAAATCCAGTATCATAATCTGCCGCGGCACGATTACAATTCCTGTCTGACTTGCTCGGTAAACAAACAGGGATGCTCTTTTGTACAAGAGGCACTCCAGCGTCAGATGGATCTTGGGTGGATCCAGGACTACCATGATAGAAATCCTTATCAAATCAACATGATTCAAATCTTCGATATTCGTTTGATGAATACCAGCTTGGTGGAGTTACACGCCAAGCAAGTCCAACTCGGTTTTCTCACTTCGCATAATTATCAGAGCTGTAAAGTATGTTGTGAGAGTAACCAAGGGTGTGCTCTCGTTCAAAGAACTTTACAACACTTGTTAAATCATTGGTGGCTTCCGATCTATCTAAACGAAGACACGCAATAAATCAGTGTGACAGACGGAAACCCTACTAGACATCAAATTTAGGATATCCGGTTAATGGAAATAGACCTAGTATGGTTGCACTGCATTCAAAGCGGACGTGGCCAGGTTCCACCACACAACTACGAGCGATGTAGAGTCTGCTCGGAAAATAATCAAGGGTGTTACCTCGTGCGAGCAGCCCTTCAAAGTCAGTGGGACCATAAAGAGATTCAACCGTGTCCAAGTTCTGGATCAATCAGTTGGACGCCAGACTATTTCGCTGATCATATTAAGGATTTGTTGTGATCTCTGATCACGAAAGGACCAAAGATGTTTGTACCATCATCCCTCTAGTTGACGAATCAAAGGTTCTTAACCAGGAATTGATTGAAGTTACTTATGACAGTCAGAGAAATCAGAAGGCTCCTGTAGTTATCTATCTACCAGGACCGCTACCGTATGAATCAGCTAAGGCGATCCCTTACAAATATGGTGCAACAACAATTAAGAATGGAAAGGAAATGCCATTACCCTCCGTCGTGAATATTGCAGACATCAGTCGAGTAACACGGAGCGGTCGAATCTTCAACCGAGGAGTTGGAGAACCTAACAGAGAAAAGGAACCTCAAACGAAAGTTCCCAATCCACCAGTCGGTCAATCCAGTGATCCCGGCCTTTCAAAGAACGATGATGAGATGCTAAAGCTCATCCAAAGGAGTGAATACAACATTGGTGATCAGCTGTTACAAACTCCTTCAAAGATCTCTATGTTCTCACTTTTACTCAGTTCCGAAGCCCACAGAGAGGCTCTATAGAAAGTCTTAGAGCAGGCCTTTGTGGAACAGGATGTGTCGATAAGGCAATTCGACAGTATCGTCTCTAACATCACTTCCTGCAACAACTTGGGGTTTAGCAATGAGGAATTGCCAGAAGAAGGAAAAAGTCACAACATGGTGCTTAATATTACAATTAACTGCCAGGATGATGCTTTAGCCAGCGTACTGGTAGATACCGGATCGGCTCTCAACGTTATGCCGAAGTCCACTATAATGTGACTATCATTCAAAGGATCTCCGATGAGAGGCAGTGAGGTCATCGTCAAAGCCTTTGACGGGTCCAAAAAATAGTTATCGGCGAAGTTGACCTTCCCATAACTACTGGTCCTCACACTTTCCTAGTCACTTTCCAGGTCATGGACATCCGAGCAACATACAGTTGTTTGTTGGGAAGACCTTGGATACACCAGGCTGGGGCAGTCCCTTCGACACTTCACCAAAAGCTGAAGTTTTTCAAGAATGACCAACTCGTCACAGTCTGTGGAGAACAAGCCTTGATCGTGAGTAACCTATCATTGCCCACTTGTGTAGAACCCGAGGAGGTTGTTGGAACTCAATTCCAGGCACTTTATGTGAGCAACGACAGCCAGTCAGAAAGAGGAACGTCAATATCCTCGTACAAAGATGCTCTCGAGGTGATCAAAAGTAACAATGCAAAGGGATGGGGACAACTTGTCATTCCTACTGACAATAAAACAAAGAAGGGTCTTGGTTTTTCTGCAACCTGTACCCAGACTGCTGCTAACGGTGAAAGTCTTCATCCTATTCAGAACTTCTTCCACAGTGGAGGTTTCCTCCACCCAGTATCTCAAGAAGTACATACCATCAACGAAGGAGATTCCTTTGACACCGATGAGGAATGGAAGTCCTACCTTAACAAGGACGGTTATATGTCTCAGGAAGAGGTGCCTATGCCATTTTGCTATCCCGCACAGAGTCCGAGATTTATACCAAGGTCAGACGTCAAAATGATATACGGAGATTATGATCCAGAAGGATGACGTGCTCCACCAAACTCATTAGAGGAAGACACTCTGATGAAAGACAGCTTTGACCACGACTATTATGGCCCGATGGATGGTCTGCCTATCTGGCAGCCGTACCCAGGAGACTTGGGGCAAGAAAATCGGCCGAACAATGAAAATCAGCTGAGCATCATGGAAAAGAATACCTGCGTCCCCACCATGTCATGGGATCAACACTCAGGTCATTCAGAAAATATCCAGTGCGACGATGAATTTGCAAAATTTGTAGGACTAGAATTCATTAACTATGCTTTTCCCGAGGTCAATGTCATGAGAGAGATGACTCCTCCAGTTCCAAAGAAGTATGAGACACCCTGGGACAACCGAGTGGCAAATACGACTTCATGGTCAAATACACCACTCCCGAAAGCTCTCGTATCAGGCTCGAGGACATCCAGCCAACTGGATGGGGAGATTTACTTGAGAGCACAAATACTATGCAAAATACAACTGAGGAATCCTCCTATGACAACTCTGCCTGGGAGACAGATTCCAACGATCCTGCTCCGCCAGAAATCCGCGTTATTTCTGAAGACAAATCAAGGAATGTACCATAATTTATGATTCACCGAGGAGTTCGCCGCCAATGGGTTGCAGTCGATGTCCCGAAGATTGTTCATAAGTCAAAGTAATGGCCATCTTTGTTTTAACCTTTCGCCCTGCCCAGGTGAAACAGATGTTTTGATAGGGCTCACTTTCTGTAAATATCCCTCTTCGCTTTGCCCAAAGCGACAGAGTTTTGTTTTATAGGGCTGTAGTTTCAAGAATCGACAAGTTCATAAATAAAATAACGTCGTTCTGTAATTTTAGCCTTTATTGTTGTTTTCTCTTTTCGCTTTTTCAGAAAATGGTAATCCTAAAAAACAATTCAAATAATAAAAACAAGCAATAAAAAAATACACTGCACACACTCTTGTATTTCTCTCTATCTCTTCTAAAAAACAATCATCACGTCATGCAGATTGCTTGTTTTAAACCCCATTGAAACATACGAACCGATGCCTTCTCCCAACTTTGAATTCCCGGTATTTGAGGCTGAAGAAGAAGATGACGAAGAAATTCCAGAGGATATCTCCCGATTACTCAGACAAGAGGAAAGGTACATTAAACCTCACAAAGAGCCGTTGGAAACGCTCAACTTATGTTCAGAAGAAGAGAGAAAAGAAGTCAAGATTGGGGCACTGCTCAGTCCGACTGTCAAAAAAGGTTTGACAAAGCTTCTCAAAGGGTTTCCCGATGTATTCGCTTGGTCTTATCAAGACATACCAAGGTTGGATACCAGCATCGTGGAACATCATTTACCGTTGAGATCAGAATGTCCGCCAGTAAAAAAAAGGTTGAGACGGACTCATCCGGACATGGCCATCAAAATCAAAGAGGAAGTACAGAAACAGATTGACGCAGGTTTCCTCACCACATCAGAATATCCTCAATGATTAGCCAACATAGTACCTATTCCAAAAAAAGACGGAAAGGTCAGAATGTGTGTAGACTACAGGGATCTGAACAAAGTAAGTCCAAAGGAAGACTTTCCTTTACCGCACATAGACATGTTGGTAGACAGTACAACAAAGTTCAAAGTCTTCTCCTTCATGGATGGATTCTTGGGCTATAATCAGATAAAAATGGCGCCAAAAGACATGGAGAAAACTTCTTTCATTACCCCATGGGGTACTTTTTATTACAAGGTAATGCCGTTCGGTTTGAAGAACGTCGGGGCAACCTATCAAAGGGCCATGACTACTCTGTTTCATGACATGATACACAAAGAAATCGAGGTATATGTCGATGACATGATTGCCAAATCTAATACGGAAGAGGAGCCTGTGACCCATCTGTCAAAGCTATTTGAGCGGTTGAGAAAGTATAAACTCTACTTGAATCCCAACAAATGCACCTTCGGTGTCCGTTCAGGGAAACTCTTAGGGTTCATCGTCAGCCAGAAAGGAATTGAGGTTGATCCTGACAAGGTTAAGGCCATTCAAGAGATGCCTTCTCCAAAGACTGAAAAACAAGTCATGGGATTCATGGGACATTTGAACTACATCTCCAGATTGATATTCCTCATGACCGCGACGTGCGCGTCAATCTTAAAATTACTCAAAAAGAATCAGGACTGCGTTTGGACAGAAGAGTGCCAAACCTCCTTCGACAGTATCAAGGAATACCTGTTGAACCCACCGATTCTATCACCTCCAGTGAAAGGAAGACCACTGATTATTTACCTAACAGTCTTGGAAGACTCAATGGGTTGTGTACTTGGCCAACAAGACGAAACAAAAAGGAAAGAGTCTGCCATTTACTATTTGAGCAAGAAATTCACCGACTGCGAGACTCGGTACACTATGCTTGAGAAAACTTGCTGTGTTTTGGCTTGGGCAACCAAACGTCTTCGCCAATGCATGATTCATCACACTACTTGGTTAATCTCCGAAATGGATCCAATCAAGTACGTCTTTGAAAAACCTGCTCTCACTGGAAGGATTGCCCGTTGGCAGGTGTTTTTATCAGAATATGACATCTAGTACCACGCTCAGAAAGCCGTCAAGGGAAGTGTTTTAGCTGATCATTTGGCTCATCAACCGATTGACGATCAGGAATCAGTCGGTTTGAATTCCCAGACGAAGATGTCATGTACTTGGAAATGAAAGATTGTGATGAACCGCTACCCAGTGAAGGGCCAGGACCAGGTTCCCAATGGGGGCTTATCTTTGACAGAGTTGTCAATCATTACGGAAACAGAATTGGGGAAATCATCATATCACCGCAGGGTACCCACATTCCTTTCACTGCCCGACTGACATTCAAGTGCACAAACAACGAGGCCGAATACGAAGCTTGTATCATGGGTCTCGAAGAGGCGATTGACTTAAGGATCAAGAACTTGGATGTATATGGCAACTCAGCTCTGGTTATCAATCAGATCAAAGGAGATTAGAACATATACCAATCAGGATTGATTCCTTACAAGGACTACGCGAGAAGGTTGTTACCATTCTTCAACAGAATCGAGTTTCACCATATCCCTCGTGAAGAGAATCACATGGCTGATGCATTGGCCACTCTCTCCTCCATGATTAGTGTAGGTCAATAGAATGACATATCTAATATTAACATAATGCGCCTTGAGCGGCCCGCTTACATCTTCACGATTGAAGCAGACATAGACGATAAACCTTGGCATCACGATATCAAATGCTTCCTTCAGAAACAAGAGTGTCCACCTGGGGCATTAAGAAAGGACCGAAAAACCCTTAGAAGGCTGGCAGGTAGTTTCTTCCTGAGCAGTGATACACTCTATAAGAGAAATTTTGACATGGTCCTGCTCCGATGCGTAGACAGACCAGAAGCAGGCATGTTGATGAAAGAAATTCATGAAGGATCCTTTGGCACTCATGCCAACGGACACACAATGGAGAGAAAAATTCTAAGAGCAGGGTACTATTGGTTGACCATGGAATCTGATTGCTACAAGTACATGAGGACGTGTCACAAGTGTCAGATATACTCAGACAGGATCCATGTACCGCCAACGCATCTCAAAATTCTTTCTTCCTCATCGCCCTTTTCCATATGGGGAATCGACATGATTGGCATGATTGAACCTAAGGCTTCGAACGGACATCGGTTCATCTTAGTGGCCATTGATTACTTCACCAAGTGGGTCTAAGCAGAGTCATACGCCAATGTAACCCGACAAGTCGTGGTCCGCTTTATAAAAAACAATAGCATATGCCATTATGGTGTTCTGAGCCAGATCATTACCGATAATGGATCCAACTTAAACAACAAGATGATGAAAGAGTTGTGCACTGAGTTCAAGATCAGACACCATAACTCATCTCCCTACCGACCTAAGATGAACGGAACGGTAGAAGCGGCTAACAAGAACATCAAGAGGATTGTTCAGAAGATGGTTGTAACCTACAAAGACTGGCATGAGATGTTACCTTTTTCTCTTCACGGTTATCGCACATCTGTCCGCACTTCAACAGGGGCAACCCCTTTCTCTCTAGTATATGGCATGGAGGCAGTGCTTCCCATAGAAGTAGAGATCCCATCAATCCAGGTATTGATGGAAGCTAAGCTAACAGAGGCTGAATGGTGTCAAAGTCGACACGATAGACTAAACCTAATCGAAGAGAAATGAATAACGGCACTATGCCATGGTCAATTGTATCAGCAAAGAATGAAGAACGTGTTTGACAAAAAGGTCCGACCTCTCGTCTTCAGGAAAGGAGACCTTGTGCTCAAAAGGATGCAATCATTTCTCACTGATTCTCGGGGCAAATGGACTCCAAATTATGACGGCCCCTATGTGGTCAAAAAAGTCTTCTCAGGCGGCGCCTTGAGACTCGCAACCATGAATGGAGAGAAATTTGCCTACCCCACAAATGTTGACGTAATCAAGAAATACTTCGCCTAAATAAAATAAAAAAAACATCTCGGTGGATTGAAAACCCGAAAGGGCGGTCCAAGCAAAAATTAGAGACATAATCGAAAATCATCCCGATGGATTGGAAATCTCAAAGTACAATCCAGGCAAAAGTTAGGGATTCATGGTAGGTAACTACGTCCAACAAAGGGGCAAATCCCTCAGCGGCAGTTACACCATCCGTCAGGAAAACTCCAGTCAAGGTCATCTTCGACAGAAGCTCAGGATGTCCGGAATTCAAACTTGGTAGAAGGACAACGGTCGTTATGTTTCAATATAGCCGTTTTCCCTTAAATTACCATTTTCTAAACTTTATAAATACTCCGTGGAATCACGCGTTTGGCTGATTTCCATCCTATCAATAAAATTTGAGCCCTAGTGCTTTTGTTTGCAATTCTCATTTATTTTAGCTTTATAGAATGACGTTTTAATGTGATCAACGATTCTTGAAATAAAACAAAAAATGAATTAACTTGTCAAACTTTCTCTACTTTTAAAATAAAGATGGCATTTTCTTTTGACTGTTGAACATCGAAAGAACGTCGATCGCTTCTCCAGAAGTAATCGAGCTTCAAAGTGCAGAATCAAAGTACTCCTTCTAAACCAGTATGTCTGAACGAAGGATCAACTGCGTCGGAGACCATGTTTCATCTGACACCCCCCCGACAGAGTTCTTATCTCCTAAGCCCGACCAACGTTGTTCCCCGCAGGGACTATCTCTCCTAAGCAAGGAAGAATTGTTATTTTGAACCCAGTGGTACCTCTTCATTCCCCGCAGTGGCCGAGTATCCAGTCGTGTTTATCTATTAGTCTGTATGTTGTGTCAGTTTCGTCCGCGTATACATACATACATCATGCATTATTGATTCATTCATATTCATATTTCATAACTATCACTCTAGTCGGTCTTGTTCCCAAGTGATAAAAGTCCTCTCAATCGAGTTGTCAGTTCTTTCCTTGTCGGGAAACGTCGTGTCTGAACAACCTCTCCTCCATTTCATTTCTGGATTAAAGGTGTTTCTTCGACCACTTTGATAACTTGAACCTCTGAAAAAGCAAGAAAACTTTCGACAGACGTCACTCTTTGCCAATGAAGATGATATTTTTGCTTTCCCAGATTGAGGAAAATCCCAGAGAGAGCCTCGCAACTAAAGACTCTCAGCAACACATTGGTTTTTCTCTTTAGAAAGTCAATATTAATAAGCTCATCAGCACCTCAAAACTAGATTACATCACATGGCATTTCTCCGAGAAGATCTCAGGGAAAAGTATGATGCAGTACCCCCAAGAAGAAAGCAGTCTCTCAAGAGACTCGTTTTCCCCAGTAGAGTCGACAAATGGTGTCTCCAACAGAGAGGTTTGTGCACCTCTACAACTCAGACGAATGGGTTCCCCGGCAAGTCTGACATCAAAAGTTTTTCTAACAAATGGCATCTCCCCAGGAAAATTCGACGAGAAGTTTGAGAAAAACCGCTACGAATAGCGTCCCTTGTCAAGAAAGTTTATTGAAAAAAGAAACTGAGACCAGTTCCTTGGCTGAAAACCAGGATCGAGGGGAAGTTTATTTCAGAAACTGAGACCAATTCCTTGGTAGAAAACCAGGATCGAGGGGAAGTTTATTTCAGAAACTGAGACCAGTTCCTTGGTAGGAAACCAGGATCGAGGGGAAGTTTATTTCAGAAACTGAGACCAGTTCCTTGGCTGAAGACCAGGATCGAGGGGAAGTTTATTTCAGAAACTGAGACCAGTTCCATAGCTGAAGACCAAGATCGAAGGAAAGTTTATTTCGGAAACCTAGACTAGTTCCTTGGTAGGAAACCAGGATCGAGGGGAAGTTTTATCTTTTCTAAGCATCATCGCTTAGCAAAAAAATATGAATGTGTAAGCTACCATTCATAACCACCATCAAAATTGTGGGTATTCCGATATTTAATCCTCTTGCACCCCGAATACCCGAATACCTTCGCCATTCACACATTCGGGTCCAAGAAGATTAAATAGGGGCATCTGTCATACCCCAAATTTTGACCACTAAGATTTCCCATCATTGTGGAAATCATCATCACAATATGGATGGACCATAATACCTCATTAGCCTCCCCAAAGATGGGTGAGCATCCACTACAGTCAAACTTAGGGTTTCAAGCCCTCTCAGAGCACTTAGACAAAGGATCAATCAAGGAATGACATGGTCTTCAACTTATCTAAACCTCTCAAACATCCACAATGGATCAAGAGGATTCCCACATCAAGAATCAAGCACAAGGCTGCAACATTCCAAGTGGATTAAGCCTCAAGATCGCCAGTGTCACCAAATTAGGGTTTTGGTCGACCAGGGCCTCCAGATGTAAATTTTCCTCTGGGCATGAGCCAATGCTTCAAAGAATAACCCAAAATACTCTAAGGGATCTCATAAACCCAATCATCAAGTCAATTTGGCCTCAGGGGACACATTCATAAAAAATTAAGAATTAGGGTTTCTTGACCTAATTTACCCCTAAGTTGACTTTTGGGACAAAACATGAGCCAAGACCTCAAGAGATGATTTGAGGGTCTCTAACAAACCACATTGATCCATTTGCAATAACGGATTGATCCAAGAAGCTTGATTCACAAGTTTCAAGTTTATCAGAACCACAGTTAGGGTTTCGCGGAAAAAGTCAACTGTGCCTTTGACTTTTGACCAGGACATGCTCCCAAACCTTGGGACATGATTCAATACACCCTGTAACACCTATGAAATCAATCCATCAAGTTTGATTTAGGTCAAGGACTTGACTTCATAGAGGATCGCACAGTTTGGAATTCATCTGATAAAAAGTCGACTGTGCCCAAAAGTCAAAGTTTGAATTTTTGATTTTTTGATCAATTATGGTTCCCTAACCCTAAAATGATGATAATGTGTGATTGGAATCATCATTAATCAAGAAAAATTAAGAAAAGTGGGATAACTTGTAAAAGGGGCAACCATAAAAAACTTAGAAAGTTTTCTAAGCTATGGAACAAAGTGGCTAGGGTGCCAACTTCCAAGGATCATAACTTGAGATCCAAGCAACCATTTGGGCTGATCCAAAGATGGATTTGTAGCTCTCATGGTATACTTTAAAAGTGTCAACTACACCTCATTCCAATTCATTATGGATTTTGAGTTATGGTTGGATCAAAATGGCTGAAAACATGAAATGTCACTTTTTCCAACACTTAGTGAAATTTTCACTAAGTCAGAATCTGTATCACTTTTTCAAAATGTAGGGGCATTTTTCACTTGGATCCAAAAAGTTTCAAGACAAACTATGATCACACATGTGTTGTATCATATGAGAGCTTTCCAAAATGGCCAAGAACCCCATCAAATCCCATCTGAGCTAAGAGTTACGATAATGGCAATATGCATTGCTGCAACTGTCATAACAAGGCAGATTTGTGCATTTTGCTTGATTTGAGCAATTTGTGCAAATGACAAACAAGTTTATCCATCTGAACACCTCAGGGAGAGACCAAGGAGGGACAAACACTGATCCATAAGCCTCCCAAGTGTTTGGAACTAAAAATAACATGCCAAACCTAAAAAACCCTAAAGAGGGGACAAGACTCCGATTTTGTTTTAGAGCATTCGATGGATGCACAAAGGTGGCATGAACTGAGCCATTTCCAACTGAATGAGTCAAGGATGATCTCTGAACTAGGGAACCAAAGGCACGTGCTCTACCCTCTAGTCAATGGCTAGAGGAGACTTGAGATTCCAAAGTACTCCAATTGGCCAAAGGTCTGCAGCAGCCTCTATTCACTATTGCTTGCAAAACAAACTTGCTCTACTATAAATAGAGCTCATTTGTGCTCAGTTTAAGTACACCAAAGCACTACAACATTTGCTTTCCTAAAAATCTCTTTCTCTAGGCAAAAATGCCTCCTTTAGCAAGGTAACTCTGAGTTTTTGAGTTAGATAGCAATTCCATCACAGCTTATGATCCAAACACATCCAATATGTCATATCTAAGCTGTCCAAACTCTCACAAGTGACCTGTAACACCAAAACCTCAAAGTCCCTCCTCAAAACCTCAAAATAGGACTCTTTTGCATTTTTCAAGCCATGTCTTGATTCAGTCACTTTCAAAACCAGATAAAGCCTCAAACACACTCCAAATATCATCCTTGAAATGTCCCAAATGGTTCCCCACATCTGGAACACCATTTGAGAGAGTTGCTATTTTGGTCACTTTTGTCCATTTTGCAAGAAAGGGCCAGTTTCCATTCCTGAGGTTTCCAGCTGTTTCCAATCATCCTAAAAGCTTCCAAGGGATCATTTGAGGGTGCCCAAAGCATCAAATTGTTTTTTGAACAAAGCACTTGACAGATTGCCCAAAAATCTCCTAAAGAGGTAAGCATCACAACTTGAACTCTTAGAAATATGCATTGCTTTGAAGTCCACTGATCATTCACATCTCATACATGTTATATATGTCGTGTTTGGACCAATTCATCATGTAATTCATGCCTTCAACAAGAGGTAGCACAGAAAATGCAAACTATGGGCTATTTCAAAACCACTATCGGATTTTGAGGAGGATTTATTTTCTGAAAAAACCACCACCACCATTGGATTCCTTGTGAAATTCTAGGCAGGATAGACCTAAATTTTGTCTCAATCCATGGAGAAATGAGAAAGTTACAAGCTTCACGTTTTTGGCCAAAACCTTGCCTTGGTCAGGCCAAAAACAAGGCAAGCCTTGTATATTTGTGGGTGGGCTTTGATACACGGATGTATCACCACCCCAGTGGTAGAAGGCGCACACTGCACACAAGAGGTTTGGGGTTTGAATCCCCCTCGCCCCAAACCCCTTTTTAATGTTTTTTTACATTTTTCTATTATTTTTCTTATTATTTTTAATGATTTGAAAAATTAATAACTCCCTCAATTTTAAATATTTTTGATTGGTTCTTTTTGAAAAAAGTCAAAAAAATGTTGAAATATTTTATTCCACAAAAAAAATAAATTATTTATTTAATATAGTTGGTATTTTTATGAATAAATTCATTTTTAATTGTTTTTAAACATTTTAAAAGTGAATATTCATCTTGAAAAATCAAAACCAAATGAGTTTTAATTCATCTTGTGATTAAAACCTCATTTTTCAAACCTTAACCAAAAATCACAAGTTGTTTATTCAAGCTTATTTGGTGTTTTATCATTTTTTATTGATTTTCTTTAAGAATTCACTTTTAAAAATGATGAAATTAGGGTTTTGATCGATTCCACCCCCATCAATCATTTTCAAACACTCATGGGCCTCGATTAGAGTGTAAGACCCATCCCCTTTTTAAATACACCACTTTTTGGGCCTCAGTCATTGTACAAGTCCCACTGTATTTTCAAAAAGAAACGGCGCGATCTTCACCTTTTTAACAAAACCAATTGGGCCTGCCCTCGTGTTATGCCCCATTTCTTTTTTTTTAAATCTCTTTGGGCCTCTAATAGAGTGTAATACCCAATCCCTTGTTAACCAAAGCAATTTTGGGCCTCAGATATTGTATAAGCCCCTCTGCGTTAAAAGAAAAATCTCTGCGCAATCGCCAGTTCAAAAATCAAAACCAATTGGGCCTACCCTCGTGTTATAAGCCCCATTTCTTTTCTTTAAATCTCTTTGGGCCTCTAATAGAGTGTAAGACCCAACCCCTCTTGAAAACCAAAATAATTTGGGCCTCAGATGTTGTATAATACCCACTGTGTTTTCAAAAACCTCGGCGCGATCGCCATTTTCAAACAAATAACCCTGGGCTTCTCCTTGAGCTGTAAGTCCCATCTCTTGTACAAAAATAAATATTTGGGCCTCTAATAGAGTGTAAGACCCATCCCCTTGTACATAAAAACTTTGGGGCCTCACATATTGTATAAGTCCCTCTATACAGTTTCAAAACAATGGTGCAATCATCGTTAAAACTTGGGCCTCTCCTCGAGCTGTAAGCCCCAACAATCTTTTCAAAGCACTTTCTCCTTTGATTTTGAATTCAAATATATATTGTTATCAAAACTTTCTTTAATTTATTTGTTGAACAACTAACAAAACAACATGGAAGCTCTACAACGGGTAAGTGTTTATCCGCTTTCATTTACCGCTTTCATATTTATATAACTGTATTGTGGGGCTGTTTCACTGTAAGTCTTCTTTCACATCCTTTTATATACTTGTCACTTATCCATTGTGTAATACTAGTATAGCTATTTAGAGTTTTCCCTGGCAACTATGTCTTGCACTAGGTAAAGCCTTGTTGGTCACTCTTAAATACAAACAAAACTAGATCCACATAGGATTTCTAGATACAGTCTTCCCTTCTCTTGGGGTTAAACAATATGGAACAAAGAGAAAGGAAGTATTCTCAGTGAACCTTTTCTCATACTGTCACCCTTAGAAATTGTCAAAGAAACTCTAACTCCCCAGATATGATCTTTTCCCCGTGAATGGCATCTCTTGAGTTTCTTCCAAATTCTCGAAATTTCCTGGAATGATCTCTTCTCTGTGAATTGCATTTCTTGAACTTCTCTTGGTTTGGGGACCCACAGGCTTCCTAAAAGCATCCCGCCTCCTCTTGGGCGTTGTAGAAGGACCCTTCAGCTTCTTAAAAGTTCTCATGCCTTCTATTGGGTTAATACAAGGACCCTGACGACCTCTTAAAGGTATAAGACGGAACTTAGTCATCCTTTGCTAGAGCAGTCTTTCCCGCATCAAAAACTCCGGCCGTTGTAGGGTTGATACTCATCCCTTAATGCCCGCGCCTCCTCTTGGACATTGTACAAAAGATAAAACTCTAGACTTGGACAGTCTAAACCTCTTGAGTCTCAAAGACATTCTCAAGTTCCTTTCAAACAATAGGAAAAAACACCGATCACTCTGGATCAATCTCCCGCAGAAACCCGGTCTCTCTCATGAGAGTTCCCCACACTTGGACCCGCTTCAGGATCTCAATAATCCTCAGTAGTAAGTCAGCCTTCTCTTGGGCTTTGTACAAATGATTCTCCCTAGCGGAGCTAACCTTTTCAGACTCTCTTGTTGAGTCAACCACTTTTAGCCTCCGTATTGGGCTTTGTACAAGACATATAAAACACTCTCTTGTTGAGTATAAAAGATTCTCTTGTTGAGTCAATTTCCCTTTTACCCTCAATCTCGGGCTTCGTACGAGACATCAAATCACTCTCTTGTTGAGTATAAAAGACTCTCTTGTTGAATCAATCAACCTTCAGACTCTCTTGTTGAGTCAATCACTTATTCAAGCCTCTCTTGTTGAGTCAACCTTTTTTAGCCTCTGTCTTGGGCTTTATACAAGACAGATAAAAGTACTCTCTTGTTGAGTCAAATCGTAGCCTCCATCTTGGGCTTTATATAAGATACATTCTCCCCAATGGGGTCAAAATCCCTTTTAGCCTCAATCTTGGGCTTTGTACAAGACAGAAATAACATTTTCCCCGGAAAAGTCAAACTTCCCGTCTCCTCTTAGGCTTTGAATAAAGAAAACCCCGGTTGAGTCAATCAACCTTTTAGCATCAAATTTATGCCTTGCTCACAACATACAAACATCAACAATTCCTCTTTAGAGATGATAAATTCTCTCTCAGTCAAACCTTTAGCTTCATATCTTGGGCTTTGAACAAGATACAAACCACCTTTCGCTTCATGTCTTGGGCTTTGAACAAGACACCAAAATAATATATTTCCTCCCATAGTGTCATACCCCAAATTTTGACCACTAAGATTTCCCATCATTGTGCAAATCATCATCACAATATGGATGAACCATCATACCTCATCAAATGCCTCAAGGGTTGTTGAGCATTCACTACAATCAAAATTAGGGTTTTAAGCCCTCTCAGAGCCTTAGACAAAGGATCAATCAAGGAATGACTTGATCTTCAACTTGTCTAGTCTCTAAAATATCCACAATGGATCAAAAGGACTCCCACTTCAAGGATTAAAGCACAAGGTTGCTCCCTTCTAGGTGGATCAAGTCTCAAGATCGACAGTGTCACCAAATTAGGGTTTTGGTTGACCAAGGCCTCCAGATGGAAATTTTTCATCTGGGCACAAGCCAATGATCCAAAACATAACCTAATATACTCCATGGAACCTCATGGACTCAATCATCAAGTCAATTTGACCTCAGGGGATGCATACATCAAAAATCAGGAATTAGGGTTTCTTGACCTAATTCACCCCTAAGTGGACTTTTGGGACAAATCATGAACCAAGACCTCAAGACACGATTTGAGGGTCTCTAATATGCCATATTGATCCATTTGGAACAATGGATTAATCCAAGAAGCTTGAGCAACAAGTCTCAATTTCATCTGCACCACAACTAGGGTTTCGCGAGGAAAGTCAACTGTAACTTTGACTTTTGACCAGGACATGCTCCCAAACCCTAAGACATGATTCAATATACCCTATGACACGCATGGAACATGTCCATCAAGTTTGATTTAGGTCAAGGACATGATTTCCTGAAGAATTGCACAGCTTGGAATTCATCTGATAAAAAGTCAACTGTGCACAAAAGTCAACTTTGACTTTTTGAGATTTTTCACCAAAATGGATTTTTAACCCTAAAATGATGTTAATGTATGATTTGAATCATCATTCATCAAGAAAAATCAAAGAAAGTGGGATAACTTGTAAAAGGGGGTAACCATAAAAACTTAGAAAAATTTCTAAGTTATGGAAAAAGTGACACTAATGTGCCAACTTTGGAGGACCATAACTCCTAAACCACAAGGCCATTGTTCCCCATTCAAAGCTTGATTTGTAGATCACATTGCCCTCTACAAAAGCTTCATACTGACCTATGTCCAAATTCCTCATGGATTTTGAGTTATGGAGTGATCAAAATCAAGAAAAGTCACTTTGTTCCAACACTTAGTGAAAATTTCACTAAGTCAGAATCTGCCTTTACTTTTTTCCAAATGTAGGGGGATTTTTCACTTGGGTTCAAAAGAGATCAAAACCAAACATGTTCAAACAATTGTTGTATCATGTAAGGGCTTTCCAAAATGGCCAAGAACATTACCAAATTCAATTTGAGCTATGAGATATGACATTGGCAAAATGCCTTGCTGAAATCTGCCAAGGCAAGGCAGATTTTTGCACTTTTGGTCGATTTGCCAAAATCATCCAAATCCAAATGTTCCTATCCACTTGGACACCTCTGAGGATTGAATCTAAAGGGGACAATCACTGAGCCAAGCCTCCAAAGTCTTTGGAACAAGAAATAGCATGTTGAACCTAGAATTGCCAAAATAGGGACAAGACTCCAATTTTGGATTAGAGCATTCAATGGAAGCATCAAGGTGGCATGAACTAAGGTCTTAGCAACTAAATTCAGTCAAGACTTATCCAAGATCAAGGGGACCAGCAGCCTGTGCCCTAACCTCTAGTCAATGGCTAGAGGAGACTTGGATTTTCATTTTCCAACATTGGCCAAACCTACTCAGCAGTTGCCATTTACTATTCCTTGCAAAACAAACTTGCTCTACTATAAATAGAGCTCAATTGTGATCAGTTTAAGTACACCAAAGGCCTACAACACTTTCCTTTCTCAAAAACCACTTCTCACTCTCAAAAATGCCTTTCTTAGCAAGTCACTATCGGGTTTTTCATTAGAGAGCAATTCCACTCAAACCAATCACATACACACCTCACATACATCATATAAAAGTGATCCAAACACTCAAATAACATCTGGAACACCAAAATCACAAAATCACCAGCCAGTTGCTCAAGTTCTTGACAGATTTGCAGTTGGGGTACCATCTCAAGTTCCAGATCATTTCAATCCATTCCAAGCATTCATACACGCTCCATAGCACCTAGGGGAGCTATCCAGATTATTGGAACCTAGCTGTAACACCTCCAACACAAAACACGATCACCAGCTGCAAGAGGTAAGCATGAGCTCTTCTAACTCTATGATCCATGCAATTTTTGCTGCACAATAATTTGGCCATATGTTCATAATCATGCATGGAATGTTTTCCCTCAATAAATTGCATTGTTTGAATCGTGTGTGAAATTTATGAACCTTCATGCAGAAATTAGGGTTCTTGAGGTTTCTCTTTGATTTCTTATTCCATGTTAAAAATAAATGAAATTAAAGACCATAGACATGATCGTGAGGTTAAAACGAGTTTATTGATATGTAGATTGCATGATATAATCAAGTATTCAGTGAGATTGGATAGAAAATGCAAATCTGGGAAACTCAGAACACGCGTGTGTTCTTGCCTTTGTTCTTGGCGCCATTTCAAATATTTGAATATTTGAATTTTGTGATGTTATTTAATTGATTCAAAAATTAATTTCTCTCTGAGTTTTAATGATTTTGAGTTGATTCTTTTTTTGATAATTCACAAAAATGTTAAAATATTTTATTTTCCCAAAAAATCCCAAAAATATTATTTATTTTATATAATTGATATTTTTGCAAAGAATTAATATTTTAATTGTTTTTTACATTTTGAATATTTTTTCCCTCTTGATTTTGTAACTTTTAATGCCTTCTAATTATTTTGTAGGTCAATACTTAATTTTTGAAGCATTAATCCAAAATCACAATTTGTTTTCCATATGTTAAACAATTTTGATCATTTTAATTGAATTTTTATTCAATTAAAACACATTTTGAAAACAAATTAGGGTTTTTGGATTAATTCAACCCTCATAAATCATTTTTAAAACTCTTTGGGCCTCTAATAGAGTGTAAGACCCAACCCTTTGTAAATACAACCCATTTTGGGCCTCACTTATTGTATAAGTCCCGTTGTATTTCAAAAAGTTCGACGCGGTCATCATCCGTTGAAAAAAAACAAACCTTGGGCCTACCCTCGAGTAGTAAGACCCATTTCTTTTCTTTAAAACTCTTTGGGCCTCTATTAGAGGGTAAGACCCAACCCTTTGTAAATACAACCCATTTTGGGCCTCACTTATTGTATAAGTCCCGTTGTATTTCAAAAAGTTCGACGCGGTCATCATCCGTTGAAAAAAAACAAACCTTGGGCCTACCCTCGAGTAGTAAGACCCATTTCTTTTCTTTAAAACTCTTTGGGCCTCTATTAGAGTGTAAGATCCAACCCACTTGTACAGAAATATTTTGGGCCTCACTTATTGTATAAGTCCCTCTGTACATTTTTAAATTCGGCACGATCGTCGCCAGTTTAAAATAAACCATCTGGGCCTACCCTCGAGTAGTAAGACCCATTTATTTTCTTTAAAACTCTTTGGGCCTCTAATAGAGTGTAAGACCCAATCCCCTTTTAACCAAAACATTTTGGGCCTCAGATATTGTATAAGCCCCTTTGCGTTAAAAGAAAATCTCGGCGCGATCGCCATTTTAAACGGAAAAATCATCTAGGCCTACCCTCGCGTTATAAGCCCCACTCTTTTTCTTTTAAAACTTTTTGGGCCTCTTGAGAGAGTGTAAGACCCATCCCTTTATACAGAAAACCTTTTTGGGCCACAGTCACTTGTATCAGTCCCTCTGTACAAATTTAACAGTACAATCACTGGTAAAACCCTGGGCCTCTCCTTGAGCTGTAAGCCCCAAATCTTTCTTTTTCAAAGCACTTTCTCCTTTGATTTTGAATATACTGTTGTTTTCAATCTTTCTTTGTTGAACAACTAACCAAACAGTATGGGAGCTCTACAACCGAGTAAGTGCTTATATGCTTTCATTTACCGCTTTCCTATAAATATAATTGTATTGTGGGGCTGTTTCGCTGTAAGTCTTCTTTCATAAACTCATATCAACTATGTAATAATAGTATAGATATTTAGAATTTCCCCGACAACTACGTCTAGCATTAATCCCGTTGATCACTCTTAAATAGTCAAAACTAGATCCCCATAGGATTACCAGACACAGTCTTCCCTCCTCTTGGGGTTAAAAAATATGGAGATATGAAAGGCAGCATTCTCTGTGAACCCTTTCATAGACTCTCACTCGTAGAAGTTGTCAAAGAAACTCTACTCCCTAGAGATGATCTCTTCTCCGTGAATTGCATCTCTTGAGTTTCTTCCAAATTCTCGAACTTTCCTGGCTTGATCTATTCTCGGTGAATGGCATGTCTTGAACTTCTCGGGGTTTGAGGACCCACAAGCTTCTTAAAAGCACTTGTCAAGAAACTCTATTTCCCAGAGATGATCTTTTCTCCGTGAATGGCATCTCTTGAGTTTCTTCCAAATTCTCGAACTTTCCTGGCTTGATCTATTCCTCGTGAATGGCCTGTCTTGAATTTCTCGGGGTTTGGGGATCCATCGGCTTCTTAAAAGCATCGGCCTCCTCTTGGGCATTGTTCAAGGACCCGCAAGCTTCCTAAAAGCATCCCCGCCTCCTCTTGGGCTTAGTACAAGGACCCGTCGGCTTATTAGAAGTATTCACAGCCTCCTCTTAGGCTTCGTATAATGATCTCTTCCTCCGGGAATGATAGCCTCCTCTTGGGCTTCATACAAGGATCCGTCGACTTCTTAAAAGTTTCCAACCTCCTCTTGGGCTTCGCACAAATTGTCTCGACGACCTCCTAGAGGTATAGGAACAAAACTTAGTCATCTTCATAGAACAGCCCTTTCAAAGAGTCTACTACTGTTTCTCAAAGCATAGTACAAAAGATGAAACTCTAGACACGGACAGTCTAATATCCTTGAGTCTCAAAGACATTCTCAAGTGACCCCTTCGTTAAATAGGAAGGAAACCTGGAGACTCGGACAACCTCAATACCCTTTGGATTTCCCACTTCCTTAAAGAACAGGAAATATCCCTGATCCTCGAATCAAAACCCTTGAGTGCAAACATTACTCATATAAGAACTGATTTTCTCTTTAAATCAGCATACTGGACCTGCCACTCAATTGAAACAGCGCCATAGCCTCCTCTTAGGCTTTGTGCAATGATTCTCCCCAGTGGAGCTAACAATTTTAGCCTCCATCTCGGGCTTCATACGAGATACAAAAGACTCCTTCGTTGAGTCAAACAACGTTTAGCCTCTCTCTCGGGCTTTGTACGAGACACATAAGAGACTCCCTCGTTGAGTCAATCACCCTTTTTGCCTCCATCTCGGGCTTTGTACGAGATACAAAAACTCTCTTGTTGAGTCAAATAGCCTCCATCTCGGGCTTTATACGAGATACCAAAAGACTCCATCGTCGAGTCAAAACCTTTTAGCCTCTCTCTCGGGCTTTGTACGAGACACATATTAGCCTCCTCTTAGGCTTTGTATAAGAAAACCACTGGTTGATCGAATCAACCTTTTAGCATCAAAGTTTTGCCTCGTTCACAATACACAAACATCAACAACTCCTTCCCCTTCATCTAATTGCTGTAAGCGGCAAGCCTCTGGATTATCTACATCCATGCCACTGTCCCTCTTTTAGCATGAGAAATTCCTAAGGAAAGATAGCATTGCTCTACACTGAGTTAAAGTCTTCTCCTTTAGGTTAAAAATCCCCTATAAAGGAAATTATGGCATTGTCGGATTCACACATCCCGGTTGAAGTAATTCTCCTTTATAAACCATTGTGACATACAACCCCCTCTTTAGAGATGACAAATTCTCTCTAAAGTCAACACCTTTAGCTTCACATCTTGGGCTTTGAAAAAGATACAAATAGACCTTTCAGCTTCATATCTTGGGCTTTGAACAAGATACAAACCACCTTTAGCTTCACATCTTGGGCTTTGAACAAGACACCAAAATACCATTTCCTCCCATAGAATAGGAGGAACTACGAACGCTCTGATTTCCCTGTTTCGGTAAACGGGAATACGTAGGCATAAGATTGAAAGAAAAATCTTAGCGAGCACACTAAACAAAAACCCAAAATCCCATACTTTCATATACATCCGTCCTAACATCTCAACCGATAGCCTAAAACACCCCTTTTCAAAAAAATAACCAAGGAGAGACCCCGAATCTTTGTAGCATCTGTAAACCAACAATTTTGACTGTTTAACCTCAGTATGCAAGCAGGGTTAGTTGGAGACATCTATTTCCCTTCCTTCATCAGCTTTAATAGGATAAAAAATGAATCGAACTGTAGTACTAGAGCGATCGTGCTTCGCAACCACATCCAAAAATCACTCGCTACAGAAAAATGGCGACTCTGTTGGGGATGATCATTGTTTTTTTAGGGATCTTGTTCTCTTCTCGTCTCCTAGGTAGAAATCTTGGACTGAGGTACCACAAAAAGGCGCCTTTCAAGGCATTTTGTTCCTCTTATCTCTTAACGTCACTAGGATCTTAGGGCAAAACGCCGTTAATTTGGAATGAAACCACAGGATGGTGACTCCGCCGGGAAACCATTTTCTGTCAGGAACTTAGGATTCATAGCTTTAAAAGTCTAGGACTTTAGGACGAATATATATACTGCTTTTCCTAATTGCTATACATGTTTATTTTTCTGCTAATGGGAATGCGTGTGATGCCACATGTGGAAAGATTGAGTATACACTTAAGATAAGTGATGGAGACGAGGTCGACCATCAACCTCAGTGGAGGCTGACCAATGCAACCCATTCCCTCTCATAGGCAATGGGCCGATTGTGATGTCTGAGAAGCTGAGGAGCCAACCCTTTTGTAGTGCGAAAGCTATCGGAAATAGTTATCACGCGATACTACCCTCATTTGAGGCTGATGATATATTCTCGGTGAATAGCATTTACTCTAAGATTTCATACAGCTCACTGGCGATCCGCTTGCTATTTGTTATCCTGGGAGGAGCTGATGATTTTGAGTACAGGTACAAAAAATCACCCTAGTATAAACCTTTGGGGATGGGTAGAGCCTTGACTTCATGACAACGACCCTTTGACCCCATGTTTTTTCTATGTTTTTGTGTGCTGCATTCATGCATTCATTTAAAAAAACATTAAAACATTCAAAAAATTTCTCTTCTAGTCTCTCTGTTTTTCAAATTAAACTAAGACTGTGATTGCAAATATCAGAGAAAAGGATTGTGCTAATGGATTTCGGTAGAAGGAGAACTCATACGTACACCTTCAAGGTTCCAAAACTAGAGGATTTAAGAGGTTTGGCGAGAATGATCAAAACCAAGAGGCTTTCAGATCCAAGTACGGAGGTATGCTCCCTTTGTTAAGGGTCCATGTGATTGAGGGAATCATGGACGCGCTTGTTCAATTCTACGATCCGGTCTATCATTGTTTTACATTCCTGGATTACCAGCTCGAACCAACGCTGGAGGAATATTCTCATCTGATTGATTTACATATCACTGATCGAGCTCCATTTTATGGACTGGAAGAAATTCCAAAGAATCAGACCATTGCAAGAGCAATTCATTTGGACGAGTCTGAGGTCAGGACTCACATAACCACTAAGGGTGGCATACAAGGTTTGCCAGCTCAGTTCTTGACAAAGAAAGCCCTGTACTTCGCCAGTATCGGGAACGTGACTGCTTTCGAGAGCATCTTTGTTTTACTCACCTACGGGTTATTTTTGTTGCCCAACACTAATAACTTTGTTGATATCAACGCCATTAAGGTTTTTCTCATTGGAAACCCTGTGCCGACTTTGCTCGCAGATGCATATCATTCTGTACACTTAGGGAATTTGTACAGGGAGGGGAGATCACATGTTGTGTACCTCTGCTTTATAAATGGTTTATCTCCCATTTACCTAAGTCTGCTGCTTTTTGGGATCACAAGAGTGCCTTGCACTGGTCGCAGAAGATCATGTCTCTTACCAACTCTGACATAGATTGGTGTAATAGGATTTATGATGGAATCAGGGTCATTGACCGTTGTGGAAACTTCCCCAACGTACCCCTTATAGGAACTAAGGGAGGAATCAACTACCATCCGGTATTGGTTCTTCGTCAATTTGGATACCCAATGAGGCATGTCCCGCGTAATGCTCATCTGGAAGGTCTTTTCTTCAAGGAATGAGAAAATGACAGAGCACTAAAGACGAAAATAGTGCACGCTTGGAAGCATGTTCATAAGAAAGGACGGGAGTCTCTAGGAAAACCGGACTGTGTCTCGGTGGAGCCTTATCTCCACTGGGTACAAACTAGAGCTCTCAAGCTAAAGATGCCTTATCCTCGTTACGGAATTCTTCCGCCGAGGGAATCTGTCATGTACTTCATGACGGAAACTAAAAAGCTTCAGGTTACTCTCAACAAAGTTCAACGGGAGAGGAGGTCTTGGAAGAACAAGCACCGCACCCTCAACGTAGAGTGCATCAAAATACAGCAACTACTGAAAGATAAGGATGCTCGGATTGAAATTTTGGAGCAACATGCTGTAGAGAATCGGGATGACCAAAGGAATTTGCTCGCTCCTTTCACTTGGCAAAGGAATGACAACCCGACAACGGCCTAAGAGCCCCGGTCAAAGAAAAGGAAGATACCAGAATCAGCACCCGAGTTCTCTCGGGACCCATTAGCTTAGGTTTCTGTTTCTGCACTTTGTAATCTACTGTATTTTCGTTTCCGCAATCCTTTGAATTTCAATAAAAAGGGGTTTTCCCCACCATTTGATATTTGCAATATAATTGTCGAAGTTTATTTTGATTAAACCAAAAAATAATTAATATAATCATTGCATTCATCATTCTCACATCACGTATTCTTCTTACCTATGAATCTCACGTTTGTGTCTCGGTTCTAGAGTCAAACTGTCTCATTCGTATAATACTCGGGCCAATCGTCAGAAAAAGATGGATGATCTTGAGGAAGAGAACAGAGAGTTAAAAGAAGAGATCGACGCTCTGAGAGAGGATATGAGAAAGCTTCGAAACGACATGCAAGCTATGGCAGAAGCTCAGCTACAAAGGACTGTGATCTCAGAGATCACCTCAGCGCCCATAGTGGAGAAGTTTGATCCTAGGTATCAGATGCCGAAAGATCGTCCCTGGGGCATGCCTGTTAACTATATCCCAGAAGGATATGTTCCGCCGATCACTGAAGATCAGGGAATCATAACAGAAGCCGCTGGGCCTGAAGGTTACAAACTTCGGGAAAGCGAAGATGCCAGGGGCATACTGAAGACTCCTGAAGGTTACAAACTTTGGGAAACGCCAAGATTCACTGCCGTAGTCACGGTACCACCCCCTGTGGTGCACACTGTCCCAGAAAGACAAATTCTACCGATCCCTTCTAATAAGAAGGAAACTATATTCGATAGAATGGATGAATTCCAGGAACAGTTCTTGGAAATGCAGAAGGAACTGCAAGCCATTCGCGGTCAGGATCTATTTGGAAAGAACGCCGCAGACCTTTGTCTGGTCCCCAATGTAAAAGTTCCGCACAAATTTCAAGTGCCCGAATTTGAAAAGTACAAGGGTAACTCTTGTCCTCAGAGCCATCTGGTGATGTACGCTCGGTGAATGTCAGCTCAGACGGAGAATCAGGACCTACTGATTCACTACTTTTAGGATAGTTTAACCGGTGCCGCACTCAAATGGTACATGGGTTTAAACCATGCTACGATTAGCACATTCAGAGATCTTGGTACTGCCTTCGTCCAACAATACAAATACAATTTGGACATGGCACCGGACAGAGATCAACTCAGATCAATGTCACAAAAGGACAAGGAAACCTTTAAGGAGTACGCTCAGAGATGGCGTGAAATTGCCGCTCAGATTTGTCCACCTCTTGAGGAAAAAGAGGTGACAAAGATCTTCTTAAAGACCTTAAGCTCATTTTACTATGACATAATGGTTGCCAGTGCGCCCAGTGACTTCACCGAGATGGTGGGCATGGGAGTTCGTCTTGAGGAAGCCGTCCGAGAAGGACGTTTGGCAAAAGACGCTAGACCATTAAATAGTACAAAACGATACGGTAGTGCTCTCCCTAAGAAAAAAGAGCAAGATATTGGGAATATCTCTCTCGGAAAACAAAGGCGACGTTATCAACCAGTAGCAGCTGTAACTCCTACTATCAGCCTTGCGCTTATCCCTACGTATCAGCCTCAGGTTGCGCAAAGCCAACCTAATCAGCAAAGGACACAACAGCCTCTTCAGCAGGCTCGTCCTCCATACAATAACAACCGTAAAACACGGCCACCAGGGTTTGATCTTATACCCATGTTGTACGCAGAACTATTTCCGTTACTACTAGCTAAGGGGCACATCCAGACTAAGTCTCCTCTTACAGTACCGGAAAATCTGCCTTTTTGGTTCAAAGCAGATCAGACATGCCCTTATCATCAAGGAGGATCAGGGCATAACATAGAGAATTGTCTCAATTTCAAATCTGGCGTGCAAAAGCTTGTTAGGAGCGGGCTCTTATCTTTCAAAGATACGAATCTCAATGTTCTCACAAACCCGCTGCCTCAACATGAGAAAGCTGCAGTCAACCTGATTGAGAAAGAATTAACAACGTCTATCAAATTCATGATGTACTCTTGTTGAGGACCAATCTGGTCAAGATGCATTGTAGACAGAGTGGGTACGGCCATGGGCCACCTCATAATTATCACCAATGTGATATCTGCTCTAAAAACAATCAAGGATGTTCTGTGGTGCAAACAGCTCTACAGGAACAGATGGATCTCGGATGGATCCAAGAGCACCGAGTTCGTGGAGTTAATATGGTCTATACGAATTCCAACGTCATTCAGAACCACGACATATGTACAATGAATGTCAACTTGGTGGCGATGCACTCAAGGCAAAGCCAGTATCATAATCTGCCACGACACGATTACAGTTCCTATCTGACTTGCTCGGTAAATAAACAGGGATGCTCTTTCATACAAGAGGCCCTCCAGCGTCAAGTGGATCTTGGATGGATCAAAGACTACCATGATAGGAACCCTTATCAGATCAACATGGTTTAGATCTTTGATATTCACGTGATGAATACCAACCTGGTAGAGTTACATGTTGAGCAGGTCCGACTCGAATTCTTAATATCACACGACTATCAAAGCTGTAAAACAGGTTGCGAAAACGATCGAGGTTGTACCCTTGTCCAGGAGGCACTTCAGCACTTGTTAAATCACTGGTGGATGCCAATCTATATGGATTAAGATACTCAGCAAATTAGTATCAGTAACAGGAATCCTACTCGACGTCAAAGTCAGGATGTCCGATCTGTGGAAGCTAACCTAGTGAGGTTACATTGTATTCAAAGTGGGCGTGGTCAGGTGCCACCACACAATTATGACCGTTGTAGTGTCTGTTCGGAAAGTAACCAAGGGTGTTACCTTGTGAGAGCAGCTCTTCAGGGTCAGGTGGATCGTGGAGAGATTCGCCCATATCCGGGTTCTGGACCCATCAACTGGACGCCGAACTACCTTGCCAATCAAGTCGGGGATGTTGTCACAATCTCTGGTCGTCACCAGACCAGGGATGTTTTTGCCATCATCCCTCTACTTGACAAATCTAGAGCTCCCAACCGGGAACGGATCGAGATTACTTATGATGGTCAGAAAAATCAAAAGGTTCCCATAGTCATCTATCTACCGAGACCACTACCGTATGAATCAACTAAGGCTATCCCTTACAAATACGGTGCAACGACAATTGAAAATGGAAAGGAAATTCCATTACCCTCCGTCGTGAATATTGCAGACATCAGTCGTGTAACACGGAGTGGTAGAATCTTCAACCGAGGAGTTGGAGAACCTAACAAGGAAAAGGAACTTCAGACAGAAGCTCCCGATCCATCAGTCGGTTAATCCAGTAATCCCGACCTTTCGAAAAATAATGATGAGATGCTGAAGCTCATCCAAAGGAGTGAATATAACATTGTGGATCAGCTGTTACAGACTCCACCAAAGATCTCGGTATTATCACTGTTACTCAGTTCATAAGCCCACTGGGAGGCTCTACAGAAAGTCTTGGAGCAAGCCTTTATGGAACAGGATGTAACAATCAGACAGTTCGATAGCATTGTCTCTAACATCACTTCCTGCAATAATTTGGGATTTAGTGATGAGGAATTACCTGAAGAGGGTCGCCGTCATAACATGGCGCTCAACATTACAGTTAACTGCCAGGACGATGCTTTAGCTAGCGTACTGGTAGACACGGGGTCAGCCCTGAATGTTATGCCGAAGTCCACTTTGATGCAATTATCATTCAAAGGCCCTCCGATGAGAATCAGTGAGGTCGTCGTCAAAGCGTTCGACAGATCCAGAAAAATAGTTATCGGCGAAGTTGATCTTCCCATAACTATCGGTCCTCACACTTTCCAAGTCACTTTCCAGGTCATGGACATCCGGGCAACATACAGTTGTTTATTAGGAAGACCTTGGATACATCAGGCTGGAGCGGTCACTTCGACCCTCCACCAAAAGCTAAAGTTCATTCAGAATGATCAACTTGTCACAGTCTGTGGAGAACAGGCCTTGCTCGTGAGTAACTTATCATCATCTACTTGTGTAGAACCCGAGGAGGTTATTAGGACGCAGTTCCAAGCGTTGTCGGTGGGCAAAGACAATCAATCCCAAGGAGGAACTTCAATTTCCTCATACAAAGATGCTATCAAAGCGGTCAAGAGTACCGATACAACCGGATGGGGACAGCTTGTCATTCCTATTGACAATAAAACAAAGAAGGGTCTTGGTTTTTCTGCAACCTGTACCCAGACAGCTGATAACGATGAAAGTCTTCATCCCGTTCAGGATTTCTTCCACAGTGGAGGTTTTCTTCACCTAGTCCCTCAAGCAGTCCATGCTATCAATGAGGAAGATCCCTCTGACACAGATAAAGAAAGGAAGTTCTACCTCAACGAGGACGATTATATGTCTCAGGAAGAGGTGCCTACGCCATTTTGCTATCCCGCACAGAGTCCGAGATTTATACCACGGTCAGATGTCGAAATGATATACGGAGGTTGTGATCCGGAAGGATGTCGTGCTCCGCCAAATTCATTAGAGGAAGACACTCCAATGAAAGACAATTTTGACTACAATTACTATGGCCCGATGGATGGTGTGCTAATGTAGCAGCCTTACCCAGGAGACTTGGGACCAGAAAGTCAGCCGAACAATGAAAATCAGCTGACCGTCATTGAGCAGAATACCTGTGTCACCACCATGTCATGGGATCAACACTCAGGTCATTCAGACACTACTCAACATGACGATGAATTTGCAACATTTGTCGGGCTGAATTCATCAACTATGCTTTTCCCGAGGTCAACGTCATCGAGAGGGATGACCCCTCCAGTTCCAGGAAAGTATGGGACACCCTGGGACAACCAGGTGGGAAGTACGACTATATGGTCAAATACACCGCTCCCGAAAGCTCTCGTATCAGGCTCGAAGACATCCAGCCAACTGGATGGGGAGATATAGCTAAGAGCACAAATGCTATGCAAAATGCAACAGAGGAATTCTCCTACGACAATTCTGCCTGGGAGACAGATTCCAATGATCCTGCTCCACCAGAAATCAGTGTTACTTCTGAAGACAAATCGAGGAAGGTGCCAGACTTTGTGATTCACCGAGGAGTTCGCCGCCAATGGGTTGCCGTCAAGGTTTCGAAGATCGTTCATCAGTCAAAGTAATTGCCATCTTTAACCTTTCACCCGGCCCAGGTGAAACGGATGTTTTGATAGGGCTCGCTTTCTGTAAATTTTTCCTCTTCGCTTAGCCCGAAGCGACAGAGTTTTGTTTTATAGGGCTGTAGTTTCAAGGATCGACTTGTTCATTAATAAAATAACGTCGTTCTGTAATTTCCGCATTTTATTGTTGTTTTCTCTTTTCGCTTTTCTCATAAAATGGTAATCCTTAAAAACAATTAAAAATAAAAACAAGCAGTAATAAAAAAAAATACACTGCACACACTTGCATTTTCTCTATCTCTTCTAAACACGAATTATCACGTCATGCAGATTGCTTGTTTTAAACCCAGTTGAAACATACGATCCGATGCCTTCTCCCGACTTTGAGTTCCCGATATTTGGGGCTGAAGAAGAAGTTGACAACGAAATTCCAGAAGAGATCTCCCGATTACTCAGACAAGAGGAAAGGTCTATTGAACCTTACAAAGAGCCATTGGAAACGGTAAACTTGGGTTCAGAAGAAGAGAGAAAAGAAATCAAGATTCGGGCACTGCTCAGTCCAACTGCCAAAGAGAGTTTGATAAAGCTTCTCAAAGAATTCCCCGATGTATTCGCTTGGTCCTATCAGGACATGCCAGGGTTGGATACCAGCATCGTGGAACATCACTTACCGTTAAGATCAGAATGTCTGCCAGTAAAGCAAAGGTTGGGACGGACTCACCCGGACATGGCCATCAAGATCAAAGAGGAGGTACAGAAACAGATCGACGCAGGTTTCCTCGCTACATCTGAATATCCTCAATGGTTAGCCAACATCGTACCCATTCCCAAAAAGGACGGAAAGGTCAGAATGTGTGTTGATTATAGGGATCTGAACAAGGCAAGTCCAAAGGACGACTTTCCTTTACCACACATTGACATGCTGGTAGACAGCACAGCAAAGTTCAAAATTTTCTCCTTCATGGATGGATTCTCGGGCTATAACCAGATCAAAATGGCACCGAAAGACATGGAGAAAACTTCGTTCATTACCCCATGGGGTATCTTTTGTTACAAGGTGATGCCGTTCGGTTTGAAGAACGCCGGCGCAACCTATCAAAGGGCCATGACTACTCTGTTTCATGACATGATACACAAAGAAATCGAAGTGTATGTCGATGATATGATTGCAAAATCTAAGACAGAAGAGGAGCATGTGACCCACCTGTCAAACCTATTCGAGCGTTTGAGAAAGTACAAACTCCGCTTGAATCCCAACAAATGCACCTTCGGTGTCCGTTCAGGGAAACTTCTAGGGTTCATCGTCATCCAGAAAGGAATTGAGGTTGATCCTGACAAGGTCAAGGCCATTCGAGAAATGCCTTCTCCGAAAACTGAAAAACAAGTCAGAGGATTCTTGGGACGTTTGAACTACATCTCCAGATTCATATTCCTTATGACCGCCACGTGTGCGCCGATTTTCAAATTACTCAAAAAGAACCAGGATTGCGTTTGGTCAGAAGATTGCCAAACCGCCTTCGACAATATTAAGGAATACCTGTTGAATCCGCCGATTCTATCACCTCCAGTGGAAGGAATACCACTGATCATCTACCTCACAGTCCTAGAGGACTCAATGGGATGTGTACTTGGCCAACAAGACGAAACCAAACGGAAAGAGTCTGCCATTTACTATCTGAGCAAGAAGTTCACCGACTGCGAGACTCGGTACACGATGCTTGAGAAAACTTGTTGTGCTTTGGCTTGGGCAGCCAAACGTCTTCGCCAATACATGATTCGTCATACTACTTGGTTGGTTTCCGAGATGAATCCAATCAAGTATGTCTTCGAAAAGCCTGCTCTCACGGGAAGAATCGCCCATTGGCAAATGTTATTATCAGAATATGACATAGAGTACCACGCTCAGAAAGCCGTTAAGGGGAGTGTTTTAGCCGATCATTTGGCTCCTCAACCGATTGACGATCAAGAATCAATCGGGTTTGACTTCCCAGACAAAGATGTCATGTATCTAAAACTGAAAGATTGCGATGAACCGTTACCCAGTGAAGGGCCAGAACCAGGTTCCCAATGGGGACTTATCTTTGACGGAGCAGTTAATCATTATGGAAACGGAATTAGGGAAATCATTGTTACCCCTCAGGGTACCCACATTCCTTTCACTGCCAGACTTACGTTCAAATGTACGAACAACGAGGCCGAATACGAAGCTTGTATTATGGGTCTCGAAGAAGCGATTGATTTAAGGATCAAAAACTTGGACGTATACGGCGATTCAGCCTTGGTTATCAATCAAATAAAAGGAGATTGGAACACATACCAATCAGGACTGATTCCTTACAAAGACTATGCAAGAAGATTGTTACCTTTCTTCAACAGAGTTGAGTTTCATCATATCCCTCGTGATGAGAATCACATGGCTGATGCATTAGCCACTCTCTCTTCCATGATTAGTGTAGATCAACGGAATGACCTACCTAAGATCGACATAATGCGCCTTGAAAGGCCCGCTTACATCTTCACGATTGAAGCAGTCATAGACGACAAACCTTGGTATCACGATATCAAATGCTTCCTTCAGAAACAACAATACCCACCTGGGGCACTAAGAAAAGACAGGAAAACCCTCAGAAGATTGGCTGGAAACTTCTTCTTGAGCGGTGATACACTCTATAAGAGGAATTTTGACTTGGTCTTGCTCCGATGCAAAGACAGACCAGAAGCCGACATGCTTATGAAGGAAATTCATGAAGGATCCTTTGGAACTCATGCCAACAGACACACAATGGCGAGAAAAATTCTAAGAGCAGGGTACTACTGGTTGACCATGGAATCCGACTGCTACAAGTACATGAGGAAGTGTCACAAGTGTCAGATATACTCCGACAAAATTCATGTACCGCCATCGCATCTCAAAGTTCTTTCTTCCCCGTGGCCTTTTTCCATATGGGGAATCGACATGATTGGCTTGATCGAACCTAAGGCTTCAAACGGACATCGGTTCATTCTAGTAGCCATTGACTATTTCACCAAGTGGGTCGAAGCAGCGTCGTACGCTAATGTAACCCGACAAGTGGTGGTCCGATTTATCAAAAACAATATCATCTGCCGTTATGGTGTTCCGAGCCAGATCATTACTGATAATGGATCTAACTTGAACAATAAGATGATGAAAGAGTTATGCGCAGAGTTCAAGATCGAACACCATAACTCATCTCCCTACCGACCCAAGATGAACGGAGCGGTAGAAGCGGCTAACAAGAACATCAAGAGGATTGATCAGAAGATGGTTGTAACCTACAAAGATTGGCATGAAATGCTGCCCTTTACTCTTCACGGTTATCGAACATCTGTCCGCACTTCAACAGGGGCAACCCCTTTCTCTCTAGTATATGGCATGGAGGCAGTTCTCCCCATAGAAGTAGAGATCCCATCATTCTGGGTATTGATGGAAGCTAAGCTTTCAGAAGCTGAATGGTGTCAAATTCGACACGACGAATTAAACCTGGTCGAAGAAAAGCGAATCACGGCGCTATGCCATGGTCAGTTGTATCAGCAGAGAATGAAGAAGGCGTTCGACAAAAAGGTTCGACCTCGTGTCTTCAGAAAAAGAGACCTCGTGCTCAAAAAGATACAATCGTTTCTCACTGACTCTCGGGGCAAATGGACCCCAAATTATGAGACTTGCAACCATGGACGGAGAGGAATTTGTCTACCCCACGAATGTTGATGTAGTCAAGAAATACTTCGCCTAAAATAAAAAAAAACGTCTTGGTGGATTGCAAACCCGAAAGGGCGGTCCAGGCAAAAGTTAGAGACACGAAAAAAATCATCCCAATGGATTGGAAATCTCATAGTACAATCGAGGCAAAAATTAGGGATAATGGCAAGTAACTATGGTCAACAGAGGCAAGTTCCTCAGCAGTAGTTACACCATCCATCGGAGGAAAACTCCAGTCACGGTCATCTTCGACAGAAGCTCAGGATGTCCCAAATTCAAAGTTGGTAGAAGGATAGTGGTTGTTATGTTTCAACGTAGCCCATTTTCCCTGTAAATTACCATTTTCAAACTTTGTATATACTCTATGGAATCACGCGTTTGGCTGATCTCCATCTTATCAATAAAATTTGAGCCCTTGTGCTTTTGTTGGTAATTCTTATTTGTTTTAGCTTTACAGAACGACATTTTAATATGATTAACGATTCTTGAAATAAAACAAAAAATGAATTTACTTGTTAAAACTTTTTCTGCTTTTAAATTAAAGATGGCAATTGCTTTTGACTGTTGAACATAGAAAGAACGTCGATTGCGTCTCCAAAGGCGTTTGAATTTCAAAGTGCAGAATCAAAGTACTCCTTCTAGGCCAGTACGCCTGAACGAAGGATCAACTGTATGAGATGCGGTTTTCCCATCTGATACCCTCGGCCGAGTTCTTATCTCATAAGTCCAATCAACGGTATTCCCCGCAGGGATTATCTCTCCTAAGCAAGGCAGAATTGCTATCTTGAACTAAGTGATACCTTTCATCTCCAGCAATGGCCGAGTATCCAGTCGTGTTCATCCGTCAGTCTGTGTGTTATGTCAAGTCTTTGTCAGCATATACATACATACATCATGCATTTTATTTGCATTCATATTCATATTGCATCACTATCACTCTAGTCGGTCTTGTCCCCTAGTGATAACAGTCTTCTCAATCGAGTTGTCAGTTCTTGCCTCATCAGGAAACGCTGCGTTTGAACAATCTTGCCTCCAGTGTATCTCTGGATTAGAGTCGGCACTCGACCACTTTGATAACTTAAACCTCTGAAAAGCCAGAGAAGCTTTCTACAAATGTCACTCTTCGCCATTGAAGATGATATCCTTGCTTTCCCGGATTAAAGAAAAATCCCCAGAGAAAGCCTCCTAAGCAGAGATTTGGCAGTACAGCTGCCTTTCTCCGAAAGACCGCTGATGAAAAGGTCATCGGCACCTCAAATTAGAGCCCATCATATGGCATTTCTCCGGGAAGATCCCAAGAAAAGTATGATGTAAGACCCCCAAGCAGAAACAGTCTCTCAAGAGACTCGCTTTCCCCAGTAGAATCGACAAATGGCGTCTCCAAATAGAGAAGTTTGTGTACCTCTACAATTCAGACGAATGGGTTCCCCAGCAAGTCTGACATCAAAATTTTTCTATCAAATGGCATCTCCCCAAGAAAATTCGGCGAGAAGTTTGAGGAAAATAGCTACGCATAGCGTTCCTTGTCAATAAAGTTTATTGACAAAAGAAACTAAGACCAGATCCTTGATAGGAAACCAAGATCGAGGGGAAGTTTAAATCAGGCCAGTTCCTTGGTAGGAAACCAGGATTGAGGGGAAGTTTAAATCAGAAACTTAGACTAGGTCCTTGGTAGGAAACCAAGATCGAGGGGAGGTTTATTTCAAAAGAAAACTGAGACCAGTTCCTTGGTAGGAAACCAGGATCGAGGGGAAGTCTACCTTTTCAAAACATCATTGCTTAGCAAAAGAAGAGAAAGGCAGTATTCTCAGTGAACCTTTTCTCATACTGTCACCCTTAGAAATTGTCAAAGAAACTCTAACTCCCCAGAGATGATCTTTTCTCCGTGAATGGCATCTCTTGAGTTTCTTCCAAATTCTCGAAATTTCCTAGAATGATCTCTTCTCTGTGAATTGCATTTCTTGAACTTCTCTTGGTTTGGGGACCCACAGGCTTCCTAAAAGTATCCCGCCTCCTCTTGGGCGTTGTACAAGGACCCTTAGGCTTCTTAAAAGTTCTCATGCCTTCTATTGGGTTAATACAAGGACCCTGACGACCTCTTAAAGGTATAAGATAGAACTTAGTCATCCTTTGCTAGAGCAGTCTTTCCCGCGTCAAAAACTTCGGCCGTTGTAGGGTTGATACTCATCCCTTAATGCCCGCGCCTCCTCTTGGACATTGTACAAAAGATAAAACTCTAGACTTGGACAGTCTAAACCTCTTGAGTCTCAAAGACATTCTCAAGTTCCTTTTAAACAATAGGAAAAAACACCGATCACTCTGGATCAATCTCCCGCAGAAACCCGGTCTCTCTCATGAGAGTTCCCCACACTTGGACCCGCTTCAGGATCTCAATAATCCTCAGTAGTAAGTCAGCCTTCTCTTGGGCTTTGTACAAATGATTCTCCCTAGCGGAGCTAACCTTTTCAGACTCTCTTGTTGAGTCAACCACTTTTAGCCTCCGTATTGAGCTTTGTACAAGACATATAAAACACTCTCTTGTTGAGTATAAAAGATTCTCTTGTTGAGTCAATTTCCCTTTTAGCCTCAATCTCGGGCTTCGTACAAGACATCAAATCACTCTCTTGTTGAGTATAAAAGACTCTCTTGTTGAATCAATCAACCTTCAGACTCTCTTGTTGAGTCAATCACCTGTTCAAGACTCTCTTGTTGAGTCAACCTTTTTTAGCCTCTGTCTTGGGCATTATACAAGACAAATAAAAGTACTCTCTTGTTGAGTCAAATCGTTTTAGCCTCCATCTTGGGCTTTATACAAGATACATTCTCCCCAATGGAGTCAAAATCCCTTTTAGCCTCAATCTTGGGCTTTGTACAAGACAGAAATAACATTTTCCCCGGAAAAGTCAAACTTCCTGCCTCCTCTTAGGCTTTGAATAAAGAAAACCCCGGTTGAGTCAATCAACCTTTTAGCATCAAATTTATGCCTTGCTCACAGCATACAAACATCAACAATTCCTCTTTAGAGATGACAAATTCTCTCTCAGTCAAACCTTTAGCTTCATATCTTGGGCTTTGAACACGATACAAACCACCTTTCGCTTCATGTCTTGGGCTTTGAACAAGACACCAAAACAATATATTTCCTCCCATAGTGTCATACCCCAAATTTTGACCACTAAGATTTCCCATCATTGTGCAAATCATCATCACAATATGGATGAACCATCATGCCTCATCAAATGCCTCAAGGGTTGTTGAGCATTCACTACAATCAAAATTAGGGTTTTAAGCCCTCTCAGAGCCTTAGACAAAGGATCAATCAAGGAATGACTTGATCTTCAACTTGTCTAGCCTCTAAAATATCCACAATCGATCAAAAGGACTCCCATTTCAAGGATTAAAGCACAAGGCTGCTCCCTTCTATGTGGATCAAGTCTCAAGATTGACAGTGTCACCAAATTAGGGTTTTAGTTGACTAGGGCCTCCAGATGGAAATTTTTCATCTGGGCACAAGCCAATGATCCAAAACATAACCTAATATACTCCATGGAACCTCATGGACTCAATCATCAAGTCAATTTGACCTCAGGGGATGCATACATCAAAAATCAGGAATTAGGGTTTCTTGACCTAATTCACCCCTAAGTGGACTTTTGACCAGGACATGCTCCCAAACCCTAAGACATGATTCAATATACCCTATGACACCCATGGAACATGTCCATCAAGTTTGATTTAGGTCAAGGACATGATTTCCTGAAGAATTGCACAGCTTGGAATTCATCTGATAAAAAGTCAACCGTGCACAAAAGTCAACTTTGACATTTTGAGATTTTTCACCAAAATGGATTTTTAACCCTAAAATGATGTTAATGTATGATTTGAATCATCATTCATCATGAAAAATCAAAGAAAGTGGGATAACTTGTAAAAGGGGTAACCATAAAAACTTAAAAAAAATTCTAAGTTAAGGAAAAAGTGACACTAATGTGCCAACTTTGGAGGACCATAACTCCTAAACCACAAGGCCATTGTTCCCCATTCAAAGCTTGATTTGTAGATCACATTGCCCTCTACAAAAGCTTCATACTGACCTATGTCCAAATTCCTCATGGATTTTGAGTTATGGAGTGATCAAAATCAAGAAAAGTCACTTTGTTCCAACACTTAGTGAAAATTTCACTAAGTCATAATTTGCCTTTACTTTTTTCCAAATGTAGGGGGATTTTTCACTTGGATTCAAAAGAGATCAAAACCAAACATGTTCAAACAGTTGTTGTATCATGTAAGGGCTTTCCAAAATGGCCAAGAACATTACCAAATTCAATTTGAGCTATGAGATATGACATTGGCAAAATGCCTTGCTGAAATCTGCTAAGGTAAGGCAGATTTTTGCACTTTTGGTCGATTTTCTAAAATCAGCCAAATCCAAATGCTCCTATCCACTTGGACACCTCTGAGGATTGAATATAAAGGGGACAATCACTGAGCCAAGTCTCCAAAGTCTTTGGAACAAGAAATAGCATGTTGAACCTAGAATTGCTAAAATAGGGACAAGACTCCAATTTTGGATTAGAGCATTCAATGGAAGCATCAAGGTGGCATGAACTGAGCTCTTAGCAATTGAATTCAGTAAAGACTTATCCAAGACCCAGGGGACCAGCAGCCTGTGCCCTAACCTCTAGTCAATGGCTAGAGGGGACTTGGATTTTCATTTTCCAACATTGGCCAAACCTACTCAGCAGTTGCCATTCACTATTCCTTGCAAAACAAACTTGCTCTACTATAAATAGAGCTCAATTGTGATCATTTTAAGTACACCAAAGGCCTACAACACTTTCCTTTCTCAAAAACCACTTCTCACTCTCAAAAATGCCTTTCTTAGCAAGTCACTATCGGGTTTTTCATTAGAGAGCAATTCCACTCAAACCAATCACACACACACACCTCACATACATCATATAGAAGTGATCCAAACACTCACATAACATCTGGAACACCAAAATCACAAAATCACCAGCCAGTTGCTCAAGTTCTTGACAGATTTGCAGTTGGGGTACCATCTCAAATTCCAGATCATTTCAATCCATTCAAAGCATTCATACACACTCCATAGCACCTAGGGAAGCTATCCAGATCATTGGAACCAAGCTGTAACACCTCCAACACAAAACACGATCACCAGCTGCAAGAGGTAAGCATGAGCTCTTCTAACTCTATGATCCATGCAATTTTTGCTGCACAATAATTTGGCCATATGTTCATAATTATGCATGGAATGTTTTCCCTCAATAAATTGCATTGTTTGAATCGTGTGTGAAATTTATGAACCTTCATGCAGAAATTAGGGTTCTTGAGGTTTCTCTTTGATTTCTTATTCCATGTTAAAAATAAATGAAATTAAATACCATAGACATGATCGTGAGGTTAAAACGAGTTAATTGATATGTAGATTGCATGATATAATCAAGTATTCAGTGAGATTGGATAGAAAATGCAAATCTGGGAAACTCAGAACACGCGCGTGTTCTTGCCTTTGTTCTTGGCGCCATTTTCAAATATTTAAATATTTGAATTTTGTGATTTTATTTAATTGATTCAAAAATTAATTTCTCTCTGAGTTTTAATGATTTTGAGTTGATTCTTTTTTTGATAATTCACAAAAATGTTAAAATATTTTATTTTCCCAAAAAAATCCCAAAAATATTATTTATTTTATATAATTGATATTTTTGCAAAGAATTAATATTTTAATTGTTTTTGACATTTTGAATATTTTTTCCCTCTTGATTTTGTAACTTTTAATGCCTTCTAATTATTTTGTAGGTCAATACTAAATTTTTGAAGCATTAATCCAAAATCAAAATTTGTTTTCCATATGTTAAACAATTTTGATCATTTTAATTGAATTTTTATTCAATTAAAACACATTTTGAAAACAAATTAGGGTTTTTGGATTATTTTAACCCTCATAAATCATTTTTAAAACTCTTTGGGCCTCTAATAGAGTGTAAGACCCAACCCTTTGTAAATACAACCCATTTTGGGCCTCACTTATTGTATAAGTCCCGTTGTATTTCAAAAAGTTCGACGCGATCATCATCCGTTGAAAAAAAACAAACCTTGGGCCTACCCTCGAGTAGTAAGACCCATTTCTTTTCTTTAAAACTCTTTGGGCCTCTATTAGAGTGTAAGACCCAACCCACTTGTACAGAAATATTTTGGGCCTCACTTATTGTATAAGTCCCTCTGTACATTTTTAAATTCGGCACGATCGTCGCCAGTTTAAAATAAACCAGCTGGGCCTACCCTCGAGTAGTAAGACCCATTTCTTTTCTTTAAAACTCTTTGGGACTCTAATAGAGTGTAAGACCCAATCCCCTTTTAACCAAAACATTTTGGGCCTCAGATATTGTATAAGCCCCTTTGCGTTAAAAGAAAATCTCGGCGCGATCGCCATTTTAAACGAAAAAATCATCTGGGCCTACCCTCGTGTTATAAGCCCCACTCTTTTTCTTTTAAAACTTTTTAGGCCTCTTGAGAGAGTGTAAGATCCATCCCTTTGTACAAAAAACCTTTTTGGGCCACATTCACTTGTATAAGTCCCTCTGTACAAATTTAACAGTACAATCACTGGTAAAACCCTGAGCCTCTCCTTGAGCTGTAAGCCCCAAATCTTTCTTTTTCAAAGCACTTTCTCCTTTGATTTTGAATATACCGTTGTTTTCAATCTTTCTTTGTTGAACAACTAACCAAACAGCATGGAAGCTCTACAACCGAGTAAGTGTTTATATGCTTTCATTTACCGCTTTCCTATACATATAACTGTATTGTGGGGCTGTTTCGCTGTAAGTCTTCTTTCATAAACTCATATCAACTATGTAATAATAGTATAGATATTTAGAGTTTCCTCGGCAATTACGTCTAGCATTAAGCCCGTTGATCACTCTTAAATAGTCAAAACTAGACCCCCATAGGATTACCAGACACAGTCTTCCCTCCTGTTGGGGTTAAACAATATGGAGATATGAAAGGCAGCATTCTCTGTGAACCCTTTCATAGACTGTCACTCATAGAAGTTGTCAAAGAAACTCTACTCCCCAGAGATGATCTCTTCTCCGTGAATTGCATCTCTTGAGTTTCTTCCAAATTCTCAAACTTTCCTGGCTTGATCTATTCTCGGTGAATGGCATGTCTTGAACTTCCCGGGGTTTGAGGACCCACAGGCTTCTTAAAAGCACTTGTCAAGAAACTCTATTCCCTAGGGATGATCTTTTCTCCGTGAATGGCATCTCTTGAGTTTCTTCCAAATTCTCGAACTTTCCTAGCTTGATCTATTCCTCGTGAATGGCCTGTCTTAAATTTCTCGGGGTTTAGGGACCCATCGGCTTCTTAAAAGCATCGGCCTCCTCTTGGGCATTGTTCAAGGACCCGCAGGCTTCCTAAAAGCATCCCCGCCTCGTCTTGGGCTCAGTACAAGGACCCGCCGGCTTATTAGAAGTATTCACAGCCTCCTCTTAGGTTTCGTATAATGATCTCTTCCTCCAGGAATGATAGCCTCCTCTTGGGCTTCATACAAGGACCCGTCGGCTTCTTAAAAGTTTCCAGCCTCCTCTTGGGCTTCGCACAAATTGTCTCGACGACCTCCTAGAGGTATATGAACATAACTTAGTCATCTTCATAGAACAGTCCTTTCAAAGAGTCTACTACTATTTCTCAAAGCATATTACAAAAGATGAAACTCTAGACACGGACAGTCTAATATCCTTGAGTCTCAAAGACATTCTTAAGTGACCCCCTTCGTTAAATAGGAAGGAAACCCGGAGACTCGGACAACCTCAATACCCTTTGGATTTCCCACTTCCTTAAAGAACAGGAAATATCCCTGATCCTCGAATCAAAACCCCTGAGTGCAAACATTACCCATATAAGAACTGATTTTCTCTTTAAATCAGCATACTGGACCTGTCACTCAACTGAAACAGCGCCATAGCCTCCTCTTGGGCTTTGTACAATGATTCTCCCCAGCGGAGCTAACAATTTTAGCCTCCATCTCGGGCTTCATACGAGATACAAAAGACTCCTTCGTTGAGTCAAACAACGTTTAGCCTCTCTCTCGGGCTTTGTACGAGACACATAAGAGACGCCCTCGTTGAGTGAATCACCCTTTTTGCCTCCATCTTGGGCTTTGTACGAGATACAAAAACTCTCTTGTTGAGTCAAATAGCCTTCATCTCGGGCTTTATACGAGATACCAAAAGACTCCATCGTCGAGTCAAAACCTTTTAGCCTCTCTCTCGGGCTTTGTACGAGACACATATTAGCCTCCTCTTAGGCTTTGTATAAGAAAACCACTGGTTGATCCAATCAACCTTTTAGCATCAAAGTTGTTCCTCGTTCACAGTACACAAACATCAACAACTCCTTCCCCTTTATCTAATTGCTGTAAGCGGAAAGCCTCTGGATTATCTACATCCATGCCACTGTCCCTCTTTTAGCATGAGAAATTCCTAAGGAAAGATAGCATTGCTCTACACTGAGTTAAAGTCTTCTCCTTTAGGTTAAAAATCCCCTATAAAGGAAATTATGGCATTGCCGGATTCACACATCCCGGTTGAAGTAATTCTCCTTTATAAACCATTGTGACATACAACCCCCTCTTTAGAGATGACAAATTCTCTCTAAAGTCAACACCTTTAGCTTCACATCTTGGGCTTTGAGCAAGATACAAATAGACCTTTCAACTTCATATCTTGGGCTTTGAACAAGATACAAACCACCTTTAGCTTCACGTCTTGGGCTTTGAACAAGACACCAAAATACCATTTCCTCCCATAGAATAGGAGGAACTACGAACGCTCTGATTTCCCTGTTTCGGTAAACGGGAATACGTAGGCATAAGATTGAAAGAAAAATCTTAGCGAGCACACTAAACAAAAACCCAAAATCCCATACTTTCATATACATCCGTCCTAACATCTCAACCGATAGCCTAAAACACCCCTTTTCAAAAAAAATAACCAAGGAGAGACCCCCGAATCTTTGTAGCATCTGTAAACCAACAGTTTTGACTGTTTAACCTCAGTATGCAAGCAGGGTTAGTTGGAGACGTCTATTTCCCTTCCTTCATCAGCTTTAATAGGATAAAAAATGAATCGAACTGTAGTACTAGAGCGAGCGTGCTTCGCAACCACATCCAAAAATCACTCGCTACACATAGAATAGGCGGAACTACGATCGCTCTGATTTCCCTGTTTCGTTAAACGGGAATATGTAGGCATAAGATTGCAAAATCTTAGCGAGCATATTAATCAAAAACCCAAAAGCCCGTACCTTCATACATCCATCAAAAGCATCAGACCTAACACCTTACCAGAAACCTAGCAAATAGTCTAGACACTGTTTTTAAACAAATAACCTAAGACAGGCCCCCCTTTTTGATAGCATCTGTAAACCAGCAGTTTTGACTATTTAACCTCAGTATGCAAGCAGGGTTAATTGGAGACATTTATTTCCCTTCCTTAATCAGCTTCACAGGATAAAAAATGAATCGAATTGTAGTACCAAAGCGATAGTGATTCGAAACCACAAAAATCACGCTACAAGAAGGTTCATATCGAAACTAAGCGAAAAAATGCAGGCCTTTTCACCATTACTTCGATCCAACAAAGATGGGTTCGACTGGGGGCAAGATCAGCAGGAAGCCTTCGACAGGATCAAGGAATACCTGAGTCATCCTCCAATTCTTTCACCACCTTGTAGGAATAGGAGTATGAGGTTGTACATAGCTGCGTCAGATAAAACCTTAGGGAGCATGTTGGCTCAAGAGGATGAGAATGGCGTCGAAAGGGCCATTTATTACCTTAGTAGAGTTTTAAATGATGCAGAAACTAGGTATAGCATGATCGAAAAATTATGCTTATGCTTGTATTTTTCTTGTACAAAATTAAAGTAATATATAAAGCCAGTTGATGTGTATCTTTCGTCTCATTTTGATATTATTAAACATATGTTGTCTAAACCTATCTTGCATAGTCGAATTGGTAAATGGGCATTAGCATTGACTGAGTATTCTTTAACGTATAAGCCTTTAAAGGCAGTTAAAGGACAAGTGATAGCTGACTTTATAGTCGACCACTCCGTAAATGAAAGTACTTTGAATTACGTCGAATTGGAACCTTGGAAGTTATACTTCGATGGCTCTAGCCACAAAGATGGAATAGGCGTAGGTGTGCTAATTATTTCTCCTGATAAAATTCCAACAAAATTCAAGTACAAGGTCGAAGGACTTTGTTCCAACAACGAGGCTTAGTATGAAGCCTTAATAGTTGGACTTGAAATTTTGTTAGAATTAGGGGCAACTCAAGTCGAAATAATGGGAGACTCGGAGTTGGTCATAAAACAAATTACAAAGGAGTACAAATATGTTAAGGAAAATCTTATCATGTACTTTGTAGTAGCCAACAGACTATTAAAGAAATTTGAAGTGGTAAGCATTCGACACATACCTCTACTAGAGAATCAAGTCGCCAACGATTTGGCTCAGATTGCTTCTGGGTATAAGGTTTCAAAGGAAAATTTACAAGAGGCAATCGAAGCTAGAGGTAAAGTCGTGTCTGTTGGATTATGCCCATCAGATCTAGAAGTGACGAAGCTTGGATACGCTGATGAAACAAATTTTGAGATTTTTGCAATAGACTGCTTGATGGACAAAGACTTGAGGAAGCCTATAGTCGAATACTTGCAAAGTCCAACAACGTCCACAGAGCGAAAGGTCAGATATCAAGCTTTAAGTTATGTTCTTCTAGGTAATGAATTATTTAAAAAGACCCCTGAGGGAGTCTTACTTAAATGCCGTAGTGAATCAGAGGCGTATCTTGCCCTTTCAACTGTCCATAGTGGGGCATGTGGGGCACATCAGGTAGGCCATAAGATGAAGTGGCTATTGTTTCGACAAGGTATGTATTGGCCTACTATGCTAAAAGATTGCATTGAATTCGCTAAGGGCTTCCAGGAATGCCAAGTTCATGCTGGCATACAGCATATCCCTGCAAGTTATCTGCATTTTATAGTCAAACCATGGCCTTTTAGAGGTTCGGCTTTGGATTTAATTGGAGAGATTCGACCAGCATCCTCCAAGCATCAGAGATACATTTTAGTAGGAATTGACTACTTTACAAAGTGGATCGAAGCGATACCTTTACCAAATATGGATCAAGAAGATGTGATTGAATTCATTCAAAAATACATCATTTATAGGTTTGGAATCCCAGAAACGATCACACCAGATCAAGGATCGGTCTTTACTGGTCGAAAGATGCAGGAGTTTGCTAAAGAGATGGGTTTCAAACTCTTAACCACTACACCTTATTATGCTCAGGCTAACGGTCAGGTCGAGGCAGCCAATAAAGTGGTGATTGGGTTGATCAAAAAACATGTGGGAAAAAAGCCTAGGAGTTAGCATAAGACATTGGACCAGGTCCTCTGGGCATGTCGAACCTCTCCCAAAGAGGCGACTAATACTACTCTATTTCGACTGACTTTTGGTCACGATGCAGTTTTACCTGTTGAGATCTACCTCTAGTCGATAAGGATTCAGAGACATCATGAAATTCCTTCCGAGTGTTATTGGAATATGATGCTAGATGAATTGGTAGATTTGGACGAAGAAAAACTTAAAGCTTTAGAACTCTTGAAGAGACAAAAGAAAAGAGTAGAGACGTCTTACAATAAAAGGGTTAAGATTAAGACCTTTTCGCTTGGAGATTTAGTTTGGAAGGTTATCCTGCATATGGATCGAAAGGTCAGAGCCTTGGGCAAATGGTCCCCAAAATGGGAAGGCTCATTTCAAATTACGCAAGTATTTTCTAATGGAGCCTATGAAGTTGAAAAATTAGACGAAGATAAAAGAATCTTGAAAGTAAATGGCAAGTATTTGAAAAAATATAAACTAGCACTTCAAGAAATTAAAATTGCTAAAGAGTAATTCAACGTAAAAAAGGCAATGCGAACAATGGTATTCATGAATGCCAAAATGGCTTAAGAGTCATTACATATAAAAGCCTCAAAGGGCTATGGAGCATTATACTAAAAAGGAAAAATTACAAAGAAATTAACAAGCTAAAAAGGGAGATTATCCTTCATCTTCAAGTACTTCGACTTCTGGAGTTCAAGACGCCTTTCACACAAGGCCTTGTCAGATTGTAAACGATCAACTTCTTTCTCCAGTTGTCGAGCTTCCTCAGCGAATGTTATTGCATTGTCAAGCTCTTTCGACACGACAGATTCATCAAAGGCGGATAGTTCAGCGTTGCGCTTTTTGGCCTATGAGATCTTGGTTCGAAGCTTCTTGATCTTTCGCTCCCAGAGAGGCAATGTTTTGTTCATTGGAGGTGATCTCCTGCTTGTTCTTTTCTTTGGCTTCCTCCAATTCTGCTACTTTATTCTCAGAGTCTGTGGCAGCAACCCAAGCAGCAGCCTCGCTTCCAGATTTGTCTGAAATTGCCTTCTCAATTTGAGGCAGGCATTTGAAGTCACCATAGACTTGGTCAATCAAAGTGCCAACCTTTAGAATGATGTTTGCAGATTCTGGAGAGATAGCGTGGATGTCGACTTGTTAGAGGAGATTCTTCAGAGAGATGTGAGTGACTTGATCCATCTGTAAGAGTGTGAAAAGGTTACCTTTAAATATTTTCTCTTTGATCTTCAGAAGGATATTGTCCTCAGGCTTGCTTGAAAGCTGATCTCCAGAAGCCTTCGAAGTGCTAGTAGTTTTATCAGAGGAACTTCCTCGACGGCCAAGAAGGATCTTTATGTATTGTTGAGGGTTGCTGGCCTTCAAGGCATCGAGTTCCTTTTCAGAAAGGCCTGCTCCATACACATTGGAGGTTACTTTGCCTTCAGCAGCAGCAGCAGTTACTGGGGTAGTAGTGGCTTCGACAGGGGTTGGCTCTTTAGTGGGTCCTTTGTCAGCCTTCTTCTCCTCACCTTTGTCCTCCTCTTCTTCATCTTCATCCATTTTTTCATCAACATTTTCATCACTGTGGCCATCATGTTCAGACTGGTGCATTGTCTCATTATCCTCTTCTTCCATTTACTCCTCCCCTTCTGGGTCAGCATTGTCAGCCCCAACGGTTTCGTTCACTGAGGAGCCATCCTCATCGACCAAGGTTGTATTTTCATCCATGGCGATGGTCCCCAGATTCAGCTGACCCTCGTCTTCTTCATGGTCAGAGCCATCTATTTGAGACTGCTGGGTAGTAGTCTTTGTTGGCGAAGGGGGAGCTGTTTCAAAGCCAGGTTTGTTAATTTCACCTAGTGAACTCATTCCAGAGCCCAAATCAGAAGTGGGATGGTATGTAGACTCACCTTGGCTATTCAGAAGAGTGGTTGGAGAAGGAGGATTATCCACTGGTGGCTTCGAGCCACTTGCATCAGCCTGAATCAAATCGAAGAAAAATTATATTTAAAGGAAACAAGGTAAATAAATTGTCTCTTTAAGAGATGACATGATAAGTTACCTTGACACCTTCAGCATCAGGGCTAGAGTTATTACTTTCGGCATGATCTACGACTAGTTTAGAGGCAGCCTTAGAGGAGGCCTCCGTAGTACCACTTGTAGTGGTTATCTTTTTGGAGACCTTAGCCGTTTTAGGCTCAGATTGGGCGCCAGCAGCATCTGTCTCTTGGCTGGGTTTCTTCCTCTTCTTTGTCTTCAAGTCTTCGGGAGGGGATTGCTCATCATCCTCTGAATCGATGATAATTTGGGCAGTACCCCTCTTCGTCTTCCTCTGAGGTGTCAGAGGTGGTTTGCGGGAAGCCTAAAATAGTGAGAAGCATTAGGGGAAGAAAGACTATTCAACGAAAGGGAAGGTGTGTGATGTACCTTGCTCCCTTCACCTTTTGCTTCGACCAGTTGTTGAGGGTTGTTCTTCTTTGGTACAGCTGCAAAACAAACAAAGTTACCACAAGTCAGCAATGATAAAGTTCAAATAAAAGAACATGAAAATTGAAGAATCCAAACCTTCATGCATTTCGGATTCGATACTAACATCTTTGATACCGACATGAAGGTGTCGTTTGAAACTGTCTAGCGTATATTTAGTCGGAACCACCCGCTGAGCCTTGGGTTTTGACTGCTGGCGAAGGATCTTTATAGAATTCCTACAGATGAACCAATCTGGAAATGGAGGAGCAAGAGCCACTCCAAAATCAGCAGAGGGCAGTCGAGGAGTCTTCGGAGGAAATAGTGTGAAAGCCACTTCATAGAGTTTCTCAAGAGGAACGTATGAAGGGAGTTTCAGACTCTCCATCTTCTTTAAAAAAATTTCCTTCAGTGCAACTGCGGCGTCACAGACGGTTCGACTAATATCATCTGGTCGATAAATAGTTTCAAAGTACTTCTGGAAGGCTTGAATCTCTTTAATATGAGTAGATTTACCTTTCTTGATCTTCTCCTGCACATTAACAAAAGTTTGGTCAATCAACTGAGCGAAGCTAGAGACATCAAGGAACTCTGCAGTATAATGCTTCGACCACCAGTCGTGGAACTCTTGGGTGCAGAGATGAGAGGGTTCAAAGTAGAGAGGAGTTAGGAGTGATCGGTGGGTATGTCGAGCGAGGTGTGTCGAACTCTCTATGGAATCATAGATAGTGTTGGGAAGGATGAGATGGACCTTCTTCTCATACAAGCACTTAGGTAAAGTCAGGACTAAACCAAATTGTCGAGAGATGAGGTTTGGTTGGTAGGTCATCAGAGATGTTTGGCCCCTTAGCAGGTTGAGTCGATGAACGATGAGTCGAGGGATCAGGAATGCCTTCCAGACGCGCTTCGATTCTTCTTCATGTTTCTTGAACGAAGGGGGAAAGGGCCTGGTAAACCATTCAGGACCATATTTTCTTTTGGCAAAGGGTGACATCCTTGGCGTGAATTCATAACGCTTGGCAAACATCTTGACGATGCCAGAGAAGGATGCCCTAAGAGTCTGCCTTCTTCGTTTGGGGTTATCTGCACCAGTCGAGGCCATTCAACTCATCTCTCTTTTATCTCTGCGGCCTCTTCAACCACAATCCCTTTGTTAGGGAGGTTGGCTTCAAAAGTGGAATTAAGCCAAAGCTGGAGTAACCAAAAGGGTCCTGATAGCAGGAGGTTCCCGTTGCTCTCTTGATCTTTCAGACGACCAGCACCTTCACTTAAAGACTTGTATAGACTGGCCAGTATCATTTCACTTAGGAAAATGCCTCGATTAAAGTGCAATTGATTGGCTAAAGTTAGGTATTTCCTGGCCACCTGCAAAGATTTGGTGCAGAATACACAACGAGAAAGCCACATAGCTAGAAAAGCTATGTGCTCTTGATCTTCGACTATGTCGGTTTGTTTGTCATGGTAATGATTCATGAAATGGGTATAAGTGTGCTTAGTGGTGGAAAACCTTATGGTGTCTTGAGCATCCACCTCAGGGTCATAACTAGTCAATGTGGTTTTAGACCTGTGATAGCAGCGAGGTCGAAGAGGGTGGGTGTCATCATCCCACAAGGGAGATGGAATGTATAATGGGTATTATCCCAAAAATACAAAGAGGAAGCTAACAGAGTCGGACAGTATGCAGGACATGTCTTCGACATCATAATTAGGTCGTAAATTCCTATTTCCTTCCAAGTTTCTGCTTTGATTTTCTCTACTTTGGTCAACCAGCTCAAGTAGAGATCAACGTCCTTAAAATACGGGATTGCTCTAAATAACCTATACCCGTCATTCAAGTACTTCAAATCTATGTTCTTTAGGGCTACATTGTCATGGGGTTCAGATGTCACCCTAGCTTTGTCTTTCTGCCCTAATGGTTTGGTTTTACGATATGAGGGGAAGAAATCACTAATGGCTGCATAATCTGTACCTAAAGAAGACAAAGGACCAGATAAAGCTAATGGTTTCCCAGAAATGGTAACGGGAATCAATACCTGAGTCTCGTAGATGTGTCTTTTTTCTTCTTTGAGAGGCTCAGGGATAAACTGCTGATTCTTCACCACTTTGGGTCCATTCAATGTAGCAAAGGGAGGAAGTAGTTGCATGTTCTTTGGCCCTTTGAACTTCTGGATTTTCTTTGGGTCTTGAGTGATAGTGTTTGCGGATGCCATTGTTGGGAACTTGGAGAAGATGGGGGTACTGAAAGTGAAGAGTTGAAAGGTTTTTGAGAGAGAAGAAAGTGTGTAGTGAATACTTTGGAGATTGGGAAAATAATAATAGTTTCTGAAGAAATTATTTATAAAGTATTTGGAAACACTAAAAGGCCACTAATCATCATTAGGGGCTAAAAGCTAGTGGGATACATGTCCTCTCAGGAGCAAAAGTAGGGGCGGTGGTAGTTACTACCCATGCTCACGATCTCCTAGACTCTAGGAGAGGTTATGATGGTTTGGGATTTGATGTGATTTCTGAGGGAGTGTTTTCATAATTGGCTATGACGTCATAAATGTGATTGAAAAGAAACTGAATAGTTTCTTGAGACGTGGGTTAGTCAGTTTTGTTGACGCCTATGTAGGGTCGAAAGATGGTGTCGAATGGACATTATCAAAAAATGGCCTTTCCTTCATTATTGTCGAAAAGGAAATTTTTGGGGGGCAATTAGTTGGCTCATAAATTCGACACCTGTATTAAGCTGGAGGATTTAATTGATGGTAAAATTCTTGGAATAGGTCTAAAGGAGTGTTCGACTGGAAATTCAAGAGGAACTTAAGTCAAAGATGCTTGTATAAAGGATATGCTGGGGACTTCGAAATATTTCCGAGAAATTGAAAATCACCTTCGACCGAGGTTACTGATGGTGTCCGATGCTGAGAAATTCAAATTCAAATAAAGGAGGGAGTAGTTACTCTTGTTTCGCTCTTGAAAGAGATGAGTGGCGCATATCCAAAGGGTCAGATGCATGCAACGCGACACTTGTCATGTGTTGATTGTCTTAGGAAGTTAACAGCAGTTAGTTTTAGTATTATAAATAGGAGTTCTAGCAATAGGATTCGGGGTGTTGTGTTCACTTTGTACAAGTTACTCCAAATTCACTCAAAGTATCCGCGTGTAGAGAAAAGAGTCTTGTGAGAATATACGTGATATAAACACCATTTACCCTTTTCAATGCAATTTACTTTAATATTTCATTACGAACTTATCCTTTATTTAACGCAAGTTACGTTTCTGCATTTTCTCTTATTTTCATACTTTCGACCTTTACTGCATACCTTCGACCCTTTCCTTTACATTTTCGGCCTTTTGACTTAACATTTTTAAACGTCTTTTACATTATATTTTTAGCAAACCTTTCTTTATGAACACTGTCGAAGTGCCTAGTTCTTTAGAATTTACTTTAGATCAATTGTTAGCACATGTCCTAGGATCAATCTGATCGATCCTGTGAGTCACCAAAGTTAGATTTGGAAGATCAGTGGTTGTTTACCAATTTTCACGGTAAACACCGGGTCCATACCATAATCGGTACCTAAGCCTATAAGAGTCCAGGACTCCCAAAAGTGTCAAGGCTATACGAACACGATAGTTAAAGGCTTATCAAATAATAATTAGCTTCGCAGTGAACTATCTAAGAAGTCTTAGAAATCAAACAAAAGCAAAGTAAATAGGTGAAAATAATACTCGACACTCTATGATCGGACACATTAAGTTATTTTAACCTAGTGCCCGAGGGGCTGGATATATGCACGAGATTATATTGCAAAGAAATAAACACGATAAACAGAAATGACATAAACAAAAGCCTCAGAAGGGCCAAACATTGTACATTAAAAAGCTCGAAGTCTAAAAAGTCATGAGCATGAGAGGGGACAACACCACACTCCTTCTCTAAAATACATCAAAAATGTATCCAGAAGGATGACTAACCAAAACAAAGGAAAACTTCAAAATCAGTCAGCAACTGAGGTTCCATTTGCGCCAGCATTGTCCGGGGTATCATTCTCGTCATTGATGGGAGTAGGTGACTTCCCCAGATTAGTCTTTTCAAGCTCATCCAGATCTACAAGGTGGCCATCCTGCACCACCTTGAAGTAATCAACTTCGGACATATCCAACCCGGGATGGAGGCATAAAACTTGGTCTTTGGCCCTGTCAAAGGCCTCGTCGCCAGCAGAGAGAAATTCAATCTAAGCATTCTTAAGGGACTCAGTGAGCTCGGTGTTGGAAACCAAAATTTCTTGATGAGAGATTTTGACTTGCTTCAACTCCTCAATAACCTTAGACAAAGCCGACTTATGTACAGATTCAAGGGTCTCCTTGCTCTTCTTCTCATCAGCTAGGTTTTTCTCTAAACTAGAAAGCTTTTCCGATTGAACCTTGTGGGCTTCCTGTAGCCTGGTAATCTCTTCTTTCAGCTTAAGCTTCTCTGCCTCAGAATCATCGCCGAATTCAAATAGGCCCTTTGCAAAAACAACACACCGCATAAGGTAGGAGCTTATATTTTGTGTAATCTTCTGCCGACCAATAAATTTCACTTTGTTAACGTCCTATGTGGCGTTAAGATGATCATAAAGAAATCTAAGCCCATCAAAGTTGTTGGACCAAAATTTAAACTCCCCGGATGCAACATTTTCCCCAGGAACTCGCATAAGGGAGTTGATCTCCATGTCGGCTTGACAGACTTCGTCAGTCATAAGGGTTTTTAGCTTCTTGGGAGCACCTTGCAAAGTTTCCTCTTGGGATGGAGGAGCAGAAGGCTGAGGTTCATTTGTACTCGGGGTTGTCTTAGTACTCGTCCCCCGTGTCTGCTTTGGTTGTCGGATCTCCAACCCGCCCATATCCGATTTAGAATAGGCAACTCCTCCAGATCCTATCCGAGCAGCACGGGCCTCCAGCATTAACTTTTTCTATTCAGCCACAGACAATTTAGTCATTGTATCTGCAAACAAAAATCATAAACGTCAGAACGAGAGTAATTAAAGGTGTTGAAAAATAATAGGCAAGCAATTACCCAAGAAGGCGAGTAGTTGCTCATCACTTAAAGGTAACAACTCCTTAACCTTCATTATACCAAAGGAGTCAGGAACAGTCAGAGATTGAGTTTCCAGTTCACTCAATTCCTCACAATTGAAACCAGTGATCGATAGTGGATTTTTAGCCCAATAAAAGGGAAAGCGATGCTGGCTATCCAGAGCGTATAGCACTTGTGGACACCTCAGCCCACTCTTTACCCTTAGGAATCGATTCTTATAATTCTTATAATTAGAAGTGTATGCCTGGAGAAAACTCCGCCTGGGAATCCCGCTGATTTGTATCCAACTATAATTATCGACACCTTTAACCTCAAAGAAAGAGAAAAACAGACCAATTGTGGGAGTGATATCTAAAACCTCACAAACTCTTTTAAAAGTCTTTATAAAACCCCAAATGTTGGGGAAAAGTTGAGAAGGAGCTATGTTCACAGCTTTTAACACATCCGCTTCAAAATCAGAAAAGGGTATTTGGATATTAAAATCCTTTAGAACCCCAGCATAGAAATAGAAAAAATATTCTTTAACACCTTTAGGACAAAGTATACAAACGCGTTCTCCGAGAATACACGATTCTAAGACAACATCATCTTCGGACTCAGTTGAAGATATTTGCCTTTTGGACCAGAGTTTCGCGATTTCTACATCATCGAAGGTACTATTCTTATGGTTTATAACCTCAAGATCAACAGGAGCAGCAGTCATCATCGAAATCTCTACTAAACTGAGGAAGATGAGCCAGAATCAAAATTACTCTCAGAAGTGAGAATGTCGCCATAAACTTCGTTCATGACTCATCTATACTCTTCTGGCCCTAAAGCACTTTCTATTTCCCACATGCATTGTTCCCACAACTCTTTCCTCTCCACAACATTCATACGGATGTCACTACCATCTCGTTTACTAAAGACTACCATACTTTCTAAAAACAAAATCGAAGAATAAAATAAAAATCAAGAATTGTGGAAGGATACCTGTAAGTAGAGAAGCCTTGGAGATTGGGAAAACATTCCAGTTAATAAAGAAAGAAGATGATTTGGACGTAGAAATGAGAAGAGGGAGAGAGGAGGATTTTAATAAAAGACTCGACACCCAAGAATGGCTAGGGAAGTAGTCACTAACAATCATCATTATACTGGGGGAGTTGAAAGGACACGACCCTCCAAGGAATTTATGACACGTAAAGGCTCGAGATGAAAAGCTGACCTATAGCACGACATCAGTCAAATATATCCGGGCTCATGTTACTGCCGAGCACTATACCCTGTTAAACGGATATAGTACTCGGGGGGCTTATGTACATGCCAAGTATATTTGGAGCCAAGTTGTATGGTTGGCCAAGGCTAGACGTGAGTTCGGATACGAAAGCAAGAAGGGTCGAGTAGCACCAAGAGCTAGGAAAGAGACATATACAACCTTGGCCGGTTAGAGATCCCGACTCCCATCGGTCAAATTCCTATGAGGTCGGGTTCTATACCCATCAACCCGGTACCGGTGTCGATCATGAACTCAACAAGGCACACCAATAATTGTAACGGTGGTGGCGTATCAATATGGACATTACCAGGTCTTCAAAGCATGCATTCATGAAGAGGAGTTACGACAATGATGGCCATGCAACATCAGAAGGCCAAGAGACTTATCTTAATGGCATACCTTAAATGAAGACTGATAAAAGGCTATAAAAGGGGATCCCACATGAGGGTTAAGCAAGACACTTTCATCTTGAGATAATATACAACACTTGTATAGCTCTCAAATACCCAAACATACTCAAACAGTATAGACAGCGTAGTCTTCTCTGCTCTAGAGTAGAGGATTGGCAATTTTGGTGTATCTAACCATTTTTTGCTAGAACAATTATTATAAGTGAACTCTATCAGCGGAAAATGAGTATCCCAAGCACCTCCTTGCTCAAGAACACAAGCTCTCAACAAATCCTCCAAGGACTGAATAGTTCTCTCTGTCTGGCCATATGTCTGCAGATGATAGGCAGAACTCAACCTCAGCTTAGAACTCAAAGCCTCCTGCAAACTCTCCCAAAATATGGAAGTAAACCTCAGATCTTTATCAGAGATAATACTCAACGAAACTCCATGCATCTTCACAATTACTTGAATATATATCTCTGCAAGCTTCTGCAAAGGAAAATTGATGTTAGTTGGAATAAAATGTGTCAATTTCATCAGTCTATCAACTACTACTCAAATCGCATCATGCCCTCTAAGAGTATTCGGTAAACCCGTCACAAAATCCATCAAAATGTTATCCCATTTCCACTATGGAATATCTAACAGTTGCATCAACCTGACAGGTTTCTGGTACTCAACCTTCGACTTCTGACAAGTCAAACACGCTTACACAAACTGTGCCATATTACGCTTTAGTTCATGCCACCAAAATATATTTTTTCAGATCTAGATACATCTTATTAGCTCCTGGGTGGATACTCAAGCTACTTCTATGAATTTCTTCTGAAATCATCTTCTTCAACTCAGGATTATCAGGAATACAAATTCTACCTCATAATTTCAACACACCATCCTCATCTACTTTAAAACCACTTTCTTCAGTCTGATTACTCCCAACAATCAAATCCACCAACTTCACATCCAACTTCTTGACTCTCTTTAATATTATTAAGAAAAATCATTATTATCTTCAACATACCCAATATCATGCTCTGTGGAGTTAACTCACAGACCAAACTCAAATCTCTGAACTGTTCAATAAGTTCCAACTCTCAACTCTAAATCATGAGTAGGATAGTTTTTCTCATGAACCATCAGTTGTCGTGAAGCATAAGCCACAACCTTGCCATCTTGCATCAGCACACCACCTAAACCCATCATCAACGCATCACAATACACCACAAATAGTTCATTAGGTGCAGATAAAATCAGAACTAGAGTTGTAGTCAATCTATTCTTCAGCTCTATGAAACTTTTCTCAAATTAATATCCCATACAATGCTTTACCTTTACAAGTCAACTGGGTTAAGGGAAGTGCTAACTTAGAAAATCCTTCAATAAATCTACGGTAGTAACCAGCCAAGCCCAAAAAGCTTATAATCTCAGTAGCCAACTTCAGAGCCTCCCATTGTAGTACTGCATCTACTTTGGACGGATCCACAGCTATACCATTACCTGAAATAACATGTAAAAAAAACTAACCTCTCGCAACCAGAATTCACACTTTGACAACTTTGCATATAACTTCTTCTCTTCCAACACTTGCAACATAATCCGCAAATGCTTAACATGTTCTTCTTCTGACTTAGAATATATTAAAATATCATCAATAAAAACCAACACAAATTAATCCAGATAAGTATGAAATATACGATTCATATATTCCATAACACTCCAGGTGCATTAGAAATGAAAAATGACATCACCAAATATTCATAGTGTCCATATCGAGTTCTAAAAGTCGTCTTCTGAATATCCTCATCTTTAACTCGAATCTGATGATAATCTGACCTCAAGTCAATTTTACTGAAAACACGCGCACCCAACAATCGGTCCATCAAGTCATATATTCTTGGAAGTGGATACTTATTCTTGATCTTTAATTTATTCAAATGTCGGTAATCCACACACAACCTCATACTACCATCTTTCTTCTTTACTAACAACACTGGAGCTCCCCAAGGCGACACACTTTGTCTCACAAATTTCTTCTCCAACAAATCCTCTAATTTTTTCTTCAACTCTGCTAACTCTGACGCCGACATCCTGTATGGTGCCATAGAAATGGGTCTGCTACCAGGGACAAGATCAATAAAAAAACTCCATCTCTCTCTCTCTGGTGGTACATCTGTAATATCATCCGGAAACACATCTGGAATTTCACACACTGCACGAATATCATGAACTACTCCCTTGCCTCTGGCTTCAAATGAAGCTAACATCACAAACACTTGCGCCTTATCCTTCACAGACTCTCACACTTGCTTAGCTGATACAAACATCAACTCTTTACCTCCATCAAACTCATATTCACGCTCTAGAGGTAAGTCACAAATACCTTTAGGAAAGCAACAGGAATCATACGTCGCTGGCATAACACTAGCCGACACATTGCTCTCTACTCTGCAAGAAGCCAACATCAACAGTACTTAATCGTTCTCCCTAAATACATCCCAACTTGGCCGGTAGACAGGAATCTTGAATCCACAACATCTTCAGTGTCAGGAACAACATAGCTTAGACATTATCTAAACTCTTGCAATCAGAGGTACAGTACACTAACTTATTAAAACACTTGGTTTAACTCCAACCGATACGTTCCAAGAATAACATCAACTTGTTCCAATGAAATACAAATTGTGCCCATCCTTAGGAACACGCCAGGATACTTAACACACCGCTGGATCATCTCTAGCCAAAATATCGTTTTCCCCCTCACAAGGAAGCGAACAACGAGAACACCTGACCGTCTTCCCTTAAGGATCACACCATTTTTCTAACTGACACCATCCTTGAATCTTACATCTCTTCGGATTAAGGAAAAACACAACATTCTCAAAACAGTTAAACTAGTCAACACTGCACTCTCGCATGCAGAAACACGATATCCAATCTCTCTACAGTTAGAATATCCACGAGAAGCAGATGTTTCTCCCCCACTTGTTTCATTCCCAACCTGCAAATGGAAAACAAAACAAGCATTGACAATGTTTCCACACACATTTCGCATACTAGGGAACCATCATAATTAAACAACCTGGTCGGACGGACCGACCTACTCTGATACCACTATGTAACACCCTAATTTTTCCCCGCATAATTATAAAAATCAGAGTAAATTAAAATAATCATACAATTAGGATGCTACTTTTCAACATAAACCTGCTTATACTATCAGATATGTAACACAAATAAGATTTCACAAACATAATAATAATAATAATAATAATAATAATAATAATAATAATAATAATAATAATAATAATAATAATAATAATAATAATAATAATAAAATAAAAAATAATTATAATTATAATAATAATAATAATAATCTGAACTTCAACTTCTTCAAAATATTACTAGCAGCAGAAAAAAAAACATCATCAACTGATTATTTCAAACTATTTAAAACATAATCATAGTCAAATAATAATCATAATAATTTATTTAACTCAAGAGATTAACATAAAATCTACACCAAACATAAATTAAAATAAATAACGTTCCACCCCCAAGTTGTGTCAAAGATCTTGAGGTCATTGGCTCCAAAATTCGACCATGTGGTAGTAGCCATAGAAGAGTCGAAAGACTTGTCAGTATTGACGAAGGAAGAGCTTCAAGGGATGCTTGAGTCTCATGAACAAAGGATGGCTAAAAGAGCTACAGGAAAGTCGAAGAGTGATATGGCTTTGCTTGCGAAGTCAGAAAAAGAAAGGAAAGGGAAAGGAAGCTGGAATGGCAACAAAGGTAGAGAAGGCTACACCAATTCAACTGGTCGAAATCAACATGAAGGAAACTGGTCGAATCAGAGAAAACCCTGGAAACAAGGCAACCAAAGAGGTGGTGTTGCAGGTAGAGGAAGAGGTGGTGGTCAAAAGCCTGACAAAAGTCACATGCAATGTTTCAATTGTCAGAAGTATGGTCACTATTTTAGTGATTTTCCAAAAAGGAAGAAAAATCAAGAAACTGATGCAAAGCTGGCGAAACATGAAGAAGAAGAGATGTTGATGATGGTCACAAGAAGAGATGAAGAGTGATTCCAGGATCAGTGGTACTTGGACTCATGATGCTCATCACACATGACTAGAAAGAAAGATTAGTTTGTCAACATGAAGCCCTAGTCGAAGAACACAGTGAAGTTTGCAAATGACAACAGTCTAGCAGCTGAAGGTGTTGGTGATGTTCAGATCATGAGGAAGGATGGAAAGAAATCAATAATTTCTAATGTGTTATACATACCAGGCATGAAACGTAACCTGCTCAGTATAGGACAACTTGTCGAAAAGAACTACAAGGTAGTTGTCAAAGATAAGATGATGAGAGTTCTCGACGCAGGTGGTAGGTTGATCTTGAAGGCTCCAATTTCTCAGAATAGGACCTTCAAGATTGAACTCAATATGATGGAGCACAAGTGCCTAGCAACTGCAGCCAACATATATGAGTGGTTATGACATTTTTGACTAGGTCATCTCAACTACAATGACATCAGAGAGCTAAAGAGAAGAAATATGGCTTTAGGATTACCTGAAATCGACATTCCAAGTGAAGTCTATGAAGAGTGTGTTCAGTCGAAACAACATAAGAATAGCTTCAGCAAGGATGCAGGAAGGAAGTCGAAGGAAATTCTGGAAGTCATATACTCTTATGTATGTGGTCCAATCCAGGTGGATTCGATTGCAGGCAACGTATACTTTGTCACGTTCATAGATGATTACAGTCGAAAGTTGTGGACTTACCTCATCAAGAAGAAAAGTTATGTGATCAAGGTATTTGCCAGATTCAAATCTATGGTCGAAAGACAGAGAGGTCGAAAGTTGAAAAATTATGAGGACTGATGGTGGATGAGAGTATGTGTCGAAAGAGTTCAATGCATTATGTGAAAAAAGAAGGGATTGTGCATGAGGTGGTGCCACCCTACACTCCACAAAAAAATGGAATTACAGAAAGAAAGAACAGAACCATCATGAACATGGTGAGAAGTATGTTGAACGGAAAACATCTACCCAAAGAATTATGGGGAGAAGCGGTTTCGACAGCAACATACGTATTAAACAGATGTCCGACAAAGAAGCTTGAAGGAATCACACCAGAAGAATGTTGGTATGGTGTCAAGCCTAGCCTCGGTCACTTGAAGGTGTTTGGATATATAGCACATAAACATGTGCCAGATCAGTTAAGAAGGAAGCTTGATGACAAGTCGAATAAGATGATCTTGATAGGATATCATTAGACTGGAGGTTACAAGTTGTTCGACCCAATGAATAAGCAGATAGTGATCAGTAGGGACGTGATCATAGATGAGCTTAAAGAATGGGATTGGACTGAGAATGTCAAGAAGGATTCAGTGAGAATATCTTGTGAAGAACCAGCCACTGAAGTCAAAAGAGAAGTTCGACAAGAACAAGTCAGAGATGAAACAGGCCCAAGCAGACCTCTACGAACAAGTCATATTCCTGCAAGGTTGCAAGAATGTGTGATTACATCAGATGATGTGGTCGATGAAGAGTGTGAGATGGTGCATTATGCTTTCTACACAGATGTCGAACCAGTTAATGTAGCTGAGGCATTGAAAGATTCGAAGTGGGTAAAAGCAATGAATGAAGAGCTAGAGTCCATCGATGTCAATAACACTTGGTCACTTGTCAAATTGCCTCAAGGCAAGAAGGTAATTGATGTGAAATGGGTTTACAAGGTGAAAGTGAATCCTAAAGGAGAGGTAACTCGACACAAGGCGAGACTTGTGGCAAAAGGATTTCTACAAATGGAAGGAATCGACTTCGATGAAGTTTTTTCACCTGTTGCTAGGATCGAAACAATTAGGTTGGTTATTGGTCTAGCAAACATGAACAATTGGCACACATGTCAGATGGATGTGAAATGTGCATTCTGGAATGGCCCCTTAGATGAAGAAGTTTATGTCACACAACCAGCTGGGCATGTGAAACGAGGCAAAGAAAGAAAGGTGTACAGGTTGCATAAAGCCCTATATGGACTTAAGCAAGTTCCAAGAGCTTGGAATAAGAAAATTTACAGCTTCTTAAGGGAGAAGGAATTTGTTAAGTGTACGAATAAGCATGTAGTGTATGTAAGAAGAAGCAATAGTGAATTGATTATACTATGCATCTATGTCGATGATCTGTTGATAACAGGAACTTGCAAGAAGGAGATCAAAGACTTCAAACATAACCTGAGCGAGGAGTTTGAAATGTTAGACTTGGGAGACCTCTCATATTTCCTTGGCATTAAATTCTACAAGACTAGAAGAGGTTTGATGATGCACCAAAGAAGATATACAGGCAAAATACTTAAGAGATTTAAGATGCAAGATTGTAACCCAACTTCGACTCCATCTGAGACCAAATTGCAAATGTCGAAGTAGTGAAATAAAGATGATTTCGACCCAATCCAATACAGAAGTCTTATTGGGTCACTTCGATACCTTTGTCACACAAGGCCTAACTTAGAATACAGTGTGGGTATGGTAAGTAGATTCATGCAGAAGCCAAAGGTATCACACCTAGCAGCAATGAAGAGGATACTGAGGAATCTGAAAGGGACTCTTGACTATGGCATTTTGTTTCCTACAGCTGATGAAGGAAAAGAATGCAAGTTAGAGGATACTGAGGAATCTGAAAGGGACTCTCGACTCCAGTTGGTATAGTGATGCTGAGGATAGAAAATCCACAGCAGCCTATGTGTTTATGTTAGGTGGTGCACCAGTTGCTTGGAGTTCGAGAAAGGATCAAGTAGTGGCATTGTCATCATGCAAAGCATAATATATAATTGTTTCTCTTTGTGCATGTCAAGCAACCTGGATGGTGAACCTGGTCGAAGAGATCACAGCGAAGAGTCATGAAGCAATTACCATGAAGATCAACAACATGTCAGCTATCAACTTGGCGAAGAATCCAATAGCACACAGTTGAAGCAAGCACATCGAAATGAGGTTCCATTATCTTCGAGAACAGGTAGCAGAAAGGAAGATGAACTTGTAATCATCAAGTTTGATAATCACGGTTTTGCAGTTGCAAAGTGATAATAAAATTCCACAATTGTGGGCAGAGAGTTACTCTGTAGTTCATACTCATCTTCTTTAAACGTGTTTATATTTTTTTCATTGTCATTACATAACAATCTTGAGATCAAGACTGAGAAGAATTCACCATAGATCGTGGTTGAATTCCAACACATCCAAGCCTCTACTGCAAATTATATGCACAATGCCCATGTAAAAACAACATTCAAACAGAAGGGGTGAGAAATCATAATCATATAAATAAATGCATAATAATATGTAAGCACACCAATAACATATACATAATCACCCATTCCATAACTCACACTCCAAACAATCCAATTATCATAATGCAATAAGTATGCAATTCATTTAGACTCAACAGCACGACTCAATGTATGTGGTACCATTAGTGAACTCTCAGGTTCACTCACTCCTAACCCCCCACCATAGGATCAAATCATGCCAAAATCGTTACCATCACCATAGGTAACGCTTCACTAATTCTATCACCATAGGAATTAGCTACTCGCACCCGATCCATCATAATGGGATCAAGGCTCACCAAAAATATCGTTACCATCACCATAGCTAACACTTCATCGATTCCCACCTGGAACCGGCTACTCACACCCAACCCTCACCATACGATTGAAGCTTACCAAAAATGGACCACAGTCTAAACACCATGATGCATTATTCACACAAGAAACGTAACAACAACACCATGTACAATGACCTTCACCTTAATTAGTGTACTACGCCAATACTGACCACCATGTACCATACACATACTATAACATTGATCAATAGCAATATAATAATATAGCAAGCAACAACATCATATTCATGCATGTTCCGCAGTACAACACACAAACCACACATCATCCAACTCCATCACGCAAAATTTAAATCAATTTCAGGTATTGGAACTATTTTTAAAAGAAAGTTCACTGTGTTAAATTTTCAACGCTTCAAACGGCACCTCAATCGGATACCCAAAACTCAAGTTATGAATTTTTAAAGTTTTTTGAAGTTTTCCTCCCAGTGTAACCGGTTACATCCTCCAAAAACTCAGTTTTCACGTTTGTAAGTTGTCTCATGTATAACTAGTTACACCAAAAGTGGTAATCGGTTACCACTGCGACATAAGTAGTTTTCTGCTATATTTTTACACGAAAATCAGTTTCCAAAGCATCCCAAAACCTTAAAATTATCATACCAATTCACAACTCGGGTTCCGACTCTAATTCCAAATATCACACAACAACAAAAACAACTCATCATCACAACATTCAACTAACACACAATCCAAACAACATCAAAACACAATTCAATAGCATCAACATATAATCACAACATTAAATATCAAATTGCTCACAACATAGAGAAGAGAATAACAATCCTAGAGAGATTAGGACACCCACCCACATGTTATCATGCAAAACCTTATACGAAAGGAAATCCCACCCTTACCTAGTTATTCTTAGCAATTTCACTTCAACAATGGTGTGTGCTTCCTCAAGCCCTAACTTTTTCTCCTTCTCTCCCTTTCTCCCAAGTTTTTCACGCTCAGTCAGTTTCTCACTAATCCCTCTTTTTCTTATTTTAATTCATTCCAATAATTCTAATTTCACGTTATTCAAACTAATGTAATAAATATTTTTTTTTAATATTATTATAACAATAATACTCAAATAATTATTACTATCACCACTATTTATTTAAATAATTCCAATTTAAATAATAGTAACAATAACACTCTCCCACCACCCCCATGTCTCAACACTTTTTCTCACACACCCCAACACCTTAAATTCTAATTTCTAAGGTTACTACCCTTCATCTAAGGGTCCCTCTAACACCACCAAATCATCAACAAGCACACACATAATCATACAATCATTTATGAAAATTAATTAAAATACATCGGGGCATTATAGTTAACCTTCAAGTTGATGGATTTTAGGATGGTAGAACTGCTCCTGCTCTTGTTGTTGTGCTTTATGTTGTACCTCTTTATTGACTTGTTGTGTGGGAAGTCTTCTCATTGTTGTTCTTTTGATTGGCACCATAAAGCTTAATGTTGCATCCTCAGGCTGGAGTGGTTCTCTAGCTAACCTGTATAATTCATTAATAGTGCAAAAATGGCCACAATCTCGTTGTGGTGCGTCAACCATGTACTTAATATAATTAGTGATCAAGTTACCCACATTAATGTCTTCCCAATTTAGGATAGACATCAGTGCATAACACCAATTCACTATGAACTCTGATTGATTGGAAGCAGATTCTAAGGTTTTCACAACAAATGATGCCCATGCCCTTGGTATAGGACACATCTGGCTAGTCTTAAGCCTTAATGGTTTCCCATTAACAATCACCCATTTTTCCCCAATGGGAGGTTGCATATGAAGAAAATAATTAATAGTAGAATGACTATAATTGATACTCTTACCTCACACATATGATGTGTAATCAGTTGGATGACGCAAGATAACATTTGCATAAAACTCCAGCCCACTGGATTGGTTAGTTTCCTCTATCATGCTATTGGGCCTCATCCACCCTCTTTCTTCAAGTATGTTGACTAATTCTTCACACCTCTCTAAGTTTTGAACATCAACAACTTTTTCTTTCACTACCTTGAACTCTTTCACTTTTAGATATTTCTTAGCATAAAGTTCAGTGAAGAATTAGAGGTTTGGAAAGACATGGGATTCTTAAGTATAGGGGTTTGTAGATGAAGTTAAGGATCCAGCGAGTCGGCTTCTTTTGGGGGCCATGGCTCTGCACACAGGTAAGGCAAGAAAAGCACAAAAATAACAAGAGAACGTGAGTATAAGGTAGTAAAAAGTAGTAGAAAAAGTAGGTGTGTGAACAAAATGCCAAATATAGCCTTTTTATAGGTGATGGTCGAGTTTGCGTTGTAGTACATCGCAACGCAATACCTAACGGCAGCCCCACAACAATCACTAACTTCTTTTTTCCAACAACTTTCTCAACAGTCATAACGCGCCCGTTATATACATTGTACCACAATATGAGTCCAACGTGTCCACAATGCGTGCACGTTGATTCTAGAACCTTTCTCTTGTTTTCTCTTCTACTTTTTCATGTTTTCTCCTTCTCAATTAATTGTTCTTTCATCTTGCATCAACCTTATTCTTTTCTGATAACAGGCTACAAAACTAACAAACGATTAAACAAATCAACAATAAATTAACTGCAAGAAATTAAAATTGCAAAAAATTAAAAAGTGAGGGGTTGCATCCCATTAAGCACTTCTTTAAGGTCATTAGCTTGACTATTTTGTCTAAGGTTCTGCGAGCATCAACGAAACCTTATTCAATGCTTTTTCACTTCCTAATTGGACCTTCAATATCTTGCCTTTCATAGTAAAAATCTGTGAATCTTATGGATTTTTTACTTCTACCAAACCACTTGCAATAACTTTGTTAACAATATAAAGCCGAGATGCCTTAGAATTCAACCAACCAAGTAACCTTCTCAAGCGATATTTATACAGTAAGATCTTCTGTCCAACTTGTGATTATTTTCTTACTAGCTTATTTCCTTGATGCCATTTAAAAGTTTTTTCATTATGTTTACCTGGTAACATTGAGGGTGTTCTTTATGGTGCTTCACTGCCTCAAACACATTAAAAACAACTTTTCCCTTATTAAACGTCAATGTTAACTCACCCAGCTTAACATAAATAAGAGCCTTTCCTATTGCTAGAAATGGCCTCCCAAGAATGGGCAGTGTTTTAGAATCTTCAGGTATATCGAGGATCACAAAAATCAGCTAGGAACAATAAACCATCGACCTAACAAAGACATCTTCAAGAACCCCATAAAGATAGGTGATGGAACGACCATCTAGTGTTAAGGTCATCTGAGTAGGCTTTGGTTTGCCACACTTCAACTTATTCATCATAGATAGTGACATCAGATTGATGTTATTTTCTAAATCATATAAAGCATGCCCAATAGTTAATGAATCAATGGAACGAGGAATAGTAAATCTACCTGGATCAATGAGTTTCAGTGGAAGATTCCTCTGAATGATTGCACCACACTCTTCTTCCAAAGAGATCTTTTCATCATGTTTCAACTTACACTTTCTCGATAAGAGCTCTTTCATGAATTTCGCATAAACAAGCACCTGCTAAAGAGCTTCACAAAATGGAATGTTGACCTGTATTTTGTGCAACATCTCTATGAAAATTTTAAACTGACCTACTTCATTTTTTTTCTTAGGTTGCTTCTTCAGTGGGGGTGGAAATAGGCTGGCCCGAGCTAGGCTTTGCCAAGCATGAGCCTGACCTACTAAAAAATTCAAAGCCTAAGCATGGCATGTAGCCTATTTAAAAGCCTACTTCATTTGAACAATTGTCAATAAGAAATTTAACTAATGTTAAATAGACTACCAAATTAAAAGATCAATGAGACTAAATGTTTGTTTTTATTGTCTCATTCAAGTTTACCTATTAGCATATGTTTGGTGATATTATTTGTTGGAGAGAACTTATGAAAAAAAACTTATGACAACAACTTATAACATTATTTATAATGTTTTTTCAACATATTTTCATATGTTCTTCAAGATAACTAAGCTTTATTTTTGTATTTTAATTCAAACTACAAAATACAATATAATAATAATAAATTTGTTGAGTTTTTTTAACTAGGCTGACCTAATAGGCTTAAAAGGCTTTTCTTACGGCCTGTAACCTAGCCTCTTTAGCTAAATAGGCTTATAAAAAAAGCTTAGGCCTTTTCTATTTAAGAAAAAGTCTGGCTTGGCCTGGGCCTATGTAGGTTAGGCCGTATGCCCCTGTTAGTTGGTCTGGCCTATTCTCATCCCTATTCTTCAGAAATGGGCAAGGAGGTTTGATGTAATCGGGTAGCGCGAGATTAGGTTCAATCAAGATTGGTTTCTTTGTTCTCTTGAAGGGAGAATTTTTATCAATGAATTGGTCAAGGGTGTATCCTCTAACTTCATCATCATTATTATTCTCACTTTTTTCTCCCTCATAATTCTTTTCAACTTCCTTTTTAACTACCACTTCTTTTTCAATCTTTTTTCTCGTTTTCCCTGGATTCTTTCTTTTCCTCATGCACTCTTGGTTAATAAGACAATACTCTATTTCTCAACTCAATGGCCTTGCACATTTTATTTTTTGGGTTATCCACGATGTTACCTATATATCCCCAACTTGAACTAGTTTGGTTTGCCATTTGTCGAAACAATTGGATGATTTGCATCTATAAGTTCTTTATTGACACTTCAGTGTTCTTGTTAATGAGAATCTTATTTTGTGCCATCTCTCTGAGATTAATACATATATGCTTAGTTTTTATTCACCTGCTCAAAATTTTATTGACTCTCTTTCATGAAGATGGTTGAGGTTTCCTCTAAAGGTGATGGTTTGCGTTGAGGCACTTGAGGAACTGGTTGAACTCCTTGATTAGTATTCAAAGTATGATTGTTACCCCACTTGAAGCTCAAATGATCTTTCCAGCCCATATTGTAGGTTTTGGAATATTCTTTTGAAAATTAGCATATTAAATTTCTTACTCTCAACCTCTATTGTATAATTACCATTTGCATGTTCTCCTCCACAAAAATCACAATAAAGTGTCTAAATTTGGATAACATTTGCTTGAGCTAGTTATGTTGCAACTAACTATTTGGAAAGTGCTTCAATTTAAGCTAGTGTTGAGTTCGAATTAAATGCATTAATACCTTTTTGACTCATAGTTTATTCACTCGAACGATACTCATTCTGACACATATGCTCGATCAACGTCTTGAAATCTTCTCTAGTTTTTGCTCTCAATGTACCTCCAATTGAGGCATCAAGAAGCATTCTCATTTGTGTTCTCAGCACGTTGATGAAATGTGTCATCTGCTCTATATCACTCGTATTATGATTCAGGCACTTACAGAGCAACAACTTGAATCTTGCCCATGCATCAGATAATGACTCAGACTCTTCTTACACAAAGTTAGAAATTATGTCTTTTTTATCCACAAACTGACCATTTGAATAATACATATCTAAGAACTTGTCTTCTAGTTCCTTCCAGGTCTGAATAGTACCATTTGGAATGCATTGCAACCAACCCTTTGTGTGACCTATCAAGGAAAAACCAAACAAACATGATTTGACTAAATTTGCATTTTTTTATTATGCATTTAAAAAAGAGACAATAAATTCATGATCATTTGATTTATCATCATAATATCCATTTGAATTTTATTAATCATTTTCATGCATCATAAAACAAATAAATCAATATTTCTACAGAGCCCAAAATATCTTTATATATTACATAATTATTCCATGCAAATATTACATCATAATTTATTATTTAATAATTAAATTTTTAGAAGACAATCACACCACTCTCACTTCTTTTTCATAATTCATAAACTACCCTTTTTAGAGCATATAAAGAAAATCATTCTCATTCACAAATCACACCAATAAATACTCGCAAGAACAAGACAAAACTTTGCACAAATTTCTCTCCAATTTTCAAATCACTTTATTTATTTATTTATTTAGGTAGGCTTTTATTGTTTATTTTTTATTTAATTTTTTTTCCATTTTTACTTTTCCTACAATTAATTAGTATTTTAATCATCACCATTTTGCATGGAAACTCCATTGATTCAAAATCAAGAGTTTAAAGTGTTCTTGAACCTCCATGAGTAAAAGTGATTAAATGTGAATTAATTTTTGTTTTTTTCGTGACTAATTTTTTAATTCTCAGCTTTCCATTATATTTTTGAAATCAAGTAGATGAATTTTCATTATTCATTTGCTCAATTCCAATAAAAATTGAGCAAGTTATAGCCAAAATATGATTGAATGTTGTTGTTGTTCTTGAAGACAAACCTAGATTAAATCCTGGCCATCCGTTTCAACATGCTCATTCTTTGTCTTTTTCCCAACTTTTTTTTGTTTGATCACGGTGGGCCTAACGCCTATTTCGACTTATGCCACCATTTTCTTGTACTCTTTGTACCTCATTTAGCCAAGCACCCCTTTTTCATTTTATTTCTTTTTCTTGTTTATCTTAAATGCTTTGTTATTTTATTTTATTTTATTTTTATCTATATTTTATTATTTTTTTCATGCACTTGTTAATTTCAATTGCTCGTATATTTAAAAACCCAAAAAAATATTTTATTTTATTTATTTAATTTAATTAAATAATTAATTGCATATTTTTCCCTTTTATTAATTCTTTTATGCTTTATTTGTTTTCTTTTACTCTTGTATTGATAATGCATCTCCCTTAATTTTTATGTCATTTATTCTTGCTCATGTGTTGATAGTGCATCTCCATCTCCTTTATTATTTCTTTTATGCTTTATTTATTTTATTTTTTGAATTTTCCTTTATTTTCTTTAATTGCTCATACATTATGTATTGATAGTGTATCCCTCTCCCTTTTATTATTTTCTTTATTAGTTCTATTTTCTTTAGCTTTGATCAACTCTTTTATTGATAGTGTATGTGTCTCTCTCTCTCTCCCATTTATTTTTATTGCTTTAGTTTACCTTATTGTTTCTTTAGCTAACGCATGATTGTTAATACAAGAACATAAGCGGTGATTAAAAATCAATATTTTCAACATAAAACGATTGATCAACATCAAGTAATTTTCAAAGAATTTCGTCACTCCCTCGTCATTTTTCACAACCTTTTTAAAAATGAAAGAAGCTATGTCCATTCTGCGACAATGCAAATAACGCTTCCCCGTGAGAATATCAAACATTTTCCGCTCGAATGTGATGATGGCATAAATTTATGTTGATCCAAATTAAGTCATCTATTCTTGAAGTGATGCAAATGTTAAATTATCCATGTGTTAGGCAACAATGTTTTCTGTTCGAATGTGAGACTTGAGAATATTTCTCTAAAATCAACTAACACACAAATATTTGCTACCCAGAACTATGTAGACTTGAGTTATCTATCGCACTCGGGACCTATTTCTTTTCCTTTTAATCTTTTATCTTTTGAATAAAACAAATAACATAAGCTAACATTCAATCACAAATTTAACTAAAAGGTTATTATTGAGTACAACGGACGTGCGAGGTGCTAATATATTCCCCTTGCGAAATCGACTCCCAAACCCGAATTTGGTTGCGATGACCATCTTCTTTTAAGGGTTTTATCGATATTTTCGTATTCTTTATTGGAATAAATAAAGTTCAGTGGCGACTTTGTTCGAATCATTTTCCACGAGCGTGCAAACGCTTCACGAAGGATCTTATTTTTTGAGATGCGACACACTGAACCATACATAACTTAATAAAATTAAAAATCAAAATTACTAGAATAAAATATGGAAATTAAAACTAAAATTACTAATGGAAATAAAAATTTGCAAAATTAAAAACGTTGCACTAAATTCCTTGTTGAAATTATCAACAATCTCTGACAACGACGCCAAAAACTTGATGGACAATTCTTGCAATTGTATTAGTATCGTCGAAGTAATAAATAAAATTCGTCTCCACAGAAATTAAGAATTTTAACAAGATAACTATGTGCGAATTAAAGTAAATAACTATGGGGGGGTTCAAGGTTGATTTGGTTCACAAATAAACTGAGAAAATACTTTGAATAAAGTTCAATGACTAAAGGCGATTAGATCTTCTTTTGACTCTTCTACTCACACTTGTTGATGAACTGTGCACTAATCAAATTTATAATATGTTAAAGTATTACGGCGAATTAACACAGTCACTGCACCTAATTCCTTAATGTGCAACTCATTAATCTACACAATAATTTCCTAATTCATTAGACCAATTCAGTGTTAAATTAGACATTATAAGCTCATTAATTCAAATGTCATAACTTTTAATTACCCATCCCTAGTTAATTACAAAGTTGACTACTTGCCATTGATCTGATTAGTAGACTAACGGTCAGAAACCCCTACTCATCTGATATCGATCCATGCATTTGCCAATACATAAAAAGTAATGAACTCAAGGACAAATAAATAATAACAAAACATAAAATAATTCAATTAACATCAAACAACCATATGATCCAACGAGTACAAGCAGATTTGTCTAAAAATGTCAAATCTAAGAAATCTAGCTACTTATTGTGAACATAACAAATACTGTGATTTTAGATGGAGAGAACATGAAAATCAAATAAGATAAAGGTGTTCAATGGCTTCCAAAAACATCAAAATCGTCACTTTGGTATCCTAAGTTATAACTTTCTCGATCAAAATTCGAACCCCTTAAAAAGTACAGAAAAATCCATTTTTATAGCAATTTTTGTGTGTCTGAGTGGAGCACCATCACGCCTCGATGGCTTTCATCGTGCCACTATGAGACCTTCATCACACCATGATGGTCTGCATCTCGCGCGCATGAATTCTAGGGGCCAAAGCTGATTTTTCTTCTCTTTTTCTCCAAAATATATATAAGTCCCAATATTTTCCAGTCTTAATAGTTTTTGCTCCATTTTTCACACTTTGGCATGACTTTTGCTCATTACTTCAATGCTTTCATCTGAATATTCTAATAAAAATCATGTAATGATGACTCTCGTCAGTAGTTTTTTTGTAAGAATATAGTGAAGACTTGTTATTTGATTCAATAACGTCAATAATGGTGACCATCGTCAAAGAAGATAGGGTTTATAAGGCTTTCAAAGAGAGAGAAATAATCGAAAGAAACAAAAGAATTGGGATAAACCGAATACAAATATCCAAATAAAAGAACTTGGATAGGCAACATGACGTCTACTATGTATACCACTGTGAATGGCGTCTCCTTGATAAGTGAATGAAGAGTGAATAATATGACCGCAACACTTCATGAAGATGTTCATCCTAGATCCCTTTTGTTTCATCTATGTTCTTCTTGATCCCCTTTAATATCACCTTGTTTTCTAATTCAGTTTTCCCGTTTGTTCACGGATGGAGTATGGAAACGAGCTTTTTTGTACCCCTATATCATGATAGAAAACAACCACGGTAGAGTTAGACAATTGAGTTTTGATGTCCTAAATGATAAATTATGGCAAACCAAACTTGTACATGACCTTTTGCCAGTAGAAACAACATATTATTTCCAATGTGATCTTGGAGATAACTTTACCCTCTATCTGCTTGGTGAAATAGTCGACTCCAACAATCAGAAACTTTAGTTGACCAAGCTCTAATGGAAAAAGGGCCCAAAATGTCCACTCCTCATTGGTAGAATGGCTAAGGTAACATGACCGAATGGAGGAGTTTCGCTAGTGCATGATGAAAATTGGCATACTTTTAGAATTTGTCACACTTCTTGATGAATGCAACATTGTCCTTCATTAGAGTGAGCCAATAATAGCCTTACCATAATTAATTATGGGTGAGGGATCGACCACCAATGTGGTTTTCCTAAGCCCCCGGTGCACCTCCGCAATGACTAAGGCGATTTCATGTTCTTTTAAACATCTTAGCATGGGGGGGAACTTTTCCCATTTTGTAAAAATTTCATGACATCATTTATACTTTGTTGCATGTTTACGAATTTTCTTCGCCTCCAAGTCATCCAAGGGTTGTTTGTTTAACTGTATATAGCGTATAATGGGTGTCATTTAGCTGGTGGTCAAGGAGACTTCGAGAATACTGGTTTCATCCTCCTCGATGTTGGGGAAGGCTAGAGTCTCTTGAGTTATAGTGTGGTTATGCCACATTTTTATGCTGGAGTGTTTGGAAAGAAAGTCCAACCTGAAATTTTGTTCCCTAGGCACATACACTATCTTGAAATCTTTGAAACGTTTCGATCAATCACATACCTTTTTTAGATATTTGATGCGTAGGAGCTCCTTCACCTGATATTCCCCAACAAATTGATTTTCCACCAATTGGGAGTCGCTTTGGATTTTAGATTCGAAGCGCCCATTCAAGGGCGAGTACCATGCCAGCAAGGAGGGCTTCATACATTCCCTAGTTATTGCTAGACTTAAACTCAAACATTAACAATTGCTTAATTAATATGTTATCCCAGTGCCATTTCCTTTTAAGTTAAAGGCGTTATCTACTGATAGTGTCCACGAGGGGGCATCCTCCTTGCCTACTGGTAGCTGAATTTTACTAGAAAATTAGTCAGTGCTTATGACTTGATACTTGTGTATACTGGATATCATATTGAGATATTTCATCCACCCAGTCAAAGATACCATCCTTCGTGTTAGATATGTCTTCTTCAGGACCTGTCGAATGGGGTAGTTAGTCTTTACCATTACTCGATGTTCTTCAAAGTATGGTCTAAGTTTTCTAGTGGTTATCACAACCTCCAGGTAATGTCTTTCAATATTCTATTATCACACCTCAACATCCTTAAATACCTTTCTCATGAAATAGACAGGTCTCTCAACTTTATCTATTTCTTGGACGAGCATCGAACTCATCGCATGGTCAGTAACAGACTGACAGATATATAAGGGCGAACTTGATATTGGGCGCATTAAGATAGGTGGCGATGCTAGGAATGTTTTAACGTTTGAGAAGGCCTCCTTCCACTCGTTTGTCCATTCGAAATTCTCATTTTTCTTCAGAGTGGCAAAGAAATGAAAAGCCTTGTCACCTACACAAGAAAGGAAATGAGATAGGACAACTAAATGCTTGTTAGTTGTTGAACTTATTTAAAGGTGGAAGGACTCCTCATGTCAATGATGTCCTGAAACTTATCTAAATTTGCCTCTATACCTCTCTTGATTAACATAAAACCTATAAACTTGCTCACTTGTACACCAAAGGAGCATTTAGCTGGATTTAGGCACACGTTGTAGATCTTGATGGATTCTATGATATCTTCCAGATCTGTTGCTTGGCTACATCCCTATGAGGTCTTTACTATCATGTTGTTGATGTATATTTCCAAGTTGCGTCCTATCTCCTTTGAGAATATCGTGTCCATGAGTCTTTGATAGGTGGCAAATGCATTTTTTAGCCCAAAAGGCATAACGTTGTAGACTTATACTAAGACGTGTTATAATTGGACATGAATGTTGTCTTTGGTCCATCCATAGGATCCATCCTAATCTGTCTGTAGTCAGAGTATGCTTCCATGAAACTCAATGCTTTTTAGCCTGAGGATCCATCAATCAGACAATCTATGTTGTGTATGGGATATGGATCTTTGGGGCACACGGTGTTAAGGTAAGTGAATTCGATGCACATGTTCCAATTTTTTGGTGAATTCCTCACCAAAACTTCGTTTTCCATCCAAGATGGGTATTTTACCTCAATTATAAAGTTAGGGCTTATCAACTTCTGAACTTATTCATCAATGGTTGATCGCTTCTCCTTGCCTAGCTTGCATTTCCTCTGAGACATTGCCTTCACTACGAGATTTATGGTGAGGTGGTAGCATACCACTATTGTATTTATTCTTGACAAATCATGGGGTGCCCAGGCGAACAAGTTTATGTTCCTCCTAAATAGGGCGACCAACTTTTCCTTCTCAGAATCAAACAAAAAGGTGTCCAACTTGTTGACTTGGTGGTCCAAGGGCGCAATTTAGACTTCTTTTAAGTACTCCATGGAAGTGAGCCTTTCATTTTTGGTCCCAATATAGGGTCCTAGCTTGCAACATCCACTTCTCGTGTTTTTGGCTGAAGTCCGATGACTACAGTAACATGTTCCCTTCTCATTTTCAATATGTTCTGATAGCATTCTTAGGAGGCCTCTAGGTCCACTCGAATTAAACCAACTCTCCCATCAGAAGAGCAACATATTGTCTCTACATTAAGTTAATGTATCAACTTCTAGTGAAAATTTAGAGTTAGTAATAAAGCCTAAGTTATTCGTACTGTAGAAAGCAAGTTGAATTGTCAAATCAGTTTGTCAACTAGGGTCTATGTTCATAAGGCTTAAGAAGAGTTGACATGCTTTACGGATATCTACTCTCAACGGATCTATAGTATAAGATTACATGGAAGATGCAATGGTTAAAAATGTTACACAATGTATTCAGATCTTTTGGTGTATCTATATTCAACGTCTCTTGTACTATGGAAAAATAAAGACACTTGTTCAAGTTATCTCTTCCAATGGTTAGTCTTCTACAACTGCTATATAGGCCGCTGAAGATTCAAACTAAATCTTTAACAAGGAACAAGGAGAAAATAGAGAAGGAAAGCCAAGAAGGATAGAAGTGTTTTACACTTCTATATGGATGGAGGAATAACAAGATCAACAATAAGCAACACAATAAAGTATGCAAAAATTCTGTTATATGTTGTAAATTGTACAAAGCTTTAATATTTCTTAAACATTGAATATCTTAGAAATCTTATGTGCTTAAGGTTTTTGTTATGGTGATTACCATGTACCTCTGATCTTGTATCAAGTACACCTTGTTCTCTATTATGCTAGACATGTTGTTTAGTAGTTTAGATAAAGTCTCTTACTATGTGCTTAAGCATCAAAGTCTCTTACGGAGAAGCTTGAGCCAAGTACGTCTCCTGCTATGTACTAGAGCATTGAAAGTCTTGATCAGTTATTGATTGAGCAGAAAGTCTTAGACCGTGAGTCTGAGCAGAAGTCTTGTACTTAAGAGTATGAGCAGAAGTCTTGGGTTCGTGGAACCTGAGAAAGGAAGTCTTGAGTTCGTGGAACTTGAGCAAGGAAGTCTTGGGCCAGAGGGGCTTGAGCAAGGAATTGGTGGACACGAAGATCTAAGCAAGAAGTTTTGATCAGGTGTTGATTAAGCAAGAAAGTCTTAGGCTGTAGGTCTGAGCAGAAGTCTTATACTTAAGTGTATAAGCATTTGTAATCTGTTTGATTATAGTGGAAATCTCTTGCATTGCAAGGGACTGAACTACTCTCAGTTAGGGAGGAACCATGATAATTTTGTTGTGTTCTTTATTTGTTCATTTACTTCTGTTGATATCCGCTTCACTTGATAACAGATTCTGAACCTTTGTTTAGAATCTTAACTCTTTTCATAAGTAGTAATGTTTTTGGAGAACAACATTCAACCCCTTCTTGTGTATTTTCCTCACCTTCAGTTGGCATCAAAGCATGGTTTGTGCATAACACTTAACAGTGTTTCAGACAAAGATCTAGTGAGGAAAAATATTTTCATCTTCATAATGAAAAGAAGGGAAGATGAAGACATCTATTGAAAGCAACTAGTCTCATTCCCAATGGTGTTATCCTTTTGGAAAAGATAGTTCAAGATCTTATCTTCAGAACAAGTCAGAAAAGTTTCATCAAAACATGCTGGAAATTCAAAATCAGAAACTCTATTCAGGTAAGTTCTTTTATTTAATTCCAATTATAATATTTTGTACAAAGTGCTCTTATGTGTATGTTTTTACACTTAGATACTTTGGAATATATTAGTTTAAGAACTTTCAGATTGGTGTTATTGGTATTCTCATTGTTTATGAAAATATCAAGTGCTATATTGAATCAAAGAAATATCTTTAAACATTCTTGAATCAAGCTCTCTTACTATTGTTCAGAAGAATCTAGTTGTGTTATGATCTTCAGAACTAACTCGTAATTCAGATAAGAGTTAGAAGGCTGATAAAAATTCTAAACATAGTAAGTGCTTAATTCTGAATAAAGAAACTGAATAAGATATTTGTCAGATGATGTGTCAGTCAAAAGCTTGGGTAACAAACTCTTGATATGAAATAGAATTTTGAAAAAATCTTTGATTCTGAAACTTGTATGGAGAAATCTTTGATTCCCACATGCGCAGAAGTAGAAAATCTTTTTAACACCTGTCCTACTTTTTTACACATGTCTGAAATGTCTTCAACACGCTTGAAATTAATTGTGTTTTGAATTTGAAGGGGAATGAATCTGTTTTAAGTACTTTTGTGTTTAAGTCTCTTAATTGTCATTTATTTCTCTCAACACCTTCTAAACACACACAACCTTTATCATTGTTCTTCATTTGTGTTTTATCTGTAAAACCTAGAAAAACCCTAAAACCTCATTAATGGCGTCCTCATCAACAAATCCTTTAAATATTAATTCCATGCAAAAGCTTAAGATCAAATCGAAGATAATTCCACTCGATAAAGATGAATTAAAGCTTCTTATTGAGTAAGTGGTTGACTTTGATAGTTTAGTGCAAAAATGGTTGTCCACTGAAGAATTATTTTGAGTTCCAAGGTTGGATGAACTTCTTTGATATGCTGAATGGACCAACTTACCCAACTCTGGTAAAAGATTTTTGGGTTATAACAGAAGTGTATGATGAATTCTCTGCACAAGATGAAGAGAGAAATGATGTAGAAAAAGATAGAAATTTGAAAGGAAAGGAAAAGCATAAATGGGTCTGAAAGAGTTCAACGGAGTGGAAATAAGATCTACTGTAATGGGTTTGGAAATCACCGTAACTCAAGAGAACATTGCTCAGCTAATTGGGGCTGATTATTAAGGAATGGTGATAATCAACAAAAAGGATGGAGGAGATTGTGCCAGGGTTATTAAGAAGACTCTCTTTGAAAAGAAAGATGACTATAGAAACGTGAAGAACATGCATCTGAAGCAAAAGTTGCTATTTAAAATTCTTATCGGTTGTTTAATTCCTCGAGAAGGAGGTTCAGATTAAATATCATGGGATCACAAAATGTTTCTTTGGTATCTCTCAATTGATCAACGTTTAAATATTCCTGGTTACATTTTCCATCATCTATGTGAATCCATCAACGACTCCACTAAGAAATTCAAAAGAACAGTTACTTATGCAAGGCTACTTTATGAAATTTTCTATCAATGCAAATTGATTAACATACTGATGGAATTTGGAGCTACACAAGACTTGGATGATGCCTATAGGAGTCTGTTATCTGCATCGTTTCTTGCTCACATTAAGGAAAGAAGAAAGAAGGATATTGTAATGATTCCTAATCCTATCATAATCAGGAAAGATATGAAAAGTTATTTTCTAGAAGACTATCCTTTGCTGACCAAGGAAGATTATCCTGATGTCATCAAATTTCTTTTGGAAGAAGCTAAAAGGGAATATGGTGTAACTATAACTCGTGACCAAATTCCTGATAAGTATCCTAATGTTTATGGTCTTATAGGAAGAAGAAAAAGGAAGGAACTCACCTCTGATGAAGAAGAAGAATGTTAAGGATCAGATTCTTCTTTGCCTACTAAGAAGAAACTATTAAGAGATGCTTAAAAGGAAGTTCAAAAGGAGGAAGAAATATTTGTTAAAAAGATTGGAAAGAAAAATGATCTACGCAATTCCAAAAAGGCCCTGCAACATGAAGTTTAATAACTCGTGGAAACTACTGAGATTCGTCATACCAAAACTAGAGGAGGATGATCAGACAATAATTTGGATAAAGAAGTATCTACACCAAAGAAAACGAAGTTGTTAAAGTTGAGTCAGCTAGAAGAAGAGAAAGAAACAAATATTTCTCATGTCGTAGAAGAAGTTGATAATTTCATGACAGTAGTTGTCAAGAGAAGTATAGAAGTTCTATCAGAAGAATTGATCAAGAGAAATCATGTTGATGACTATATAAAGGTGACATAAAAGGGCATGAAAGTTTTGAGAGAACATCTAGAAGATAAACTTGAGTCTATCCTACATTCTCCTAAAGTTGCTATAATAACTCAAGAATTTGTTGAGATCAGCAAAAACGATTCAGATGTTGCTCAAGAACATAGAAATCTTGGTGCTAAGGAAGTAGAGGAAGATGTTCCACAAGTGGAAATGGAAGCCGTATATGCGGAAAAGGATGGTGGATCTAAAAAGTGGTTGAATGAGAGTCCAACCAAAAGTGGTAAAGAAGTAGAAGATGCAGAGGAACTGGTTTCATTGGCAACATGATCATGTATTGAGGCTAAACTTGTTCATGACTTTAATGTTGATGCTTCACTGGGAAATTCACCATCACCATCACTTGCTAAAACCAACCAAACTTCTATCTTAGCAATACAACCCTATCAATCAATCATCCCCATAAGTACAGATTTTTCATCACTTTCAAAAACATCTCCAAATAATACACTAGACAATATTGTTCCATCGCCTGACTAAACCAATCAAGACATTAATGTTATTATTAAAGCAAGCTCACCTTCACCAATTCCCGGTGAATCTAAAAATGCTTTAAATGCTAAGCGTCTTAATGTTGTATCACCCTTAAACAGTTCCACCAAAACCATTACATATCAACTTGTTCAGGATTATCTTAATGATGTACCCGAATATGCAGAGTCTGAACCAAAACTAGAAAACAATATCTAGGATCAGCCTTTACCATCAATTCATCAAGAAACCACCCAACACATATCCACGTCAAATCGTTCTTAAAACAAAGAAAACTCTGATGAGTCTGTTCATGAAACCCTGCAAAAAGATGAAAGAAACACATCCAAACCATCTTAGCATATAACCAACTTTCAGCCTCTACCCAACCATGTACTTTCTCAGTTAGAAGCTTTTAAGACTGGGTTATATGATGAGGAAAAAGCAATAATGGAAGAAGGTTTCACGTCTACTGATCTGTGGCTTATAAGGCTAAATGGGAAAACTTCAGAAGATCTGTTAACTCGGTCATTTAAAGTCTGAAAAATTTCTCAACAAAGGAAGTAACTACAACTATCCAAAAGCAACTGCTCAATCTAAAAGCTAAAGTAGCATAAGTTGATGAATGTCAAGAGACAATGAAGACTCAGATGGCTAATAACCAACTTTCAGTGGATGCTCAACTCAAGGCTATTGTTACAAGACAAGAAGAAATCAATTTTGATCTGAAGACAATCAGGAATTATTGAAGAAACCTTATGTCTAGGATGTAGAACCTATTTATGTGTTAATTGGCTTGTTTATCTTTTATATGTGTTATGACATGCTTGTGAACTTATCTCATTTCAGATTACTTTATATAAGGTGTTCTTGTTTTTATCCTGTGCTTTATGTTTCTCTCTTGATTATTTAAAGTAAATTAAACTTGTTTTTGCTGGCTTAAATAAATGGAAACTGAAAAAGGGAAATTTCATTAGAATTTCAAAGTTACATGAGAATAGATAAGACAATACAACAAATTATCCTATCTCTAGTCTTCCTTGTTACTTCAGTCATCTCTCTCAGTGTTGCAAATAAATTCTTTCCATGATTGATCTGCTTCCTCGTCTTTAGAAGAAGGAACTTCATAATTAATGGAATATTCCTCAGGAACATTTCCTTGTTCTTTTGATCCTGAAGTCTGTGCTCTGTAGGCAGCCAATCTGGTTTGAACACCTTTCTCTTCCTTTAGTTTCTGTTTCTCTTTTGCTGCATCAACATGAAGTTTTGTAGAAAGTTCCTTGACTACCAAACGTTTCTCTCTTATTGTTTCAGCATTCTTCAATAATTTAAAATCTCTTGCAAAATCTTGTTTTTCACTCTTGTGAGGAATTCGATTATGAGATTTTCTCTTCATAACTAGTTTTTGCTTGAAGTATTTCTGAGAATTGAATGAATTCTTGAGGAAACCATGTCAATTTGATTTTATAGTGAGCTTTGAGTATTCGTTCAAGTACAAATATGGAGTTTGTGCACAAATAAAAATTGATCTTTGACCATCTTGGGACACTGCACTACTGTCCAACATTTACATGACTATGACAACTCTTAACCCTATAAAGTATCATTGACCATCTTGGAACAATGCACTTTTTTTAAACATTTGCTTTATTTGTCACCTCTCGTATCTTTGTTAAATCTTTTTGATGTGACAAAAAGGGGAGAAAAATATAAGAGTATTTAATAAAGAATATGAACTCTTCAGATTTAATTTTGTTCATTTATAATTAATGTACTTTTTAAATTTCTGTTATTTTAGTTATCTTTCCCGAGTGATATATTTTAATTTTCTTGAATGTAGAACTAAGAGGGAGCTTACAAGCCTCAACCTTGGACTATTAGACTCAGAGGGAGCTTACAAACCTCAGACTCTGATGTTGCTTAGAAAATTAAAATATTTTTTCTTAAATATAGTACTTATGGGGAGTTTACAAAACTCAACCTTGGACTATTTGACTTAGGGGGGGGCTTACAAACCTCATACTCTGATGTTGCCAAGAAAATTATAACTGCCCAACATTGTTCTTTAAATACTTGTATTTGTCATCATCAAAAAGGGGGAGATTGTTAGAATAAGATTTGTTTATGACATATATCCCTTGGGTTTTGATGATAACAAAGTATTGAAAGAACAATGGTGTTATCTAATGTGTGTTCCAAGTATGCAAGTTCTAAAGCTTAAAAAGAATGCATTCAGAATCTGATATAAGGACGCATCTAAGAGAAGCTGAGTTACTAGCTTCTGGTGGATCAAAATTTGAAGAACACTCTCTAAGTGATGTCTGGCGTAGACTCTGAAGTTGAAGGCATCCGCAACACAAGACCAACATATTATCTCTACACTAAGTTAACGTACCAGCTTCTAGTAAACATTTAGAGTTAGTAATAATGCCTAAGTTACCTGTACTACAGAAAGCAAGTTGCATTGTCAAATTAGTTTGTCTACTAGAGTCTATAGTACACAATGGATTAAGATATTTTGGTGTATCTATCTTCAACATCTCTTGTACTATCGAAAAACAAAAACACTTGTTCATGTTATCTCTTTCAACGGATAGTCTTCTACAACTGCTATATAAGTTGTTGAAGATTCAAACTAAATCTTCAACAAGGAACAAGGAGCAAATAGAGAAGTAAAGCCAAGAAGGATATGAGTGTTTTACATTTCTATCTGAATGGAGGAATAACAAGATCAGCAATAAGCAACGTAATCGAGTATGTAGAAGTTATGTTATATGTTATAAATTGTACAAAGCTTTAAGATTTCTTAAACATTGAATATCTTAGAAATCTTAAGTTATTAAGGTCTTTGTTATGGTGATTACCCTGTACCTCTGATCTTGTATCAAGTACACTTTGTTCTCTATTCTGCTAGACATGTTGTTTAGTAGTTTAGAGAAATTCTCTTGCTATGTGCTTAAGCATCAAAGTCTCTTGCTGAGAAGCTTGAGCCAAGTAAGTCTCCTGCTATGTGCTAGAGCATTGAAAATCTTAATTAATTGTTGATTGAGTAGAATGTCTTAGACTGTGAGTCTGAGCAGAAGTCTTGTACTTGAGAGTATGATTAGAAGTCTTGGGTTCGTGGAACCTGAGCAAGGAAGTCTTAAGTTTATAGAGCTTGATCAAGGAAGTCTTAGGCTTGAGCGGCTTGAGCAGAAGTCTTGGGTTCGTGGAATCTAAGCATAAAGACTTGAACCTGAGGGGTTTAAGCAGGAAGTCTTGGACCTGAGGGGGTTGAGCAAGGAAGTCTTGGATCCGAGGATCTAAGCAAGAAGTCTTGATCATGTGTTGATTAACTAAGGAAGTCTTGGGCTGTAGGTCTGAGTATAAGTCTTATACTTAAGTGTATAAGCAGTTGTAATCTGTTTGATTATAATGGAAATCTCTTGCGCTGCAAAGGGACTGAATTACTCTCAGTTTGGGTGGAACCAGGATAATTCTGTTGTGTTCTTTATTCGTTCATTTTTTCCTGTTGAAATCTGCTACACCTGATAACAGGTTTTGAACCTTTGTTTAGAATCTGAACTCTACTCAGAAGTAGTAACGTTTTTGGAGAACACAATTCAACCCCCTTCTTATGTATTTTCCTCACCTTCATATAAATTAATCCTTATATTAGACTATGATGACTATGAGATCATTGTTATATAGGAGAATGTCAATGGCGTCTTTTTTGAAGAAGATGATATTCGATTTTGAATTTCTCCCTAAGGTTGCGGTGATGTTAGCAGGTACGAAGTTTGCCGTCAAAACCGGCCTAACATATTTTCTTTGGGAGGAACTAGACTCTCCTCCACTGGCGTAAATCTCTGGAAATGGAATTGATAGTATCTCTGGACTTCATTTCCGCATCCTTTAGGGGAGATGGAAACGAATGTTGAGGAAGGATAATTGTGACCCATGTGAGTTTTACTAGGCTTCATTGTGGGTGTCAATTGTACTTGCTAAAAGTACAATATGTGACAACCCTTTAAGTTAAATGAATATCAAAGGTATTAAAGTTGTTTGTGGGGTTAGATCAAGCTCACATAAGTACGCGAAAAAACTATGTATTTGGTGTTTTTGTGTAAGGAATCAGATCCCCTTTAAGGTTGAAGTATTTATAAAAGTCTTAAGGTTGAACTATAAGGTTGAAGTCTATAAAGGTTAAAGTTCAAATAAATAAATAAATAAACTAATGAATGAGAGACACGAAAGGTATTTGATCTACCAATAGCATGTTAAATATGGCAACTAATGCAAAGTGCATTATGAAAAAAAAATACCATTACAAGAAAAAATAAATTAAAATGAAATATGTATTATTAGGAAATACATAATGCGACTCTATAAAGATCTCAGGATAATCAAGACTAATTATATAATTAACTAAGAGAAATAATATCTATCTAACTTTAAAATAAAAATTAAGATTTATTGATTTTAACAAATCCTTAAGGGTATGTTTGGTTTGGGGTAGATGGAGGGGACGGTGGGGAGAGAGAATTTTTAATTAAATATGTTTGTTTCAAATTTTAAGAGGAAAAAATACGGGAGGTGAGGAGAGGAAAATCCCTCCAAAACACACTTTTTCTGTCCTTTCAAATTGAAGGGATTTAGAGAGGAGAAGAGGAAATATGAGTTTTGATATTTAAAAAAAACTATAGTTACTAAAACATTCTCAGTTTAATTTTAGTATTTAAAAATTGTTCGTTTTTTTCTTCTAATTTTGTTATGTATTTGTCGCGGCGGGAAAATTTTGAGATTAAGCTATTGATTATCTTAACTTAAAAAGTAAGAGTCGCCACTAAACTTTATTGTTTCCAAAGGGAAAGGGGAAAAAGGTCGAATAAAACCCATAAAAGTAAAACAAAAGAAAAATCTAGATACGGGAGTTGGTTATGCAATGGGAAGGTATTAGAACCCCTCACATCTATAGTACTCCATAGGAACCACTTGTAAATATGTGTTTATAAAAAAAGCTGGGTTGTTTGTTGATTCATTTCTATTTGAAAAGACATGTTGTCGTATTCGAGTGAAAAACTCAACTTACTGCCCACAAGTATGAGGAAATGAGAATTTGCATCATCTTGATAAGGAGAACTTTCACTTGGACTTTCTCACAAGCACGTCTCAACATTGAAGAGGAAAATGTCAATCATTTCTCAACATATTGTAGAAGTATAGTGGTTTGCCTCACTACAAGAATAGACTATATCCAATCTTTCAAAAAAAAGACTTTTAAAGAAAAATGCACAAAGGCACAAAAAAGGATATTTGTCTTTTTTAGAAGTTTGAAAAGAGTATGACTATTCTTAAGTGTTTTAGCTTTATTAAGAAAGATTTTCTGGATCACTTGAAAAAATTAAAGGTTTATTAAGAAAAGATGTGAGGTTTGAAAACAAGAAGTTTTTGAAATAGGGAGAAGTTTTGAAAATTGAAGAAGTGGGAAGGAGATGAAGAGACTATCCTAAAGCATAAAGTAAATGACATGAAATAAAATGTCTCATTGTAAGGTAGCTCAAGAGAAAGCCTTTGTGTGTGCAAGTGTACTAACCACAAGGTGGAGCAAGCATTTGACATTGGTCAAAATAAACATCCATTTCCCTTTGGATTGAGTCACAAGATGAACAAACACATGAGCAGAGGGATATAAAAAGATCCAGGTGAACAACAAAGTCACAAAGCCACAAAGGACATCCAAGTCTTGGATTGAAGATTAAAGGGTCTAGAGAATCACAAGGTCTCAGATGAATCACAAAGTCTCATATACCATTCCAAGCAAAGGGAAAGCACTAAGTCCTAAGGTCCAAAGTCCAAAATACTCATCAAGCAAGGGATAGTGACACAAAGTCCAAAAGATCAGATTAAATCTTTTTAGGGGTTTAGCCATTTTATAATGTTTTTGCTCTTTTGAAATAAGAAAGTAATAAAAGGCATAAAGCAAAAAAGGAAAAATAAAAGGCAAGAATGTAAAACACATAAATGTAAATGACATAAATGTAAAGAGCATAAAAGTAAAAGTTATATGTTAGCACAATTAATATGTTAATGTTAGTGTTAAAGAGAATTCAACCGAGTCGAGACAATTTAGCGCTATATTAAGTAATCGTAAATGGACTTATGTATAAGTCAGACCTATCTGAGGTCGGTCAATAACAATTTATGTGTCATACATGTTAGAGAAATGATACAAAATCATCTTCCTAAAATAATCTAACACAATAGTAAAAACAAAAAGAAAAAGAATAAGAAGATAGAGGAGATGAGAAGATCAAACACAATTGAAACACAACAAGGAATCACCCATCACCAATTTCTATCATTCTTCTTCACAATACAATAGGATAAACTTATCATTAATCCAAAGTACCAAAAATGATCAAATGATCATTTAAATGGTAATTTTGAAATGATGAATGTTCATGCAACCAAAGTATCATGCAAAAACCAATTGAACTTGATGAAGCATCAATCAACCAAATCATGATTCAAGTCAACAAAAGTCAAAACATAAATGGATAAAGTCAGAAATATTACAAGTAATTTGACCTCAAAAGTTGGATGCAAAAATATTTCAAAAAAGTTTTAAAATAAATTGTTAAATGAAAATTAAAGAGAAAATAGAAATAAAATAGAAAAAATACTAAAAATGATGTTAAAATTCTGAAAAAACGATATGTGATAGAAAATAATTTTTATGATTTATGAAAAAAATTGAAGTAAAAACGGTCAAAGGAGCTATTTAAAATAAATCATAAAATAAAAAGAAAATAAAATGAAATGTCCAATGACTAGGATACATGTCACAATCTCATAGGTCAGAATTTGAATTTTCCCACCAACGCACGTGAACATCTTTATCTTCAACCTTCAGCTTGGTTTGTGCAAATCACGAACTAGGTGTTTTTAACACGAATCGAGCAAGGATTCAGCATCAACATCCATCGTCGTCCACGACTCTTTGCATCAGAGCCATCGATTGGCTCTGAGAAAAGTGAATTTTCTCAAGAACACGAAGAATCCTAGTTCTTCAAAGTAAAATTAAATGACTAATATGCAATATAAATTCAAGGTAGTTGAGACCTTTTGATCAGTGAATTAAGACAAAGAGTGTGGTAACTTGTTTGCTCAAAAATTTAACTCGTACCTACCTTTTCAGTTGAAGCTTCAGAGGTCAACAATGATGGATTTGGAAGTCTGGTTCCAAGGAGTTTCAAGACATGTAAATGTTTCACTTAGCTTCAGAAGGTGTCGGTGAAGAGATCTGGGCGAAGAAACGAAGCTAAAAAAGCTTGAATCAAAGAAATAGTTAACTGGTTTTTTGAGGTATCAAGTTCAAATGGTTTTAGAGTTTCTTTGGTTATCCAAGCTTAGAAATGAAGGCAAATGCTTCCTTTATTTATAGGAAAAGTGTTGCTGAGCTCACTTATGTGAAATGGATATGAATTCGTGTGAATGGAATTGGAATTTTGTGATTTGTAATCTGTGTGAGGGCAAGGGTGAACAGTGTGACTTAGGCATGAAACTTGGTCGTTTTTCATTTCACTCTACGTGTTTTGCAAGGACAAACAAGTTTGCACATGTATTGGTGGTCCCAAGTGAAGATTTGGATGATTACAAGTTCAGGTCATGGGTGAAATACAGAGTCCACGACACCATCTTTGAGCTTAGGCTAAATGAAATCCACTTGTGAGTTTTGAGATGTTCTTTGTGCCAAATAACTTCCTCATGGTGAAGAATCAAATGCAAAAAGAATCACATCAAAAGAGTACTTGAGTTGAAAATGGCATGGGTGACAAGTTCAGGTCATGACCTGAAATTCCAGGTCAGACATTAGGTCAACCAGGTCTTGGGTCTACTTGTGTGCACACATGAGCATCTTGAAAAATTCAAAAATTGATGGACTTAGAGGCAAAATTGATGTTTCACCCTTGAAGCAAGCTTGTAGAGGAGTTCAAATGTGACTTTTGGCTCAAAGTAGATTCCAAAAATATTGAGAAATGAGAGAGTTATGGTGTTTTGACAAAGTGACATGCCATACTTGATTTTAGGTCAACTAAACATGTGCCAATTTGTGATTTCTTGCCATTTCTTGCATCCAAAGGCCCAATGATGAACACTTGAATACCAAATGAAAAAAACTTGATTGTCCTTTGAATAATCTTGATAATTGCTTGAGAGTTGGATGGTGATGGCATGAAAATAAACACATGAACCATACTTGAATCAACTTTGAAATCATGCACTAAACTTGAACTTCTCTTGATCAAATGATGTTAAATGAAGCTTGACATGAATATGACCTAAGATTATTGGTCATGCCTTGAAGTCAAAGCTCTTGTGGACCACTTGTTAACCAAAACTTTGATTTTGAGAATCAAAACCTAATTTAGAAACCAAGTTTGATCCTTTGATTGCAAGTATCTACCTTGTACAATGAGAGAAGGAAACAACACACATATTTTTTTTTAATTTTTAATAAAGTTAGCAAAGTTAGAATGTAAGCTAGCATAGAAGCAAAAAAAAAAAACACAAAGGGTGATTGGTGATCTCCCCCAAAGGCAAACCCAAAGAGGTTAAGGTTAAGAGGATATCATGCTTGTGATCTTGATGAGATGCAAATGATATGTATTTGTTTTGTTAGATGATTCATCATGATTTAAAAAGTTGTTATCAACATTATTAGAGTTTGGCCTAACACAACCTTACAAAACCGGTTGGTAAGGTGAGGGGTGTCACTCTATATAAACTATAGAATTGCTCTATCTCCAACCAATGTGGGACTTCTAGGATCTTCCTAATAAACATATAATTTAATTTATGTCGGAGAGTTATTATCAAAATGAAGTGTACTCAATTTTTTTTTACTTTATGTGGTAAATTATAACTGTTTTATTCACTCAATATTAAAAAATTTATTACCAAAATAATATGTATGAGCTTTTCACATTTGAATATCTTCTCACTTGTATAAAATCATAAAAATATAAATATAAATTATTAATAAAACTTATCTCGTCTTCATTAGAACCAAACACATTTTTAATTAAAATTCATTTCTTCATCTATCAAATATTTATTTGACTAATAAAAATATCTCATTTCCCCTCCTCTTCCTTTCCCTACCTTCCATTAACATTTAGCTTATTTCCTCCCACTCATTTGAACCAATCAAAGTCTAAGAGTTTAATCTCAAATTCTTAATAGTGAAGTAACACCTCAATTTAGATGTTTTGATTGTGTCAGTATGTTTATTTAGCTTTATCAAACAGACAATTGAGTTTTTAGTATAAAATAAAATAAAAACCGCAAGTTGCCCACTTACACATTTAACAAAAACAATTAAATCACAAAGTTTATATTATATGAACACGAAGTCAATTTCAGAGTGCTAGACACGTTGTAATAGATGTTCATTATTTATTAAATACACGACAAAGCGAACATTACAAAGTAAAATCTGAAATGATTCTCTTGATGATAACATAAACAATACAAGTAGTAAATAACACAAAAACAACATACGAAATTTTGACCAATCCTAAACATGTTCTGGTTTTATTGACTTTGGCAAACCATGTTTCTCATACCTCAAACAAATGCATTCAAATACTCATCGACAGTAGTATATTTCACCTCAGGATAAAGCTCAGTAACTTCCACTCCAAAAGAAGATTCAATCTCAAAATTTGCACAATCACCCTTTACTAGCAACGAATGACCTAATGCCAACATAAAATTTGCAGGAAAAGGAGTTTCTGCACAGAAAAAATAAACATTCATGTCATGAATGTAGCCACGACACTTCGGAAAAAAAGTGTATATGTGTTTGTGTTGGTGTCTGAAATTTATAATAATACTAGCTTAAACTATTTATTGAAAATGAATATTCATTTACAAACCTTGAATACTCTTAAGAATTTGATCTTCTGGAACATAAATTTTCTCAAGGGTACTCTTGATCTTACTCTCCCATATAGAGACAAGCTCGTTGAAAGTCACAACGTTGCCACGAGGTCTAAAGTATACAGTTTTGTTCAAAGTTCTTGGATCATCCACTATTTTTATGGTAAAAGTTCCAATATCTTCTTCCTTCACGTATACTCCTGTACAACATGAGCCAATTATGTTTTGAGAATCAATTCTGGCTGCTACAAACGTGTGATCAAACATAGTCAAAAACATCGATGTTTACCTGCGACGTTTCCGTCTCCAAGAATGGTCACTTTGTCTCTGGGAGGAGCTGTGACATTTTGTTGAACTAATGTTGGGAGGAAGTATCCGGCGAAGGCGTTGGAGCTGACGTAAGTGTAAGGAATTCCGGAGGCTTCAACGGCTCTTCGGATTTTCGCTTTTTGGTCGAAGAAGCTGGTTACAGGCTCAACGGCGTGGTGACGATCAACGTCCATCCCGAATTCAGATGGGAGAAACCTCTGGTGAACAGTGTTTAGTGTAAGTATTTGTATGGTGCGTCAAAAAAAGCATAACTCGAGTTTTATATATAGGTACCTTGATGTTTCCTGCTTCTTTTATGGCTGCTATGAGCTTAACTTGATCATTGATTTGTAATCCACCAAGTGTGGAAATAACAACATCAACTTGCTTAACTGCCTTAACAAGACTTTCATGATCAGCTAGATCACCCTATAGAATCAAAAAGAAAATAGACAAGAGAATATTTACTTGAGTTTTGAAATAATTATGTAAACATATATGAGAAAAATATTAGGAGTTGAAATTGAAAGAGACATACATAAACCAAAGTAACTCCAGAGCTTTTGAAGCTGTCAATAAGCTTTGATTTTTCAGGATGAGAAACTGTGCTCTCTCTGACTAAAGCAAACGTGGGGTGTCCTGCTTTTGCACTTGCTTCAACTACGAATTTTCCTATGTAACCTGTTCCTCCTAGGACTAGGATTTTGCTCTTCTGTGCCATGATCCTAATTAAAGATTAAAAGTTTGAAGAAGAAATTGAAAGAACTTGTGAGTTTGTGATTAACTTAATTGTGGCTGTGTAGAACAAAGGGATTGAGTGTGTTATTTGTCGGACAACAATGGACATAAATGTCCTTAGTCAGTGGTCATTGGTTCAATATTGTATGCCACAAATTCGCCACTTCTAAAAATTCATTGCATTTTATTAAGTATAGAGCTATGCTATGATGACACCCACTTATTACACCGTATGTATAGCATGGTTTCAGTCTAGCACGGATATCAAAATCAAATAAAAAGTTATTAAAAAAACAAAATATTATTTTGACACCAAGTATACACCCACACCGTATGTACGGACGGTGAATAGTACCGTCCGTATATGAACAGTGCATGTCCGTACGGTGAATAATAACGTTTGTATATGAACAGTAGCGTATTTCCGTACATTAATAATATATGTCCGTACATGAACAGTGTCCGCCCGTACATGAATAGTATCATCCGTACAGTACGGAAATACGGTGTAAGTATAAAATAGGGTGTCAAGATATCAAATTTGTTAAAAAAATGATGTGTATATATTTATAGGAGAAAATACGGTGTAAAGTATATCATTGGTGTCATATTATCATTTCTCTTAAGTATATTGTAACCTGCGAACTCCTTGAAGTAATAAAATTTGATATGCTTTCCGCCTTTCACATCATTTTGGGTAGGCAATGTTTGGTGGATGCGGGAAAGGATCACGTAACTTAACTAGGCAATTTTTAATATCTTTTGTAAAATATAAAATAAAATAAAAAAGAAAAAATAAGATGAGAGAGATGTAGGTGAGAGAAAAGGGAAAGATATCTGTGTTATTAACCTGGTGGATGGAGTATTAGTTTAAAAATTTTAAGTGGTTTGTTTTTCATATCATTTTAATTTATTTTCTATCTCGACTTAATTATAAACAAAATAGTAAGGATGATATATGATCGACATCTCAAATTTAATGTGCAGGGGTAAAGTGTAATATATTTTAGGTGATTTTAATTGACTATTTCTTAATACACTATCCTAATTTTTTATACACCACGTGAAATTATTTTTTTGCCCCCCAGTTTCGGATGTGCACATCCGGACGCACTGTTTTTTTTTTAAAACGTTGCCTTATTCCGGATGTGCAAATCCGGAATGACAAATTACGCATATTCTGGATGTGCACATCCGGAAAAATGGCTGAAACTTAAAAAGGTATAATAATAATATATTTATTTTAAGAAATAATAATAATATGTATTTTAAAAGAATAACGATCAACAGTAAAACATTACTTCTTTGACGTTATCCGAACTCCCAAAGCTATCCTCGAAGATTGTAGGACAAATCAAGATCAACAGTAAAACATTACTTCTTTGACGTTATCCAAGATTAATGGCAGCAGAGTCGACACAAAGTTGGTGGTACTTCTATTACCACTTGCAGAACCAATGGACTGACTTTGGGTCACAAGATACAGAGGAATTGTTTTTGCTCAGGTTCATTGCGAGGAGATAATTCAAGATATCTTTAAAATAACAGTGGATCCTTAGAAGGGAAATCGGCCTGCTGGAATGATAAGATATTTTTGTTAGATTTGTGTATTCCTCATGATAGGATAATTTAAGGAGTGGCGTGTGGCTTTCTATAAATCAACTGGCTTTAAGCCTAAAAGGATTATATTTTACAGGTTCGCGTTGGTTTTTTCTAAATGATACATACTAATGTATATTGATGTATATGTATATATTATACTGTTTCAATGTCATTTATCTTGGATAACGTCAAAGAAGTAATGTTTTACTGTTGATCTTGATTTGTCCTACAATCTTCGAACCTGGAAAATATAACCCTTTTAGGCTTAAACTCAGTTGATTTATAGAAAGCCACACGCCACTCCATGAAAACCATAATGGTAAATAATAATGAGTTATTTATGCATTCAAACACTTTTCTTGTATCGTGTAAGTTAGTAACTACTCTCAATAACGAAAAGGGTTTATCTCCGAAATATATTGAGTCCTAACTTTATCAGAATGCCGAAGACAACCATTATATTGACGGAGAGACTCCAACCCTAGAGTTTGTTATAACTTCTGATGACATTACTGCTACTGGTGCACCAGCCACATTACTTATTTTCAATAACGAAAAGGGTTTATCTCCGAAATATATTGAGTTCATCTGTAGTGTTGGACGATCAACAAAGAAAGATAACAGGAGCGGTGGTTACACTGGAGAGAAAGGATCAACAAAGTTTTCTATTGAAGAGATACGAAGAACAAAGTTTTCTATGGGCAGGAAACCTAATCCCTTCTCGCTCCCCTCATTCGAATGTATATTAACTTGCGATGATATATTAACGTATGCGACCAATCGAAAAAACCGATTTTTAAAAAAAAAAATAAAGTTATGCTATTTTTCGGATCTGCAGTTCCGAAAATTATACATGATAAAGCTATACTATGTTTTCGGATGTGCACATCCGGAAAACATCAGCGTTTTTTAAAAAAACGGTGCGTCCGGATGTGCACATCCGAAATCAGAGGGCAAAAACGAAATTTCACGTGGTGTATAAGAAACTAGGGTGGTGTATTAAGAAATGGTCTTTTAATTTTGATGTTTGCGGTGGATGAGGGTGGATGAGGGGAGTGGCCTGCTGAAAATCGTGGGAGTGGAGGCATCTGTGAATACTTTTTGTTTCATTTTAGCATAATTGACATATCCCAATTAGATTGAATTTTTATTTGGTTTCATCTAAATAATCATCCTATGAGCCAAATAGACTGCACCTAATGTCTCAAAAGTGGTGGAGCAGTTGGGGAGTGGCTAGTCAACGACCCTCTCTCAAGATGTCTCTAACCATTGTGTTTTGTATCGAGGCACTATTTACAACATTGGGGTCTAAAATATTTTAGACTAAATAATTTTAGGGTGCTCATAAATGCCTATTTATTGTGGTGACCCATAGTTGGGAGTTTTCTGTTTTCTCATTATGGCTGACCTTCATTTTAGAAGAAAAGCTCAAAGCACTGAAGGATAACAGTAAGAGGTAGAGTAAGGAGGTGTTTAGAAATTTGGAGCAGAAGATCAAAGTTCTTGTTGAGGAGATTAAGATGTTATATCTAAAAAGTGAAGAGAACTATATTTGTGAAGAGGATATTTCCTCCTTATATCTTGGCGCTCCTCGGGTTTAAAGAAAAGAAGGAAAAAAAATTAGAGGTCAAGGGAAAGGTGTCTTAACGAAGGAGACATCAATACTGGCTACTTTCATTCATGACCTAAGAGGAACAATATTTTGGTACTGAGAGTAAATAATGTATCGCTCAAAGAACAAGTGGATGTTGGAATTAAGGTAGTCAACTATTTTTATGATCACATCTCTGAAGCTACTTAGGATATGTTACTTTGGATGGTCCTCGTTTTCCCTATTATTTCTCAAGATGATATGTCCGCCTTATCAACTGAATTCTTGCTTTCTGAGTTAAATGTAATTGTAGATGATTGTGCTGGAAAAAGATCTCTGACCCAAATGTGCTTAACTTCACTTTCATAAAGTATTTTTGGTTGTTTCTAAAGGGAAAAGTTACAATGATGTTTGATCAATTCTTCATCAATGTGAAGTTACCACTAAGATCTTCCTCTTATTGTATTACATTTATCCTAAAAGTTAATTATTCTCTCCATATAAGAGATTTAAGACTTATTTTTATCCTAGGATGTAATGCCCTGTATAATATATACCTAGAATAATACAATACAAGCATTTTATTTGGTACTGACACCATCATAAGTGCCTAATGACGTAATTCACATACTTGTCCATTTATAAATATAAATACAACATATGGCACAAGCTATGGAAACGAGCCAAAACAATAAAAAAACTAAGATCATTATACAATATTCCTCATTGTACCAGAAAATAATACACAACTGAATAAGCTCAACTAAGCTTTTCTTGAAACATCCAAGCATAGCTCCACTTGTAAAACAACCCTGCAAATACCTCCTGAAAATAATCAACAATAGTGGGGTGAGATACATCAAATCTCAGTGAGTTCCCTATCCTATGGATTCTCTCGGCTTTACAAGGTTCTAACCAATCCTAACTCAAGTCAAGGGGAAGGGAAAAGACATTGAGTTCACAATCTCACAATCTCACACTATATGGAAACATGTCATGAGTTCATCAACTCAAATTATCACTAATCGATAACCTGTACCAAGGCATCCCCTTTTCCCGTCCGCTTCTACGTCTAGAAGTCGACCAGAGTCATGGATCCTTATAGTTACTTGGCATACGAAATGGATTCAGAAATAAGGACATATTATCACCTTAAATCGTCACTTCACACGGCCCGTACACCGTCACAAGTCTCTTTACCCGTAGGCTCCATTCGTACTACACGCGGGAATCAAACCTGCCAAGTAATCATGCTTGCACTTCAGAGGAGCTAGAGACTCATGAAGGCCTCTCAAGGGCAACTCAAAAGAAAATGGTTACGATTACGTGATCATAAACATAAACGTGATTGTATTCGACAATCACTAAGCCACATTAGCCTTTAGGCCTCTCATGCCTTTAGGACTCTTTTGCCTTTAATAATAAAACATAACAATTACACATGTTCCATACTAGTGTTTCACTCATTTCTATACCATTCGGTAATGGACACACGCCTCGGCCTCTTCTGCACGAGCGTTGTCATCCAGAGTTTCTATCACAATTCTATTCACAACCTAGAATTATACCATTATGTTTTGGGGTAAAGTTTCCTCACTTTTCCTAATTCATATTTTAAGCATGCATATTCTCTTGATAATTTTTAACAACGATATTAGGCAAAGCATATCACAATTGCACATTTGAATTACATATCATAATTTCATCACAAGTTATACAAAAACATATTACCATTGCACAATGGAATCACATATAATGATTTTTCACATAAAACATCACTTTCGGGTTCCCTCCGATTCATTTAATCGGGTATCAAAAATAATACTTTTCACTTCTATCCCGTAGGATATTTCCACAGCTTCACATCGGCTATCACTATGCCGCGATCGGACTTATGATTCAAAAGATATGGATTTCAACATATCACATAACATTGTTATCATTCAAATGCCACTATTAAGAACGTCGTGGCTTTCTAACGGTACCAAGAACGTCTCGATCCGAGTTACGGATCAAAAGTTATGGATTTTTAAAGAAAAGAAAATTATTAAGAAACAGCCAGATTCGCCTGGCGACTTAAGAATTCGCCTGGCGAATCCCCCTTCGCCGGCACCTCGCCTGGCGAACCAGTGGCGAAACACAATTTAAGAAAAACCCAAAAGTTCCAGTAGCAACACAGGTTGTGTTTCTTGATTTTCGCCTGGCGACTTAGGATTTCGCCTGGCGAATCCCTCCTCGCCAGCACTTCGCCCGGCGAGACTGTGGCGAAACCAAATTCGCCTAACGAGTCCTGATTCGCCCGGCGAATCGCATCAGAAGCAGAATTCTTTTTCTGCGTTTTTAGGGGTTCCAAAGGCCTCAAATTCCACCCTTTCCACACCAAATCATTCCTAAACATCAAAACAAGTATTAACAATTGATTTCATGAATATTACGACTACACTACGCAATTTATATCAAATTTCATCCGTTAGATTCCATTGATTTATCCATTTTATCATTTTCTCTCAAATCTAACTTAAGTTCCAAACTTATACTTCTAAAATTTAAAGTGTCTAACTAGAACCCACCTGATAATCGAAGAGGAGTTTGAAGAAGATGATGATCCAATGTTCCAACTTTCTCTTCTTCTTCCTTGAGCTTCTTCTCTTTTTCTCTCCATTTCCTCTTTTCTTCTTCTTCTTACTATCTTTTTCTAACAAATATATATATATATATATATATATATATATATATATATATATATAATACCAATATTATATAATATAATCCAACAGAGTAAAATATCTCCAATCGATATTTTATCGCCTCACACCATTTGATCAATTACTATAGTTACCATAAAAACCCATCTCGATTTAAAGTAATTGATCTCTTCAGAGTTCACTAGTTACTCTACTGATCCTAATTAATAATACTTAAAGTACTTAGAGGATTCCATTAATCCAATTTACCAAAGATAGAGCACATAGATACTCATCTGATCTCATCTGATATCCAATTGAGTATTTAAATAGTATGGGGTATTACTTAGGATGCTTGTATAAGCTTGCTTCAAAGGTTTTTATAGGTAAGTTGACACCTTTAGTGTATAAGATATTCTCCCATGACCAATATGATTTCATCAAAGATAGACAATAGGTAGTAGGTAGATGGAGTTGTGGTTGTTAACAAAATCATTGCTTTGGTTAAGAATGCCAAGAAGAAGTGCTGCATTTTTAAGGCGGATTTTGAGAAGGCATATATGACTCCACTAATGGAGTTTTTTGGACTATATGAAAAAGATGTTTAGCTCTTACAATATGAGGGGTCTTGGATTTGTGTTTATGTATTTTTTTTAATAACTTTTTTTGTCCTTGTTAATGTGTGTTCCACTAAAGAGGTTAAGGTTTAAATGGATATAAACAATGTGATCTTTTGGCTCTTTTCTTATTTATCAGTGTGGTTAAGTATTTTGGTTAGACATGTCACATCTTTGAGTGTTTTTTTAGACTCAATGCAAAGATTTTGGGTTGGTTGTCTTATGTCTGCAGTGTGGGAACAATAATCTCTTTATAAGAGAAATGAATATTAAAAATATTTGGACTATTAAGATAATCCTTCATTTCTTTGAGTTTGTCTTTGGCCTTCAGGTTAACTTTTCGAAATGCAGTCTCATGGGGTCGCTGTGAAGAACGAGTTTTTAGCTATGGAGGAGTGCTTTTTGAACTGCAAGGTTGAATTTGTTTCATTTAGGTACCTCGGGTTACCTCTAGGAAATAGTTCTCAAAGAGTTTTAACTTATGTGCCTCTTATTTACCTTATTACTAGTAGGGTTAATGTGGACCCCTTGATGCTTTTTCGTGTATTTTTTTGAGGTAAGTTCTATCGGATCATCTCGCCATTTGTTTATAACTTGTAATTTGTCCTTCATGTATGGTATACAAATTTTATGTAGGGGTGTGTATGGTTCTTAAACCAACCTAAATTGGTCCAAATATATGATTTAGGTTTGACTTTTATAACTGTTTAATAAAACCAATTTGTTTTCACAAAATTGGTTTACACTTGGTTCGGTTTTGTTTAAAACCGGTTTTTCTTCTAAACCAGTTTTCAATTTTAATATTTGAAACGCCTTTATATATATATATATATATATATATATATATATATATGTATATATATATATATATATTTTGGGAATAAGTTTAATTTAGTAATTAAAAACTCGGGTTAAATATACAACACCCCCCTGTGATATTAGCGAGATTTGATTTTAGTCCTTGGTAAAGTTTTTTTTGTAAAACAACCCTCGCAATTTCCAGATTCCCTCGGAACCCCCCTGTACCAAAAAAATTCCAATTTTTAGTGACTTGGCTGTCCAACTGAATTTTTATTTTATTTTTTATTTTATTTTTAAATGTCACGTAGACTTTTTTTTTAACGTTTGCTTTTCTTAAATTATTTTAATTAATTAATATTTTTTATGAATTAATTTTTTAAAGTATCAAAATGTTATTATTGGGCCTTCTCAAACCTTCACAAGTTCATTTCCAACACCACTTTTCTAACCCATTTATTCTTCTTTTAAATTCTAGTGTCCAAGAATAGTATATAAACACTTACTTATCTCTTTCCATTTCCGATGTGGGACAATATTAACACAGGCAATCTGCACAATTGGTTTAGAATATGAACAAAGTCGATTTTCTAACATGTCTGTACAGAATTGAGTAAATTGTTGCCTAATCCTTCTTAATACAGTAAACTGGATAACAAAACAGCATTATGCAAATAGCAAAAGATAAGCTGGATAAACAACAATATGAAAATCCTTCTCAATAAGGTTGAAATAATATAGTGGAAAAACAGCATTATCCAAATCATTTTAGTGCCCTGAACAGTTTGGGAGAAACATCAAATATCATTATGCACAGTTAGGAAAAAGATCAAATATCATTACCGGGATTTTTTTATTGCAAATGAGGTAGATTAACTGGTGTTGAAATTTGCAAGTGAAATGGTACCAAATCTTGATAATAAACACTGAAATTTTAGCATAACAAATTAGTGCAATAACAGATGTTGGAATCAAATCAAAAAATTGATAAATGTGAAAAAATGCTATGAATTGGCATTAGTTGCAGCATTACCTCTCTATTCCTCAATAACTTAGGATTCATATGTGACTCAACAAATGCTTGATGCAGTTAAAGACATTAATTATACAAAATATAAGTAGGAAACAAAATGGAGATGGAAATTAGTAAGTTATTAACAGTGCATTACTTTTGGATCTCAAATTGTATATTAAAGCCATAAGTTAGATTAAAAAATGTTGCAGCTTCATCAACGTATCTCAAAAATGAGGAGTTGCAGCTTCATGGCAGTTTCAAGCGAATGAATTTTCTCTTAAAATTACCATGAATTTGAGAGCGAATGAATATGTATTTGAACTGTCATGTGTGCAGCGTTGCAGGCTCAATGATGCTGGAGAATGATGACGTTGCAGGCTCTTTATGCAAGATGATGATGGAGTTGGGAAGAAGATGATGATGATGGAGTTGCGGTACTGTTTGTGGTGGTGGTGGTTTGTTTGTGAGTGAAGTTGTTGTTATGGTTGTTGTGAAAGTCCCACATCAAAAATTATTTACTAAATAAAAGTGTTTATATATGTTACTTGTCAATTATATAATAAATAAAAGGCTTAAATGCATTTTTGGTCCCACTAGTTTAGATTTTTTACACTTTCGGTCCCCTATTACAAAACCTGCGATTTTGGTCCCTACATTTTGATGGTTTTTGCAATTTTGTGGTCCCCTCCAATTTTGTTCCAAAACCGTACATGAACAGTGCACTGTTCATGTACGGACATGCACGGTTCATGTACTGTTTTGGAGTAAAATTGGAGGGGGACCACAAAATTGCAAAGACCATCAAAATGTAGGGACCAAAATCGCAGATTTTGTAATAGGGGAACCGAAAGTGTAAAAAATCTAAACTAGGGGGACCAAAAGTGCATTTAAGACTAAATAAAAATAATATATGGGCCAGAAAGATTGGAGTTATAATGGTTTTGTGTGTGTTTGTTTGTGGCACAATTAAAATAATTTTTAAAATAACAATTTGTTTAAAATAGAATTATAAATAATTTCAAAAAAAATATTAATAAAAATAATTTTAAAAAACATAAAAAAATTAATAAAAAAATATAATATATAAAAAAGTAAAAAATAAAAAAATAAAATAAAATAATAAAGAAAATCCACGTAGCTTGTCAAAATTTAATTAAAAATTAAATTAAATTGCAGTTGGACTGCCACGCAGGCAAAAGAAGAGAATCTTTGCTGCAATGTGGCAGACAGGAGGGTATCTGAGAAAATTTGACAATTGCAAGGAGGTTTTAAAAAAAAAACTATACCAGAGGCTAAAAGCAAAACCCCCTAATATTACAGAGAGATTTTGTATATTTAACCCTAAAAAATCTAAGCAATGACATTCATCCAGGATCTTTTTTATCTTTAGGATTACTTACATTTCTTTGAAACTCTGGAGAACGTGTATAGGTATATTCCATTGCCGCAAGATCTCTTGGAAGCAAAGCTTTACCGAGAAACTTACCTTCTCATTTTCATAATCTGGTATTGTCTGGCACCGGATCCATGATAAGATTTCTGGGTATTTTTCGGCACTGGAGCCATGAAAAGATGACGAAAACTTCACTAGATTGTGGCTTTAAGAGGAGACCATATCAAAATGAAATTAAGACGATTGCCGAACAGATTGGAGGAATTATAGTAAAACGAGAATTTATTGATAAAAAAATGAATCGAAGAAGTAGAATGAGAGAAGGAGGGAAACTATCAGAAGATGGAGGAAGTGACGACTATTGATTAATATATTAACTTTACAAATTTGATTTTAAAATGGGTACCGAATTTGAAATTGGTTTTTTAAAGTGGGTACCAAAATTTTTTGGGTTCCATTAAATGGATCTGGGTCAGTTTACATATTAAATAATTTGGGTTTTTAAATTTGGTGCATCAATTTCTTAAAAATGGTTCGATTGAACCGGTTTATCAGCACACCCTTAATTTTATGCGTTTAGGATGAAAGTTTGCTATGCTCCCAAATTTTTTCAATCTCTTTGTTTCTTTTGAGTAGTTTGGTGTCGGGTTTAGATTTAAGCAGCATTTTGCTTTAGTTTAAAATTCACTTGTATTAATTTAAAAATCTCGTAATGACTTTATTTTCTTTAGTAAGATTTTGAATGTTAAGAAATTAATGGATAAATAAAATTCTCTTCTAACAATTAATTTATAGATATAATCTCATGTCATTCTTTTATACTCTATAAGTGATTAACGAGATCACCTCGTGTTTGAACTAATAGTTAACTGTGATTGTATCACTTTGTGCTACCTACTCCAATTTTGTTTAGTTGTTTTGTGTGAATTCATTTTAGTTTATACTCTATATGTGTAATTGTTGTTGGTTGTTTTTTATTGGTTAGATTTTTTTAAATGTTTAATTTTGTAAAATTTTGAAAATACTTTCGTTTATTTAATATATTTAATCATTTGATGTTAGAAAATTAATATAAACCGAATGGATCGAGGCTAGAATCGTAAACAAAATCACTTTCCTTAAAAGTATTTTACGCACTCTCAAATATGTCTTAGAGTTGGAACGGAGGAATACACAAGATAATTCAGTTTATACTCAAGTTTGCACAAGACCGATGGAAACTCGAATGTAGGAAAGAGTTTCTGGAATTTTAGTGAATAGAATGTAATTTTGTTGCTGTATGATTTTCAGATTATGAACAATGTATTTATAGGTCATGCATGTGTTGCTTCACAAGTTTGCAACTCTTGATGAAACAACACCTTTTTAGCATAAGCTTGCAATGGTTCGCCTATAGTTACATTATGCACCACTTCATAAAGTGTTGTATATTTTGAATTCGAAATTCAAACTTTCAGTAGTCCGAGACAAATTTAACGGCAACTTCCACTGGTGGATGTTTAGTGCAAAAACAAACCAAAATTTCCTTCGGTCAGACTAAAGGCGAATTCCACTAGTGGATGATCAAAATTTCTTCAGACAGATTTGAAGGCAAGTTCCACTTTTGTCTATGGGGCACTTTTATCCTCTTTAACTTTGTCATATTTGAACACACCCATGAGAATTAATTATCCATTAATTTCCAACAATCCCCCATTTGTTCTAATAATGACAAGTCTAATTCCAGAAAATGAAGTATAAAAAGTGTTAATATAGTTAGGTATCTTTCAATTTTAAACTTAACCTTAACGAGGACAACACAAAGTTTAATCAGAATGTTAGGTAGCAGTTCTTTTTACCATTAATCCATATGATTAGACCGACGTTACCTTACACACACTCTTTAAGGTTTCTTCCCCTACATATCTCGCTTAGCACTTATTTATGGCCATATGCTTTCCTGTTTCATGAATTTTTTTTTGTGAGAGAAACTCCAACTCTCACTTTGAGATGACACCATCTCGAAATTCACATAAGTGAAGTTCATATTGTATCCTTTTCCATGAGACACATACTCTTGGTATTGAACTTCATTAAGAGTTTAAATAAAACTCAACCCTCATTTTAAAGGTCAACATTATCACGAAATGTACGAAAAACATCCAAATCAACGACTTGTTGTTACCCATTGAATCTTGAGGTTAATGTTCCACTAACGTAAGATTGGGTTGTCGCCGCTGTCGGAACTCTTACTCAAGGAGTTTCAACCTCATGCCTCTCGAATTTGTTTTTACTAAGTCTCTGGCTAGTGGCTTAGTAAATGGATCAAGAAAATTATAGCTCGGTCGTATATATGTAAATGATTACATCCTTAACCAATTTTCTCACGAAAGAATGTATAAGTCCTACTTTCTTAGACTTTCTGTTATACACTTTTTGTATGCTTTAGTTAAAGTGGTTTGACTACCGCAATGTATCAACACCTTTGAAACATTGTCTTTAGCCAATGGAACTTCTAGCACAAGGTCCCTCAACCATTCAACTTCTTCACTAGCGGAAGCAAGAACCTCGAGTTGTGATTTTATGGTTGAGATAGTGATCCACATTTGTTTCTTTCTCTTCCAAGAAATTGCACCCTTAACTAGTATAAATATCCACTCAAATATAAATTTATGATATTCAACACTCGATATCCAACTCGCATCGGTATATTCCTCTAATGTGGAAGGAAATATACCATAATGAAGGCCAAGATTTTTGGTTTTTATAAGATAGCCAAAAATCCTAATGATGGGCTTTCAGTGCTCACCATTTGGATTGCTAGTAAAATCTACTCATTTTGCTAATTGCAAATGGTATATAAGGTCTAGTACATTACATGCACTTGCATATTCCAATTAAGTCACAACTCTTCCATCATTCTTTTGAAGTTTGACAGTAGGATCAAATGGAGTGGCCAATTCCTTAAAGCGTAAGTGTTTGAACTTATCAAGCACTTTCTCAACATAATGTGTTTGACTAAGTTCATAACCCGACTATTTCGCTTTACTTTGATCCCCAAAAGTGTGTCAACTAGTCCAAGATCATTCATCTTGAATGTGGAAGTTAGAAACCTCTTTGTTTCTAAAAATTCCATTCATCTCGTTGTTAATGATCAATCATATATTCATATAACCAACACGAAGACAAATGAATATCACAATATTCTCACACAACTTTGTGTACAAACACTTGTAACAAGAATCCAATGAAGAATGTTTTTAGAAAATCATGCATGATGATGCAAGAAGGTTTTAGATGAAATCAGAGATGAAATTATGAGCAATTTAAAGTAGTATAGTATAAATTAAAATGAGCACCTTATTTATTTTCACTTGTCTCAAATCTTCACTTGAATTTATATGCTAAACCTTCTTGATCAACTTCACCATTGATGTGCATGACACTTTTGAACCTTTTCTTCTTTGAGAATATTTGTCTTCATCAAAATTGAACTAATATAAGATGTATTCATCACAATATCCCCATTTTGATGATGACAAACTCTTTGAATTCTTGTTTTGATAGTGATTGAAAAGTCTCCCCTAAGTTGTGTGTCTCTCCTTAATTGGTGAATCTTGCAATGACAGTCAAACTTTTGATGTCATTGTTTCGGTGCTTGTTTTAATCCATACAAGGATTTGAAAAGTTTGCACGCCTTTTGTTCATTACCAAGAAGCATATAACCTTCTGGTTTCTCCTTGTAAATCTCCTCATCGAGATCTCCATTTAGTAATGTCGTTTCATTTGATGAACTATAAGTTCATGCAAGGAAGTTAATGTAAACAAAACTCTAATTTTTGTTGTGCTTGCTTTTAGTGCATATGTGTCGAAATAATCAACATAGTCCTTTGAAGCTAATTCTTCCCTTTAAGTCTTAGGATCATCTTCCAATAGAAGAATAATAGGAATTTTCCAAACAAAATTCTCATCATCTCCTTCCATAAGATAAATGAAATAAGTCGAGACTTATTTTTATTCGGTCCTTGATCCTTGGTTTTTCAGAATCTCTTGCTTATCCTTCGTGATAAGGTTCTTAAAGAATCCCACTTCTTGGGAATCAATAATTACATTAGATTCCAAATTCAAAAGTCTATATAAGTCATGATTCATCTTTGCATAATCTTTATATACTTAAAATAATAAGTCTCATTGAACCCAAACATGTTATTCACATAGAATATCAATCAAAATTCAATTACATAATTTAAAATCATGAAATTTAAAGATTTGACCACTTTAATGATTAACATATTCTTCCTCTTCCTTATAAATGATTTCAAAAATTAATAATAATAACAAGTTAATTCTACACTATATTTTTATTATTGTTTAAAGCAATATCGCTAACATTGTAACACATATATGAATTTGTTTACAATTAAATCTATTGTGCTCATTTAGGTAATCTTTTTTCAAACATTCAATATTATATATATAACTAATGCAATGCCAACATATTCATATTAATGTATTAAATTTGAATCACAATTAATTAAATACCACTGTATCATGTTACATTACATCACATTCTTGCACAGTATGGTATCATATTCTAAAATACTACCGTCAAACACGTTTCTTTTCTTATACCGTACATATGCATTGTTTTGTAGAAATATGTCTAGCATTGTAATACAAACTTTCAACATATATCAACATCAACATGTAACCTAAATTATATAAGTTTACGTATTAAAGATTTTCAATTGCATACATATTATGAAAAGTTAAATGTATCAATAGCATCTTTGACGTATACTACTAGTGTAAATGCCTTCTTAAAACTGTAAAATTGCAGTGTGTAAATGGCTTTGGTTTCAAAATAAAGTAACAGGTGCTTTATGAATCAATACGTGAGACAATTTGAAAACATATGTAAAACATAAATCTCATCAAATGCACTTACAATAAAAAGCATGACGTATTACCAAAGACCGAATTCATGATGATGATTTTTGTTCTTGATTCATTCTACGGAAGTCTCAGTTTCCATCATTTGAACATACTTTTAAGATTGTTAAAAAATTAATATAAACCGAATGGATCGAGGCTAGAATCGTGAACGAACCCACTTTCCTTAAAATTATTTCAAGCACTCTCAAATATGTCTTGGAGTTGAAACGCAGGAATACCCAGGATAATTTAGCCTATACTCGAGTTTGCACAAGACCGATGAAAACTCGAATGTAGGGAAGAGCATTTGGAATTTTAGTGAAGAGGATGTAATTTTGTTGTTGTATGATTTTCGGATTCTGAATAATGTATTTATAGGTCATGCATGTTTTTTAACAAGTTTGCAACTCTTGATGAAACAACACATTTTCAGCATAAGATTGCAATGGTTCGCCTATAGTTATATTATGCACCACTTCATGAAGTGTTGTATGTTTTGAATTCGAAATTCAAACTTTCAGTAGTCCGAGACAGATTTAATGGCAACTTCCACCAGTAGATGTTTAGTGCAAAAACTGACCAAAATTTTCTTCAAACAGATTAAAATCAAATTCCACTGGTGGATGTTTAGTGAAAAAACTGACCAAAATTCCTTCAGACATATTTGAATGCAATTTTCACTTTTGTCTATGGGGCACTTTTATTCTCTTTAACTTTGTCATATTTGAACACACCCATGGACATTAATTATCCATTAATTTCCAACATTTGAAATAATTAAATAAAAAAATAGTAAATGTATTGTGAAGTGCATTTGGACCATATGCATATTTTCTGATAAAGTATATATTTAAATCTAGAATAATACTACTTCTTATAATTAAGAGTAATGTAATTCTTACACCCACTTTATACGTCAATATTTACACCAAATATTATTCACCGTATTTATATGATGAACAATATTTTTAATATAAAGATATTTCTAAAAATATTTATTTAAAAAAATATTTATAAAAAATATTTTTTTTTAAATTAATGTCGTAACACAAATATAAAATTTGTCATTAACCAATTTTATTATTGTATTAACCACCTAAATATATGTGTTGCGTCTCTAACAAAGGTGTTGCTCTAGAAAAGGAAGTCACACAATGTTCAATGCTCCCTAGTGAAAAACTCCCCCAACAATGGTATCATGAGTCTGGTTCGAGTGAAGGACCGACTCCCTTGTATTAAAAGTACTCTCCACAGGTGGTGGGTGTGAGGTGTCTCGTTGAAGAGTTTCAACGGTGGCACATATTATGGATAAACTCACACTTGAGGGGAGTGTTGAGTATAGCAAGTGTGAGTAGTATGGGTAATAGTCCCACATTGGCTAGAAATGTGGAGACTTAAGCATTTATAAGTAGGAGAACCCACACACCTATCACCTTAAGGTTGTGGGTGAATATGTGGTGTGTCTCTCACAAAGGCGTTGCTCTAGAAAAGGAAGTCCCACAATGTTTAATGCTCCCTAGTGAAAAAAAAAACTCTCCCAACAATTTATAAGAAAATATTTGGTTGATAATATGTATTTTTGAGGTTAATACAATAATAAAATTGGTTAATGAAAAAATATTATAGTGGTCTGGATCGCGTGCGTCTGGAGTTTTTGGAAAGTAAGAAATAACTGCAATTTCAAGAACAAGGCAACTTTTATTGATCATATTTTTGAAAACATACAAATACCGGCAAGGACTTGGGTGAGAACCAAACATAAATACATGAATTGTAACCTACTCCAATGGTATACGAACCCAAGGATTATCCTCGGGCAAGCTGAAGCGGTAGAGGTTTAGTTGGTCTTTGGGTGGAGTATGCGAAGCGTTTTGCAGACAGGCTATGGATGAATTTTCCATCTGTTTTTGTTTATTTGTTTGAAGGGAACTGGTATGTTTGTGGGTTTTGTTGTGGTGTTGCTTTCCCACTAACTTATTCCTAGCAGCTGCATCGGGGGACTCTTCAGAAGTTTGATTTGGTATGTTGCGTAAGTTTTGGGTGTTGTGTGGCAGAGTTCGAGTTGCATAGTGGTAGTTGGCTTTCGTTGGTTGATAGGTGGCCTTGCATTGTTGTCTGTTTTTTTTCTTGCAGAATTACTTGGATGTGGGTTGGTGTTGTCTCTGTTTCGCATGGTGTTAGTTCTGGGGGCCTTTATTTTAGGTGTTAAGTTAGGTCATCTTGTTTTTGTAAAGGGACATTTTATTATTGCTGATGTTAGTTTTGTTTTGGGTGAAGCTTTGTTTTAGTTTGTGGTACTTCAAGTCTGTAGTAATACTGCTGAACTGGTTGTATTTTTATTATGGCATTTCTTATGCCCAATATTATATGACATAACTTTTTTGCCTTTTCAAAAAGAAAATTTTAAATTTTTTTTAAATAAACTTTTTTAATTAAATTTTTATTTATAAATATTTGGATTAAATATGTTTTTTGTCCTGCTAAATATCTCAAATTTTATTTTTAGTCCCTTAAAATATGTCCTTTAAAGAATGGTCCTCCTAAAATTTCCCCCCACACTTTTGGTCCCTAATACTAAAATCGTCGCTAAAATTATCGCTAATTCAGTCGCTAAGTTATAAACCATCGCTAAAACCGTCGTTAATTTTGTCGCTAAGTTGTATAAATCGCCGCTAAGTTGCAGGAGGGACCAAAAATGTGGATTAAAAATTTTAGGAGGATCAGTTTTTGAAGAAAATATTTTGAGGGACTAAAAACGAAATTGAAATATTTATGAGGACTATAAACATATTTAACCCTAAATATTTTATAATTAAAACAAAACAATGTTCATCGTATTTATATGGTGAACAGTGTTAGGTGTAAGTATTAGTGTATAAATTGAGTGTAGAAATAGAATTACTCTATAATTAAGAATGTGAGTGATCCAATCATTTCATAATAAAAATATGGATTAGTATAAAAGAAAATCAAATGACGGAGGATTGAATTTGGAGAAAAATACTACTAGTCTTCTATAAGTGCCTTGTTTTTCGTGCATGAAAATAACTCTTTTGAAGGGAAAAAAGAATATAGTATGGCACCCTAGATGTTTATAATACACCACGTGAATTTCCACAAATGTCCCCCGTTTTTAGAGATGCATCTCCGGAATATTTCCGTAGTTACATTTCCGGAGACACACCAGTAGCAGATTCAACACAAAGTAATTTTTCAAAATGAAATTGGCATTCATAACATAAAATAAGTATTACAATGATGAGTTTCAACATAAAATGTAATATCACACTTCAATATCTCGATGGACGCCTGCACATCTTCAGAATATCTTTGACCGATCTTTGTAGCGTCGCTTCCAACTCGACCACAACTTTTGTTTCAAAACGAAAATATGTATTCCACATAGCCCTAACATCTACTTACGTCTTGAGCTCAAATTTGTTGAACTCAATATTCCCTCTGTTGTCAATCGACGGTAAATGATACTCGAGCTTCACAATCTTTCGATTGTCTTTGTAAGGTAGGAGATGGTGGATTTTGTCTTTGATATCTTCAAGGGAGGTGAAGTCAGTGAGCTTGAACTTTCGCCTGGGTGTAGAGCCAAAGAAGGAGACATTTACGAGACATACCAATATATGTTTATTTGTAACATTTGAGACATTTTCAGTTTGTGTGAAATATAACATAAGAACACCTAAATTTATAGAAGTCATAGATCAATTTGGACCACTCATTAACTTACATATTGATTCCAGAGATATATCTCCGAAACGACACCCTATTATCTTGTTCTGGAGATGCATCTCCAGAACTTGTCCTGAACCAGTAACAGAATAGGACAGTAAAACATAACCTATTTTTTCATTGAAAAAACCATAAATGTTGTCAAAAGGAAGATAAAAAATGAACAAAGACAAAATATGAACAAAAGGTGAATATATGACACTTCATTTATACTGAGACACAATTACATACAATTATTTTTCCGGTTAAACAAGAAATTAAAACGAATCGAAACATATGTTGCCGGCTAAATCTATAGGTGGCACCCCCTTGGAATTTTGTGCATTTGATTCTTTTTTAATGTTGTTCAATTTCTCGAATTCTTGCATCCTTTCCATAAAATGATTCGGGCAAGTCTTGACTTTTGTGGTTGAATGAGCTGTCAACTCCGATGATTTAAGTGGTATAAGGCATCCCAGTTTCAAGTAAACTTGAACAAAATGACTTGATTTTGAAAGCCACCCAATACACATGATACGATCATTTGGATTTTAGGGTGAGGCGGTTGTAGTACCCCAAAATTTGCCCTACCTTTTTCTAACTTTTTCTGGCTTTTGTTTCGCAATCATCTGCATTTTCCATTAGGCCATAACTCATAGTCATATCATCGCATTGGGTTTCTGAGACACGGGATCAAGGCATTCTCAGGTGGTTCGAATCTTCCGTATTCAGAGGAGTATCAGTGTGCATTTAAAGATAATGGTTCAGCTTTAAGTCAAGACCCAGTTCAGATGGATGTTTGACCTACTCTTGGTCGAACTATCAAGGAGCTGACTGCAATCTCAAGTTACCCGCATCAGTGGCAAGATTATTCAGTGGTAGCTGTGACCATTTTATCAGAGGCTTGTGAAAAGTTTATGATTGGTTTTGAATTCATTTGGTTATCCATTTTCTAGCCACGATCCATACCCATTTTCATTTTTGTTATCCACTTTTTAATAACCCATTTCAAATCCAATTCTAAAAAATCCATTCTTTTTTATCCTCTAATTAAACCATTTCTATTCATTTAACATCTAATTCTTTCCAATTTCTATATTTCATCCATTCCCATTTTTTCCAAATCTATCCAAATTTATCCATGTTTTTAATCCCTATTTCATATCCTTTAACCATTTTCAAATCCATGTTTCAATTTAATTCATTATCCACTTTTAATATCAAATATTATCCATTTTTAGCCATTAAACCATTGTCCATTCTTGTTCATCCCAAATCCAAAATCATATTCATTTTCTAAAACTTCAAAAACCATATCCAAACACATCTCATCCAATCCATTTTCATTTTGAATTCACACTTAAAACCAAATTCACATCTTCTCATATGTTGTCCATTACAAACAGGCCTATCATCATTATAATAATAATTTCCTTGGTTTTGGTTTGTGAACAAACAACAAGAAAAGGCCCACGGTAGGCAGTAGCAGCATGGCGTGTTCCCTTAACAGAAAATCAGAAGAAAAATTAAAAGAGAAGCGCATGACGTTGAAAGTTGGATAACAGGAAAAGTTCAGCAGTAAAAATAATCACAACAAGAAAATCCAACCGCGGAAAAGTCATAGCTTCAAAATTGAAATTTGTAACCAATTCTCATCCTCACCCTTCATTTCGTAACAAACTTCCATAGAGCCAAGGATAGAGATTCATCTTCATCAGCTATAAAAACCTCACTCGCCATTCTTCACAGGGGGATTCTCCATTTTTTCTCGATCCACCACCCATACGCTCTTCACCACCTTCAATTCCTTCATCTTCAATTCATAACTTTCCCCTCCAATTCATGACCTGTAAGAGGAATCACTCACCAAAATCAATTCATCAACCTGAAAAATAGTTCAACAAACAAAAAATGCAGAAAAACATTTCACTGTAATTTCATAAATTTACAAGTATAGAAACAGCTATTCACGAGTTGCAAAAGAAGCAGAAGGAGAGTTGAATCGGAGAAGTCAGAATCAAGAACGAGAAATTTTGAGAATAAGAAATCTACACATACCTGAGCGGTTATCTCTGATTTTCTCTTTGAAGAATACACTGTGCAAAATCGATTCAGACGCACTGATTCAGGAGGCTCAACCGAATTCGTAGTCCACGGTTCAACAACTTTCTGGAGCTTTCTTCTTCACGTTTACAACAATCGCTCAGCAGCTTGCGCAAGTGTTCAAGAATGACAACAACCAGATCGAAGAATAATTCAGCAGCAGTGGATTCGTACAGAAATTGAAGAAGAAGGATAAAGAAATGGAATCGAGCGTACCTGATTTATGAAGTCGTGTTTCATCTTCGAAGCGCCATCGGAGCGACTCCGATAGGTACATCGGTCATGATCCAAATTTCAATTTCTTGATTGTTTTTTGATTTGTTTTCTTGCAATTGGAGTTTACTTGTTTGATTTCACACCCTGCGATTGATAGAGACGAGTGTATCGCCCCAGAGTGAGAACGCAGAAGGTTGTGCAATCCACGCCGTGTTTGGATCACGGAGGTTGAGAGGTATAGATGAAGGTGATGTTGGTGAGAGACGAATGAGCAGGGAAGGAGATCACGGTGCTGTTTTTTTTTTCCGGCACGGTTGTTGCGGCGAAGAATGAAACTGAGGTGGTGGTGCGTTGCCGTAAGGAGAGAGCATGACGATGGTGATGATGTTGAGACGACAAAGAGTGTTGAATGAGGAGATCGAGCGGAGATGATGAAGGCGAGGCTGTTGAACGCGGAGGGATGGTGAGAGTGTCGCCGGCGAGCTGCGAAGGAGAAGAACAGGGACGGCGCGGGGGGGGGGGGGGGGGGGGGTGGGAGGGGGGGAAAGAGGAGAGTGAGAGTGTGTTGCTGAGACACTAGGTTTTTTTAGAGAATTATTTCTTGTCCAGCGGGCCTTAAGCTTTCGGCCCATTTTATTTCATCTCCACACCGCCAAGTTTACTCGCGCACCCTCTTTTTGTGACTTTAGTTTTTTTAGATCCTGGGCCTTAAGCCCACACTCGATTTGCCACTGGCTGTCCCAGTTTTCACTCTCTGCACCCCTGGATGATAAGAGAAATCCTTGGGCCTGAGTTTCAAGGCCCATGCGCCTGTTTGTTTGTTTGCACCCATAATCCGCTAGTTGCACCTCCCTTCTTATTTGTTTTGTTAATTGTTTTTCTTGATTAATTGTTAATTAGTTTAGATTTTTGTTTTGGTTTTATTAATTGTTTTAGTTAATTAATTTAGGATAGCTAGATTAGTTTTCTTTTATAAAATTAGATTTTAGAAATTAACTTGTTAGTTTTTCCTAGGAATCAATCTTGAATTAATTTAGGATAACTCTTTAATTAGAAATTACTTTGAATTAACACTAGGTTTAGATATTAATTTTAGGTTAATTGTTTACTAACTTTTAATCTTTGTTTTCCATTTGCACTTTATCTTGGCTATTCTGGTGATGTTTTGCCATTTTGCATTTTTATATTTTATGCTTTTTTGCTTAATTTTCTTCATCCCTCTTTAAGATCAACTTAACTTCCATCTTGGAAGTAAGTTGCTTCTTATGTTCTTCTCTTCTTTTTAGGATAGTGCTCCTCAAACCACACTTGACATTAGGAACATCCATGTATGATAACTTTAGGGTTTGAGTCTTAGTCTCCCTCATTAGATTTTACCTTTCTTAACCTTTGAGTCTCTCTTCTTCTCATCTCAAAACAAAAAAAAGCAAAAAAACACTTAATAAAGGCATAACATATATTGTATTTGAGCCTTTCATGTGAGAATGAGATGGTGAGGGGTCTTCTCTCACTTTCTTAGAATGTTTAGCGTACATCCCGTCTTGGGTCGATATGCGAGGCATTCGATCTTACATGAGGGACTTAAATCCAATATGTGTTGCAAAACACCAAATAAACAAGACACTTCTTTCTAAAAGACAAAAACAAACAATAACGTCTTTCCTTCGGGAATTCTTTTCTCATCTCACTCATTCTCAACGTATGAACGTGCTTCTCCTCGTTCTCTTGCAAGACGGTAACGCACTCGATTCAGTGAGCCTGCAACACCTGAGCTAGAACATTAGTCGTTCCCTAAAAAACACAAACAATTTTCCCTTAGCTGAGGGGAACTACGTCGCTCTGATTCTCATGTTCCCGATGAGATACGTAGGTAGCGGGGTAGGGCCCATTCGAGCACTTCTTTTATTTTCCCTACATTTGTTTCTCTTTCTCTCTCCTTTCCTTTTCCAGTTCTCCAGCTAGCAGTTCCCTTTTCCAGTATCCTTTCCTTACACCCTTTGATCGAGACAAGCAAGCGTGGATCCCATCGGGTACGATGGACGCGTGGGGTGCTAATACCTTCCTCGCGCGTAACCGACTCCCGAACCCAGTTCTCTTAGTCGCAAGACCATGCTCTTTCCTTTCCCTTAGGTTTACGCAGTGTTTCCTTTCCCTCTCTTGGGATAAATACACATTGTTGGCGACTCTGTTTCGGTGCCACTTTCGCGTTTGTACCTGGATGAAAATCCCGGGAGCGACAGCGGTGCGCAGTGGGAAAATGGTTTCCAAAAAACCGTAGCATTTCAGGTCAACACACACTCTATCATATACACATGCTTTTAGGTGACCCATTCAGGTGAGCGCGTCCATTTTGCCTCCGGTGCCGAACTGCCCAAGCATAGAACAAGAGACTCGTAAACCACATCGAAATTTTCTTTCTTTTTGTACAACCTTGTGTATAATTCTGTATGCGCTTTCAACTATTGGATAAGTTAATAACGAATAAGTGTATGACTATCTTCTCCTTTACCGAGTAAAGCTGAAATTACATGGTAACCGCAGTTACCGTCCCCCAGAACTTTGACGATCTGCTTGATATATTTATGCTTAAATATCGGCATCTTGTCGATTAATGAAATCTTTGGTGGAGGAGGTGTTGGAAGTGGTTTGCTAATGCGATCTCCTTTGACAAATTTTTTTTAGATTTTGTAGTCGGTGAGTCGGGAAAAACCTTGCCAACATGTTCAAAATATGAAGGAGACCGTGTAGTCGAATTGTCATACATTGTAGGCTTCATTTTCTTTGGAGCACCTTTTGTTTTATGGGTTGAGAGGGAGGTTTCATGTCGGTGGTTTCCGGATAGGCAATCTTCCTCAATTGTTCTTTGATGTGGAGTTTCATGTTGTCATCGGCTTTCAAAAATCTCTCTTGTATGATTTCCCATTCGGTCAAAATAGAGATATTCGATTTACCATCATCCATGCATCCATCATCATCGAACCTTAGTCTCTTCCAATGGGTGCAAACCTCGTCCATTCTCATTGGTTCACCAAGTTTCCTCTTTTTAGCAATAACACAAGCACATAAGAGACCATATATTTTCACAATTGTGCATCCACACATTACGCTATCGGAACCTACATTAGCAGCTCGTTCATTCTTCCAAGTCTACTTTATATAGGCATGAAAAGATCCGTTGGAGGGTAGAATGTACATCTTCTTGCTTGCATAACGGCCTGCAAAGGCGGGAGACAAAATGGTACGATAGTACATTCCTTACTCCACGAAATCAGTGTAGTGGAAGGAATATTTGATCTTGTAATGTGTACTATTTTTCTCACGTAAAACGTTTTGATCTTATCTTCTAATCTTCAAAGGCTTCTGAATTTGTGTTGTTGAAGCATGTTTAGAAGGATCAAGAGACTGGTTAAGAGAAGCTTCAGAACTTTAGTCTTTAGAATCTTGACATTGTTCCTTATAACCTGGTCTTCAGAATCTTCAGAACTCGTTCTTTGGAATCTTGAAAGCTTTGAAAAATCTTCAGAAGCTCTTATATCAGAGTCACAATCAGAAGCTTTAGCACAAACGTTCATCAGAACCGTGGTTTAAGAGCATTCAAAACTTGACGTAATCTTCTGAAGCGCACATTGTATCTCTTCAGAGTCAAAGTGCGTTGAGTCGAACGTCTGATTATGTCACACATCAATTCTTCATAGTTAAAACATGTTAGCAAAAGCTACACACTAGACAAAACCTTTAGTGTACGAAATTGTTATCTAAGAAACAGTGAATTGTTATCATCAAAACTAAAGGCCTGATGCAGAACCAAATCTTGTTCTTACATAAGCTAGAGTGCAAATAGAGACAGGTCCAAGCTTGGCCATAAAGTATGAGAAGATTGGAGCCGAAAGTGGCTTAGTCAGAACATCCGTAAATTGGGTAGAAGAAGAAATGGGGAAGAGTTTGATGAGTCCAAATTCCAATTTTTGGCGAATGATGCGACAATCGATCTCAATGTGTTTGAAGTGTTTGTGAAAGGTTGGATTATGAGCTAAATAGATGTCATATTTGTTGTCGCAATATAGGTAAGTATGTCTTGGACAAACAATGTGAAGATCCTAGAAAATGCAATGCAACCATTGCACTACACAAGTGAGACTAGAGAGAGTTTGATATCCTGGTTGTGAATTGGAACGTGAAATAGATTTCATCTTCTTTGAATTCCATGAGATGAGAGACATACCAAGAATGATGGCAAATTCTGTAACATATCTTCTTGTGGAGAGGCAAGTAGCCCAATTACTATCTACAAAACCAGTGAGAGTTAAATCAGTACTAGGGAGAAAATGTCAAAATAGTCGACACCTTCAAGTTGCATTTAGCCCTTAGTTACAAGTCTAGCTTTGTACATGTCAATAGAATCATCTGATAGATATTTAACTTATGAAAACCCATTTTCTATGTTTACTAGTTTTTTTATGAGTTTTGAAAAGAAAGAAGCATGAAATGAACTGAAGGTTCTGAGTTTGTAATTGTACATGTCAAAAAGTATAGGTGTGTTTGTTCCTCCTGCAAGGGCAGGGGAACTCCGAGGCCTTAGTAGGTTTATAACTATTTGGGGGCGATTATGGCTTGCCCACGACGGAGAGAAGCCCTGTACACTGGTGTTTGGTGGAGATTTTAGGAGTCATGCTCATGTGAGGTGAGAGGCTCTGTTGATGGATGATGTGCTTGTTGTAAGTATATACGGGGTACGATCAATATGTGTTATGATTTGGCTAAGCGCTATGTTTAGGTTGTAATGATTTCCTTTCTCCCTTTAGAGAAATGGTATTTATATAGGCCTTTTGAGCCTAGGGTTCTCTTGGGAAAGATCACTGCGCACTCGGTCAATGGTGGACCATTGAATCCCTATTTCCAAAGAGGTCATAGGCCAGTTAATGACCATGACTTCTCTCTTGCCCAAAAATGCCTTTTCCCATGTTTCTCACAATTGGCAATATCAAGATCTTAGGGGCAAGGCAGTACCTTCCCTTGGGCGATATGTTAGTGTCACCCTAGGAGAGTCCCCTGACAAATATAAAACTACATAGTCCCTCAAGTACGAAACCTTTAAACCTAAGCGAAGTATTTTAGATAGAGTCTCAGAAGGTTATCCCGAAGACCTAGATCTTTTAAGGATACATTTAGGTGAAGCTTTTCTCATCTTAAGAGGTCTAAGTCCCTCATGTGAAATTAAGCATAGCTCGGATGATGAGACTATAAGTCCCTCATAAAATTCTATTCTACGGGGGACAAATGTTAAACTAGATGTTGGACTAGATGTTGGAATAACTTGTCCAACTTCTTGAACCAGGATGAAGAAATATGACAACAATAAAACAATATAGAAAACAGTAAAATAACAGAAGAGATTGGTAACCCATTTCGGGGAAATCACACATACGTCTTGAGGGGCACTATACCCAAGAAAGTAAATTCACTACTTCGAATTAGAACAATCAGTCTTATAAGAACCTTCAACCCCTATGAAAGTTTATGTCTCTCCCTAATCCTAGTGACTTTCTATTTAGGACTCCTCCTGAATATGAGAACCCACTCACTTTATTCAATCACTAAACTATAGTGATCAACCTCAATAACAAGTCTATTGATTGTTGAAATTACAACTCAACTAAGACAAACCAACTATGCCAAGTTATTGAAACACAGTTGTGTACAATAATAGATTCAATACTAATCCATTTGTGGAATTAGCGTGGAATACAAGTAACAAAAACTTAAACCTTAGACACAAAGAACATAGTTCTTACGTACAAATCCCTACTAAACCATGAGAATAGTCTCCTTATATAACAATGTCTTCTGAACTTTTTCACCTTGTAGATCTGCATTTAATTCGTCCAGAATAATAGTTGAAAAAATTGGATATGATTTGCTCCATAAATCTCTCCAACAAAAGATATGATTTATTCTAATTCAAATTCAAATTTAAATCACATTTAAATATGATTTGAACATCTCTAATTGTCAAACAATTATGACACCATAATGACCACAATTAGTGTTACAACACATGTATCGATCGAAATCACAAAAGTCTTTACACGACTGTGTGTTATTATTTGAAACACTGAATAACATAGTCTTGTGCTTAACAAATGTGGAGGCATTTACAATTAGAGCAACAGAACTTGAAGAAGTTACAAAGCTTTTTTGCAAGATTCATGAGAAGTCAAGTGTTCGAGGAGCCATAAAAATTTTTTTTTATGTTTATGTATTTCTGATTCTTTTTAACATATTTAAGTATATATTTTGGTATGTAGTATAGATTTTATAACTGCTCATATTACTTTTCTTATTCCATTAATTATTCAATAACTATCTGTCCTTAAACTATTAATATCTAAAAGAGTAAAACTATTAATATCGGTGAATTCTTATCTATCCACTTCAAAAAGTTGGGTAGAATTACCCATAGAGTAAATTAGACTATATTGCATTGAAAATCTACAAAATTTAAATCATTAAATAAATAATTAAGTATAATAAAATAATATGACATTAATAGATTGGTTGAAGATAGACTATTTAATTTTTTGTGATGGATAATGAAGTTGTCCCCATTAATATCTGACATAGTATGCATAATTTATGCTAGGTATGAATCCTCTTACTTGAGATGTCATGCAGCAACGCAAATCCAGGTTGCATGGTGATACTTAATTTTTTTTAATAATCGCTCATATTACTTTATTTAGAGGACATTTTTATACTTTGAGGATTTTCTTTTCTTAATACATGTTTTAGTCAATTAAAAACACTTCCATTAAATACTGGTTTATGTTTATTTGACGTGACATTTTTATTTATTTAAAATTTTATGTTTTATTTATTAAGCATTCAGATCTCTCTTTCTTCTCCCTTCTTCAAAGAGGAATGTTATACTTACACCATAAAAATGACACCGTATGTTTACACCATACAAAATACAACATGGCCCACATGTTTCTTTGTGTTAGAATAAAGAAAAAAAAATAAATCACTTAAAAAAAACAAAACCGTATTATTATACAGTAGGTGTTAGGTTTAGTGTAACAATATCAATTCCCTTCTTCAAAACCAAAACTTTAGCCGTCACAACACCTTGTTCTTCTCTTTCTTCCTTTCTCTTCGTCATCTCTTTTGTCACTCAGTCTCCAAATAGTTCTTTCTTCTTCATCTAATTACTTCATTCTTTATCAGTTCATCTCGAAAATGCATTATACTCATTTAATAGGTTCATCTCAAAATCACGTTTTACTCATCTAATGGGTTTGATACAAAAGTTATAAGGTTTTTGTTGATTTTTTCTAATTGAGTTTTTATAGACGTGGATCCTAAAAATATAATTGATTTTTCAGATATACGTTTTGAACCATTTGTTAACCCTTCATCGTCTCCTTCATCTTTAACCCCTTCAAGATTTTTCAAATTTGAGTTTTGAAGCATTTGGTTTGAGTCTGATGTTGAGGAGTCCATCGCTTCTGATTCTGTTCATGGATCCGTGGTAACTATTCTTTAACTTTTTATCTGCATTTATGTCTTCTACATGGTTTATGATTTGGATTATATGATGACAGATTTTTTTTTTTTGACAAAGTAATGTTGTCTTTTCTTTCATGAATTGTAACGTAAGGAAATTTTGGGACTTCAAAAAGGTGTCTCTTTTGTTTAAAAAGTTAAATGTAAAGGAAATATTGTTTCCACCTTGTATTGCCGAGTGATACAACATCACTTTCATGTTTGCACCATACATTTTGTTTTTGTGTTATTTTGTGTATTTATTATGATGTTCAATGGGAAGGCACGCTCCTTGAAGTGTGCTTGGTTAGTTATAGTTTGGAATTTTTGCACATGGTGTGTTGCTTCTTTAACTGTTTTTTAATGTTCGATTTGTTATAGTTTTCATTTTTTTGATACAACTTATATCAAAAGAAAGAATTTCATTTATTCAACGTTGTGGGCTTAATAATTTTTCAAGTGTGATGCGTTACAATGGGATTTATCTTGGTTATAAATCTAACATATTTTTGTTTACTGAATGCCTAATTGATGTTAGTGAAGCCATGTGCCATGAAGAGATGAAGAGATGCTATTGTAATGGTTTTGGAGTTGTTCGGATAACCAAGATATATAGCTGTGTTGTTACAATGTTGATGAAATCATTTGTGCTTTTGATTTGAACAATTATAACATTGAGGAAGGGTTGTTATTTATGGAAGTGATTGTCGTTCTTTTTCCAGCATCCCGATCTGCTCGTTCTGGTGGAAAATCATCAGGTTTGTCTGGTTGATTGTTGCGAACAGGGCCACCATGGTCGGGTCGGCGTTGGGCGACACAGGGATTGGCTGGAAGACAGACGGGCTGTCGAAGCGTTGGGCGGCGTTGAAGGCCGCATCTTCGGGTGAGGGAGAGGCAGTGCGCCCGTCCCTGGCGTCACCCTCCTCGACGAGAACAACCGCGTTGGGATCGTGATCACCATCGTTGGTGAAGGTGGTGAAAGCGGTCTCATGGACGTTGTCGTCAGTGCGTGGGCTGGCCATGATCGACGAAAATTGATGTATGTTTCGGTTCTTGGATTTCTGAGGAAGAAAGAACGGGGAAGCAATTGTTTACCACAGACGGTGCCACTGATCTTATCGGACCATAAAGTGATAAGCAGCTAGCAACACGTCGTGAACTCCTAGTTCGACGGTGGTGGAGAAGAGGAGGGGGTGTGCCTGCAAGACACTTCGATGTCAAAGTAAGTTTCAACAAGAGAGTAAAATCAAGTACAGAAAGCGTTAAAATTTAGAATACCTGACCCTCTAGCGAAAGACGGTATTTATAATGTGCCCTCAGCGCTGCGCCAACGGTTACTTACATTGGGTTAGATCGCTAGGCTCAATACGAATAACTGTCAGAGTCTACATGGCGTAGGGAAGACCAGCACGTGGTCTTCACCCTGGATCAACTGCCCCGCGAACTTCGGATGGGAGAGGACCGATTCTTTCGCTCGTGGGTAGTTGGCTGATGACGTGTCCCCGGGTGAGGGACACGTGGAGACCGTGGGGGAGACGCGTGAGCATTCCCTGTATAATTTGGTGAGTTCGGCCTTCGTTGGACCTTCCCCGACTGGGAGCTGGGTTGGGTCGTGCCCGACAGTGGAGCAGTCTCTGGTACAACCCAGAACATAAACAATTTTTATAGGACCAATCTCTAATGTTTTTTTAGTTAAAGGATCAAAGTAAAATATTAAATTAAATTAAGTAATTTTAAGACTAATTATATATTTTTTTTTTACAAAAACTTTAAGGAATTTATGGTCTTATATTTTTTTATTAATAATGTTTTATTTACCATTAAAAAATGGGGACAACTTCTCTACCCACCACAAAAAGTTGGGTAGTGTACCTTCAACCAATCAATCAATGTCATATCATTTTATTATATTTAATTATTTATTTAATAGTTTAAATTTTGTAGCTTTCCAATGCAATTTACTCTAATTTACTCTATGAGTAATTCTATCCAACTTTTTGAGGTGGGTAGATAATAATTCACCTTAAAAAAATTCTTTAATGCACTGACACTTCAATCAGAAACAAACAATCAAGCATCAAAATGTTGATATCAAATCCAATGACTTCTTTTTTATAAATAGATTCTTGAAATGTGTGTGTTTTGTTCACTATCTACGACAAAAACCGCATCTAATTTGCAATTAAACCTTAAAGTGAGATTAGTTGCAGATTAGATGCCACTCTATATTTCGAAGTTGAAGTATGGATTGGATGACTAATTACTCAGGCCAAAAGTGTCTAGAAAATTTATACTAGTATTTAGAATTTCACAGCTAAACCGAAATTAAATTTGTTCCGGACTGGGCCAACACCTGCCCCACCGTCGAGCAGGTCCAGCCCAATGTTGATAAGGCCCAATGAGGCTAACACAAATAGGTAACGCCGAGCACGTCTCTAGCATTGCAGAGCACACTCGTCGGTCACGGGGAAGCCACCACCGTCGTGCAGAAACTCATAGTCGGGGAGGGCTCTCCTCGACATCCACGTGCTCCTCCCCGCGATGACACGTTCTCTTGTAACCTCCCACTCCCGAAGGAATCGGCCTGCCTTACTTCCGGAGATCTCGGGACCATTACCCCAGGGCGAAGACCACGTGCTGGTCTTCACTACTCCACGTAAGCCCTGGCAGTTGCTTAGATTGGGCCTTGCTATCCAACCCAGTGCAAGTAACCGTTGGCCCCGCGCTGGGGGCTCACTATAAATACCCTCTCACTTGAGAGGGTCAGATTACATTACATTCTAACTCTCACACCTGCTTTCTGTATTTGCCTTTTTCTCTGACCTTTTCTTACTTGAGCGTCGGAGTACCTTGCAGGTACACCCCCTCCTCCTCCTCCATTCCAGCATTCTAGACGAAGTCTCTAGCCCACTTCAAGGTTCTGATCAACCAGTAATTTCAGTGGCGCCGTCTGTAGGAACTCTTGTTCTCCCCATCTTTCTTTCCCCGGAAACCAAAGATCAAAGCAGATTTCCAAAATTCTGATCGTGGCCAGCCGTGACAACGCCAGCGATGCTCGCAGCACTGTCATCCTCCCCGTTAGCAAGATGGACAAGGATGGAGCATTTCCTCTTCTCGAGGACCACGTCCCCCTCCAAAGGGACGGAGTCGTTACGTCCCCTTCTCCAAATCGCGATGATAAGGAGGACCGGCGACCAGACCACAACAAAAAAAAACAGAGATTCTTGAGGAAGCACCCGAGGATCTCCAGCTCATCCCAGTGTCGCCCAACGCCGACCCGGCCATGGCTGCCCTGGTCCAAGCTCTTAACAAGAACTTCCAAAATACGAGGGTTGGAACAAAAGAAGTCCATCACTCGAGATCTCCCTCTCCCGGGCATACATCCAGTACGAGGAGAAAGAGGCAGCCAGTAATGCTCGGAATTCGAGGCATCAAGAAAATGCCAAGGCTTCTAGGCATGATGACCAACCCGCGCCCCGCCAAGGAGCAGAGGAAGAAATGAGGAGAAGCCCGACTAACAGGGGAGGGCTCCTCGACATCAACTGACAGTGCAGAGCCTTCTGGTCCTCTGCCCCCATTCCATTCAGAGATTTCGAGGTTATCCTCCTCGGCAATGACCCGAACAAAGCAGAGATGACCTCACCAGCCTCCCCAACGAGTATAGTGCACAAACAAACAGTTCCCTGGAAACACACAAGCCGAGCAAGAATATGTTCCCCGCGAACACCTCAAACGAGGAAAGCATTCTTCCTTCTGCTCCTCAACCAAGGAAGGCTGGTCAGCTGACACCACAGATCAGCAGGACCACCGCTGCCCTCCTTCACATTTCTGCCCGTCACGCGCGGGCAACCACCCAGGAACGATCGAAATGCTCATGCCCGTAACTACGCCCCTGCCCGAGCGGGTCTACCCATTACAGCGACTAGTTCCTGGCAATTGAGGACAAAGGAAAGCATTTTTCCTTCTGCCCCTCAGCCGAGGAAGGCTGGTCAGCTCACACCCAGGATCAGCAGGACCACTGCTGCCCTCCTTCACATCTCTGCTCTTTACGCATGGGCAGCCAAAGTCATACGACAAAACGTCAAAGTCAGCAGTCTCGTCTTGAGGAGAAATCACAAATTCACGCGAGGGCAAGCTGACCGCAAACTGGGAAGGGTCGTACAGGGTCAAATCAAAAACAGGCACCGACGCCTACTTCCTCGAACAACTGGACGAAAAACCGTTTGCTCAACCATGGAATGCTGAAAGACTCAAATAATATTACAGTTAGGACCAACAACCAGACAGGACTAACTGCCGACAAACTTCCCCCACAAAGAAGAAGTTGCTCGGCCACAGGAGCGTGCCCTGGTGCAAGCACAATCCTAAACTTATTCAACGAAGGCCAGTTTCTGCTCATGGAACGAGCAGACTCTGTGCCCAACGGGGATACCTCAATCGAGCTCCATCGTTGTCGTACCAGCATGGCAGGACACTCAGCTCGCGATGGGAAAAGTCCAAGCCCGGTGGGATCAGGACCTCGACCGAGATCCTAGTCCCGCACATCAGAAACTACTTTCGCCTCCTCGACAAGTTCCCTAGACTGTCGAGCATCAAAACGATTCGAGCATAAAACGTCCCTTGCGCGGGGCACGTCCTCACCAAGTATGGTTGACGCAAAATGTCCCTTCTACGGGGCAAGTCCTCACCAAGTCTGGTCGACACAAAATGTCCCTTCCGCGGGGCAAGTCCTCACCAAGTCTGGTCGACGCAAAACGTCCCTTCCGCAGGGCACGTCCTCCCCTAGCCAGGTCGACACAAACGTCCCTTCCGCGGGGCACGTCCTCACCAAGTCTGGTCGACTCAAAACGTCCCTTCCGCGGGGCACGTCCTCACCAAGCCTGGTCGACACGAACGTCCATTCCACGAGGCACGTCCTCACCAAGTCTGGTCGACGCAAAATGTCCCTTCCGCGGAGCACGTCCTCACCAAACCTGGTCGACACAAACGTCCTTTCCGCAGGGCGAGTCCTCATAAGCGACCAGCTGTCGACCATACTTACCATAGACAAGCAAAAAGAATGGCCCCGAACATTTTCGTTCGAAAATAACGAGCTCAAAAAGCTTCCCTGCAGTGCAACTCTCGCCCCTCGGTAGAGAGCGAACCGGTACGGTGAAAACAGCGGCGCGCGGTGGTGCATGGCGGTGGAGCAGCAGCGGTGAAGAGAAGAGAAGATCGGAGCGAAAAAGGTGGGAACGTGCAAATGGCACGAACTCAAAACCCTTTTATAGGCCCCTCACGGGACTCGAGGAGTCCCTAGGCTTTTGAGTACTTTAGGCCTAGCCGCCCCTAGGCGCTAATGATAGGACGACACGTGGCACGCGTGTTCCCGCGTTAACCCTTTCGTCTGCCTTGGTCCTCGGACTCACAACCCCTGATCTCCCCGTGGCGCCGACCAACGGCGACATCCCGATTCGAACAGGATAATCAAATTTCCTACCTGTCTGGCATCCCATGGCCGTGTCTTCCGCGTTGCCATATGCTCGCCGAGACGGGGACATCCCCAATCTGTACGTATCCCTAGTCAACGGTCGACTGCACGGCTTAGAGTATATTATGCCCGCTGACACGGGGACAACTCCTCCGTCTCAGAGGCCGACCCTTAAGTCATTACTCCGACACCTCGGAGCAACGACTTGGGGGGTTCCTGTTCCGGACTGGGCCAACACCTGCCCCACCGTCGAGCAGGTCCAGCCCAATACTGATAAGGCCCAATGGGGCCAACACAAATAGGTAACGCCGAGCACGTCTCCAGCATTGCCGAGCACACTCGTCGGTCACGGGGAAGCCACCACCGTCGTGCAGAAACTCAGAGTCGGGGAGGGCTCTCCTCGACATCCACGTGCTCCTCCCCGCGATGACACGTTCTCTTGTAACCTCCCACTCCCGAAGGAATCGGTGTGCCCTACTTCCGGAGATCTCGGGACCGTTACCCCAGGGCGAAGACCACGTGTTGGTCTTCACTACGCCACATAAGCCCTGACAGTTGCTTGGATTGGGCCTTGCTATCCTGCCCAGTGCAAGTAACCGTTGGCCCCGCGCTGGGGGCTCACTATAAATACCCTCTCACTTGAGAGGGCCAGGTTACATTACATTCTAACTCTCACACCTGTTTTCTGTACTTGCCCTTTTCTCTGACCTTTTCTTACTTGAGCGTCGGAGTACCTTGCAGGTACACCCCATCCTCTTCCTCCATTCCAGCATCGTAGACGAAGTCTCTAGCCCACTTCAAGGTTCTGATCAACCGGTAATTTCAAAATCGATTTAGTTAAATCGTAGCATAATATAGGTCTTAAAATTAGACTGCTCCTATATTATCCCAACAATATCATAGGAAATATCAAACTAAATAAGACTAGTTAAGTTTTTTATATTATTTTTATTCAAGGCATTGAGGGTGAGAATGTATCATTCATTAACAATTGACGAGGATGTCTCCAAGGCATTTAAGCATTACAAAATGATTGGGACACAATTTACACAATTTATACCAAAAAACAGTTTTCTCGAACCTGTAGTTGGTTACACTAAACCTATAACCGATTACAACTGCTATAAAAATAATTCTTTCAGCGGTAACCGGTCAACATAACCGGTTACACCTACGATACAACTTCAATTTCTTCAGCTCAAAGATAATTTATGCCTTAATGTAACCAATTACACCCTGTGTTAATCGGTTTCAACACATGAATTATCAAATTTCATTTAATAGTGAAAGCAATACCTCAGACAACATATGAAATGATTTTCCTCCCAAATTATTCTTTGAAATGATTCTCTTTAATGATAATAAAAACAATACAAGTAGTAACTCATACAAAAACCACATAGGAAATTTTGACCGGTACTAAACACGTTCCGGTTTTATTGACTTTGGCATTCAAATAACTTCAGACGAATGCATTCAAATACTCGTCGACAGTAGTATATTTCACCTCAGGATAAAGCTCAGTAACTTCCACTCCAAAAGAAGATTCAATCTCAAAATTTGTACAATCACCCTTTACAAACATTGAATGACCTAAAGCCAACATCAAATTTGCAGGAAAAGGAGATTCTGTACAGAAAAAATAAACATTCATGTTAATGGATTAAGTTATCTAGAATAATATTTATTGAAAAAATGAATATATTCATATACAAACCTTGGATAAGCTTAAGAATTTGTTCTTCTGGAACATAGATTTTCTCAAGGGTACTCTTTATCTTATTCTCCCAAATGGAAACAAGCTCGTTGAAAGTGAGAACGTTGCCACGAGGTCTAAAGTATACAGTTTTGTTCAAAGTTCTTGGGTCATCCACTGTTTTAATGGTAAAAGTTCCAATATCTTCCTCATTCACATATATTGCTGTACAACATAAGCCAATTATATTTTCAGAACCAATTCTGGCGGCTACATACGTGTAATCAAACATAGACTAATCATCGATGTTTACCTGCGACGTTTCCGTCTCCGAGAATGATCACTTTGTCTCTTGGAGGAGCTGTGACATTTTGTTGAACTAATGTTGGGAGGAAGTATCCGGCGAAGGCGTTGGAGCAGACATAAGTGTAAGGAATTCCGGAGGCTTCAACGGCTCTTCGGATTTTTACTTTTTGGTCATAGAAGCCGGTTACAGGCTGAACCGCGTGGTGACGATCAACGTCCATCCCGAATTCAGATGGAAAAAACCTCTGATAATAATATGATGAACAATGTTTGGGGTAAGTATTTTTGGTGCATCAAAAAAGCATAACTCGAGTTTTATATATAAGTACCTTGATGTTTCCTGCTTCTTTTATGGCTGCTATGAGCTTAACTTGATCATTGATTTGTAATCCACCAAGTGCAGAGATAACAACATCAACTTGCTTAACTGCCTTAACAAGACTTTCATGATCAGCTAGATCACCCTAACGAATCAAAAAGAGAAATACACATGAGAATAATTTTACTTGAGTTTTGAAATGATTATGTAAACATATATGAAAAAAATTGAAAGAGACATACATAAACCAAAGTAACTCCAGAGCTTTTGAAGCTGTCAATAAGCTTTGATTTTTCAGGATGAGAAACTGTGCTCTCTCTGACTAAAGCAGACGTGGGGTGTCCTGCTTTTGCACTTGCTTCAACTATGAATTTTCCTATGTAACCTGTTCCTCCAAGGACTAGGATTTTGCTCTTCTGTGCCATGATCCTTACTAAAGATTAAAATTTTGAAGTAGAAATTAAAAGTACTTGTGAGATTGTGATTAACTTAATTGTGGCTGTGTAGAACAAAGGGATTGAGTGTGCTATTTGTAGGAGAACATCATTCCCAAATGGACATAAATGTCCTTAGTCAATGGTCATTGGTTTGGTTCAATATTGTATGCCACAAATTCGCCACTTCAAAGAATTCAATGACTTTTATTAAGTTGATGTAACATGTGAACTCCTTGAAGTAGTTGGGTTTTTGAGTAACACATAGTTAGAATAAAATTTGATCTGCTTTCTGCCTTTCACATCATTTTGTATAGGCAATGTTTGACGGATGCGGGGAAGGATTATGTAAGTTTAGCTCAGGTAATTTTTAATATCTTTTGTAAAATATTAAATAAAGTAAAAAAAAAAGAAGATAAAATAAGAAGAGAGAGAGAGTTGTAGGTGAGAGAAAAAGAGAAAGGTAGTGAAATCTAACTCGGTGGATGAATCATATTAAAGGTAACGAAACATAATCCGGTGGATGAATCATTGATTTAAACTTTCTAAGAAGTGACTTGTTTTTCATATCATTTTCATTTATTCTACGTTTTGACTTAAATATAAATAAAATAATAAGATCGATATATGACTGACATCTCAAATTTAATGTGCAGGTTGGAGGTAAAGTGTAATATATTCTAGGTGATTTTAATTTTGACATTTGTAGCGGATAAGGGGTGTGGGCTGTTGAAAATTGTGGGAGTGGAGGCATAAGTGAGATTCAGTAACGTAATGATGTTTCTGTTTCATATCAATCTAATTGACATTTCCCACTTAGATTGAATTTTTATTTGGTTCCATCTAAATGATCATGTTATGATCCAATTAGATTGCACCCTAATGTTTCAAAAGTGGTGACGCAGTTAGGGTGTGGCTACTCAGCGACCTTCTATCAAGATGCCTCTAACCATTATGCTTTGTATTGAGGCCTGTTTGCAACATTGAGGTCTAAAATATTTTAGACTAAATAATTTTAGGGTGGATCATAGAGGTCTATTTAAGCAGCAATCCATAGTTAAGAGTTTTTTATTTTCTCAGAATGGATGACCTTCATTTTAAAAGAAAAGCTCAAAGCACTTAAGGGTAACCTTAAGAGTTGGAGTAAGGAGGTGTTTACGAATTTGGTTTTATTTGCTGCGCTATTTTTAGCAATCTTTTGTGTGTGTGTTGAGTGATTGCATGCGTAATTCTGGGAGTAAAATTATGTTGGAGTGATATTATTTGGAAGCAATTTGTTTGTGAAGAATAGGGTTGGCTATTTTCATGCATAAAGATTTGGAGAATAATTAGTTTTAATTATTAATTAAAACTAAGATCTGCTAATGCCCAAGCCCAATGTAAGGAATGTTTATGGGAATATTATGTTATCCTATGTGGTGTTGTTTTATAGGTTTCAAGAAGAATATTGAAGAATAATGACTTTCTAATTATGGAGATAAATTAGGAAGGATTTGATTGAAAACCTATTATGTAGCAGAAGTTCCTGTTGATTTGTAGCAGCTGTTATGCTGTGTTTTGAAGCCCAAATCCAGTTGGGAATAAGTTATAAATAGAATGCTTGTAACTTAGAAAAAACACGGGTCCAAGATGTAGATCATTAGGGTTTGTGTGAAATTGTGAGCCACTCTGGTATTGTTCTGTGCTTAGAGTTTGACTGTTTAGTTGAGTTGTATTTGTCAATCATCTATGAGCTTTTATGCAATGATGATTGTGTTTCTTTGAAGTGTGTCTTCTACTTTTCTATGATTGAAGAGTTGTTGGAAATCAAGTTGTTGATGCAGTGGCTGAGGTGTTGACTGCTAGACATCATTGCGATGATTGGAAGTGAGATGAAGTCTCTTATCTAGGGTGGACTTAGGTAGAAGGGTCATTGGGTAGTTATTAAGTGAGTAGATCGTCAACGGGTGTGTTGGTTGTAGGGTCTATGAATTGATACTGCTAATAGTAGACTTCCTTCCTAGCTTGGTATGCCCCCAGATTTAGGTTGTTAGACCGAACTGGGTGAACAATTCTCTGTGTTTATTGTTTTTAAGTGCTGTTAATTTATTGCCTTGTTCATATAGCCGATATTGATGTTGTGACATCTCACGTAACATCACATATCTGATACCAGAATTTCAATTGGTATCAGAGCAGGCATCCTGTTCTATTTTCTGGGTGAGATCCTAGGGAAGATACTTTCTGGTTATGGGCAAGGTAGGTGGTATCTACGGAAAAGTTGTTTAAACTTGGAGAAGTTCATATTGTTGTTTGAATGATCCCTAGAAGTGAAGGATGGACTGTTCATGACAGGGTGTGTGTTGGACCTGTCTGTTATCAGACTTGTAGCGTTGGTGGTGAGCTGCTGTGTGGTTTGATTTATTTTCAAACCTATGTTGACCTATTGCACATCGAGTGTCGTGTTTGTGCAAAGGTTATTATGTTTTGCCTGAAGGTTGTAGAGGAGTTTTCTGGTGTGTGTTCCACTGCATATATATATATATATATATATATATATATATATATATCTGATGGAAAACTCCTGGTGGTTTTGTGTGTTGAGGCTGCAACACTCTGTTCTCCTCTTAAGGTGTATCACATGAGGATATCTTCAACTAGCTTGTTAGAGTTGCCAAAGATACTTGAGGTTCATCCCAAGTCCACTCATAAAGGAACTTTTATATGAGTCTGTTGAAAAGAGATCTGAAGAAAATTAGAAGCAATTTATTCTTGCTTCCAACCCTACAAGACCAATCTCTGGGCTTTGATTAAGGATCTCTTGGTGTGTTTCTTGAGAAGGGAACTAATGTCCTACCCGATGTTGGAACATAAAACCAGCAGATTGTGCAGAATCTTGTTGGATAAAGATATGGCATAACAGATGCTTGGGGGCTAAACAAATGTGTATTGATCACATTTGTTTGAAACTTACTCCTGGCTTAGAAGAGGAGGCATCTGGGTTGGGTGTCTAAGAAGTTTCTATCAAGAAACATGTCTTAGATAAGTGTGTTGGTCAAGAGATGATCAACATATTGTCACTCATTAGATTAGTGTATTTCTGATCCAGGTGAGTAGGAGTACAAAGGCTGTTTTTTTAGAGGTCAAGCTCAAATGTCAAGGACATTCTCTTTAAAATCTGGAAGTTCCTTCTAATCAAATGAGCCAGATGTATGGAATCTTGTTTATGGCCATGGAGCAGATTCTGTTTGAAAGGAGTTATATGTGTGTACCAACCACAGAATGTGCAGCTATTGGAGGGGAGAATGAATAGTTCCCTTAGGAGTTCTTAGGAGGGAGAGTCCTTAATATGATGCTGGAAGAACTCGAAGAAATGTCAGCATAATTTCTTGACAGCTTTGTATTGAGAATTTATTTTTCTCATTATTTCTGGTGGTGTTTCTCAAAAACAGGATGGAGGTTGTTTACTCAAACTTGATATCAATATCAAGTCTATGAGAGCATGAAATTCTTGTTCTAGTGGAAGAGAAATTCAAAGGGTTGTGCACAAAGGAGATGTATTAACCTAACTAGTTGACTGGTGTCTTCATAGTTGGAATGTCATCCAAACCATCTAGGATGAGCATTTCAGATTTGTGTTTGGAGCAAGGAGGAGTTGGTGTTTTGGGACCAAAGGATCATGGTTCCCTGGTATCTGCATGAGAAGTTTCTTCTTAAGCTGGAGTTCAGTTATGTGGTGTCCTCACATAATGGAACATTTTTTTGCAAGGATTGAAGGGCATCCTTGTAGGTTGAAGTGTTGGGAGAAGCATATTTTTCTGACCAGTCAATGTTTTGGGTATGCTCCAGAAACCTGTTAGAGGGAATCTCCTCTTTAGGTACAGAAGGATGGCATCCAACATCTCAAAGTCAGACAGGAGGGTTGAACTTTAGAAGTTTGAGAATAAGATTCTTGAGATGTAGAGTATGCAGGTTCCTGCATGTGTGTATCATCTGGTTTTGAAGGTTGATCAGCTACTGATGGTTGATCCTCTTATGTCCCTTGCAAGAGAGGTGTGTAGATTACTATGGTTGCTGTCTCCAAAGCCATAATAAATGTTTAAATCCATGTGATTTAGACTGATGTCGGAACTGATGTTGAAACATCATTTCAGTTCTTTGCTTCCTCAGCCAAGGAAGTTTGTTTAGCTCTGGGTGGAGTGAAAGGTTAAGACACTGACCTAATCTAGAATGATTATGTGGTGTGAATGGTTGTCATGATGGTTTGTCATGAAGAAGTATCAACAGATGCCTGATGTGTGCGAAAGAAGAATGTCAGACCTAATGTCCTACCTTGTGTGAGAAGGTAGTCTTATCTGACTAATGATAAATACTTTGACGGGAGCTAAGTATTTGTCTGATGTGAGTATGCAAGTCTGCAGTCTGAACTCTTTGCTTTAGAGAGGGTATGCTAGTTTATTTCTCTCTATGGTGTTCAAGTGTTTATGTTAACCTGAATAAGTTGCTCTGGCTGTGTTTTATTGGGAGCTTCTTGAAGGACTTCTATGTGCAATGAGTCCTTTGAATGGTGATGGGAAGCGATTTGGGACATCATGTTTGTTGATGGTTATATTTGGAAGATGATTGAGATTGTGCACTTGGACTTTGATGCTCAAGCATTTTTGTCAGAAGAGGTGTTTCTGACTATGTGGATTAGAATGTGGAGATTTTGATCTTGTTTTGAGTAGTATGTTCTGGCAAAGCATGACTACTATTTTTGAAGACCTCACTAGTATCAACAACTACTAGTGGATGTAATGGCAGAGGAAGTGTGTCAGATGAGGTGATTTGATCATAAAATTTTTTTAAGAGCTGTTCTTTCTTCTGCTGCAAGTATTTCTTGAAGAGATTGAATCTCAGTAAAGCTTTTAAGTAAGCTGAGAATTCGTGGAGTTTGTGAGCAGTGTCAAACCAGTCAGGAAAATTGGATGTGTTCTCTAGGAGTGAGAGTACAGTATGTGAATGTGCTCAACAAGTGTGTGAAGATCTGGTGCTCAAATGTTCATCTCCATCTAGAGCATTGGTTATCCATGACATGGGGAGTACTTGTCTATGGATTTTGCTGCAAAGGTGCATATATTGTGAAGCTTGCATGCTGATCAAGCTTGTGGAGATTGGTTGCCTCTTATGAGGATATAATGTCAGATAACATGCTATGACATTAGGCTGCTGGATGGTTTCTGGATGAGAGGGATCAATGGTGATTTTGGTCTCAATCCAAGAGTTTGTTGGTTGTAGTACAAGGATGTGATCCTGGTACTTTCTTACTATATGATCATAAAGGTGTCATGGGATATCATTGGTGATTTTGTGGTGTTTCTTGTTGAAGGAGCAACTTCTGTCAGTTAAATGTACTAGTGTTGTTTGAGGATCAAGCATTAAGTGAATGCGTTTAACAGGTGTGTTGAACAGAGGGTGCGCTCTTGAAGACATGAAGATGAGTCTTATGTTTTCCATTCATTTAAGGTGTTCATCTTGCAAATGAGCACTGGTTATCTTAGATAGGGAGAGTTGAACTTTTGTTTATCAAGATTGTTTGTGGCTCTGGTGAGGGTGTTATGTCAGACAAGATGTCGTGACAGTGTGTTACTGGTGAAGTTCATGGTGGACATGACAGTTTAGACCTGGTGTGTCAATGGATTGAACCAGAAAAGTACATTTACCCCAATGGTTGTCAATTTTTGGCCAAAAAGGGGGAGAGAAGTAAGTTTGTTCAGCTATTAGGTCTGGATGAGTCAGAGTTTGCCTTTGGAACTTTTTGTGCTTGATCTGTATTAATGTACTCTCTTCTCTATGGATTTGTTATGAATGTTGCTTATTTGTTCTGGTTGTTATGGAAGTTTCCAAGTGGAGTTTGCCTAATTATGGCTAAAAAAGGGGAGAGTAGTGTGGCTTAGTAATGTTGGCATAGTAATGATATGTGTGCAATATGTGTGCATTGGACTTTCTGGGTTAAGATGTGGTTGTCTGGTGTGTGTTGTTTCTGCTGCAGGGATCTCTGATATGTTTTGTGATCATAAATTGTTTTAGCCAAAATTTGCCAAAGGGGGAGATTGTTGGTTCTGAATTGGCAGCAATTTTGGTAAAACAATGTGGTACATCAAGATGTCTTGCTTGATGTATTGACATGTGATTCTAACATTCTGCAGATGGTGTGTTTTTAGTATTGCAGGATTTGTGCATGATGTCAAACACGATGTTCTGACATCAGTAGACAGAACTTCCAGTTCAGATTTTTAGGTTATATTTGCTGCGCTATTTTTAGCAATCTTTTGTGTGTGTGTTGAGTGATTGCATGCGTAATTCTGGGAGTAAAATTATGTTGGAGTGATATTATTTGGAAGCAATATGTTTGTGAAGAATAGGGTTGACTATTTTCGTGCATAAAGATTTGGAGAATAATTAGTTTTAGTTATTAATTAAAACTAAGATCTGCTAATGCCCAAGTCCAATGTAAGGAATGTTTCTGGGAATATTATGGTATTCTATGTGGTGCTGTTTTATAGGTTTCAAGAAGAATATTGAAGAATAATGACTTTCTAAAGTTCCTGCTGATTTGTAGCAGCTGTTATGTTGTGTTTTGAAGCCTAAATCCAGTTGGGAATAAGTTATAAATAGAATGCTTGTAACCTAGAAAAAACACGGGTCCAAGATGTAGATCATTAGGGTTTGTGTGAAATTGTGAGCCACTATGGTACTATTCTGTGCTTAGAGTTGGACTGTTTAGTTGAGTTGTATTTGTCAATCATCTATGAGCTTTTAAGCAATGATGATTGTGTTTCTTTGAAGTGTGTCTTCTACTTTTCTGTGATTGAAGAGTTGTTGGAAATCAAGCTGTTGATGCAGTGGCTGAGGTGTTGACTGCTAGACATCATTGCGATGATTGGAAGTGAGATGGAGTCTCTTATCTAGGGTGGACTTAAGTAGAAGGGTCATTGGGTAGTTATTAAGTGAGTAGATCGTCAATGGGTGTGTTGGCTGTAGGGTCTATGATTTGATACTACTAATAGTGAACTTCCTTCTTGGCTTGGTATGCCCTCAGATGTAGGTTGTTAGACCGAACTGGGTGAACAATTCTCTGTGTTTATTGTTTTTAAGTGCTGTTACTTTATTGCCTTGTTCATATAACAGATATTGATGTTGTGACATCTCATGTAACATCACATATCTGATATCAGAATTTCAATATTATCTTTATATTCTATTTTATATTAATTATTATAAAATAATACTTGTATAATAAAATTAATTAATTTTTTTCTGTTTTATTATAAATTTTTATTATAAATTAATTTTTATGTTTTATTCTCTTTTATAATAAAATAAATAATATTCTATTTTATTATAAATTAATTTTTCTGTATAATAAAATAAAATAATATAAATTTTTATTCCGTTTTATTATATATGTTTAATAAAATAAATTTTTTTTTGCTTAATAAAAAAAGTATAAAAAAATGAAAAAATTTTAATTATTTATTCTGTTTAATAAAAAAAAAGTTAAAAAAACGAAAAAAATTAATTTTTTATTCCATTTCATTAAAAAAAGTAAACAAAATAAAATACATTTGTCTTTTTATTCTGTTTTATATTATTTATTATAAAAATATAAAAAATATAATTTACTTTATAAAATTAATTAATGATATCTAAAAACAAAATAATGTAAAATTTTATTCTATTTTATTAAGAAAAACTATTACAATATTATCTAAAAACTCTAACATTTAAACAACTAAAACTAAAACTCTAACATACATAAACTATTATATCTAAAATTAAAACTCAAACCTAAACTATTATATTTAAAAACTCTAATATACATAAATAACTAAAACTCTACTATAATTCTCATAAATAATATGTGAAAAAAATTTATGACAACATAGAAAATTATACTAACAACAACAAAACCAGAATAATTCAATATTAGTAAAAAAATTTGAAAATAAAATGTGTACCTTATAGTACAAAATAGATACCGGAGTAAAGAAGATTGCAATGTTTTTGGTTGAGAGAATGTGTTTGTCTGATAAAATTATTGATGAAGAAGAAGAATGAGAGAATGTGATAAAATTTTTGATGAAAAAGAAGAATGAGTGACTCTGTTTGTGTGTGATAAAAAATAAAACTGATGCGTGTTTGGTGAAAGGAAACTGAACATAATACATATATGTTGCCTCTTATGACTATTGTGAGTCGTTTGGAAATTGTGCCTGTAGATTGCTTGGTGTAATTTACACCGCAGCGTTGCTGGATGAAAATCACGTTGCAACTTTGTTGACGTTGCTGAGTGATAAACACCTCGCAACGTTTCTGACACGTGACTGCCATCCTCTACTCTGAATTGACATGCCATAACGTTTTAAAATTTGAAACTTGAAAACAAATTTGCGAGGTGTTTTGCACGCGTCAAACTTTGTTATAAAAATAATTGCGAGGTGAATTATTTAATAAATCTTAATTTTTTTTATTAGATAAATTTTTTTGCATACAAAGGTAAAGTTTACCCATCAAAATTATCCAACAAATTTGAGTTTTTCTTGGAGTGACACCTCAATCAGGATTTTAGATGTTTTGGTTGTGTCGGCATGTTTATTTAGCTTTATCAAAGAGACAATTGAGTTTTTAGTATAAAATATAATTAAAAAAGCGCAAGTTGCCCACTTACACATTTAAATAAATAAAAATTAAATCACAAATATATATTTTTTGAACACGAAGTCAATTTCAGAGTGCTAGACACGTTGTAATAGATGTTCATTATTTATTAAATACACGACAAAGCAAACATTACAAAGTAAAATCTGAAATGATTCTCTTGACGATAACATAAACAATACAAACAAGTAATAACTAACACAAGAAAAAAACTTAGATAAACACAAACCTAACACAAAAATAACATACAAAATTTTGACCAGTTATAAAAATGTTCCGGTTTTATTGACTTTGGCAAACATGTACCATATTTCGGAGACCTCATACGAATGCATTCAAATACTCATCGACAGTAGTATATTTCACCTCAGGATAAAGCTCTGTAACTTCCACTCCAAAAGAAGATTCAATTTCAAAATTTGCACAATCACCCTTTACTAGCAACGAATAACCTAATGCCAACATAAAATTTGCAGGAAAAGGAGTTTCTGCACAGAAAAAATAAACATTCATGTCATGTATGTAGCCACGACACTTTGGAAAAAAAGTGTATGTGTTTGTGTCGGAGTATTGAAAATGAATATTCATATACAAACCTTGAATACTCTTAAGAATTTGATTTTCTGGAACATAAATTTTCTCAAGGGTACTCTTGATCTTACTCTCCCATATGGAGACAAGCTCGTTGAAAGTCACAACGTTGCCACGAGGTCTAAAGTATACAATTTTGTTCAAAGTTCTTGGATCATCCACTATTTTTATGGTAAAAGTTCCAATATCTTCTTCCTTCACGTATACTCCTGTACAACATGAGCCAATTATGTTTTGAGAATCAATTCTAGCTGCTACAAACGTGTAATCAAACATAGTCAAAAACATCGATGTTTACCTGCGACGTTTCCGTCTCCAAGAATGGTCACTTTGTCTCTGGGAGGAGCTGTGATATTTTGTTGAACTAATGTTGGGAGGAAGTATCCGGCGAAGGCGTTGGAGCAGACATAAGTGTAAGGAATTCCGGAGGCTTCAATGGCTCTTCGGATTTTTGCTTTTTGGTCATAGAAGCCGGTTACAGGCTGAACCGCGTGGTGACGATCAACGTCCATCCCGAATTCAGATGGGAGAAACCTCTGGTGAATAGTATTTAGTGTAAGTATTTGTATGGTGCGTCAAAAAAAGTATACTGTTTTATATATAGGTACCTTGATGTTTCCTGCTTCTTTTATGGCGGCTATGAGCTTAACTTGATCATTGATTTGTTCTCCACCAAGCGTAGAGATAACAACATCAACTTGCTTAACTGCCTTGACAAGACTTTCATGATCAGCTAGATCACCCTATAGAATCAAAAAGAGAAATAGGTATCAGAATATTTACATGAGTTTTGAAATAATTATGTAAACATATATGAAAAAAAAAAATTAATGGGGGTTGAAATTGAAAGAGACATACATAAACCAAAGTAACTCCAGAGCTTTTGAAGCTGTCAATAAGCTTTGATTTTTCAGGATGAGAAACTGTGCTCTCTCTAACTAAAGCAAACGTGGGGTGTCCTGCTTTTGCACTTGCTTCAACTATGAATTTTCCTATGTAACCTGTTCCTCCTAGGACTAGGATTTTGCTCTTCTGTGCCATGATCCTTACTAAAGATTAAAATTTTGAAGTAGAAATTAAAAGAACTTGTGAGATTGTGATTAACTTAATTGTGGATTTGGCTGTGTAGAACAAAGGGATTGAGTGTGCTATTTGTAGGAGAACATCATTCCCAAATGGACATAAATGTCCTTAATCAATGGTCATTGGTTCGGTTCAATATTGTATGCCACAAATTAATAGGGTTTGAAATTGAAAGAGGGTGAATTCTTATTTACCCAACTCAAAAAGTTGGGTAAGGTTATTTTCAAAATAATAAACAATTATATTATTTAATAAATAATTAAATATGTTAAACTTAGATGATATCATATAATTGGTTAAATGTACATTACCCACCTTTTAGTGATGGATAAAAAAGTTGTCCCCTTGAAAGAGACATACATAAACCAAAGTAACTCTAGTGATTTTGAAGCTTTCAATAAGCTTTGATTTATCAGGATGAGAAACTGTGCTCCCTCTGACTCAGACGTGGGGTGTCCTGCTTTTGCACTTGCTTCAACTATGAATTTTCCTATGTAACCTGTTTCTCCTAGGACTAGGATTATGCTCTTCTGTCCCATGATCCTGATTAAAGATTAAAAGTTTGAAGTAGAAATTGAGTTTGTGATTAACTTAATTGTGGTTGTGTAGAACAAAGGTATTGAGTGTGCTAATTGTAGGACGACATCATTCCCAAATGGACATAAATGTCCTTAGTCAATGGTCATTGGTTCAATATTGTATGTAGGGGTGGAAATAGATCAGACCGATGACTTTGGTCAGACTAAACTTTTTTTTAAATATAAAAGGCCTAGGTTTTTTATAAGTCTTTTTAGTTAAAAAAGCTAGACCTCAGGCCTTGAAAAAAGTCTTTTAAGTCTAACAGACCGATCTATTTAAATAAATATGAATTTATTATTATTATTATTATATTATGTTTTGTACTTTAAATTAAAATACATAAATAAAAATTGGTTATTTTGTAGAACTTATGAAAATAAGATGAAAACACCTTATGAACAATGTTATAAGTTATTTTCATAAGATCTTAAATAAATAATCTCACAAAACTTATGCTAATAGGTAAGTTAAAATAAGTCAATGTAAACAAATTTTTAGTCTCATTGGTTTTTTAGTTTGTTAGTCTATTTAAAATAACAGACTTTTATGTAGGCTAACATGCTAACCAGACCTTAGAAAAGGCCAGACTCAGACCTAAAAATAAGCTTATGACAGACTACAGACCAGACTTAGGCTTCAGTTTTTTTGACAGTCCATGCTTAGGTTTGGCAAAGCCTAGCTTGACCCAGCCTATTTTCACCCCTAATTGTATGCCACAAACTCGCCACTCTTAAAAATAAACCCTTGAAGTAGTTGGGTTTTTGAGTAACATATACTTGAATAAAATTTGATATGCTTTCCGCGAGGAATTAACCTACCACCTCCAGTTATATTTCACACCCCCTAGTCTGTATAAAAAGACAAAATTAATCGTGTAAACAATTTTCCCAAAATTTCTAAATTTACAGTTCTATGACGGATTTTCGAATTTCAAGGGTGATACCAGAAAGTTTGAAACAACTATTGGAAATTTCGAAACGAGTTTTCCCACGAAAATTTACCAATTTACGGTATTTTGTACTGGAAATTTTAAAACTTCCGGTATTTTCTACTTGAAATTTCATAATTTTCGGTACAGAACCTAATATTTTTTACCGAAAATTTCAAAAATTTTGGTGGTTATAAAAATCTAGTTCTGTACCGGAAATTTTTCGTTAGTTATAAAAATTTAGTTTTATGCCAGAAATTTTGAAATATCCGGTAGTGTCGATTATTATTTTTTTCTAGTAATTTTTTTTTCTTTTTCAGTGAAATCCAGAGGCAGAGATGATACTATTGCAGGGAGAGTTGCAGATCGAGCATCAGACCAGGGTAGGGCTGTCAAGGGTGCTGATGCTTAGTCTTCCCAACTACGGGCAGGACGGGTGGTCTTCACCGGTTCACACCGGAAGCGGTTGGCTGAGCGGAGCCATTTCTGGGCATCTCGTTCCACTCGACACCAACCGGTAAAGCGGGCTACAGATGAGGTACTGCCAGATGTTCCTGTAGTTGATCACGTTGGTCAGTCGGTGGTTGAGCCGACGATTAAGCCAGTTGTTCAGGAGGTTGCTCAAGAGGTTGTCCAGGAGGTGTTGTTGAGTATAGGAGGAGGCTCGATGCGCTGACTGTAGATGATTTCATTTGGACACCATACATTGATCATATAGTCCACCGTGAGTTTGAGGAGTCGTCATTATATTCAGGTTATATGCGGTGGGAGACCATGGTTGCTTTTTGCTTGTCCGATAGGTGTTTGCGACAATATGGTTATGTTTAGAGTATCCCACAACCACTTCCAGATATTCTGGCTACAGGGATTGACTGGTGGTTTCAGAGTAACTTCATCAGCTCTGGTCGTGCCATCAGAGATCGAGCAGATACTGTTCAACACCCCTCGCAGTGTGAGTATGGTTACTTAGAGTGGTACCTCACTGTATCACACCCTCGCATCATCCCACCCCCAGTTCATGATGAGCCTTCTGATGACTGGTTACTTGTTGATGACGTGTCACCGCCTCCTCCTCCAGTAGATCACGTTGATGAGCAGCAGCACCTTCAACTAATTGCAGTGATTATGGATAACCTCATGGGTTTGGTAAACCCAGATGTTGAGGTTTATACTGGATTAGCTTGGGCTGCACACATAACCCGTGGAGGGCCTATTTAGATATCTTTTGTATTATTTGTATTATTTGTATATTATTCAGACATCTTCATCATAACACTTTATTAGATAATATTATTGATATTCCTTAAATTGCAGTGTGAGCGTTAACTAACAACTGGCAATGGATTACATAACTTGAACAGAAAACACTTAACACTACAATATGATTAATAAATAAGAAAAACCTAAACACTATCAGATGATTCAGGACGTTTCAACATCTCCATTATGTCATCAACGGGTCTTGAAAGCTTCACATCTAACTCGATCGACCCCTTTGTTATCCTACGACGAAATTATCTCCACATTTCCTTCATATCTTCATCGGTCTTCAACTCAATCAGGTTATATTTCACCCTCCTGTTAGTATCAATCCAATCTTCGAGAAACTCGATCTTTCTCACCTTTCTGTTGTTGCCATCGGGCAACAATTGATTCAACTTCGACGTCGGGCTGACAAAAGAGGTGGTACTATCGGGAAGCCATAACTCTATAGGAGGAGAAGCTCCGTTGAAGTAAACTTTTGCCTTAATCAAAAATTGAGGAAGAGGTATTTTTTGAGATGTGTTTATCAATAACATGTGACCCATATTTATAGAACTTTGAATCTATTCTGGACCACACAAACTGTTGGTGTAATCACAACCGTACAAAATTGTCGGTAAAATCCTGATCATCCAAAAAATCATAAATTGAAACTACAAGAAATTTTACTTAGGTTGAAATTTCTGGTATCCCCACAGAAATTCCAAATTTCCGGAACATTTTGCACATTACCAAAAAATTTTATATTTCCGAACATTTTGGTCCAGAAATTTCAATATGCCTACCGAAAATTTCATAAAAAAATTTGGTGTGTCTTTTTACCCAGAGACAGTTTTGGTATTATGAAACATTGAGGGGTGCCAGGTATAATTTAGGGGGTGCCATGTTAAATTCTCGCTTTCCGCCTTTCACATCATTTTGGGTAGGCAACGTTTGACGAATGCGCGAAAGGATCACGTAACTTTAGCTTAGGCAATTTTTAATATCTTTTGTAAAATATAAAATAAAATAAAAAAAGAAAAACATAAGATGAGAGTGATGTAGGTGAGAGAAAAAGGGAAAGGTATCATGTGTCATTCACGTGTTAAAGGTAGCAAAACCTAACTTGGAGGATGAAGCATTAGTTTAGAATTTCTAAGTGGTTTGTTTATCATATCATTTTAATTTACTCTCTATCTCGACTTTAATATAAACAAAATTGTAAGGAAGATATATGATCGACATCTCAAGTTTAATGTGCAGGTTGGAGGTAAAGTGTAATGTATTTTAGGTGATTTTAATTTTGATGTTTGTGATGGATGATGGGAGTGGGCTACTGAAAATCGTGGGAGTGGAGGCATCAGTGAGATTCAAGGACATGCTATTTTTTGTTTCATTTCAACATAATTGACATGTCCCAATTGGATTGATTTTTTATTTGGTTCCATCTAAATGATCATCTTATGAGCCAAATAGACCGCATCATAACATCACAAAAGTGGTGGGGCAGTTGGGGTGTGGCTAGTCAACGACCATCTCTCAAGATGTCTCTAACCACTATGCTTTGTATCGAGGCACTCTTTGCAACATTGGGGTCTAAAATATTTTACACTAAACAATTTTAGGGTGGCTCATAAAGGCCTATTTAACGTGGTGACCCATAGTTGGGAGTAGGGTTGTTTTCGGTCCGGTCCGGTCCAGACCGGTTAACTAAGGAATCGGATGTTGGACCGATACCCCTATCGGGTAAAACCGGACCGGTCCGAAACAGTGATGGACCAAATAAAAAACCGTTACTGGTCCAGAATTTTCGGGTAAACCGAAACCGGACCGGTTAACCGGTTATTTGGAAGTGAGAACCGGAACCGAACCAGTGTTTTCGGTTCGGGTACCCGGCCCATCCAATAAAAATGCATATTTTGGATTTTTTTTTTCAAAAAAAACATAAATTTTTTTAACAAGATTACAAACTTTACAAATACATTTGTTCAAAGTTATAATTACAAACTTCATCAATCATCATCATATTCATACAATACAACATGCTTGTTCAAAGTTATAATTACAAAATACTAGTTTTACAAAACAACATCACAAATACATTTGTGAATTATATATGCCTCAGAACAATTTCATCATTGGCAAGTAACTATAAAATAATTAAGAGGCGACATGCAGATCCTATTCCTGACCAAAGTCATATGTTAGAGGTTCATCTTGAGGTTCTTCAAGCTACAAAACAAAAAAATATAAGTTAAACAAGGCAACTTAAATGTAATACTCAATATAAATACAACATAAACCAAGAGATACTTACAATACTTGCAGTGCAGCCCTTTTTAATACCATATTTCTCCTTCACCCAATCACCCCCACAAAGTACCATTTCAACTGTCTTAGTTTTCATAGAAGATCGTTTCGGATCAATAACCCTTTTACCAGCACTAAAAGTTGCTTCTGAAGCAACAGTTGTAATTGGAATAGTTAGGATATCCTTTGCTAATTTACTAAGAACAGGATACTTGGCTTCATTCCCCATCCACCAAGTTAAAACATCAAACTTAGTGTTTGGGGGAACCTTCAAGGGAGACTCCTCAAGATATAATTCAAGATCAGATTTTGAATTAGAACTACCAACAACAGTTTCTAAAAACATCTCAAAACTCCTCTTTCCCAACCCAGAACTAGTTCCTATTTCAGGAGTTTCAGTTACAGGGGCATCATTAACTCCATAGGTATCTTGATACATTTGGAATAGAGTTTTTAAGTTGGTTGCCAACTCTTGTTCATAGGCAGTGGCTTGAGTAGGATTTGGATACAAGAAGGGATATACCCATTTGATGAAGATCATTTTATACCTATTTGAACAAGAAGAGTTGTCAACTAACTAAAGTATTTGCAAGCCTCAGAATCTGAGACAAGTAATGTCACACAAAGAGGTAACATAATTGGACTCAGAGACAACAACTAATGTCACACTCACACACAGAGGTAACAAAATGCAGACTCAGAGACAACTAATGTAACACAAAGAGGTAACATAATTGGACTCAGACAGATTCATCATAGGCAAGCCTTACTAGCCTTGCAAGCCTCAAATTCATCATAGGCAGATAACATATAAACCAGACAGAGCATACAAGCATTACAAGCCTCAAATTCATCATAGGCAAGTAACTATTAAATGAGGCAACAACAGGGTAACATATAAACCAGACAGAGCATACAAGCATTACAAGCCTCAAATTCATCATATGCAAGTAACTATAAAATGAGGCAACAGTAGGGTAACATATAAACCAGACAGAGCATACAAGCATTACAAGCCTCAAATTCATCATAGGCAAGTAACTATTAAATGAGGCAATAGTAGGGTAACATATAAACCAGACAGAGCATACAAGAATTACAAGCCTCAAATTCATCATAGGCAACACCAATTAATCAAAAGGCAACACCAATCAATCAAAAGGCAACAATAATTAATCACAAGGTAACAACAATTAATCACAAGGCAACACCAAGCAGAATAGTAGCTACCTAATGCATAAACATTGGCAACTTATTTAACTATCAACTTGGAAGATGTACATACCTTGGATCAAGAACTGCACCAATAGAAATCAATGTATTAGGCTCTGACCAATACTTGTCATACTTCAACTTCATTTCATTAGCAAGGGCCTGCAACTGAGGATTATTTGAGATGCTTGAGGGTTTATCAAGTAAAACCTTCACCCTGTAAAGCTCAGACAAAAACAAATTAGCAGTAGGGTAAGATGTGCCACTGATAATTGATGTTACATCAGCAAAAACCTCCAAAAATTTGCAAATGTCATGAACATCTTCCCAATCATTTGCATCAGGCAAATAACTGAGAAAGACTCCATTTTCTTCAGCATATCTAGGCCATACTTCTCTGTAATGGTAAGCAGTGGACAACATCAACCAAGTTGAGTTCCATCTTGTCTTAGTATCCAACACTTGCATTCTGCCTTCAAGTTGCATCTCATCAACAAATTTCTTGAATGCCTTGCACCTAGTTTCAGAATTCAGCAAATATTTGACACCATTCCTAATCTTATCAACAGTCACCTTAATCATATCAAGGCCATCCTGAACCAACAAATTTAAGATGTGTGCACAACATCTAACATGAAACAGTTTACCATCCAATGGTAGATTTCTCCTACCAGAATAATCCCTCTTCAATCTAGAGATGCAGTTATCATTGGCACTAGCATTGTCAACTGAAATAGAAACAACCTTATCCCTTATTCCCCAATCATCCATCACCTTAATCAATTCCCTACACAAAACTTCACCAGAATGTGGTGGTGGCACATTTTTAAAAGATAAAACTCTTTTGTGAAGCTGCCATTTTGAATCAATGAAATGGCCAGTCACAGTCATATAACCAATTTTTTGTTCACCAGACCACCACAGGTCAGTTGTAAGACTGATCCTGTTAATTATAGACATAGACCTTTTTATCTTAACTCTCTCAGCCTCAAAATGTCTCACAATCCAACTTAACCTGTTGTCTACTAATCTTTTTGTACCATGGATAAATTTCTTTAAGAAATTCATTAAAGATAACACCTTCCATAACAGAAAAAGGAAATTCATGACCTAGAATCATATGAGCTACAACTTCTCTAACCCTAGCATGGTTATATGTCCAAGTTGCCAAACTAGGAGTACTATCAGATTCAGCACCTATATTTAACCTAGACTGTGCAACTTCTTTGTCAGTATTACCTCTCAACCTCTTCTTTCTTTGAATGCAATTTTCTAAATGTTTTTTACCATTAGAAGTACTTTTCCATTTCACATCATAAGTATAAAGCTTACCACACCATTTGCATTTCCATTTCTTGGCACCATTAGGCATCTCAATAAGTACCATCTCAGTATGAACAGCAGATTTCTTGGGACGAGGAGCTTTACCAAAAGCATTAATCTGGCTCTGTGAACTCTGAGCTGGGTCTACTGGAGGGGTTGGCTCATCAGCAGAAGTTGTATTGTGAGTTGTACTTGTATTTTGTGTGGTAGATGTATTTTGAGTGGTTACATAAGTTGGAATTGAAACTGGAACTCCCAAGTCAATCATCTCACCAATCTCTATATTGCCTCCATCCATTGTCTCCTCTTCCCCATCAAGCAACATGTTGATATCAATCAGATCATCCATGGTTGGAGTCAATGAAGAATCTTGAAAAGACATTACAAGAAAAAATATATCAATCAAACAATAATAGAATACGAAACAAAACAAAACTGGGTCACTTAATACAACCTCAGCAACACAATTTATTATTATGCCAAGTTACCAACATAGAACCACAGCAACAAAATTTACAAGATACAGCCTCAAATCAAAACCCTAAACCGAAAATACAACCTCAGCTCAGCCTCAAAATTTTCAAAACAAACCCTCAAATAAAAACGCTAAGGCAAAATTATGTTTCAGATCTACGCATTTTAGGTCAAAATTTATACTAGTTGTATAACAATACTTCATACCTCAAACAGTCAAACATGCAAACTATGTACTGAAACAGAACAACATAAAACAAAATAATGTGTATAGAGTTTGGATACATTACACAAGTTAAAGATTTGTCTTGAATGCTTTCCACCCACGGTTCACCAACAATCACAACACAACGGAATGATGATCAAACAAACTTGAAGCCCTAGGAGAGAGAGACAAATGGAAGAGAAATAACAGAGCATGTGAGGTGAGAGAGAGTGAGAGACGAGAGAGAGAGACTGAGAGAGTCTGGGAAAAGAGAGAGGAAAAAATGAGAAAACCCTAAAATTTTAGAATTTATATGCATAGTGAAACCGGATACTCGTTGGATACATGGATACGGTTATTTCTGCTGGATACGAATACAAATTATATCCAATACCATACCAAAGGCCATTTCGGCCGGGTCTTTGGGCCGGCTCTACCGGGCCGGTTCTCGGATCGGTTCCCGATTTTAGAGGCCCACACACAGCCCTAGTTGGGAGTTTTCTGTTTTCTCATGATGAATGACCTTCATTTTAAAATAAAATCTCAAAGCACTTAAGAATAACATTAAGAGTTATAGTAAGGAGGTGTTTAGAAATTTAGAGCAGAAGATTAAAGTTCTTATTGAGGAGATTAAGATGTTATATCTAAAAAGTGAAGAGAACTATATTTTGTCAAGAGGATATTTCCTCCTTATATCTTGGCGCTCCACAAATTTAAAGAAGAAAAAAAATTAGAGGCTGAGGCAAAGGTGTCTTAACAAAGGAGACATCAATACTGGCTACTTTCATTCATGTGTTAAGAGAAACAATATTTTGGTATTGAGAATAAATAATATATCACTCAAAGAACTAGTGGATGTTGGAACTAAGGTAGTCAACTATTTTTCTGATCACTTCTCTTAAGCTATTTAGGATATGTTACTTTGGATGGTCTTGTTTTCCCTATTATTTCTCAAAAGGATATGTCCTCCTGTTTACCTTGAAAATTGGTAAACAACCGCTGATCTTCTAAAACAATAAAGTTCTAGTAACTTACAGGATCAATCAGATTGATCCTAGGACATGTGCTGTATGTGTATTTAGAATATTTCTCGATTGGGTACAGTATGCCTTTCGACACTGAACATAAGTAAAAAAGGGTGTTTGAAATGTAAAGGAAAGCGTTAAAGATCAAAGAAACTCCTAAGTCGAACGATGCATCAAAGGACTAGAAAAAAGGGGCTGAATGTAAAGTTTGAGAAAAACTGGAATTAAATGCTGGAAAGAAATGCATAAAGATCTTTAAAATGCAGAAAGGTAAATGCTTTAAAGTAAAGGCTTTTAATGTAAAACTTCAAACATAAAGACTTGGTAATGTAAATGACTTGCAAGGTACAAATTCATGGAAAGGGACTTCAAAGTAAAGAATCTAAAACAGAAACTTCAAAGTAAATTGCATTGCAATAAAGTATAATGGTGATTACAATCACGTACATTCTCACTTCACTTGTTTCTCGACACACTGGGTACTTTAAGCGAATGTAGAGTTACTTGTACAAATATGATTTTTTCACACTTTTTTAACTCTAGGACTACCCTATTTATACTACTTCAAAGTAACCACCATTTGACAGTTTACCACTGGATCACGCCACTTGGCACTTCGCATGTCTTCCAACTCTGGATACTCGCCCCTTGTCCTTATTTCAAATTCAAATAGTAGAACTTCCCTCCACTATTCAGTTGTAACTGCAGCGCACTATCCATGACCACTTTGCCTCATCGAATTGATTATCTGTACTTAGCAATATTTGAAGTCTTGAAATCATTCTATTCGACGCAGGCTCTCAGAAAATTATTCGAAGGCCTTCAGGTCGAAGCCTTCTTCTTTAGCTTAAATTTTCTAAAGAATAACTTCTTTAAAAGCCAAATTTAATTGAAATCATGCAGCGTCGAAATTAGGAGCTAACAAATTGCCCCCCAAAAATGCCCTTTCGCCAATGTTAGGAGGAAGGTCATTTTTTGATAACACAATTTTCGACGCCTGATCATTCGACTATGACAAAGCATGGTCATAACTGACTAACCCACGAACTAGAAACTATTGTGTTTCTTTCAACCATGCTGCTGACGTCATGTAATGATGATGAATCCCCAAACGTCTTTTCAGCCTTATTCGCGTTCAGTTTTCATCATCACTTTTTTTGGAACTAGCCATTTGTGGTCTGCTCATAACCACCACCATCCACCCATTTCAGATGAAGACACGTGTCCCACTACCATATTCATTTTAACGGTGGATTCACAGTCTCCTCATCTTCCAAACGCCTATAAATACCCCTTTCTTCCAACTTTGAAACTTTTCGCATTCTCAGACTTTCTCTCAACCTATTTCCTCGTTCTTTAACTTTCTCAAGAAAAAACCCAGAACACCTTCTCACCGTTCCTTCAACTTCAACAATGGCGTCTGCACAACCTACTCACCAAGAAACAAAGGGCCAGAAAAGTAGAACCACACCATTCAAGCCAACTCTCCCGCCATTTTCAAACATCCCTGGGCCAAAGGTGGTAAAGGACCAATAGTTCATGCCCGAACCTCTTCTTGAGGAAGCAAGGAGCATCTACGCATCTCAGGTAATGATCCCTCTCATTGTCTCTGATAAACCCTATGCTTTAGGTGGCCCCCTTGCTGATGTTAAACCCAACAATGAAAGGTTAAGCGAGTTTTTCCCTACCTACCGTAAATCTAAACCTTTAGGGCAAAGAAGTAACCCTAATGAGAATGAAGCCTCCCCCAACACACCCACTTTGACGAAAATGGATATTAGGCACCTTCATGATTGTACGAGATTGGTAAGAGCTGTCAACCCGTTAAGTGATTTTGACCTTTGGATGACCAGAATGGAGAAGGTCATATCTGACCACTGGAAAACCGTCGGAATCTATGACCTGTTAATGCTGTCGAAGACCAGCATCCCTTATTGTTTGAATATGCTGGAAGCATCACTTTACTTTTGGGATAGCACCCACTATACTTTTGATCTTCCTTGTGGGATGGTTACCCCCACACTTTTCGATCTGGCTGCCATTGCAGGGCTTCGACCGGATGGCATTTCATACGATCCTGAAGTCGACGCAGAGGATACCATAGGGATCTCTGAATCCAAACTCACATACACTCATTTCATTAATCACCACAAACGTGATACTGCCGAGGAACACATTGCGTTCCTCACCGTTTGGTTGTTGAGGTATGTTTTTTGCTCGAAATCCCTACAGGTGGCCAAAAAATATCTCACCCTGGCCAACCAACTTCACAATAATAGAGGAGTTTGCCTCAGTGGGTTGATTCTGGCGAACCTTTATGAGTCTCTCAGCGAAGGGGCGGCTCGACTTAAAGACCTAGGGACCCAGGGCACTGTTCATCTGAATGGCCCCCTCTGGCTGCTTCAATTGTGGCTCAATGCAACCTTCGAACCTAGCCTTCCCAGGAAAGGTCAAGTCGGCGAAGCTTCTCCTGAGATCAAAGAAAGGAGGGTCGAAGGCACTCGCCTGGCGAAACTCACGCCAAATGACTACGGGGAAACTCTCAAAGGAGCCTTTTCCAGTTATATTATGATGTTCGCCAAAAGGTATGAGTTCACGCCTAGCATGGCCCCCTTTGCTGAAAGAAGATGTGGACCTGAGTGGTTTACAAGGCCATTCCCCGCTCCATCCAAAAAACTTGATGCTGACTCGGTTTAAATCTGGGAAGCTTTTTTAATTCCTAGATTTTTGTTTACCTTGAAAATTGGTAAACAACCGCTGATCTTCTAAAACAATAAAGTTCTAGTAACTTACAGGATCGATCAGATTGATCCTAGGACATGTGATGTATGTGTATTTAGAATATTTCACGATTGGGTACAGTATGCCTTTCGACACTGAACATAAGTAAAAAAGGGTGTTTGAAATGTAAAGGAAAGCGTTAAAGATCAAAGAAACTCCTAAGTCGAACGATGCATCAAAGGTTTAGAAAAAAAGGGGCTGAATGTAAAGTTTGAGAAAAACTGGAATTAAATGCTGGAAAGAAATGCATAAAGATCTTAAAAATGCAGAAAGGTAAATGCTTTAAAGTAAAGGCTTTTAATGTAAAACTTCAAACATAAAGACTTGGTAATGTAAATGACTTGCAAGGTAAAAATTCATGGAAATGGACTTCAAAGTAAAGAATCTAAAATAGAAACTTCAAAGTAAATTGCATTGCAATAAAGTATAATGGTGATTACAATCACGTACATTCTCACTTCACTTGTTTCTCGACACACTGGGTACTTTAAGCGAATGTAGAGTTACTTGTACAAATATGATTTTTTCACACTTTTCTAACTCTAGGACTACCCTATTTATACTACTTCAAAGTAACCACCATTTGACGGTTTACCACTGGATCACGCCACTTGGCACTTCGCATGTCTTCCAACTCTGGATACTCGCCACTTGTCCTTATTTCAAATTCAAATAGTAGAACTTCCCTCCACTATTAAGTTGTAACTGCAGCGCACTATCCATGACCACTTTGCCTCATCAAATTGATTATCTGTACTTAGCAATATTTGAAGTCTTGAAATCATTCTATTCGACGCAGGCTCTCAGAAAATTGGTCGAAGGCCTTCAGGTCGAAGCCTTCTTCTTTAGCTTAAATTTTCTAAAGAATAACTTCTTTAAAAGCTAAATTTATTTGAAATCATGCAGCGTCGTAATTAGGAGCTAACAAATTGCCCCCCAAAAATGCCCTTTCGCCAATGTTAAGAGGAAGGTCATTTTTTGATAACACCATTTTCGACGCCTGATCATTCGACTATGACAAAGCATGGTCATAACTGACTAACCCACGAACTAGAAACTATTGTGTTTCTTTCAACCATGTTGCTGACGTCATGTCATGATGATGAATCCCCAAACGTCTTTTCAGCCGTATTCGCGTTCAGTTTTCATCATCACTTTTCTTGGAACTAGCCATTTGTGGTCTGCTCATAACCACCACCATCCACCCATTTCAGATGAAGACACGTGTCCCACTACCATATTCATTTTAATGGTGGATTCACAGTCTCCTCATCTTCCAAACGCCTATAAATACCCTTTTCTTCAAACTTTGAAACTTTTCGCATTCTCAGACTTTCTCTCAACCTATTTCCTCGTTCTTCAACTTTCTCAAGAAAAAACCCAGAACATCTTCTCACCGTTCCTTCAACTTCAACAATGGCGTCTGCACAACCTACTCACCAAGAAACAAAGGGCCAGAAAAGTAGAGCCACACCATTCAAGCCAACTCTCCCGCCATTTTCAAACATCCCTGGGCCAAAGGTGGTAAAGGACCAACAGTTCATGCCCGAACCTCTTCTTGAGGAAGCAAGGAGCATCTACGCATCTCAGGTAATGATCCATCTCATTGTCTCTGATAAACCCTATGCTTTAGGTGGCCCCCTTGCTGATATTAAACCCAACAATGAAAGGTTAAGTGAGTTTTTCCCTACCTACCATAAATCTAAACCTTTAGGGCAAAGAAGTAACCCTAATGAGAATGAAGCCTCCCCCAACACACCCACTTTGACGAAAATGGATATTAGGTACCTTCATGATCGTACGAGATTGGTAAGAGCTGTCAACCCGTTAAGGGATTTTGACCTTTGGATGACCAGAATGGAGAAGGTCATATCTGACCACTGGAAAACCGTCGGAATCTATGACCTGTTAATGCTGTCGAAGACCAGCATCCCTTATTGTTTGAATATGCTGGAAGCATCACTTTAGTTTTGGGATAGCACCCACTATACTTTTGATCTTCCTTGTGGGATGGTTACCCCCACACTTTTCGATCTGGCTGCCATTGCAGGGCTTCGACCGGATGGCATTTCATACGATCCTGAAGTCGACGCAGAGGATACCATAGGGATCTCTGAATCCAAACTCACATACACTCATTTCATTAATCACCACAAACATGATACTGCCGATATAACTGACGAGGAACACATTGCGTTCCTCACCGTTTGGTAGTCGAGGTATGTTTTTTGCTCGAAATCCCTACAGGTGGTCAAAAAATATCTCACCCTGGCCAACCAACTTCACAATAATAGAGGAGTTTGCCTTAGTGGGTTGATTCTGGCGAACCTTTATGAGTCTCTCAGTGAAGGGGCGGCTCGACTTAAAGACCTAGGGACCCAGGGCACTGTTCATCTGAATGGCCCCCTCTGGCTGCTTCAATTGTGGCTCAATGCAACCTTCTAACCTAGCCTTCCCAGGAAAGGGCAAGTCGGCGAAGCTTCTCCTGAGATCAAAGAAAGGAGGGTCGAAGGCACTCGCCTGGCGAAACTCACGCCAAATGACGACGGGGAAACTCTCAAAGGATCCTTTTCCAGTTATATTATGATGTTCGCCAAAAGGTATGAGTTCACGCCTAGCATGGCCCCCTTTGCTGAAAGAAGATGTGGACCTGAGTGGTTTACAAGGCCATTCCCCGCTCCATCCAAAAAACTTGATGCTGACTCGGTTTAAATCTGGGAAACTTTTTTAATTCCTAGATTTTTGTTTACCTTGAAAATTGGTAAACAACCGCTGATCTTCTAAAACAATAAAGTTCTAGTAACTTACAGGATCGATCAGATTGATCCTAAGACATGTGATGTATGTGTATTTAGAATATTTCACGATTGGGTACAGTATGCCTTTCGACACTGAACATAAGTAAAAAAGGGTGTTTGAAATGTAAAGGAAAGCGTTAAAGATCAAAGAAACTCCTAAGTCGAACGATGCATCAAAGGTTTTGAAAAAAAGGGCTGAATGTAAAGTTTGAGAAAAACTGGAATTAAATGCTGGAAAGAAATGCATAAAGATCTTAAAAATGCAGAAAGGTAAATGCTTTAAAGTAAAGGCTTTTAATGTAAAACTTCAAACATAAAGACTTGGTAATGTAAATGACTTGCAAGGTAAAAATTCATGGAAATGGACTTCAAAGTAAAGAATCTAAAACAGAAACTTCAAAGTAAATTGCATTGCAATAAAGTATAATGGTGATTACAATCACGTACATTCTCACTTCACTTGTTTCTCGACACACTGGGTACTTTAAGCGAATGTAGAGTTACTTGTACAAATATGATTTTTTCACACTTTTTTAACCTAGGACTACCCTATTTATACTACTTCAAAGTAACCACCATTTGACGGTTTACCACTGGATCACGCCACTTGGCACTTCGCATGTCTTCCAACTCTGGATACTCGCCACTTGTCCTTATTTCAAATTCAAATAGTAGAACTTCCCTCCACTATTCAGTTGTAACTGCAGCGCACTATCCATGACCACTTTGCCTCATCGAATTGATTATCTGTACTTAGCAATATTTGAAGTCTTGAAATTATTCTATTCGACGCAGGCTCTCAGAAAATTGGTCGAAGGCCTTCAGGTCGAAGCCTTCTTCTTTAGCTTAAATTTTCTAAAGAATAACTTCTTTAAAAGCTAAATTTATTTGAAATCATGCAGCGTCGTAATTAGGAGCTAACAAATTGCCCCCCAAAAATGCCCTTTCGCCAATGTTAAGAGGAAGGTCATTTTTTGATAACACCATTTTCGACGCCTGATCATTCGACTATGACAAAGCATGGTCATAACTGACTAACCCACGAACTAGAAACTATTGTGTTTCTTTCAACCATGTTGCTGACGTCATGTCATGATGATGAATCCCCAAACGTCTTTTCAGCCGTATTCGCGTTCAGTTTTCATCATCACTTTTCTTGGAACTAGCCATTTGTGGTCTCCTCATAACCACCACCATCCACCCATTTCAGATGAAGACACGTGTCCCACTACCATATTCATTTTAATGGTGGATTCACAGTCTCCTCATCTTCCAAACGCCTATAAATACCCTTTTCTTCAAACTTTGAAACTTTTCGCATTCTCAGACTTTCTCTCAACCTATTTCCTCGTTCTTCAACTTTCTCAAGAAAAAACCCAGAACATCTTCTCACCGTTCCTTCAACTTCAACAGTGGCGTCTGCACAACCTACTCACCAAGAAACAAAGGGCCAGAAAAGTAGAGCCACACCATTCAAGCCAACTCTCCCGCCATTTTCAAACATCCCTGGGCCAAAGGTGGTAAAGGACCAACAGTTCATGCCCGAACCTCTTCTTGAGGAAGCAAGGAGCATCTACGCATCTCAGGTAATGATCCATCTCATTGTCTCTGATAAACCCTATGCTTTAGGTGGCCCCCTTGCTGATGTTAAACCCAACAATGAAAGGTTAAGTGAGTTTTTCCCTACCTACCATAAATCTAAACCTTTAGGGCAAAGAAGTAACCCTAATGAGAATGAAGCCTCCCCCAACACACCCACTTTGACGAAAATGGATATTAGGTACCTTCATGATCGTACGAGATTGGTAAGAGCTGTCAACCCGTTAAGGGATTTTGACCTTTGGATGACCAGAATGGAGAAGGTCATATCTGACCACTGGAAAACCGTCGGAATCTAGGACCTGTTAATGCTCTCGAAGACCAACATCCCTTATTGTTTGAATATGCTGGTAGTATCACTTTACTTCTGGGATAGCACCCATTATACTTTTGATCTTCCTTGTGGGATGGTTACCCCCACACTTTTCGATCTGGCTGCCATTACAGGGCTTCGACCAGATGACATTTCATACGATCCTGAAGTCGACGCAGAGGATACCATAGGGATCTCTGAATCCAAACTCACATACACTCATTTCATTAATCACCACAAACGTGATACTGCCGATATAACTGACGAGGAACACATTGCGTTCCTCACCGTTTGGTTGTCGAGGTATGTTTTTTGCTCGAAATCCCTACAGGTGGCCAAAAAATATCTCACCCTGGCCAACCAACTTCACAATAATAGAGGAGTTTGCCTCAGTGGGTTGATTCTGGCGAACCTTTATGAGTCTTTCAGCGAAGTGGTGGCTCGACTTAAAGACCTAGGGACCCAGGGCACTGTTCATCTGAATGGTCCCCTCTGGCTGCTTCAATAGTGGCTCAATGCAACCTTCGAACCTAGCCTTCCCAGGAAAGGGCAAGTCGGCGAAGCTTCTCCTGAGATCAAAGAAAGGAGGGTCGAAGGCACTCGCCTGGCGAAACTCACGCCAAATGACGACGGGGAAACTCTCAAAGGAGCCTTTTCCAGTTATATTATGATGTTCGCCAAAAGGTATGAGTTCACGCCTAGCATGGCCCCCTTTGCTGAAAGAAGATGTGGACCTGAGTGGTTTACAAGGCCATTCCCCGCTCCATCCAAAAAATTTGATGCTGACCCGGTTTAAATCTGGGAAGCTTTTTTAATTCCTAGATTTTTGTTTACCTTGAAAATTGGTAAACAACCGCTGATCTTCTAAAACAATAAAGTTCTAGTAACTTACAGGATCGATCAGATTGATCCTAGGACATGTGATGTATGTGTATTTAGAATATTTCACGATTGGGTACAGTATGCCTTTCGACACTGAACATAAGTAAAAAAGGGTGTTTGAAATGTAAAGGAAAGCGTTAAAGATCAAAGAAACTCCTAAGTCGAACGATGCATCAAAGGTTTAGAAAAAAAGGGGCTGAATGTAAAGTTTGAGAAAAACTGGAATTAAATGCTGGAAAGAAATGCATAAAGATCTTAAAAATGCAGAAAGGTAAATGCTTTAAAGTAAAGGCTTTTAATGTAAAACTTCAAACATAAAGACTTGGTAATGTAAATGACTTGCAAGGTAAAAATTCATGGAAATGGACTTCAAAGTAAAGAATCTAAAATAGAAACTTCAAAGTAAATTGCATTGCAATAAAGTATAATGGTGATTACAATCACGTACATTCTCACTTCACTTGTTTCTCGACACACTGGGTACTTTAAGCGAATGTAGAGTTACTTGTACAAATATGATTTTTTCACACTTTTCTAACTCTAGGACTACCCTATTTATACTACTTCAAAGTAACCACCATTTGACGGTTTACCACTGGATCACGCCACTTGGCACTTCGCATGTCTTCCAACTCTGGATACTCGCCACTTGTCCTTATTTCAAATTCAAATAGTAGAACTTCCCTCCACTATTCAGTTGTAACTGCAGCGCACTATCCATGACCACTTTGCCTCATCGAATTGATTATCTGTACTTAGCAATATTTGAAGTCTTGAAATCATTCTATTCGACGCAGGCTCTCAGAAAATTGGTCGAAGGCCTTCAGGTCGAAGGCTTCTTCTTTAGCTTAAATTTTCTAAAGAATAACTTCTTTAAAAGCCAAATTTATTTGAAATCATGCAGCGTCGAAATTAGGAGCTAACAAATTGCCCCCCAAAAATGCCCTTTCGCCAATGTTAGGAGGAAGGTCATTTTTTGATAACACAATTTTCGACTCCTGATCATTCGACTATGACAAAGCATGGTCATAACTGACAAACCCACGAACTAGAAACTATTGTGTTTCTTTCAACCATGCTGCTGACGTCATGTCATGATGATGAATCCCCAAACGTCTTTTCAGCCGTATTCGCGTTCAGTTTTCATCATCACTTTTCTTGGAACTAGCCATTTGTGGTCTGCTCATAACCACCACCATCCACCCATTTCAGATGAAGACACGTGTCCCACTACCATATTCATTTTAACGGTGGATTCACAGTCTCCTCATCTTCCAAACGCCTATAAATACCCTTTTCTTACAACTTTGAAACTTTTCGCATTCTCAGACTTTCTCTCAACCTATTTCCTCGTTCTTCAACTTTCTCAAGAAAAAACCCAGAACACCTTCTCACCGTTCCTTCAACTTCAATAATGGCGTCTGCACAACCTACTCACCAAGAAACAAAGGGCCAGAAAAGTAGAGCCACACCATTCAAGCCAACTCTCCCGCCATTTTCAAACATCCCTGGGCCAAAGGTGGTAAAGGACCAACAGTTCATGCCCGAACCTCTTCTTGAGGAAGTAAGGAGCATCTACGCATCTTAGGCAATGATCCCTCTCATTGTCTCTGATAAACCCTAGGCTTTAAGTGGCCCCCTTGCTGATGTTAAACCCAACAATGAAAGGTTAAGCGAGTTTTTCCCTACCTACCGTAAATCTAAACCTTTAGGGCAAAGAAGTAACCCTAATGAGAATGAAGCCTCCCCCAACACACCCACTTTGACGAAAATGGTTATTAGGTACCTTCATGATCGTACGAGATTGGTAAGAGCTGTCAACCCGTTAAGGGATTTTGACCTTTGGATGACCAGAATGGAGAAGGTCATATCTGACCACTGGAAAACCGTCGGAATTTATGACCTGTTAATGCTGTCGAAGGCCAGCATCCCTTATTGTTTCAATATGCTAGAAGCATCACTTTACTTCTGGGATAGCACCCACTATACTTTTGATCTTCCTTGTGGGATGGTTACCCCCACACTTTTCGATCTGGCTGCCATTGCAGGTCTTCGACCGGATGGCATTTCATACGATCCTGAAGTCGACGCATAGGATACCATAGGGATCTCTGAATCCAAACTCACATACACTCATTTCATTAATCACCACAAACGTGATACTTCCGATATAACTGACGAGGAACACATTGCGTTCCTCACCGTTTGGTTGTCGAGGTATGTTTTTTGCTCGAAATCCCTACAGGTGGCCAAAAAATATCTCGCCCTGGCCAACCAACTTCACAATAATAGAGGAGTTTGCCTCAGTGGGTTGATTCTGGCGAACCTTTATGAGTCTCTCAGCGAAGGGGCGGCTCGACTTAAAGACCTAGGGACCCAGGGCACTGTTCATCTGAATGGCCCCCTCTGGCTGCTTCAATTGTGGCTCAATGCAACCTTCGAACCTAGCCTTCCCAGGAAAGGCCAAGTCGGCGAAGCTTCTCCTGAGTTCAAAGAAAGGAGGGTCGAAGGCACTCGCCTGGCGAAACTAACGCCAAATGACGACGGGGAAACTCTCAAAGGAGCCTTTTCCAGTTATATTATGATGTTCGCCAAAAGGTATGAGTTCACGCCTAGCATGGCCCCCTTTGCTGAAAGAAGATGTGGACCTGAGTGGTTTACAAGGCCATTCCCCGCTCCATCCAAAAAACTTGATGCTGACTCGGTTTAAATCTGGGAAGCTTTTTTAATTCCTAGATTTTTGTTTACCTTGAAAATTGGTAAACAACCGCTGATCTTCTAAAACAATAAAGTTCTAGTAACTTACAGGATCGATCAGATTGATCCTAGGACATGTGATGTATGTGTATTTAGAATATTTCACGATTGGGTACAATATGCCTTTCGACACTGAACATAAGTAAAAAAGGGTGTTTGAAATGTAAAGGAAAGCGTTAAAGATCAAAGAAACTCCTAAGTCGAACGATGCATCAAAGGTTTTGAAAAAAGGGGCTGAATGTAAAGTTTGAGAAAAACTGGAATTAAATGCTGGAAAGAAATGCATAAAGATCTTAAAAATGCAGAAAGGTAAATGCTTTAAAGTAAAGGCTTTTAATGTAAAACTTCAAACATAAAGACTTGGTAATGTAAATGACTTGCAAGGTAAAAATTCATGGAAATGGACTTCAAAGTAAAGAATCTAAAACAGAAACTTCAAAGTAAATTGCATTGCAATAAAGTATAATGGTGATTACAATCACGTACATTCTCACTTCACTTGTTTCTCGACACACTGGGTACTTTAAGCGAATGTAGAGTTACTTGTACAAATATGATTTTTTCACACTTTTTTAACTCTAGGACTACCCTATTTATACTACTTCAAAGTAACCACCATTTGACGGTTTACCACTGGATCACGCCACTTGGCACTTCGCATGTCTTCCAACTCTGGATACTCGCTGTAATACCCCAAAATTTGCTCTCCCCTTTTGGCATCATAGCATGGCATTATCATTTATCATATCATATCCATCTCATTAGCATTGCATTGCATTTAACATAGAAAAATGAAGCATATCATCTTTCTTACCATCAGGGCATGTGGTCAGGTGGGAGATGGACAATCAAGAGATCATTCAAAGCACAAAAAGGTCAATCAAGTTGGCTCTAGGCAAGCCAGGAGGTCTCTCATGTCTCATACTATCTCAATTGATCTTCCAAAACCTCAAGGAAGTGAGATTCAATGGGAGATTGAAGCACTACATCCTACACTAGGCAAGAAGTCCAAAAATTGAAGGAAAACCCTCAAAAGAGATAGCTCATTGATCCAAAATCATCCTCAAATGGTATATCTCATCATCCTTTAAGAGGATACACAACATACTCTGAGGAATTTGAAATTGGAGACTGCACTTTTACCTCCTAACCAGAGGGGGCCAAAATTAGGGTTTCCATTTAAATCAGGGAATCTTTGCTTTTTTGGGCAAAACTTGATGTCATGGTATTCCATATGTCCTTAAGTGTATGTATGTGGAAAATTGCCTCTCAATTGGTTTTAGAAGTGGTTCAATTGGAAGAAAGATCAAGAATTAGAGAAATTGGGGCAAAGTCAAATAATCAGAGGAAAAAGTCAACTCTTGACTTTTTGAGGCCAAATTCATGAAATTCATGTTACATATGTCCAATGTACAAAATTTGATCAAGAAACTCCAAAGGAATCATGAAAAAATCAAGATGTAAAAAGTTGCCATTTTTGGATGAAGTAGGGTTGCTAAAAATAGCAAGTTTTGGCCATTTTGCATCAGAGTTTGAACCAAGGCCATTTAAATTTGGAGCACCAAATGAAAATTCCACTCTGCCTCAATGAAAGGCCTTGCTTTAAGCTTCAAATCCATGTGTGGAACATCTCCATTGGATAAAAATTGAGTGAGATATGATTGATCAAAGTTTGAGCAAAGTAGGTCCAAAACTAGGTCATGACCAAGATTTTCAGGGCACGCGCGCAGTCATTTTCTCAAACACTTGGTGGGCCAAATGTATTGATCGATTACTCATGATTAAAGGTTTCAAATGAAAAATCTTTCAACATGAAAGTTGTTCCTCTATGTGAGATCTTCAAGATTGATGTTCATGGATTTTTCATTTGATCAAAGGATAAGGAGTTATGATGGCTCAAAGATTGGTCAATGCAACTGAAAATCCATGCCAAGCATGCCTTGCCAACCAACCTCATTATCTCGCCCATGCACCAGTTGGTGTTTCTTCTGTTACAAGCCACATTTGGTCATGTTCCAAACTTCAATTCAACCAACTTTCAACACCAATATTGTTCCCTAATGTATCATCTTTCTAATGCCACCAACATTGGATTGTTTCATTCATTGACAAGTGAGAAATTCCTCCTCAAACACTTGCTGTCACAATGAAGATTTGCTGCATAATTTTGGTTCAAACACACATCAAGTACATGACAGAAGTCCTATGTGTGCTGCTCTATTCTTTGCTTCATTTGGCCAAACACATTTCACATTATGCATACGAGCTTGAGCCTTGCATGAAAGAGGAAGTGAGAAACTTGCACCACAAGATTCCTGCTGCTACATCAGAACAACATAACATCACTTTCCTTCTCCTACACACCACCATAACTCCATGAACCTCACCCTCACTCTAACAGAACTTCCCCAACTCGTGCCATTAACCACCTAACTCAGTTAGTTAACTCAAACTCAGTTAACTAACTCAGTTTAACTAGAGTTCTAACTGTTAACTGAACTGGTTGGGAGTTAACCTTGGATATATAAGCTGAAACTCTCACAATTTCAGAAGAGAATTCTCATTTTTCACTCTCACTCCAAATTGCTCTCACTTTTCTCTCAGAGTTCTCTCCACTCTCTCTCTGATTTCACACGAGTTCTTCACACGTTCTCACCTTGATCTTCATCAATTGTTCATCATCAAGCACTTCTGATCAAGAACAAGCTGAAGTAAGAGCAAGCTATCGAGAGCAGCAACTTCTCCAATTGGAATCTCAGTTCATTGTCTTCAAAATCCAAAGGTTCAGAGCATTTATTTTGCTCTTAGGAAGCTCAAGATCAGTCTCTCATCTCTGGTTTTCTGTTGATTCAAGAGTTCTCCAATTTCAGGTTTCAAAATTTCTCAAACTTTAATTGCACGATTTTATCCTGTTTTGACTTGTTGATGTGTTGTTTGAGCTTATTAGAAGCTATGTGAAGCTGGCTAGTTGATAGAGCTCTTTAGGAGCTTAGAACTGAAAATTAGGGCAAATTTATCCTCTTCGATTCTCCTTATTCATGCTTGATCTATGAATTTTCTTGTTGGATTTGTGTTCCTCATGAGCTTAGCTTTCGTTTGGTATATGGCTTGTGAATTTCTGGAGAAAATGTGAGTTGCAGGTGGTGGCTGCTGGCCGGAGAAGATGACCGGAGGTCATCTCCGGCCGGTGACTTTAACTGTTAGGGTTTATGTGTGTTTTAATCCTGTCCGTTCATGTTTTCTGATCGTGTGATCCTTGTCTTGCCAGCACATTAAAAATCACATGCTCCTCACGTGTATCTTTTCTGAATTCATTTAAACATGTTGTAGTGTAGTGCATGGTAACTTGTGTGTGTCCTCACGCATGTGCATTGATCCTGATTACTTTGACCACGCATTGACCTTGACTTGATCCATTGGCTGAGAATGAGTCAATTCCTGTTGACTGAAGTGCATGCTTGCTATTGTGTTATGCGCTGAATTGGACCTTATTCAGATTGATAATTACACCCCCCATGTATTGAAGCCCAATGATTTTGAACTGTCCAATTGCTATGTTCATACCCCCCTGCATTTTGCATTTATTTTTCATTTTTATTTCTTTCTACACGTTTGATTTCTATTTTTTAAAAATACCAAAACATATTGGAAAATTCTACAAAAATTCATGTGTATTCTTAAAACATTTAGGAAATTTTTCATGATTTTATTTTCTGATTTTATGACCATTTTGCCCCTGTTCCATTATTTCTTTTGAATTTCCATTTGTATGCATACTTAATGTGACATATGATTTTGTGCATTTTTGTTCTTGATCATAAAAAATGATTTTGATGCCTTTCTTTTTGCATTGTGGTCACAATATGTTGAGGTATGTTTGAGATTTATGAGATGATTTTTAAGTCTTTTTTGGATGACTTTGATGTGTTGCTTTGAGCATGAATGCATGAAGCTTCCATGAGACTTTGACCTAATTGTTGAGTGACTTTGGTTCTGATTCATTGCTTGTGGACTTGATATGTTAATGACATGTGTTTAAGGTGTTTGATTGGTGAAAGTCATAATTTTTGAAGCATGTTTGCTATTTGTTTGAAGCATGAATTAACTTGTTCATTTTGTGAATGCATGCCTCATGTTTGGTTTGCTTGATCATGAAGGCACTTGTGCCATGAGTTGTGGTTTTGTTTGAGGATGTATAGCATGTTAATTGACTTCTGATTGTGACATTTGGGTTTCATCTTTGCATGTTTGATGTTTATCTTGCACCTTAAGTCACTTGTTTCACAAGTATGAACCACATTCACATCACTTCACCTTTTCTTCTTTGCTTCTTGTTGGATTGAGATTTTGTTTGCATGATTTAGTATGCTCATTTAGGATAACATTAGGTTGTGTAAATATGAGTTACATTCTGACTTGGAAGCATGTATAGCATTCAATCTCATTTCACTTTGTTTGTCAACTTGTTTGAATTTGATTTGTTCATTATATTTTCTTACTTTACTTGTAAGTGATTGTGCTAACCATGTAGGGGCTTTGGTAAGTTTCAATTGAGTGTGGATAAGGAATCCACATTCAACTTCTATCCTTTCTCTTTTACAATTCCATGTTTTGTTAAGCACTTATGTGCTTTCTTTTAATAACTCATCACTTTCCCTTTTGAATTACAATTCATCTTCTACTTTGGAAGTGAATTGTTTAATTCTTTCTTTCTTTAGATTTTAGGTTGAAACCTCACAAACCTTTAGGATCACTCCCTTTAATCTTCAATTAGGATTGAGTCTTAGTCCATATAGGTTTTACCTTTTCTCCTCTCTTGAGTCTCTTTTCTCATCTCAAAGAAAATTCAAAACATATAATAAAGGTAGGCATTTATTGCATTTAGGCCTTTCATATAAAGAAAAGATTATAAGGGGTCTTCTCTTGTAATCTTAGAATGTGTAGCATATAGCCCATCTTGGGTCAATGTGTTAAACATTTGATCTTGTATGAGGGACTTAAATGCAATACTTGTTGAAGGTGCAAATAATAAAAAACACTTCTTCATTTCATAATCAACAAAAACACTTAATAAACACAAGTATGCTAGTGTGTTTGAACCTTAATAATTGGAACTAAGTGTGAGGGTCTTCTTCACACTTAGTGTATTTTCTTACTCATTCCATCTTGGAATGTGAGAATGTACACATTCCAATGACTAAGATCCAGATACACTATCATATGCAAACAAATCCAAAACACTTCCTTCTAAAAGACAAAAACAAACAATAACGTCTTTCCTTCGGGAATTCTTTTCTCATCTCATTCATTCTCAACGCACGAACGCGCTTCTACTCGTTCTCTTGCAAGATGGTAACGCACTCGGACCAGCGAGCCTGCAACACCTGAGCTAGAACGTAAGCCGTTCTCTAAAAAACACAGACAATCCATCCCTAGTGAGGGGAACTACGTCGCTCTGATTCTCATGTTCCTGATGAGATACGTAGGCAGTGGGGTAGGGCCCATGCGAGCACTTCTTTTATTTTCCCTACATTTGTTTCTCTTTCTCCTTTCCTTTTTCAGTTCTTTCTCAGTATTCCTTTCTTTACACCCTTTGATCGAGACAAGCAAGCGTGGATCCCATCGGGTACGATGGACGTGAGGGGGTGCTAATACCTTCCTCTCGCGTAACCGACTCCCTTACCCACTTCTCTTGGTCGTAAGACCATGCTTTTCCTTTCTCTCAGGTTTACGCGGTGTTTCCTTTCCCTCTCTTGGGATAAATACACATTGCTGGCGACTCTGTTCGGTGCCACTTTCGCGTTTGTACTTGGATGAAAATCCCGGGAGCGACAGCTGGCGACTCTGCTGGGGACAATTTGAGGTTGACCTATTGCTGGTCCATCCCTAAGCGAGTCAATCCTAGCGCTTGTCTGTTTTTCTTTCATTGGGTGTTTACTGTTGTGTTGTATTTACTGTTTTATTGTATGGTTATTTACTGCTTTACTGTACATTACTGTATTTACCGTATTTTAGCATTTTCATTTCATATGATATATTATGCTATACTGGACTGTGCTATTTTCTGTTTGGCGGGATGGGATTTCTGAGAGATAAGCCCATTACACAGGCTTGAGTATACACTTAGAATTAGAGTGGAGAGTAGTGGGACCTACGTGCCGTTTGGAGTGCGTTGGGTGTTCACGAAATTCACAGCTAGACGAGGCTATCTTGGGACACGTCGTGGCATGCGCATCTTGCGTATTCCAGGATGTAGATCTAGAGAGCTGTCGACTCTAGTGACCGATCATGAGGACCTTAGTGGAAATATCCCTTTTTAGTGGTGACAATGGCAGACCACATTCTGTGGCAAACCCATTCGCACCCGAAGGCCCACTTTGGAACTTGCATAGGATGACTTTTATTTTCTAAGGGGAGTCAGTGGACGACCTCTTTGATTGGCATAGCATTGTATCCTACGGGCTGAATGTGCTATTGCTTCTCAAACCTCCGAAGCTGACAAGCCTTATTTTCTAAGAACCACATGTGAGTATGGGCGGGATGTTTACAGGTTTGCAGGAAACCCAGCCTCCTACCTACCTTACTTGTGATTCTATGATGATTTCAGACATTGTATCCTATGACAGTGATTTAAGTGTTCATCTCAGATATTGCCAGATTCAGTACAGAGACACAGTGCACACAGTTCAATACAGACACCGACACTTGATTACCTGATCACATGCCCTTTTGCATTGCATTATCATATCATAACAGTTATGTTTGTCATTTTCAGGTGCATAATACATTTCTGATTCCAATCCATGGGTTCAACAGAGATCGTCGCCGAGAGAAAGAACAATGTGTCTTACAAGTTTCCAGATCCTGTCTTGGATTCATTGCTCAAAGTTATAGATATGGCTGGTCCGGGTATTCTTGATAGGTTTCAGAAGAGCTACGGGAATTTGGTTGGGATGGTCCGTACAATCACCAAGTATGAACATGATGCTTTGCACACTCTGCTGCAGTTCTACGAGCCTTCGTTGAGGTGCTTTCTTTTTTCAGATTACATTTTGATGCCAACACTGGAAGAATTCTCATTTATTTTGGGAATTCCGATCACGTCGGCAATACCATTCTTCTCTGGTAGTTCTCCCAGCGTAAAAGAAATTGCTGCTGCTTTACAAATGGATCAGACATTGATAAAGAGTGGTGTGAGCAGTAAAAATGGAGTTAGCGGATTTCATTTAGAATTTCTGGCTGGACAGGCCCAAGAGGCTGCAAGTGCTAAAAATTGGACGGTTTACAATTCCATTCTGGATCTCTGCATATATGGCCTAGTTTTCTTTCCCAATCAGCAAGACTTTGTGGATATGCAAGCAACGAGAGTTTTTGTCCTTAAAAATCCAGTCCCTACTTTGTTAGGAGATTTTTATCATTCCGTGCATTACAAGAATGAGAAAAGGAGGGGAGGATCTGTTAGTTGTTGCACTCCACTGCTGAGTCATTGGTTTTTCAAACATTTGCCTCAGACAGGTGCCTTTGTGGAAACCAAAGATGTGGCGAAATGGTCTAAACGATTGGTGAGTTTAACTGCTGATAACATTGTATGGTTTGACCACCGGTTATTGAGAACAGAGCTTGTCACAAGATGCGGAAATTTTCCAAATGTGCCTTTGATTGGCAGAAAAGGAGGGATTAATTATAATCCAGTTTTGGCCATCCGACAGTTTGGGTATGCTTCCAGATATCCTCCTACAGAGCAAGATGTGGAAGAATCTTTATTCTTTACAGGAACTAAAGATGCGAAGGTGGTAGAAGTAGTGAATGCTTGGAAAGATAAGCACAAAATTGGAAAAGCAGTTTTTGGAAAAGGAGATTGTAGATCTTATCCTGAATATGACAGGTGGATGGAGACGAAAGTAAAGGAATTGCTTTTACCCTTTTCAAGGGGACCTCTTTTATGTTCAGTACAGCCAGAACAACCCACCATGGTGGCTATTGAAGAATGTGAGAAGTGGAAGAAAATGGTCAGAGAGCTGCAGATAGAAAATTCTGGAATGAGCAGATGTCTTCAGAAAGCTCTAGCTGACAACAAAGAGTTGGAAAAGAGAGCCTTGAAAGCGGAAAAAACCTTGGCTGACAAAGAGGAAGATTTTGATGACCGAGCTCGGTACTTTCGGAAACTTACTTTGGGAGCAGATGACACTAGTCAGGCTCACAAGATTACAAAACAGGCTTTAGCCCGAAGCAAGGATTCATTAGCTCAACTTCGTCAAGCTTGGGATGAAGTCAGAATTGAAAATGCCGAGTTAAAGGATCAGTCGAAGACTAAAGACGAGGAGCTTAAAAAGGCACATGAGCAGAGGAGAAAGTATCGGGAAAGTCTCGATAAAAGTCAAGAGCAGTTAGAAGAAGTTAGAAGCCAGTTGAAGAATACCAAGAAAGAGCTTGAAGAAGCCATGGTAGAAAGAGAGATACTCAAGACGCAAGCTGGCATAAAGAGACACAAAGGAGTGTGTGATAACGAGGCTCTGATGCTGCATATGGGATCTTTAACTGAAGCTCTTGAGAAAAGGGATGTCTTGATCAAAGAAATGATTGAAAAGCCGAATCACCAGCGTACCCGTATACTTTTTGAGGAGATCAAATACTCAAGTGATAAGCTGAAGGATGTGGAATTGTCAGATTGATGTTCTTTTCCCTGTATTTTGTGGTTAATGGCTACCATCAGGCTTGTTGATGGATCCATTTTTTTTCCTTGTATTGCATTTGCGGTTGAACCTTTCTTAAATGTACTTGGATACTTTGTTGAATGAGTATGAGCAGTTTTATTTAGAATTATTCCTTATCAGATAGCTGCACACAAGCACATGACCATGACACGTCTCTTTATATCACAATTTCTGGTCTTCAGATTTCTGTGGTTGGATTGGAATCAGGGTATAAAGTACCTCGGAAATGACAAACATGGCATTGCATGGCATTGCATATCATTTTGCATTTTTGTTACTTGCTTTTCAGGTACTCGTTGCGGGGTCTCTAACCTTTATTTGGTTTCAGGCAGTATAGCGGAGAGTCATATTCACCGATATTCGACGCGAAGGAATCAAGTAAGAATCATGGATCAAGTGCAAAGTGATTTGGCGGAAATGAGGGCGCGTATGGACCAGTTCATGACCCTCATGACTGGCATGGCGCAAAATCAGGAGAGACTGAGGCTTCTGGTAGAGCGTCCCGACAATGGGCCCGAAGGTGATCATCATGACAATTCACAGGGACATGGCATTCCTCCCCCCGGTGGCAACCCTCCTCCTGGTGGTAACAATCGGGGTAATGGAAATGGTAGGCAGGCTGGTGTTACTCTTGAGGATACTCTGGAAGACCAATTTACTCTGCTGGATGCTGATGTGGGTAATCAAGGTGATCGAAGGTATGATGAGTTAGCAGAGAAGATCAGGGCCATAGAATGCAAGAACTCTATGGGTATTGATGTTACCAGCTTGGGGCTGGTCTCAGGAGTCAGAATTCCCCCTAAATTCAAACCTCCCACTTTCGATAAGTATCACGGCAATGTGTGTCCCCAAACGCATCTTCAAGCTTACTTTGGGAAGATTTCAGCCCATACGGATGACGAGAAGCTATGGATGCACTATTTTCAGGACAGTCTGGCGGGGGCGTCCTTGACCTGGTACATGAAGTTGAATAGAGCTGCTGTGAAGAATTGGAAAGATCTGGCAGAAGCGTTCCTGAAGCAATACCAGTATAATATTGACATGGCGCCCAACCGCACTCAATTGCAGGGGTTGTCACAGAATGCCAAGGAGAGTTTCAAAGAATATGCACAGAGGTGGAGGGAAATGGCTGCCCAGGTCCAACCTCCCTTGTCAGACAGAGAAATGGCAGATATGTTCATGGGCACCTTGCAAGGGGCCTATCTGGATAGATTAGCTGCTTGTCCGTCAACTGGATTTGCTGATATTGTGATTGCGGGAGAAAGAATAGAAAGTCTGTTAAAGCTTGGAAAGATCCAGGATGTGAGTGGGGCTGGCTCATCGGGGACGAAGAAACCGTTCGCTAGTAACCAGAAAAGAAGAGAAGGTGATACGAATGCTGTGTTTAGAGGACGAGGCAGAGGGCGTTCTCGAGCTTATTATCAGGTAGATGCTGTGACAATCCCCACACCGTCTGTTCAGAAACAACAACCCCAACAACAAGTTCAACAGCAACAACCTTTTTTCCAGCAAAGGTCTAGACAGAGGGATCGTAAGATGGATCCTCTCCCTATGACTTATGCCGCGCTGTTGCCCCGGCTACTCGAGTTAAAGTTGGTAGAACTCCGTACTATGAAAGCTCCGGTTGCTGGAAACCTGCCACCTAACTTCGATGCTAATGCTCGTTGTGAGTTCCACTCAGGTGCTCAGGGGCACTCCATTGAAAAATGCTGGGCTTTCCATCATAAAGTACAAGATTTGATTGATGCTAAAGCCATCAATTTCTCTCCCGCTCCTAATATTACTCAGCATCCCATGCCTGATCATAGCGCAGCAAATGTGTACGCTATTGAAGATGGGAGGAGATTGAATCTGGTGACAGATATCCATCAAGTGAAAACTTCTTTGTTGGTGGTAAAAGATCGTTTATTGAAGGGACAGGTGTTCCCGGGCTGTAATCAAGATTGCTCTGAGTGCATGAATCAGGAGAACGGCTGTGATAAGTTGAAGATGGGTTTACAGAATCTAATCGATGAAGGATGTCTACAGTTCGACAGAGTCGTGAAAGACACTGATGAGATATCAACCGTGACCATCTATTACACTCCCGCTGAGATTCAAATGCCGGTCAATGCAGTTCCCGTGGCGAGTGTTGCGCCAGAAAGGCCCAGTCCTGTCACTATCACGGTGCCAGGACCAATTCCGTTCACGTCTACGAAGGCTATCCCATGGCACTATGGGGCAGATGTATATTACGAAGGTAAAAAACAGGAAGTTGAGTCGTCAGTCAGCCCAAATGTTGATAACGTAGGGGGTGTAGGGGGCTTTACAAGGAGTGGAAGGTTGTTCGCTCCCCAAACCTTGAGAAGTGATAAGGAGGTAGAAGCTGCAGCAAAGGCTAAGGGTAAACAGGTGGTTGAAAGTGCGCCTACACCTGAAGCAGAGACAAAGATTACTTTTGATAAGGAAATGGAAGAATTTATGAAGATAATCAAGAAAAGCGATTATAAGATTGTGGACCAACTGAATCAGACCCCTTCAAAGATTTCAATCTTGTCACTATTGATGTGCTCTGATGCGCACCGACAGGCGTTGTTGAGAGTGTTGAAGAGTGCGTACGTGCCACAAGAAATTACTGTTAATCAGCTCGAGGGCGTAATCTCCAATGTTAATGTCAGCCATGGCTTGGGCTTTACAAGTAGAGATTTGACTGTTGAAGGAAGAAACCATAATAAGGCTTTGCATATCACGATGGAGTGTAAGGGCGCAGTGTTATCTCATGTGCTGGTAGACACTGGTTCATCACTCAATGTCTTGCCCAAGAAGGCATTAATGAAGCTGGAAGTTGACGGTTTGATCTTAAGGCCTAGTGAATTGGTGGTCAGAGCATTCGATGGAACTAGAGGATCTGTGTTTGGTGAGGTGGAATTGCCCGTACAAATTGGACCACAGGTATTCAAATCCACGTTCCATGTAATGGACATACAACCTGCATATAGCTGCCTATTGGGACGCCCTTGGATTCACGGAGCCGGGGCTGTTACTTCTACTCTACATCAAAAGCTGAAGTATGAGTTTGAAGGGCAGGTTGTGACAGTGTGTGGAGAAGAAGACATCTTTATGAGTCACTTATCCACGTTCAAGTACATTGAAATGGATGGGGAAATTCATGAGATGCTGTGCCAATCATTTGAAGCAGTCAATATTGACGATGCACCTGAGTCTTCTTCTGTACCAGTTGGGGCTGGTACCTCCATTTCATCTTACAAACAAGCTGTCGAAGTCGTCAGGGCAGGCAACGCCCAAGGTTGGGGCAGGTTGATAGAGACCCCAATGAAGGAAGACAAATTTGGTATTGGTTATCATCCCTCTACAACTTCAGATGCGGGGAGCAGGGGACCCATTACTTTCAATAGTGGGGGAATTATCTACATGGACCAGTCTTGTGCAGCCACGGAGGATAGTGTTGACAGTGATTGTGACCTGGACAACTGGGTACGCCCTCATGTTCCGGGACAACAAGTGCAGAACTGGTTCGTTGAAGAAGTCATCCGGGTTACTCTTCAGACAGAGTAATTTTTCTTTGTTTTTTTCTAACCATAATGCATGACAAAATCTTGCGCTCTGCCCAAGGCGTATAGATTCATTTGTAGGGCCACCATGGTTGCATTTGCAATGTTTAATCATTAATAAAGGACGTTTTGCAATCAAATTTTGTTCTCTGTCTTTCAGTTTTTATTTTTGCACAAAAAATATAAAATGGCAGTGTTTCATTTTCTTTTGTTTCGCTTAAAAATAAATTCTAAAATAAGGCATGAACCCGTTCATGCAGACTTGATCCTCCGGATACCACTGATAACGATTTTGATATGGCCATGTATGACTTTGACAATCCGATTTATCAAGCCGAAGAAGGGGATGGGAAAGATTGTGAACTTTTTGAAGAACTGGCCAGATTGTTGAAACAAGAGGAAAGGGTCATCCAGCCTCATCAGGAGACTGTAGAAATCATCAATATTGGTACCAAGGACGCCAAGAAAGAGATCAGGATTGGTGCCAGCTTGCAAGCAGATGTGAAGCAAACTTTGACGGAAATGTTGCGCGAGTATGTTGACATCTTCGCCTGGTCGTATCAAGACATGCCGGGGTTGGATACGGATATTGTCGTGCACAGGCTACCATTGAGAGAAGAATGTCCGCCAGTCAAGCAGAAACTTCGTCGGACTCACCCCGACATGGCCTTAAAGATTAAGGAGGAAGTCCAGAAGCAGTGGGACGCTGGTTTTCTTGCTGTGACAAAGTATCCTCCATGGGTAGCCAACATCGTGCCAGTACCGAAGAAAGATGGAAAAGTGAGAATGTGTGTGGATTATCGAGATCTTAATAAAGCTAGCCCGAAAGATGATTTTCCACTACCTCATATTGATGTGCTGGTCGATAATACAGCTCAGTTTTCAGTGTTCTCATTTATGGACGGTTTCTCCGGGTACAACCAGATCAAGATGGCACCTGAAGACATGGAGAAGACCACGTTCATTACTCCGTGGGGTACATATTGTTATAAGGTAATGCCTTTTGGGTTGAAAAACGCAGGGGCAACGTACCAACGGGCGATGGTGACATTGTTTCACGACTTGATTCATAAGGAGATCGAATGTTATGTAGATGATATGATTGCCAAGTCGAGAACCGAAGAGGAACATCTGACTAACCTGAAAAAGCTGTTTGAAAGGTTGAGAAAGTTCCGTCTGAGATTAAACCCAAACAAGTGCACGTTTGGGGTGCGTTCTGGAAAGTTGTTGGGTTTCATTGTGAGCGAAAGAGGAATCGAGGTTGATCCTGCTAAGGTGAAAGCAATACAAGAAATGCCTGAACCGAGAACAGAAAAAGAGGTTCGTGGTTTCTTGGGTAGATTGAACTACATTACGAGGTTCATATCTCACCTAACAGCCACGTGCGAACCAATATTTAAATTGTTAAGGAAAGATCAAACGGTCAGGTGGAATGACGATTGCCAATTGGCATTCGATAAGATAAAAGAATACTTGCAGGAACCTCCGATTCTAATGCCTCCAGTTGAAGGGAGACCGCTGATAATGTATCTGACAGTGCTTGAAGGTTCCATGGGTTGTGTTCTCGGTCAACATGACGAGACAGGTAGGAAGGAGCATGCTATTTACTACCTGAGCAAAAAGTTCAATGATTGTGAGTCCCGATACTCAATGCTTGAAAAGACATGCTGTGCGCTTGCATGGGCCGCTAAGCGATTGAGGCAATATATGGTTAGGCACACGACCTTGTTGATTTCAAAAATGGATCCTATCAAGTATATTTTCGAGAAACCAGCATTGACAGGCAGAGTTGCACGGTGGCAAATGGTCTTGACAGAGTATGACATTCAGTACACTTCACAAAAGGCCATCAAAGGAAGTATCTTGTCCGACTATCTTGCGCAACAGCCGATTGATGATTACCAACCCATGAAGTTTGACTTCCCTGATGAAGACATCATGTTTCTCAAAGCTAAAGACTGTGAGGAACCACTTCCGGAGGAGGGGCCAGACCCTGAATCCAAGTGGAGTCTGATGTTTGATGGGGCTGTCAATATGAATGGGTGCGGAGTTGGAGCAGTTCTTATCACGCCGGAAGGTGTTCATATGCCGTTCACTGCCCGAATAACTTTCGGATGCACCAACAATGAAGCAGAGTACGAAGCTTGTATAATGGGGATCGAGGAGGCGATTAATCTACGGATTAAAACCCTTGATATATTCGGTGATTCAGCTTTGGTAATCAATCAAGTGAAAGGGAGTTGGTACACGCACCAAGCAAATCTAGTGCCGTATAGAGATTATACGAGGAGATTGCTGACATTTTTCACAACAGTGAAACTGTACCACATTCCTCGAGATGAGAATAGGTTCGCTGATGCCTTGGCCACTTTGTCTTCCATGATCAAAGTGCAAGGATGGAACCATGTACCTAAGATTGAGGTATCCCGCCTTGACAGACCAGCATTTGTGTTTGCGGTCGATGCAACGTCTGATGACAAGCCATGGTTTCATGACATTAAGTGTTTCTTGAAAAGTCAAGAGTACCCGTCCGGGGCATCGTCCAAAGACAGGAAGACGTTGAGAAGGTTAGCTGGTAGTTTCTTCTTGAACAAAGATGGCGTGCTGTATAAAAGAAATTTTGACACGGTCCTGCTTAGATGTGTGGATAAACATGAAGCAGACTTGTTGATGATTGAAGTGCACGAAGGCTCTTTCGGTACCCATGCCGGAGGGCAGGCAATGGCTAAAAAGTTGTTAAGGTCGGGATATTATTGGTTGACTATGGAGTCAGATTGTTGCAAATATGCCCGCAAATGCCATAAATGCCAGATCTATGCAGACAAGGTGCATGTGCCTCCAAATCCGTTGAGCATCATGTCGTCGCCTTGGCCGTTTGCCATGTGGGGCATTGATATGATCGGAAAGATTGAGCCTACAGCTTCCAATGGTCATCGTTTCATCTTGGTGGCAATTGATTACTTCACCAAATGGGTCGAAGCCGCATCCTATGCCAATGTTACAAAACAAGTGGTCGCTCGTTTCTTAAAACGGGATATCGTTTGCCGATATGGAGTGCCCGAAAGAATCATTACTGATAATGGTTCTAATTTGAATAATAAGATGATGGCTGAGTTATGCCGGGACTTCAAAATCGAACATCACAATTCTTCTCCGTACCGCCCAAAGATGAATGGCGCGGTCGAAGCGGCCAACAAAAATATCAAGAAGATTGTACAGAAGATGGTTGTCACGTACAAAGATTGGCATGAGATGTTACCATTTGCTTTGCATGGGTATCGAACGTCGGTACGCACGTCCACTGGGGCAACCCCATTCTCACTTGTATATGGTATGGAGGCAGTGCTACCGGTTGAAGTAGAGATTCCGTCCCTCAGAGTCATGATGGATGTTAAGCTAGATGAAGCTGAATGGGTACGAGCCAGATTTGATCAGTTGAGCCTTATTGAGGAAAAGCGATTGGCGGCTGTATGTCATGGGCAACTATATCAGCGCAGAATGAAGCAGGCGTTTGACCAGAAGGTGCGTCCTCGGGTTTATAAAGTCGGAGATGTGGTACTCAAAAGGATCCTTCCTCCCAATACAGATCACAGGGGCAAATGGACTCCTAATTATGAAGGTCCATTCGTGGTTAAAAAGGTCTTTTCGGGCGGAGCTTTATTGCTTACAACCATGGATGGCGAAGACTTTTCATCCCCTGTCAACTCGGACGTAGTCAAAAAATACTTCGCATGAATAGACCCGCTGGATAATAAAAATAAAAAAAATCCAGGCAAAAAAGGGCATCCCGGCGAACCAAAAATAGAATAAGGTTCGGGCAAAAATTAGGGATATAATTGAAAAATTTGTACACCCGGTAAGTTGAAAACCCGAAAGGGCAACTTAGGCAAAAAAGGGTATCCTGGTGGATCGAAAACCTGAAAGGGCGGTCCACACAAAAGAGGGAGTTAAGCGAATGACTACGGTTTGAGTTATCTGTACCCCATTACCGTTTGAACAACTGATGTTCTGAAGGATAGGAATCGGTCTGATCATTCCTCAGAAGGCAAGGTCGGGGAGTTTTGAAGACATACTGGTCATAACAGAATGGAAACTCAGTGGAATTCCGTTTTCACATTGCCATTAGGATAGTTTCTTTTCTCAATTTTCAGCGATCACCTCTTTCCAGGGATTGCTTCCAGATGTAATTGCCTATTCTGGGCTCTCAGTCAATAAATTGAATTTCAGTAAAAAGCCTCCTATTTTTGTTTTATTGCTTTGTTTGCAAAGACGTCCTAATTTTGATAAAACATTGCATTTGAAAACATGGCAGCCTTACAATAACATGCGCAGAAAAAACATTTGAAATTACTTCGAATGTTGAATACTCCCGGATGGTGGATTCTAGCCATGCAATATTCGGGGCATGTGGGCATATTCTTTTGTTGCAGGTAGCAGGTGCAGATGATTTTAAGCACAAGACCAGCAATAAATCACCCCACGCAAAAGACTGGGGCAATTATGGGTAAGGAGATCGGCGTTCATCGTTCGGTCGACGATTGTGTACAACGGGTCGATATCAGTGAATTAAGTTCAGCTGGGTACCGTTGCATCTTATTAAGTCGATTCTCTCATTCAGTACTTCCAACAGCTACAAGCTTTTCTGTGTCGATGATGGTTGCGAATTCCCCAATAAAGTTGCTTCGCAGACACCGAAGTTGATGGTCAATCCCCGTTGAAGTCACAAGAGTTTGAAGAGGCTAGATCTTCTGTAAAATCCTCTTATGACATCCTCTCCGGGGACAAATTGTTGGTTTTCTTAAGCATACGGCATGTTGTTTCCCCAGCATGAAGTGTTAATCACCCCCCAGTAGAGTTTGATGGTCATTATCCCCAGCGAAGTCGCAGGAGTTTGAAGAAGTTAAATCTCCTGTAAAATCCTCTTATGACATCCTCTTCGGGGACAAATTGTTTGGTTCCCCAGCATGAAGTGTTGATCATCCCCAGTAGAGTTTGAGGACAGTTGGTCTTCTGTAAAATCCTCTCAAAAGGCATTCCCCAGCATGAGACGTTTTAAAGCAGTTTCCGCCAGCAGAGTTTGTTATAAACTCGTCATCCCTAACGGAATTGTCTAAAGGGAAGCTCGCCTAACATGGTGCATTGTGGTACTTATCCTAAGCTCGACAGTCATATTCTTCAGCAGACTACTGTGGATTTGCTTTGGGTTTCCCCAACAGATCTCTAAGGACTCTTTCTAGCAAGTTGCAGTGGAATGTTCTAACCAGGATTTGCATATCCCTGGCAGAGTAGCCCTGATACCCAGCAAGATCGTATCTCTGGTCATGGTATCCCCACAGAGGTCAGCATCGAATCTTGTCAGCAACTTCCAGCTGAGTTGTTGTTCTCTCCGCAGAGGTTTATCAGATCGACAGAATCTATTCCTCAACAAGGATGGTACAGCCTTTCCCCAGCCGGGTCAGAAGGTTGATAATCCCTATAAAGGATCTTGGGTTGAATAAATCCCCAAGCAGAGTTTTAATGGCTCATTTCCCCAGCAGGACGTCGTTTAAAAATCCTCATCCCCAGCGGAATCGCTGTGACCAGAATTCGTTCCCCCAAACAGATGGAATAATTCCTGGCAGAGTCGTCATTCCCTCATATCTTAAAGTCCAATTTATTTTTGGCAAGCTTGACAATTCGAAGCAGACGGATTGTTCATCCATTCGCCAGCAGAGATATTATCCTTTTAGGAGTCTCCGAGATTAAATCATTGATTGTGGTTCCTCAGCAGAGTTGGCAGAGATGTCTGGCGCAGAGGCAGAGAGTAATTCGATTTTAAAATTCTAAAAGTCCAACAGTGGATTGGCAAAAGTCCGTCTTCGGGTGGCAAAAGTCCAACAGTGGATTGGCAAAAGTCCGTCTTCGGGTGGCAAAAGTCCAACAGTGGATTGGCAAAAGTCCGTCTTCGGGTGGCAAAAGTCCAACAGTGGATTGGCAAAAGTCCGTCTTCGGGTGGCAAAAGTCCAACAGTGGATTGGCAAAAGTCCGTCTTCGGGTGGCAAAAGTCCAACAGTGGATTGGCAAAAGTCCATCTTCGGGTGGCAAAGCAGCTAAAAGTCCAACAGTGGATTGGCAAAAGTCCGTCTTCGGGTGGCAAAAGTCCAACAGTGGATTGGCAAAAGTCCATCTTCGGGTGGCACGAAGCTGCAAAGTCCACCAGTAGTGTGGCAAGCCAGTAGTCGTCTGGCGTCGTTCAAAAGACGTTATCAAAGTCCACCAGCAGTGTGGCAGGCCAGTAGTCGTCTGGAGTTGCATAAAAGACATTATTAAAGTCCACCAGCAGTGTGGCAAGCCAGTAGTCGTCTGGCGTCGTTCAAAAGACGTTATCAAAGTCCACCAGCAGTGTGGCAGGCCAGTAGTCGTCTGGAGTTGCATGAAAGACATTATTAAAGTCCACCAGCAGCGTGGCAAGCCAGTAGTCGTCTGGCGTCGTTCAAAAGACAGATCTCTCCGACGTTTCATCGAAGATTCAATCCAGCAGTCTCGTTGGGTTTATATCCCTTTTCTTCTTCACCACCCAGAGCAAATTTTTGGTTATTTTTGGTATTCAATCACTATATACCTTGAAAGTCCGAAAGCAATAGCTTTCAGGCATTCAGGTCTACAGCGCTTGAATAGGGGCAGCTGTAATACCCCAAAATTTGCTCTCCCCTTTTGGCATCATAGCATGGCATTATCATTTATCATATCATATCCATCTCATTAGCATTGCATTGCATTTAACATAGAAAAATGAAGCATAGCATATTTCTTACCATCAGGGCATGTGGTCAGGTGGGAGATGGACAATCAAGAGATCATTCAAAGCACAAAAAGGTCAATCAAGTTGGCTCTAGGCAAGCCAGGAGGTCTCTCATGTCTCATACTATCTCAATTGATCTTCCAAAACCTCAAGGAAGTGAGATTCAATGGGAGATTGAAGCACTACATCCTACACTAGGCAAGAAGTCCAAAAATTGAAGGAAAACCCTCAAAAGAGATAGCTCATTGATCCAAAATCATCCTCAAATGGTATATCTCATCATCCTTTAAGAGGATACACAACATACTCTGAGGAATTTGAAATTGGAGACTGCACTTTTACCTCCTAACCAGAGGGGGCCAAAATTAGGGTTTCCATTTAAATCAGGGAATCTTTGCTTTTTTGGGCAAAACTTGATGTCATGGTATTCCATATGTCCTTAAGTGTATGTATGTGGAAAATTGCCTCTCAATTGGTTTTAGAAGTGGTTCAATTGGAAGAAAGATCAAGAATTAGAGAAATTGGGGCAAAGTCAAATAATCAGAGGAAAAAGTCAACTCTTGACTTTTTGAGGCCAAATTCATGAAATTCATGTTACATATGTCCAATGTACAAAATTTGATCAAGAAACTCCAAAGGAATCATGAAAAAATCAAGATGTAAAAAGTTGCCATTTTTGGATGAAGTAGGGTTGCTAAAAATAGCAAGTTTTGGCCATTTTGCATCAGAGTTTGAACCAAGGCCATTTAAATTTGGAGCACCAAATGAAAATTCCACTCTGCCTCAATGAAAGGCCTTGCTTTAAGCTTCAAATCCATGTGTGGAACATCTCCATTGGATAAAAATTGAGTGAGATATGATTGATCAAAGTTTGAGCAAAGTAGGTCCAAAACTAGGTCATGACCAAGATTTTCAGGGCACGCGCGCAGTCATTTTCTCAAACACTTGGTGGGCCAAATGTATTGATCGATTACTCATGATTAAAGGTTTCAAATGAAAAATCTTTCAACATGAAAGTTGTTCCTCTATGTGAGATCTTCAAGATTGATGTTCATGGATTTTTCATTTGATCAAAGGATAAGGAGTTATGATGGCTCAAAGATTGGTCAATGCAACTGAAAATCCATGCCAAGCATGCCTTGCCAACCAACCTCATTATCTCGCCCATGCACCAGTTGGTGTTTCTTCTGTTACAAGCCACATTTGGTCATGTTCCAAACTTCAATTCAACCAACTTTCAACACCAATATTGTTCCCTAATGTATCATCTTTCTAATGCCACCAACATTGGATTGTTTCATTCATTGACAAGTGAGAAATTCCTCCTCAAACACTTGCTGTCACAATGAAGATTTGCTGCATAATTTTGGTTCAAACACACATCAAGTACATGACAGAAGTCCTATGTGTGCTGCTCTATTCTTTGCTTCATTTGGCCAAACACATTTCACATTATGCATACGAGCTTGAGCCTTGCATGAAAGAGGAAGTGAGAAACTTGCACCACAAGATTCCTGCTGCTACATCAGAACAACATAACATCACTTTCCTTCTCCTACACACCACCATAACTCCATGAACCTCACCCTCACTCTAACAGAACTTCCCCAACTCGTGCCATTAACCACCTAACTCAGTTAGTTAACTCAAACTCAGTTAACTAACTCAGTTTAACTAGAGTTCTAACTGTTAACTGAACTGGTTGGGAGTTAACCTTGGATATATAAGCTGAAACTCTCACAATTTCAGAAGAGAATTCTCATTTTTCACTCTCACTCCAAATTGCTCTCACTTTTCTCTCAGAGTTCTCTCCACTCTCTCTCTGATTTCACACGAGTTCTTCACACGTTCTCACCTTGATCTTCATCAATTGTTCATCATCAAGCACTTCTGATCAAGAACAAGCTGAAGTAAGAGCAAGCTATCGAGAGCAGCAACTTCTCCAATTGGAATCTCAGTTCATTGTCTTCAAAATCCAAAGGTTCAGAGCATTTATTTTGCTCTTAGGAAGCTCAAGATCAGTCTCTCATCTCTGGTTTTCTGTTGATTCAAGAGTTCTCCAATTTCAGGTTTCAAAATTTCTCAAACTTTAATTGCACGATTTTATCCTGTTTTGACTTGTTGATGTGTTGTTTGAGCTTATTAGAAGCTATGTGAAGCTGGCTAGTTGATAGAGCTCTTTAGGAGCTTAGAACTGAAAATTAGGGCAAATTTATCCTCTTCGATTCTCCTTATTCATGCTTGATCTATGAATTTTCTTGTTGGATTTGTGTTCCTCATGAGCTTAGCTTTCGTTTGGTATATGGCTTGTGAATTTCTGGAGAAAATGTGAGTTGCAGGTGGTGGCTGCTGGCCGGAGAAGATGACCGGAGGTCATCTCCGGCCGGTGACTTTAACTGTTAGGGTTTATGTGTGTTTTAATCCTGTCCGTTCATGTTTTCTGATCGTGTGATCCTTGTCTTGCCAGCACATTAAAAATCACATGCTCCTCACGTGTATCTTTTCTGAATTCATTTAAACATGTTGTAGTGTAGTGCATGGTAACTTGTGTGTGTCCTCACGCATGTGCATTGATCCTGATTACTTTGACCACGCATTGACCTTGACTTGATCCATTGGCTGAGAATGAGTCAATTCCTGTTGACTGAAGTGCATGCTTGCTATTGTGTTATGCGCTGAATTGGACCTTATTCAGATTGATAATTACACCCCCCATGTATTGAAGCCCAATGATTTTGAACTGTCCAATTGCTATGTTCATACCCCCCTGCATTTTGCATTTATTTTTCATTTTTATTTCTTTCTACACGTTTGATTTCTATTTTTTAAAAATACCAAAACATATTGGAAAATTCTACAAAAATTCATGTGTATTCTTAAAACATTTAGGAAATTTTTCATGATTTTATTTTCTGATTTTATGACCATTTTGCCCCTGTTCCATTATTTCTTTTGAATTTCCATTTGTATGCATACTTAATGTGACATATGATTTTGTGCATTTTTGTTCTTGATCATAAAAAATGATTTTGATGCCTTTCTTTTTGCATTGTGGTCACAATATGTTGAGGTATGTTTGAGATTTATGAGATGATTTTTAAGTCTTTTTTGGATGACTTTGATGTGTTGCTTTGAGCATGAATGCATGAAGCTTCCATGAGACTTTGACCTAATTGTTGAGTGACTTTGGTTCTGATTCATTGCTTGTGGACTTGATATGTTAATGACATGTGTTTAAGGTGTTTGATTGGTGAAAGTCATAATTTTTGAAGCATGTTTGCTATTTGTTTGAAGCATGAATTAACTTGTTCATTTTGTGAATGCATGCCTCATGTTTGGTTTGCTTGATCATGAAGGCACTTGTGCCATGAGTTGTGGTTTTGTTTGAGGATGTATAGCATGTTAATTGACTTCTGATTGTGACATTTGGGTTTCATCTTTGCATGTTTGATGTTTATCTTGCACCTTAAGTCACTTGTTTCACAAGTATGAACCACATTCACATCACTTCACCTTTTCTTCTTTGCTTCTTGTTGGATTGAGATTTTGTTTGCATGATTTAGTATGCTCATTTAGGATAACATTAGGTTGTGTAAATATGAGTTACATTCTGACTTGGAAGCATGTATAGCATTCAATCTCATTTCACTTTGTTTGTCAACTTGTTTGAATTTGATTTGTTCATTATATTTTCTTACTTTACTTGTAAGTGATTGTGCTAACCATGTAGGGGCTTTGGTAAGTTTCAATTGAGTGTGGATAAGGAATCCACATTCAACTTCTATCCTTTCTCTTTTACAATTCCATGTTTTGTTAAGCACTTATGTGCTTTCTTTTAATAACTCATCACTTTCCCTTTTGAATTACAATTCATCTTCTACTTTGGAAGTGAATTGTTTAATTCTTTCTTTCTTTAGATTTTAGGTTGAAACCTCACAAACCTTTAGGATCACTCCCTTTAATCTTCAATTAGGATTGAGTCTTAGTCCATATAGGTTTTACCTTTTCTCCTCTCTTGAGTCTCTTTTCTCATCTCAAAGAAAATTCAAAACATATAATAAAGGTAGGCATTTATTGCATTTAGGCCTTTCATATAAAGAAAAGATTATAAGGGGTCTTCTCTTGTAATCTTAGAATGTGTAGCATATAGCCCATCTTGGGTCAATGTGTTAAACATTTGATCTTGTATGAGGGACTTAAATGCAATACTTGTTGAAGGTGCAAATAATAAAAAACACTTCTTCATTTCATAATCAACAAAAACACTTAATAAACACAAGTATGCTAGTGTGTTTGAACCTTAATAATTGGAACTAAGTGTGAGGGTCTTCTTCACACTTAGTGTATTTTCTTACTCATTCCATCTTGGAATGTGAGAATGTACACATTCCAATGACTAAGATCCAGATACACTATCATATGCAAACAAATCCAAAACACTTCCTTCTAAAAGACAAAAACAAACAATAACGTCTTTCCTTCGGGAATTCTTTTCTCATCTCATTCATTCTCAACGCACGAACGCGCTTCTACTCGTTCTCTTGCAAGATGGTAACGCACTCGGACCAGCGAGCCTGCAACACCTGAGCTAGAACGTAAGCCGTTCTCTAAAAAACACAGACAATCCATCCCTAGTGAGGGGAACTACGTCGCTCTGATTCTCATGTTCCTGATGAGATACGTAGGCAGTGGGGTAGGGCCCATGCGAGCACTTCTTTTATTTTCCCTACATTTGTTTCTCTTTCTCCTTTCCTTTTTCAGTTCTTTCTCAGTATTCCTTTCTTTACACCCTTTGATCGAGACAAGCAAGCGTGGATCCCATCGGGTACGATGGACGTGAGGGGGTGCTAATACCTTCCTCTCGCGTAACCGACTCCCTTACCCACTTCTCTTGGTCGTAAGACCATGCTTTTCCTTTCTCTCAGGTTTACGCGGTGTTTCCTTTCCCTCTCTTGGGATAAATACACATTGCTGGCGACTCTGTTCGGTGCCACTTTCGCGTTTGTACTTGGATGAAAATCCCGGGAGCGACACTCGCCCCTTGTCCTTATTTCAAATTCAAATAGTAGAACTTCCCTCCACTATTCAGTTGTAACTGCAGCGCACTATCCATGACCACTTTGCCTCATCGAATTGATTATCTGTACTTAGCAAAATTTGAAGTCTTGAAATCATTCTATTCGACACAGGCTCTCAGAAAATTGGTCGAAGGCCTTCAGGTCGAAGCCTTCTTCTTTAGCTTAAATTTTCTAAAGAATAACTTCTTTAAAAGCTAAATTTATTTGAAATCATGCAGCGTCGTAATTAGGAGCTAACAAATTGCCCCCCAAAAATGCCCTTTCGCCAATGTTAAGAGGAATGTCATTTTTTGATAACACAATTTTTGACGCCTGATCATTCGACTATGACAAAGCATGGTCATAACTGACTAACCCACGAACTAGAAACTATTGTGTTTCTTTCAACCATGCTGCTGACGTCATGTCATGATGATGAATCCCCAAACGTCTTTTCAGCCGTATTCGCGTTCAGTTTTCATCATCACTTTTCTTGGAACTAGCCATTTGTGGTCTGCTCATAACCACCACCATCCACCCATTTCAGATGAAGACACGTGTCCCACTACCATATTCATTTTAATGGTGGATTCACAGTCTCCTCATCTTCCAAACGCCTATAAATACCCTTTTCTTCAAACTTTGAAACTTTTCGCATTCTCAGACTTTCTCTCAACCTATTTCCTCGTTCTTCAACTTTCTCAAGAAAAAACCCAGAACATCTTCTCACCGTTCCTTCAACTTCAACAATGGCGTCTGCACAACCTACTCACCAAGAAACAAAGGGCCATAAAAGTAGAGCCACAACATTCAAGCCAACTCTCCCGCCATTTTCAAACATCCCTGGGCCAAAGGTGGTAAAGGACCAACAGTTCATGCCCGAACCTCTTCTTGAGGAAGCAAGGAGCATCTACGCATCTTAGGCAATGATCCCTCTCATTGTCTCTGATAAACCCTAGGCTTTAAGTGGCCCCCTTGCTGATGTTAAACCCAACAATGAAAGGTTAAGCGAGTTTTTCCCTACCTACCGTAAATCTAAACCTTTAGGGCAAAGAAGTAACCCTAATGAGAATGAAGCCTCCCCCAACACACCCACTTTGACGAAAATGGTTATTAGGTACCTTCATGATCGTACGAGATTGGTAAGAGCTGTCAACCCGTTAAGGGATTTTGACCTTTGGATGACCAGAATGGAGAAGGTCATATCTGACCACTGGAAAACCGTCGAAATTTATGACCTGTTAATGCTGTCGAAGACCAGCATCCCTTATTGTTTGAATATGCTGGAAGCATCACTTTACTTCTGGGATAGCACCCACTATACTTTTGATCTTCCTTGGGGGATGGTTACCCCCACACTTTTCGATCTGGCTGCCATTGCAGGTCTTCGACCGGACGGCATTTCATACGATCCTGAAGTCGACGCAGAGGATACCATAGGGATCTCTGAATCCAAACTCACATACACTCATTTCATTAATCACCACAAACGTGATACTGCCGATATAACTGACGAGGAACACATTGCGTTCCTTACCGTTTGGTTGTCGAGGTATGTTTTTTGCTCGAAATCCCTACAGGTGGCCAAAAAATATCTCACCCTGGCCAACCAACTTCACAATAATAGAGGAGTTTGCCTCAGTGGGTTGATTCTAACGAACCTTTATGAGTCTCTCAGCGAAGGGGCGGCTCGACTTAAAGACCTAGGGACCCAGGGCACTGTTCATCTGAATGGCCCCCTCTGGCTGCTTCAATTGTGGCTCAATGCAACCTTCGAACCTAGCCTTCCCAGGAAAGGTCAAGTCGGCGAAGCTTCTCCTGAGATCAAAGAAAGGAGGGTCGAAGGCACTCGCCTGGCGAAACTCACGCCAAATGACGACGGGGAAACTCTCAAAGGAGCCTTTTCCAGTTATATTATGATGTTCGCCAAAAGGTATGAGTTCACGCCTAGCATGGCCCCCTTTGTTGAAAGAAGATGTGGACCTGAGTGGTTTACAAGGCCATTCCCCGCTCCATCCAAAAAACTTGATGCTGACTCGGTTTAAATCTGGGAAGCTTTTTTAATTCCTAGATTTTTGTTTACCTTGAAAATTGGTAAACAACCGCTGATCTTCTAAAACAATAAAGTTCTAGTAACTTACAGGATCGATCAGATTGATCCTAGGACATGTGATGTATGTGTATTTAGAATATTTCACGATTGGGTACAGTATGCCTTTCGACACTGAACATAAGTAAAAAAGGGTGTTTGAAATGTAAAGGAAAGCGTTAAAGATCAAAGAAACTCCTAAGTCGAACGATGCATCAAAGGTTTTGAAAAAAGGGGCTGAATGTAAAGTTTGAGAAAAACTGGAATTAAATGCTGGAAAGAAATGCATAAAGATCTTAAAAATGCAGAAAGGTAAATGCTTTAAAGTAAAGGCTTTTAATGTAAAACTTCAAACATAAAGACTTGGTAATGTAAATGACTTGCAAGGTAAAAATTCATGGAAATGGACTTCAAAGTAAAGAATCTAAAACAGAAACTTCAAAGTAAATTGCATTGCAATAAAGTATAATGGTGATTACAATCACGTACATTCTCACTTCACTTGTTTCTCGACACACTGGGTACTTTAAGCGAATGTAGAGTTACTTGTACAAATATGATTTTTTCACACTTTTTTAACTCTAGGACTACCCTATTTATGCTACTTCAAAGTAACCACCATTTGACGGTTTACCACTGGATCACGCCACTTGGCACTTCGCATGTCTTCCAACTCTGGATACTCGCCCCTTGTCCTTATTTCAAATTCAAATAGTAGAACTTCCCTCCACTATTCAGTTGTAACTGCAGCGCACTATCCATGACCACTTTGCCTCATCGAATTGATTATCTGTACTTAGCAAAATTTGAAGTCTTGAAATCATTCTATTCGACACAGGCTCTCAGAAAATTGGTCGAAGGCCTTCAGGTCGAAGCCTTCTTCTTTAGCTTAAATTTTCTAAAGAATAACTTCTTTAAAAGCTAAATTTATTTGAAATCATGCAGCGTCGTAATTAGGAGCTAACAAATTGCCCCCCAAAAATGCCCTTTCGCCAATGTTAAGAGGAAGGTCATTTTTTGATAACACAATTTTTGACGCTTGATCATTCGACTATGACAAAGCATGGTCATAACTGACTAACCCACGAACTAGAAACTATTGTGTTTCTTTCAACCATGCTGCTGACGTCATGTCATGATGATGAATCCCCAAACGTCTTTTCAGCCGTATTCGCGTTCAGTTTTCATCATCACTTTTCTTGGAACTAGCCATTTGTGGTGTGCTCATAACCACCACCATCCACCCATTTCAGATGAAGACACGTGTCCCACTACCATATTCATTTTAATGGTGGATTCACAGTCTCCTCATCTTCCAAACGCCTATAAATACCCTTTTCTTCAAACTTTGAAACTTTTCGCATTCTCAGACTTTCTCTCAACCTATTTCCTCGTTCTTCAACTTTCTCAAGAAAAAACCCAGAACATCTTCTCACCGTTCCTTCAACTTCAACAATGGCGTCTGCACAACCTACTCACCAAGAAACAAAGGGCCATAAAAGTAGAGCCACAACATTCAAGCCAACTCTCCCGCCATTTTCAAACATCCCTGGGCCAAAGGTGGTAAAGGACCAACAGTTCATGCCCGAACCTCTTCTTGAGGAAGCAAGGAGCATCTACGCATCTTAGGCAATGATCCCTCTCATTGTCTCTGATAAACCCTAGGCTTTAAGTGGCCCCCTTGCTGATGTTAAACCCAACAATGAAAGGTTAAGCGAGTTTTTCCCTACCTACCGTAAATCTAAACCTTTAGGGCAAAGAAGTAACCCTAATGAGAATGAAGCCTCCCCCAACACACCCACTTTGACGAAAATGGTTATTAGGTACCTTCATGATCGTACGAGATTGGTAAGAGCTGTCAACCCGTTAAGGGATTTTGACCTTTGGATGACCAGAATGGAGAAGGTCATATCTGACCACTGGAAAACCGTCGAAATTTATGACCTGTTAATGCTGTCGAAGACCAGCATCCCTTATTGTTTGAATATGCTGGAAGCATCACTTTACTTCTGGGATAGCACCCACTATACTTTTGATCTTCCTTGGGGGATGGTTACCCCCACACTTTTCGATCTGGCTGCCATTGCAGGTCTTCGACCGGACGGCATTTCATACGATCCTGAAGTCGACGCAGAGGATACCATAGGGATCTCTGAATCCAAACTCACATACACTCATTTCATTAATCACCACAAACGTGATACTGCCGATATAACTGACGAGGAACACATTGCGTTCCTTACCGTTTGGTTGTCGAGGTATGTTTTTTGCTCGAAATCCCTACAGGTGGCCAAAAAATATCTCACCCTGGCCAACCAACTTCACAATAATAGAGGAGTTTGCCTCAGTGGGTTGATTCTAACGAACCTTTATGAGTCTCTCAGCGAAGGGGCGGCTCGACTTAAAGACCTAGGGACCCAGGGCACTGTTCATCTGAATGGCCCCCTCTGGCTGCTTCAATTGTGGCTCAATGCAACCTTCGAACCTAGCCTTCCCAGGAAAGGTCAAGTCGGCGAAGCTTCTCCTGAGATCAAAGAAAGGAGGGTCGAAGGCACTCGCCTGGCGAAACTCACGCCAAATGACGACGGGGAAACTCTCAAAGGAGCCTTTTCCAGTTATATTATGATGTTCGCCAAAAGGTATGAGTTCACGCCTAGCATGGCCCCCTTTGTTGAAAGAAGATGTGGACCTGAGTGGTTTACAAGGCCATTCCCCGCTCCATCCAAAAAACTTGATGCTGACTCGGTTTAAATCTGGGAAGCTTTTTTAATTCCTAGATTTTTGTTTACCTTGAAAATTGGTAAACAACCGCTGATCTTCTAAAACAATAAAGTTCTAGTAACTTACAGGATCGATCAGATTGATCCTAGGACATGTGATGTATGTGTATTTAGAATATTTCACGATTGGGTACAGTATGCCTTTCGACACTGAACATAAGTAAAAAAGGGTGTTTGAAATGTAAAGGAAAGCGTTAAAGATCAAAGAAACTCCTAAGTCGAACGATGCATCAAAGGTTTTGAAAAAAGGGGCTGAATGTAAAGTTTGAGAAAAACTGGAATTAAATGCTGGAAAGAAATGCATAAAGATCTTAAAAATGCAGAAAGGTAAATGCTTTAAAGTAAAGGCTTTTAATGTAAAACTTCAAACATAAAGACTTGGTAATGTAAATGACTTGCAAGGTAAAAATTCATGGAAATGGACTTCAAAGTAAAGAATCTAAAACAGAAACTTCAAAGTAAATTGCATTGCAATAAAGTATAATGGTGATTACAATCACGTACATTCTCACTTCACTTGTTTCTCGACACACTGGGTACTTTAAGCGAATGTAGAGTTACTTGTACAAATATGATTTTTTCACACTTTTTTAACTCTAGGACTACCCTATTTATGCTACTTCAAAGTAACCACCATTTGACGGTTTACCACTGGATCACGCCACTTGGCACTTCGCATGTCTTCCAACTCTGGATACTCGCCCCTTGTCCTTATTTCAAATTCAAATAGTAGAACTTCCCTCCACTATTCAGTTGTAACTGCAGCGCACTATCCATGACCACTTTGCCTCATCGAATTGATTATCTGTACTTAGCAAAATTTGAAGTCTTGAAATCATTCTATTCGACACAGGCTCTCAGAAAATTGGTCGAAGGCCTTCAGGTCGAAGCCTTCTTCTTTAGCTTAAATTTTCTAAAGAATAACTTCTTTAAAAGCTAAATTTATTTGAAATCATGCAGCGTCGTAATTAGGAGCTAACAAATTGCCCCCCAAAAATGCCCTTTCGCCAATGTTAAGAGGAAGGTCATTTTTTGATAACACAATTTTTGACGCTTGATCATTCGACTATGACAAAGCATGGTCATAACTGACTAACCCACGAACTAGAAACTATTGTGTTTCTTTCAACCATGCTGCTGACGTCATGTCATGATGATGAATCCCCAAACGTCTTTTCAGCCGTATTCGCGTTCAGTTTTCATCATCACTTTTCTTGGAACTAGCCATTTGTGGTGTGCTCATAACCACCACCATCCACCCATTTCAGATGAAGACACGTGTCCCACTACCATATTCATTTTAATGGTGGATTCACAGTCTCCTCATCTTCCAAACGCCTATAAATACCCTTTTCTTCAAACTTTGAAACTTTTCGCATTCTCAGACTTTCTCTCAACCTATTTCCTCGTTCTTCAACTTTCTCAAGAAAAAACCCAGAACATCTTCTCACCGTTCCTTCAACTTCAACAATGGCGTCTGCACAACCTACTCACCAAGAAACAAAGGGCCAGAAAAGTAGAGCCACACCATTCAAGCCAACTCTCCCGCCATTTTCAAACATCCCTGGGCCAAAGGTGGTAAAGGACCAACAGTTCATGCCCGAACCTCTTCTTGAGGAAGCAAGGAGCATCTACGCATCTTAGGCAATGATCCCTCTCATTGTCTCTGATAAACCCTAGGCTTTAAGTGGCCCCCTTGCTGATGTTAAACCCAACAATGAAAGGTTAAGCGAGTTTTTCCCTACCTACCGTAAATCTAAACCTTTAGGGCAAAGAAGTAACCCTAATGAGAATGAAGCCTCCCCCAACACACCCACTTTGATGAAAATGGTTATTAGGTACCTTCATGATCGTACGAGATTGGTAAGAGCTGTCAACCCGTTAAGGGATTTTGACCTTTGGATGACCAGAATGGAGAAGGTCATATCTGACCACTGGAAAACCGTCGAAATTTATGACCTGTTAATGCTGTCGAAGACCAGCATCCCTTATTGTTTGAATATGCTGGAAGCATCACTTTACTTCTGGGATAGCACCCACTATACTTTTGATCTTCCTTGTGGGATGGTTACCCCCACACTTTTCGATCTGGCTGCCATTGCAGGTCTTCGACCGGACGGCATTTCATACGATCCTGAAGTCGACGCAGAGGATACCATAGGGATCTCTGAATCCAAACTCACATACACTCATTTCATTAATCACCACAAACGTGATACTGCCGATATAACTGACGAGGAACACATTGCGTTCCTTACCGTTTGGTTGTCGAGGTATGTTTTTTGCTCGAAATCCCTACAGGTGGCCAAAAAATATCTCACCCTGGCCAACCAACTTCACAATAATAGAGGAGTTTGCCTCAGTGGGTTGATTCTGGTGAACCTTTATGAGTCTCTCAGCGAAGGGGCGGCTCGACTTAAAGACCTAGGGACCCAGGGCACTGTTCATCTGAATGGCCCCCTCTGGCTGCTTCAATTGTGGCTCAATGCAACCTTCGAACCTAGCCTTCCCAGGAAAGGTCAAGTCGGCGAAGCTTCTCCTGAGATCAAAGAAAGGAGGGTCGAAGGCACTCGCCTGGCGAAACTCACGCCAAATGACGACGGGGAAACTCTCAAAGGAGCCTTTTCCAGTTATATTATGATGTTCGCCAAAAGGTATGAGTTCACGCCTAGCATGGCCCCCTTTGCTGAAAGAAGATGTGGACCTGAGTGGTTTACAAGGCCATTCCCCGCTCCATCCAAAAAACTTGATGCTGACTCGGTTTAAATCTGGGAAGCTTTTTTAATTCCTAGATTTTTGTTTACCTTGAAAATTGGTAAACAACCGCTGATCTTCTAAAACAATAAAGTTCTAGTAACTTACAGGATCGATCAGATTGATCCTAGGACATGTGATGTATGTGTATTTAGAATATTTCACGATTGGGTACAGTATGCCTTTCGACACTGAACATAAGTAAAAAAGGGTGTTTGAAATGTAAAGGAAAGCGTTAAAGATCAAAGAAACTCCTAAGTCGAACGATGCATCAAAGGTTTTGAAAAAAGGGGCTGAATGTAAAGTTTGAGAAAAACTGGAATTAAATGCTGGAAAGAAATGCATAAAGATCTTAAAAATGCAGAAAGGTAAATGCTTTAAAGTAAAGGCTTTTAATGTAAAACTTCAAACATAAAGACTTGGTAATGTAAATGACTTGCAAGGTAAAAATTCATGGAAATGGACTTCAAAGTAAAGAATCTAAAACAGAAACTTCAAAGTAAATTGCATTGCAATAAAGTATAATGGTGATTACAATCACGTACATTCTCACTTCACTTGTTTCTCGACACACTGGGTACTTTAAGCGAATGTAGAGTTACTTGTACAAATATGATTTTTTCACACTTTTTTAACTCTAGGACTACCCTATTTATGCTACTTCAAAGTAACCACCATTTGACGGTTTACCACTGGATCACGCCACTTGGCACTTCGCATGTCTTCCAACTCTGGATACTCGCCCCTTGTCCTTATTTCAAATTCAAATAGTAGAACTTCCCTCCACTATTCAGTTGTAACTGCAGCGCACTATCCATGACCACTTTGCCTCATCGAATTGATTATCTGTACTTAGCAAAATTTGAAGTCTTGAAATCATTCTATTCGACACAGGCTCTCAGAAAATTGGTCGAAGGCCTTCAGGTCGAAGCCTTCTTCTTTAGCTTAAATTTTCTAAAGAATAACTTCTTTAAAAGCTAAATTTATTTGAAATCATGTAGCGTCGTAATTAGGAGCTAACAAATTGCCCCCCAAAAATGCCCTTTCGCCAATGTTAAGAGGAAGGTCATTTTTTGATAACACAATTTTTGACGCCTGATCATTCGACTATGACAAAGCATGGTCATAACTGACTAACCCACGAACTAGAAACTATTGTGTTTCTTTCAACCATGCTGCTGACGTCATGTCATGATGATGAATCCCCAAACGTCTTTTCAGCCGTATTCGCGTTCAGTTTTCATCATCACTTTTCTTGGAACTAGCCATTTGTGGTCTGCTCATAACCACCACCATCCACCCATTTCAGATGAAGACACGTGTCCCACTACCATATTCATTTTAATGGTGGATTCACAGTCTCCTCATCTTCCAAACGCCTATAAATACCCTTTTCTTCAAACTTTGAAACTTTTCGGATTCTCAGACTTTCTCTCAACCTATTTCCTCGTTCTTCAACTTTCTCAAGAAAAAACCCAGAACATCTTCTCACCGTTACTTCAACTTCAACAATGGCGTCTGCACAACCTACTCACCAAGAAACAAAGGGCCAAAAAAGTAGAGCCACACCATTCAAGCAAACTCTCCCGCCATTTTCAAACATCCCTGGGCCAAAGGTGGTAAAGTACCAACAGTTCATGCCCGAACCTCTTCTTGAGGAAGCAAGGAGCATCTACGCATCTTAGGCAATGATCCCTCTCATTGTCTCTGATAAACCCTAGGCTTTAAGTGGCCCCCTTGCTGATGTTAAACCCAACAATGAAAGGTTAAGCGAGTTTTTCCCTACCTACCGTAAATCTAAACCTTTAGGGCAAAGAAGTAACCCTAATGAGAATGAAGCCTCCCCCAACACACCCACTTTGACAAAAATGGTTATTAGGTACCTTCATGATCGTACGAGATTGGTAAGAGCTGTCAACCCGTTAAGGGATTTTGACCTTTGGATGACCAGAATGGAGAAGGTCATATCTGACCACTGGAAAACCGTCGAAATTTATGACCTGTTAATGCTGTCGAAGACCAGCATCCCTTATTGTTTGAATATGCTGGAAGCATCACTTTACTTCTGGGATAGCACCCACTTTACTTTTGATCTTCCTTGTGGGATGGTTACCCCCACACTTTTCGATCTGGCTGCCATTGCAGGTCTTCGACCGGACGGCATTTCATACGATCCTGAAGTCGACGCAGAGGATACCATAGGGATCTCTGAATCCAAACTCACATACACTCATTTCATTAATCACCACAAACGTGATACTGCCAATATAACTGACGAGGAACACATTGCGTTCCTTACCGTTTGGTTGTCGAGGTATGTTTTTTGCTCGAAATCCCTACAGGTGGCCAAAAAATATCTCACCCTGGCCAACCAACTTCACAATAATAGAGGAGTTTGCCTCAGTGGGTTGATTCTGGCGAACCTTTATGAGTCTCTCAGCGAAGGGGCGACTCGACTTAAAGACCTAGGGACCCAGGGAACTGTTCATCTGAATGGCCCCCTCTGGCTGCTTCAATTGTGGCTCAATGTAACCTTCGAACCTAGCCTTCCCAGGAAAGGTCAAGTCGGCGAAGCTTCTCCTGAGATCAAAGAAAGGAGGGTCGAAGGCACTCGCCTGGCGAAACTCACGCCAAATGACGACGGGGAAACTCTCAAAAGAGCCTTTTCCAGTTATATTATGATGTTCGCCAAAAGGTATGAGTTCACGCCTAGCATGGCCCCCTTTGCTGAAAGAAGATGTGGACCTGAGTGGTTTACAAGGCCATTCCCCGCTCCATCCAAAAAACTTGATGCTGACTCGGTTTAAATCTGGGAAGCTTTTTTAATTCCTAGATTTTTGTTTACCTTGAAAATTGGTAAACAACCGCTGATCTTCTAAAACAATAAAGTTCTAGTAACTTACAGGATCGATCAGATTGATCCTAGGACATGTGATGTATGTGTATTTAGAATATTTCACGATTGGGTACAGTATGCCTTTCGACACTGAACATAAGTAAAAAAGGGTGTTTGAAATGTAAAGGAAAGCGTTAAAGATCAAAGAAACTCCTAAGTCGAACGATGCATCAAAGGTTTTGAAAAAAGGGGCTGAATGTAAAGTTTGAGAAAAACTGGAATTAAATGCTGGAAAGAAATGCATAAAGATCTTAAAAATGCAGAAAGGTAAATGCTTTAAAGTAAAGGCTTTTAATGTAAAACTTCAAACATAAAGACTTGGTAATGTAAATGACTTGCAAGGTAAAAATTCATGGAAATGGACTTCAAAGTAAAGAATCTAAAACAGAAACTTCAAAGTAAATTGCATTGCAATAAAGTATAATGGTGATTACAATCACGTACATTCTCACTTCACTTGTTTCTCGACACACTGGGTACTTTAAGCGAATGTAGAGTTACTTGTACAAATATGATTTTTTCACACTTTTTTAACTCTAGGACTACCCTATTTATACTACTTCAAAGTAACCACCATTTGACGGTTTACCACTGGATCACGCCACTTGGCACTTCGCATGTCTTCCAACTCTGGATACTCGCCCCTTGTCCTTATTTCAAATTCAAATAGTAGAACTTCCCTCCACTATTCAGTTGTAACTGCAGCGCACTATCCATGACCACTTTGCCTCATCGAATTGATTATCTGTACTTAGCAAAATTTGAAGTCTTGAAATCATTCTATTCGACACAGGCTCTCAGAAAATTGGTCGAAGGCCTTCAGGTCGAAGCCTTCTTCTTTAGCTTAAATTTTCTAAAGAATAACTTCTTTAAAAGCTAAATTTATTTGAAATCATGCAGCGTCGTAATTAGGAGCTAACAAATTGCCCCCCAAAAATGCCCTTTCGCCAATGTTAAGAGGAAGGTCATTTTTTGATAACACAATTTTTGACGCCTGATCATTCGACTATGACAAAGCATGGTCATAACTGACTAACCCACGAACTAGAAACTATTGTGTTTCTTTCAACCATGCTGCTGACGTCATGTCATGATGATGAATCCCCAAACGTCTTTTCAGCCGTATTCGCGTTCAGTTTTCATCATCACTTTTCTTGGAACTAGCCATTTGTGGTCTGCTCATAACCACCACCATCCACCCATTTCAGATGAAGACACGTGTCCCACTACCATATTCATTTTAATGGTGGATTCACAGTCTCCTCATCTTCCAAACGCCTATAAATACCCTTTTCTTCAAACTTTGAAACTTTTCGCATTCTCAGACTTTCTCTCAACCTATTTCCTCGTTCTTCAACTTTCTCAAGAAAAAACCCAGAACATCTTCTCACCGTTCCTTCAACTTCAACAATGGCGTCTGCACAACCTACTCACCAAGAAACAAAGGGCCAGAAAAGTAGAGCCACACCATTCAAGCCAACTCTCCCGCCATTTTCAAACATCCCTGGGCCAAAGGTGATAAAGGACCAACAGTTCATGCCCGAACCTCTTCTTGAGGAAGCAAGGAGCATCTACGCATCTTAGGCAATGATCCCTCTCATTGTCTCTGATAAACCCTAGGCTTTAAGTGGCCCCCTTGCTGATGTTAAACCCAACAATGAAAGGTTAAGCGAGTTTTTCCCTACCTACCGTAAATCTAAACCTTTAGGGCAAAGAAGTACCCCTAATGAGAATGAAGCCTCCCCCAACACACCCACTTTGACGAAAATGGTTATTAGGTACCTTCATGATCGTACGAGATTGGTAAGAGCTGTCAACCCGTTAAGGGATTTTGACCTTTGGATGACCAGAATGGAGAAGGTCATATCTGACCACTGGAAAACCGTCGGAATTTATGACCTGTTAATGCTGTCGAAGACCAGCATCCCTTATTGTTTGAATATGCTGGAAGCATCACTTTACTTCTGGGATAGCACCCACTATACTTTTGATCTTCCTTGTGGGATGGTTACCCCCACACTTTTCGATCTGGCTGCCATTGCAGGTCTTCGACCGGACGACATTTCATGCGATCCTGAAGTCGACGCAGAGGATACCATTGGGATCTCTGAATCCAAACTCACATACACTCATTTCATTAATCACCACAAACGTGATACTGCCGATATAACTGACGAGGAACACATTGCGTTCCTTACCGTTTGGTTGTCGAGGTATGTTTTTTGCTCGAAATCCCTACAGGTTGCCAAAAAATATCTCACCCTGGCCAACCAACTTCACAATAATAGAGGAGTTTGCCTCAGTGGGTTGATTCTGGCGAACCTTTATGAGTCTCTCAGCGAAGGGGCGGCTCGACTTAAAGACCTAGGGACCCAGGGCACTGTTCATCTGAATGGCCCCCTCTGGCTGCTTCAATTGTGGCTCAATGCAACCTTCGAACCTAGCCTTCCCAGGAAAGGTCAAGTCGGCGAAGCTTCTCCTGAGATCAAAGAAAGGAGGGTCGAAGGCACTCGCCTGGCGAAACTCACGCCAAATGACGACGGGGAAACTCTCAAAGGAGCCTTTTCCAGTTATATTATGATGTTCGCCAAAAGGTATGAGTTCATGCCTAGCATGGCCCCCTTTGCTGAAAGAAGATGTGGACCTGAGTGGTTTACAAGGCCATTCCCCGCTCCATCCAAAAAACTTGATGCTGACTCGGTTTAAATCTGGGAAGCTTTTTTAATTCCTAGATTTTTGTTTACCTTGAAAATTGGTAAACAACCGCTGATCTTCTAAAACAATAAAGTTCTAGTAACTTACAGGATCGATCAGATTGATCCTAGGACATGTGATGTATGTGTATTTAGAATATTTCACGATTGGGTACAGTATGCCTTTCGACACTGAACATAAGTAAAAAAGGGTGTTTGAAATGTAAAGGAAAGCGTTAAAGATCAAAGAAACTCCTAAGTCGAACGATGCATCAAAGGTTTTGAAAAAAGGGGCTGAATGTAAAGTTTGAGAAAAACTGGAATTAAATGCTGGAAAGAAATGCATAAAGATCTTAAAAATGCAGAAAGGTAAATGCTTTAAAGTAAAGGCTTTTAATGTAAAACTTCAAACATAAAGACTTGGTAATGTAAATGACTTGCAAGGTAAAAATTCATGGAAATGGACTTCAAAGTAAAGAATCTAAAACAGAAACTTCAAAGTAAATTGCATTGCAATAAAGTATAATGGTGATTACAATCACGTACATTCTCACTTCACTTGTTTCTCGACACACTGGGTACTTTAAGCGAATGTAGAGTTACTTGTACAAATATGATTTTTTCACACTTTTTTAACTCTAGGACTACCCTATTTATACTACTTCAAAGTAACCACCATTTGACGGTTTACCACTGGATCACGCCACTTGGCACTTCGCATGTCTTCCAACTCTGGATACTCGCCCCTTGTCCTTATTTCAAATTCAAATAGTAGAACTTCCCTCCACTATTCAGTTGTAACTGCAGCGCACTATCCATGACCACTTTGCCTCATCGAATTGATTATCTGTACTTAGCAAAATTTGAAGTCTTGAAATCATTCTATTCGACACAGGCTCTCAGAAAATTGGTCGAAGGCCTTCAGGTCGAAGCCTTCTTCTTTAGCTTAAATTTTCTAAAGAATAACTTCTTTAAAAGCTAAATTTATTTGAAATCATGCAGCGTCGTAATTAGGAGCTAACAAATTGCCCCCCAAAAATGCCCTTTCGCCAATGTTAAGAGGAAGGTCATTTTTTGATAACACAATTTTTGACGCCTGATCATTCGACTATGACAAAGCATGGTCATAACTGACTAACCCACGAACTAGAAACTATTGTGTTTCTTTCAACCATGCTGCTGACGTCATGTCATGATGATGAATCCCCAAACGTCTTTTCAGCCGTATTCGCGTTCAGTTTTCATCATCACTTTTCTTGGAACTAGCCATTTGTGGTCTGCTCATAACCACCACCATCCACCCATTTCAGATGAAGACACGTGTCCCACTACCATATTCATTTTAATGGTGGATTCACAGTCTCCTCATCTTCCAAACGCCTATAAATACCCTTTTCTTCAAACTTTGAAACTTTTCGCATTCTCAGACTTTCTCTCAACCTATTTCCTCGTTCTTCAACTTTCTCAAGAAAAAACCCAGAACATCTTCTCACCGTTCCTTCAACTTCAACAATGGCGTCTGCACAACCTACTCACCAAGAAACAAAGGGCCAGAAAAGTAGAGCCACACCATTCAAGCCAACTCTCCCGCCATTTTCAAACATCCCTGGGCCAAAGGTGGTAAAGAACCAACAGTTCATGCCCGAACCTCTTCTTGAGGAAGCAAGGAGCATCTACGCATCTTAGGAAATGATCCCTCTCATTGTCTCTGATAAACCCTAGGCTTTAAGTGGCCCCCTTGCTGATGTTAAACCCAACAATGAAAGGTTAAGCGAGTTTTTCCCTACCTACCGTAAATCTAAACCTTTAGGGCAAAGAAGTAACCCTAATGAGAATGAAGCCTCCCCCAACACACCCACTTTGACGAAAATGGTTATTAGGTACCTTCATGATCGTACGAGATTGGTAAGAGCTGTCAACCCGTTAAGGGATTTTGACCTTTGGATGACCAGAATGGAGAAGGTCATATCTGACCACTGGAAAACCGTCGAAATTTATGACCTGTTAATGTTGTCGAAGACCAGCATCCCTTATTGTTTGAATATGCTGGAAGCATCACTTTACTTCTGGGATAGCACCCACTATACTTTTGATCTTCCTTGTGGGATGGTTACCCCCACACTTTTCGATCTGGCTGCCATTGCAGGTCTTCGACCGGACGGCATTTCATACGATCCTGAAGTCGACGCAGAGGATACCATAGGGATCTCTGAATCCAAACTCACATACACTCATTTCATTAATCACCACAAACGTGATACTGCCGATATAACTGACGAGGAACACATTGCGTTCCTTACCGTTTGGTTGTCGAGGTATGTTTTTTGCTCGAAATCCCTACAGGTGGCCAAAAAATATCTCACCCTGGCCAACCAACTTCACAATAATAGAGGAGTTTGCCTCAGTGGGTTGATTCTGGCGAACCTTTATGAGTCTCTCAGCGAAGGGGCGACTCGACTTAAAGACCTAGGGACCCAGGGAACTGTTCATCTGAATGGCCCCCTCTGGCTGCTTCAATTGTGGCTCAATGTAACCTTCGAACCTAGCCTTCCCAGGAAAGGTCAAGTCGGCGAAGCTTCTCCTGAGATCAAAGAAAGGAGGGTCGAAGGCACTCGCCTGGCGAAACTCACGCCAAATGACGACGGGGAAACTCTCAAAAGAGCCTTTTCCAGTTATATTATGATGTTCGCCAAAAGGTATGAGTTCGCGCCTAGCATGGCCCCCTTTGCTGAAAGAAGATGTGGACCTGAGTGGTTTACAAGGCCATTCCCCGCTCCATCCAAAAAACTTGATGCTGTCTCGGTTTAAATCTGGGAAGCTTTTTTAATTCCTAGATTTTTGTTTACCTTGAAAATTGGTAAACAACCGCTGATCTTCTAAAACAATAAAGTTCTAGTAACTTACAGGATCGATCAGATTGATCCTAGGACATGTGATGTATGTGTATTTAGAATATTTCACGATTGGGTACAGTATGCCTTTCGACACTGAACATAAGTAAAAAAGGGTGTTTGAAATGTAAAGGAAAGCGTTAAAGATCAAAGAAACTCCTAAGTCGAACGATGCATCAAAGGTTTTGAAAAAAGGGGCTGAATGTAAAGTTTGAGAAAAACTGGAATTAAATGCTGGAAAGAAATGCATAAAGATCTTAAAAATGCAGAAAGGTAAATGCTTTAAAGTAAAGGCTTTTAATGTAAAACTTCAAACATAAAGACTTGGTAATGTAAATGACTTGCAAGGTAAAAATTCATGGAAATGGACTTCAAAGTAAAGAATCTAAAACAGAAACTTCAAAGTAAATTGCATTGCAATAAAGTATAATGGTGATTACAATCACGTACATTCTCACTTCACTTGTTTCTCGACACACTGGGTACTTTAAGCGAATGTAGAGTTACTTGTACAAATATGATTTTTTCACACTTTTTTAACTCTAGGACTACCCTATTTATACTACTTCAAAGTAACCACCATTTGACGGTTTACCACTGGATCACGCCACTTGGCACTTCGCATGTCTTCCAACTCTGGATACTCGCCCCTTGTCCTTATTTCAAATTCAAATAGTAGAACTTCCCTCCACTATTCAGTTGTAACTGCAGCGCACTATCCATGACCACTTTGCCTCATCGAATTGATTATCTGTACTTAGCAAAATTTGAAGTCTTGAAATCATTCTATTCGACACAGGCTCTCAGAAAATTGGTCGAAGGCCTTCAGGTCGAAGCCTTCTTCTTTAGCTTAAATTTTCTAAAGAATAACTTCTTTAAAAGCTAAATTTATTTGAAATCATGCAGTGTCGTAATTAGGAGCTAACAAATTGCCCCCCAAAAATGCCCTTTCGCCAATGTTAAGAGGAAGGTCATTTTTTGATAACACAATTTTTGACGCCTGATCATTCGACTATGACAAAGCATGGTCATAACTGACTAACCCACGAACTAGAAACTATTGTGTTTCTTTCAACCATGCTGCTGACGTCATGTCATGATGATGAATCCCCAAACGTCTTTTCAGCCGTATTCGCGTTCAGTTTTCATCATCACTTTTCTTGGAACTAGCCATTTGTGGTCTGCTCATAACCACCACCATCCACCCATTTCAGATGAAGACACGTGTCCCACTACCATATTCATTTTAATGGTGGATTCACATTCTCCTCATCTTCCAAACGCCTATAAATACCCTTTTCTTCAAACTTTGAAACTTTTCGCATTCTCAGACTTTCTCTCAACCTATTTCCTCGTTCTTCAACTTTCTCAAGAAAAAACCCAGAACATCTTCTCACCGTTCCTTCAACTTCAACAATGGCGTCTGCACAACCTACTCACCAAGAAACAAAGGGCCAGAAAAGTAGAGCCACACCATTCAAGCCAACTCTCCCGCCATTTTCAAACATCCCTGGGCCAAAGGTGGTAAAGGACCAACAGTTCATGCCCGAACCTCTTCTTGAGGAAGCAAGGAGCATCTACGCATCTTAGGCAATGATCCCTCTCATTGTCTCTGATAAACCCTAGGCTTTAAGTGGCCCCCTTGCTGATGTTAAACCCAACAATGAAAGGTTAAGCGAGTTTTTCCCTACCTACCGTAAATCTAAACCTTTAGGGCAAAGAAGTACCCCTAATGAGAATGAAGCCTCCCCCAACACACCCACTTTGACGAAAATGGTTATTAGGTACCTTCATGATCGTACGAGATTGGTAAGAGCTGTCAACCCGTTAAGGGATTTTGACCTTTGGATGACCAGAATGGAGAAGGTCATATCTGACCACTGGAAAACCGTCGGAATTTATGACCTGTTAATGCTGTCGAAGACCAGCATCCCTTATTGTTTGAATATGCTGGAAGCATCACTTTACTTCTGGGATAGCACCCACTATACTTTTGATCTTCCTTGTGGGATGGTTACCCCCACACTTTTCGATCTGGCTGCCATTGCAGGTCTTCGACCGGACGACATTTCATGCGATCCTGAAGTCGACGCAGAGGATACCATAGGGATCTCTGAATCCAAACTCACATACACTCATTTCATTAATCACCACAAACGTGATACTGCCGATATAACTGACGAGGAACACATTGCGTTCCTTACCGTTTGGTTGTCGAGGTATGTTTTTTGCTCGAAATCCCTACAGGTTGCCAAAAAATATCTCACCCTGGCCAACCAACTTCACAATAATAGAGGAGTTTGCCTCAGTGGGTTGATTCTGGCGAACCTTTATGAGTCTCTCAGCGAAGGGGCGGCTCGACTTAAAGACCTAGGGACCCAGGGCACTGTTCATCTGAATGGCCCCCTCTGGCTGCTTCAATTGTGGCTCAATGCAACCTTCGAACCTAGCCTTCCCAGGAAAGGTCAAGTCGGCGAAGCTTCTCCTGAGATCAAAGAAAGGAGGGTCGAAGGCACTCGCCTGGCGAAACTCACGCCAAATGACGACGGGGAAACTCTCAAAGGAGCCTTTTCCAGTTATATTATGATGTTCGCCAAAAGGTATGAGTTCATGCCTAGCATGGCCCCCTTTGCTGAAAGAAGATGTGGACCTGAGTGGTTTACAAGGCCATTCCCCGCTCCATCCAAAAAACTTGATGCTGACTCGGTTTAAATCTGGGAAGCTTTTTTAATTCCTAGATTTTTGTTTACCTTGAAAATTGGTAAACAACCGCTGATCTTCTAAAACAATAAAGTTCTAGTAACTTACAGGATCGATCAGATTGATCCTAGGACATGTGATGTATGTGTATTTAGAATATTTCACGATTGGGTACAGTATGCCTTTCGACACTGAACATAAGTAAAAAAGGGTGTTTGAAATGTAAAGGAAAGCGTTAAAGATCAAAGAAACTCCTAAGTCGAACGATGCATCAAAGGTTTTGAAAAAAGGGGCTGAATGTAAAGTTTGAGAAAAACTGGAATTAAATGCTGGAAAGAAATGCATAAAGATCTTAAAAATGCAGAAAGGTAAATGCTTTAAAGTAAAGGCTTTTAATGTAAAACTTCAAACATAAAGACTTGGTAATGTAAATGACTTGCAAGGTAAAAATTCATGGAAATGGACTTCAAAGTAAAGAATCTAAAACAGAAACTTCAAAGTAAATTGCATTGCAATAAAGTATAATGGTGATTACAATCACGTACATTCTCACTTCACTTGTTTCTCGACACACTGGGTACTTTAAGCGAATGTAGAGTTACTTGTACAAATATGATTTTTTCACACTTTTTTAACTCTAGGACTACCCTATTTATACTACTTCAAAGTAACCACCATTTGACGGTTTACCACTGGATCACGCCACTTGGCACTTCGCATGTCTTCCAACTCTGGATACTCGCCCCTTGTCCTTATTTCAAATTCAAATAGTAGAACTTCCCTCCACTATTCAGTTGTAACTGCAGCGCACTATCCATGACCACTTTGCCTCATCGAATTGATTATCTGTACTTAGCAAAATTTGAAGTCTTGAAATCATTCTATTCGACACAGGCTCTCAGAAAATTGGTCGAAGGCCTTCAGGTCGAAGCCTTCTTCTTTAGCTTAAATTTTCTAAAGAATAACTTCTTTAAAAGCTAAATTTATTTGAAATCATGCAGCGTCGTAATTAGGAGCTAACAAATTGCCCCCCAAAAATGCCCTTTCGCCAATGTTAAGAGGAAGGTCATTTTTTGATAACACAATTTTTGACGCCTGATCATTCGACTATGACAAAGCATGGTCATAACTGACTAACCCACGAACTAGAAACTATTGTGTTTCTTTCAACCATGCTGCTGACGTCATGTCATGATGATGAATCCCCAAACGTCTTTTCAGCCGTATTCGCGTTCAGTTTTCATCATCACTTTTCTTGGAACTAGCCATTTGTGGTCTGCTCATAACCACCACCATCCACCCATTTCAGATGAAGACACGTGTCCCACTACCATATTCATTTTAATGGTGGATTCACAGTCTCCTCATCTTCCAAACGCCTATAAATACCCTTTTCTTCAAACTTTGAAACTTTTCGCATTCTCAGACTTTCTCTCAACCTATTTCCTCGTTCTTCAACTTTCTCAAGAAAAAACCCAGAACATCTTCTCACCGTTCCTTCAACTTCAACAATGGCGTCTGCACAACCTACTCACCAAGAAACAAAGGGCCAGAAAAGTAGAGCCACACCATTCAAGCCAACTCTCCCGCCATTTTCAAACATCCCTGGGCCAAAGGTGGTAAAGGACCAACAGTTCATGCCCGAACCTCTTCTTGAGGAAGCAAGGAGCATCTACGCATCTTAGGAAATGATCCCTCTCATTGTCTCTGATAAACCCTAGGCTTTAAGTGGCCCCCTTGCTGATGTTAAACCCAACAATGAAAGGTTAAGCGAGTTTTTCCCTACCTACCGTAAATCTAAACCTTTAGGGCAAAGAAGTAACCCTAATGAGAATGAAGCCTCCCCCAACACACCCACTTTGACGAAAATGGTTATTAGGTACCTTCATGATCGTACGAGATTGGTAAGAGCTGTCAACCCGTTAAGGGATTTTGACCTTTGGATGACCAGAATGGAGAAGGTCATATCTGACCACTGGAAAACCGTCGAAATTTATGACCTGTTAATGCTGTCGAAGACCAGCATCCCTTATTGTTTGAATATGCTGGAAGCATCACTTTACTTCTGGGATAGCACCCACTATACTTTTGATCTTCCTTGTGGGATGGTTACCCCCACACTTTTCGATCTGGCTGCCATTGCAGGTCTTCGACCGGACGGCATTTCATACGATCCTGAAGTCGACGCAGAGGATACCATAGGGATCTCTGAATCCAAACTCACATACACTCATTTCATTAATCACCACAAACGTGATACTGCCGATATAACTGACGAGGAACACATTGCGTTCCTTACCGTTTGGTTGTCGAGGTATGTTTTTTGCTCGAAATCCCTACAGGTGGCCAAAAAATATCTCACCCTGGCCAACCAACTTCACAATAATAGAGGAGTTTGCCTCAGTGGGTTGATTCTGGCGAACCTTTATGAGTCTCTCAGCGAAGGGGCGGCTCGACTTAAAGACCTAGGGACCCAGGGCACTGTTCATCTGAATGGCCCCCTCTGGCTGCTTCAATTGTGGCTCAATGCAACCTTCGAACCTAGCCTTCCCAGGAAAGGTCAAGTCGGCGAAGCTTCTCCTGAGATCAAAGAAAGGAGGGTCGAAGGCACTCGCCTGGCGAAACTCACGCCAAATGACGACGGGGAAACTCTCAAAGGAGCCTTTTCCAGTTATATTATGATGTTCGCCAAAAGGTATGAGTTCACGCCTAGCATGGCCCCCTTTGCTGAAAGAAGATGTGGACCTGAGTGGTTTACAAGGCCATTCCCCGCTCCATCCAAAAAACTTGATGCTGACTCGGTTTAAATCTGGGAAGCTTTTTTAATTCCTAGATTTTTGTTTACCTTGAAAATTGGTAAACAACCGCTGATCTTCTAAAACAATAAAGTTCTAGTAACTTACAGGATCGATCAGATTGATCCTAGGACATGTGATGTATGTGTATTTAGAATATTTCACGATTGGGTACAGTATGCCTTTCGACACTGAACATAAGTAAAAAAGGGTGTTTGAAATGTAAAGGAAAGCGTTAAAGATCAAAGAAACTCCTAAGTCGAACGATGCATCAAAGGTTTTGAAAAAAGGGGCTGAATGTAAAGTTTGAGAAAAACTGGAATTAAATGCTGGAAAGAAATGCATAAAGATCTTAAAAATGCAGAAAGGTAAATGCTTTAAAGTAAAGGCTTTTAATGTAAAACTTCAAACATAAAGACTTGGTAATGTAAATGACTTGCAAGGTAAAAATTCATGGAAATGGACTTCAAAGTAAAGAATCTAAAACAGAAACTTCAAAGTAAATTGCATTGCAATAAAGTATAATGGTGATTACAATCACGTACATTCTCACTTCACTTATTTCTCGACACACTGGGTACTTTAAGCGAATGTAGAGTTACTTGTACAAATATGATTTTTTCACACTTTTTTAACTCTAGGACTACCCTATTTGTACTACTTCAAAGTAACCACCATTTGACAGTTTACCACTGGATCACGCCACTTGGCACTTCGCATGTCTTCCAACTCTGGATACTCGCCCCTTGTCCTTATTTCAAATTCAAATAGTAGAACTTCCCTCCACTATTCAGTTGTAACTGCAGCGCACTATCCATGACCACTTTGCCTCATCGAATTGATTATCTGTACTTAGCAAAATTTGAAGTCTTGAAATCATTCTATTCGACACAGGCTCTCAGAAAATTGGTCGAAGGCCTTCAGGTCGAAGCCTTCTTCTTTAGCTTAAATTTTCTAAAGAATAACTTCTTTAAAAGCTAAATTTATTTGAAATCATGCAGCGTCGTAATTAGGAGCTAACAAATTGCCCCCCAAAAATGCCCTTTCGCCAATGTTAAGAGGAAGGTCATTTTTTGATAACACAATTTTTGACGCCTGATCATTCGACTATGACAAAGCATGGTCATAACTGACTAACCCACGAACTAGAAACTATTGTGTTTCTTTCAACCATGCTGCTGACGTCATGTCATGATGATGAATCCCCAAACGTCTTTTCAGCCGTATTCGCGTTCAGTTTTCATCATCACTTTTCTTGGAACTAGCCATTTGTGGTCTGCTCATAACCACCACCATCCACCCATTTCAGATGAAGACACGTGTCCCACTACCATATTCATTTTAATGGTGGATTCACAGTCTCCTCATCTTCCAAACGCCTATAAATACCCTTTTCTTCAAACTTTGAAACTTTTCGCATTCTCAGACTTTCTCTCAACCTATTTCCTCGTTCTTTAACTTTCTCAAGAAAAAACCCAGAACATCTTCTCACCGTTCCTTCAACTTCAACAATGGCGTCTGCACAACCTACTCACCAAGAAACAAAGGGCCAGAAAAGTAGAGCCACACCATTCAAGCCAACTCTCCCGCCATTTTCAAACATCCCTGGGCCAAAGGTGGTAAAGGACCAACAGTTCATGCCCGAACCTCTTCTTGAGGAAGCAAGGAGCATCTACGCATCTTAGGAAATGATCCCTCTCATTGTCTCTGATAAACCCTAGGCTTTAAGTGGCCCCCTTGCTGATGTTAAACCCAACAATGAAAGGTTAAGCGAGTTTTTCCCTACCTACCGTAAATCTAAACCTTTAGGGCAAAGAAGTAACCCTAATGAGAATGAAGCCTCCCCCAACACACCCACTTTGACGAAAATGGTTATTAGGTACCTTCATGATCGTACGAGATTGGTAAGAGCTGTCAACCCGTTAAGGGATTTTGACCTTTGGATGACCAGAATGGAGAAGGTCATATCTGACCACTGGAAAACCGTCGAAATTTATGACCTGTTAATGCTGTCGAAGACCAGCATCCCTTATTGTTTGAATATGCTGGAAGCATCACTTTACTTCTGGGATAGCACCCACTATACTTTTGATCTTCCTTGTGGGATGGTTACCCCCACACTTTTCGATCTGGCTGCCATTGCAGGTCTTCGACCGGACGGCATTTCATACGATCCTGAAGTCGACGCAGAGGATACCATAGGGATCTCTGAATCCAAACTCACATACACTCATTTCATTAATCACCACAAACGTGATACTGCCGATATAACTGACGAGGAACACATTGCGTTCCTTACCGTTTGGTTGTCGAGGTATGTTTTTTGCTCGAAATCCCTACAGGTGGCCAAAAAATATCTCACCCTGGCCAACCAACTTCACAATAATAGAGGAGTTTGCCTCAGTGGGTTGATTCTGGCGAACCTTTATGAGTCTCTCAGCGAAGGGGCGGCTCGACTTAAAGACCTAGGGACCCAGGGCACTGTTCATCTGAATGGCCCCCTCTGGCTGCTTCAATTGTGGCTCAATGCAACCTTCGAACCTAGCCTTCCCAGGAAAGGTCAAGTCGGCGAAGCTTCTCCTGAGATCAAAGAAAGGAGGGTCGAAGGCACTCGCCTGGCGAAACTCACGCCAAATGACGACGGGGAAACTCTCAAAGGAGCCTTTTCCAGTTATATTATGATGTTCGCCAAAAGGTATGAGTTCACGCCTAGCATGGCCCCCTTTGCTGAAAGAAGATGTGGACCTGAGTGGTTTACAAGGCCATTCCCCGCTCCATCCAAAAAACTTGATGCTGACTCGGTTTAAATCTGGGAAGCTTTTTTAATTCCTAGATTTTTGTTTACCTTGAAAATTGGTAAACAACCGCTGATCTTCTAAAACAATAAAGTTCTAGTAACTTACAGGATCGATCAGATTGATCCTAGGACATGTGATGTATGTGTATTTAGAATATTTCACGATTGGGTACAGTATGCCTTTCGACACTGAACATAAGTAAAAAAGGGTGTTTGAAATGTAAAGGAAAGCGTTAAAGATCAAAGAAACTCCTAAGTCGAACGATGCATCAAAGGTTTTGAAAAAAGGGGCTGAATGTAAAGTTTGAGAAAAACTGGAATTAAATGCTGGAAAGAAATGCATAAAGATCTTAAAAATGCAGAAAGGTAAATGCTTTAAAGTAAAGGCTTTTAATGTAAAACTTCAAACATAAAGACTTGGTAATGTAAATGACTTGCAAGGTAAAAATTCATGGAAATGGACTTCAAAGTAAAGAATCTAAAACAGAAACTTCAAAGTAAATTGCATTGCAATAAAGTATAATGGTGATTACAATCACGTACATTCTCACTTCACTTGTTTCTCGACACACTGGGTACTTTAAGCGAATGTAGAGTTACTTGTACAAATATGATTTTTTCACACTTTTTTAACTCTAGGACTACCCTATTTATACTACTTCAAAGTAACCACCATTTGACAGTTTACCACTGGATCACGCCACTTGGCACTTCGCATGTCTTCCAACTCTGGATACTCGCCCCTTGTCCTTATTTCAAATTCAAATAGTAGAACTTCCCTCCACTATTCAGTTGTAACTGCAGCGCACTATCCATGACCACTTTGCCTCATCGAATTGATTATCTGTACTTAGCAAAATTTGAAGTCTTGAAATCATTCTATTCGACACAGGCTCTCAGAAAATTGGTCGAAGGCCTTCAGGTCGAAGCCTTCTTCTTTAGCTTAAATTTTCTAAAGAATAACTTCTTTAAAAGCTAAATTTATTTGAAATCATGCAGCGTCGTAATTAGGAGCTAACAAATTGCCCCCCAAAAATGCCCTTTCGCCAATGTTAAGAGGAAGGTCATTTTTTGATAACACAATTTTTGACGCCTGATCATTCGACTATGACAAAGCATGGTCATAACTGACTAACCCACGAACTAGAAACTATTGTGTTTCTTTCAACCATGCTGCTGACGTCATGTCATGATGATGAATCCCCAAACGTCTTTTCAGCCGTATTCGCGTTCAGTTTTCATCATCACTTTTCTTGGAACTAGCCATTTGTGGTCTGCTCATAACCACCACCATCCACCCATTTCAGATGAAGACACGTGTCCCACTACCATATTCATTTTAATGGTGGATTCACAGTCTCCTCATCTTCCAAACGCCTATAAATACCCTTTTCTTCAAACTTTGAAACTTTTTGCATTCTCAGACTTTCTCTCAACCTATTTCCTCGTTCTTCAACTTTCTCAAGAAAAAACCCAGAACATCTTCTCACCGTTCCTTCCACTTCAACAATGGCGTCTGTACAACCTACTCACCAAGAAACAAAGGGCCAGAAAAGTAGAGCCACACCATTCAAGCCAACTCTCCCGCCATTTTCAAACATCCCTGGGCCAAAGGTGGTAAAGGACCAACAGTTCATGCCCGAACCTCTTCTTGAGGAAGCAAGGAGCATCTACGCATCTTAGGCAATGATCCCTCTCATTGTCTCTGATAAACCCTAGGCTTTAAGTGGCCCCCTTGCTGATGTTAAACCCAACAATGAAAGGTTAAGCGAGTTTTTCCCTACCTACCGTAAATCTAAACCTTTAGGGCAAAGAAGTAACCCTAATGAGAATGAAGCCTCCCCCAACACACCCACTTTGACGAAAATGGTTATTAGGTACCTTCATGATCGTACGAGATTGGTAAGAGCTGTCAACCCGTTAAGGGATTTTGACCTTTGGATGACCAGAATGGAGAAGGTCATATCTGACCACTGGAAAACCGTCGAAATTTATGACTTGTTAATGCTGTCGAAGACCAGCATCCCTTATTGTTTGATTATGCTGGAAGCATCACTTTACTTCTGGGATAGAACCCACTATACTTTTGATCTTCCTTGTGGGATGGTTACCCCCACACTTTTCGATCTGGCTGCCATTGCAGGTCTTCGACCGGACGGCATTTCATGCAATCCTGAAGTCGACGCAGAGGATACCATAGGGATCTCTGAATCCAAACTCACATACACTCATTTCATTAATCACCACAAACGTGATACTGCCGATATAACTGACGAGGAACACATTGCGTTCCTTACCGTTTGGTTGTCGAGGTATGTTTTTTGCTCGAAATCCCTACAGGTGGCCAAAAAATATCTCACCCTGGCCAACCAACTTCACAATAATAGAGGAGTTTGCCTCAGTGGGTTGATTCTGGCGAACCTTTATGAGTCTCTCAGCGAAGGGGAGGCTCGACTTAAAGACCTAGGGACCCAGGGCACTGTTCATCTGAATGGCCCCCTCTGGCTGCTTCAATTGTGGCTCAATGCAACCTTCGAACCTAGCCTTCCCAGGAAAGGTCAAGTCGGCGAAGCTTCTCCTGAGATCAAAGAAAGGAGGGTCGAAGGCACTCGCCTGGCGAAACTCACGCCAAATGACGACGGGGAAACTCTCAAAGGAGCCTTTTCCAGTTATATTATGATGTTCGCCAAAAGGTATGAGTTCACGCCTAGCATGGCCCCCTTTGCTGAAAGAAGATGTGGACCTGAGTGGTTTACAAGGCCATTCCCCGCTCCATCCAAAAAACTTGATGCTGACTCGGTTTAAATCTGGGAAGCTTTTTTAATTCCTAGATTTTTGTTTACCTTGAAAATTGGTAAACAACCGCTGATCTTCTAAAACAATAAAGTTCTAGTAACTTACAGGATCGATCAGATTGATCCTAGGACATGTGATGTATGTGTATTTAGAATATTTCACGATTGGGTACAGTATGCCTTTCGACACTGAACATAAGTAAAAAAGGGTGTTTGAAATGTAAAGGAAAGCGTTAAAGATCAAAGAAACTCCTAAGTCGAACGATGCATCAAAGGTTTTGAAAAAAGGGGCTGAATGTAAAGTTTGAGAAAAACTGGAATTAAATGCTGGAAAGAAATGCATAAAGATCTTAAAAATGCAGAAAGGTAAATGCTTTAAAGTAAAGGCTTTTAATGTAAAACTTCAAACATAAAGACTTGGTAATGTAAATGACTTGCAAGGTAAAAATTCATGGAAATGGACTTCAAAGTAAAGAATCTAAAACAGAAACTTCAAAGTAAATTGCATTGCAATAAAGTATAATGGTGATTACAATCACGTACATTCTCACTTCACTTGTTTCTCGACACACTGGGTACTTTAAGCGAATGTAGAGTTACTTGTACAAATATGATTTTTTCACACTTTTTTAACTCTAGGACTACCCTATTTATACTACTTCAAAGTAACCACCATTTGACAGTTTACCACTGGATCACGCCACTTGGCACTTCGCATGTCTTCCAACTCTGGATACTCGCCCCTTGTCCTTATTTCAAATTCAAATAGTAGAACTTCCCTCCACTATTCAGTTGTAACTGCAGCGCACTATCCATGACCACTTTGCCTCATCGAATTGATTATCTGTACTTAGCAAAATTTGAAGTCTTGAAATCATTCTATTCGACACAGGCTCTCAGAAAATTGGTCGAAGGCCTTCAGGTCGAAGCCTTCTTCTTTAGCTTAAATTTTCTAAAGAATAACTTCTTTAAAAGCTAAATTTATTTGAAATCATGCAGCGTCGTAATTAGGAGCTAACAAATTGCCCCCCAAAAATGCCCTTTCGCCAATGTTAAGAGGAAGGTCATTTTTTGATAACACAATTTTTGACGCCTGATCATTCGACTATGACAAAGCATGGTCATAACTGACTAACCCACGAACTAGAAACTATTGTGTTTCTTTCAACCATGCTGCTGACGTCATGTCATGATGATGAATCCCCAAACGTCTTTTCAGCCGTATTCACGTTCAGTTTTCATCTTCACTTTTCTTGGAACTAGCCATTTGTGGTCTGCTCATAACCACCACCATCCACCCATTTCAGATGAAGACACGTGTCCCACTACCATATTCATTTTAATGGTGGATTCACAGTCTCCTCATCTTCCAAACGCCTATAAATACCCTTTTCTTCAAACTTTGAAACTTTTCGCATTCTCAGACTTTCTCTCAACCTATTTCCTCGTTCTTCAACTTTCTCAAGAAAAAACCCAGAACATCTTCTCACCGTTCCTTCAACTTCAACAATGGCGTCTGCACAACCTACTCACCAAGAAACAAAGGGCCAGAAAAGTAGAGCCACACCATTCAAGCCAACTCTCCCGCCATTTTCAAACATCCCTGGGCCAAAGGTGGTAAAGGACCAACAGTTCATGCCCGAACCTCTTCTTGAGGAAGCAAGGAGCATCTACGCATCTTAGGAAATGATCCCTCTCATTGTCTCTGATAAACCCTAGGCTTTAAGTGGCCCCCTTGCTGATGTTAAACCCAACAATGAAAGGTTAAGCGAGTTTTTCCCTACCTACCGTAAATCTAAACCTTTAGGGCAAAGAAGTAACCCTAATGAGAATGAAGCCTCCCCCAACACACCCACTTTGACGAAAATGGTTATTAGGTACCTTCATGATCGTACGAGATTGGTAAGAGCTGTCAACCCGTTAAGGGATTTTGACCTTTGGATGACCAGAATGGAGAAGGTCATATCTGACCACTGGAAAACCGTCGAAATTTATGAACTGTTAATGCTGTCGAAGACCAGCATCCCTTATTGTTTGAATATGCTGGAAGCATCACTTTACTTCTGGGATAGCACCCACTATACTTTTGATCTTCCTTGTGGGATGGTTACCCCCACACTTTTCGATCTGGCTGCCATTGCAGGTCTTCGACCGGACGGCATTTCATACGATCCTGAAGTCGACGCAGAGGATACCATAGGGATCTCTGAATCCAAACTCACATACACTCATTTCATTAATCACCACAAACGTGATACTGCCGATATAACTGACGAGGAACACATTGCGTTCCTTACCGTTTGGTTGTCGAGGTATGTTTTTTGCTCGAAATCCCTACAGGTGGCCAAAAAATATCTCACCCTGGCCAACCAACTTCACAATAATAGAGGAGTTTGCCTCAGTGGGTTGATTCTGGCGAACCTTTATGAGTCTCTCAGCGAAGGGGCGGCTCGACTTAAAACCTAGGGACCCAGGGCACTGTTCATCTGAATGGCCCCCTCTGGCTGCTTCAATTGTGGCTCAATGCAACCTTCGAACCTAGCCTTCCCAGGAAAGGTCAAGTCGGCGAAGCTTCTCCTGAGATCAAAGAAAGGAGGGTCGAAGGCACTCGCCTGGCGAAACTCACGCCAAATGACGACGGGGGAAACTCTCAAAGGAGCCTTTTCCAGTTATATTATGATGTTCGCCAAAAGGTATGAGTTCACGCCTAGCATGGCCCCCTTTGCTGAAAGAAGATGTGGACCTGAGTGGTTTACAAGGCCATTCCCCGCTCCATCCAAAAAACTTGATGCTGACTCGGTTTAAATCTGGGAAGCTTTTTTAATTCCTAGATTTTTGTTTACCTTGAAAATTGGTAAACAACCGCTGATCTTCTAAAACAATAAAGTTCTAGTAACTTACAGGATCGATCAGATTGATCCTAGGACATGTGATGTATGTGTATTTAGAATATTTCACGATTGGGTACAGTATGCCTTTCGACACTGAACATAAGTAAAAAAGGGTGTTTGAAATGTAAAGGAAAGCGTTAAAGATCAAAGAAACTCCTAAGTCGAACGATGCATCAAAGGTTTTGAAAAAAGGGGCTGAATGTAAAGTTTGAGAAAAACTGGAATTAAATGCTGGAAAGAAATGCATAAAGATCTTAAAAATGCAGAAAGGTAAATGCTTTAAAGTAAAGGCTTTTAATGTAAAACTTCAAACATAAAGACTTGGTAATGTAAATGACTTGCAAGGTAAAAATTCATGGAAATGGACTTCAAAGTAAAGAATCTAAAACAGAAACTTCAAAGTAAATTGCATTGCAATAAAGTATAATGGTGATTACAATCACGTACATTCTCACTTCACTTGTTTCTCGACACACTGGGTACTTTAAGCGAATGTAGAGTTACTTGTACAAATATGATTTTTTCACACTTTTTTAACTCTAGGACTACCCTATTTATACTACTTCAAAGTAACCACCATTTGACGGTTTACCACTGGATCACGCCACTTGGCACTTCGCATGTCTTCCAACTCTGGATACTCGCCCCTTGTCCTTATTTCAAATTCAAATAGTAGAACTTCCCTCCACTATTCAGTTGTAACTGCAGCGCACTATCCATGACCACTTTGCCTCATCGAATTGATTATCTGTACTTAGCAAAATTTGAAGTCTTGAAATCATTCTATTCGACACAGGCTCTCAGAAAATTGGTCGAAGGCCTTCAGGTCGAAGCCTTCTTCTTTAGCTTAAATTTTCTAAAGAATAACTTCTTTAAAAGCTAAATTTATTTGAAATCATGCAGCGTCGTAATTAGGAGCTAACAAATTGCCCCCCAAAAATGCCCTTTCGCCAATGTTAAGAGGAAGGTCATTTTTTGATAACACAATTTTTGACGCCTGATCATTCGACTATGACAAAGCATGGTCATAACTGACTAACCCACGAACTAGAAACTATTGTGTTTCTTTCAACCATGCTGCTGACGTCATGTCATGATGATGAATCCCCAAACGTCTTTTCAGCCGTATTCGCGTTCAGTTTTCATCATCACTTTTCTTGGAACTAGCCATTTGTGGTCTGCTCATAACCACCACCATCCACCCATTTCAGATGAAGACACGTGTCCCACTACCATATTCATTTTAATGGTGGATTCACAGTCTCCTCATCTTCCAAACGCCTATAAATACCCTTTTCTTCAAACTTTGAAACTTTTTGCATTCTCAGACTTTCTCTCAACCTATTTCCTCGTTCTTCAACTTTCTCAAGAAAAAACCCAGAACATCTTCTCACCGTTCCTTCCACTTCAACAATGGCGTCTGTACAACCTACTCACCAAGAAACAAAGGGCCAAAAAAGTAGAGCCACACCATTCAAGCCAACTCTCCCGCCATTTTCAAACATCCCTGGGCCAAAGGTGGTAAAGGACCAACAGTTCATGCCCGAACCTCTTCTTGAGGAAGCAAGGAGCATCTACGCATCTTAGGCAATGATCCCTCTCATTGTCTCTGATAAACCCTAGGCTTTAAGTGGCCCCCTTGCTGATGTTAAACCCAACAATGAAAGGTTAAGCGAGTTTTTCCCTACCTACCGTAAATCTAAACCTTTAGGGCAAAGAAGTAACCCTAATGAGAATGAAGCCTCCCCCAACACACCCACTTTGACGAAAATGGTTATTAGGTACCTTCATGATCGTACGAGATTGGTAAGAGCTGTCAACCCGTTAAGGGATTTTGACCTTTGGATGACCAGAATGGAGAAGGTCATATCTGACCACTGGAAAACCGTCGAAATTTATGACCTGTTAATGCTGTCGAAGACCAGCATCCCTTATTGTTTGATTATGCTGGAAGCATCACTTTACTTCTGGGATAGAACCCACTATACTTTTGATCTTCCTTGTGGGATGGTTACCCCCACACTTTTCGATCTGGCTGCCATTGCAGGTCTTCGACCGGACGGCATTTCATGCGATCCTGAAGTCGACGCAGAGGATACCATAGGGATCTCTGAATCCAAACTCACATACACTCATTTCATTAATCACCACAAACGTGATACTGCCGATATAACTGACGAGGAACACATTGCGTTCCTTACCGTTTGGTTGTCGAGGTATGTTTTTTGCTCGAAATCCCTACAGGTGGCCAAAAAATATCTCACCCTGGCCAACCAACTTCACAATAATAGAGGAGTTTGCCTCAGTGGGTTGATTCTGGCGAACCTTTATGAGTCTCTCAGCGAAGGGGCGGCTCGACTTAAAGACCTAGGGACCCAGGGCACTGTTCATCTGAATGGCCCCCTCTGGCTGCTTCAATTGTGGCTCAATGTAACCTTCGAACCTAGCCTTCCCAGGAAAGGTCAAGTCGGCGAAGCTTCTCCTGAGATCAAAGAAAGGAGGGTCGAAGGCACTCGCCTGGCGAAACTCACGCCAAATGACGACGGGGAAACTCTCAAAGGAGCCTTTTCCAGTTATATTATGATGTTCGCCAAAAGGTATGAGTTCACGCCTAGCATGGCCCCCTTTGCTGAAAGAAGATGTGGACCTGAGTGGTTTACAAGGCCATTCCCCGCTCCATCCAAAAAACTTGATGCTGACTCGGTTTAAATCTGGGAAGCTTTTTTAATTCCTAGATTTTTGTTTACCTTGAAAATTGGTAAACAACCGCTGATCTTCTAAAACAATAAAGTTCTAGTAACTTACAGGATCGATCAGATTGATCCTAGGACATGTGATGTATGTGTATTTAGAATATTTCACGATTGGGTACAGTATGCCTTTCGACACTGAACATAAGTAAAAAAGGGTGTTTGAAATGTAAAGGAAAGCGTTAAAGATCAAAGAAACTCCTAAGTCGAACGATGCATCAAAGGTTTTGAAAAAAGGGGCTGAATGTAAAGTTTGAGAAAAACTGGAATTAAATGCTGGAAAGAAATGCATAAAGATCTTAAAAATGCAGAAAGGTAAATGCTTTAAAGTAAAGGCTTTTAATGTAAAACTTCAAACATAAAGACTTGGTAATGTAAATGACTTGCAAGGTAAAAATTCATGGAAATGGACTTCAAAGTAAAGAATCTAAAACAGAAACTTCAAAGTAAATTGCATTGCAATAAAGTATAATGGTGATTACAATCACGTACATTCTCACTTCACTTGTTTCTCGACACACTGGGTACTTTAAGCGAATGTAGAGTTACTTGTACAAATATGATTTTTTCACACTTTTTTAACTCTAGGACTACCCTATTTATACTACTTCAAAGTAACCACCATTTGACGGTTTACCACTGGATCACGCCACTTGGCACTTCGCATGTCTTCCAACTCTGGATACTCGCCCCTTGTCCTTATTTCAAATTCAAATAGTAGAACTTCCCTCCACTATTCAGTTGTAACTGCAGCGCACTATCCATGACCACTTTGCCTCATCGAATTGATTATCTGTACTTAGCAAAATTTGAAGTCTTGAAATCATTCTATTCGACACAGGCTCTCAGAAAATTGGTCGAAGGCCTTCAGGTCGAAGCCTTCTTCTTTAGCTTAAATTTTCTAAAGAATAACTTCTTTAAAAGCTAAATTTATTTGAAATCATGCAGCGTCGTAATTAGGAGCTAACAAATTGCCCCCCAAAAATGCCCTTTCGCCAATGTTAAGAGGAAGGTCATTTTTTGATAACACAATTTTTGACGCCTGATCATTCGACTATGACAAAGCATGGTCATAACTGACTAACCCACGAACTAGAAACTATTGTGTTTCTTTCAACCATGCTGCTGACGTCATGTCATGATGATGAATCCCCAAACGTCTTTTCAGCCGTATTCGCGTTCAGTTTTCATCATCACTTTTCTTGGAACTAGCCATTTGTGGTCTGCTCATAACCACCACCATCCACCCATTTCAGATGAAGACACGTGTCCCACTACCATATTCATTTTAATGGTGGATTCACAGTCTCCTCATCTTCCAAACGCCTATAAATACCCTTTTCTTCAAACTTTGAAACTTTTTGCATTCTCAGACTTTCTCTCAACCTATTTCCTCGTTCTTCAACTTTCTCAAGAAAAAACCCAGAACATCTTCTCACCGTTCCTTCCACTTCAACAATGGCGTCTGTACAACCTACTCACCAAGAAACAAAGGGCCAAAAAAGTAGAGCCACACCATTCAAGCCAACTCTCCCGCCATTTTCAAACATCCCTGGGCCAAAGGTGGTAAAGGACCAACAGTTCATGCCCGAACCTCTTCTTGAGGAAGCAAGGAGCATCTACGCATCTTAGGCAATGATCCCTCTCATTGTCTCTGATAAACCCTAGGCTTTAAGTGGCCCCCTTGCTGATGTTAAACCCAACAATGAAAGGTTAAGCGAGTTTTTCCCTACCTACCGTAAATCTAAACCTTTAGGGCAAAGAAGTAACCCTAATGAGAATGAAGCCTCCCCCAACACACCCACTTTGACGAAAATGGTTATTAGGTACCTTCATGATCGTACGAGATTGGTAAGAGCTGTCAACCCGTTAAGGGATTTTGACCTTTGGATGACCAGAATGGAGAAGGTCATATCTGACCACTGGAAAACCGTCGAAATTTATGACCTGTTAATGCTGTCGAAGACCAGCATCCCTTATTGTTTGATTATGCTGGAAGCATCACTTTACTTCTGGGATAGAACCCACTATACTTTTGATCTTCCTTGTGGGATGGTTACCCCCACACTTTTCGATCTGGCTGCCATTGCAGGTCTTCGACCGGACGGCATTTCATGCGATCCTGAAGTCGACGCAGAGGATACCATAGGGATCTCTGAATCCAAACTCACATACACTCATTTCATTAATCACCACAAACGTGATACTGCCGATATAACTGACGAGGAACACATTGCGTTCCTTACCGTTTGGTTGTCGAGGTATGTTTTTTGCTCGAAATCCCTACAGGTGGCCAAAAAATATCTCACCCTGGCCAACCAACTTCACAATAATAGAGGAGTTTGCCTCAGTGGGTTGATTCTGGCGAACCTTTATGAGTCTCTCAGCGAAGGGGCGGCTCGACTTAAAGACCTAGGGACCCAGGGCACTGTTCATCTGAATGGCCCCCTCTGGCTGCTTCAATTGTGGCTCAATGCAACCTTCGAACCTAGCCTTCCCAGGAAAGGTCAAGTCGGCGAAGCTTCTCCTGAGATCAAAGAAAAGAGGGTCGAAGGCACTCGCCTGGCGAAACTCACGCCAAATGACGACGGGGAAACTCTCAAAGGAGCCTTTTCCAGTTATATTATGATGTTCGCCAAAAGGTATGAGTTCACGCCTAGCATGGCCCCCTTTGCTGAAAGAAGATGTGGACCTGAGTGGTTTACAAGGCCATTCCCCGCTCCATCCAAAAAACTTGATGCTGACTCGGTTTAAATCTGGGAAGCTTTTTTAATTCCTAGATTTTTGTTTACCTTGAAAATTGGTAAACAACCGCTGATCTTCTAAAACAATAAAGTTCTAGTAACTTACAGGATCGATCAGATTGATCCTAGGACATGTGATGTATGTGTATTTAGAATATTTCACGATTGGGTACAGTATGCCTTTCGACACTGAACATAAGTAAAAAAGGGTGTTTGAAATGTAAAGGAAAGCGTTAAAGATCAAAGAAACTCCTAAGTCGAACGATGCATCAAAGGTTTTGAAAAAAGGGGCTGAATGTAAAGTTTGAGAAAAACTGGAATTAAATGCTGGAAAGAAATGCATAAAGATCTTAAAAATGCAGAAAGGTAAATGCTTTAAAGTAAAGGCTTTTAATGTAAAACTTCAAACATAAAGACTTGGTAATGTAAATGACTTGCAAGGTAAAAATTCATGGAAATGGACTTCAAAGTAAAGAATCTAAAACAGAAACTTCAAAGTAAATTGCATTGCAATAAAGTATAATGGTGATTACAATCACGTACATTCTCACTTCACTTGTTTCTCGACACACTGGGTACTTTAAGCGAATGTAGAGTTACTTGTACAAATATGATTTTTTCACACTTTTTTAACTCTAGGACTACCCTATTTATACTACTTCAAAGTAACCACCATTTGACGGTTTACCACTGGATCACGCCACTTGGCACTTCGCATGTCTTCCAACTCTGGATACTCGCCCCTTGTCCTTATTTCAAATTCAAATAGTAGAACTTCCCTCCACTATTCAGTTGTAACTGCAGCGCACTATCCATGACCACTTTGCCTCATCGAATTGATTATCTGTACTTAGCAAAATTTGAAGTCTTGAAATCATTCTATTCGACACAGGCTCTCAGAAAATTGGTCGAAGGCCTTCAGGTCGAAGCCTTCTTCTTTAGCTTAAATTTTCTAAAGAATAACTTCTTTAAAAGCTAAATTTATTTGAAATCATGCAGCGTCGTAATTAGGAGCTAACAAATTGCCCCCCAAAAATGCCCTTTCGCCAATGTTAAGAGGAAGGTCATTTTTTGATAACACAATTTTTGACGCCTGATCATTCGACTATGACAAAGCATGGTCATAACTGACTAACCCACGAACTAGAAACTATTGTGTTTCTTTCAACCATGTTGCTGACGTCATGTCATGATGATGAATCCCCAAACGTCTTTTCAGCCGTATTCGCGTTCAGTTTTCATCATCACTTTTCTTGGAACTAGCCATTTGTGGTCTGCTCATAACCACCACCATCCACCCATTTCAGATGAAGACACGTGTCCCACTACCATATTCATTTTAATGGTGGATTCACAGTCTCCTCATCTTCCAAACGCCTATAAATACCCTTTTCTTCAAACTTTGAAACTTTTTGCATTCTCAGACTTTCTCTCAACCTATTTCCTCGTTCTTCAACTTTCTCAAGAAAAAACCCAGAACATCTTCTCACCGTTCCTTCCACTTCAACAATGGCGTCTGCACAACCTACTCACCAAGAAACAAAGGGCCAGAAAAGTAGAGCCACACCATTCAAGCCAACTCTCCCGCCATTTTCAAACATCCCTGGGCCAAAGGTGGTAAAGGACCAACAGTTCATGCCCGAACCTCTTCTTGAGGAAGCAAGGAGCATCTACGCATCTTAGGCAATGATCCCTCTCATTGTCTCTGATAAACCCTAGGCTTTAAGTGGCCCCCTTGCTGATGTTAAACCCAACAATGAAAGGTTAAGCGAGTTTTTCCCTACCTACCGTAAATCTAAACCTTTAGGGCAAAGAAGTAACCCTAATGAGAATGAAGCCTCCCCCAACACACCCACTTTGACGAAAATGGTTATTAGGTACCTTCATGATCGTACGAGATTGGTAAGAGCTGTCAACCCGTTAAGGGATTTTGACCTTTGGATGACCAGAATGGAGAAGGTCATATCTGACCACTGGAAAACCGTCGAAATTTATGACCTGTTAATGCTGTCGAAGACCAGCATCCCTTATTGTTTGATTATGCTGGAAGCATCACTTTACTTCTGGGATAGAACCCACTATACTTTTGATCTTCCTTGTGGGATGGTTACCCCCACACTTTTCGATCTGGCTGCCATTGCAGGTCTTCGACCGGACGGCATTTCATGCGATCCTGAAGTCGACGCAGAGGATACCATAGGGATCTCTGAATCCAAACTCACATACACTCATTTCATTAATCACCACAAACGTGATACTGCCGATATAACTGACGAGGAACACATTGCGTTCCTTACCGTTTGGTTGTCGAGGTATGTTTTTTGCTCGAAATCCCTACAGGTGGCCAAAAAATATCTCACCCTGGCCAACCAACTTCACAATAATAGAGGAGTTTGCCTCAGTGGGTTGATTCTGGCGAACCTTTATGAGTCTCTCAGCGAAGGGGTGGCTCGACTTAAAGACCTAGGGACCCAGGGCACTGTTCATCTGAATGGCCCCCTCTGGCTGCTTCAATTGTGGCTCAATGCAACCTTCGAACCTAGCCTTCCCAGGAAAGGTCAAGTCGGCGAAGCTTCTCCTGAGATCAAAGAAAGGAGGGTCGAAGGCACTCGCCTGGCGAAACTCACGCCAAATGACGACGGGGAAACTCTCAAAGGAGCCTTTTCCAGTTATATTATGATGTTCGCCAAAAGGTATGAGTTCACGCCTAGCATGGCCCCCTTTGCTGAAAGAAGATGTGGACCTGAGTGGTTTACAAGGCCATTCCCCGCTCCATCCAAAAAACTTGATGCTGACTCGGTTTAAATCTGGGAAGCTTTTTTAATTCCTAGATTTTTGTTTACCTTGAAAATTGGTAAACAACCGCTGATCTTCTAAAACAATAAAGTTCTAGTAACTTACAGGATCGATCAGATTGATCCTAGGACATGTGATGTATGTGTATTTAGAATATTTCACGATTGGGTACAGTATGCCTTTCGACACTGAACATAAGTAAAAAAGGGTGTTTGAAATGTAAAGGAAAGCGTTAAAGATCAAAGAAACTCCTAAGTCGAACGATGCATCAAAGGTTTTGAAAAAAGGGGCTGAATGTAAAGTTTGAGAAAAACTGGAATTAAATGCTGGAAAGAAATGCATAAAGATCTTAAAAATGCAGAAAGGTAAATGCTTTAAAGTAAAGGCTTTTAATGTAAAACTTCAAACATAAAGACTTGGTAATGTAAATGACTTGCAAGGTAAAAATTCATGGAAATGGACTTCAAAGTAAAGAATCTAAAACAGAAACTTCAAAGTAAATTGCATTGCAATAAAGTATAATGGTGATTACAATCACGTACATTCTCACTTCACTTGTTTCTCGACACACTGGGTACTTTAAGCGAATGTAGAGTTACTTGTACAAATATGATTTTTTCACACTTTTTTAACTCTAGGACTACCCTATTTATACTACTTCAAAGTAACCACCATTTGACGGTTTACCACTGGATCACGCCACTTGGCACTTCGCATGTCTTCCAACTCTGGATACTCGCCCCTTGTCCTTATTTCAAATTCAAATAGTAGAACTTCCCTCCACTATTCAGTTGTAACTGCAGCGCACTATCCATGACCACTTTGCCTCATCGAATTGATTATCTGTACTTAGCAAAATTTGAAGTCTTGAAATCATTCTATTCGACACAGGCTCTCAGAAAATTGGTCGAAGGCCTTCAGGTCGAAGCCTTCTTCTTTAGCTTAAATTTTCTAAAGAATAACTTCTTTAAAAGCTAAATTTATTTGAAATCATGCAGCGTCGTAATTAGGAGCTAACAAATTGCCCCCCAAAAATGCCCTTTCGCCAATGTTAAGAGGAAGGTCATTTTTTGATAACACAATTTTTGACGCCTGATCATTCGACTATGACAAAGCATGGTCATAACTGACTAACCCACGAACTAGAAACTATTGTGTTTCTTTCAACCATGCTGCTGACGTCATGTCATGATGATGAATCCCCAAACGTCTTTTCAGCCGTATTCGCGTTCAGTTTTCATCATCACTTTTCTTGGAACTAGCCATTTGTGGTCTGCTCATAACCACCACCATCCACCCATTTCAGATGAAGACACGTGTCCCACTACCATATTCATTTTAATGGTGGATTCACAGTCTCCTCATCTTCCAAACGCCTATAAATACCCTTTTCTTCAAACTTTGAAACTTTTTGCATTCTCAGACTTTCTCTCAACCTATTTCCTCGTTCTTCAACTTTCTCAAGAAAAAACCCAGAACATCTTCTCACCGTTCCTTCCACTTCAACAATGGCGTCTGCACAACCTACTCACCAAGAAACAAAGGGCCAGAAAAGTAGAGCCACACCATTCAAGCCAACTCTCCCGCCATTTTCAAACATCCCTGGGCCAAAGGTGGTAAAGGACCAACAGTTCATGCCCGAACCTCTTCTTGAGGAAGCAAGGAGCATCTACGCATCTTAGGCAATGATCCCTCTCATTGTCTCTGATAAACCCTAGGCTTTAAGTGGCCCCCTTGCTGATGTTAAACCCAACAATGAAAGGTTAAGCGAGTTTTTCCCTACCTACCATAAATCTAAACCTTTAGGGCAAAGAAGTAACCCTAATGAGAATGAAGCCTCCCCCAACACACCCACTTTGACGAAAATGGATATTAGGTACCTTCATGATCGTACGAGATTGGTAAGAGCTGTCAACCCGTTAAGGGATTTTGACCTTTGGATGACCAGAATGGAGAAGGTCATATCTGACCACTGGAAAACCGTCGGAATCTATGACCTGTTAATGCTCTCGAAGACCAGCATCCCTTATTGTTTGAATATGCTGGTAGTATCACTTTACTTCTGGGATAGCACCCACTATACTTTTGATCTTCCTTGTGGGATGGTTACCCCCACACTTTTCGATCTGGCTGCCATTGCAGGGCTTCGACCAGATGACATTTCATACGATCCTGAAGTCGACGCAGAGGATACCATAGGGATCTCTGAATCCAAACTCACATACACTCATTTCATTAATCACCACAAACGTGATACTGCCGATATAACTGACGAGGAACACATTGCGTTCCTCACCGTTTGGTTGTCGAGGTATGTTTTTTGCTCGAAATCCCTACAGGTGGCCAAAAAATATCTCACCCTTGCCAACCAACTTCACAATAATAGAGGAGTTTGCCTCAGTGGGTTGATTCTGGCGAACCTTTATGAGTCTTTCAGCGAAGTGGCGACTCAACTTAAAGACCTAGGGACCCAGGGCACTGTTCATCTGAATGGCCCCCTCTGGCTGCTTCAATTGTGGCTCAATGAACCTTCGAACCTAGCCTTCCCAGGAAAGGGCAAGTCGGCGAAGCTTCTCCTGAGATCAAAGAAAGGAGGGTCGAAGGCACTCGCCTGGAGAAACTCACACCAAATGACGACGGGGAAACTCTAAAAGGAGCCTTTTCCAGTTATATTATGATGTTCGCCAAAAGGTATGAGTTCACGCCTAGCATGGCCCCTTTTGCTGAAAGAAGATGTGGACCTGAGTGGTTTACAAGGCCATTCCCCGCACCATCCAAAAAACTTGATGCTGATTCCATTTCAATCTGGGAAGGTTTTTTAATTCCTAGATTTATCATCCAAAGGATGAATCTTGGAAGAGATTTGGCAGCCTTGATAGCTTACCAACCAAACCTTGTCTCTCGACAGTTTGGGTTGGCCAAAATCTTCCCCAAATGTATGTATGAGAAGAAAGGCCATGTAATCTTTTATACTGCTAGTTTTGATGAAGGAAGTGCTGCAGTTCCTTTCGACCGGTGGAATGACAGAAAAGCCATCCTTTCCCCCGTGCACTTTCAACCCACCTTTTTGTGCACCAAACTGTTTCACGACTGGTGGTCGAAATACTATAGTGAACAATTCCTTGATGTTGCTGATTTCTCTTCCTTACTTGACCAGGCTTTCCTTGATGTGCAGGAAAAAACCCAGAAAAGTAAGTTCATTCACGTCAAAGAAATTCAGGCCTTCCAAAAGTACTTTGAAACTGTCTATCGACCAGATGATATTAGTCGAACCGTTTGTGAGGCTGTTGTCACTTTGAAGGAGAAATTTCTACAAAAAATGGATAAGTTAAAAATCCCTTCAAACGTTCCTCGTGAGAAACGTTATGAGGTGGCTTTTAAGCTCTTTCCTCCAAAGTTCCCTCGATTGCCTAACGCTTATTTTGGAGTGGCTCTTGCCCCCCCATTTCCAGACTGGTTTGTCTGTGGTGAGGACTTAAAACTCCTTCGACAGCAGTCTCAACTGAAATCCCAACGGGTGGTTACGACTAAACATATGCTGGACCGTTTCAAAGGACACCTTCATATAGGGGTCGAGGATGTTCGTGTTGAATCTGAAATATATGAAGGTTTAAGGCCCTTGATTTGTGATTTTTTAACTAACCACTCAATTATTAATCTTGTAATAATCGTCTGTCTTTCAGCTATGGCCAGGAAGACCAGCTCGTCGAAGGGTGGCACAAAGGTCGAAAAAGAAACTGAAGGCCCAAAGGTATTTCATACCCCTTGCCTAAGTCTTTTTTTTTTGTAACCAGCTTTTAACATTTGCATCACCTTTTAGGCTGCTCGAAATCCTCTCACTCCTTCAAAAAAAGGCAAGAAGAGTGCTCCCATAATTGTCCCTTCAGATGCAGATGATGAATCCCCTGAGGAGGTGTTGGTTAAAAGGAAACGGAAGCTTATCAAAGCTTCTGGGGCCACCACCCAATCCCCCTCAAAGGTCGCCAGAACTCTGGAGAAGACACCTGGTGAAAGTGGTGTCAAGAAATAACTCTCCACGACTGCGTCGAAACCGACTGCTGGGGATCCTGAGAGTGCAAACTCAAGTCCTGATGCCGCAGCTGTAAGGGTATGCACATCATTTTTTATTCAGCATTTACCCTCCTTACTCAGATTTCTTCCAATCTCATTCTCTTTACCCATGGTTTTCAGGATGATGTAGGTGGTTCTAACCCACCACAACCTTCTTTAAGCTTCGCAACAACTCTCCTGAATAGCCAAGGTGAGCCAACTTATCATCCTACCTCTGACCTTGGTTCTGGATATAGTTCCCTAAGAGAAATAACCAACCTATCCCTCTTACAGTTCCTCCTCCTGAAGCAGGCGAAACAAACAAAAACTCGCCCATCAGGACCAATACTCAACAATCCCAAACCGACGGCTCTGACCACGAAGAGGATGATGTTTCTAATCAATAACCTCTCGACCACACAGAGATCGTTGACATGGATGTCGAAGGAAAACCAACTGAGGGGGAAGAGGAAAAGGTCACCGATGAAGAAGAACCAGACGAAGAAAAGGAAGAAGAGGAAGAAGAAGAAAAAGAAGAAGAGAAGGAAGAAGAGAGGGTACGGGCTAAGCAGGATCAGCTTCATTCGACTGTGGCTGAGACAGGTCCCATCGACAACCCAATTCCTAAGCCTACAGTCACTTCGACTACTGAAGGATCCCCTACTGGAGACCCACTGGCTGCCCTTAAATGGTCAAATCCTCGAGAGTATGCCAGGCTAATACTTGGGAAAAAGTACAGCTCTTCAGGTACCAGCCTTAGTGCTTCGACCAGCTCTGGGGGTCCAGCTCCAGATGATTTTTCCAGCCCTATCCTCCAAAAAATCAAAGACAAATTCTTCAGAGGAGAAATCCAGAATGTCTTTCTTTCGGATCGAACTGCAACTCTCTTCCTGAAAGACAGTCTCCAAAAGCTTGATCTCTCAACCCTTAGTACAGAAGTGTCTGAATTCCTCATAGAACTGACTGCTTTAGTAAATCAAATGTTTAAGGACTTGAAGCTTCTTCCCCAGATCCAAGATACCATTGAGGTTACAACTGGATTGGAACACGCAGCTTGGGATGAAGCGAACGCCTCACAAACTAAGGTCGAAAATCTGGAGATCGATCAAAACAACAGGAAAGCGGAGATAACATCGAACCAAAATAATATTGACAACTGGAAACAACAAATTACAAAACTGCAAAGCAAGATTTCCAACGTTGAAAAGCGCAATCTTGAGCTAGAAGACTTCGACGATACTGAACTGGCCAGAGAGCTAAAGCGTACCATAGACTTCCTCGACAAAGCCCAAGCATTTGAAAAGGAACTTTCAGCAGCTAAGCTTAAAAAAGCTCGGTGTGAGAAACGCGTTAAGACTCATAAGGTCAATTTTCTTGAATTGAAGTTGAAGCTCCCCTTCTGATTGCCCTATGTTTTCTCGTTTGTAGTTCCTTTTTTATCGTCATGTTTTATGGCCCTTTCGAGGCATTATGTAAAGACAATCTTAATACCCTGAGGCATTTATTTAAACGCTTCTATTTTCATTAGCTCTTCGACTTGCAAAATTTTCTCTTAAACTTTGCTGAACTTTGTAATTAAAGCACTCTGCCTCTTTTCTTGGAAATCATGAAAATAACGCAGCTTTAAACAGCGTAGTGTTCCAACGACACAGATTTTTATTCCCTAAAGGAATATTAATAGCGCAACCCTAGAATATACTCCCAAGAGTAATTGCACGCATTTCCATCGTTGACTGGCCAATCCTCACAAGGCCTGGCCTCTATAAAAACCCTCTTTACATGAGCCATGTTTCACATCTACTGAAGTAAACATGAGTACTTCCTCAAAGAAAGCAATGACCAAGAAGGTGGCTAAGGAGATCAAGAAAGTTGAGGCAACAACTACTGCCCTCAATGACACTTCAACTAGAGCAACGTCTCGTGCCAAGAAAAGAGAAACCAAAATGAAGGTATCCAAGAAAGGACATTCCAAAGCACTAAACTCTGATGATGAAGCGGACGAAGACTATGTCACTTTCCTCAACTCCATCAATTGGAGAGATTATGAATGATCTTTCTCCTAGGTTTAACGTTGTTGTACTTGTTTCCTTTCCTTTGTACGCCATTTTGGCCTTACATGGCCTATTTTGGCTTTTGTAATCCGAATAAACTTACGTTTTAATATGAATCTCTTGTAAAATAGGCTTATATTTTTTCAAATATTTCCCATTTACCTTTAAGACTCTTAAATCACCCTTCATCTCTTGAATCTCATAAGCATTGTTACTAAATGATTTAATAATTCGAAAAGGACCTTCCCACTTAGGAGACCACTTCCCCAAAGTTCTGGTCTTTCGATCCATAGGTAAGATCACTTTCCACACTAGATCTCCAGCTGAAAAGGTTTTAATCTTGACCTTTTTGTTATAAGACTTCTCCACCCTTTTCTTTTGCCTTTTTAGCAACTCTAATGCATGGAGTCTTTCTTCATCTAAGTCTACTAATTCATCAAGCATCATATTCCAATAAGATTCAGATGGGATCTCATGATGCCTTTGAATTCTTATTGACTGAAGATAAATTTCCACAGGCAAAACTGCGTCATGACCAAAGGTCAGTCGAAATGGGGTAGTATTAGTTGCCTCTTTAGGAGACGTTCGACATGCCCACAGTATTTGGTCCAATGACTTATGACAATTTCTTGGCCTCTTTCCCACATGCTTTTTTATTAAACCAATAACTATTTTGTTCGTCGCTTCAACTTGGCCATTAGCTTGAGCATAATAAGGTGTGGATGTTAAAAGCTTGAATCCCATTTCTTTAGAAAACTCTTGCATTTTTCGACCAGTGAAAACTGATCCTTGGTCTGTTGTAATTGTCTCTGGGATTCCAAACCTATAGATGATGTGTTTCTGGATAAATTCAATCACGTCTTCTTGATCAACATTTGGTAATGGGATAGCTTCGACCCATTTGGTAAAATAATCAATACCCACCAAAATGTACTTATGATTTTTTGATGAGGCTGGTCAAATTTCTCTAACTAAATCCAAAGCCCATCCTCTGAAAGGCCAAGGCTTTACTATAGAGTGTAACTCACTTGCAGGGACGTGTTGGATGCCAGCATGAACTTGGCATTCCTGACAACCCTTAGCAAATTCAATACAATCTTTTAACATGGTAGGCCAATCCATGCCTTGTCAAAACAACAACCATTTCATTTTATGGCCTACCTGATGTGCCCCACATGCCCTACTATGGACAGTTGAAAGGGCCAAGTACGCCTCTGCCTCACTGAGGCACTTAAGCAATACTCCCTCAGGAGTCTTTTTGAATAATTCATTACCCAACAAGACATAACTTAAAGCTTGATACTTTATTTTCCTCTCTGTCGAAGCTATTGGATTTTTCAGATAATCCATTATAGGTTTTCTCCAATCCTTGTCAGTTATATTATCAACTGCCAGAATTGCAAAACTATCTTCATCAGCGTATCCAAGCTTAGTTTCTTCCAAGTCTGATGGGGCTAATCCTACTGACACCACCCTTCCTCTGACTTCGAATTCTATTGCATCTTTTAATTTGTCTTTCGACACTTTATACCCTGATGAAATCTGAGCCAAGTCATTATCTACCTGGTTTTCCAGTCTAGGGATGTGTCGCAAGCTAACTGCGTCGAATTTTTCAACAGTCGATTCACCACTACAAAGTACATAATCAAGTTTTCTTTTATGCACTTGTACTCTTTGGTAACTTATTTTATGACCAGTTCTGAATCTCCCATTATTTCGACATGAGTTGCCCCCAATTCCAACAATACTTCAAGTCCAGCAATTAAAGCTTCATATTCAGCTTCGTTGTTAGAACAATGGACTTCGATTTTATACTTAAGTGTTGTTGGAATTTTATTAGGAGAAATAACAAGCACTCCAATGCTTGTCCCATCTTTGTGGCTCGACCCATCGAAATATAACTTCCAAGGTTCCACATCAAGATAGTTCAGAGGGGTCTCATTTGTAGAATGGTCCACTATAAAATCTGCTACTACTTGTCCTTTAACAGCTTTTAAAGGCTTATAAGTTAAAGAATATTCAGTCAATGCTAATGCCCATTTCCTAATTCGACTGTGCAAAATGGGTTTGGACAACATATGTTTAATAACATCATAACGAGAAGAAACATAAACATCAACTGGTTTTATATAATGCTTCAATTTGGTACAAGAGTAATACAAACACAGACACAATTTTTCGATCATGCTATATCTAATTTCTGCATCATTTAAAACTCTACTAAGGTAATAGATGGCTCTTTCGACACCATCATCATCCTCTTGAGCTAACATTCTCCCTAGAGTCCTATCTGACGCAGCTATATACAATCTCATACATTTCGTGCCACAAGGTGGTGAGAGAATAGGGGGTGACTCAGGTACTCTTTGATCTTGTCGAAAGCTTCCTGTTGAGCTTGCCCCCAATCGAACCCATCCTTGCTAGCTCAAAGCAATGGTGAAAAGGCTTGCGTTTTCCCACTTAAGTTAGATATAAATCTCCTCGAGAAATTTATTTTGCCCAAGAGAGACTGCAATTCCTTCTTTGTTGATGGCGCTTTAGCTTCCATAATGGCTTTGGTTTTACTCTGGTTAATTTCGATCCCCTTCTTGTGGACCACAAAGCCTAAGAAATCCCCTGCCTGCACACAAAAAGCACATTTGAGAGGATTCATTTTTAGACCATGCTTTCTCATCCTTTCAAAGGAATGTCGAAGATGGCTTAAATGATCTTTTCCTGAAAAGGACTTAACAACAATATCATCAATATAGATTTGCATAAAAGTCTCGATAAAGTCATGAAAGATCGAATTCATTGCTCGCTGGTAAGTTGCCCAAGCATTTTTTAAACCAAAAGGCATTACTACCCATTCATAGGTGCCTAATGCCCTTGGACATCGAAAAGCAGTTTTTGAGACATCTTCCTCAGCAATGAATATTTGGTTATAACCAGAATAACCATCCAGCATGCTCAAGTATTCATGTCCTGCAGCCGAATCAATCAGGATTTCTGCCATAGGCATAGAATATTCGTCTTTAGGGGTTGAAGAATTTAGATCTCTAAAATCTATACAAACCCTTAAAGAACCATTCTTTTTAATGACTGGTACAATATTAGCTAACCATTCGACATACCTAGCTGTACGGATGAACTTGCACCTAAGTAGCCTTTCAATTTCCTCTTTGATTTTGGAAAGGATTGTTGGGGCAAACCGTCTTGGATTTTGTTTGACTGGCTTTTTCCCAGGTATGATTGGCAACTTATGTTCAACAAGCTCTCTCCTCAAACCAGGAATTTCATCATAGTCCCAAGCGAAGCAATCCTTGAATTCCTTCAATAGTTGGACCATTTCGACTTTGAGTAGTGGGTCGAGACTAGCACTAATGTAAGTAGGGCTCTTTACTCCCCCTTCGCCCAAGTCAATTTCTTCCAAAGGATCTTGCGTCAGCATTTTAATATTATCTGAAAATGGATCCTTTTCAAAACCTAAAGGCTCATTATCATAAATAGCATCAAGCCTTTGGTTTTGGTCTTCGATTTGAGGCCCATCAGGTGGTTCAGGTTCAAAGTCCTTACCAGGGCCTACTTCACCAATTTGAGTTGTGGCTTCGACAACCATGTGGTTGTGTGCAGCCTCCAAGGCCGCTTGTAACTTAGATTCGGCCACATAGGCCGAAATTCTCTGTAGTGCGTCGAATTCAGTCATTGTTACTGAATTCACTTCCCTAGCCCGTGGGGTCCACTTCAGGCAGGCCAAGGTATGGGACGTTGCCTTCTTCTCTTATGACTTCTCTGTCCCATCGAAACCCCTCCAGTGGGTGCAAGTGCAATGAGCAGAATGCATGGTAATCTGGGGCGAAGTCGAACTCGGCTGGAGTACAAGGCGCAATATGTGCCAAGTTTTTGTCGAACTCTACACCATCAACATGATTGACAGGCACCTTGAAGTACCCTTGATCAAATTCAATATTTTCTACTATTCCATCAGGCCTCCAGATTATTATTCGTTGGCGCATTGAGGAAGGTACTGCCCCAATGCCATGGATCCACACCCTTCCCAGCAGAAGGTTGTAATTAGCTTTGCTTTCGACCACCATAAACAAAGTAGGTCTTGTCACTGTACCCATGGTCAAATCAACCTGTAAGACACCTAGATTGGTCCCAATCTTCCCTTCATAGTTAGAAAGGACCATGTTATGGGGTTTAAGGTCAGTGTCGAATTTACCAATCTTAGTCAGCAAAAAGTGTGGCATTAAATTAACCGTAGCCCCACAATCCACCAAGATCTTGTTTACAGCCACGTTCTCTACTTTCCCTGTAATATACAGAGGTTTCAAATGTCCTTTCATGGCCTCAGTTGGTCTCTTGAAGAAAGCATTCTGTTCTTTGACACAGCCGTTGTTCATTACATAATAGCACACAGGTTGATGTGCTGCCATCTCAGCCTCTAGGTTGGCATCTAAGTTTTCTGCTTCAGTTATTCTGCCATATTCCCCTGGCATCACTGATACTACGTTGACAATGATGTTTAAAGAAGCATCAGGGTCGGAATCAAAATTTGTGGGTCGAAGCTTCGTCCTCAGCTGCTTCGACTGCAAATTTCTCAGCTTCTTCCTTCTTGGAAGTAAACAGTTTTCGTCCCACAGGCAGCTGGTTTGTCGTTTTCATGCCAACACCTTTATTGCTAGCTGGCAGAACATTAGTACTGGTCTCCGTCGAATCCCTAGCCTGAGCTTCCCTTAAAGCCTTCCTTCGTCCCTGCTCCCTTCTCCACTGGGACCTGGACATAGGATTTTTTCCTTTGTAATTCTCAGAAACATATGCAGCTTTGTTGGAGGACTTGAATTCTTTCCTATACTCAACCGAAGAACCTCTAGCCACATCGAAACTTTTCCATCCTTGCTTCCCTTTTCCTGCTGCCTCGACTGGTTTAACCCACCTTCCAGTTGGTACTTCGCCACTGGGCTTGAAAGTAGCTTGCTTGGCCCTTGGAATTTGTGGCCTTTGGCCATATTGTTTTTGAATAACTTTCCTTGGGTCGAAACGCTATGGCCTTTGAGCAGCTCTTTTCCCATGTTCAGATTTGGCATCCTTCCCTGCTTGGAGGCTATGAGCAGCTTCTTTGTCGAAAATAGCACTGCATATAGGGCACAGCATGACTTCAGAGTTCTTACCTTGGCACCTATGGAGAAAATCGACAATGGTTTCTTCTTCCCTAGGGAAAGCCAGCTTGTTGCAGTCCTCTTGTTCATCAATATCCATGGCCTGTCTATCAGTGACTTCGACCATGTTTATGTTAAATTCATCTCTCAAATGCATTTTGGAGAAGTTGACATCAAGGCCTTCAGCAGCCTCGTCCATCTGTCTAAAATGGTCAGCGGTTTCTTTCGTCACCATCTGCAATTTCGATGCTTCAGCTTCAGCATAGGTCTCGACTGTAGTTTCAGTGTCAAACCTTTGAACTTCAGAAGACGTGCTAAAATAGTGTTCAGCATCCATGCATATCAAATGCTGAAGCTGGTAACCGTCCATTTCTTCAACCTCTCTTATAAACACAACATCATTGGTAAGGTCCTCAGTAACCTCGACCACTATGGCATTTCTGCCAAGAGCTTCGTTGGTGCTGACACTATCCGAACTGCTGTCAGACAATTCAACCAGTTCGACCATGTTGACCTCCTCAGGCTCTGTGTAATTTGCTTCAGCTACTTCAAGGGGGTTGGTATCAATCTTCATCTGGGTCTTAGTCTTCTCCCCAAATTTGAGTCTGCCCTCCTGAATAGCATTCTGCACCAAATCCCTGAAAAGAAAACATTGAGACGTTTTATGACCCAAATAATTATGGTATTTACAAAAACCTCTCTTTTTTCTTTGCTCTAAAGGTGGTATTTTAGCACCAGGAGGCACTAGTATTTGACCATCCTTAACTAACAAATAAAAAATTTCGTCACATTTTGTGATGTCGAAAGTGTATGTTTTCTTTGGGAACCTATCATTCTTTTCAGATTCGACAGGATTTTTTCCATTTGAAGGAACTAACAATTTACAAGAATAAGGAGGGCCCTTCTTAAGTTCAGCAAGGTCTATTTCATTTTCGTCGAACCTAACAGACTCATCATATAACTCTTCGATACCCTCCTGGTATTCGACGTAAGCTACCTTTCTGTTCTTATTCACCCTAGCTTTCTCATCTTTGAGACGCTCTAGCTGTCGAACTCTGTCAGCTAACTGGGCCATATCCCTTAAATACTGGGTGTCTAGTTTTATCCTGAGAGAGTAATCAAGACCACCAGCAGCCATTTCGACAAGTTCATGTTCAGGAACTTGCGTAAAGCATCTAGCCTTGAGTTGTCAAAACCTATTCAAGTAATCATCTACTGGCTCATTGAACTTTCGTTTCACACTAGCCAACTCTTTCAAACTAATCTTAGTATGACCCATGTAAAATTGCTCATGGAACAAACGTTCTAACTGGGTCCAATTACAAATCGACCCAGATGGTAACGTAGTGAACCATGTGAATGCATTTTTAGTGAGGGAGCTTGGGGAATATTTCACCCTCAAGCTTTCATCATTCGCAATTTCACCAGCTTCGATCAAGTAGCGCGCCACATGTTCGACGGTAGATTCTGTAGTATCTCCTGAAAACTTAGTGAACTTTTGCACTTTCGTCCTGGGAGGCAATTCAGCTTGAAGTATATAGTCCACTATGGGCGAAGTGAAGTTTGGCCTAGAAAAACCCATATTTAGGCCATTTCGAGCCATTATTCTTTCGACCATGGCTGCCAAATTGTTCTCTACTGCTATATTGTTGCGTCGAACCTGATTCACCACACGATCAGCGTTTTGATTTCGGTTTACTAGCACCATCCTTGGTTCCTCCTCTTCAGGTACAGGCATCTGATTTCTAGGAGGTTCCTCCCTAGGTGGTTCGACCAACTCTGGATTCACTGGGTTCACTTGTTGAGCATCCTCGCTCATCTCGACTCCTTGATTTTGGTGTCGAATTGGAGCAGGCATTCCCATGAATTCTGTTATACGCGCCATCTGGGTTGTCATCATTTGATTGGTTTGAGTAGTATTCTGGATCAATGGCTGGAAAATCTCTCCCATCGTCTGAGACAAAGTATAAACCATTTGCATGTTGCTCTTATCCATCTGTTTCCTCAAATAAGCTGCAGATTCATTTGTTAAGTTGGGCCCTTGAGCAGAATATCCCAAACCTATGGACTGGCTGTTTCGACCCATGTTAATTCCAGAACCTGACTCCTATAAAGGGGAAGATATCATATTCTCTGAAAATATTGGGGGTGCAGTATGCAAATTCTGCATCATTGCCGTTGGCATGCCATAGATGGGGTTCCTGGGCAAAGGCTGTGAAAATCCTGGGGTAGGAAATTGCCTGTACGTCGAAACTCCTACTGGTGGGGTCTGAGGATTCGTCACTGATGGACCAATGTACTCCAAGACTGGTTGGGTGTAGGGCCTCACATACGTCGCGCCTGTTACCGCCGTCGAAGGAATTGGCTCTGTCACCATCGTTAACACTATTGACCCTTCTGTCGAAGGAATTGGAGTTGGCGCCATAGTACTCCTTGGTAATTCTTGAGGGTTGGTGGTTCTGTTTTGAATGCTCGAACTGCTTGGTTGAGGATTGGTCCCAGCAAAACTGGGATTTGAATTCCCTTGGCCAGATGCCAATCTCCTCGTGTTTCTTCTCTTTGGTCTATCTTCGTTTAAGTTGGCTACCTTTCCACTCCTCAAGTACATCCAATAAAGTTCGCCACAATTTTGACCAATAGAACGAAGAAGTTTCACAAAAAGGCAGTTATAAAACCTCCTTTTGACAGTTATTTTAAAAGTTATAAACTTCCAAATGCACGTTTAGCACTGTACCACTGGGCGTGCCAATTTGTTTACCTTGAAAATTGGTAAACAACCGCTGATCTTCTAAAACAATAAAGTTCTAGTAACTTACAGGATCGATCAGATTGATCCTAGGACATCTGTTGTATGTGTATTTAGAATATTTCACGATTGGGTACAGTATGCCTTTCGACACTGAACATAAGTAAAAAAGGGTGTTTGAAATGTAAAGGAAAGCGTTAAAGATCAAAGAAACTCCTAAGTCGAACGATGATTCAAAGGACTAGAAAAAAGGGGCTGAATGTAAAGTTTGAGAAAAACTGGAATTAAATGCTGGAAAGAAATGCATAAAGATCTTAAAAATGCAGAAAGGTAAATGCTTTAAAGTAAAGGCTTTTAATGTAAAACTTCAAACATAAAGACTTGGTAATGTAAATGACCTGCAAGGTAAAAATTCATGGAAAGGGACTTCAAAGTAAAGAATCTAAAACAGAAACTTCAAAGTAAATTGCATTGAAATAAAGTATAATGGTGATTACAATCACGTACATTCTTACTTCACTTGTTTCTCGACACACTGGGTACTTTAAGCGAATGTAGAGTTACTTGTACAAATATGATTTTTTCACACTTTTCTAACTCTAGGACTACCCTATTTATACTACTTCAAAGTAACCACCATTTGACGGTTTACCACTGGATCATGCCACTTGGCACTTTGCATGTCTTTCAACTCTGGATACTCGCCACTTGTCCTTATTTCAAATTCAAATAGTAGAACTTCCCTCCACTATTCAGTTGTAACTGCAGCGCACTATCCATGACCACTTTGCCTCATCGAATTGATTATATGTACTTAGCAATATTTGAAGTCTTGAAATCATTCTATTCGACGCAGGCTCTCAGCAAATTGGTCGAAGGCCTTCAGGTCGAAGCCTTCTTCTTTAGCTTAAATTTTCTAAAGATAACTTCTTTAAAAGCCAAATTTATTTGAAATCATGCAGCGTCGAAATTAGGAGCTAACAAATTGCTCCCCAAAAATGCCCTTTCGCCAATGTTAGGAGGAAGGTCATTTTTTGATAACACAATTTTCGACGCCTGATCATTCGACTATGACAAAGCATGGTCATAACTGACTAACCCACGAACTAGAAACTATTGAGTTTCTTTCAACCATGCTGCTGACGTCATGTAATGATGATGAATCCCCAAACGTCTTTTCAGCCGTATTCGCGTTTAGTTTTCATCATCACTTTTCTTGGAACTAGCCATTTGTGGTCTACTCATAACCACCACCATCCACCCATTTCAGATGAAGACACGTGTCCCACTACCATATTCATTTTAACGGTGGATTCACAGTCTCCTCATCTTCCAAACGCCTATAAATTCCCTTTTCTTCCAACTTTGAAACTTTTCGCATTCTCAGACTTTCTCTCAACCTATTTCCTCGTTCTTCAACTTTCTAAAGAAAAAACCCAGAACATCTTCTCACCATTCCTTCAACTTCAAAAATGGCGTCTGCACAACCTACTCACCAAGAAACAAAGGGCCAGAAAAGTAGAGCCACACCATTCAAGCCAACTCTCCCGCCATTTTCAAACATCCCTGGCCCAAAGGTGGTAAAGAACCAACAGTTCATGCCCGAACCTCTTCTTGAGGAAGCAAGGAGCATCTACGCATCTCAGGTAATGATCCCTCTCATTGTCTCTGATAAACCCTATGCTTTAGGTGGCCCCCTTGCTGATGTTAAACCCAACAATGAAAGGTTAAGTGAGTTTTTCCCTACCTACCGTAAATCTAAACCAATAGGGCAAAGAAGTAACCCTAATGAGAATGAAGCCTCCCCCAACACACCCACTTTGATGAAAATGGATATTAGGTACCTTCATGACGGTACAAGATTGGTAACAGTTGTAAACCCGTTAAGGGATTTTGACCTTTGGATGACCAGAATGGAGAAGGTCAAATCTGACCACTGGAAAACCGTCGGAATCTATGACCTGTTAATGCTGTCGAAGACCAGCATCCCTTATTGTTTGAATATGCTCGAAGCATCACTTTACTTCTGGGATAGCACCCACTATACTTTTCATCTTCCTTATGGGATGGTTACCCCCACACTTTTCGATCTGGCTGCCATTGCAGGGCTTCGCCGGATGGCATTTCATACGATCCTGAAGTCGACGCAGAGGATACCATAGGGATCTCTGAATCCAAACTCACATACACTCATTTCATTAATCACCATAAATGTGATACTGCCGAGATAACTGACGAGGAACACATTGTGTTCCTCACCGTTTGGTTGTCGAGGTATGTTTTTTGCTCGAAATCCCTACAGGTGGCCAAAAAATATCTCACCCTGGCCAACCAACTTCACAATAATAGAGGAGTTTGCCTCAGTGGGTTGATTCTAGCGAACCTTTATGAGTCTCTCAGCGAAGTGGCGGCTCGACTTGAAGACCTAGGGACCCAGGGCACTGTTCATCTGAATGGACCCCTCTGGCTGCTTCAATTGTGGCTCAATGCAACCTTCGGAGCTAGCCTTCCCAGGAAAGGGAAAGTCGACGAAGCTTCTCCTGAGATCAAAGAAAGGAGGGTCGAAGGCACTCGCCTGGAGAAACTCACACTAAATGACGGCGGGGAAACTCTCAAAGGAGCCTTTTCCAGTTATATTATGATGTTCGCCAAAAGGTATGAGTTCACGCCTAGCATGCCCCCTATGCTGAAAGAAGATGTGGACCTGAGTGGTTTACAAGGCCATTCCCCACTCCATCCAAAAAACTTGATGCTGACTCCGTTTAAATCTGGGAAGCTTTTTTAATTCCTAGATTTTTGTTTACCTTGTAATTTGGTAAACAACCGCTGATCTTCTAAAACAATAAAGTTCTAGTAACTTACAGGATCGATCAGATTGATCCTAGGACATGTGATGTATGTGTATTTAGAATATTTCACGCTTGGGTACCGTATGCCTTTCGACAGTGAACATAAGTAAAAAAGGGTGTTTGAAATGTAAAGGAAAGCGTTAAAGATCAAAGAAACTCCTAAGTCGAACGATGCATCAAAGGTTTAGAAAAAAGGGGCTAAATGTAAAGTTTGAGAAAAACTGGAATTAAATGCTGGAAAGAAATGCATAAAGATCTTAAAAATGCAGAAAGGTAAATGCTTTAAAGTAAAGGCTTTTAATGTAAAACTTCAAACATAAAGACTTGGTAATGTAAATGACTTACAAGGTAAAAATTCATGGAAAGGGACTTCAAAGTAAAGAATCTAAAACAGAAACTTCAAAGTAAATTGCATTGCAATAAAGTATAATGGTGATTACAATCACGTACATTCTCACTTCACTTGTTTCTCAACACACTGGGTACTTTAAGCGAATGTAGAATTACTTGTACAAATATGATTTTTTCACACTTTTCTAACTCTAGGACTACCCTATTTATACTACTTCAAAGTAACCACCATTTGACGGTTTACCACTAGATCACGCCACTTTGCACTTCGCATGTCTCCCAACTCTGGATACTCGCCACTTGTCCTTATTTCAAATTCAAATAGTAGAACTTCCCTCCATTATTTAGTTGTAACTGCAGCGCACTATCCATGACCACTTTGCCTCATCGAATTGATTATCTGTACTTAGCAATATTTGAAGTCTTGAAATCATTCTATTCGACGCAGGCTCTCAGCAAATTGGTCGAAGGCCTTCAGGTCGAAGCCTTCTTCTTTAGCTTAAATTTTCTAAAGAATAAATTCTTTAAAAGCCAAATTTATTTGAAATCATGCAGCGTTGAAATTAGGAGCTAACACCTCCTTATCAACTCAACTCTTGCTTTCTGAGTTAAATATAGATGATTGTGCTAGAAAAAGTTCTCTGACCCAAATGTGCTTAACTTCACTTTCATAAAGTATTGTTGGTTGTTTCTAAAGGGAAAAGTTACAGTTATGTTTGATGAATTCTTCATCAATATGAAGTTATCGCTAAGATTTTCCTCTTATTGTATTACATGTATCCTAAAAGTTAATTATTCTCTCCATATAGGTGATTTAAGACCTATTTTTCTCACATGATGCTTGTATAAGCTTGCATCAAAGGTTTTGATAGGTAAGTCGACACCCTTAGTGTATAAGATAATCTCCCCTGACCAATATGATTTCATCAAAGATATACAATATGTAGTAGGCAAATGGAGTTGTGGTTGTTAACAAAATCATTGCTTTGGCTAAGAATTCCAAGAAGAAGTGCTTCATTTTCAAGGCAGATTTTGAGAAGGTATATGTGACTCCACTAATAGAGTTTTTTTGGAATATATGACGAAGATGTTTAGCTCTTACAATAAGTGGGGTCTTGGATTTGTGTTTATGTATTTTTTTGATAACTCTTTTTTGTCCTTGTTAATGTGTGTTCCACTAAAGAGGTTAATGTCCAAATGGACATATACAATGTGATCTTTTGGCTCTTTTTTTATTTATCACTGTGGTTGAGTATTTTGGTTAGACATGTCACATCTTTTAGTGCTTTCTTGAGACTCTATACGGGGATTCTGGGTTGGTGGTCTTATGTCTGCAGTGTGGGAACAATAATCTCTTTATAAGAGAAATGACTATTAATAACATTTGGACTATTAAGATAATCCTTTGTATTTTTTAGTCTGTCTTTAGCCTTCAGGTTAACTTTTTGAAATGTAGTCTCATGGGGTCACTGTGAAGAACGAGCATTTAGTTATGGAGGAGTGCTTCTTGAAATGTAGGGTTGAATTTGTTTCATTTAGGTACCTCAGGTTACCTCTAGGAAATAGTGCTCAAAGAGTTTTAGTGCATGTTTGGTTCCACGTTTTCACTGTCCCCCACCGTGAAAAATAAAAGCTACAAAGTGTAGCTTCTGCCTCTAGACGCGCGTTTACTCCTCTCCCACCGTGAAAACAAACATGCCTTTAATTTATGGGCCTCTTATTTACCTAATTACTAATAGGGTTAATGTGGACCCCTTGATACTTTTTCGTGTATTTTTTTAGGTAAGTTCTATTGGATCATCTAGCCATTTGTTTGTATCTTATGATTTGTCCTCCATGTATGGTATACAAATTTTATGTAAAGGTGTGCATGGTTCTTAAACCAACCCAAATTGGTCCAAATATATGATTTAGGTTTGGTTTTTATAACTGTTTAATAAAATTAGTTTATTTTCACAAAACTGGTTTACATTTTGTTCGGTTTGGTTTAAAACAGTTTTTTCTTCTAAGCCAGTTTTCAATTTTAGTATTTGAAACGCTTATATATATACGCGGTGAGAATCGCAGACCAAGCTATTGCATTAACTTGACTCGCAAAACAAAATATGTCACCACCGATCTTTAATTTATCCAAAGAAAGGGGAAAAGAAAGAATAACCCATAAATAAATATGCAAAGCTAAAGATAAGACTAAAGGCTAAGCAAATAAGAGATCAAAGGTACGGGGGTTAGTTATACTAAGGGAAGGTATTAGCATCCTAAGTAGGGGTGGAAAAACGGGCCCGGCCCGTTGGGCATGCCCGTTTTACCTGCACTTTAGTGCGGGGTGGGTTAAAGGTTTAGGCCCTCACCCTCTAATGCGTCCTCCCCGCTCCGCCCCGTTTTCTTCACGGGCTTTTGCGGGCACATACATTTACATAAAATTTTGCATTTTTAGGCATAAAAGTTGTAGTGCCCGCGGGCTTTCTCCGCCCCGCCCTCACGTTTTTGTAGGGTGGACATAGGTTTTAGGCCCGTATCATCAACTATGACCGCCCCGCCCCACCCCATTTTTTTGCGGGCATTTGCGGGGCGGACCTAAACGGGGCGGGCATGCCCGTTTGCCACCCCTAATCCTAAGCATCTGTAGTACTCTACAGGAACCTCTTGAATTATCTATGTTTTTACTGAAATTGTTTGCTATTTACTGGGAAGGTTGATTGTTTTTTAGTGATGATGAGAGTGGGAAATGTTTTTGTTGTTTTTAGTAATGTGTATGAATAAAAGGTTGAATAAAAAGGTAGCTCGCTATGATCTCACAATCCTATGCCTACATATCCTTAAGAGGAAGTCAGAGCAATTGTAGTTCAAAGACTACATGTATAAAAAGAAAAGGGTGACAAAGAAAAAGAGTGCTCGCCAAGGATTAAGAACTTGTGCTTACATATTCTCAAAAGGAACTTGAGAAATCAGAGCGTTCGTAGTTCGTGGAACTACGAATTGTTAGGGTTCTAAGAACCAAAACAATAAAGGGGAAAGGTCTCGATCACACGGGGCGAGAGAAAAGGTTAGATACAAAGGAAAGTATATGACTAAAAAGTCAACATGCATTTCCTACCATTGGAAATTGGATCACAAGTATCAGGCGATAAATGAAATCACACAGATACATATACACGCATGGCAAATCATCACGTGATAAAGAATTAAAATCAGAGACACATACATGTGGCAAAGCATCACATGAAAGTGAAAACGTACACGGAAAAACATCGTGGAATAAATGAACATACACGACAAAACATTGTGTGATAAATGAACATACACGACAAAATATCATGTAGTAAATGAACAAAATGATAAAGCATCAAGAAGAAATATCATCACAATTCAAATTCATCAAGCAGAAAATAAAAACATCAAGATCAATCCAAATAATCATAAGCATGGCATCACAAGGACCAAATTTCAACAAGAGAAAATAACAAGTCAAAATAAAATAATAAATTCATGCATATCATTTTTTAAACATTTTTTATATGGCCATGAATTTAACAAACAAATTGACAATTTAAAATAATGAAGAATATTTTTTATTGATTATTTTAGAATATTTAGTAATTAACAAAATTAACTAAACTAAAATTAAACAAATTATTTAAATAAAAACTAAAATTAGATTAAACACAAAATAAATAAAATAAAATGAATAAAAGTTAAATGGGCCTAGCCATGTAACATGAGTCCACTATTTCATCTAAATTCATTTAAAATATAATTTTTAACATAATAATAATAATAATAATAATAATAATAATAATATAATAATAATAATAATAATAATAATAATAATAAATGATAAGAATAAAAAAAAACTTACAATAAAGAGAGGAAGGTGTTGGATTGATGTTGTTGTTGTGTTGCTACTTTTCCTTTTATAGTAAAATTTACTTGCACATGAAGTTTGTGACATACAATACATGACATATACATATACAATTGTGAAGCTTAAGAATTAAGCTAAGTAGAAATTAAGCTAAGTTAATAAATAGTAAAAAAAATAAAATAAATATTATATAAAAAGAAGAAATGATAATAAAACAAAGTCATTAAAAACAAAAATTAACATCTGATTAATAAAAATAATATTAACTAAAATTAAAATTGAAAGCGGTTAAAAATGATAAAACAGTTTGGTATCGAAGTATCCGAAAAAATAAAATGAATACACAAAAATGATCAGCGCGAAATAAACGATTCAAAAAAATACAGTGTTTGGTCAAATTTTAAAATAAATTTTACCCGGTTAAAAGGTTTGGACGTATAAAAAATGTGCTCGAAAAGGAGTTGAAAATTAAAACGAGCACACCAGGTTAAACTTTGTGAAACGTAGATTAATATAACTGATGTCTGCAAGTTCAATTTTATAATTGTTCGTACACTGATTTTACGCACAGTTGACCTTTATTTTGGCCAAAACGACTGTAAATCCGACAAATTTGTTCTAGTTTATAATTTGGGCATTATGCATGATAAAAGACATGATATGCTATGCAGACGATGCAAAGTGAAAATGCAGTTAGATGAATGAAAAAATAAAAAATGTTTTGGTCAAAATTTGAGGTATGACAGATGCCCCTATTTAATCTTTTGGGGCCTAATGGTTTGAATAGCAAATACTTTCAGACATTCAAGGTAGAAGATGATTAAATATCAAAATACCCAGAATTTTGGCCGTGAATGTATATGAAGTGATATGATATGTAATGTTATGAATGACTTTGAACTCTGTGGGGAATGATACCACAGGAGACAGAACAACAAGACAAAATTTCACTAGGGAAAAGCTTTAAAATTTCTGGGAAATAAGTAACAACTGAGGATATACAAGATATTATGGAAACCTGTCAGGGTGACACGGAGTATCCAGTAATACTTGGAAAGAGTGATAAAGATATCCAATAGTGGCATTGGATGTAACAATATGAATATTCAAGAAAGCATTAGATGTAAAGGAAACAATAATATCCAAGACAACATTGGATGTAACAATACGAATATCCAAGAAAGCATTGGATGTAAAGGAAACACAATATCCAAGACAACATTGGATGTAACAATATGAATATCCAAGAAAGCATTGGATGTAAAGGAAACACAATATCCAAGACAACATTGGATGTAACAATATGAATATCCAAGAAAACATTGGATGTAAAGGAAACACAATATCCAAGACATTGTTTACCCTGAAAATTGGTAAACAACCGCTGATCTTCTAAAACAACAAAGTTCTAGTAACTTACAGGATCGATCAGATTGATCCTAGGACATGTGCTATAAGTGTATTCAAAATGTTTCACAAATGCATAAAACAAACATTTCGACCATGCTGGCAAACAAAAAGGAACGCTATGAAACGTAAATAAAAAGTGATAAAAGGGGGAAAGTGTTTAAGTCGAACAAGAAATTTAAAGAAGACTGAATGTAAAAACAAATTCAATGAAAACTGAAGTTTTAATGGTAAAGAAAATGCATAAAGTCTTGAATAAACTGCAGAAATGCAAATGCTTGAAGGTAAAGACTTTTTAATGTAAAACTGTAAAGTAAAAACTTGGTAATGTAAAATGCTTAGAAGTAAAAGACTGAATTAAAGGATTTCAAAGTAAAGGATCTAAGATAGAAACTCCAAAGAAAATTGCATTGCAATGAAAGATAATGGTGATTACAATCACGTACATTCTCGCCTCACTCTTTTCTCTACACGCTGGATACTTTGAGTGATGACAAAGTTACTTGTACAACACGATTTTTTCACACCCATTCTAACTCTAGAACTAACCTATTTATAATACTCTAAAATAACCACCATTTGACGGTTTACTCCTAGAACACGCCACTTGGCACTTTGCATGTCTTCAACTTTTGGATATTCGCCACTTGTCCTTTTTTCAAATTCAAATAGTAGAACTTCCCTCCAATAATTAACTGTAACTGCAGCGCATTATCCATAGCCATTTTACCCTGTCGAATTGACTCTTTGGACTTGGAAATGTTTGAAGTCTTAAAATCATTCTCTTCGACTCAGGCTTTCAACAAATATGGTCGAAGCCTTATTCTCCTTTAGCTTATTATTTTAAAGAATAACTTCTTTAAAAGCCAAATCTATTTGAAATCATGTAGCGTCGAAATTAGGAGCTAACAAATTGCCCCCCAAAAATGTCCTTTCGCCAGTGTTGGTAGGAAGGTCATTTTTTTATAGAACCATTTTCGACGCTTGCGCATTCGACTATGAGAAGACGTGGTCATAACTGACTAACCCACGATCTAGAAACTATTCAGTTTCTTTCAATCACGCTTATGACGTCATGTCATGATGGGGAATCTTCAAACGTCTTTTCAGCCGTATTTGTGATCAGTCTTCATCATTACCTTTTCTTGAAACTAGACATTTCAGTCTGATCATAACCACCACCATCCAACAATTTCAAAAGAAGACACGCGTCCCACTACCGTATTTATTTTAATGGTGGATTCACAATCCCTTTATCTTCCAAACGCCTATAAATACCCTTTTTCTCCAACTTGCAAACTTTTACACTCTCAGAATTTCTTGCAACTTATTTCTTCATTCTTCAAACTCTCTCAAGAAAAACCCAGAACGCATTCTCACTTTTCTTCAACTTCCAACAATGGCGTCTTCACAAACCATTCACCAAGAAACAAAAGGTCAAAAACGTAGAGCCACACAGTTCAAGCAATCCCTTCCACCATTTTCGAATATTCCAGGACCTAAGGTGGTGAAGAATTAACAGTTCATGCCAGAACCCCTTCTTGCGGAAGCGAGGAGCATTTACGAGTCTTAGGTAATGATTCCTCTCATTGTTTATGATAAACCTTATGCTTTATGTGGCCCCTTAGCTAATGTTGAGCCCACCGATGAAAAACTTAGTGAGTTTTTTCCTTCTTACTGTAAATCAAGACCTTTAGGGCAAAAAAGCAACCCTAAGGAAGATGAAGCTTCCCCTGATACACCCACCTTGACTAAGATGGATCTTAGGTATCTTCATGATGGTACTAGATTGGTAAGAGCTATTAACCAGTTAAAGGATTTTGACCTTTGGATGACCAGGATGGAAAAGGTCAAAGCTGATCATTGGAAAACCATTGGAATTTATGATCTGCTTATGCTGTCGAAGACCAATATTCCTTATTGTTTGAACCTGATGGCAGCATCACTTTACTTTTGGGATAGTACCCACTACACTTTTCATCTTCCTTGTGGGATGGTTACCCCCACACTCTTCGACCTGGCTGCCATTGCAGGGCTTCGACCAGATGGCATGTCCTGAAACTGATGCAGAGGATACCATAGGGATCTCTGATTCCAAGCTTACATACACCCACTTAATAAACCACCACAAACGTGACACTAAAGAAATAACTGACAAGGAACACATTGCATTCCTCACCGTATGGTTGTCGAGGTATATATTTTGCTCAAAATCCCTACAGGTGGCCAAGAAATATCTCACTCTGGCCAACCAACTTCACAACAACAGAGGAGTTTTCCTTAGTGAGTTGATTTTGGCAAACCTCTATGAGTCTCTCAACGAAGGGGCAGCTCGACTCAAATACTTAGAGGCCCAGGGCACTGTACACCTGAATGGCCCCCTCTGAATGCTTCAATTATGGCTTAATGCAACTTTCGAAACTAGCCTTCCCAGGAAAGGGCAGGTCGATGAGGACTCTGCTGAAATCAAAGAAAGGAGGGTCGAAGGTACTCGCCTGGTGAAACTCACGCCCAATGATGATGGAGTAACTCTCAAAGGAGCCTTCTCCAGTTACATTATGATGTTTGCCAAGCGGTATGATTTCACACCCAGTATGGCCCCTTTTGCTGAAAGAAAATGTGGACCTGAGTGGTTTACAAGGCCATTCCCTAATTCATCCAAAAAAATCCATACCGAATCTGTTTCAATCTGGGAAGCCTTTTTGATTCCTAGATTTATCATTCAGAGGCTAAATCTTGGAAGAGATATGGCAGCCTTGATTGCTTACCAACCAAACCTTATCTCTCGACAGTTTGGGTTGGCTCTAATTTTCCCCAAGTGTATGTATGAGAAGAAAGGCCATGTAGTCCTTCATACTGCCAGTTTTGATGAAGGAGGTGTTGCAATCCCTTTCGACCGGTGGAATGCTAGAAAAGCAACTCTTTCCCCTGTGCACTTTCAACCCACATTTTTGTGCACTAAACCATTTCACAACTGGTGTCGAAGTACTACAGTGACCAATGTCTTGATGTTGCTGCCTTCTCTTCATTACTTGACCAGGCTTTTCTTGATGTGCAGGAGAAATCCAAGAAGAGTAAGTTCATTCATGTCAAAGAAATTCAGGCCTTCCAAAAGTACTTTGAAATTATCTATCGACCAGATGATATTAGTCGAACCGTCCGCGAGGCTGCTGTCACTTTGAAGGAGAAATTTCTACAAAAAATGGATCAGTTAAAAATTCCTTCAAACGTTCCTCTTGAGAAACGTTATGAGGTGGCTTTTGAACTCTTTCCTCCAAAGTTCCCTCGACTACCTAACGCTGATTTTGGAGTGGCTCTTGCCCCCCCCCATTTCCAGACTGGTTTGTCTGTGGTGAGCACCTAAAACTTCTTCGATAGCAGTCTCAATCGAAAGCCTAACAGGTGGTTGCGACTAAACATACGCTGGACAGTTTCAAAGGATACCTTCATATAGGGGTCGAAGATGTTCGTGTTGAATCCGAAATATATGAAGGTTTGAGGCCCTCGATTTGTATTTTTAACTAACCACGCAATTATTAATCTTGTAATAATCATCTGTCTTTCAGCTATGGCCAGGAAGACCAGCTCATCGAAGGGTGCTGCAAGAGTCGAAAACCTCCAACGCCTTCAAAACAGGGCAAGAAAGGTGCTCAAACAGTTGTCCCTTCAGATGCTAATGATGAATCCCCTGAGAAGGTAGTGGCTAAAAAGAAAAGGAAGGTTACCAAAGCTTCTGGAGCTACCACCCAATCCTCCTCAAAGGCAACCAGAATTCTTCAGAAGACACCTGCTGATAGTGGTGTCAAGAAACAACTCTCCAAGATTGCGTCGAAAATGTCTGCTGGAGATCCTGAGAGCACAAACTCAAGTCCTGATGCTGCAACTGTACAAGTATGCACACTATCTTTACTCAGCATTTACGTTCCTTACTCAGATTTCTTTCAATCTTATTCTCTTTACTTGTGGTTTTCAGGCTGATGTAGGTGGTTCTAACCCACCACAAACTTCATTCAGCTTTGTAATAACTATCCTGAATAGCCAAGGTGAGCCAACTTATCACCCTACCTCTGACCTTTGTTCTGGATATAGTTCACTGAGCGAAATTAACAAACCTATCCCTCTTATAGTTCCTCCTTCTGAAGTAGATAAAACAAACAAAAACTCGCCCACCAGGACCAACACTCAACAATCCCAAACAGATGGCTCTGAACATGAAGAGGATCATGTTTCTAACCAACAACCTCTCGACCATACAGAGACCATTGCCATGGACGTAGAAGGAAGGCCAATTGAAGAGGAAGAAGAGGAGGTCGAAAATGAATAAGAACAAGAAGAAGAGAGGGAAAGAACAGAGCAGTATCAGACCCATTCACCTGTGGCTGAAACAGGTCCTCTCAACAATCCAACTCCTGGGCCTACAGTCACTTCGACTACTGGAGGATCCCCCACTGGAGACCCGCTGGCTACCCTTAAATGGTCGAATCCTCGAGAGTATGCCAGAATGATACTTGGGAAGAAGTACAGCTCTTCAGGTACTAGCCTTAGTACTTCGACCAGTTATGGGGGTCCAGCTCCAGATGACTTTGTCAGATCCATCCTTCAAAAGATCAAAGACAAATTCTTCAAGGGAGACATCCACAATGTCTTACTTTCAGATCGAACTGCTCCTCTCTTCCTGAAAGATAGCCTCCAAAAATTGGACCTCTCGACTCTTAGTAAATATGTGTCTGAATTCCTTGTGGAGTTAACTGCTTTAGTAAATCAGATGTCTGAGGACTTCAAACTTCTTCCCAAGATCCAACACACCATTGAAATTACAACTGGATTGGAACATTCAACTTAGGATGAAGCACACGCATCAGAAGCTAAGGTCGAAAATCTGGAGATTGACCAAAACAAAAGGCAGGCAGAGATAGAGTCAAACCAAAAGGACATTGATACCTGGAAGCAGCAAATTGAAGAACTGCAAAACAAGATTTCTAACGCTGAAAAGCGCAACCTTGAGCTGAAATACTTCAACGATACTGAAATGGCCAGAGAGCTAAAGCGCACTATAGACTTCCTTGATAAAGCCCAAACGCTTGAAAAGGAACTTTCAACAGCTAAGCTCAACAAAGCTCTGTGTGAGAAATGCCTTAAGATTCACAAGGTCAACTTTCTTGAGTTGAAGTCGAAGCTCCCTTTTTTATTGTCCTATGATTTCTTGTTTGTAGTTCTTTTTTTATCATCATGTTTTCTGGCCCTTTTGAGGCCCTATGTAAAGACAATCTCAATGCCCCCTGGCATCTATCTAAATACTTTTGTTTGCTATTAACTCTTCGACTTGCAAAATCTTTGATAAAATCATGGCGCATTTTCTCTTAAACTTTGCTAATCTTTGTAATTAAAGTACTCTGCCTCTTTTCTTGGAAATCATGAAAATAACGCAGCTTTTAACAGCTTAGTGTTCCAACGACATAAGTTTCTATTCCATAAAGGAATATTAATAGCGTAACCCTAGGGTATATTCCCAAGAGCAATTTCACGTGTTTCCATTGTTGACTGGCCAATCCGTACAAGGCTTTGCCTCTATAAAATCCTCTTCACTTGAGCCATATTTTACACCCACTGAAGCAAGCATGAGTACTTCCTCAAAGAAGGCAGTGACCAAGAAGGTGGCTGAGGAGACAAAGAAAGTTGAGGCAACAACTACTGCCTACAATGATACTTCAACTGGAGCAACCTCTCACGCCAAGAAGCGAGAAACTAAGATGAAGGTCCCCAATAAAGGACATTCCAAAGCACAAAACTCTGATGATGAAGCTGGCGAAGATTATGCCACCTTCCTCAACTCTATTAATTGGAGAGACTATGAATGACGTTTCTCCTAGGTTTCATGTTGTTGTACTTGTTTCCTTTCCTTTGTATTCCATTTTGGCCTCACATGGTCTATGTTGGCTTTTATAATCTGAATAAAACTTATGTCTTAATATGAATCTCTTGCAAAATAGGCTTATATTTTTTCAAATATTTCCCATTTACCCTTAAGACTCTTAGATCACCCTCCATCTCTTGAACCTCATAAGCATTATTACTGAATGCCTTAATAATTTGAAAAGGACCTTCCCACTTAGGAGACCACTTCCCCAAAGATCTGGTCTTTCGATCCATAGACAAGATCACTTTCCACACTAGATCCCCAGCTGAAAAGGTTTTGATCTTGACCTTTTTGTTATAAGACTTCTCCACCCTTTTGTTTTGCCTTTTCAGCAACTCTAATGCATGGAGTCTTTCTTCATCTAAATCCACTTACTCATCAAGCATCATATTCCAATAAGATTCAGATGGAATCTCATGATGCCTTTGAATCCTTATGGACTGAAGATAAATTTCTACAGGCAAAACTGCATCATGACCAAAAGTCAGTCGAAATGGGGTAGTATTAGTTGCCTCTTTGGGGGACGTTCGACATGCCCAAAGTATTTGGTCCAATGTCTTATGCCAATTTCTTGGCCTCTTTCCCACATGTTTTTTTTATCAACCCAATAACTACTTTATTTGCCACTTCGACTTGGCCATTAGCTTAAGCATAGTAAGGTGTGGATGTCAAAAGCTTGAACCCCATTTCCTTGGAAAATTCTTGCATTTTTCGACCAGTGAAGACTGATCCTTGGTCTGTTGTAATTTTCTCTGGCATTCCAAACCTATAGATGATGTGTTTCTGAATAAATTCAATCACATCTTCTTGATCAACATTTGGTAAAGGGATAGCATTGACCCATTTGGTAAAATAGTCAATACCCACCAAAATGTACTTATGATTTTTTGATGATGCTGGTCGAATTTCTCCAACCAAATCCAAAGCCCATCCTCTAAAAGGCCAAGGTTTCACTATAGAGTGTAACTCACTTGCAGGGACGTGTTGGATGCCACCATGGACTTGACATTCCTGACAACCCTTAGCAAATTCAATACAATCTTTCAACATGGTAAGCCAATACATGCCTTGTCGAAACAACAACCATTTCATTTTATGGCCTACCTGATATACCCCACATGCCCCGCTATGGACGGTTGAAAGGGCTAAGTATGCCTCTGCCTCACTAAGGCACTTAAGTAATACTCCCTCAGGAGTCTTTTTGAATAATTCATTACCCAACAAGACATAACTTAAAGCTTGATACTTGATTTTCCTTTCTGTCGAAGCTATTGGATTTTTCAGGTAATCCATTATAGGTTTTCTCCAATCCTTGTCAGTTATACTATCAACTGCCAGAATTGCGAAATTGTCTTCATCGGCATATCCAAGCTTAGTTTCTTCCAAGTCTGATGGGGCTAATCCTACTGACACCGCCTTCCCTCTAACTTTGATTGTATCTTGAAGTTTGTCTTTCGAAATTTTATACCCTGATGCAATCTGGGCCAAGTCATTAGCGACTTGGTTTTCCAATCTAGGGATGAGTCGAAAACTAACTGCATCGAACTTCTTCAGCAGTCGATTCAATACTAAAAAGTACATAATCAAGTTTTCTTTTATGCATTTGTATTCTTTGGTAACTTGTTTTATGACCAACTCTGAGTCTCCCATTATTTCGACATGAGTTGCCCCCAATTCCAACAATATTTCAAGTCCAGCAATTAAAGCTTCATACTTAGCCTCGTTGTTAGAACAACGGCCTTCAATTTTATACTTGAGTGTTGTTGGAATTTTATTAGGAGAAATAACAAGCACTCCTATACCTGTCCCATCTTTGTGGCTTCACCCTCGAAGTATAACTTCCATGGTTCCAATTCGACATAATTCAACATGTTCTCGTTTAAGGAGTGGTCGACTATAAAGTCTGCCACTACTTGTCCTTTAACAGCTTTTAAAGGCTTATAAGTTAAACAATATTCAGTTAATGCTAATGCCCATTTTCCAATTCGACTGTGCAAAATAGGCTTGGACAACATATGTTTCATAACGTCATAACAAGAAGAAACATAAACATCAACTAGTTTTATATAATGCTTCAATTTTGTACAAGAGTAATACAAACATAAGCATAATTTTTCGATCATGCTATATCTAGTTTCTGCATCATTTAAAACTCTACTAAGGTAATAGATGGCTCTTTCGACACCATCATCATCCTCTTGAGCTAACATGCTCCCTAAAGTTCTATCTGACGCAGCTATGTACAATCTCATACTCTTGTTGCCACAAGGTGGTGAGAGAATCAGGGGGTGACTCAGGTACTCTTTGATCTTGTCGAAGGCTTCCTGTTGAGCTTGCCCCCAGTCGAACCCATCCTTGCTAGCTCGAAGCAATGGTGAAAAGGCTTGCGTTTTCCCACTCAAGTTGGATATAAACCTCCTCAAGAAATTTATTTTTCCCAAGAGAGACTGCAATTACTTCTTTGTTGATGGCGCTTTTGCTTCCATAATGGCTTTGGTTTTATTCTGGTTAATTTTAATCCCCTTCTTGTGGACCACAAAGCCTAAGAAATCCCCTGCCTGCACACAAAAAGCACATTTGAGAGGATTCATTTTAAGACCATGCTTTCTCATCCTTTCAAAGGAATGTCGAAGATGGCTTAAATGATCTTTTCCTGAAAAAGACTTAACAACAATATCATCAATATAGATTTGCATAAAAGTCTCAATAAAATCATGAAAGATCGAATTCATTGCTCGCTGGTAAGTTGCCCCAGCATTTTTTAGACCAAAAGGCATCACTACCCATTCATAAGTGCCTAATGCCCCTGGACATCAAAAAGAAGTTTTTGGGACATCTTCCTCAGCAATGAATATTTGGTTATAACCAGAATAACCATCCAACATACTCAAGTATTCACGTCCTGCAGCAGAATCAATCAACATTTCTGCCACAGGCATAGAATATTCGTCCTTAGGGGTTGCAGACTTTAGATCTCTAAAATCTATACAGACCCTTAAAGAACCATTCTTTTTAATGACTGGTACAATATTAGCTAGCCATTCGACATACCTAGCTGTACAGATGAACTTGCATTTAAGTAACCTTTCAATTTCCTCTTTGATCTTTGAAAGGATTATTGGGGCAAACCGTCTTGGATTTTTCTTGACTGGTTTTTTCGCAGGTATGATTGGCAACTTATGTTCAACAAGCTCTCTCCTCAAACCAGGCATTTCGTCATAGTCCCAAGCGAACCAATCCTTGAATTCCTTCAATAGTTGGACCATTTCGACTTTGAGTTGTGGGTCAAGATTAACACTAACATAAGTAGGCCTTTTTACTCCTCCTTCACCCAAGTCAATTTCTTCCAAAGGTTCTTGCGCCAGCATTTTAATGTTGTTTGACAATGGATCCTTTTCGAAACCCAAAGGCTCATTATCATAAATAGCATCAAGCCTTTGATTTTGGTCTTGGATTTGAGACCCATCAGGTGGTTCAGGCTCAAAGTCCTTACCAGGCCCTACTTCAAAAATTTGGTTTTTGGCTTCGACAGCCATGTGGTTGTGTGCAGCCTCCAAGGCCGCTTGTAGCTTAGATTCGGCCACATAGGCCGAAATTCTTTGTAGTGCATCGAATTCAGTCATTGTTACTGAATTCACTTCCCCAGCCCGTGGGGTCTATAGGCTCCCCACAGTATGGGACATTGCCTTCTTCCCTTATGACCTCTCTGTCCCATCGAAATCCCTCCACTGGGTGCAAGTATAATGAGCAGAATGCATGGTCATCTAGGGTGAAATCAAATTTTGCTGGGGTACAAGGCGCAATATGCGCCAAGTTTTTGTCAAACTCGACACCATCAACATGATTAACAGGCACCTTAAAGTACCCTTGATCACCTTCAATGTTTTCTACTATGCCATCAAGCCTCCAGATTGTGATCCGCTGGTGCATTGACGAAGGTACTGCTCCAACACCATGGATCCATTCCCTCCCCAGCAGAAGGTTATAGTTAGCTTTGCTTTTGACTACCATAAACAAGGTAGGCCTTGTCACTGTTCCCACAGTTAAATCAACCTGCAGAACGCCAAGAGTGGTCCCAATTTTCCATTCATAGTTAGAAAGGACCATGTTATGGGGCTTAAGATCAGAGTCGAATTTACCGATCTTGCTTAGTAGGAAATGTGGCATTAAATTGACTGTAGCCCCACAATCCACCAAGATTTTATTCACAGCCACATTCTCTACTTTCCCTGTAATGTACAGAGGTTTCAAGTGCCCTTTCATGGCCCCAGTAGGTCGCTCAAAGAAAGCATTATGTTCTTCGACACAGCCATTGTTCATCACATAGTAGCACACAGGTTGGTGCGCTGTCATTTCAGCCTCAGCGCTGGCATCCAAGTTTTCCACTTCAGTTATCCTATCATATTCTCTTGGTATTACTGAGACTACATTGACAATGATGTTTAAAGAGGCATCAGAGTCGGAATCAAAGTTGTGAGTCGAATCTTCGTCCTCAGCTGCTTCAACTGCGAACCTCTCAGCTGCTTCCACAGGCATCTTATTTGTTATTTTTGTCCCAACATCTTTACCGCTAACAGGCAGAACGTTGGTACTAGTTTCAGTTTGATCTTTGGCCTGAGCTTCCCTCAAAGCCTTTTTTCGTCTCTGTTCCCTTCTCCACTGGGACCTGGACATAGGATTTTTGCCTTTGTAATTCTCAGAAATATAGGCAGCTTTATTGGAGGACTTGAATTATTTCCGGTACTCCATTGAAGAACCTCTAGCCACGTCAAAATTCTTCCATCTCTGTTTTCCTTTCCCTGCTGCTTCAATTGGTTTGACCCACTTTCCAGTTGGTACCTCACTGCTAGGCTTGAAAGTAGCCTGCTTAGCCCTTGGCATTTGTGGCCTTTGGCCAAATTGTTTTTGAGTAGCTTTCCTTAGGTCGAAACACCCTGGCCTTTGAGCAGCTCTTTTCTCACGTCCAAATTTGGCTTCTTTCCCCGCTTGGAGGCTATGAGCAGCTTCATTGTCAAAGATAGCACTGCATCAAGGGCACAACATGACTTCAGAGTTCTTCCCCTGACATTTGTTGAGAAAATCAACAAGGGTTTCATCTTCTCTAGGGTGAGCCAACTTGTTGCAGTCTTCTTGACGAACCTGTTCATCAATATCCATGGCCTGTCTGTTAGTAACTTCGACCATGTTTATGTCAATTTCATCTTTTAAACGCATTTTGGAGAAGTGGACATCAAGGCCTTCAGCAACCTCGTCCATCTGTCTGAAACGGTCAGCAGTCTCTTTTGTTACCATCTGTAATTTTGATGCTTCAGCTTCATCATGGATCTCGAATGTAACCTAAGCGTCGAACCTTTGAACTTCAGAAGATGTCCTAAAGTAGTGTTCAGCAGCCATACATATCAAATGCTCAAGCTGGCATCCATCCATTTCCTCGACTTCTCTAATGAACACAACATCATTGGTAAGGTCCTCAGTAACCTCCACCACTGTGGCATTTCTGCCAAGAGCTTCGTTGGTGTTAACATTATCTGAGCTACTGTCAGATTCCTCAACTAGTTCGACCATGTTAACCTCTTCGGGCTCTGTGTAATTTGCTTTAGCTACTTCAAGAGGGTTGGTATCAATTTTCATCTGGGTCTTAGTCTTCTCCCCAAATTTGAGTCTGCCTTCCTGAATAGCATTCTGCACCAGATCCCTGAAAAGAAAACATTGAGAAGTTTTATGACCCAAATAATTATGGTATTTACAAAAGCCTCTCTTTTTTCTTTGCTCTAAAGGTGGTATTTTAGCACCAGGAGGCACTAGTATTTGACCATCCTTAACTAACAAATAAAAAATTTTGTCACATTTAGTGATGTCGAAAGTGTATGTTTTCTTTGGGAACCTATCATTCTTTTCGGTTTCGACAGGGTTTTTACCGTTTGAAGGGACTAATAATTTACAAGAATAAGGAGGACCTTGCTTAAGTTCAGCAAGATCTATTTCACTTTTGACGAACTTAACAGGCTCGTCATACAACTCTTCGATGTCCTCCTGGTATTCGACGTAAGCTACCTTCTTGTTTTTGTTCGCCCTAGCTTTCTCATCCTTGAGACGCTCGAGCTGTCGAACTCTATCAGCCAATTGGGCTATATCCCTCAAATACTGGGTGTCCAGTTTTTTCCTGATAGAGTAATCAAGGCCACCAGCGGCTATTTCGACAAGTTCATGCTCCGAAACTTGTGTAAAGCACCTAGCCTTGAGTAGTCGAAACCTATTCAAGTAATCATCTATTGGCTCATTGAACTTTCGTTTCACACTAGCCAATTCCTTCAAACTAATTTTAGTCTGCCCCATGTAAAATTGCTCATGGAACAGACATTCTAACTGGGTCCCATTACAAATCGAACCAGATGGTAACGTAGTGAACCACGTGAATGCATTTTTTGTGAGGGAACTAGGGAAATACTTCACCCTTAGACTCTCATCATTCGCAATCTCACCAGCTTCGATCAGGTAGCGCGCCACATGTTCGACGGTAGATTCTGTAGTATCTCCTGAAAACTTAGTAAACTTTGGTACTTTCGTCCTGGGGGATAATTCAGCTTGGAGTATATAATCTACTATAGGTGAAGTGAAGTTTGGCCTAGAAAACCCCATATTCAGGCCATTTCGAGCCATTATTCTCTCAACCCTGGCTGCCAAATTGTTCCCTGCTGCTGCATTATTACGTCGAACCTGATTCACCACATGGTCAGCATTTTGATTTTTGTTTACTAGCACCATCCTTGGATCCTCCTCTTCAAGTATAGGTATTTGATTTCTAGGAGGCTCCTCCCTAGGTGGTTCGACCAACTCTGGATTCACCGGATTCACTTGTTGAGCGTTTTCCCTCATCTCGACTCCTTGATTTTGGTGTTGAACAGGAGCGGGCATTCCCATGAATTCTGCTATACGCGCCATCTGGGTTGTCATCATTTGATTGGTTTGAGTAGTATTCTGGATCAATGGCTGAAAAATCTCTCCCATCGTCTAAGACAAAGTATGTACCATTTGCATGTTGCTCTCATCCATCTGTTGCCTTAAATATGCTGCAGATTCATTTGTTAAGTTGGGTCCTTGAGCAGAATATCCCAAACCTATGGACTGGGTGTTTCGACCCATGTTAATTCCAGAACCTGACTCCTGTAAAGGGGAAGATATCACATTCTCTGAAAATACTGGGGGTGCATTACGCAAATTCTGCATCATTGACGTTGGCATGCCATAGATTGGGTTTCTAGGCAGAGGCTGTGAAAATCCTGGGGGAGGTAGTTGCCTAAACGTCGAAATTCCTCCTGGTGGAGTCTGAGGATTTGTCACTGATGGGCCAATGTACTCCAAGACGGGTTGTGTGTAAGGCCTCACATATGTCGCCCCTGTTACCGCTGTCGAAGGCATTGGCACTGTCACCATGGTTGATACTGTTGGCCCTCCTGACGAAGGAACTGGGGTTGGCGCCATAGTACTTCTTGGTATTTCTTGAGGATTGATGGTGCTGTTCTGAGCGCTTGAACTGCTTGGTTGAGAATTCGTCCCAGCAGAACTGGGGTTTGGATTTCCTTAGCCAGATGCCATTTTCCTCGCGTTTCTTCTCTTTGGTCTATATTCGTTTGAATTGGCTACATTTCCACTTCTCAAGTGCATACAATGAAGTTTGCCACAATCTCGACCAATGAAACAAAAAAATTTGAAAAAGGTGGTTATAAAACTTCCCTTTGATAGTTATTTAAAAGTTACAAACTTCCAAATACACGTTTAGCACTGTCCCACTGGGCGTGCCAATTTGTTTACCCTGAAAATTGGTAAACAACCGCTAATCTTCTAAAACAACAAAGTTCTAGTAAATTACAGGATCGATCAGATTGATCCTAGGACATGTGCTATAAGTGTATTCAAAATGTTTCACAAATGCATAAAACAAACATTTCGACCATGCTGGCAAACAAAAAGGAACGCTATGATACGTAAATAAAAAGTGATAAAAGGGGGAAAGTGCTTGAGTCGAACAAGAAATTTAAAGAAGACTGAATGTAAAATCAAATTCAATGAAAACTGAAGTTTTAATGGTAAAGAAAATTCATAAAGTCTTGAATAAACTGCAGAAATGTAAATGCTTGAAGGTAAAGGCTTTTTAATGTAAAACTGCAAAGTAAAAACTTGGTAATGTAAAATTCTTAGAAGTAAAAGACTAAATTAAAGGATTTCAAAGTAAAGGATCTAAGATAGAAACTCCAAAGAAAATTGCATTGCAATGAAAGATAATGGTGATTAAAATCATGTACATTCTCGCCTCACTCTTTTCTCTACACGCTGGATACTTTGAGTTATTACAGAGTTACTTGTACAACATGATTTTTTCACACCCATTCTAACTCTAGAACTAACCTATTTATAATACTCTAAAATAACCACCATTTGACAGTTTACTCCTAGAACACGCCACTTGGCACTTTGCATGTCTTCAACTTTTGGATATTCGCCACTTGTCCTCTTTTCAAATTCAAATAGTAGAACTTCCCTCCAATAATTAACTGTAACTGCAGTGCATTATCCATAGCCATTTTACCCTGTCGAATTGACTCTTTGGACTTGGAAATGTTTGAAGTCTTAAAATCATTCTCTTCGACTCAGGCTTTCAACAAATATGGTCGAAGTCTTCTTCTCCTTTAGCTTATTATTTTAAAGAATAACTTCTTTAAAAGCCAAATCTATTTGAAATCATGTAGCATCGAAATTAGGAGCTAACAGACAGCATTGGATGGTGCCAAGTAAGGCTGGACTTTGGACACAAGGTAATATGTTGATGGTAATGTCGCACTTTGACCCTAAGATTCCCGCTTTGCTCTTTGCATATTAGGTCAATAATTTGTGCATAACTAACCACTTTACCTAGTTGTTGCCTGTTTGTTTCATTTGTGAAGGCAGGTGTTGCTGCGGAAGGTTCAAGACTTGAAGGCTGCGTTATGTGTATGGTTGTGGAGGTTCTCAGGTCTTGACAAGTGTGTGTGGATTCCTGGGAGATGTGTGTGCCTCTATCATTTAGTCCCCAAGACCGTCGCCAAGCTTTCTTCCTTCATATTTCTCATAAGCCTCCCCCTACAGGAGATTAAGTTATTGTACTCTGATATGGAATTTGGCACCCTAAGACTGCTCACTGGTTGTGTGGTAATTATACTGCAAGATGGCATCTCCCCCCTCTGTAAACTTCTCAAGATTAAAAGATGTTGGTTGCTCTTTGTTCTTAAGATATGGTTCATCAAGGAAAGTTCAACTTTGGAAGGAAGTCGAATTTTAAAATCCAAAGGCGCGAATTCAAGGCCCATTTGTTTAGTCACCAGTTCACGAGTTTAGTCTCTATGAACATCTCTAAAACCAAACCCAAAATTTATCACGAGAGTTCAAGTCACTATTCCTAAAAGATGAAACAAAAGACCATCCAAGATTCAAGGGTGAAATTCTTGTCACCCATCAAGTATTTCAAGATTCAAGATTCGTTTATCATTCAATTGCAAAGGATCCAAGTACTTGGACAAATGGGATTCAAAGTTACATTCAATTAAAACTTGAAGTCATTAGAAAATATAAGTTTGAGCTGCAAGAATTCAAGACTTTTGGACTAATTTGGTCAGCATTACTCACTTACTAGATTCTCCATGTAAGTCTTCGACAAGCATATTTTATAGGATGATTAAATGCCGTTGCTGTTTCAGAAGGCGTGTGAAAAGTAGATTCAGTGTTTATAATTTCAAGAATGAAACCTCTAAAAGTTAATCATTTGAGTTTAGTGCAAATTGATTCATTCAAGAAAGGCAAACGCAATTTGAATTGGACGAATTTAAGTTTTACGTACAAATCAATTTTTTTTACAATCAATCCAAAATTACAAATTCAAGTGTAAGGAAGTTCAAATTACAAGTGTGAAAGTCTCATGACACTATTCTTGAAGCAAATTTCAAACTATGATTTCATTTGGACTCGTTACTCTTGCATGAAAAGAGTGGTTGCCCATGTGATTACTACCTCTCCAAACATCCTTGTTTCAATTCAGTTGCCGTTAACTCCCGCGCCAGAAGCTATTACTTGTTTACTACCACACTAAGTACCAATCCACCAATGCATACTTACACCTGCAAGTGTTTACAAGCAAAAGAAGTCAAGACAATGGAAATATGATCAGGGGTACATAACCATGAAACCGTAATAAGAGGAACATGTCATGTACGGGGTGCAATTATGTTTCGAATGCACAAATCTCAAGAACTGTCATACACCTGCAGAAGAAAACAAATGTGTAGCATGTGAGAATCCAATACGATGCTGCGGTTTAAATTGAGACGAAAGATTTTCAACCAGTAACTTTCCAACACAATCCAAACAGTGCTCATGCCTTGAGGAAGCTATCAGGTTGCGTTGCCGTCATGAGTAAATTTAACTAGTAGTATACACGGTAAATAATAATACGCATTACTCGGAAGGAAGTTATGTTGCGAGTGTACCTTGACAGAAAAGTCTTGTGTTAGCCATCCATTTTGATACATCTTAAGTTGTATGGAGGAATGTTGAGAGAAAAAAGCCAGATATTTTAGCAGCACCTTCAACACACAGGAGGATTGGTCAATCAAGCTTTGCGCATGGGGATCCATGATTTTGTGTGGGAGACCTGTTAGAAGAGTGTCAAACGTGTGAAAAACATGGAATCATATAAATTCAGGTAGCAGTAATCAACCAACAATCATGATAAAGTCAAAGTTTCCATATACAATATCAAGTTTGATTCAATACAGTCCAAGTTATTTCCAAAACAATTCAAAATATTGCATTCAATAATTCTCAAACATGTTAAGCTAAAAAAGGAAGTAAAGAGGGTTGATCAAAGTGTCAAATATAGTTCATCACACAATCAGACAAACTATTGCGAATTTGGCAAGCAATTAAAACCGGTTCAGACATGTTGTGTTAAGGATGGAAAGATTTTCAAGGCCTTCAGATTTGGTTTCCTTCTGTCAAATCATTAATAAAAAGGCCAAAGAGAAAGGAGGAAATGGGGGATTGACATCAGAACGTGAAGGGTTCACAACCAATCCTCAAACAATTATCAAACCAATCATCAAACAGAATAACATACCAATCCACAACACATCAAATTCACAAATCATATACCAGTTAGCAAAACCACGACAAAATCCACAGAAAACCATTAACGGATCATACACAAAACTAATACATACATTTTAATCAAAATCCAAATCACTTGCAAGACCAGAAGATCATCAAAACCAAACTTTCCTCGAACACCTACACCAAAGCAATACACACACACACGCAGGATAAAAAGGCATCGGAGAGAGAACAAGTCATTACGAATCAACCATACGCAAGCACACAAACTCCAAACAGAACAAACAATAACCCAGAAACAAACTTTCATCCATCCCCATTTTCATTAACCTACATATTATCATCATCGGCCCACAATTAAGAAATTCACACCAGAGAACGAGAAGAAAAGACAAATCAAAAATCACCATACAGTCACAGAGGAAAGCTTATCTTGGGTGAAGGTTCGAGGACAATTGCATTCTTCGCTGATTTACTTTTTTCTTTTTTTCTTTCATTCGCAAAGCCGCATGTAATTGTAATTCTCTGAACATAATGGATTGGGGCTGGGATCTATATGGGTTAGGGTTTTTGCTTGTTTTCTTTCCTTCGATTAGGGTTCATCCTCGTCGCGATTGAGAGAAAGCTAGAGGCGCGAGCGAGAGAAACCGAGAGAGAGAATACGAGTGAGGGGAGAAATCGAGAGAGAGTTTGAGAAGCGGCGGCGGATTCGTTTTTTTTAGGGTTCTTTCTACCCCTTTGAGAGAGACGACTGAGAGAGAGCGCTCCATCGGTTTCTTTTTTTTTTCATTCTTTTGTTTTTTTTATTTTATTTTAAAATTAAAACCTTTTATAATTCAAATTAAAACCCTTTTTTTTAATAACTAAAATTTAACCTCTTTTTATAATAATTAGTCGAAACTTTTTTTATCAATTAAAATTTAAACCCCTTTTTTATTTAATTCAGGACCCATTTATAATAATAATTAAGATTAAACTTCTAATAATAAATTAAACTTAAAATATTTTAATAATAATTAATTAAACCCCCTTTTATAATAATCAATCTAAACTCTTTTTATAATAAATAAATAAAACTTTTTTTTATTAAATACGAAATCTTTTAATCTTCTTCTAATATTAATAACCCCCTTTTTCATTAAAAGATCAAAATTAGAGTTTTTATAATTAGGGTCATTATCCTTTTTTTATAATAAATACAGATTTTCAGAAATTCTCCAATTAAGATAACAAACTTTTATTAAAATACTAAAAATTAAAATCTTTTCTAATTAATAAGAAATTTTTTTTTTCTTTCTTAATATAACTTTAAAACTAAAATAATAAAATCTTTTTTAAAAATTAAAAGCTTTTATAAATAAAAACCTCTAACTTTAAGTTAATACTAATCCTTAATATTAATTTTAAATAACCCTTTTTTCCTTAAATTAACCAAAACTCTTTTTCTTAATAAATCGTACCCTATTTAGGATCCATTACGCACCTGAGTGAAGCGCTTGCTTATATGTTTATCATGTCTTACTTCTATTTGTATGCTTACTTGTTATTGTCTAAATCTTTTCGAAAACTTACAAAAAATTTCGATCCAACGTCGAATCCCTTTTCTACCCATGTAAGTCGATCGCCTTAGGGCATCACATTCAACTTACCGGTCACTAGACACAAGTCTAGCATCAAGTTTGCTAGCACTCTCGCCTAATATAACAATTAACCGTATTAATATCCAAGGGAAAATCCCAGGCATGATAATCATATTATTGTGCATGGTGCATATTATTTGCATCATAATCGACACCCTTAAGACAATCCATTAGACAACTTAGGATAGACTTCCTAGGTTAGTCCCCCTTCAACTTTGATTTTTAATCAAATTTTAGCCTACCTAATTCTCCACACAAGAGAATTAGATGTTAATCATCTCAAAGAAAGGGGCATACAATCCCATAACCCACAAATACAAACATTTTCAAAGAACTGTGGTGGTTTTCTTAAGATGATGACTCATCTTCTTTTCCTAAACCTTTTAAACATTTAGTATCCTTAATAAGGAACTACAAGTGCTCTGATTCCCTCCTGACAGGATACGTAGGCACAAGATGCGATATCTTGTCGAGCACACTTAGGATTAAAAATAATAAATCAACTACCCTTAAACCCTTAGCAAAACAGATAACAGATAACAAAATAAAATCAAGAGGTTCCTGTAGAGTACTACAGATATCTAGGATGCTAACACCTTCCCTAGGTATAACCAACCCCCGAACTTAGAATCCTAGTGCATTTGCATTGCATTGTGGGTATTCGGTTTTTCTCCCTTCCCTTGGATAAAATCAAAGACCGGTGGTGACATTAAAAATGCGATCCTAGTTAACAAATAACTATGGTATCCAATTTTCACCGCGACAGAAATGGCAACTTCACTGGGGATACTCATAAGAGGGTTCCCCCTAACTTGATCTTTTTTATATTATTTGTTATATTTGTTTGTTTTGCTGTTTGGAGGGATTCTTGAGTGGTGAGAGTCCAAGACCCGGACTTGAGTGAATTATAGGAGATGATATGGTCAAGGGTACTTTGACGGAGTCGATTCCTGAAAAGTCGAATTGAGAAAGTCATATCTCAGTTTAGGTTCTTTTGAACTTAATATTGTTTGAACGAGTTCATTCGTGAAAACGGTATTAACTTCGATCAAGAACCCTTAAGACTGAGGACCGTAGCACCTTTAACCCCACTTGGCCTTTTAGAATGTAGTGCGGTGACTATGCAGGAGTCTATTTCCAAATAGTTGTCACGCGATACTACACTCGGACGAGATCCTCTTGAGAATATTATTGAATACCAAGTGATTTGGAAAATCGATAATATCTGAAAGATGGGTTGTAGACTCTGGGAACTTTGTAGAACCCGTTCGGAAGGTACATTTGAATCTATAGTGCACTCCTATTGGGTTGGGTAGACCTTGACTCCATGCTGCGACCTTTCAAACCTAGGACCCCTTGCCTGTTTATTTCGCTTGTGCTTTGTGCTTTGTGTGTTTGCATCCCTGCATTCATAAGCATCATATCATAAAGATTCATGAAACTTAGTCTTGTTTATAAACATCATAAGGATACCATGGACTCTAAAATAAATCTTAAAGAAAAAACGTTGAAGTACACTTACAAGAGTCATAACCTGGACGATCTAAGGGGATTGGAGACCTTATTGACGGATAAAGAAGGGTTCAAGACCAGATACGGGAAAGCCCTTATTGATAAGGAAATACTATCTACTCTACTCCAGTCCATCACTGTTGGTGACAATACTTGAAGAATATTCTCAGCTAATGGAGTTACTTATTCAAGACAAGAATCCATCTTCGGCAAATGTTCGAGCTAATATGACTACAAAAGGAGAAATTTTGGAAAGAAGTTACTCTAGTCCTTAATTGGAAGAAGAAGTCAAATGAAGACCGTTGGAAGAGTCTCCTTAGATCCATCACTATTAGCTTTTATTTAGCTTTTCCGTTATGACTCTTGTAAGGCGTACAGACACGTTTGTAAACAATTTTGCAATAAATCAATCTTTCAATATTCCAATACTAATAGTTGTAACCATTTTAATAATAAAAAAAATGAGTCTTTTGATATTCCTTGGTAATTATAAATAGTTGAGTTCCATGAATCTTGCTGCATTCGCATTGCATCTTTAGCATTGCATCCTTTTTGCATACGTCTTTTCTCCACCGCAGCTCATTCGGTCTCTTATCTTTGTGTCGCTCAGCTGATCTTCCGAACTTGAAGCAGTTACTGGGGATAATGGATGGAACAGAGAATATGGATCCTATGTCAGGCTTCAGAGTGATGACTAATCCGATGTTTGGTTTTTCTCTTGACAACGATGCTCCACAAGTGAACATTCCTACTCGATCTTAGCCTGTGCAAGATAACCTGGTTGGTCAAGTTAATGAAAGAGATTCCCGCTTTCTGAGGTATATGCCAAATTCTCAGAACATCCGTCCTGTGACAATTGTGAATGATCCTAGATTGGGAGAAATTGAAAAAGGATTTCGTGACCTCCAAGAACAATTGAAGATGTTGAAAGGACCTGATGCATCCGGTCTTAAAGCTCCTGACTTGTGTTTAGTTCCAGGCGTGGTTATTCCACCGAAGTTCAAAATGCCTACCTTCGAAGTATACAAGGGTGTTAGTTGTCCAAGGTACGATTTGACAATGTTTTATCGAAAGATGACTACTTATGCCGACAATGACAAGCTGATGATTCACTGCTTCCAAGAAAGTTTATCTGGAGCATCCTTGATGTGGTATATGAAGCTAGAAAAGAACCGTATTCAGTCTTGGGAAGACTTAGCTAACGCTTTTGTGAAGCAATACAATTATAATTTGGACATGGCTCCAGACAGTGACCAATTGATGAACACGAGTCAGAAAAATCACGAGTCCTTCAGGGAATATGCACAACGATGGAAAGAATTGGCAGCCCAAGTTCAGCCACCACTTCAAGAGAAGGAGTTGGCCAAGATGTTTCTAAAAACACTGTCAGACTCTTATTATGTCAGAATGATAGGCGTTGTGCCATTAGAGTTCTCTAAAATTGTGGAAGTCGGAGTAAACATCAAGAACGCATTCAAAAGTGGGAAAATTAAAGACGCCTCGAATAGTCAAGATGAGGAAGAGAAGTTTGTTAGTGTTTCCCAAGAAGAAAGAAGTGTTGAAGTTAATGCAGTTTTGGATTCTCATCAGACCTTGCAAGCTCAAGTTTCGATGCCTCATCACGAACGTCAGTATGCAGCGCCTGTTCAGTGCTAGCAATCACTTCCTCATGGACGTCCGTACAAACGACGAAGGTTGACTCCTCAGAATCAACGTCAAAACCCACGAAGTCAGAACATGAATCACCAGAATTAGCGTCAGGATCAGCAGAGACCTCTGAAGAGCCCAGAAGAAAAGACTCATTGGTTTGACCTAATCCCAATGACTTACAGTCAATTGTGGTCTTACTTTGCCCAAAACTCAATAATGGCACCCAGGAAGACCAGAGCCATGAAATCTCGCCCTCCTTGGTTCGATCCAGATGCCAGTTGCGAATTTCACGATGGAGTGTTGGGGCATTCGATTGAAGACTGTAAAGTTTTCCAAGAAAAGGTTCAAGAAATGATCGACGATGAAGTGCTGACCTTCAGGGGAGGAAGCCCAGTTGTGAATGGAGCACCTTTGTGCTGATGGACGTGAAGACTCGAGAAGTTCCTTCCATGTCAATGGAATCAAAAGCAGAGCTCACTCTCAGGATCATTAAGCTGTTTATGCATTTGCTCGCATTTGTTGTTATTTCTTTGATTATAAGCATGTTTTGTGTGTATGAACTTGTTATTTTAAATAATTGATGCGATAAATAATGTTTGTCTTGAAGAAACCCATTCGTTTCACTCATTTTAAAATGCTTTTTCTATTTTATAATTCCAATGTTGCTCAATCTCTTTCCTTGGCAGAGAATTGAATGGAGGATGATGAAATCAAACGCAAGATCTCTTGTTGTATGCTTTCGAATAAAACTCCGCTAATGATATGAGGCATTTGTTTCAAATCCCCAAACACTGGAGGCATAAGGAGATAAACCCTCGTTAACCCTTTTGAACCTTTTGAAGTAGGAGTCTTCTTTTTCCAAAAAAAAACCCCTCACTCTTCACCTGGGGCAGGGTAATTTCAAAAAAAAAGGGAGTAAAATATCGCGAAGATTGGGTGGGCACAAACAAACTTTGAGCCTTATATCCTCTGTTTCTTAAACCGTGAACCAAACCACGATACAACCCTCAAAATACCTAGTTGAAGCAGGGTTTATTTCAAAAGCATACTCATTGAGACATCGTTTCCTGACTCCCATGAGCTATGCTCAAATTCGTGTTGGCATTATAAAATCGGTAATTCAACCACCAAAATATCTTTTAATAAAATTTTCAAGACAAACATGGTGTTGCATCAAACAGTTTCAAAATTAACATTTTCTACTTGCTAACATTGCTTGACATCGTAGAAATTAGCATACGTATGGCATTCATGAGCTAAAATTTAGTACTGTTTCAAGGAGATGATAGTATCCAGGGGCATGTTTCCTGAAGACTCTATAGACCAGGGGAAAGTTGTTCCTTAACAGTTATTTTCATAGTATCCAGGGGCACGTCACCTGAAGACCTTGCTAAGCAGGGGAAAGTTGTTTCCCAGCTGTTTCTTTCGCCGTCTGACATCAAGGGACAAAGTTTGAAGACTCAGAATACCGTCAACTTGGGGCAGTTACGTCGAGATTTGGTAAATCTCTCAAAGAATTTGAAGAATCGGTTACAGAACACACTCAATTTAGGCCAGTTACGTCGAGATTCGGCAATCTCTCCAAGAGTTTGAAAACATTGGGACAGTTGGACGCCAAGTTTTCTGTAAAATCCTCTTGGGATGACTTCTTCTTATAAATCAAGTGATCTGGGGCATTTGAGAAGTGAAGATTGCTTCTCATCCACAACAATTGTTGTTCAAAATGACGACTATTATGCAAGTTATCAATACAGAGTTACATCAGTCTCACGACTTTATTCATCCATGTCTCAAAGAGTTTCTATCCCAGGTAATGTGGCAACTCCCCAGTAAGTTTCACTTCAGGTGGTCGTGACTATTCCCCGGTAAACCTCTACTTCAATAAGTTATGGTACATTTAACGCAAGTTTTCTCCAGTCGGCAACCTAAGAATCCCCGGTGAACTTCTTCGGTTTCGACCTTCCCCAACGAAGCGAGTGTTTATTTCACTCCTCATCAGACTATATCAATCTTCTCCAGTGAAAGTGGATGTTCAGTTCATCCTCTCGAAGTTTTTATCTCCGACGTTTCCAACTACTATTGATCCAAGTTTCCCCGACGAAGCAGATATTTATTTTATCTAGGTACAACTTTCATTTAGACTACGTCAGTTCGCATTGGATATTTATTTTATCCCCCATGAAGTCTCTTCGATCATGAGTTTGATTCGTTCCCAGTGAATCTTTCTCATTCCCAACAGAATCGCAAGGTTCATCTTGACAATCCTAAGTGAAGTCACGATGTTCGTCCCCAAGTGGAATGCATCTGTTCCCCAGAGAAATTTGAAGATTTGAAGCAGGACATGGTTCCATATCTGGTTTTCCATTCATCCCCAGTGATGCTTCTTATATTGTAAAGATCGGCCGAGTATCCGTATCGAGATAGTTGTTTTCGTCTCCAGTTTTCTTCTTGTCGTTTTTTTGTCAGCATAAGCATAACCATAGCATGACATTCGTTCATGTAGATTCATGGAATTTGCGCATTTCTGCATCTTGTGTTTTGTGTTGTTTGTTTTGTTCTGTTACCTTGGCCGCGGTTATCCCCAAGTGATCTGGTTTGTCTGCTCCCTCCAAGTATAGTCGCCAGCCCTAGGCAGAAAGAGCACATCCTTTCTAATTCCCCACTGAGCTCGATCCTCGTGGAAGATGGTTGCTTTAGTTTTCTTTTCCACCTTTTGGATAAAGATAAACCCCAGTTGAGTTCATTCCTCATTGGATAGGTTCTTGTTTGATCGTTTTCTTTCTAGTTATTTCCTGGATCGAACTTTGGTCCCGGACAATCACAATTTTGAATCTCTATAGGCTGTTGAACCTAGATTAAGCATGCATTTATTTTGCACTTTGTCTCACCAGGAAGAGCTTATTTGAAGATCTCTATGGAAGACAAAAGCTATTCCTCCAGCAGTATTATGGGATTTAAATCTAGACAATGAGTGGTAGCTCTTTATTTGAGCACAATTTTCTATCTGGATGACAAATGGCAGTCTCCCTAGGACAGTTTGTCTATCCATGGTGAAGTTGTCAAGATTATCAGCGTATTCTCTAGAGAAAGGCTCATTGAAGACTTTACAAGTATTCTCTTTATTTGAGAATCTCTATTACAAGAATTGTACTAACTTCAACAAATATTCAGCTACAGAATTTTACTTCTCAGTGGTACTCCCCCCAGTTGAGTCCACTATTCAAGTTACTTCTATCAAATGGCATATTCTTCGAAAAATTTTGATGAAGATTCAGACGATCTTTCTCTTTATTTGAGAAGACATATTTACAAGTCAGTCGGCCCGCATCTCTTTTGAAGATCCCCGGTTGAAAATTCCAAATCTCTAACAAGTTATGGACTCCAGCTGAAGTCATAAGATCTCCAGCAAAATTCCAATCCCCCGTGAAGATGCTTTCTAGCAAGTACTCACCTTTTCAGGAGGAGTCAAGACTTTGCCCGAGGCAGACAACCTCGTAGCGGTTATTTCAAGATATGTGATAGAGGCAGACAACCTCGTAGCAGTTTATTTCAAGATTTGTGTTAGAGGCAGACAACCTCATAGTAGTTTATTTCAAGATTTGTGTTAGAGGCAGACAACCTCGTGGCAGTTTATTTCAAGATTTGAGGCAGACAACCTCGCAACAATGATTTATTTTCTACCCTTTCAAGTGGAATACTTGATTGAAGACTTCGGCAGTAGGTATTTCCCTGGTTATTCTCAGCAGAAGATTTCCAGAAGACCTCGGCAGTAGGTATTTCCCTGGTTATTCTCGGCAGAAGATTTTCAGAAGACCTCGGTAGTAGGTATTTCCCTGGTTATTCTTGGCAGTAGATTTCCAGAAGACCTCGGTAGTAGGTATTTCATATTAAATTCTCTGGTTATTCTCGGCAGTAGATCTCCAGCAAACTTTGACAAACAGTCGTTTCTTTCCAGGATCTCGGCAGTGGATTCCCTGGTTAACTTTTAAACTTCGACAAACAGTCGTTTCTTTCCAGGATCTCGACAGTGGATTCCCTGGTTAACTTTTAAACTTCGACAAACACTCGTTTCTTTCCAAGATCTCGGCAGTAGATTCCCTGGTTTACTTTAAACTTCGACAAACAGTCGTTTCTTTCCAGGATCTCGGCAGTGGATTCCCTGGTTAACTTTTAAACTTCGACAAACAGTCGTTTCTTTCCAGGATCTCGGCAGTGGATTCCCTGGTTTACTTTAAACTTCGACAAACAGTCATTTCTTTCCAGGATCTCAGCAGTAGATTCCCTGGTTTACTTTAAACTTCGACAAACAGTCGTTTCTTTCCAAGATCTCGGCAGTAGATTCCCTGGTTTACTTTAAACTTCGACAAACAGTCGTTTCTTTACAGGCTCTCAGCAGTAGATTCCCTGGTTAACTTCAAACTTCGACAAACAATCGTTCTTTCCAGGATCTCGGCAGTAGATTCCCTGGTTAATTTTTAAATTTGACAGACAATCATTTATTTTCTCAACAGATTCCCCAGTATCTTTGACAGTGGACACATTCTTCAATAAGATCTTGGCAGAAGGTATTCTTAGAGGAGGTTCTAAGTCTCAACAATAGACTCCTCCAGTTGATATCTCTTGAAGATTCCTCCGGTTGACAACTAAAGCATGATCCTCAAGTAGATTTCATTAGAAGATTCCATCGCAAGTTCATCACCCTATCCTTAAGATACATTGTGATTGTCAGTTGGTAGTCTCTTTCCCCAGTGGAGTTAGATCTTTCCCTGTGGAGTCTTGTTTTGCTGAGCTGTTCCTCATCAGGTCTTCCTTTCTTTAGCTGTGTTTTAGTGTTGTTTGCAGTTATCCCCTGTGACATTATTCCTCACAGGATCTTTGTCTTGCATTTCATATCATAGCATGTGCATTTGGTGGCATCTTAGGGCCAAAAATTGTGCATGTTTGTATTTAAGTCTCTCCTATCACGTCGAGACGAAGATTTCAATCTCCATATCTCCGGATAGAAGAAACTTAAATAGGGGCATCTATCGTACCCTAATTTTTTACGCTAAGATTCCCGCTTTGCTCTTTGCATATTAGGTCAATAATTTGTGCATAACTAACCACTTTACCTAGTTGTTGCCTGTTTGTTTCATATGTGAAGGCAGGTGTTGCTGCGGAAGGTTCAAGACTTGAAGGCTGCGTTGTGTGTATGGTTGTCGAGGTTATTTGGTCTTGACAAGTGTGTGTGGATTCCTGTGAGATGTGTGTGCCTCTATCCTTTAGTCCCCAAGACCGTCGCCAAGCTTTCTTCCTTCACATTTCTCATAAGCCTCCCCCTACAGGAGATTAAGTTGTTGTACTCTGATATGGAATTTGGCACCCTAAGACTACTCACTGGTTGTGTGGTAATTATACTGCAAGATGGCATCTCCCCCCTCTGTAAACTTCTCAAGATTAAGAGATGTTGGTTGCTCTTTGTTCTTAAGATATGGTTCATCAAGGAAAGTTCAACTTTGGAAGGAAGTCGAATTTTGAAATCCAAAGGCGCGAATTCAAGGCCCATTTGTTTAGTCACCAGTTCACGAGTTTAGTCTCTATGAACATCTCTAAAACCAAACCCAAAATTTATCACGAGAGTTCAAGTCACTATTCCTAAAAGATGAAACAAAAGACCATCCAAGATTCAAGGGTGAAATTCTTGTCACCCATCAAGTATTTCAAGATTCAAGATTCGTTTATCATTCAATTGCAAAGGATCCAAGTACTTGGACAAATGGGATTCAAAGTTACATTCAATTAAAACTTGAAGTCATTAGAAAATATAAGTTTGAGCTGCAAGAATTCAAGACTTTTGGACTAATTTGGTCAGCATTACTCACTTACTAGATTCTCCATGTAAGTCTTCGACAAGCATATTTTATAGGATGATTAAATGTCGTTGCTGTTTCAGAAGGCGTGTGAAAAGTAGATTCAGTGTTTATAATTTCAAGAATGAAACCTCTAAAAGTTAATCATTTGAGTTTAGTGCAAATTGATTCATTCAAGAAAGGCAAACGCAATTTGAATTGGACGAATTTAAGTTTTACGTACAAATCAATTTTTTTTACAATCAATCCAAAATTACAAATTCAAGTGTAAGGAAGTTCAAATTACAAGTGTGAAAGTCTCATGACACTATTCTTGAAGCAAATTTCAAACTATGATTTCATTTGGACTCGTTACTCTTGCATGAAAAGAGTGGTTGCCCATGTGATTACTACCTCTCCAAACATCCTTGTTTCAATTCAGTTGCTGTTAACTCCCGCGCTAGAAGCTATTACTCGTTTACTCCCACACTAAGTACCAATCCACCAATGCATACTTACACCTGCAAGTGTTTATAAGCAAAAGAAGTCAAGACAATGGAAATATGATCAGGGGTACACAACCATGAAACCGTAATAAGAGGAACATGTCATGTGCGGGGTGCAATTATGTTTCGAATGCACAAATCTCAAGAACTGTCATACACCTGCAGAAGAAAGCAAATTTGTAGCATGTGAGAATCCAATACGACGCTGCGGTTTAAATTGAGACGAAAGATTTTCAACCAGTAACTTTCCAACACAATCCAAACAGTGCTCATGCCTTGAGGAAGCTATCAGGTTGCGTTGTCGTCATGAGTAAATTTAACTAATAGTATACACGGTAAATAATAATACGCATTACTCGGAAGGAAGTTATGTTGCGAGTGTACCTTGACAGAAAAGTCTTGTGTTAGCCATCCATTTTGATACATCTTAAGTTGTATGGAGGAATGTTGAGAGAAAAAAGCCAGATATTTCAGCGGCACCTTCAACACACGGGAGGATTGGTCAATCAAGCTTTGCACATGGGGATCCATGATTTTGTGTGGGAGACCTTTTAGAAGAGTGTCAAGCGTGTGAAAAACATGGAATCATATAAATTCAGGTAGCAGTAATCAACCAACAATCATGACAAAGTCAAAGTTTCCATATACAATATCAAGTTTGATTCAAGACAGTCCAAGTTATTTCCAAAACAATTCAAAACATGGCATTCAACAATTCTCAAACATGTTAAGCTAAAAAAGGAAGGAAGTAAAGAGGGTTGATCAAAGTGTTAAATATAGTTCATCACACAATCAGACAAACTATTGCGAATTTGGCAAGCATTTAAAACCGGTTCAGACATGTTGTGTTAAGGATGGAAAGATTTTCAAGGCCTTCAGATTTGGTTTCCTTCTGTCAAAACGTTTATAAAAAGGCCAAAGAGAAAGGAGGAAAGGGGGGATTGACATCAGTACGTGAAGGGTTCACAACCAATCCTCAAACAATTATCAAACCAATCATCAAACCGAATAACATACCAATCCACAACACATCAAATTCACAGATCATATACCAGTTAGCAAAACCACCACAAAATCCACAGAAAAACCATTAACGGATCATACACAAAACCAATACATACATTTTAATCAAAATCCAAATCACTTGTAAGACCAGAAGATCATCAAAACCAAACTTTCCTCAAACACCTACACCAAAGTAATACACACACACACGCAGGATAAAAAGGCATCGGAGAGAGAACAAGTCATTACGAATCAACCATACGCAAGCAGACAAACTCCAAACAGAACAAACAACATCCCAGAAACAAACTTTCATCCATCCCCATTTTCATTAACCTACATATTATCATCATCGGCCCATAATTAAGAAATTCAAACCAGAGAACGAGAAGAAAAGACAAATAAAAAATCACCATACAGTCACAGAGGAAAGCTTATCTTGGGTGAAGGTTAGAGGACGGTTGCATTCTTCGCCGATTTACTTTTTACTTTTTTTCTTTCATTCGCAAAGCCGCATGTAATTGTAATTCTCTAAACATAATGGATTGGGGCTGGGATCTATGGGGGTTAGGGTTTTTGCTTATTCTGTTTCCTTCGATTAGGGTTCATCCTCGTCGTGATTAAGAGAAGACTAGAGGCGCGAGCGAGAGAAACCGAGAGAGAGAATACGAGTGAGGGGAGAAATCGAGAGAGAGTTTGAGCAGCGGCGGCGGATTCATTTTTTTTAGGGTTCTTTCTACCCCTTTGAGAGAGACGACTGAGAGAGAGCGCTCCCTCGGTTTCTTTTTTTTTCCTTTCTTTTGTTTTTTTTTTAATTTTATTTTAAAATTAAAACCTTTTATAATTCAAATTAAAACCCTTTTTTTTAATAACTAAAATTTAACCTCTTTTTATAATAATTAGTCGAAACTTTTTTTATCAATTAAAATTTAAACCCCTTTTTTATTTAATTCAGGACCCATTTATAATAATAATTAAGATTAAACTTCTAATAATAAATTAAATTTAAAATATTTTAATAGTAATTAATTCAACCCCCTTTTATAATAATCAATCTAAACTCTTTTTATAATAAATAAATAAAACTTTTTTTTATTAAATACGAAATCTTTTAATCTTCTTCTAATATTAATAACCCCTTTTTCATTAAAAGATTAAAATTAGAGTTTTTATAATTAGGGTCATTATCCTTTTTTTTATAATAAATACAGATTTTCAGAAATTCTACAATTAAGATAACAAACTTTTATTAAAATACTAAAAATTAAAATCTTTTCTAATTAATAAGAAAAACTTTTTTTCTTTCTTAATATAACTTTAAAACTAAAATAATAAAATCTTTTTTAAAAATTAAAAGCTTTTATAAATAAAAACCTCTAACTTTAAGTTAATACTAATCCTTAATATTAATTTTAAATAACCCTTTTTTCCTTAAATTTACCAAAACTCTTTTTCTTAATAAATCGTACCCTATTTAGGATCCATTACGCACCTGAGTGAAGCGCTTGCTTATATGTTTATCATGTCTTACTTCTATTTGTATGCTTACTTGTTATTGTCTAAACCTTTTCAAAAACTTACAAAAAATTTCGATCCAACGTCGAATCCCTTTTCTACCCATGTAAGTCGATCGCCTTAGGGCATCGCATTCAACCTACCGGTCACTAGACACAAGTCTAGCATCACTTTGCTAGCACTCTCGCCTAATATAACAATTAACCGCATTAATATCCAAGGGAAAATCCCATGTATGATAATCATATTATTGTGCATGGTGCATATCATTTGCATCATAATCGACACCCTTAAGACAATCCGTTAGACAACTTAGGATATACTTCCTAGGTTAGTCCCCCTTCAACTTTGATTTTTAATCAAATTTTAGCCTACCTAATTCTCCACACAAGAGAATTAGATGTCAATCATCTCAAAGAAAGGGACATACAATCCCATACCCCACAAATACAAACATTTTCAAAGAACTGTGGTGGTTTTCTTAAGATGATGACTCATCTTCTTTTCCTAAACCTTTTAAACATTTAGTATCCTTAATAAGGAACTACAAGTGCTCTGATTCCCTCCTGACAGGATACGTAGGCACAAGATGCGATATCTTGTCGAGCACACTTAGGATTAAAAATAATAAATCACATACCCTTAAACCCTTAGCAAAACAGATAACAGATAACAAAATAAAATCAAGAGGTTCCTGTAGAGTACTACAGATATCTAAGATGCTAACACCTTCCCTAGGTATAACCAACCCCCGAACTTAGAATCTTAGTGCATTTGCATTGCATTGTGGGTATTCGGTTTTTCTCCCTTCCCTTGGATAAAATCAAAGACCGGTGGTGACATTAAAAATGCGATCCTAGTTAACAAATAACTATGGTATCCAATTTTCACCGCGACAGGTAACATGACCTATGTAAATGCAAATGAGGATAAAACATTCTTGCTATGCATGGTATATGAATTTGTTGTGTTGTATGTAATGCAAATTCTGACAACAAGGCTTGACTCTTTTGGGGAGTGGAAAAGATTGGAAGACTGATTCCTCAACATGAAGATCACTGTCATTGCTTTGGGGGAGTGAAGATGTTGTAGTTGAACATATCTTTTCCACACTGGTAAATTGCATTAAGTTGATAATCCTTGTAGGAAGGATAGAGAGCTGCTTGGGGATTCTTCAAGTAAAATTCCCCAGACAAACTGACAGTTATAGATGAACTAATTATTGTTTCAGCTTGACTGATTCTGGAAACGACTGTTTTATTGTGTGCTTCGAAGGCTTGCCCCAGTAATAAGTCTCTAAAAATATTCTGGATAAACCAATTCTGAGAAGGACTTGCACTGAACAACAAATTTTGAACTGATTCTAAACATGATCTGGAAGGAACTTGCCCCTGATAGGATCACTGACCAAGTTTCTAAACTGTTTTGAAAATTCCTTGAGAGGAAAGCTAGTTTGCAATCAAAAGTGATTATTGAAACATGGTAATTTTAATGCAAAGTTCATGCAACCTTTTGAAAACAAAATCATTGTTAGAAAATGCAATGCAATATGAATCAATGGTCAAAACACAATAGTTTATAACATTCAGCATGAAAAGTAAAGCAAAGGTATGATACCAAAATAAATGATTTACAAAAATATTTTTGGAGTCAGTTTACGCAACCTTGATGTAGTATATTTTCAATATATCCTTGCTTCAGTTAGGTCTTTTGAGGGTTGTAACGTGGCCTGGTTCACTGTTTATGAAACAAAGGATAAAGGCCCAAAGATTTATTTGTACCCACCCAATCTTCGTGATGATCTTCAGTCCTGCACTTAGTTAAACTTAGACTATGCACTCAGGTTCTAAAAGGTTTGGAATTGTACTGACGATAGTGATGATGATGGTCCAGAAGTCAAGGGACTCCTGAGATGGCAGTCACTGCTTTCTTAAAACATTTAGTTGTTTTTGTCCTTGAGGACTTTTATGGTGAGGATTTAAGGACCTCTTCTCTGTGTTATCTCTAACTTTTTCCTGAACTATTTCTTCTTAAACTTATAGTCAGTGGGATGCCCCAGTTTTTGCCTAAGTCTCCCTCATAGATTTTGACTTAGCGGGCTTTTTCTTTTGATTTTTCTTCTTAGAAAGAAAGTGACTGCCTAATTTAATGATTACGATGAACCGTCATTGGCTTTTGATTTGAAAGATATCTTCAACACTTGCTTGTTGTGTGTGAAGGAAAGTTTGTAAATGCAACCTTTATTGCTAGGTGTCTTGCATGAAAATTTTGAATGCACAACCAAGCTAAACTAAGAATTACCTTGCCCCTAGTTAAGATTGAAGTTTTTTGTATAGAAAGAAACTCATACTTTTACGCTCGAAGGGGTTGACGAGGGATTAACTTCCTTATTTCTCTAGTGTTTGGGAATTAAAACAATGTCTTACATCGTCAACAAAGTTTATTTGAAAGCATACCAACAACAATTATGGGTATTACGTTTTCATCATCCTCCCTCAAATATTTGTATAAACAAAAGTTTAAACAAGAGGTGTATATTTTTGAAAGAGAAAGTATAAAGATGCGAATAAACAGATGAAATGAATCAGAATATTGAAAATGCTCATTTCATTAAAATTGACATTAAGGATAAACAAGTTTGAAAGCAAATAAATATGATACAAACAAAGAAATTGCAAAATGGAAAGAAACATTGCCTAGTGACTAAGTAACAAGGATGAGTTGTCTTGTCTTGAAACACTGGCTTTAGGAAGTAGTCTGGTTGAAGTTGAATGAAGCTTCACTTCTTATGCTCTGGTAGAGGATTGTCCTTAACATTAGGATTAGCATTATGAAAGGTGAGGATCTTGTCTCTGATCAGCTCTTGCACCATAGCCTTCAATGCATAACAGATTTCCAAGTTATGGCCTGCACCACCTTGATGGAATTCACAATGAAGATTAGCCCTATAGTCGGATGGAAGAGGATTTGGAGGAGGAGGTAGAGTCCTAGTGGTAATCCATCCTTTTTGAACCATGGCAGGATACAGTTCAGTGTATGTCAGGGGAATAGGATCAAATTGATTCCTATTACGGTACTGGTTTTGTCCCACAGTTGGGCGTTGAGGAGTTTGAGTTGGTTGAGCAACAACCATAGGAGTGACAGCAAAAATATAAGCTCGATTAGAATGTTGAGGTCTCTGATGAGATCCTCTGTCCTCAGCCAAGACAACATTGGTCTGATCTTCCCTCTTCTTTTGAAAGTTCCCATTGGGTTTCTTTGCAGCGTTGGAAGATTCAGTAGCTTTAGATACCTTCCCACTCTTGATGCCTTCTTCAAGTCTTTGGCCAATGGTAACCAAGTCTGTGAAGCTTGACGAGACACTGCCAATCATCTTTTCCCAAAAGAATGGAGACAAAGTGTCCATAAACATTCTAGTAAGTTCCTTCTCTTCCAGAGGAGGTTCAACTTGAGAAGTTATCTCTCTCCACCGTTGAGCATACTCTTTGAAAGATTCTCTCTCATTCTGAGTCATGTTCTGGAGTTGATGACGATCTGGAGTCATGTCAAGGTTGTACTTGTACTGCTTCATGAAAGCATTAGCAAGATCTTGAAAGCAATGGATATTATTTTGTTCAAGGCTCATGTACCATTTAAGTGAAGCTCCACTCAGGCTATCCTGAAAACAATGGATGAGCAACTTTTGTTTGTTGGTGTAGACAGTCATTTTCATGAAGTACATAACCAAATGGGCCTTTGGACAGGAGTGACCTTTGTATTTTACAAATTCAGGAGTCTTGAGTTTGGAAGGCATGATAAGGTTAGACAAAAGACACATATTGTATGCATCAATACTGAAGAAGTCATTTCCTTCCACAGCTCTAAGTCTTTTCTCCAAGGTCTGATATTGTTCATTGATATATTCAAGTTCAATATCCTAATTATCTTCACTTTGAGCATTGTACTCAAAGATAGGATTCTCATGGGGAGCTCCAGAAGTATGTACCACAGGTCTGCATTCTGAGAGGACAGGAGCTTGAAACCCTGGTCTAGAAGTTTGACCAATAAAAGAGGTAGTGACATGTGGTAGAGAGAAGTTGTGAGGCAAACCAAACTCAGGCCATGTAGAAGGTGGCATCTGGGTAGGTTGTGGACCAACAACAGCACTTGCAGTCTCTTGGATGACAGTTCTATGAGGTCGCTCCCCTATAGAAATTAGGAATTGAAGCATCTCAGTTAGTTTAGTCATTCCTGTTTTTAGGTCTTCAATTTCCATTATTATCTCTGCGTTGTGCACTTCTTATTCTGACATTCTACGTTTGATGTTAGCTCTAGTCTGGTATCTATGATGAGGAATCAGCTTGATGACCGACAGATGACTGAAAGGTAGACAACTGGAATGAGTTTCTAGGATAACCTAGATGTATGCATGAATCATGCAAAGAATGCAAATGATATGCAATGTTTATGAAACGCAGTGTAAGAACAAGATTTGGTTCTACATCTGGCCATTAAGTTTTGATGATAACTGGACATATAATCTAAGAGAAAATTTTTGTATGATATGATTTTCGTCTAGTGTGTGGCTATTGTCAATATGATTCTAACTCTTATAAGAAGGCGTGTGACATCACCAGACTCAATTATCAACACTCTGAAAGAATACATATGTGTGTGCACAAATTAAAGTCAAGATTCATGAATGTTTCTAAGAAAACGGTTCTAATGAACGTTAGTTTTGGACATTCTAATTAAGAATTTATGAGAAAGGTCTACAAGACTTTCAAATGAAGATACGCTTCTAATGTTACAAGTTCTGAAAATTATAAAGACGTGGTTCAAGTGAACAAGCTCTGAAGATTCTGAAGACACGTCTTGTGAAGATTCTGATTAGACGAAGTACATAAGACTCTGAAGACAAAGAACAAGCTTAATTAAATATGAAGACTCTGAAGATAAGGTTCTAAAGGAACAAGTCTTGAAGACTCTGAAGATCATGCTTCCAAAAGAACGAGTGCTCAAGATTCTCAAGATAGATTATGCAGAACAAAGATCTGGGAATTCTGAAGACTGAGTTTCTGAAGACTACACAAAGAATGACTCTTCTACAACATGCTTCATCAAATCAATATTTGAAGCCTCTGAAGATACTATAAGACTGAATATCAGAATGGTTTTAAGCTGAACATAATAGTATTAAAATGATGTATCCTCTACCTCGAGAAGGTGGCGTAGGAGAAGCTTTTTGTACAGTGATGTTGACCATTCCTTCATGTGAACATTGGGATATTGCTGTTGGAATATGTTTCCAAGAATACCCCTCAATGAATCTATTCTCTCCTGCTCCATAAATTGAAGACTTGAAGCTTAAAGATATGTTGCTCATGGCTTAAAGAATATAGATTATTGCTGAAGCAGCCATTGACCACAAGAGAGAAAGATAAAAGATTGTTGATTGTTGTTCATACAAAGGATTATCACTTAACACAGCAAACAAATCAACATGTAGCAAGCAAAGATTAAGCTACTACTACAAGTGTGCACAAATGATGAATATATTAATACCATATGAGACTACTCAAGTAAGACATTATAAGTGAAGCATAGTAGCTTAGTTGAACTTGATGGTTGAATTAGATAAAGCATTATATGCTCAAGAAAGGAGTACAAGATGCTGCAAGCTGAAGCTTAAAAAGAAGAATGCTCAATGGAGAAGAAGCTAAAGCAGAATGATGAAGAACGCACAACGATGCAACATGCTAAAGCCATGTGAAACTCATCAAGTGAAACATCAATAAGTGAAGCATAGTAACTTAGTTGATCTTGATAGTTAAGCTGGAAAAAGCATTAACTACTCAGAAAGCAGTAAGAAGCTTAAGGCTAATGATAAGAAGCCTCAATGCTCATAAGAAAGATCTTAAGAAAATATAGAACTAGGGAGCTTTATAATCTCTTATAGATTTATTTTTAGATAGTTTCTGTATTAGAAATCAAGGAGTTATTGCTCACAACTTGCTATGTACTTCAATTGTGTAATCAGCTTGTAAGAAGCATATACGGAGCACAAAGAAAATCCTTGAAAAAGGTAATGTTCCTTGAGCAGTCGAATGGTGACCAGAATGCTCGAGAGGGCCAAGTCGTGGTTTAAAGGCTTGAAGGATGTTTCCTTGAGAGGAGAATGAATGCCCGGATTCTTATGAAGACAATGGAAGGTTTCCATTGTTGTTGTAATCATGTTGATGTTTAACGGATTAAGTCCTTGGAATAAGGTGAAATCACCTTGAGGGGGGGACTGGAGTAACTTCGTTAATAGTGAACCCTTTACTTGTTAACGCAATTGATTTAAATTCTGCAAATGGGGACGAATTATGAATCCCAATTAAAACCCCTTTTCTTGTGTTTCTCAACCTTCAATTGGTATCAGAGCTCCAGTTCTGTTATTGATGGTTATCAAACACTTAACTGTGTCAGATAAAGATTCTGACGAGCTTTGAAAAATGCTCTAGTTATACTCCACCATCTATAATTTCAGTCTCATACAATGATGAATAGATTGAGTACTGAAATGACAAACCAGAAAGGTTCATTCTGGATTATGTCACCTGATTCTTAGAGCTGGTTGTTATTGTCAATATAACCCTCTCTTTTGATGCTTGCAAGAAGATTGAAAGCAAATTTGAAGAATTAGCTGGTAAAAGGATAATAGACTCGTCAGATAATTTGAAGAATCTGATGAATGCTATTCTTGGAATACGTTAGTTGAGAACTACGTATCTTCTCAAGGTGATGCCTAGACAGGGCTTAAGAAGGATCAACAAGAATCATCAGAAAGCAAGAAACCTTATTTGCTGAAAGTTATTCTTTCTGAGTATGGGATGTTTTCAATAATCAGATTCGGTCTACTGTTGACTTTCTCAGGATTGCTCAGTAGGAACTCTTTCATGTGAAGAAGAGAAAATGCTTGAGTCATAATATTGAGGCATGAACACTTCAAGGTGTAGTATGCTGAAGATGTTAGAAATCTTGCTAACAAGATTTTAAATCATGGTTGCAGAATTTAAAATTCTGAATGATGAATTATTCGTTAGGATTCTTGAAGAAGATGATCAGAAGCTTACTATTTGAATAGAAGTTAATGATAACTGATCAAGCCTAGAAATTAGCGTTGGAGCTTATTATCAGGATTCTGAATGTCTGGATAGAATGAAGACATCTACTCCGATTCTGGAAATCTTTGCAGATTTCTGAAGTGAACAGAAAGGAAGATTATCAAGCTGTCAGAAGTTTGGAAAAACAACACATACATGATCAATTTTCTGAATTATTGACATATGTGTTCATATGGAAAATTGGCGTGACTGAAGACAAGCAAGTTGTTAGCTTGAGAAAGGTATCTTAGTTGAACAAACTTAAGTTTGTCAGAACGTTATTCTCAGAAGCTTCAGATACATGAATGTATCCTTATGTACTCACCACTTTCTAGACTCATGCGACTGAGTGAAAGTATGAGCTTAAGAAGCTATCTGATGAAAAGAAGATTTTGATGTTCTAAGTTCTTCACAATCAGATACAAATGATTGAAGAATAAAACAAGCTTGAAAAGAAATGGCTAAAATCATGATACATAAGAAATCATAATGATAAAGCATTTCTATGAAGCAGCTATCATGTTTATTCAGAACATAATATGATTCAAATCTATTTTGATGCATATTGACTAAATTGCTCTAAATATCCAAAGGCTACTGAAGCACCTTCATCAGAAATCAAATCAATATTGGATTTGATGATAAGCTTGGAAGTTGAACGCTTGGTGATTCTGAAGAAGTCTCAGCATCAGAAGCTGGAATCTACGAAAGCAATGAGTAATGTATTTCTAACCTTTACTATTTAATTTTTAAATAGTCTAGAAATTTATTCTTATATTCTAGAGAAATACGTTTCAAGAGACAATATCAGAAGAAATTAAATTTCTAAAGTCTTTAAGACAAAATCCTTGCTTGGATAATATCTTTTTCAAGATTTCCTTACTGAAATTAAACTTGTTTCCATTTTGCATGTGCTTAGTTGTACATCAAATCGAGAAAGCCATCTTTAAATGTAACCTCCAGAATTGAAAATTAAATTTATAGTGCTTAGTGAAATTTCCTATATTACTGAGATATGAGATATTTGTGTCTAGCTAAGTCCTTTCATTTCTTAAGTAATCAAAATAAAACGCTTGTTTATCAGTAAATATTTTTAATAATTGAAAATTGAAAAGCATGATGCATTTATTGGTCATCATGATACGAAAGGTTGATACGTTAACAAAAAATTTGTATTACTTGTATCACACCTAGTATCGTATGGGACACCTCAATTAATGAGAATATCTTGGATAAAGGAAATGAAATCATTCACTTTATCTCTTGTCAGAATTTCTGTGTTCGTTCCTTTTTTAGTGTCTCCTCTGTTTCTCTTTGAACTTGGCATCTGCTTAAGTCTTCCATTTCCATCTTTTATTAGGCGTGTTATCCCATCATTTCAATTTATCACACCCGCTTTGAAAAACAATTTCCATTTTCAGCTATATCATTAATCGTCGCTTAACTAGTCCTTCTATCGTTGATGATGGCTATAAAAGCTCTCGTCTCCTTTATTCTTAGTCACCACTCCCTGTATACTTCATATCTCTTCCTTGTTTTGATTCACTTTCCTCAAATCACCCATGTCTATCAAAACCTTCTATGGCAATGAAGAGATTCTTGAAGTCATTGTTGAAAAACGACCTCATTTTATGAGTCTTACGGGAACAAATCATGACACTATTCTCGGTGTTCAAAAACAAAAATGGGGAAAATACTTTGAATTCTTAAATGGACCTGTTTATTCAAATCTTGTGAAAGAATTTTAGAAGTATGCTCTAATTAGTGTTGATGGAGAATTTATTTTCTCCCGTATTCATGGTGTTGGGTTTATCATCTCTCCTAAATCCATTGTTGTGATCAATCTGGTATCAATGTAGATGAGTTTCGCTTTACCTATTTCTTCATTGAAAATCTTGCTAACATCCATGACACTTCACTCATATATGAACCCACAAAACCTGAAAAATCTTTTTCCCACCGCTAGAGCATGGTTCAATCTTCTTCTTGCCAACTTTCGTCCTCGCGAAGTTGACAAAAGCATTCTATCTCATGTTGATTGTCTCCATCTATTTTTTAATGAACAATATCCGTGTCAATCTTCCCTTAACCATCTTCAACCACCTAAAAGAATCTATAACTATCTCAAGAAGTCAGCATAAGTCCTACATACCGTATGGAAGAATTTTATCTCAATTGCTTTATAAAGATGAAATCATCAGTGCGGACAAAAGGTCTTGATCAAACGATGCACTTGTTGAAGATAGTTGCAACATTATCAGAAGCCTATTGGAATAATGATTTTCTAAGAGACTAGTTTCTTTGTTCTGAATAGAAAGGAGCTTACAAACCTCACTTCTTAGACTTTGCACATTGAATTCAAGAAGAGCTTACAAACCTCCTCTCGAAGACCATCTGACACAGGGAGAGCTTGCTAACCTCCGGCCTGAAAAGTTGTTGAATATTAGAACCTCTAAGTTCTTAGTTCTTAGTTCTTGTCTTTAGGTCTAAGTATGTGTTGTGTCTGTCGTCTTCATTAGTAAATTTTTATCTAAAATTAATGAAATTTTCTCTTTTCATATTACTCTGTTAATTTCGTTTCTACACCTTTTTGATTTCTGACAAAGGGGGAGAAAGTGATATATGATTTTTATATCCAATCTCATCCCAAATTTAATTAAATATGTTGAATATGTTTTACTTCTAACCACATGTTTAACCATTGATCAGGAACTTCGTAAAAGTTCACTGTATGTTAGAACAGGTTATCAGAAGACAGAAGTTAAGACATATCAGAAGCTATGATATATCATAATACATAATTTGTATTTGATAAGATATCAGAATATATGTTTTATTAGAAGACGTGTACAAGAAAGAAGAATACCAAACAAGCTTGATCTGATAATATATCTAGTGTTGGTTACTAAGTTATCAAAAATAAGAGATGTCCACGAATTTCGTGCTGATACCCAAAATTTGTCAGAAGTTATTAACTTTCTGAAAGGATGATTCAATTGGTATCTAAAATCCAATGGTATCCAAACCTCACATGGTATCTAAACTCCAGCATTGAAATAATGTGAACTCTTTGGAGATGTAATCAAGTCAAAGTCATAAAAAATATTTGGTTTCCTAACCATAAAATGACTTAAGGATATATGCACATGTTGATGATCTGTGCTAAGTTATTGATGATTTGGTTTTGATACATGATGCGTGGCATCTAAGAAAGTATCTACCAGTTTTTGATATATAATGCAAGACATCAAGTTTGACAAGACAAATCAGGTTCTGATACGTCTACAGTATTTTGATAATATGCTTGGTTCTGAGATGAAGACCAACCAGTTCTAGTCAGATTCTGATGAGACGTCATTGAGAAGTAATCCTTCTTTTTTAAACATGATTCTACTTCAATATCATTTTATGAGTCTTGGGATCAGGGGGAGACTGTGAACAAGCATAAATGAATTTTGAGAGTAACACAATCAGGGGAGCCCGTTAAGCTTATCTCTGACTCTGTTGGATTTATGGTGATTACCCTATACGAATTACTCTATCAAAATGTATTGTTTGTCATCATAAAAAAGGGGAAGATTGTAAGAACAATATTTGGTTCTACATCTGGCCATTAAGTTTTGATGATAATTGCATATATAATCTAAGAGAACAATTCTGTATGATATGATTTCTGTCTAGTGTGTGGATATTGTCAATATGATTCTGACTCTGATAAGAAGGCGTGTGACATCATCAAACTCAATTATCAACACTCTCGAAGAATACATATGTACGTGTACAAATTAAAGTCAAGATTCATGAATGTCTCTAAGACAACGGTTCTAATGAACGTTAGTTCTAGACATTCTAATTAAGACTTTATGAGAAATGTATACAAAACTTTCTAATGAAGATGCACTTCTAATGTTACAAGTTTTGAAGATTCTGAAGACGTGGTTCAAGTGAAAAGCTCTGAAGATTCTGAAGACGCATTTTGTGAAGATCAAGTTTTGAAGAGTTTCTGAAGATAAGATTCTGATTAGACAAAGTACAGAAGACTCTGAAGACAAAGAATGTGCTTAATGAAATCTGAAGACTCTGAAGATAAGGTTCTGAAGTAACATGTTTTGAAGACTCTGAAGATTATGCTTCCAAAAGAATGAGTGCTGAAGATTCTCAAGATAGATTCTGCTGAACAAAGATCTTAGAATTCTGAAGACTGAGTTTCTGAAGACTACATAAAGAATGACCCTTCTACAACACGCTTCATTAAATCAATATCTGAAGCCTCTGAAGATACTAGAAGACTAAAGATCAGAATGGTTTTAAGTTGAATATAATAATATTAAAACTTTGTATCATCTACCTCGAGAAGGTGGCGCAGGAGCTGCTTTTTATACAGTGATGTTGACCATTCCTTCATGTGAACGTTAGGATATTGCTTTTGGAATATGTTTCCAAGAATACCCCTCAACGGATATATTCTCTCATGCTCTATAAATTGAAGACTTGAAGCTTAAAGATATGTTGCTCATGGCTTGAAGAATATAGATTATTGCTGAAGCATCCATTGATCACAAGAGAGAAAGATAAAAGATTGTTGATTGTTGTTCATACAAAGGATTACCACTCAACACAACAAACAATTCAACATGTAGCAAGCAAAGAGGAAGCTGGTACTACAAGTGTGCACAAATAATGAATATGCTAATACCATATGAGACTACTCAAGTGAGACATTATAAGTTAAGCATAGTAGCTTAGTTGAACTTGATGGTTGAATTGGATAAAGCATTATATGCTTAAGAAAGGAGTACAAGATACTGCAAGCTGAAGCTTAAAAAGAAGAATGCTCAATGGAGAAAAAGCTAAAGCAAAATGATGAAGAACGCACAACGATGCAACATGCTAAAGCCATGTGAAATTCATCAAGTGAAACATCAATAAGTGAAGCATAGTAACTTAGTTGATCTTGATAGTTAAGATGGAAGAAGCATTAACTACTCAGAAAGGAGTAAGAAGCTTAAAGTTAATGATAAGAAGCCGCAGTGCTCATAAGAAAGATTTTAAGAAAATACAGAACTATGGAGCTTTATAATCTCTTAGAGATTTATTTTTAGATAGTTTCTGTATTAGAAAGTAAGGAGTTGTTGCTCAAAACTTGCTATGTACTTAAATTATGTAATCAGCTTGTAAGAAGCATATATAGTGTACAAAGAAAATCCTTGAAAAAGGTAATGTCCCTTGAGCGGTCGAATAGTGACCAGAATGCTCGAGAGGGCCAAGTCGTAGTTTAGCGACTTGGAGGATATTTCCTTGAGAGGCGAATGAATGCCAGGATTCTCAAGAAGGCAATGGAGGGTTTCCATTGTGGTTGTAATCATGTTGATGATAAGTGGATTAAGTCCTTGGGATAAGGCGAAATCACCTTGAGGGGTAGACTGGAGTAACTTCGTTAACAGTGAACTAGGATAAAATAATTATGTTCATTTATTTTATTTACTTGTTAACGCAATTGATTTGAATTCTGCAAATGGGGACGAATTATGAAACCCAATTCAAACCCCCTTTCTTGTATTTCTCAACCTTCACACATGATGTAGGTCACATGTCATAGAATCTAAGGTTTAGGATCACAAGCGTGGGGTATGGGAAAAGAACCAACAAAAGGTGTGTACTAAGGGTTCTTGTACCTGTAGAACGGGTTCTAACAAGGTTCCCAGAGTCATTGATCCATCTTTCGAATATTACTGACACACCGACTACTCGAGAATCAATAATATTCTCATGAGAAACTCGTCTGAGTGTAGTATTGCGTATCGACTACCTTAGGTCTATACCTAAATAATCACCGCACTACATCCTAAAAGGCAAAGTGGGGTAAAGGGATATTAAGGTCCTCAGCTTCTCAGGCTCCCAAATTGGAAAAAGTATTGGCAATACGACTACTCGTAAATGACATCAATAATTCCAAAGGGGCCTCAACTCAACGTGGTTATATCATATGTTACTCATGCATAGGTTTACTCTAGACATGTAAATTTTGATTATACCAACATCCTATCTTAATGTACACTCAAGTTCGGGTTAGGACTTATGTCACTCATATAGATCACCACTTGAATGAAGCAGAAAATGCCCAAGCAATACAAGCAAACAATAATAATAGAAAAACATAGATAAAACTAGTTAGGTTTAACCCTCTTGGGGGAATGTCCCCAACAAAGTTGTCATTTCTGTACGCGGTGAGAATCGGAGGCCAAGTTATTACATTAACATGACTCGCAAAACAAAAGATGTCACCACCGATCTTTAATTTATCCAAGGAAAGGGGAAAAGAAAGAATAGCTCATAAATAAATATGCAAAGGTAAAGATAAGACTCAAGGCTAAGCAAATAAGAGATCAAAGGTATGAGGGTTGGTTATACTAAGGGAAGATATTAGCATCCTAAGCATCTGTAGTACTCTACAGGAACCTCTTGAAATATCTATGTTTTTGCTAAAGTTGTTTGCTATTGATTGGGAAGGTTGATTGTTTTTTAGTGATGATGAGAGTGGGAAATGTTTTTGTTGTTTTTTGTAATGTGTATGAATAAAAGGTTGAATAAAAAGGTAGCTCGCTAGAATCTCGCAATCCTATGCCTACATATCCTTAAGAGGAAGTCAGAGCATTTGTATTTCAGAGACTACACGTATAAAAAGAAAAGGGTGAAAAACAAAAAGAGTGCTCGCCAAGGATTGGGACTTTGTGCCTACGTATTCTTAAAAGGAACTTGAGAAATCCGAGTGTTCGTAGTTCGTGGAACTACGAATTGTTAGGGTTCTAAGAACCAGAACATTAAAGGGGAAAGGTCTCGATCACACGGGGAGAGTGAAAATGTTTGATACAAAGGAAAGTACCAGACTAAAAAGTCAACATGCATTTCCTACCCTTGGAAATAGGATCATAAGTATCAGGCGATAAATGAAATCACACAGATACATATACACACATGGCAAAGTATCATGTGATAAAGAACTAAAATCAGAGATAATACATGTGGAAAAGCATCACATGAAAGTGAAAACATACACGGAAAAACACTGTGAAATAAATGAACATACACGGCAAAATATCGTGTGATAAATGAACATAAACGGCAAAACATCGTGTGGTAAATAAACAAAATGATAAAGCATCAAGAAGAAATATCTTCACAATTCAAATTCATCAAGGAGAAAATAAAAACATCATGATCAATCCAAATAATCATAAGCATGGCATCACAAGGACCAAATTTCAACAAGAGAAAATAACAAGTCAAAATAAAATAATAAATTCATGCATATCATTTTTTAAACAATTTTTTTATATGGCCGTGAATTTAACAAACTAATTGACAATTCAAAATTATGAAGAATATTTTTCATTGGTTATTTTAGAATATTTAGTAATTAAACAAAATTAACTAAACTAAAATTAAACAAATTATTAAAATAAAAACTAAAATTGGATTAAACATAAAATAAATAAAATAAAATGAATAAAAGTTAAAGGGGCCTAGGCATGTAACAAGAGCTCACTATTTCATCTAAATTCATTTAAAATATAATTAATAATAATAATAATAATAATAATAATAATAATAATAATAATAATAATAATAATAATAATAATAATAATAAAATAAATGATAAGAATAAAAAAAAGGTAATAAAAACTTACCATAAAGAGAGGGGGCGTTGGATTGATATTATTGTTGTGTTGTTACTTCTCATTTTATATCAAAACTTACTTGCACATGACGTTTGTGACATACAATACATGACATATACATATACAATTTTGAAGCTTAAAAATTAAGCTAAGTAAGTTAATAAATGGTAAAAAATAAAATAAATATTATATAAAAAGAAGAAATGATAATAAAACAAAGTTATTAAAAACAAAAATTAAAATCTGATTAATAAAAATAATATTAACTAAAATTAAAATTGAAACCGGTTAAAAACGATAATACAGTCTGATATCAAAGTGTCCGAAAAAATAAAATGAATACACCAAAATGATCAGTACGAAATAAATGATTCGAAAAAAATACATTATTTGGTCAAATTTTGAAATAAATTTTACCCAATTAAAAGGCTCAGACGTATCAAAATTTGCCCGAAAAGCAGTTGAAAAATTAAAACGAGCACACCAAGTTAAACTATGTGAAACGTAGATTAATATAACTGATGTCTACAAGTTCAATTTTAAAACTGTTCGTACACTGATTTTACCCATAGTTGGCCTCTATTTTGGCCAAAACGACTGTAAATCCTACAAATTTATTCTGGTTTATAATTTGGGCATTATGCACGATAAAAGACATGATATGTTAGTCATACCCCAAATTTTGACCACCAATATTTCCCATCATTATGCAAATCATCACCACAATATGGAGGTACCTTCATGTCTCTTCAATCTCTTCAAGGATTGTTGAGCATTCACTACAATAAAAAATTAGGGTTTTGAGCTCTCTCAGAACACTCAGAAAAAGGATCAATCAAGAATGGACATGATTTTCAACTTGTCAAGCCTCTCAAACACTCATGAAGGATCAATAGGTCTCCCATATCAAGAATTAAGCACAAAAGTGCAACATCTCATGCTGATCAAGCCTCGAGATCCACAGTGTCACCAAATTAGGGTTTTGGTCGACCAAGGCCTCCAGAGGAAATTTTTTCATCTGAGCATGAGCCAATACTTCAAAACATGATCCAAAATTCTAAAAGGGACCTTATGAGTCCAATCATCAAGTCAAAATAGCTTCAGAGGAAGCATTAATCAAAAATCAGGAATTAGGGTTTCTTGACCTAATTCACCCCTAAGTTGACTTTTGAGGCAAGACATGAGCCAAGACCTCAAGACATGATTTGAGGGCCTCAAATACACCACTTTGATCCATTTACAACAATGGATTGATCCAATAAGCTTGATTCACAAGTTTCAATTTCATCTGGACCACAATTAGGGCTTTGAAGAAAAAGTCAACTGTACCTTTTACTTTGGACCAAGACATGTTCCCAAACCTTGGGACATGATTCAAGACACCCTAAAACACCTATGGAATCCATCCATTAGGTTTAAATTAGGTCAAGAACTTGACTGCATAGAAGATCACACAGTTTGGAATTCATCTGACAAAAAGTCAATTGTGCCCAAAATCAAGTTTGAATTTTTGAAATTTTTCACAAATGTGGCTCCCCTAAGTCAAAAACAATGTTAATACATGGTTTTGATCATCATCCATCAAGAAAAATCAATAAAAGTATGGTTACTTGCAAAAGGGGCAACCATAGGAAACTTAAAACTTTCTAAGTTATGGAACAAAAGTGATTTGGTACCAACTTTGCAAGGTCATAACTTCCAAACCACAAAGCCTTTTTCTTCCATCCAAAGCTCAAATGAAAGTTCACATGACATAATTCAAAATTGTCAACTACAAAAGATTCCAAATCCTCATGGATTGATAAAAATCACAAAAACATGAAAATGACCACTTTTTCCAACACTTAGTGAAATATTTGGACAGAATCTGTCTTAGTTTTTCACCAACTTTGAGGCCATTTTTCACCTTGATCCAAGTTGATTCAAGACCATTGTTGGACATCAAAGTTAAAGTAGGATATACAAGCTTTCCAAAGTGTACCAGAACTCATCCTAATTCAACTTGAGTAGGGAGTTATGAGCATGAAAACATGAGACCTCCAAGACTGGTTTTGCAAGACAGTCTTGCACTTGCCCCACGATTTTGTCATTTCTATGACTTGGCAAGCCTTGTCACCATACAAGAAAAGTTTCTAAAGTGCAATGAACATGATCTCTGCAGATCTACAACACAATAGAGCCTTGCAAGTCCAAAACCTCATCATTTGGCATGTGACATTCAAAGTTCAAGTCCAAAACTTTCAAATTTGTCATGAGGTATTGAATGGATGCATAGAGCTGACATGTATCAGTCCACAATATTGCAAATGAGTCAAGATAAACTCATGCATCAGAAGACCATAGGCCTGCAAGATTGACCCAAGGCAATGGCTAGAGGAGACTTGAGATTCCTTTTGAAAACCAATGGACAATGGACTGTACCAGCCATCATTCACTATTGTTGCCAAAACAAACTTGACACACTATAAATAGAGCTCATTTATGGTTAGTTTGAGTACACCAAAGCACCATAACACATGCATTCCTCAAAATCACTCTCAAAAACCAGATTTTGCTTCTCATTCAAGTAACATTCAAATTTTCCATTTGAGAGCAATTATATCAAAACCAATCATGCCAACACCTCACATATATCATATATGAGTGATCTATGACCTTAAAACTCATTTGGAACACCTGAATCACAAAGTTACCCCCATTTGCTCAAGCTTTTTGGCCTGTTTGCAGTTGAGGTGCCACAACAAGTTCTGAGCTGATTCAATCCATTCCAAGCCTTCAAACACATTACTCGTGGTCCATTGAAGCTATCCAGATCATTACACAACATCTGTAACACCTTCAACATAGAATTCGATCACCAACTGTAAGAGGTAAGCCTGACACTCTCAAACTCTATGATTCATGCATCATAAATGTGTTTTCAAGTTACAAACATGTTTCTGCACATATATAGAGTGTTTCCCCTCAATCAATTGTTATGTATGAATCGTGTATAGGATTTCATGGTGTTCTTGCTGAAATTAGGGTTCTTGAGTTCATCTTCTGATTTCTCACTCCAGACTTAATATAAATGCAATTAATTCATATGGTTGTAATCCTTGTTCAAAAACGAGCAAGTTTCATGTTTACAAAAGTCATTTTCATTGAGTAATCAGAGAGATATAAGAGGTTTTTTGCAAATATGGGGAGGCAGAGCACGCACGAGCAAGAACATGTGTTCTTGGCGCCATTTTTCAATTTTTTTAATATTTGAATATTTTGATATTTTTACTAATTGATTCAAAAATTAATTTCTCTCTGAATTTTAATGTTTTTGAATTGATTCTTTTTTTCAAAATTCACAAAAATGTTAAAATATTTTATTCTATAAAAATTTCACAAAATATTATTTATTTTATATAATTAATATTTTTGTAAAGAATTTATTTTTATTTGTTTTTAAGCATTTAAAAATATTTCTTTCTCTTGATTTTTCAAATTCAAATGATTTTCAAATCATTCTATGGATAAAACATAATTTTTCAAACATTAATCCAAGATCACAATTTGTTTTTCATACAAGTTTGATAATTTTGATAATTTTAATTAATTTTTATTAAAATGTATTTTGAAATCAAATTAGGGTTTTAACTGTTTTCACCCTCACAAATATTTTTCAAAATATTTTTGGGCCTCTTAATAGAGTGCAAGTCCCACCCCTTTGTAAATGAAATTCTGGTTAAGCAGATCACGAAGATGTCAGACAGGATGTCGTGACACTAGATCTATGCTTCTCACAAGGATCTAAGGAATAACAAAAGTAAACAGCAGAATGTAAACAACACACAGAAATTGTTAACCCAGTTCGGTGATCAACAACACCTACGTCTGGGGGCTACCAAGCCATGAATGAAATCACTAAGTAGAATTGGTTCTAAGCTAAACTCCAACGTTTAGAACTTAGCACCTAGAAACTACCCTTCCTAGATTTCTACCTAAGACACTCCTAGGTATGAGACCCTTCTCAATTCCCTTCCAATCACAGCAGTGAGTGAAAATATTACAACTCAATAAACAGTCATTCTCAAGTATTCACACAATACACGAGAGGCTCACACAAGTACAAACCCTAGTACTTCTAAAAACACCTGCAATAATCAACCAACAAACTAGGTTAACTCCAACCTATTTATATTGCAAACCACAGCTGGACTTGGGCTTCAAAAGTGCAACAATTCTCCTCCTCAGAATTTGCGACCTAATCCTTTCTTCAATCCCAAGTTACCAAAAATGTCTCCTTACAAGGAAACCGCATATTCCAATTAGAATCAGAATATCTGATTCCACAATCTCAGATGCCACCTGGAATTAAGTCATATTCCAAGCACACCTGTTACCAAGAATAGTTATACCAAAACTATAACAGACAAAGATGTCGAATCCACCTTATAGAACATCTTGTCTAACATTTTAACTTGCAGTTAGTTCAACATGTTAGGACATCTTGTCCAACATCTTTCTGCTAAGTTAGTTTTACCAAAATTAATGCCAACCTCAAAAGCAGGGACTCAACAATCTCCCCCTTTGGCAGATTTTGGCTAGAACTAACTTTCATTGACCTGCAGAAACATATCAGGGAGACCACTATTAGAGCAGCAACGAAATCATAACATGTCTCCCCCTCAATCAGTTCAGATCTACTCCGCCTCAGTGGTTAGTAGACACTCAGCAAAGGTTAATGATGTTAGTAATTCTCCCCCTTTTTAGCCACAATATGACAAAGGTAGAAGGACTAACTCAAAAACCAATAAAATAGTTCATAGTAATTAAATTACACACCCAACAGCAATGAAAATTATCTTGGGCATTCAGCCCTTACACAAAAAAAAACATAAAGTAAGAGAGAGTACAGAAAAACCCTCTCAATATGGTGGGAATACATATTCAGAGACCAGAATACCATTCCCACAACCAGTGGAAAGTTATGCCTCATCAGATAGGCAAACTCCAAGCTTGCCTTTCAATGTCTCAAATTTATTTGCATCCAAAGCTTTAGTGAAAATGTTCGCAAGTTAATTTTCAGTGGCCATATGCTCCAGAGTGATGACTTTATCTTCCACCAGATCTCGAATAAAGTGATGCATAATGTCAATGTGTTTAGTTCGGCTGTGCTGGATGGGATTCTTAGAAATATTTATTGCACTCAAGTTGCCACAGAAGAGTGTCATAACATCTTATGGGACATTGTATTCAGTCAGCATTTGTTTCATCCACATCATTTGAGAGCAGCTACTCCCTGCTGCAATGTACTCAGCTTCAGCAGTAGACAAAGAGACACAGTTTTTCTTTTTGCTGAACCAGGAAATTAAATTGTTTCCTAAGAAAAAGCATGCACCAGAGGTACTTTTTCTATCATCTACATTTCTATCCCAGTCAGCATCACAGTATCCTATTAATACAGAGTCAGAGCCGTGTGTGTAGAGTAGTCCATAGTTACATGTTCCATTCACATACTTCAGAATTCTCTTGACCTGATTAATATGGCTAGCTTTGGGTTCAGCCTGATACCTTGCACAGACTCATAGGGTTCAGCCTGATACCTTGCACAGACTCATACTGAGAATGTTATATCAGGTCTATTGGCTGTAAGGTATAAGAGACTTCCAATCATGCTTCTATAGAGACTCTGATCAACACTTACACCATTCCCATCTCTTGTCAATTTTAGGTGTGTATGAGCAGGAGTCCTCTTGTGCTTTGCATTTTCCAAGCCAAACTTCTTAACAATATTCTTGGCATATTTCCCTTGACAGAGAAAAATGTAATCTTCCATTTGTTTGACTTGAAGACTAAGGAAGTAGGTTAATTCTCCGACTAAACTCATTTCAAACTCAGACTGCATTTGCTTAACAAAATGTTGGACCATCTCTTCAGACATTCCTCCAAAAACAATGTCATCAACGTAGATTTGTGTTATCATGAGGTTGCCTTCCCTTTCTCTAATGAAGAGAGTTTTATCAATTCCTCCCTTTCTGTAGCCATTTGTAACAAGGAACTCAGTCAACCTTTCATATCAAGCCCTTGGAGCTTGTTTCAACCCATATAAGGCTTTCTTCAGCTTGTAGACATGATCTGGAAATGTTGGATCAACAAAGCCTTTGGGTTGTTCCACATAGACCTCTTCACTGAGATATCCATTCAAAAAGGCACTTTTAACATCCATTTGAAAGAGTTTGAACTTTAGAAGGCAGGCTATTCCAAGGAGCAGTGCACAGATTCTAGTCTAGCCACAGGAGCAAAATTCTCATCAAAATCCACTCCCTCTATCTGGGTATATCCCTGTGCAACGAGTTTGGCCTTGTTTCTTATGACAACTCCATGTTCATCAGACTTGTTCTTAAATACCCACTTAGTGCCGATCACATTTGATCCTTCTGGTCTGGGTACAAGATCCCAAACATCATGTCTCTTGAACTGTCCAAGCTCTTCTTGCATCGCATTAATCCAAAATTCATCTGTCAAGGCCTCCTTGACATTTTTTGGTTCCATCTTTGACACAAAACAGGCACTCGCCACCACATCCCGTGATCTAGTCATCCTACCTCCATTTGGATCCCCTATTATGAGTTCCTTATGGTGATCTTTCTGTATTCTGATGGAAGGTCCCTTGTCAACTCTCTCGGTTACAGTAGACTCATGATTGTCATCGTTAGGTACTGCAATATCTTCAAAGTTGTCTTGAGGTGTTTCAACATCTTCTGTGACATCTTTCTCTTCCATTAGAAAGAATGCTCCAATATCATTTGTAGCTTCAACCTCCATAGGAGAGTCATCAACCACAACATTTATGGACTCCAATACTACTTGAGTTCTTGGATTGTAGACACAGTATGCTCTGCTATTTGTGGAGTAACCTAGGAAGATTCCTTCCTCACTCTTGGGATTCATCTTTCTCCTTTGCTCACGGTCTGTCAGAATGTAGCATTTGCTTCCGAAGACATGGAAGTATTTCACCGTTGGTTTTCTACCCTTCCATAATTCATACAAGGTAGCAGAAGTTCCCGACCTGATGGTTACCCTGTTTAGGATGTAGTAAGCTGTGTTCATTGCTTCAGCCCAAAAGTGATACGGGAGTTTCTTTGCATGGAGCATGACCCTTGCACACTCTTGAATAGTTCTAGTTTTCCTCTCAACCACACTATTCTGTTGAGGAGTGATGGGTGAAGATAACTCTCGACTATTTCCTTCTGAGGAGCATAACTCATCAAACTTACTGTTTTCAAATTCCCTCCCATGGTCACTTCTGATTCTGATTATACCACAATCCTTTTCTCTTTGAAGTCTCTGGCACAATCCCTTAAAAACTTCAAACACCTTTGATTTCTCCTTGATAAAGTGCACCCAAGTGTATCTAGAAAAATCATCAACAACCACATAGACATACCTTTTTCCTCCAAGACTTTTGACCTGCATAGGTCCCATTAAATCCATATGGAGAAGTTCTAAGTTCTTTGAGGTGGTTTGTTGTTGAAGCCTTTTGTGCGACATTCTAGTTTGTTTACCAATCTGGCATTCCCCACATATCTTCCCTTCATCCATCTTAAGACTTGGAATTCCTCTAACAGCTTCCTTAGATATGAATTCTTTCATTCCTTTTAAGTGCAAATGCCCTAGTTTCTGATGCCACAACTTTACTTCGTCCTCCCTTGACACCAAGTAGGTGGAGGGACTCTGAGTTTCGCGAGGAGCCCAAAAGTAGCAGTTATCCTTGGATCTGGCACCTTTCATAATGAGTTCTTCTTTATCATTTATAACCAGGCACTCAGATTCAGAGAAGTTTACCATAAGACCTTGGTCACATAGTTGGCTGATGCTTATTAGATTTGTAGTCAATCCGTTGACATACAAATCTCTATCAAGGCAAGGTTGAACTGCATACTTCAGCTTGCCAACACCTTTGATTACTCCTTTTAAGCCATCTCCAAAGGTGACATGGCCAGTGGGATGGGGTTTGATGTCAGCCAAGAACTTCTTCACACCAGTCATGTGTCTAGAGCAACCACTATCAAAGTACCAGTCTTCTTTGGCAGAGGCTCTCAGGGAGGTATGGGCAATGAAAGCTACAGTTTGATCCTTAGGGATCCATTTCTTCTTCCCTTTGGGAGTCTTCCTTCTTCTTCTGGATTGTTTTGAAGATTTAGGATATCCATTTAACTTGTAACAGTGAGCCCTTATATGACCAAACTTCCCACAGTAATAGCATTGTTTGTCCTATTTTTGTTTTCCTGGAGAGTTGTTTTGAGGCCTTTGGTGATGTTGAGACATCTTTCTTGACATCACCTGAGCTGAGTTCCCTCCAGTCCTATGTCTTTTGATCTCAACTTGATCATTATAGCCGAGACCCTTTCCACTTCCGGCATTTCTTCCTGACATAAGGATTTCATCTAGCATATCTGAGTTGTTGTTCATCATCCTTATATACTTGGTCATATTGTTGAGCTTGGAGTTTAACCAATCCACCTTATCCTCTAAATCCGAGATCGTTTCCAGGTGGTTCAATCTTTCATCACACAGTTGTGAGATAAGATTCTGCTGATCTTGTCCTAGTTGATACAATTCAGCAAAGTCCTTAGGGTTGAGTGATCCGTTCTCTAACTCCTTATCAGAATCATACACTCCAGTCATTGCAGACACCTTTTTAGTAGTCTCTCCATCGCTTGAGGAGTCATCCTTAAACCATGAGGTGGATAGACCCTTTTCTCCTTCTTGTGGTACGTGGGACACTCACCTATTGTGTGTCAAAAACCTCCACATTCAAAGCACTGAATTTCCTCCCCTCGATTGGGTTTTCTATCATAGGTAGGTTTTTTCCCAAAATTTCTTGATCTATGGATGTTAGAAGTCTGAGCCTTGACATTTGCATTCGACTTCTCATCTAATTGCTTTGCCAGTTGATGAAATTGTTTTTCAAGGAACCCTACAGCTTTGGACAAATCCTCTTTAGTATCACCCTCTTCTTGGTTGGTCACAAGGGCAAGACTTTTCTTTTTTTCATCCTTTTGGCTAATAGCCATCTCAAAGGTTTAAAGAGATCCCATAAGCTCATCTACCTTCATGGTATTTATGTCCTGAGCTTCTTCAATGGTTGTCACTTTCATATCAAACCTCTTGGGGAGAGACCTTAGAATTTTTCGAACCAACTTGACTTCAGGAATTTTTTCTACAAGGGCACTGGATGTGTTGGCAATATCAACAATATTCATATAAAATTTATGTATACTTTCATCTTCTCTCAGCCTCAGGTTCTCAAACTTAGTAGTGAGAAGCTGAAGTCTTGAGGATTTGACTCGAGAGGTGCCTTCATGTGCAGTCTTCAGGATTTCCCACGCATCCTTTGCAACAGTGCAATTTTTTATGAGTTTGAAGATGTTCTTGTCCACCCCATTGAACAAGGCATTCAAGGCTTTAGAGTTTCCTTTAGCAAGCTTATTATCTTCATCGTCCCAATCTTCTTCAGGTTTCAGTTCCTCAGTGAGCTTCCCATCTTTGTCTTTGATCTTTGGTGGATCCCACCCTTTAACCACAGACTTCCAAGCCTTTCCATCCATAGACTTGATAAACGCCACCATGCGAACTTTCCAATAGTCATAGTTGGAACCATCAAATATTGGTGGTTTATTCAGAATTCCTCCTTCTTTATCCATCGAAACAGAAAGTATCGTCCCTGAATCTCACCCAGATACAGAGCAGGATGCCTGCTCTGATACCAATTGAAATATTGGTTAAGCAGATCACGAAGATGTCAGACAGGATGTCGTGACACTTGATCTCTGCTTCTCACAAGGATCTAAGGAAGAACAAAAGTAAACAGCAGAATGTAAACAACACACAAAAATTGTTAACCCAGTTCGGTGATCAACAACACCTACGTCTGGGGGCTACCAAGCCAGGAATGAAATCACTAAGTAGAATTGGTTCTAAGCTAAACTCCAATGTTTACAACTTAGCACCTAGAAACTACCCTTCCTAGATTTCTACCTAAGACACTCCTAGGTATGAGACTTTTCTTAATTCCCTTCCAATCACAGCAGTGAATGAAAATATTACAACTCAATAAACGGTCCTTCTTAAGTATTCACACAATACACGAGAGGCTCACACAAGTACAAACCCTAGTACTTCTAAAAATAGCTGCAATAATCAACTAACAAACTAGGTTAACTCCAACCTATTTATATTGCAAACCACAGTTGGACTTGGGCTTCAAAAGCGCATCAATTCTCCTCCTCAGAATTTGCGACCTAATCCTTTCTTCAATCCCAAGTTACCAAAAATGTCTCCTTACAAGGAAACTGTATATTCCAATTAGAATCATAATCTCTGATTCCACAATCTCATATGCCACCTGGAATCAAGTCATATTCCAATCACACATGTTACCAAAAATAGTTATACCAAAACTGTAACAGACAAAGATGTCGAATCCACCTGATAGGACATCTTGTCTAACATCCTAACCTGCAGTTAGTTCAACATGTTAGGACATCTTGTCCAACATCTTTATGCTAAGTTAGTTTTACCAAAATTAATGCCAACCTCAAAATCAGGGACTCAACAGTAAATAAAGTATTCTAAGCCTCAATCATTGTATAAGTCCCGATACGATTTTAAAAATCTCGGCGCGATCGCCGTTTTCAAAACAATTTTCATCTGGGTCTCCTCTTGTGTTGTAAGCCCCAATTTTCTCTTTTTTCAAACATTTTTGGGCTTCTAATAGAGTGCAAGACCCAACCCCCTTTGTACATAAATAATTTGGGCCTCAGTCATTGTATAAGTCCCTACGCAATTTTCAAAATGAACGGTGTGATCGTTGTTTTTCATCTGGGCCTCTCCTTGAGCTATAAGTCCTATCTCTTGTATAAATAAATTTTTGGGCCTCTAATAGAGTGAAAGACCAATCCTCTTTGTAAATACAATAATTTGGGTCTCAGTCATTGTATAAGTCCCTCTGTGGTTTTCAAAACTACGACGCGATCGTCGCCTTTTCCAAAGAATTCATCTGGGCCTCTCATTGAGTATAAGCCCTAAAATTCCTTTTAAAACAACTTTATTTTTTATTCAAAATGTTATCAAAACTTTCTTCAATTTCTTGAAAATCTAACCATACAGTTGTGGTTAAAATGCTTGGGCTTGCACAACTGTAAGTTCCACTATCTCTTTAAATCATACTTGTTATATATATATATATATATATATATATATATATATATATATATATATATATATATATATATATATATATATATATATATATATATATATCATCTATATATATATATATATATATACATGCTTGTACATACTTGCTTAAAGTTTTCTCCAGCAGTTAGGTCTAGGTCTAGATCAAACCAGTGGTTACTCTTTCAACACAGTCAAAACTAGTTCCCCATAGGAAATTCCAGATACAGTCTTGCCTCCTCTTAGGCTTATACAATATGGAACAGAGAAATGCATTATTCTCGGTGAAACTTTTCTCAAGACTGCCCAAACTTAGAAACATGTGTACAAGAAATTCATTTCCCCAAAGAGGATTAATTCCCGGTGAAACCTCTTCCGAATTTCTTCAAACCTTAGAACTGTTCTGCAAAGAAAGGATTAATTCCCAGTGAAACCTTTCTTGAACTTTTCTTAGGGTTGGACCCACAGGATTCCTAAAAGCATCCCCAGCCTCCTCTTGGGCTTTGTACAAGGACCCACAGGTTTCTTAGAATTTCTCAGCCTCCTATTGGGCTTAGTACAAGGACCCAAAGACCTCCTACAGGTATAGGATAGAACTTAGTCATCTCTACTAGTTCAATCCTCAGGAGAGTCAGAGTTCCAAAACATCAAACCATTTTAGGGTTGGTTCTCATCCCTTAAAACCAATAGCCTTTTGAGCTTCACACAAGTAAGACTTATAAAGTCTCATCTCCTCTTGGATCATAGAGACCCTCGAGTTTCCTAAAAATACAGGAAAAAACCTGATCATTTCATCAACATACCAATCTCTAGCATAGTTAAAACCTCTATAAGTTTTCAAACTCAATCTTTAAGCCTTCATTTTAAGAAATTCCCCAGCTAGGGTCAAATTACCACTAGCAAATCCTTAGTAAAATCAGAGCCTCATGGTCTCTGATATTTCAACTCTTCTTCAAATCCCTAGAAAGAGTAAAACCTTTGGATTCTCCACCACATACAATTTGGACTTGCTATTGGATTTCATAATCCTCAGCACAAGCCAGCCTCCTCTTAGGCTTCATATAAGAATTTCCCCATCAGCCTCCTCTTAGGCTTTGTATAATGATTTCCTCGGTAGAGCCAACCTCCTCTTAGGCTTCATATAAGAATTTCCCCACCAACATCCTCTTAGACTTTGTATAATGATTTTCCTCAGTAGAGCTGACCTCCTCTTAGGATTTGTATAATGATTTTCCTCAGGAAAAGTTAGCCTCAATCTTGGGCTTTGTATAAGATAGATAAAATCTCCCCAGTGGAGTTAATCTCTTTTTAGCCTCAATCTTGGGCTTTATACAAGACAAATAAGATCTCCCCAGTGGAGTAAATCTCTTTTCAACCTCAATCTTGGGCTTTATACATGACAAATAGAATCTCCCCAGTGGAGTCAATCCCTTTTCAGCCTCAATCTTAGGCTTTGTACAAGACAGACAAAAATCCCTAAGCAGAGTCAATCTTTTAGCTTCAACCTTGGGCTTTGATTAAGGCACACAAAAATCAACATCCCCTCAGAGGAAATCCAGAGTCCTCTTTGTTGGAAGACATATCTCTGTACATCACATATCAAAACAAACAATCAAACAAACCTAATTCCAGATAACTGTTGTAAGTGGCACACATGTTGATTCACAATCCAAGCTATGGTCCCTTTTTTATCCCAGTAAAACTTCCTCTTTCATCTAATTGCTGTAAGTGGCAAGCCTCTGGATTATTTACATCTAAGCCAATGCCCCTCTCTTAGCATGGAAAACTCCTAAGGAAAAATGACGTTACTCTACACTGAGTTAAAGTTTATTCCTTCAGGACACCTCCCTTATAAAAGAAATTATGGCATTGTTGGATTCTCATATCCCAATTAAAGTAATTCTCCTTATAACCAATTACCCAACCTTTTGTGATGAATACGTGAGATGTTCTCCCTTTAGAGATGACAAATTCTCTCTCAGTCACCCTTTTAGCTTCACTCTTGGGCTTTAAACAAGACACAAATACTCATCTAGCTTCAATCTTGGGCATTGAACAAGACACCAAACATCATTTCCTCCCATAGAATAAGAGGAACTACGATTGCACTGATTTCCCAGTTTTCTTTAAAGGGAATACGTAGGCATGAGATTACGAAATCTTAGCGAGCACACAAATCAAAAACTTTAGGTCCAGTGCCTTCACCAAAAACAACAGAAAATCGAAAACAACAAAAACACTCTCTCAACACTACCAAAGGAGAAACTTTCCCAAAGGAGAAACTTTCCCAACCCACAGCAGATAAACACCATAAAGTATTTCAAAACATGTCATAAAAGGTCTATGGATAACCATATATACATTGGGTGATTGACAACCTCCATTTGTATAACCTGACCCCGGACCCCCTAATCTCTTAGCATTTGTTAAAAAAAACATTTGCGTGCAAGGTTAGTTTTAGATAGCTTCCCTTTCCTTTCCAGCTTCATAGGATAAATAAGATACCAGAAAGTATCACCAATTCCAACCATTGCGGTAAGATGGTCGCGTCACCGACAAAAATCGAACGCTACAATGTTATGCAGACGATGGAAAGTAAAAATACAATCAGATGAATGAAAAAATAAAAAATGTTTTGGTCAAATTTTGGGGTATGACAATATAGAGTGAGGATCAACTTACTCTAAGAGTAAGATTTTTTAACTTACTCCAAATCATAGCCTTTGAATTAAATCTAATTTAATGGTTAATTAAGTAAAAGACTAATTTAACCATTAGATTATATTCAATCCAAAGGTTATGATTTGGAGTAAGTTAAAAAACCTTACTCTTGAAGTAAGTTGATTTAGTAAGTAAAAAACCCAAGTTTGATTTAGTAAGTAAAAAACCCAAGTCAATGACATTCAATTATCCAGGTTCTTTTTTATCTTTAGGATTACTTACATTTCTTTGAAACTCTTGAGAACGTGTATAGGTATATTCTATTTTCGCGATATTTCTTTGAAGCTGGTCTTTTTTGAGAAACTTACCTTCCCATTTTCATAATCTGGTATTTCCAGGCACCGGATCCACGATAATATTTCTGGGTATTTTTCGGGCACTAGAGCCATGAAAAGATGATGAAAACTTCACTGGATTGTGGCTTTAAGAGAAGATCATATCGAAATGAAATTAAGACGATTGCAAAACAGATTAGAGGAATCATCGAAAAAACTAGAATCTGATGTAGTGAATGATGTTGATTAAAAAATGAATCGAAAAAGTAGAATGCGAGAAGGAGGGAAACTCTCAGAAGACGGAGGAAGTGATGACTATTGATTAATACATTAGGTTTATAAATTTGATTTTAAAATGGGTATCAAATTTGAAATTGGTTTTTTAAAGTGGGTATCAAATTTATTTGGGTTCTATTAAAATGGATATGGGCCAGTTTATATATCAAATAATTTGGGTTTTTAAAATTGGTGCATCAATTTTTTTAAAACGGTTCAATTGAAATTCCTAATTTTTTTAAAATTTGCACATTCCTAATTTTATGCGGTTTGGATGAAATTCGCTATTCTCCCAAATTTTTTCAATCTCTTTATTTCTTTTGAGTAGTCTGATTTAAAATTCAGTTGTATTTATTTAAAAATCTCATAATGATTTTATTTTCTTTAGTAAGATTTTGAGTGTTAAGAAATTAGTGGATAAATAAAATTCTCTTCTAACAATTAATTTATAGATATAATCTCATGTCCTTCTTTTATACTCTATAAGTGACTAATGAGATCACCTCGTGTTTGTACTAATAATTAATTGGGATTGTATCGCTTTGTGCTACCTTCTCCAATTTTGTTTAGTTGTTTTGCGTGAATTCATTTTAGTTTATACTCTTTATGTGTAATTGTTGCTGGTTGTTTTTTATTGGTTAGATTTTTTTAAATGTTTAATTTTGTAAGATTTTGAAAATACTTTTGTTTATTTAATATATTTAATCATTTGAAATAGTTAAATAAATGTAAAATATCATTTTTGGTCTCTTAACTATAGATTTGGATTCAGATTGGTTTCTTAATTTTTTTCGTGTCAGATTAGACATGGCAACAAAACCCATACCCACGGGTACCCATCCGAAACCGCCTCGAAGTTGACGGAGAAAATCCGCTTTGACTGGGTTTGGGTTTTTCCCGATTAAAAAATATGGGGACGGGTCGGGTAATGGGGACACTATTACCCACCCCGAACCCGTCCCCGAACCCGCCCCGTTTATTATATTATGTACATTATTATTTAATTTTGTTAATTTAAAATATTAAATATGTGGCCAATGTTTTTATATTTTGATTTGTTTTATTTATTTAACATATTTCAAATGTATGTAAGATTTTTTTTTGAGATTTTATTTTATTTTATTTTATTATTTGTAATGTAATTTGATTTTGGAAAAGATAAATATTTCTATTAAAAATTTGATTTGACTAAATGGATGGTGGCGGGGCGGCGATACCCGAACCCGTTTGGGACGGGTTTGGATTTTAATTCTCCATCCCTGATTGGGTTTGGGGCGGGGAACGGGGATTGTTTGGGGATTTGAGTTTGGATTTAGGGGAGGTAAAAATCGTCCCCGACCCGCCCTGTTGCCATGCCTATGTCAGATTGATCCCTTAACTCTTAAAATATGTCATGTTAGTCCTTTTCGTCTAATTAGTGAAGAAAAAATTCAAAAATTGGTCGCTATAGTACCAAAAAGACTAACATAATACATTTTAAGAGTTAAGGAACCAATCTGACACGAAAAAAAATTAAAAGACCAATCTGAATCCAATAGTATATTAAAGAGCCAAAATTTTTTTTTTCCTTAAATAAACAAAATAGTAAATGTATTGTGGATTGCATTTGGACCATATGCATATTTTCTTATACAATATATATTTAAATCTAGAATAATATTACTTGAGAATAATGTTATTCTTACACCCACTTTCTACACCAATATTTACACCAAATACTATTCACCATATTTATATGATGAACAACATTTTTAATAAAAAAATATTTAGAAAAAAAATTATTTAAAAAAATATTTATAAAAAATATTTTTTTAAGAAATTAATTACGTAACGCAAATATAAAATTTGTCATTAACCAGTTTTATTATTGCATTAACCACCTAAATATATGTTATTAACCACATATTTTACTTATAGCTTATTAACCAACTTCACTACTTCATTAACCAATAAAATACATAATATTAACCAAGTTCTGGCATTACTTTAGAATTTGATTAATAAATTTAAAATAAATAAATAAATAATAAAATAAAATTGGTTAATATTAAACAATTTTATAAATTAGTATTTACATAATATTAACCTATTTTATTTTTATTTTGAAAATTTATTTATCAAATTATAAATTATTGTCAGAACTTGGTTCATATTATATATTTTATTGCTTAATGAAGTAGTAAAGCTGGTTAGTGATTTATAAGAAAAATATCAAATTAATAATATGTATTTTTGCGGTTAATACAATACTAAAATTGGTTAATGAAAAAATATTATTGTGGTCTGGATCCCGTGCGTCTGGAGTATTTGAAAAGTAAGAAATAACAATATTTTCAAGAACAAGGCAGCTTCTATTGATCATATTTTCGAAAACGTACAAATATTGGCATGGACTTGGTTGAGAACCAAACATAAATATATGAATTGTAACTTACTGCAATGGTATACAAACCCAAGGATTATCCTTGGGAAAGCTGGAGCGAGAGAGGTTTAGTTGGTCTTTGGGTGGAGCATGCGAAGCATTTTGCAGACAGGCTATGGATGAATTTTCCATCTGTTTCCTGTCTGTTTGTTTGATTGGAACTGGTATGTTGGTAGGTCTTATTGTGGCGTTGCTTTCCCGTTGTCTCAGTTTTTCTTGTTTTTAAAAGCCGAATTAGGGAAGTCTTCAAAAGTTTGATTTGGTCTGTTGCGTAATTTTTGGGTGGTGCGTGACAGAGTTCGAGCTGCAGAGTGTTAGACGATGGCTATGGATCTAGAAGGGGGGCTTGAATAGATCCCTTGAGTTTTACACGCAAATGATTTACAAAATCTATTTTTAAAAATCGTTTAAATGGAAGCTACCACTGGATAGAAAGTCTACAACGAACCTTCTACTAAAAGGATCGGATATGCGCGAATATATCACGGATGAGTATGGAAAAGAAAAACTCAGTTTTGAACACTACACATAAGATACACAATCAACAAATTATCACTTGGGTAATGTATATTCCAATCCAATGAGGTAAAGTAATACGCAATTTAAAGCAGGGCGTTCGAATTATGCTCTGAAGCAAATTATCAAACACTTAGTGTGCGTAAACACACTATGTGCAGAAATTCTATGGAGGGTAATGTACAGCTGCTCCAAGACACAATTCAATGAATTGTATCAGTTTGACAAAAACAATTTATCAGTGTACAATTACTCTGCTACAGAAATTTCACTAATTTGCAGCTTCATAAATTCGAACCAATTGAATTGTAAAAGAGTTAAGGAGAGAGAGAGAGAACAAACACGATTTAATTAGGCAGTTCCCCAATCGTCCTCGCTTTGGGTACGTCTGCCCCCAACTCCACAAATGGAATTGAGATATGTATATATATAGTTGTTGCAAATTGTTTGTTACAAGAGAAAACTATGAACATCCAAACCCTCGAACGTCTTCGATTGTTGATGCAAAATTTTCTCTTCCCTTGATTCAAGATGAATCAAGTGCTTCAAAACTGGTTGATTCAATTACTGTCCCACGCTACTAAACCAAAAGAATCCACTGCTCTTGGTTACCTTCACTCGGTCAATTGCAATCTTCCAAGAATTCGAACCCAAACCTTCCTTCTACGATCCTCTGGTTACAGCTACTAAACCGAACAGTAGCACTAAATTTCGATTACCTTCGCCCAGCCGAATCCCTGTAGAAAGAACAGTTTGTGTAAAATCCCCCAAAAACTATCCAATCTTTGGAGGACAAACCAACTGGTTTGATTCAAGAAACATTTGCCAAACTCTCAACCCAGAAGATGAAGATCACACTTCCTAAATTTTGAACGTTATCACTTCGATCAATGGGCGACACAAACAAAGATGATTATGTGTGATTGTTTGTTGACTCAATGAAGAAGATGAAGATGAAGAGAGAACTCACATATATCTTTCACGTTTCTTGTTTTTGTAAAAGGATGACCAAAATAATTTATAGGAGAATAGTTTGACCAGCAAAAATTAATAACAGAAAAATAACAGAAAAGAAATTGGAAAAAGAAACAGAATTTTGAAGTTATGCGCCGACCCCCAGCTTTCATGCGTCGACGCATAAGAGAATAGTTTGGTGTTCATTTGGTTATGCGCTTTCCCGCAAGTTTTGGAGGTTAGTGCATGAAATTGTAGGTAAGCGCATGAACTGGAAGGCCAGTGCATGAAGTGCAAATTTTTTAGGAAATTCAATTTTCTGAGTATTTTCACCAGACCAAGATCAGAACTACAAACTAGACACAACTAAAATGATAGTGGACATTTATTTTTGGAGAGGACAAGATTCTATGCATCTAGACGTTATATGCTCGACACGTGAAGTGATACCGCTCAAATTACAATCTAATATGTTTGTTGACATCATTAAAACAAGGTAGCTAGAAGTATATCCCTCACATACTCCCCCTTTTTTATGATGGCAACACTTTCTTAGCTGTCACGAGATATGTAATTTGAGAGTGAACAAAGCTCTCCCTGTCTTTGACATCTGGTTAATAAAAATTTCTGCATTCTGCTAGTTATTCTTCTCCCCCTTTGACAACATCAAAAAGAAGAAAAGTCGGTGGTCAAAATAACATACTATAATACGTAGTGGATCATCATATATTTGCAACAACCAAACATTAACATGCATCCACATATGATACCGCTAATGTAAACTAAGGAATGATTAAATACGGAACAAATACATACAAACAAAACATTCACTCCGGAAGAGTTTAGACACACGGAAGCACATGTCAAAGTTAAGTAACAAAAAAAACAAAGATAAATGCAAACACAAATGAAACATAATGCCCTAAGCTCTATGGTCTTCTCCCCCTGAATGGATGACCACTTCCCCTGTAGTATTGGCTTGGTGGTGGAAGGTCCTCTAGATGTAGGTTGAGTTCAATCAACGCGCTATTTAGGTTTCCAAGACTGTTTGCCAGGTTCTGGTTTTGTTGAGTTAAGCTAGCACCCATCTGATTAAACCGATTCATGGCTGCGTTTACGAAATTGTTGAAGTTGGTGACGTGAGAAGATATCTAGTTAGACAGATTTGTGAACTGTTCCTGCTGAGTCGTGTATCGAGTGTCCTGCAGCGCTTGGAATTCTTGATGTTGCAGAGACAACTCATTCAGCCTCGCTATAATTTCTTCAGAAGACTGCTGATCATGCTGAAATGGTGGAGTTGGAGGAGCAAAGTTCTCAGGTTGCTGCCATTCAAAGTCCTCACCATAAGATGGAGGAACATATGCAGCACCAAGCACAGTCCAGCAGTTTTGTTGCCACTGACCCCAGTCTTGATTTTCAGAGGTCTCTTTATGTTGATGGCCCATCCATGCCTCATTGTCCTCTTCTTGCATAGCCACATTCTCTTGCATAACCACATTGTAGCGAGCGATTTTGGACGTGGTTCTTAAGCGCTATCGCTCTTTGGGATTTACTACAGGTCGATTCATTTTTTATCCTATTATGAGCTGACTAAGGAAGGGAAATAGATGTCTCCAATTAACCCTGCTTGCATACTGAGTTTAAACAGCGGTCTGTTAGGTTACGGATGCTATAAGGTAATGGGACCTTTCTTTCTTCTTACTTTATTAAGGTGGAAAACTGGGACTATTCATGGGGATTTGGTTAGGATACTGCGCCAGATCGATCGATGTATGGGATTTTGGGTTTTTGTTTAGTGTGCTCGCTAAGATTTTTCTTTCAATCTTATGCCTACGTATTCCCGTTTACCAAAACAGGGAAATCAGAGCGTTCGTAGTTCCTCCTATTCTATGGGAGGAAATGGGTGTTTTGGTGTCTTGTTCAAAGCCCAAGACCTGAAGCGAAAGGTGGTTTGTATCTTGTTCAAAGCCCAAGATGTGAAGCTGAAGGGTCTATTTGTATCTTGTTCAAAGCCCAAGACATGAAGCTGAAGGGTTTATTTATATCTTGTTCAAAGCCCAAGATGTGAAGCTGAAAGGGTGTTGACTTTAGAGAGAATTTGTCATCTCTAAAGAGGGGGTTTTTGTCACAACTGTTTATAAAGGAGAATTACTTTAACCGGGATATGTGAATTCGGCAATGCCATAATTTCCTTTATAGAGGAGTTCCAACCTGAAGGAGAAGACTTTAACTCAGTGTAGAGCAATGCCATCTTTCCTTAGGAATTTCTCATGCTAAAAGAGGGACAGTGGCGTGGATGTAAATAATCCAGAGGCTTGCTGCTTACAGCGATTAGATGAAGGGGAAGGAGTTGTTGATGTTTGTATACTGTGAACGAAGCACAACTTTGATACTAAAAGGTTGATTGGATCAACCAGTGGTTTTCCTTATACAAAGCCTAAGAGGAGGCTATTGACCCAACAAGAGGGAGTTTTTATGTATCTCGTACGAAGCCCGAGAGAGAGGCTAAAAGGTTTGACTCAACAGGAAAATCTGTTATACTCAACAAGAGAGTGATTTTGTATCTCGTACGAAGCCCGAGATGGAGGCTGAAAGGGTTTGACTCAACAAGAGAGTCTTTTATACTCAACAAGAGAGTGTTTTTGTATCTCGTACGAAGCCCGAGATGGAGGCTAAAAGTTTGACTCAACAAGAGAGTCTTTTATACTCAACAAGAGAGTGTTTTTGTATCTCGTACGAAGCCCGAGATGGAGGCTAAAAGGTTTGACTCAACAAGAGAGTCTTTGTATCTCGTACGAAGCCTGAGATGGAGGCTACAAGTTTTGACTCAACAAGAGAGTCTTTGTATCTCGTACGAAGCCCGAGATGGAGGCTAAAAGGTTTGACTCAACAAGAGAGTCTTTGTATCTCGTACGAAGCCCGAGATGGAGGCTACAGGTTCTGTTTCAGTTGAGTGACAGGTCCAGTATGTTGGTTAAGAGAAAATCAGTTCTTATAAAGAGACTGATTAAAGGTAAGGCTGTGCTTTGGGATTGATCAGAGGATCAGGGTTATTTCCTGTTCTTTACGGAAATGGGAAATCCAAAGGGTATTTGAGATTGTCCAAGTCTGCGGGTGTTTCCTTACTTGAGAGTGTCTCTGAGACTCAAGGAAATTAGACTTTCCAAGTCTAGAGTTTTATCTTTTGTACTATGCTTAAAGAAACAGTAGTAGTACGTTCACGGTAGAAAGATCTAGACTCTTTGAAAGACTGTTCTATTAAGATGACTAATTTCTGTTCCTATACCTCTAGGAGGTCGTCGGGACAATTTGTACGAAGCCCAAGAGGAGGCTGGAAACTTTTAAGAAGCCGAGGGACAATTTGTTCAAAGCCCAAGAGGAGGCTATCATTCCCGGAGGAAGAAATCATTTATACGAAGCCTAAGAGGAGGCTGTGAATACTTCTAAGAAGCCGACGGGTCCTTGTACAATGCCCAAGAGGAGGCGGGGATGCTTTTAGGAAGCCTGTGGGTCCTTGTACAACGCCCAAGAGGAGGCGGGTGAACAGTTCCAAAAGGGGTTTCACAGAGAAACGATGGCCTTTTGTATATTGAACTGTTCAAGGGGGAAATTTCCTAGACCTAGTTATCTAAGATAATTGTTATAAAAGGTCTTGTGCAATATCCGGGAGAACGTCGGGTGGGAAGAGACAGAGTTTGCCTAGTTCTAGAAGTAATTGCCGGGGAAACTCTAATATATATATATACTATTATTACACAGTTGATATGAATTTATGAAAGAAGACTTACAGCGAAACTGCCCCACAATACAGTTATATATATATGAGTTTGTGAAAGGAGACTTAAAGTGAAACAACCCCACAATACAGTTATATACATATGAAAGCGGTAAATAAAAGCGGGTAAACACTTACTCGGTTGTAGAGCTTCCATGCTGTTTGGTTAGTTGTTCAACAAATAAAGATTGAAAACAACAGTTTATTCAAAATCAAAGGAGAAAGCGCTTTGAAATAAAAATGGTTGGGGCTTACAGCTCAAGGAGAGGCCCAAAAAGTTTTACCAGTGATCGCGCTGTTGAATTTGTACAGAGGGACTTATACAAGTGACTGAGGCCTAAGAAAGGTTTTCTGTACAAAGGGATGTGTCTTACACTCTATTAGAGGCCCAAGTGAGTTTTAAGAAAATAAATGGGTCTTACTACTCGAGGGTAGGCCCAATGGTTAATTTTGAAAAGGGCGACGATCGCACCGAGGTTTTGGAAACACCGTGGGACTTATACAAGTGACTGAGGCCCAAAATTTTGGTATTTACAAATGGATTGAGTCTTACACTCTATTAGAGGCCCAAAGAGTCTTGAAACATTTGAGTATGATTAAAAATCAAAGAAACCCTAATTTTCACTTTTTAAAAGTAATTTTTCAAAGAAAATTAATAAAAAATGACAAAAAATCAAATAAGTTTAAATAAACCACTTGTGATTTTTGGTTAAGGTTTGAAAAATGAGGTTTTAATCACAAGATGATTTAAAACTTATTTAGTTTTGATTTTCAAGATGAATATTCACTTTTAAAATGTTTAAAAACAATTAAAAATGAATTTATTCACAAAAATACCAACTATATTAAATAAATAATATAAATTTGATTTTTTGTAGAATAAAATATTTTACTATTTTTGTGATTTTTCAGAAAAAGAACCAATAAAAAATAATCAAAATTGAGGGAGTTATTAATTTTCCAAATCATTAAAAAATAATATGAAAAATGAGAAAAGATGAAAAAGTGATAAAAAAAATAGGGGTTGGGTCTTACACTCTATTAGAGGCCCAAAGTGTATTTTTGTACAAAAGATGGGGCTTACAACTCAGGGAGAGGCCCAAAATATTTTCAGTTTGAAAATGGCGATCGCGCCGAGATTTTTAACGTATCGGGACTTATACAATAACTGAGGCCCAAAATTGTTTTGTTAAAAAAGAGTTGGATATTACACTCTATTAGAGGCCCAAGTGTTTAAAAAATGAAAAGAAATGGGACTTACAGCTCAAAGAGAAGCCCAATAGTTTTTTTGTTTGAAAATGGCGATCGCGCCGAGGTTTTCTTTTAACGCAGAGGGACTTATACAATAAGTGAGACCCAAAATTGTTTTGGTTAAAAGGGGATTGGGTCTTACACTCTAATAGAGGTCCAAAGAGTCTGAAAAAGATTTGTTAGGGTGAAAATCAAAGAAAACCCCAATTTCATTTTTTAAGGCATTTTTCAAAGAAAAATTAAGTAAAAAATGATAAAAAATATCAAATAAAATCATTAAATAATGATTAAGGTTTATGAAAAAATATTTTCTCCACATAAATATTTAAAATCATTTTGGTTTTAAAAATCAACAAAAAATAAATTATTTTAAAAGCATTTAAAACAATTTAAAACACTATTTTTAAATATATTAAAAATAATCTAAAAATAATACTTTTTTGTGATTTTTTGTGGATTAAAATATTATGGGGTATGAATTGGAAAATAATGATTTTTTGCTAAGTAAAAGAATTGGTTGAGTTTTTGAAAATAAAAATAAGAAAAAGAGGAAAGATGTCACAATATCATCTCCGACATTTCTTATGGGGTAAAAACTAGTACCGAAACTTTAATTTTTCAACACGTTTTTTATCAAATTTCAAACACTCATAACTCTCTCAATTTTTATCGGAATCAAAATCTGGAAGTACCTATCTTGACCAATTTTTCGCCAGAAATCCGATGGTACCACACATACACATTGAAACTCGACGTACAAAACACGCAAATCGAAAAACCATAACTGCACTTAATTTGTCGACATTGTTTCGTGCCAAACTTCCGACGCGCGTAACTCTCTCAATTTTTAGCCGAATTAAGATCCGGAAGAGCCTATCTTGACCTATTTTTCGCGAGGAATCCAATGGTATCACACATGCACACTGAAACTGAACGTACAAAACGTAGAAATTAAAAAACCAGAACTGCGCGTTAGTTGAAAACATCGTTTCGCGCCAAACTTCCGACGCGCGTAACTCTTTCGATTTTTAACCAAATTAAGATCCGAAAGAGTCTATCTTGACCGATTTTTTGCAAGGAATCCAATGGTATCGCACATGCACACGGAAACTCTACATACAAAACGCATAAATAAAAAAACCAGAACTGGACGTGTTTTGAAAACATCGTTCCGCGTCGAATTTCCAACACGCGTAACTCTCTCGATTTTTATCGGAATTGAAATCCGTAAAAACCTATCTTGACCGATTTTTCGCAAGGAATCCAATGGTATTACTCACGCACACGAAAACTCAACATACAAAACGCAGCAATTAAAAAACCAGAACTGCGCGTTAGTTTTCGACGTCGTTTCGCGTCAAATTTCCAACGCGCATAATTCTCTCAATTTTCATCGGAATTGAAATCTGTAAAAACCTATCTTGACCGATTTTTTGCAAGGAATCCAATGGTATTATTCACGCACCCGGAAACTCACTGTACAGAACACACAAAGCAAAAAACCAGAACTGCTATCGTTAATTCGACGTCGTTTCGCGTCAAATTTCCAACGCGCGTAACTCTCTCAATTTTCATCGAAATTGAGATCCGTAAAAACCTATCTTGACTGATTTTTTTCAAGGAATCCATTGGTGTTACTCATACACACTAAAAATTAATGTATAGAATACATCAATCAAAAAAACCAGAACTGGACATGATTTTGAAACAACCAAAATTCCACATATAAATATGTTAAAATGCAAACAGTGGGAGGATCACAACATACACATTAAGGACTACATTTTTACTTCAAGAATTGTTCAATATGATGCATGTATGTGGACAACAAAGGAAAGCATGATTCAAATAATTCAAGTTGTGAATTTTACCTCTTTTTTGGAGATTTTGGGCAACCTACCAAGTGCTTTGTTCCAGAAATAATTTGATGCTTTAGACACCCTCAAATGACCTCTTAGAAGCTTTTAGGATGGTTGGAATCAGCTGGAAACCTCTGGATCAAGTTTGAGCACTTTCTCGCAAAAATGGTCAAAAGTGGCCAAAATGCCAACTCTCTCAAATGGTGTTCCAGATGTGTGGCACCATTTGGGACAGTTCAAGGATGATATTTGGAGTGTGTTTGAGGTTTTATCTGGTTTGGAAAGTGACTGAATCAAGACATGGCTTGAAAAATGCAAAAAAGTGCCATTTTGAGGTTTTGAGATGTGACTTTGTGATGTTGGTGTTATAGGTCACTTGTGAGAGTTTGGATCACTTACATATGATGTTTATGAGGTGTTAGGATCATGAGCTGTGATGGAAATGCTCTCTAACTCAAAAAGTCAGAATTTCCTTACTAAAGAAGGCATTTTGGAGTAAAAGAGAGAATTTGAGGAAAGCATCTGTTTGATGGCTTTGGTGTACTCAAACTGAGCACAAATGAGCTCTATTTATAGTAGAGCAAGTTTTTTTTGCAAGCAATAGTGAATGGTGGCTGTAGCAGAGGTTTGGCCAATGTTGGCCAATGAAAATCCAAGTCTCCTCTAGCCATTGACTAGAGGTTAGAGCACAGGCTGCTGGTTCCCTAGTTGTTGGATGAATCTTGACTGAATTCAGTTGGAGGAAGCTCAGTTCATGCCACCTCTAAGCATCCATTAAATGCTCCAAACCAAAATTGGAGTTTTGTCCCTCTTTTAGGGATTTCTAGGTTTTGGCATGCTTTTTTTGGTTCCTTGGACTTGGGAGGCTCATGGATCAGATCATCCCACTTGGATTTGATTCTTAGATGTGTCCAAAATGATGACAAGGCTTGAAAATTCGTGTGGCACAAAAAATGTGCAAATCTGCCCTGAAAAATTCAGCTGCAGCAAGCCTTTTTGTAAAATCCATAACTCCCTGCTCGAGTATGCTACATGGACGTTCTAGGACTTTCCGGAAAGCTTAGATGACGTACTTCAACTTTGATGTTTGACCCTAGACCTAGTTCAACTTGGATCATGGAGAAAAACTGCCTTGAAGTTAGGACATTGTGCTGGAATTACAAGGTAGATTTTTGGCTAAGTGCAGAAAAATGTCAATTTTAGGTTTTTAACCATTTTGATCCAACCATAACTCAAAATCCATGATGAATTGGGATGAGGTGTAGTTGACACTTTTGTAGAGGGCCATGAGGGCTCCAAATCAAGCTTTGGATGGGAAAAAATGGCTTTGTGGTTTAGGAGTTATGATCCTCCAAAGTTGGTACCCTTGCCACTTTATTTCATAACTTAGAAAATTTTCTAAGTTTTTATGGTTACCCCTTTTTCAAGTTATCCCACTTTCTTTGATTTTTCTTGATGAATGATGATTCTAATCACACATTAACATCATTTTAGGGTTAAAAAACCATTTTTATGAAAAATCTCAAAAAGTCAAAGTTTGACTTTTGGGCACAGTTGACTTTTTATCAGATGAATTTTAAACTGTGCGATCCTTTATGAAATCAAGCCCTTGACCTAAATCAAACTTGATGGACATGTTCCATAGGTGTTATAGGGTGTATTTAATCGTGTCCCAAGGTTTGGGAGCATGCCTGGGTCAAAAGTCAAAGGTACAGTTGACTTTTCCCGCGAAACCCTAACTGTGGTTCAGATGAAATTAAAACTTGTTGCTCAAGCTTCTTGGATCAATCCATTGTTAAAAATGGATCAATGTGGTGGGTTAGGGATCCTCAAATCCTCTCTTGAGGTCTTGGCTCAAGGTTTATCCCAAAATTCAACTTAGGGGTGAATTAGGTCAAGAAACCCTAATTCCTGATTTCTGGTAAATGCATCCCCTGAGGCTAAATTGACTTGATGATGGGGTTTATGATGTCCCATGGAGCGTATTAGGTTATACCTTGAAGCATTGGCTCATGCCCAGGGGAAAATTTCCATCTAGAGGCCCCGGTCGACCAAACCCTAATTTGGTGACACTGGCGATCTTGAGGCTTGATCCACCTGGAAGGGAGCAGCCTTGTGCTTAATCCTTAAAGTGGAGTCCTCTTGATCCATTGTGGATATTTGAGAGGCTAGACAAGTTGAAGATCATGTCATTCCTTGATTGATCCTTTGTCTAAGAGCTCTGAGAGGGCTTGAAACCCTAATCCTGTTTGTAGTGAATGCTCACCCACCTTTGGGGAAACTAATGAGGTATGATGGTCCATCCATATTGTGCTGATGATTTGCACAATGATGGGAAATCTTAGTGGTTAAAATTTGGGGTATGACACACATCTTCCTTTATGACCACATTTTCATCATTAACCGCTTGATTTGCATTTCCTGGTATGCCTTCATTATCACTTCCTTCAAGGTGAACCGGTTCATCATGTTCAGGATGGGTGGATCTTGGTCGATAGATGAACCTGTTCTCACGTGACTGCCATAAGTAACCCATCATGGAAAGGGTTTTGGCAATAAATTGTTATTCAGCTGTAATACCAATGTGACCAATCTGCGGGATATGAACATCAAAGTGATTCAAGATATTTGCAACAGCAGATGCATAACCAAGTGCCAGAAATTTGTGGGAACTGCGAGTAGTGAACATCCTATAAGCAAAATAATAGGGCCAGTTAATTTTGATCTTATTCTTGAGAATATAGATGAGGTGAACCTCTGCCTGCTCAACTCTTGAGTATCCTCCTTTCTTAGGCCTCAAGATGCGAGCAGCAATCCACTGAAGAATACGGTCTTTGAATTTTAGATGGCCGGAAGTGACACTTTTAGGAAATAATTCACTTGCCACAAAATTAGCTGAATACGGTTCTCGCAACATTGAATTCAGAGCAGTTTTGAATTCATAGCCCTCAACAAAGGTTTTATCAGTAATCTTTGGGAGAGTGTCATCAGTGTCCAAGAAAAACAATGTTGACCATACATCATTTGTTATCTAAAATTCTGCATTATTCATAGAGAACTTAAATTCAGCCCCATGAAATTTGCCCTTGATCCCACAATAGAACAACCTAGTCAAGTCTTCACTATACTTATCATCACATTCTACAAATTCATCAAGATTTTGAAAATTTATAAGTTCAAAAATCTCAGGAATGTGAAAATCTGAACCCATCAGAGGATAAAACCCATGTTGCCTTATAACAGCCCTGTCAAAAAATAGTTCCTCAAAAGGAATAGTTAGCCTTTTAGAAATTAAAGACTTGAAGGTTACCCGTTGTGAAGATGATGATGTTCTGGTTGGTGCTGATTGTGAAGCTCATCCTCTTGTTCCCCTTCTACTAGGGTTTCTTCTTGAAGCCATTGTTGAAGGAAAGTTGAAAGAGGATGATAACAGTTGTTTTTCGCTGAGAATGAAGAAGAGATATGTGCAACCCTTAGAAAACCTTGTGGCAGTGATATAGAGGATTTTCTCTTGGTGGGTTTTTGATTTCTAGGGTTTTGATGAGGATTTAGTGGAGTGTAATTGTTATTGATGAGGTTTAATGGAGGAGAATAGGGAGAGATTGACCACAAAGACTAATGAGATGACATGCAAGAATCATATATTAATGTGCAATTAGAATATGTATGGAAAATGAACAATACTAGGTCGGCGCACACGTCCCAGTGAAGATGGGAGTCAGAACGGTCGGGTTATGCGTCGACCTGTGAATCTGTGCGTCGGCGCATGATTCTTTAATTTTTTAAAGAAAGTTGAACATGTGTTTATGCGCTATCCCGAAAGTTTAGTAGGTCAGCGCATGAATCTATGCGTCGTCGCATGAACATATAAAAGTGAAATTTTGTAATTTTTAAGTTCCAAACAGATAAATAGACATATACACATACAGAACAAAAACATCCATATGAACGATAAGTGCTCCAAATGCAGTAAACATCAAGATTAGAGTAATTAATATGGTACCAAATATTGATAATCATCTATAAATCGGAACGATATTACCTTGATCATTATGACGATAAGATCCCTCACATATGGCCAAATATCTCTTTGCATTGTTAGTTAAAAGAATAAACAAGCATGTATATATGTGAAGATCACTACTCTAAGGAATTATTAATCACGATCCGAAATATCGAGAATGCCAAGTTCCCTACGGATGTGAAAGAAAGGCTCTGTAGCTAATGGTTTTGTGAAAATATCAGCAAGTTGATTCTTAGTGTCAACGTGCTCAAAAATTACATCACCTTTCTCTACATGATCCCTAAGTTAATGATGGCGTATTTCGATATGCTTGGTGCGTGAATGTAGTACAGGGTTCTTAGTTAGATTAATCGCACTAGTGTTATTGCACAAAATTGGAATACGTTCAAGTTTTAAGTTGAAATCAAGTAATTGTTGTTTAAGCCATAAGACTTGAGCGCAACAACTACCGGCAGCAACGTATTCTGCCTCGGCTGTTGACAAAGCAACGGAAACCTGTTTCTTGCTGTGCCAACTCACCAAGGAATTTGCGAAAAAGTGACACGTGCCACTAGTACTATTCCTATCCAACTTGCACCCAGCAAAGTCGGAATCGGAGTAGCCAACTAAGGAACAACCACTACCTTTGGAATACCACAGCCCATACTTTGGAGTACCAGAGAGGTATCGAAGTATGCGCTTAACTGCCTTTAGGTGGGATTCCTTGGGATGTGCCTGATACCTCGCACACATGCATACACTAAACATTATATCGGGACGTGATGCGGTAAGATAAAGAAGAGATGAAATTGAAACTTGTTGCTCAAGCTTCTTGGATCAATCCATTGTTACAAATGGATCAATGTGGTGTGTTAGGAATCCTCAAATCCTCTCTTGAGGTCTTGGCTCATGGTTTGTCCCAAAAGTCAACTTAGGGGTGAGTTAGGTCAAGAAACCCTAATTCCTAATTTCTGGTAAATGCATCCCCTAAGGCTAAATTGACTTGATGATGGGGTTTATGATGTCCCATGGAGCGTATTAGGTTATACCTTGAAGCATTGGCTCATGCCCAGAGGAAAATTTCCATCTGGAGGCCCTGGTCGACCAAACCCTAATTTGGTGACACTGGCGATCTTGAGGCTTGATCCACCTGGAAGGGAGCAGCCTTGTGCTTACTCCTTAAAGTGGGAGTCCTCTTGATCCATTGTGGATATTTGAGAGGTTATACAAGTTGAAGATCATGTCATTCCTTGATTGATCCTTTGTCTAAGAGCTCGGAGAGGGCTTGAAACCCTAATCCTGTTTGTAGTGAATGCTCACCCACCTTTGGGGAGACTAATGAGGTATGATGGTCCATCCATATTGTGCTGATGATTTGCACAATGATGGGAAATCTTAGTGGTCAAAATTTGGGGTATGACAGATGCCCCTATTTAATCTTCTTGGACCCGAAGGTGTGAATGACGAAGGTATTCGGGCATTCGGGGTGCAAGAGGATTAAATATCGGAATACTTGAAATTTTGATGGTGGTTATGAATGGTAGCTTACGCATTCATCTTCTTTAGCTAAGCGATGATGCTTAGAAAAGGTAAACTTCCCCTCGATCCTGGTCTTCAGCCAAGGAGCTGGTCTCAGTTTCTTTTGAAATAAACTTCCCCTCGATCCTGGTTTCCTACCAAGGATCTGGTCTCGGTTTTTGAAATAAACTTCCCCTCGATCCTGGTTTCCCACCAAGGAACTGGTCTTAGTTTCTGAAATAAACTTCCCCTCGATCCTGGTTTCCTACCAAGGAACTGGTCTCAGTTTCTGAAGTAAACTTCCCCTCGATCCTGGTTTCCTACCAAGGAACTGGTCTCAGTTTCTGATTTAAACTTCCCCTCGATCCTGGTTTCCTACCAAGGAACTGGTCTCAGTTTCTTTTGTCAATACACTTTCTTGACAAGGGACGCTATTCGTAGCGGTTTTCATCAAACTTCTCGCTGAATTTTCCTGGGGAGATGCCATTTGACGGAAAAAGTTTTGAGGTCAGACTTGCTGGGGAACCCATCGTCTGAGTTGTGGAGGTGCACAAACTTCTCTGTTAGAGATGCCATTTGTCGACTCTACTGGGGAAAACGAGTCTCTTGAGAAACTGCTTCTGCTTGGGGTCTTACATCATACTTCTCTCGGGATCTTCCCGGAGAAATGCCATATGATGTGATCCAATTTTGAGGTGCCGATGACCTTTTCATTAGTGGTTTTTTCGGAGAAAAACTGCCGTACCGCCGAATCTCTGATTAAGAGGCTTTCTCTGGCGATTTTCCTTAATCCGGGAAAGCAAGGATATCATCTTCAATGGCGAAGAGTGATATTTGTTGAAAGTTTTCTTGTTTCTCAGAGGTTCAAGTTATCAAACCGGTCAAGGACCGTCTCTAATCCAGAGATAAATGGGAGAGAGATTACTTAGATGATTCACTTCCTAACGAGGAAAGATCTGACAACTCGATTGAGAGGACTTTTATCACTACGGGATAAGACCGACTAGAGTGATAGTGATGCAATATGCATGTGAATGCAAATCAATAATGCATGATGTATGTATGTATATGCTGACAAAACTGATGCAACATACAGACTAAAGGATGAACACGACTGGATACTCGGCCACAGTGGGGCATGTAGAAATATCGCTGGTTCAAGATAGCAATTCTGCCTTGCTTAGGAGAAACGATCCCTGTTGGGGGCGACGCTGGTCGGGCTTAGGAGATGAGAACTCAGCCGAAGATGCCAGACGAAACATGGTCTCTGACATTGTTGATCCTTCATTCAGGCGTACTGGTCTAGAAGGAGTACTTTGATTCTGCACTTTGAGGTTCGAACACCTTTGGAGACGCGATTGATGTTCTTTCGATGTTAACAGTCAAAAGAAATTGCCATCTCTTATTTTAAAAAAGCAGAAAAAATTTTATCAAGTAAATTCATTTTTGTTTTATTTTAAGAATCGTTAATCATGTTAAAACATCATTCTGTAAAGCTAAAACAAGTAAGAATTACAAACAAAAGCACAAGGGCTCAAGTTTTATTGATAGGATGGAAATCAGCCAAACGCGTGATTCCAAAGAGTATTTACAAAGCTAGAAAATGGAAATTTACAAGGAACTTTGAAACATAACGACCACTATCCTTCTACCAACTTTGAATTCGGGATATCCTGAGCTTCTGTCGAAGATGACCTTGACTGGAGTTTTCCTGACGGATGATGTAACTGCTGCTGGGGGATTTGCCCCTTTGTTAAACGTAGTTACTTGCCATTATCCCTAACTTTTGCCTGGATTGTACTTTGAGATTTCCAATCCACCGGGATGATTTTTTTATCATGTCTCTAATTTTTGCCTGGACCGCCCTTTCGGGTTTTCAATCCACCGAGACGTTTGTTTTTTTTAGGCGAAGTATTTCTTGACTACGTCAACATTCGTGGAGTAGGAAAATTCCTCTCCGTCCATGGTTGCAAGTCTCAAGGCACCGCCTGAGAAATATTTCTTGACCACATAGGGGCCATCATAATTTGGGGTCCACTTGTCCCGAGAGTCAGTGAGAAACGATTGTATCTTCTTGAGCACGAGGTCACCTTTTCTGAAGACACGGGGTCGAACCTTTTTGTCGAATGCCTTCTTCATTCTCTGTTGATACAAATGACTGTGGCATAGAGCCGTTATTCGCTTTTCTTCGATCAAGTTCAGTTCGTCGTGTCGACTTTGAAACTACTCAGCTTCGGTGAGCTTGGCTTCCATCAATACCCGGATTGATGGGATCTCTACTTCTATGGGAAGTACTGCTTCCATACCATATACTAGAGAGAAAGGGGTTGCCCCTGTTGAAGTGCGTACAGATGTGCGATAACCGTGAAGAGCAAAGGGTAGCATCTCGTTTCAATCTTTGTAGGTTACAACCATCTTTTGAACGATCTTCTTGATGTTCTTGTTAGCCGCTTCTACCGCTCCGTTCATCTTGGGTCGTTAGGGAGATGAGTTATGGTGTTCGATCTTGAACTCAGCACACAACTCTTTTATCATCTTATTGTTCAAGTTAGATCCATTATCAGTAATGATCTGGCTTGGAACACCATAAAGAAAGATGAGATTGTTTTTGATAAATCAGACCACCACTTGTCGGGTTACGTTGGCGTATGATGTTGCTTCGACCCACTTGGTGAAGTAATCAATGGCTACCAGGATGAACCGATGTCCGTTTGAAGCCTTAGGTTTAATCAAGCCAATCATGTCGATTCCCCATATGGAAAAAGGCCATGGGGATGAGAGAACTTTGAGATGCGATGGTGGTACATGGATTTTGTCTGAGTATATCTGACACTTATGACACCTCCTCATGTACTTCTAGCAGTCGGATTCCATGGTCAACCAGTAGTACCCTGCTCTTAGAATTTTTCTCGCCATTGTGTGTCCGTTGGCATGAGTGCCAAAGGATCCTTCATGAATTTCTTTGATCAGTATGTCTGCTTCTGGTCTGTCGACGCATCGGAGCAAGACCATGTCAAAATTCCTCTTATAGAGAGTATCACCGCTCAGGAAGAAGTTTCCGGCCAGTCTTCTGAGGGTTTTTCTGTCTTTCCTGGATGCCCCAGGTGGGTACTCTTGTTTCTGAAGGAAGCATTTGATATCGTGATACCAAGGTTTGTCGTCTATGACAGCTTCAATCGTGAAGACGTAAGCGGGCCGTTCAAGGCGCATTATGTCAATCTTAGGTATGTCATTCCATTGACCTACACTAATCATGGAAGAGAGAGTGGCTAAAGCATCAGCCATGTGATTCTCACTACGAGGGACGTGATGAAACTCGACTCTGTCGAAGAAGGGTAACAACCTTCTCGCATAGTCTTTGTAAGGAATCAATCCTGATTGGTATGTGTTCCAATATCCTGTGATCTGATTGATAACCAAGGCTGAATCACCGTATACGTCCAAGTTCTTGATCCTCAAATCAATCGCTTCTTCAAGACCCATAATACAAGCTTCGTATTCGGCCTCGTTGTTTATACATTCGAACGTTAGTCTGGCAGTGAAAGGAATATGGGTACCCTGAGGTGTTATGATGATTGCCCCAATTCCGTTTCCATAATGATTAACTGCTCTGTCAAAGATAAGTCCCCATTGGGAACCTGGTTCTGGCCCTTCACTGGGTAACGGTTCATCACAATATTTCATTTTTAGATACATGACATCTTCGTCTGGGAAGTCAAACCCGATTGATTCTTGATTGTCAATCAGTTGATGAGCCAAATGATCGGCTAAAATACTTCCTTTAATGGCTTTCTGAGCGTGGTATTCGATGTCATATTCTGATAACAACATCTGCTAACGGGCAATCCTTCCCGTGAGAGCAGGTTTTTCAAAGGCGTACTTGATTGGATCCATCTCGGAGATCAACCAAGTAGTATGACAAATCATGTATTGGCGAAGACGTTTGGCTGCCCAAGCCAAAGCGCAACAAGTTTTCTCGAGTGTAGTGTACCGAGTCTCGCAGTCGGTGAATTTCTTGCTCAGATAGTAGATGGCAGACTCTTTCCGTTTGGTTTCGTCTTGTTGGCCAAGTACACATCCCATTGAGTCCTCTAGGACTGTGAGGTAGATGATCAGTGGTCTTCCTTCCACTGGAGGTGACAGAATCGGTGGGTTCAACAGATATTCCTTAATACTGTTGAAGGCGGTTTGGCAGTCTTCTGTCCAAACGCAGCCCTGGTTCTTTTTGAGTAACTTGAAAATCGGCGCACATGTCGCGGTCATAAGGAATATGAATCTGGAGATGTAGTTCAAACGTCCCAGGAATCCTCTGACTTATTTTTCAGTTTTTGGGGAAGGCATTTCTCGAATTGCCTTGACCTTGTCAGGATCAACCTCAATTCCTTTCTGGCTGACGATGAACCCTAAGAGCTTCCCTGAACGGACACCGAAGGTGCACTTGTTGGGATTTAAGTGGAGTTTGTACTTTCTCAAACGCTCGAATAGCTTTGACAGGTGGGTCACATGCTCATTTTTTGTCTTAGATTTTGCAATCATATCATCGACATATACCTCAATATCTTTGTGTATCATGTCATGAAACAGAGTAGTCATGGCCCTTTGATAGGTTGCCCTGGTGTTCTTCAAACCGAACGACATTACCTTGTAACAAAAGGTACCCCATGGGGTAATGAACGAAGTTTTCTCCATGTCTTTCGGCGCCATTTTGATTTGATTATAGCCCGAGAATCCATCCATGAAGGAGAAAATTTTGAACTTTGTTGTACTGTTAACCAGCATGTCAATGTGCGGTAGAGGGAAGTCGTCCTTTGGACTAGCCTTGTTTAGATCCCTGTAGTCGACACACATTCTGACTTTTCCGTCCTTTTTGGGAACAGGTACTATGTTGGCTAACCATTGAGGGTATTCTGATGTAGCGAGGAAACCCGCGTTAATCTGTTTCTGTACCTCCTCTTTGATTTTGATAGCCATGTCCGGGTGAGTCCGTCTCAACCTCTGCTTTACTGGCGGACATTCCGATTTCAACGGTAAGTGATGTTCCACGATGCTGGTATCCAACCCTGGCATATCCTAATAGGACCAAGCGAACACATCGGGAAATTCTTTGAAAAGCTTTATCAAACTTTCTTTGGCAGTTGGACTGAGCAGTGCCCCAATCTTGACTTCTTTTCTCTCTTTTTCCGAACCCAAGTTTACCGTTTCCAATGGCTCTTTGTGAGGTTCAATGGACCTTTCCTCTTGTCTGAGTAATCGGGAGATCTCTTCTAGAATTTCGTCGTCAACTTCTTCTTCAGCCCTATATATCGGGAACTCAAAGTTGGGAGAAGGCATCGGATCGTATGTTTCAACGGGGTTTAAAATAAGCAATCTGCATGACTTGATGATTTGTGTTTAGAAGAGATAGAGAAAATGCAAGTGTGTGCAGTGTATTTCTTTTACTGCTTGTTTTTATTATCGAGTTGTTTTTTAGGATTACCATTTTCTGAGAAAAGTAAAAAGAGAAAACAGCAATTAATGTGGAAATTACAGAACGACATTATTTTATTAATGAACAAGTCGGCTCTTGAAACTACAACCCTATAAAACAAAACTCTATCGCTTTGGGCAAAGAGAAGAGGGAAATTTACAGAAAGCGAGCCCTATCAAAACATCTGTTTCACCTGGGCAGGGTGAAAGGTTAAAGATGGAAATTACTTTGACTTATGAACGATCTTCGGAGCATCGACAACAACCCATTGGCAGCGAACTCCTCGATGAATGACGAAGTCTGGCACCTTCCTCGATTTGTCTCCAGAAATAACGCTGATTTCTGGTGGAGCAGGATCATTGGAATCTGTCTCCCAAGCAGAGTTGTCGTAGGAGGATTCCTCTGTTGTATTTTGCATAGAATTTGTGCTCTCAGATGTATCTCCCCATCCAGTTGGCTGGATATCTTCGAGCCTGATACGAGAGCTTTCGGGAGCGGTGTACTTGACCATATAGTCAAATTCTCCACTCGGTTGTCCCAAGGTGTCCCACACTTCTTTGGAACTGGAGAAGTCATCCCTCTCGATGACGTTGACCTCAGGGAAAGCATAGTTGATGAATTCTAGTCCTACAAACGTTGTGAATTCATCGTCATGTTGAGCAGTTTCTGAATGACCTGAATGTTGATCCCATAACATGGTGGGGACACAGGTATTCTGTTCGATGAGACTCAACTGATTTTCATTGTTTGGCTGACTTTCTTGCCCCAAATCTCCTGGGTAAGGTTGCCACATTGGCGGGCCATCCATCGGGCCATAATAGTTGTGGTCAAAGTTGTCCTTCATCAGAGTATCTTCCTCTAATGAGTTTGGCGGAGCACGGCATCCTTCCGGATCACAATCTCCGTAGATCATTTCGACATCTGACCTGGGTATAAATCTCGGACTCTGTGTAGGAAAGCAAAAGGGCGTAGGCACCTCTTCCTGAGACATATAACCGTCCTCGTTGAGATAGGACTTCCATTCTTCCTCCGTATCGGATGAATCATCTTTATTGATGGTATGCACTTCTTGAGTCACTGGGTGAAGGAAACCTCCATTGTGGAAGAAGTCTTGAATGGGATAAAGATTTTCATCATTGGCAGCTGTCTGGCTGCCGGTCGCAGAAAAACCAAGACCCTTCTTTGTTCTATTGTCAGTAGGAATGACAAGCTGTCCCCATCCTGTTGTATCGGTACTCTCAACTGCTTTGATAGCATCTTTGTATGAGGAAATCGATGTTCCTCCTTCGAATTGATTGTCCTTGCCTATCGAAAGTGCTTGGAACTGAGTTCCAACAACCTCCTCCGGCTCTACACAGGTAGATAGTGAAAGGTTACTCACAATCATGGCTTGTTCGCCACAGACTGTGACAAGTTGGTCGTTCTGGACGAACTTTAGCTTTTGGTGGAGGGTTGAAGTGACCGCCCCAGCCTGATGTATCCAAGGTCTTCCTAATAAACAACTGTATGTTGCCCGGATGTCCATGTCCTAGAAAGTGACTTGGAAAGTGTGAAGACCAATAGTTATGGGAAGATCGACTTCGCCGATAACCATTTTTCTGGATCCGTCAAATGCTTTGACGACGACCTCGCTGGTTCTCATCGGAGGGCCTTTGAATGATAATTGCATCAAAGTGGACTTCGGAATAACATTCAGGGCTGACCCTGTATCTACCAGTTCGCTGGCTAAAGCATCGTCCTGGCAGTTGACTGTAATATTGAGCGCCATGTTATGACGGCGACCCTCTTCAGGTAATTCCTCATCACTAAATCCCAAGTTGTTGCAGGAAGTGATGTTAGTGACAATGCTATCGAACTGTCTGATTGTTACATCCTGTTTCACAAAGGCTTGCTCCAAGACTTTCTGTAGAGCCTCCCTGTGCGCTTCTGAACTGAGTAAAAGTTGATCAACAATGTTGTATTCACTCTTTTGGATGAGCTTCAGCATCTCATCGTTGTTCTTTGAAAGGTCGGGATTACTGAATTGACCGACTGGTGGATTGGGAACTTTTGTGTGAGGTTCCTTTTCTGTGATGAGTTCTCCAACTCCTCTGTTGTAAATTCGACCGCTCCGTGTTACACGACTGATGTCTGCAATATTCACGACGGAGGGTAATAGAATTTCCTTTCCATTTTCAACTGTTGTTGTACCGTATTTGTAAGGGATAGCCTTAGTTGATTCATACGGTAGTGGTCCTGGCAGATAGATGACTATGGGAGCCTTCTGATTTTTCTGACCATCATAAGTAATTTCGATCCGTTCCTGGTTGGGAACTCTTGATTCGTCAAGTAAAAGGATGATGGCAAAAACATCCCTGGTCCTCTGATGACCAGAGATTACGACAACGTCCTCAATTTGATTGGCAAGGTAGTTCGACGTCCAGTTGATGGGTCCAGAACCCGGATATGGACGAATCTCTCCATGATCCACCTGACCTTGAAGAGCTGCTCTCACAAGGTAGTATCCTTGGTTACTCTCCGAACAGACTCTGCAACGGTCATAGTTGTGTGGTGGCACCTGGCCACGCCCACTTTGAATACAATGTAACCTCACTAGGTTAGTTTCTACAGATCGGACATCCTGACTCTGACGCCGAGTAGGATTCTTGTTACTGATACTAATTTGCTGAGTATCTTCATCCATATAGATTGGCATCCACCAGTGATTTAACAAGTGCTGAAGTGCCTCCTGGACAAGGGTACAACCTTGATCGTTTTCACAACCCGCTTTGCAGTTCTGATAATCATGTGATACCAGGAATCCGAGACGGACCTGTTCTGCGTGTAACTCCACCAGGCTGGTATTCATCAGACGAATATCGAAGATTTGAATCATGTTGATCTTATAGGGATTCCTATCATGGTAGTCCTGGATCCATCCAAGATCCATCTGACGCTGGAGGGCCTCTTGTATGAAAGAGCATCCCTGTTTGTTTATTGAGCAAGCCAGACAAGAACTGTAATCGTGCCGCGGTTGATTATGATACTGGCTTTGCCTTGAGTGCATTGCCACCAGGTTGACATTCATTGTACGGATGTCGTGGTTTTGAATGACGTTAGAATTTGTATAAACTATGTTAACTCCACGAACTCAGTGTTGTTGGATCCATCCAAGATCCAACAGTTCCTGTAGAGCGGATTGCACCACAAAACATCCTCGATTACTTTTAGAGTAGACATTACATTGATGATAATTATGAGGTGGCACATGACCATATCCACTCTGTCTACAATGCATCTTTACCAAATTGGTCCTCAACAAGAGTACATCGTGAATTTGATAGACGTTGTTAGATTCTCCTTCTATCAGTTTGACTGCAGCTTTCTCGTGTTGAGGCAGCGGGTTCGTGAGAACATTTGGATTCGTATCTTTAAAAGATAAGAGCCCGCTCCTAACAAGCTTTTGTACGTCGGATTTGAAATTGAGACAATTCTCTATGTTATGCCCTGGACCTCCTTGATGATAAGGGCAAGTCTGATCCGCTTTGAACCAAAAAGGCGGATTTTTCAGTACTGTAAGAGGAGACTTAGTCTGGATATGCCCCTTAGCCAGTAGTAACGGAAATAGTTCGGCGTACAACACCGGTATAGGATCGAATCCTGGTGGCCGCGTAGTACGGTTGTTGTTGTATGGAGGACGAGCCTGCTGAAGAGGTTGTTATGTCCTTTGCTGAAATTGCTATTGATTAGGTTGGCTCTGCGCAACCTGAGGTTGATACGTAGAAATAGGCGCAGGGTTGATAGCAGGAGTTACAGCTGCTACTGGTTGATATCGTCGCCTTTGCTTTCTGAGAGAGATATTCCCAATATCCTGCTCTTTTTTCTTAGGGAGAGCACTACCGTATCGTTTTGTACTACTTGATGATCCAGCGTCTTTTACTAAACGTCCTTCCCGAACGGTTTCCTCAAGACGAACCCCCATGCCCACCATCTCGGTGAAGTTGCTGGGCGCACTGGAAACCATTCTGTCGTAGTAAAATGGGCTCAAGGTCTTTAAGAAGATCTTTGTCATCTCTTTTTCCTCAAGAGGTGGAGAGATCTGAGCGGCAATTTCACGCCATCTCTGAGCGTACTCCTTAAAGGTTTCCTTGTCCTTTTTTGACATTGATCTGAGTTGATCTCTATCTGGTGCCATGTCCAAATTATATTTGTACTGTTGGACGAAGGCAGTGGCAAGATCTCTAAACGTGCCTATCGTGGCGCGGTTTAAACCCATGTACCATTTTAATGTGGCACCGGTTAAACTATCCTGAAAGTAGTGAATTAGTAGATCTTAATTCTCTGTCTGAGCCGATATTCGCCGAGCATACATCACCAAGTGACTCTGAGGGCAAGAGTTACCCTTGTATTTTTCAAAGTCGGGCACTTGGAATTTGTGCGGAACTTTCACATTGGGGACCAAGTAGAGGTCTGCGGCGTCCTTCCCAAATAGATCCTGACCGCGAATATCTTGCAATTACTTTTGCATTCCCAGGAAATGTTCCTGGAACTCGTTCATTCTTTTGAACATGCTTTCGTTTCCACCAGAAGGTATCTGCGGAATCTGTCCTTCCGGGACAGTGTGCCCACAGGGGGTGGTACCGTTACTACAGCAGCAAATCTTGGTGCCTCCGGAGGTTTGTAACCTTCAGGAGTTGTTGGTATGCCCCTGACATCTTCGCTTTCCCGAAGTTTGTAACCTTCAGGCCCAGTGGCTCCTGTTATGATTCCCTAATCTTCAGTGATCGGCGGAACATATCCTTCCGGGATATAGTTGACAGGCATTCCACAGGAACGATCTTTCAGCATCTGATACCTAGGATCATTCTTCTCCACTATGGGCATTGAGGTGATCTCTGAGATCACAGTTCTTTGTAGCTGAGCTTCTGCCATGGCTTGCATATCGTTACGAAGCTTTATCATATCCTCTCTTAGAGCGTCGATCTCTTCTTTCAACTCTCTGTTCTCTTCCTCGAGATCATCCATCTTTTTCTGACGATTGGCCTGAGTATTGTACGAATGAGACAGTTTGACTCTAGAATCGAGACACAAACGTGAGATTCGTAGGTAAGAAGAATACGTGACGTGAGAATGATGAATGCAGTTATTATATTAATTATTTTTTGGTTTAATCAAAATAAACTTCGACAATTAGATTGCAAATATCAAATAGTGGGGAAACCCCGTTTTATTGAATTCAAAGGATTGCGGAAATGGAAATACAGTAAATTACAAGGTACGGAAACAGAAACCTAAGCTAATGGGTCCCGAGTTCTCTCTGAGGAGAACTCGGGTGCTAATTCTGGTACTTTCCTTTTCTTTGACCGGGGCTCTTGGGCCGTTGTCGGGTTGTCATTCCTTTGCCAGGTGAAAGGAGCGAGCAAATTCTTTTGGTCATCCTGATTATCCACAGCATGTTGCTCTAAAATCTCAATCAGAGCATCCTTTTCTTTCAGTAGTTGCTGTATTTTGGTACACTCCACATTGAGAATGCGGTACTTGTTCTTCCAAGACCTCCTCTCCTGTTGAACTTTGTTGAGAGTAACCTGAAGCTTTTCAGTTTCCGTCATGAAGTACATGACAGATTCCCTTGGCGGAAGAACTCCGTGACGAGGATAAGGCATCTTTAGCTTGAGAGCTCTAGTTTGTACCTAGTGGAGATAAGGCTCCACCGAGACACAGTCCGGATTTCCTAGAGACTCCCGTCCTTTCTTATGAACATGTTTCCAAGCTTGTACTATTTCCATCTTTAGTGCTCTGTCATTTTCTCCTTCCTTGAAGAAAAGACCTTCCAGATGAGCATTATGCGGGACATGCCTCATTGGGTATCCAAATTGACGAAGAACGAGAACTGGATGATAGTTGATTCCTCCCTTAGTTTCTATAAGGGGTACGTTGGGGAAGTTTCCACAACGATCAATTATCCTGATCCTATCATAAATTCTATTGCACCAATCAATGTCAGAGTTGGTGAGAGACATGATTTTCTGCGACCAGCGTAAGGCACTCTCATGATCCCAAAAAGCAGCAGACTTAGGCAAATGGGAGATAAACCATTTGTATAGCAGGGGTACACAGTATGTGATCTCTCCTCCGCTGTATAAGTTCCCTAAGTGTACAGAATGATACGCATCTGCGAGCAGAGTTGGTACAGGGTTTCTAATGAGAAAAACCTTAATGGCGTTGATATCGACGAAGTTATTAATGTTGGGCAACAGAAATAACCCGTAGGTGAGTAAAACAAAGATGCTTTCGAAAGCAGTCACGTTCCCTATACTAGCAAAGTACAGATCCTTCTTTGTCAAGAACTGGGCTGGCAAACCTTAGATGCCACCCTTAGTGGTCATGTGAGTCTTGACTTCTGACTCATCCAAATAGATTGCTCTTGCAATGGTCTGACCCTTCAGAATTTCTTCCAACCTAGAAAATGGAGCTTGATTAGTAATGTGTAGATCAGTCAGGTGAGAGTACTCATCCAACATTGGTGCTAGCTGGTAATCCGGGAATGTGAAACAGTGATAGACTGGATCGTAAAACTGAATGAGTGTACCCATGATTCCTTCAATCACATGGATTCTTAACAGAGGTAGCAGACCTCCGTACTTGGCTCTGAAAGCCTCAGGGTTAGTGATCATCCTCGCTAACCTTCTCAAATCCTCAAGTTTTGGAACCTTGAAGGTGTACTTATGAGTTCTTCTTCTACCGAAATCCATGAGCACAATCTTTTTCTCTGACATTTGCAATCATTGTCTTAGTTTAATTTGAAAAAGAGAGACTAGAAGAGAATTTTTTTTAATGTTTTAATGTTTTTAAAATGAATACATGAATGCAACACACAAAACATAGAAAAAACATGGGGTCAAAGGGTCGTTGTCATGAAGTCAAGGCTCTACCCATCCCAAAGGTTTATACTAGTGATTTTTGTACCTGTCTCTCAAAATCATCAGTTCTTATCGAGAAAACACCAGTGGACCGAGAACCGTGCTAGGTGATGTTTTTTCCGAAGAACCTTCAGAAAAGGGTGGTATCGTGTGACAACCATTTTTGATAGTTTCCGCACCACTAATTTGCTCCTCAGCTTCTCAGACACCACAATCGACCCATTGCCTGTGAGAGGGAATGGGTTGCATTGGGAAGCCTCCACTGAGGTTGATGGTCGACCTCGTCGCCATCACCTATCTTAAGTGTATACTCAATCTTTCCACATGCGGCATCACACGCATTCCCATTAGCAGAAAAATAAACACATATATCAATTAGGAAAAGCAGTATATATATTTGTCCTAATGTCCTAGACTTTTTAAGAGCTATGAATCCTATGTTCCTGACAGAAAATGGCTCCCCGGCGGAGTCGCCATTCTGTGATTCCTTCCCAATTTAAAGGTTTTTGACCTAAGATCCTAGTGAGGTCAACAAAACGTCCTATCCCAGTGAAATCCCCAAGAAAGAAAGAAGGAAAGAAGGAAAGAAAGAAGGACCCCACGGTGGGCGCCACTTTTCTGTGGTGGCCTCCGCCATGAAAAAGATTTGTCCAAGGTTTTCACCTTAAACGTTAAGAAAGAATGAGAGGCCCCACGGTGGGTGCCACTTTTCTGTGGTGGCCACCGCCATGAAAAATATTTGTCCAAGGTTTTCACCTTAAACGTTAAGAAAGAATGAGAGGCCCCACGGTGGGCGCCACTTTTCTGTGGTGGCCACCGCCATGAAAAAGATTTGTCCAAGGTTTTCACCTTAAACGTTAAGAAATAATGAGAGGCCCCACAGTGGGCGCCACATTTATGTGGTGGCCACCGCCATGAAAAAGATTTGTCCAAGGTTTTCACCTTAAACGTTAAAAAAGAATGAGAGGCCCCATGGTGGGCGCCATTTTTCTGTAGCGAGCGATTTTGGACGCAGTTCTTAAGCGCTGTCGCTCTTTGGGGTTTACTACAGGTCGATTCATTTTTTATCCTATTGTGAGCTGACTAAGGAAGGGAAATAGATGTCTCCAATTAACCCTGCTTGCATACTGAGTTTAAACAGCGGTCTGTTAGGTTACGGATGCTATATGGTAATGGGGCCTTTCTTTCTTCTTACTTTATTAAGGTGGAAAACTGGGACTATTCATGGGGTTTTGGTTAGGATACTGCGCCAGATCGATTGATGTATAGGATTTTGGGTTTTTGTTTAGTGTGCTCACTAAGATTTTTCTTTCAATCTTATGCCTACGTATTCCCGTTTACCAAAACAGGAAAATCAGAGCGTTCGTAGTTCCTCCTATTCAATGGGATTAAATGGGTGTTTTGGTGTCTTGTTCAAAGCCCAAGACGTGAAGCGAAAGGTGGTTTGTATCTTGTTCAAAGCCCAAGATGTGAAGCTAAAGGGTCTATTTGTATCTTGTTCAAAGCCCAAGACATGAAGCTGAAGGGTTTATTTATATCTTGTTCAAAGCCCAAGATGTGAAGCTGAAAGGGTGTTGACTTTAGAGAGAATTTGTCATCTCTAAAGAGGGGGTTTTTGTCACAACTGTTTATAAAGGAGAATTACTTTAACCGAGATATGTGAATCCGATAATGCCATAATTTCCTTTATAGGGGAGTTCCAACCTGAAGGAGAAGACTTTAACTCAGTGTAGAGCAATGCCATCTTTCCTTAGGAATTTCTCATGCTAAAAGAGGGACAGTGGCGTGGATGTAAATAATCTAGAGGCTTGCCGCTTACAGCGATTAGATGAAGGGGAAGGAGTTGTTGATGTTTGCATATTGTGAACGAAGCACAGCTTTGAGGCTAAAAGGTTGATTGGATCAACCAGTGGTTTTCCTTATACAAAGCCTAAGAGGAGGCTATTGGCCCAACAAGAGGGAGTTTTTATGTGTCTCGTACGAAGCCCGAGAGAGAGGCTAAAAGGGTTGACTCAACAGGAAAATCTTTTATAATCAACAAGAGAGTGATTTTGTATCTCGTACGAAGCCCGAGATGGAGGCAGAAAGGGTTTGACTCAACAAGAGAGTCTTTTATACTCAACAAGAGAGTGTTTTTGTATCTCGTACGAAGCCCGAGATGGAGGCTAAAAGTTTGACTCAATAAGAGAGTCTTTTATACTCAACAAGAGAGTGTTTTTGTATCTCGTACGAAGCCTGAGATGGAGGCTAAAAGGTTTGACTCAACAAGAGAGTCTTTGTATCTCGTACGAAGCCCGAGATGGAGGCTACAAGTTTTGACTCAACAAGAGAGTCTTTGTATCTCGTACGAAGCCCGAGATGGAGGCTAAAAGGTTTGACTCAACAAGAGAGTCTTTGTATCTCGTATGAAGCCCGAGATGGAGGTTACAGGTTCTGTTTCAGTTGAGTGACAGGTCCAGTATGTTGGTTAAGAGAAAATCAGTTCTTATAAAGAGACTGATTAAAGATAAGGTTGTGCTTTGGGATTGATCAGGGGATCAGGGTTATTTCCTGTTCTTTACGAAAATGGGAAATCCAAAGGGTATTTGAGACTATCCAAAACTGCGGGTGTTTCCTTACTTGAGAGTGTCTCTGAGACTCAAGGAAATTAGACTGTCCAAGTATAGAGTTTTATCTTTTGTACTATGCTTAAAGAAACAGTAGTAGTACGTTCACGGTAGAAATATCTAGACTCTTTGAAAGACTGTTCTATTAAGATGACTAATTTCTGTTCCTATACCTCTAGGAGGTCGTCGGGACAATTTGTACGAAGCCCAAGAGGAGGCTGGAAACTTCTAAGAAGCCGAGGGACAATTTGTACGAAGCCCAAGAGGAGGCTATCATTCCCGGAGGAAGAAATCATTTATACGAAGCCTAAGAGGAGGCTGTGAATACTTCTAAGAAGCCGACGGGTCCTTGTACAACGCCCAAGAGGAGGCGGGGATGCTTTTAGGAAGCCTGTGGGTCCTTGTACAACGCCCAAGAGGAGGCGGGTGAACAGTTCCAAAAGGGGTTTCACAGAGAAACGATGGCCTTTTGTATATTGAACTGTTCAAGGGGGAAATTTCCTAGACCTAGTTATCTAAGATAATTGTTATAAAAGGTCTGGTGCAATATCCGGGAGAACGTCGGGTGGGAAGAGACAGAGTTTGCCTAGTTCTAGACGTAATTGTCGGGGAAACTCTAATATCTATACTATTATTACACAGTCGATATGAGTTTATGAAAGAAGACTTACAGCGAAACAGCCCCACAATACAGTTATATATATATGAGTTTGTGAAAGGAGACTTACAGTGAAACAACCCCACAATACAGTTATATACATATGAAAGCGGTAAATGAAAGTGGGTAAACACTTACTCGGTTGTAGAGCTTCCATGCTGTTTGGTTAGTTGTTCAACAAAGAAAGATTGAAAACAACAGTATATTCAAAATCAAAGGAGAAAGCGCTTTGAAATAAAAATGGTTGGGGCTTACAGCTCAAGGAGAGGCCCAAAAAGTTTTACCAGTGATCGCGCTGTTGAATTTGTACAGAGGGACTTATACAAGTGACTGAGGCCTAAGAAAGGTTTTCTGTACAAAGGGATGGGTCTTACACTCTATTAGAGGCCCAAGTGAGTTTTAAGAAAATAAATGGGTCTTACTACTCGAGGGTAGGCCCAATGGTTAATTTTGAAAAGGGCGACGATCGCACCGAGGTTTTGGAAACACCGTGGGACTTATACAAGTGACTGAGGCCCAAAATTTTGGTATTTACAAAGGGATTGGGTCTTACACTCTATTAGAGGCCCAAAGAGTCTTGAAACATTTGAGTATGATTAAAAATCAAAGAAACCCTAATTTTCACTTTTTAAAAGTAATTTTTCAAAGAAAATTAATAAAAAATGACAAAAAATCAAATAAGTTTAAATAAACCACTTGTGATTTTTGGTTAAGGTTTGAAAAATGAGGTTTTAATCACAAGATGATTTAAAACTTATTTAGTTTTGATTTTCAAGATGAATATTCACTTTTAAAATGTTTAAAAACAATTAAAAATGAATTTATTCACAAAAATACCAACTATTTTAAATAAATAATATAAATTTGATTTTTTTGTAGAATAAAATATTTTACTATTTTTGTGATTTTTCAGAAAAAGAACCAATAAAAAATAATCAAAATTGAGTGAGTTATTAATTTTCCAAAACATTAAAAAATAATATGAAAAATGAGAAAATATGAAAAAGTGATAAAAAAGAAGGGTTGGGTCTTACACTCTATTAGAGGCCCAAAGTGTATTTTTTTACAAAAGATGGGGCTTACAACTCAAGGAGAGGCCCGAAATATTTTCAGTTTGAAAATGACGATCGCGCCGAGATTTTTAACGTATCGGGACTTATACAATAACTGAGGCCCAAAATTGTTTTGTTAAAAAAGAGTTGGGTCTTACACTCTATTAGAGACCCAAGTGTTTAAAAAAAGAAAAGAAATGGGACTTACAGCTCAAAGAGAAGCCCAATAGTCTTTTTGTTTGAAAATGACGATTGCGCCGATGTTTTCTTTTAACGCAGAGGGACTTATACAATAAGTGAGGCCCAAACTTGTTTTGGTTAAAAGGGGATTGAGTCTTACACTCTAATAGAGGCCCAAAGAGTCTGAAAAAGATTTGTTAGGGTGAAAATCAAAGAAAACCCCAATTTCATTTTTTAAGGTATTTTTCAAAGAAAAATTAAGTAAAAAATGATAAAAATATCAAATAAAATCATTAAATAATGATTAAGGTTTATGAAAAAATATTTTATCCACATAAATATTTAAAATAATTTTGGTTTTAAAAATCAAGAAAAAAGAAATCATTTTAAAAACATTTAAAACAATTTAAAACAATTTAAAACACTATTTTTAAATATATTAAAAATAATACTTTTTTGTGATTTTTTGTGGATTAAAATATTATGGGGTATGAATTGGAAAATGATGATTTTTTGCTATGTAAAAGAATTGGTTGAGTTTTTGAAAATAAAAATAAGAAAAAGAGGGAAAATGTCACAATATCATCTGCGACATTTCTTATGGGGTAAAAACTAGTACCGAAACTTTAATTTTTCAACACGTTTTTTATCAAATTTCAAACACTCATAACTCTCTCAATTTTTATCGGAATCAAAATTCGGAAGTACCTATCTTGACCGATTTTTCGCAAGGAATCCGATGGTACCACACATACACACTGAAACTCGACGTACAAAACACGCAAATCGAAAAACCATAACAGCACTTAATTTGTCGATATCGTTTCGTGCCAAACTTCTGACGCGCGTAACTCTCTCGATTTTTAACCGAATTAAGATCCGGAAGAGCCTATCTTGACCGATTTTTCGCGAGGAATCCAATAGTATCGCACATGCACACTGAAACTCAACGTAAAAAATGTAGAAATTAAAAAACCAGAGCTGCGCGTAAGTTGAAAACATCGTTTCGCGCCAAACTTCTGACGCGCATAACTCTCTCGATTTTTAACCGAATTAAGATCCAAAAGAGTCTATCTTGACCGATTTTTTGCAAGTAATTCAATGGTATCACACATGCACACGGAAACTCGACATACAAAACGCAGAAATAAAAAAAAACCAGAACTGCACGTGTTTTGAAAACATCGTTCCGCGTCGAATTTCCAACACACGTAACTCTCTCGATTTTTATCGGAATTGAAATCCGTAAAAACCAATCTTGACCGATTTTTCGCAAGGAATCCAATGGTATTACTCACGCATATGGAAACTCAACATACAAAACGCAGCAATTAAAAAACCAGAACTGCGCGTTAGTTTTCGACGTCGTTTCGCGTCAAATTTCCAACGCGCGTAACTCTCTCAATTTTCATCGGAATTGAAATCCGTAAAAACCTATCTTGACCGATTTTTCGCAAGGAATCTAATGGTATTATTCACGCACCCGGAAACTCACTGTACAGAACATACAAAGCAAAAAACCAGAACTACTATCGTTAATTCGACGTCGTTTCGTGTCAAATTTCCAACGCGCGTAACTCTCTCAATTTTCATCGGAATTGAAATCCGTAAAAACCTATCTTGACCAATTTTTCGCAAAGAATCCAATGGTGTTACTCATGCACACTAAAACTTAATGTACATAACACATCAATAAAAAAAACCAGAACTGGACATGTTTTTGAAACAACCAAAATTCCACATATAAACATGTTAAAATGCAAACAGTGGGAGGATCACAACATACACATTAAGGGCTACATTTTTTCTTCAAGAATTGTTCAATATGATGCATGTATGTGGACAACAAAGGAAAGCATGATTCAAAGAATTCAAGTTGTGAATTTTACCTCTTTTTTGGAGATTTTGGGCAACCTACCAAGTGCTTTGTTCCAGAAATGATTTGATGCTTTGGACACACTCAAATGACCTCTTAGAAGCTTTTACGATGGTTGGAATCAGCTGGAAACCTCTGGAGCAAGTTTGAGCACTTTCTCGCAAAAATGGTCAAAAATGGCCAAAATGCCAACTCTCTCTAATGGTGTTCCAGATGTGTGGCACCATTTGGGACAGTTCAAGGATGATATTTGGAGTGTGTTTGAGGTTTTATCTGGTTTGGAAAATGACTGAATCAAGACATGGCCTGAAAAATGCAAAAAAGTGCCATTTTGAGGTTTTGAGAGGTGACTTTGTGATGTTGGTGTTATAGGTCACTTGTGAGAGTTTGGATCACTTACATATGATGTTTATGAGGTGTTAGGATCATGAGCTGTGATGGAAATGCTCTCTAACTCAAAAACTCAGAATTTCCTTACTAAAGAAGGCATTTTGGAGTGAAAGAGAGAATTTGAGGAAAGCATCTATTTGATGGCTTTGGTGTACTCAAACTGAGCACAAATGAGCTCTATTTATAGTAGAGCAAGTTTGTTTTGCAAACAATAGTGAATGGTGGCTGCAGCAGAGGTTTGGCCAATGTTGGCCAATGAAAATCCAAGTCTCCTCTAGCCATTGACTAGAGGTTAGAGCACAGGCTACTTTGTCCCTCTTTTAGGGATTTCTAGGTTTTGGCATGTTTTTTTTGGTTCCTTGGACTTGGGAGGCTCATGGATCAGATCATCCCACTTGAATTTGATTCTTAGATGTGTCCAAAATGATGACAAGGCTTGAAAATCCGTGTGGCACAAAAAATGTGCAAATCTGCCCTGAAAAATTCAGTTGCAGCAAGCCTTTTTGTAAAATCCATAACTCCCTGCTCGAGTATGCTACATGGACGTTCTAGGACTTTTCGGAAAGCTTAGGTGACATACTTCAACTTTGATGTTTGACCCTAGACCTGGTTCAACTTGGATCATGGAGAAAAACAGCCTTGAAGTTGGGACATTGTGCTGAAATTACAAGGCAGATTTTTGGCTAAGTGCAGAAAAATGTCAATTTTAGGTTTTTAACCATTTTGATCCAACCATAACTCAAAATCCATGATGAATTGGGATGAGGTGTAGTTGACACTTTTGTAGAGGGCCATGAGGGCTACCAATCAAGCTTTGGATGGGAAAAAATGGCTTTGTGGTTTAGGAGTTATGATCCTCCAAAGTTGGTACCCTTGCCACTTTATTTCATAACTTAGAAAATTTTCTAAGTTTTTATGGTTACCCCTTTTTCAAGTTATCCCACTTTCTTTGATTTTTCTTGATGAATGATGATTCCAATCACACATTAACATCATTTTAGGGTTAAAAAACCATTTTTATGAAAAATCTCAAAAAGTCAAAGTTTGACTTTTGGGCACAGTTGACTTTTTATCAGATGAATTTCAAACTGTGCGATCCTTTATGAAATCAAGCCCTTGACCTAAATCAAACTTGATGGACATGTTCCATAGGTGTTATAGGGTGTATTTAATCGTGTCCCAAGGTTTGGGAGCATGCCTGGGTCAAAAGTCAAAGGTACAGTTGACTTTTCCCGCGAAACCCTAAATGTGGTTCAGATGAAATTGAAACTTATTGCTCAAACTTCTTGGATCAATCCATTGTTACAAATGGATTAATGTGGTGTGTTAGGTATCCTCAAATCCTCTCTTGAGGTGTTGGCTCATGGTTTGTCCCAAAAGTCAACTTAGGGGTGAATTAGGTCAAGAAACCCTAATTCCTGATTTCTGGTAAATGCATCCCCTGAGGCAAAATTGACTTGATGAGGGGGTTTATGATGTCCCATGGAGCGTATTAGGTTATACCTTGAAGCATTGGCTCATGCCCAGAGGAAAATTTCCATCTGGAGGCCCTGGTCGACCAAACCCTAATTTGGTGACACTGGCAATCATGAGGCTTGATCCACCTGGAAGGGAGCAGCCTTGTGCTTAATCCTTAAAGTGGGAGTCCTCTTGATCCATTGTGGATATTTGAGAGGCTAGACAAGTTGAAGATCATGTCATTCCTTGATTGATCCTTTGTCTAAGAGCTCTGAGATGGCTTGAAACCCTAATCCTGTTTCTAGTGAATGCTCACCCACCTTTGGGGAGACTAATGAGGTATGATGGTCCATCCATATTGTGCTGATGATTTGCACAATGATGGGAAATCTTAGTGGTCAAAATTTGGGGTATGACACACATCTTCCTGTATGACCACATTTTCATCATTAACCGCTTGATTTGTATTTCCTGGTATGCCTTCATTATCACTTCCTTCAAGGTGAACCGGTTCATCATGTTTAGGATGGGTGGATCTTGGTCGATAGATGAACCTGTTCTCACGTGACTGCCATAAGTAACCCATCATGGAAAGGGTTTTGGCAAGAAATTGTTGTTCAGCTGTAATACCAATGTGACCAATCTGCGGGATAGGAACATCAAAGTGATTCAAGATATTTACAACAGCAGATGCATAACCAAATGCCAGAAATTTGTGGGAGCTGCGAGTAGTGAACATCCTATAAGCAAAATAATAGGGCCAGTTAATTTTGATCTTATTCTTGAGAATATAGATGAGGTGAACCTCTGCCTGCTCAACTCTTGAGTATCCTCCTTTTTTAGGCCTCAAGATGCAAGCAACAATCCACTGAAGAATACGGTCTTTGAACTTTAGATGGCCGGTAGTGACACTTTTAGGAAATAATTCACTTGCCACAAAATCAGCTGAATACGGTTCTCACAACATTGAATTCAGAGCAGTTTTGAATTCATAGCCCTCAACAAAGGTTTTATTAGTAATCTTTGGGAGAGTGTCATCAGTGTCCAAGACAAACAATGTAGACCATACATAATTTGTTATCTGAAATTCTGCATTATTCATAGAGAACTTAAATTCAGCCCCATGAAATTTGCCCTTGATCCCACAATAGAACAACCTAGTCAAGTCTTCACTATACTTATCATCACATTCTACAAATTCATTAAGATTTTGAAAATTTATAAATTCAAAAATCTCAGGAATGTGAAAATCTGAACCCATCAGAGGGTAAAACCCATGTTGCCTTATAACAGCCCTGTCAGAAAATAGTTCCTCAAAAGGAATAGTTAGCCTTTCAGAAATTAAAGACTTGAAGGTTACCCATTGTGAAGATGATGATGTTCTGGTTGGTGCTGATTGTGAAGTTCATCCTCTTGTTCCCCTTCTACTAGGGTTTCTTCTTGAAGCCATGGTTGAAGGAAAGTTGAAAGAGGATGATAATAGTTGTTTTTCGCTGAGAGTGAAGAGGAGATATGTGCAACCCTTAGAAAACCTTGTGGCAGTAATATAGAGGATTTTCTCTTGGTGGGTTTTTGATTTCTAGGGTTTTGATGAGGATTTAGTGGAGTGTAATTGTTATTGATGAGTTTTAATGGAGGAGAATAGGGAGAGATTGACCACAAAGACTAATGAGATGACATGCAAGAATCATAGATTAATGTGCAATTAGAATATGTATGGAAAATGAACAATACTAGGTCGGCGCACACGTCCCAGTGAAGAAGGGAGTCAGAATGGTCGGGTTATGCGTCGACTTGTGAATCTGTGCGTCGGCATATGAATCTTCAATTTTTTAAAGAAAGTTGAACATGTGTTTATGCGCTATCCCGAAAGTTTAGTAGGTCGGCGCATGAATCTATGCGTCGACGCATGAACATATAAAAGTGAAATTTTGCAATTTTTAAGTTCCAAACAGATAAATAGACATATACACATACAGAACAAAAACATCCATATGAACGATAAGTGCTCCAAATGCAGTAAACATCAAGATTAGAGTAATTAATATGGTACCAAATATTGATAATCATCTATAAATCGGAACGATATTACCTTGATCATTATGACGATAAGATCCCTCACATATGGCCAAATATCTCTTTGCATTGTTAGTTAAAAGAATAAACAAGCATGTATATATGTGAAGATCACTACTCTAAGGAATTATTAATCACGATCCGAAATATCGAGAATGCCAAGTTCCCTACGGATGTGAAAGAAAGGCTCTGTAGCTAATGGTTTTGTGAAAATATCAGCAAGTTGATTCTTAGTGTCAACGTGCTCAAAAATTACATCACCTTTCTCTACATGATCCCTAAGAAAATGATGGCGTATTTCGATATGCTTGGTGCGTGAATGTAGTACAGGGTTCTTAGTTAGATTAATCGCACTAGTGTTATTGCACAAAATTGGAATACGTTCAAGTTTTAAGTTGAAATCAAGTAATTGTTGTTTAAGCCATAAGACTTGAGCGCAACAACTACCAGCGGCAACGTATTCCGCCTCGGCTGTTGACAAAGCAACGGAAACCTGTTTCTTGCTGTGCCAACTCACCAAGGAATTTTCGAAAAAGTGACACGTACCACTAGTACTTTTCCTATCCAACTTGTACCCGGCAAAGTCGGAATCGGAGTAGCCAACTAAGGAACAAACACTACCTTTGAAATACCACAGCCCATACTTTGGAGTACCAGAGAGGTATAGAAGTATGCGCTTAACTGCCTTTAGGTGGGATTCCTTGGGATGTGCCTGATACCTCGCACACATGCATACACTAAACATTATATCGGGACGTGATGCGGTAAGATAAAGAAGAGACTCTATCATACCTCGATACTTCTTTACCTCAACATCCTTACCCTTTTCGTCACGATCAAGATTAGCACTTGTAGGCATAGGAGTATCTATTGCTTAGCAGTTTAGCATATCAAAACGTTTTAGTAACTCAAGACAATATTTCGTTTGACTCACGAATGTGCCCTCTTCAAGTTGTTTGATTTGCAATCCGAGGAAATAGTTGAGCTCCCCCATCATGCTCATTTCAAACTCCCCCTGCATCAAACTAGAAAACTCCTTGACCAAGGTCATGTTAGTAGACCCAAATATGATATCGTCAACATAAATTTGTACCAAAATTAAGTGTTTTCCTTGACGTTTAATAAAGAGAGTTGTGTCAACCTTTCCTCTTGAATACCCTTGATCAAGTAGAAATTTTCTTAGACGTTCATACCAAGCCATAGGGGCTTGTTTAAGTCCGTACAGAGCTCGTTTAAGTTTATAGACATGATCAGGATATTCGTGGGATTCAAAACCCGGAGGCTGGGCTACATAAACCTCTTCATTTATGTATCCGTTAAGGAACACACTTTTAACATCCATTTGGAATAATTTAAAGTTCTTTGTGCACGCATAGGCAAGTAGAAGGCGTATGGCCTCGAGTCGGGCAACCGGCGCATAAGTTTCCTCATAGTCGATTCCTTCCTCTTGGTTATAGCCTTGTACTACAAGCCTAGCTTTCTTACGCGTTATTACTCTGTTTTCATCAACTTTATTCCTAAACACCCATCGAGTGCCGATTACTCGATGATCTCGCGAAAGGGGGACAAGGTCCCAAACCTCATTTCTCCTGAATTGATTTAGTTCATCTTGCATTGATAGATACCAATGCTCATCGAGTAACGCCTCCTTAGCATTTTTAGGTTCAACTTGGGAGACAAAAGCAGAGTAATAACAAAAATTACTAAGTTTAGAGCGAGTAGTTACTCCCTTAGAGATATCACCGAGAATGTTGTCAATTGGATGGTCTTTTGAAGACTTCCAAGCTGGAGGAAGTTCATCTTTATCAGCCTGATGATCATCCTCACTTCTCACTGGTTGGTGATCCTTTTCCTCCTCAATACGCACTGTTTCAGGCTGATCAATTACCTTATCAGTGTCCTTGAGTATGTCTTCAATGGGTACACCTGCACCATGAAAAGAACTACCTTCTCCGACATTTCTCGGATAAGACTTGTCAAAAGTAACATGAACTGACTCTTTAACTATGCGTAACCTCTTATTATAAATTCTATATGCTTTACTTAACTGAGAGTATCCCAGAAAAATACCCTCGTCGACCTTGGCATCAAATTTACCAAGAGTCTCTTTCCCATTGTTTAACACAAAGCATTTGCAACCAAATACATGAAGGTGAGAGATGTTTGGCTTACGCCCTTTTAAAAGCTCATACAGTGTCTTGTTTAGAATAGGCCGGATGAGCACCCTATTCAAAACATAACAAGCCGTACTTATGGCGTCGGCCCAAAAGTATTTTGGTAATCCACCATCATTGATCATAGTCCTTCCAAGTTCTTCCAAAACTCTGTTTTTACGTTCCACTACCCCATTTTGTTGAGGGGTACGTGGTGCAGAAAAATTATGATCAATTCCATTGGAATCACAAAATGCTTCAAATAAATGATTTTCAAACTCACCCCCATGGTCACTTCTAATTGACCCAATGTTCGTGTTTAACTTATTCTGAGATAACTTAGCAAATCGTTCAAAGGCCGAAAAGGTATCACTCTTATTTGCTAAGAAAATTGTCCAGCAAAACCTAGAAAAATCATCGACTATAACAAACCCATAATAGTTACCACCTAGACTTTTAACCCTAGATGGTCCAAAGAGGTCCATATGGAGGAGCTCAAGGGGTCTCATAGTTGAAACGCTGTTTTTAGATTTGAATGAGATCCTTGTTTGCTTCCCCATTTGACACGCATCACAAAGGTGATCCTTTGTGAATTTAATTTTGGGCAAACCGATGACTAGGTCTTTAGAGACAACTTTGTTAAGCAAATCAAAGTTGATGTGAGCCAACCGTCTATGCCACAACCATGAATCTTCATTCATGGCGACTAGACACTTGTCTCCATTCAACAATACCTCATTTAAGTCTAGCATGTAGACATTTTTCACCCTCAAGCCCTTAAATACATTCTTTTTGTCGCTATCTTCAACTATGCAACAATCCTTTGAAAAAGATACTTTATAATTCTTGTCACATAGTTGACTAATGCTTAAAAGGTTGTGTCTAAGGCCTTCCACAAGCAGCACATCAGAGATAGTAGTAGATGAGGGGTTACCTACACTACCTTTTCCGAGAATCTCTCCCTTGTTGTTATCTCCGTAGGTGACAACCCCCTTTTTCTTCGCCACAAAGTCGATAAAAAGAGATATGTCTCATGTCATGTGTCTCGAGCAGCCACTATCCAGAACCCATCTTCTTTCGGTGGTCTGAAGACTTTGTACCTACAAAAACAATCAAGGGAGAGTAGGTACCCAATTCTCACTGGGTCCTTTAAGGTGAGTGAAACCAAGACCGCACTAGGGCAACCATTGGTATATGCCCTTCGGAACAAGAAACCTTCTGAAGCGGCATTTTGCAATAGTATGACCAGGCTTACAACAGTAAAGACAATTACGGTTCATTTGGAAATTACTTTTGCTATCACTATCTCGAATCACATAGGTATACTTTTGATATGGATTATTCATGTTCTCACGAAAATGTGATCGATCAATAGCAAACGTAACTTTTGGCTTAAGAGCCTTGTCTAATTTGGCCTTGAGGGTTCTCACCTCTCGTTGCCAAATGTGACAAGTGTCACGGCCCCAATTGAACCAAGAGGTAGGATCCTCTTCAACCTTGGCTTTTGATGTGTCCACTATAGAGTTTTTGAGAGCTTCCAATTCCTTTTTGGAATCGGAAACCTTCTTCTCCAAATACGTGAAAATCCTTTTATTTGAGGCTAAGCGTTGAAATGCTTCCTTAGCCTCATAGTGTAACATGTCAAAAGCCTTTTGTAACTCTAAATGCGACATAGTATTAACATGATCATATTTAGAATGCTTTACCTCTTTTGCTTTGTTGTGGCGTGCCATAAGACAAAAGTTAACGAATTCACTTTCGTCACTTGAAGAATCATCTTTCTCCGACTCACTATCGCTTTCCCAAGCGATGTATGCTTGTCGAGACTTGTTGGACTTTTTGTTTGAGCGACTCTTGTCATTATCCTTATCTTTGTCTTTCTTTAGAGATGGACAATCTGGCTTGTAGTGCCCGAAGTTTCCACAGTTGTAGCACGTACCTTTTACCTTGCCATTTTTATTTCCTTCTCTTTTAGATTGCTTCCTAAACTTGACTAGATTTCTATCCGAGTGTTGAATATCGTTCTTACGAACATATCTATTGTATCTCTTCACAAATAACCCCATATCACCGGATTCTTCATCTTTGTCATTATTGGTTTCATCATCACTTAGCTCTTGATGTGTGGACTTTGAACAAGAAGCCTTAAGAGCTATCGACTTCTTCTCTGTATCTTTTGCCTTCTCTTTCTTGATACTCTTTTCATGTTTATCCAAGCTAATGAGCACTTGCTCATGCTCATCAAGTTTCCCAAACAGTGTCGTGAGGTCTAGTGTAGCAAGATCATTGGCCTCCTTGATAGCGGTGACCTTCGGTTGCCATTCCCTGTTAAGACATCTCAGAATTTTGTTAGTAGAATAGATCCCTTGAGTTTTACACGCAAATGATTTACAAAATCTATTTTTAAAAATCGTTTAAATGGAAGCTACCACTGGATAGAACGTCTACAACGAACCTTCTACTAAAAGGATCGGATATGCGCGAATATATCACAGATGAGTATGGAAAAGAAAAACTCAGTTTTGAACACTACACTTAAGATACACAATCAACAAATTATCACTTGGTTAATGTATATTCCAATCCAATGAGGTAAATTAATACGCGATTTAAAGCAGGGCGTTCGAATTATGCTCTGAAGCAAATTATCAAACACCTAGTGTGCGTAAACACACTATGTGCAGAATTTCTATGGAGGGTAATGTACAGCTGCTCCAAGACACAATTCAATGAATTGTATCAGTTTGACAAAAACAATTTATCACTGTACAATTACTCTGCTACAGAAATTTCACTAATTTGCAGTTTCACAAATTCGAACCAATTGAATTGTAAAAGAGTTAAGGAGAGAGAGAACAAACACGATTTGATTAGGCAGTTCCCCAATCGCCCTCGCTTTGGGTACGTCTGCCCCTAACTCCACAAATGGAATTGAGATATATATATATATATATATAGTTGTTGCAAATTGTTTGTTACAAGAGAAAACTATGAACATCCAAACCCTCGAACGTCTTCGATCGTTGATGCAGAATTTTCTCTTCCCTTGATTCAAGATGAATCAAGTGCTTCGAAACTGGTTGATTCAATTACCGTCCCACGCTACTAAACCAAAAGAATCCACTGCTCTTGGTTACCTTCACTCGGTCAATTGCAATCTTCCAAGAATTCGAACCCAAACCTTCCTTCTACGATCCTCTGATTACAGCTACTAAACTGAACAGTTGCGCTAAATTCCGGTTACCTTCGCCCAGCCGAATCCCTGTAGAAAGAACAGTTTGTGCAAAACCCCCAAAAACTATGCAATCTTTGGAGGACAAACCAACTGGTTTGATTCAAGAAACACCTGCCAAACTCTCAACCCAGAAGATGAAGATCACACTTCCTAAATTATGAACGTTATCACTTCGATCAATGGGCGACACAAACAAAGATGATTATGTGTGATTGTTTGTTGACTCAATGAAGAAGATGAAGATGAAGAGAGAACTGACATATATCTTTCACGTTTCTTATTTTTGTAAAAGGATGACCAAAACAATTTATAGGAGAATAGTTTGACCAGCAAAAATTAATAACAGAAAAATAACAGAAAAGAAATTGGAAAAAGAAACAGAATTTTGAAGTTATGCGCCGACCCCTAGCTTTCATGCGTCGACGCATAAGAGAATAGTTTGGTGTTCCTTTGGTTATGCGCTTTCCTGCAAGTTTTGGAGGTTAGCGCATGAAATTGTAGGTAAGCGCATGAACTGGAAGGTCAGCGCATGAAGTGCAAATTTTTTAGGAAATTCAATTTTCTGAGTATTTTCACCAGACCAAGATCAGAACTACAAACTAGACACAACTAAAATGATAGTGGAAATTTATTTTTGGAGAGGACAAGATTCTATGCATCTAGACGCTATATGCTCGACACGTGAAGTGATACCGCTCAAATTACAATCTAATATGTTTGTTGACATCATTAAAACAAGGTAGCTAGAAGTATATCCCTCACACAGAGTGGTAGTTGGCTTTCACTAGTTGATAGGTGACCATGCATTGTTGTCTGTTTTTTTCCTGCAGAATTATCTGGATGTGGTTTAGTGTTGTCTCTGCTGCGCATGGTGTTAGTTCTAGGGGCCTTTAAATTTTGGGTGATAAGTTTGGTCATCTTGTTTTGATAGAGGTATTTTATTATTATTGTTGTTAGTTTTGTATTGGGTCAAGTGATGCGTTCGCAAGTGCACGGAAACATCGAAGTAATATAAAAGATTGTCGAACCCACAGAGACCAATGCCAACCTACCGTTATCTATTGATGCGATGTAAAGCTAAGGCTAATGATTACTTGGTTTAAATAGAATTAAAACGAAAACTAAAATAAAACTTAGATAATATATTAATAAGGAGAGGTCGGAATATGGATTTCGTGTTCCTAAGGGACTCTGTAGATTTCTAGGCACTAATTATAATTAAACTACGTTCCGTAGAAAATATTAATTTAAAGACTCCGTCCCACACTCTCGCGCTATTGACTATAGCCACACTCCCTAACCACGAGATTTTGCTCTCGTTTGCCCGTTTTAATTAGAAAGCATATTTTGAAAACCAAATAGATCCTAATCGATACCTAAAGCGCTTTCACTGTTTTTAGGATCGATGCCTAGTTTCCACTGTCCAATTCAATCCTCACACTCTCGCGCTATCGGCTCGAACCTTAGTTTGTTCCTCACTGTTGCACCCTAAATTTTACCCCTTAGATGTCATAACATCTTGCATTTGCATTTTGATTCAATCATCTGTGCATTATTATCTAATCACCATATCTTGCTAGTTTGTTCTTTTATGAGACAAACAGGGTTTGCACAAAGTCTCCTAAGCCAAGCTCTCACATGATTCAAGGTCTCCTAAGACACTCTTTGGTTCCAAACAATCATCACAGGTCTTCACTAACTGAGTGAGAATGATACCTTGAGCCATGAGTTCACCATGCCTTAAACTAGGGTTTTGTGCAAACAAGTCAATCATTGCCTTTGATGCTGATCAAGACATGTTCCCAAGCCTTGGGACATGATTCCATATGACAATAGACATCCTTAGAGGTCATCTATGAGCATTGAAAGAGATTGAAGAAGCAAGATCATCAGGATTATCCAGTTGTATTCTGAAGGAAATTAGGGTTTTGACTGAGGCTTTAACTTTTAAGATTTTGATCCCAAGATGAAGCATTCAAGTCCTTAATCCATCATGACATGTCTAATTGTTGAGTTAGAGCTTGAGAAATCAAGTTATGAGAGGTTTCTTGCAAAGAGGCCAATGTTTGGTCCTTGAAACTTTCTAAGTCTGGAAAATTCACTTCTTGTGCAAAATTGGGAAGGCCATAACTTTCAAACCACACATCCAAATTGAGTGACTCAAAGCTCAAATGAAAGCTCTTTCCATGAACTTTAAAGTGTATTAGAGGACCTCTCTACAAAAAATGTATGGTTTTTAAGTTATGAGACTTGGAAGTTAAGTTGCCTATAGGACTTAGCGAAATTTTGGTCATTTTCACCCTAATTTTCATCCAACTTTGACTCAATTTTTCACCTAGTTCCATGCTTCAAATAAAAAATCTTTGGTCATGAAAGTTGTTCCTTGTTCTTCAAGATTTCCAAGCATGTGTAGAACTCCTCATTTGGATAAACCAATCTCAAGTTATGATGTTCTAAAGTTGGTTGTTTCAAATTGGAAAATTTCCATAACTTAGAAAATTTTCTAAGTCTTTTGGGCAGCTAGGTGTGCATGACTTAATGGTTGATTTTCTTAATGTTACAAACCTCATCTCAAGTAGCTTTTCACATGGAAATTGATCTATCAAATGCCTATTCTTCATGGAACCAAAAACCTCAAGATTTGATGAAATGGTTATTAAGTTATGGTGCACTAAAGTTGGCATGTTGGCATATTGTGTACACTTAGAAAAATCAGGATCCAACTCTTCATGCTACCACCAAACCTTGCCACGACTGTTTCCTATATTTTGGACACAATTTCGAATTGCCAACAATATGAAAATACTCTATCCTATGCCATGTTTCAAGGGGATCAAGAACCAACTCATTTAGTTTGTTAGACTTGACACTATCGTGTGATAAGGTGGGATCCTTGGCATAGTTTCATTACAACAAACTTTGCTTTATTTTTGAAATCACAAAAACTCAATCGTGTTTCCAAGTACATCTTCTGATCTTATCAGTTTCCAATAAGTTGCTTTATCCCACAAAACCTAGAAAGAGACTCCAAAGTACAACCATCATGTACTTGCTTAAGCTGGCACGCAAATGTCATGTTGCAAAAGAGCTAGGACCATCGTGTAAAGGGATCTTAATGCCATAACATGGTAGTTCATGAGTTTTTCCTATGACTGAGGATACATAGCAAGCAACACCTACAAAGTTACACTTGGCTCAAGGATGATGAGGTGAAAGAACTAAGTGCACAAAATGTTCATTCTGATTTTCCTCCTTATGCAAAACCAATATCCTTTGTATCATCAAAGCTATGGACCAACATGCTCTTCCTATAAAAGGAGGATAATTTCTCATTTGTTAGACACCAACAATCCACACAATATCAGAACACAAAATTCCAAGCTCTAAGCAACCTGTGAATCTTTGCTTGGTAAGTAAGAAGAAGGAAAGGATCACTTTGCAGTTATTGCTAGCTTGAAGAGAAAGAAACTCAGTTCATACTTAAGAAGGTGCAGTGGACTTATTCCACTATGTAACCTTCTCTCTTTCACTCCTTATTCAAAAGCCATGCTCAATTTTCATACTATTATCATGAATATCTTGCACTTACGTCATTCTAAATGGTTTTGAAAATAATAATGCGATGTATGAATCCATATGATGCACTTCCTAACACTATCAGTTATTTATTTGGATTACCTTATGCTTATGTCCTTATATGGAAGCTTGTATGTTGAACTGCTCTTAAAATGTCTACTGCATGTTAGTTTAGGTTAACAACATGTAGGTTTTTGTTTGAAGTTGTGCTGGTGATAAGTATTTGTTCTTACCCTCTACATTCATGATTTCATACCTGTGTATAGTTTTAAAGTGATCATCGTGATGTTATCTTGTTCTTGCATTTATATTCAAGTCAGTTTTGGATGGTAATGTGAGTAAAGGTTTGAGTTTGAAGTATGGCACTGTTAGTTATGTCAAAACACATAATCTTTGTATCTTTTTCCGCCAAATCCCAGTTGTTATTTCAAACAGCTTAGGGCTTAACGTGAATCTACTCCGTGAACCCTACAGTTTAGTATTTTACTTTGTCAATTTTAGTGAAGGAATGAAAGTGTAAGACTGGAACAAAGATGAGTTTTTCCATGATTGTTGTTTATGTTTCACGATAAGATTTAGTTTGGTTGTTGCGTGACTGTATGTGTGAGGGAGAGCATGACAATGTGATTGGTCCAAAGTGTTTTTTGGCATTTAGTGACTTAAGTTGGTTGACCGGTTGATAAATTTCATGAACAATTTCTTTTTACACAGTCACATATTCTTTCCTCGCCTGGGTTTTATTAACTAGCATTTTTATCCTCATTTGTGTGGTTAAGTAGTGTTAGGGGTGGCATATACAATGGATGTATAACCACCCCAGTGGTATGACTTGCACGCTGTAACCAAGGGGTCTGGGGTTAGAATCCCCCTCGCCCCAGACACCTTTTTCCAGTTTTTTCTCTTTTTTTAGTTATCTTATGTATTTGGTCCTGGCGCAATTTGATTTTAGCACCCCCATTCACAGGCCCATGCGCCTGGCAAGGGATTCTAGTTCATCTCAATTGTCTAATACGCCCCCTTTTTGTTTTAGTTTCAAACAACATTTTATTTTTCTTTTTCATTTCATTTTCCTATTTAATTAAAATATTTTCTTTAACCAAAAAAATTCCAAAAAATTCATAAACACTTTTTAATGCTTAATTTAATTTTCCATAATTTTTATTCTCACTTTTATTTTATTTTTATATTAGTTTATAAAATTACGAAAAACATGAACAAACTTTTCATTAAGCCTTGAACTTCTTTTGAAAAAATCACTTGTTTTTTTTAGTTTTTTTGTGAGATTTTCCTTTGGGTTGAGAGGCTTATTTGAGAAGGGTTCCTTGATTTTGGATAAGGTTATTCCATTAGAGTTTTGTTTGAATCTTTTTGGCTTTGTTGCTAAATCTCTTATCTTTGACATGTCTTTGATTTCAACTTTGAGGATGATAATCTTTGTCACACCTATGAGTTCCACCCATCCATACTTGTTGTAAATTATTTCATCATATGTTGCCTTGCTCATACATGAAAGTTTTTGTTGATTAATATCTACCATCTTTGAATGCTTGAACTCGTTATTGTTCATTTGGTTTCAATCCCATTGTAACATTCTTATTCATAAGAAGTTGTTATTCCCACTTCCTTCCAAAGGAAAGTCTCTCTATTGACCTTAAAATCATAGATAGCTCATTATTCTTCCCTTGACCTCATAGTCATAGGGTTCCCTCTTGACCTCATAGTCATAGAGCCATCATCTTACCACCTTGACCTCATAGTCATAGGTCACCTTTGACCTCATAGTCATTGGTAACTCTTTCCCTTGACCTCATAGTCATAGGATACTTTCCTTGGCCTCATAGCCATTCAACTTAGATTTAAGTTAGAGTTCTAGGACTCTATGTGGAACTCACCACCTTGAGTATTCACTTTACCCCATTACAACTTAGACTTAGAGAGTTTCTTAAACTCTACATGAGCTCATACTCATTCCCCTTGGAACTTTGACCATTGTCAATGGTTCCTCACCCTTAGTTAGGTGAACTACGGTTGCTCTGATTCTTTAGTCAGGATACGTAGGCATAAGATGCAACGTCTTGGTGAGCAAACTTAGTGTATGTACCCATAGGTCTTTACCTTAGCAGATCCCTTAGCAAGCAAACATAGCATAACACAAATATAAATAAGAGGTTCTTGTAGAGTACTACAGATACTTAGGGTGCTAATACCTTCCCTTAGTATAACCAACCCCCGATCCCCGATCTCTTAGCTTTGTCTTCACATAGCGCAATTAGGGTTTTCTTCGATATTTACCCTTTGCTTTGGATAAATCAAAGCTCGGTGGTGAATTTCAAAGATGTGTGATACAAGTTAGTTAATAGCTTGATATCCGATTTTCACCGCAACAGAACTGGGGAATACCAATTTTTGAGGGTTAAGCCCACCTTGTTGTGATTATGTTATTTATGTTTTTGCTTGCCTGTATATTTGTGCATATCTGCATATATCTGTATACTTGCTTGGGTTCTTCTATTTGGCAGGGTGATACTATTGAGTGGTGAGATAAGTCCTATACCCGGACTTGAGTGCACTTATGATAGGACGATGGTATATTCAAGGAGGTTTTGAGGGAGTCGATTCCTGGAAAAGTTGACTTGAGACACCATCACTCAGTTGAGACCCTCTTGAGAGTCTAGTCATGTTGAACGAGTCTATTCGTGAAAACGTGCTACTCTCGACCTAGGTGCCCTTGATATTAAGAACCGTAGTTATCTCTAACCCCACTTGGCCTTTTAGGACGTAGTGCGAGGACTATGAGGGAGTCTATTCCCGAATTGGTTGCTACGCGATACTACACTCAGACGAGATTCTCTTGAGAATATTATTGACTACCGAGTCATTCGATATATCCTAAAGATGGGTTGTCGACTCTGGGAACTTCTTAGAACCCTGTTCTACAGTTGACAAACCTATAGTACACACCCTATGGGATGGGTAGACCATGGCTCCAATCATGAGACCCCTAAACCTAGGACTTGTGTGCTTTGTACATACGTTCATATGTGTTTGTGTGTTTTGTGCATTGCATACATCTCATTGCATCCAATGTTGGTTTCAAGGAATTCAGATATTCATTCCTTTGCAAAAATCAACAGAACTTGGATTTTAAAAAAATAAAACCTCTTCAGTTTTTCCAAAAAATTTTCTTGCAACTTGCCTTTGAGTTCCTTGAAACCACTTGGCTTGCATTTGCATTCCATGCGCATTCGCATCTCATTTGCATTTCTCACCTTGAGTCTCTTCTTCTATATCTAAAGGATACCTAGCATACCTATTCAAGACAATGACAACAATGAATGAAATTCCGAAGAACCAGGAAACTTTAGAAAAGGAAGTCAGAATCCTCAAAAGCCAGATGAGTTGGGTCGTGGAGACCATGCAAAACTTGAAGAAAAAGGAAGGGCACATTCACCCTGTGGCGCCCAAGGAAGTTGTCAATTCCTCGTCTCCTGTGGTTCTCCCATACCAAGGATCTGCCTTTGGGGAAACTTCATACCAGCCAACATTTGGTCTTGGTCTCGCACCAGAATATCATCTTCGTCAGGCATCTACCAAAAGGGCATTCCAGCCTCCAACAGTTTTTTCTCCTCGAGGTTCCCGAAACCAAAACAAGAAGAAGTGCTTTGTCAAAAGAGGCCAGGTTAATTGCCAGCCTATTCCAGTGCCACTAAGCAAGCTTTTCCCACTGCTGATTTAGAACAAGTTGGTGACTCCTCGACTTCACAACCCTGTGCCAGGACCTTGGCACAATGCAAACCTCACTTGTGAATTCCACAAGGGAGCTGAAGGGCATGACTTGGATGGTTGCCGAACCTTAGAAGCTACTGTGCAAAGGTTGATCTATGATAAGGATCTGATCCTTGAAGAAGATCTCCCAGAGATTGAATGCAAATTCCACTCTGGGACGATGGGGCATCCCATTGAAGAATGCAAAGAGTTCGAAGCGAAACTGCTAAGTCTTCTAAGAATGCTGAAACCTCAGGAAGTTACGTCAGATGCCAATGTCTCAACTTTTGAAGCAAAAGGCAAAAGACTTGCAAGGCCTCTCAAGGTTCTGTATCACAAGGAACAAGTGATCAGTGGTGAAGATGTTCCCCCGTATGGGCCCGAAAACTAAAATCTTCTAAAATAAATTCGCCAAGGCTGGCTGCATTTTGTTTATTTTAGTATTTTCAATTGTATTTCCTTTGTACTTTGAATTTGTGTTGCTTATAAGCTTTGTTGTACTTTCAAATTTGTAAGATTAATGAAATGTTTGTGCACCTTTTGATTAAGTCCAAATGTTTCACTCATTTACTTTTATGTTCATAAAAACAAAAAACAAAAATATTTATCTGTTCCACTTCATCAAACTGTTTGTTAATAAGTAAAGATTGGGGAGGATGATGTAAACATTATATCCATATTTGCTGTGGTATGCTTCCAATTAAACCTTGCTGATGATGTAAGGCATTGTTTAAATCCCTAAACACTGGAGAAATAAGGAAGATAATCCCTCGTTAACCCTTCGAGCATAGAAGTAGGAGTTTTATTGTCAGCCCTAGGGATATAGTGCCCATCCTTTCTGAATTCCCCACAGAGTTTTATCCTCGTGGATGATGGTTGGTTCAGTTATCTTTTACATAATTGGATAAGATAAACCACCATTTGAGCTCATTCCTCGATGATTAGAGTCTTGTTTGACCGTTTCTTTCTAGCTTGTCCCTAGATCGAACTTTGATCCCTGGCAGGTGTGATTTCCGAGCCTATCTTGAACGTGCATTTATTTTGCACCATGTCTCGCACAAGAATCTTTTACAGATCCACATTGAAGACAAAATTATTTCTCCAGAGTGTTGTAATATCAACATCTCTTTGGAATTTATACCCAACAACAAGTGGCAATCTCCTTGAGAAGCTTGTTTGGCTATCATTACCTCTACAACGATAAGTGATAATCTCTCTCCCAAGAAGCTTATCAGTCCTTAGTTTTATTCATACTTCTACAATTGCCAATGGTGTTACCTTTAATCAGTCACTTTCTATCAACCCGTTTGATGTGATCCCTATTTGAGGTGTTTTTACCGTCAAAATTTCTGACGATGTGTTCCGAGCTCAGGTTATGTACCTTCGGACATGTTTGATTCCTTCCCGTCAAACTTTTTGATGATGTGTTCCGAGCTCAGGTTGTGTACCTTCGGATATGTTTCTTCCTTGCCCTCAAACTTTCTAACGATGTGTTTCGAGCTCAGGTTATGTACCTTCGGACATGTTTGATTCCTTCCCGTCAAACTTTTTGATGATGTGTTCCGAGCTCAGGTTGTGTACCTTTGGATATGTTTCTTCCTTTCCGTCAAGCTTTCTGATGATGTGTTCCGAGCTCAGGTTATGTACCTTCGAACATGTTTGATTCCTTCCCGTCAAACTTTTTGATGATGTGTTCCGAGCACAGGTTGTGTTCCTTCGAATATGTTTCTTCCTTGCCGTCAAACTTTTTGATGATGTGTTCTGAGCTCAGGTTGTGTACCTTCGGATATGTTTCTTCCTTGCCATCAAACTTTTTGATGATGTGTTCTGAGCTCAGGTTGTGTACCTTCGGATATGTTTCTTCCTTGCTGTCAAACTTTTTGATGATGTATTCCGAGCTCAGGTTTCGTACCTTCGGATATGTTCTGGCTTCTTCCCGTCAAACTTTTTGATGATGTGTTCCGAGCTCAGGTTTCGTACCTTCGGATATGTTCTGGCTTCTTCCCGTCAAACTTTTTGATGATGTGTTCCGAGCTCAGGTTTCGTACCTTCGGATATGTTTTGGTTTCTCCCCGTCAAACCTTTTGACGATGTGTTCCGAGCTCAAGTTGTGTACCTTCGGATATGTTATTGTTCCTTGCCGTCAGTCCTTTTAGACGATGTGAATTATGGTCAGCTATGAACCAAAGCATCAGGTCAACTATGAACCTCAATCCAGAACCAACTCATATTGGTATTCAAATCCAACTCATATTAGTATCCTTGGCCCCAACCCATATTGGTGTCTAAAGTCCAGTCTTTGCTGGCAAACCAACTCATATTGGTATTTCAACCAACTCAAATTGGTATTTCTTATCCAACTCATATTGGTGTTTATTGACATGTTATTTCCAAGTCCTATCATTGTTGGCACTTTAATCTTATTCCCAGTAGAGAGTCAGTCATTATCAACATCTTTCATTTGGCACGCGCAGAGTTTGTCTCTGTCTTTTCTGGCTTTTCTTGAAGATCTTTTTTGAACTCTTCAGTATGAGAAATCCCCAGAAAATCTTTGAAGGATGTCTATCCTTTTACTTCAAGTTGATCCCCAGTGGAGATCATGTCTTCTTTCTGGTTTCATGCCCAGTAAAGATTGTGTTTTATTTCCCCAGTGTCGTCTGGTCCCCTATGAACCTGCTGTTCATCTCCCTGGATCTTTCCCCAGTGGAGAACACGTCTCTGGCTCCTATCTCCAGTGATGATCTGTGGGATTTCCCCTCAGTTTCATTTTTCTATCCCCAGTGTTTCCTTGGAGTCTCCTCATTGAGTCTCTTTTGTTGGTTAGTCTGCATCCCCAGTGAGTCTTCCTTATGGATGCTAACCTTTCATCCTTCCCCAGTAAGGATCACCTGTGTTTGGTTGCTCTTTATCCTTTGGTGTCTTGTTTTGTCTGCATCTTTGCACTATCATGACATCATATCATAATACTAGAAGTTCATGGCATGTCAGCATCTGCACGTCTGTTGCATGTCCTTAGCATCTGCATTCCATCTAAGGGCAAAATTTTCGGTTTGCTATATTTAAATACCTTTCACCTCGATGTCCCGAGGATTTCCTTTCCTCGTGCCATCCGGTAAAGCTATTTAAATAGGGGCAACTGTTGCACCCCAAATTTTACCCCTTAGATGTCATAACATCTTGCATTTGCATTTTGATTCAATCATCTGTTCATTATTATCTAATCACCATATCTTGCTAGTTTGTTCTTTTATGTGAAAAATAGGGTTTTCACAAAGTCTCCTAAGCCAAGCTCTCACATGATTCAAGGTCTCCTAAGACACTCTTTGGTTCCAAACAATCATCGCAGGTGTTCACTAACTGAGTGAGAATGATACCTTGAGCCATGAGTTCACCATGCCTTAAACTAGGGTTTTGTCAAAACAAGTCAATCATTGCCTTTGATGCTGATCAAGACATGTTCCCAAGCCTTGGGACATGATTCCATATGACAATAGACATCCTTAGAGGTCATCTATGAGCATTGAAAGAGATTGAAGAAGCAAGATCATCAGAGATCATCCAGTTGTATTCTAAGGGAAATTAGGGTTTTGACTGAGGCTTTGACTTTTAAGATTTTGATCCCAAGATGAAGCATTCAAGTCCTTAATCCATCATGACATGTCTAATTGTTGAGTTAGATCATGAGAAATCAAGTTTTGAGAGGTTTCTTGCAAAGAAGGCTCCTTGAAACTTTCTAAGTGTGGAAAATTCACTTCTTATGCAAAATTGGGAAGGCCATAACTTTCAAACCACACATCCAAATTGAGTGACACAAAGCTCAAATGAAATCTCTTTCCATGAACTTCAAAGTGTATTAGAGGACCTCTCTTCAAAAAATGCATGGCTTTAAAGTTATGAGACTTGGAAGTTAAGTTGCCTTTAGGAATTACTGAAATTTTGGTCATTTTCACCCTAATTTTCATCCAACTTTGACTCAATTTTTCACCTAGTTACAAGCTTCAAATCAAAAATCTTTGGTCATGAAAGTTGTTCCTTGTTCTTCAAGCTTTCTAAGCATGTGTAGAACTCCTCATTTGGATAAACCAATCTCAAGTTATGATAATCTAAAGTTGGTTGTTTCAAATTGGAAATTTTCCATAACTTAGAAAATTTTCTAAGTCTTTTGGGCAGCTTGGTGTGCATGACTTAATGGTTGATTTTATCAATGTTACAAACCTCATATCAAGTGACTTTCCACATGGAAATTGATCTATCAAATGCCTATTCTTCATGGAACCAAAAACCGCAAAATTTGATGAAATGGTTATTAAGTTATGGTGCACTAAAGTTGGCATGTTGGCATATTGTGTACACTTAGAAAAATCAGGATCCAACTCTTCATGCTACCCCCAAACCTTGCCACGACTGTTTCCTATATTTTGGACACAATCTCAAATAGCAAACAATATGAAAATACACTATCCCATGCCATGTTTCAAGGGGATCAAGAACCAACTCATTTGGTTTGTTAGACTTGACACTATCGTGTGATAAGGTGGGGTCCAAGGCATAGTTTCATTACAACAAACTTTGCTTTATTTTTGAACTCACAAAAACTCAACCGTGTTTCCAAGTACATCCTCTGATCTTATCAGTTTCCAATAAGCTGTTTTATCCCACAAAACCTGGAAAGAGACTCCATAGTACAACCATCATGTACTTGCTTAAGCTGACATGCAAATGTTATGTTGCAAAAGAGCTAGGACCATCGTGTAAAGGGATCTTGATGCCATAACATGGTAGTTCATGAGTTTTTCCTTTGACTGAGGATACACAGCAAGCAACCCCTACAAAGTTACACTTGGCACAAGGATGATGAGGTGAAAGAACCAAGTGCACAAAATCTTCATTCTGATTTTCCTCCTTATGCAAAACCAATATCCTTTGTATCATCAAAGCTATGGACCAGCATGCTTTGCCTATAAAAGGAGGATAGTTTCTCATTTGTTAGACACCAACAATCCACACAATATCAGAACACAAAATTCCAAGCTCTAAGCAACCTGTGAGTCTTTGCTTGGCAAGTAAGAAAAAGGAAAGGATCACTTTGCAGTTGTTGCTGGCTTGAAGAGAAAGAAACTCAGTTCATACTTAAGAAGGTGCAGTGGACTTATTCCACTAGGTAACCTTCTCTCTTTCACTCCTTATTCAAAAGCCATGCTCATTTTTCATACTATTATCATGAATATCTTGCACTTAAGTCATTCTAAATGGTTATGAAAATAATAATGTGATCTATGAATCCATATGATGCACTTCCTAACACTGTCAGTTATTTATTTGGAATACCTTATGCTTATGTCCTTATATGGAAGCCTGTATGTTGAACTGCTCTTAAACTGTCAACTTCATGTTAGTTTAGGTTAACAACATGTAGGTTTTTGTTTGAAGTTGTGCTGGTGATAAGTATTTGTTCTTACCCTCTATATTCATGATTTCATACTTGTGTATAGTTTTAAAATGATCATCGTGCTGTTATCTTGTTCTTGCATTTATATTCAAGTCAGTTTTGGATGGTAATGTGAGTAAAGGTTTGAGTTTGAAGTATGGCACTGTTAGTTATGTCAAACACGTGATCTTTGTATCTTTTTCCTCCAAATTCCAGTTGTTATTTCAAACAGCTTAGGTCTTAATGTGAATCTACTCCGTGAACCCTACAATTTCGTATTTTACTTTGTCAATTTTAGTGAAGGAATGAAAGTGTAAGACTGGAACAAAGATGAGTTTTACCATGATTGTTGTTTATGTTTCACGATAAGATTTAGTTTGGTTGCTACGTGACTGCATGAGTGAGGGAGAGCATGACAACGTGATTGGTCCAAAGTGTTTTTTGGCATTTAGTGACTTAAGTTGGTTGACCGGTTGATAAATTTCATGAACAATTTCTTTTTACACAGTCACATATTCTTTCCTCGCCTGGGTTTTTTTCAACTAGCATTTTTATCCTCATTTGTGTGGTTCAGTAGTGTTAGGGGTGGCATATACAATGGATGTATAGCCACCCCAGTGGTATGACTTGCACGTTGTAACCAAGGGGTCTGGGGTTCGAATCCCTCTCGCCCCAAACACCCTTTTACCAGTTTTTTTCTCTTTTTTGAGTTATCTTATGTATTTGGGCCTGGCGCAATTTGATTTTAGCACCCCATTCACAGGCCCATGCGCCTGGCAAGGGATTCTAGTTCATCTCAATTTTCTAATACACCCTCTTTTTGTTTTAGTTTCAAACAACATCTTATTTTTTTTTTCATTTCATTTTCCTATTTAATTAAAATATTTTCTTTAACCAAAAAAATTCCAAAAAATTCATACACACTTTTTAATGATTAATTTAATTTTTCATAATTTTTATTCTCACTTTTATTTTATTTTTATATTAGTTTATAAAATTACAAAAACCATGAACAAACTTTTCATTAAGCCTTGAACTTCTTTTGAAAAAATCACTTGTTTTTTTGAGTTTTTTTTTTGTGAGATTTTCCTTTGGGTTGAGAGGCTTATTTGAGAAGGGTTCCTTGACTTTTGATAAGGTTATTCCATTAGAGTTTTGTTTGAATCTTTTTGGCTTTGTTGCTAAATCTCTTATCTTTGACATGTCTTTGATTTCAACTTTGAGGATGATAATCTTTGTCACACTTATGAGTTCCACCCATCCATACTTGTTGTGAATTATTTCATCATATGTTTCCATGCTCATACATGAAAGTTTTTGTCGATTAATGTCTACCATCTTTGAATGCTTGAACTCATTATTGTTCATTTGGTTTCAATCTCATTGTAACATTCTTGTTCATAAGAAGTTGTTATTCCCCATTCCTTCCAAAGGAAAGTCTCTCTATTGACCTTAAAGTCATAGATATCTCATTATTCTTCCCTTGACCTCATAGTCATAGGGTTCCCTCTTGACCTCATAGTCATAGAGCCATCATCTTACCACCTTTACCTCATAGTCATAGGCCACCTTTGACCTCATAGTCATTGGTAACTCTTTCCCTTAACCTCATAGTCATAGGATACTTTCCTTGGCCTCATAGCCATTCAACTTAGATTTAAGTTAGAGTTCTTGGACTCTATGTAGAACTCATCACCTTGAGTATTCATTTTACCCCATTATAACTTAGACTTAGAGAGTTTCTTAAACTCTACATGAGCTCATACTCATTCCCCTTGGAACTTTGACCACTGTCAATGGTTCCTCACCCTTAGTTAGGTGAACTACGGTTGCTCTGATTCTTTAGTCAGGATACGTAGGCACAAGATGTGACGTCTTGGCGAGAAAACTTAGTGTATATACCCATAGGTCTTTACCTTAGCATATCCCTTAGCAAGGAAACATAGCATAACACAAATATAAACAAGAGGTTCTTGTAGAGTACTACAGATACTTAGGGTGCTAATACCTTCCCTTAGTATAACCAACCCCCGATCTCTTAACTTTGTCTTCACATAGCGCAATTAGGGGTTTCTTCGATCTTTACCCTTTCCTTTGGATAAATCAAAGCTCGGTGGTGAATTTCAAAGATGTGTGATATAAGTTAATTAATAGCTTGATATCCGATTCTCACTACAACACTCACTCTCGTGTCGAAATAGTATACTTACAATTAGAAACTAAAACCAAAACAAAACTTATCATTGTTTCGTGCCTATTATTTTCTATTGAGTCTCGTCGGTAATGACGGTCCTCATATGCCGATCTCAGACAGAATTTACCATGACATTAATTCATATGAAAATAACATGAACATAACAATTGAATTCAAGGACAGCATACTAACGAAAATAATAATGCAATAAAAGTAAATAATTTAAAGCGATAAAAACCTGTAAAACAGTAACGAAAACGATACTTGAAAGAGTAAACAAACTTCTATTAATTCCGACAAGATTGTTGTTGATCCAAGAGTACAAGCAATAAATAAAAATAGAATTTGTGTGACAATCCCTCGATGTGAGGTATTGTCACTTTTACAAATAGTTTTTCTGCCTAATACTATGAAGCAATTTAACAGCGCTTCCGCACGACTTGGATTCCTCAGAAACACTCCTTTAGGTCATATCTATAGAGCAACATCCCCTTGTAACTTCCCTTGGTCGTGTCAGAGAAGTGGAGGGAAGAGCGATTGAAAAACTGCTGAAAACTACCCACTTTCGCAGAACTGCTGTCTGCAGCGTAATGGCGAATGTCATTGCCTTGATACTTAAATGACATGGATGGCAAGGGCAATGGCGAATACCATATGCTCACAGCGAATTCCATATGCTCACGGCGAATGCCATATCGGTAAATTGGCAGAATTTACTCATTTTCTTGCTCTTTTCCAAGTTTTCTCGCACGGACGCTCTTATTCGACAAATACCTGAAACAGAAACATAACACAACATAATAATATGAAAAACAAGTAAAACGACATTAAATTGCATGCGAATAGATTCAAAATAAATGATATATTTTCAATTTATCAACACCCCCACACTTAAACCATTGCTTGTCCTCAAGCAATCAGCCAACACGGTAAAAAAAAGAAATAAGCACGGTTCGAAACATAGGCACAATGAGACTCTAATCATACTTGGCTGCTAGGCTAATGTTAGATCGATAGGTACTAAATATCAATACCAAGGATACCGTAATGACAAAATTTCAAAAACTTCCTCCTTATGCAAACCAATCTGAATCATGCCATTATAACTCAACCTATATCTCTTGCTCTCTTTCACCCAATTTCATTCTAGTGTAATCACATTAAGCCCGTTATCCATACACATACATGGTAAGAAAACCTGTTAGTGACTATGATCTCATTGTTATTTCATTTTTCTCGGCAAAAATATGCTTAAGTATAAATTAAACTTAAAGAGTTTGTAACGTTGGACTAAGTGATCGGGAGAGGACCACCTAACTTAGAAGGAACATATCTTATCATTCATTTTTTTCTTCTCTTAATTTCTCATTTTGAACCAGAGATCATACACTTATTTGCATCGGCTTCTTACTTAGTGTGCTTAGGATGGTGCTGACTGCTTAAATAAACTACTTAGGGATTACTTTGAAAACTGAACTTAAGGTCTCGGCATAATGGATACTTAAATTGATTTTGCATATTTAAGGGGTTTAAGGTGTCAGGACGGTATCAATTTTATTGAAACTTTCCCAAGTCTTTCTAATACAGCCTAAACAACCTATATACTTTCAGAGTGTCATGCCATGAATCGAAACAAAAAATAGTTGGAGGTTAAAATTTTAAAATTTCGGGGAAATTGAATAACAAGTGAAAACCACGCATAAAGACTCGACATCACATGCAAAGACTCGACAAAACATTAAAAACATATATAATTCCTAAAAGCATGAAATATACTAGAAAATGATAAACCTAACTAGAAAGCGGTAAAATCAAAGTGGTAGAGTTCCTCCCCCACACTTAAACCGAACACTGTCCTCAATGTTTTGATAAAAGATTGAAAAAGGAAATATAGAACCTGTATGAATGCTACTGCATGCCAAATCTTCTCTGATCCTGCTTTTTTCGTTCATCTCTTCGCTGATCACTTCTGCTTTGACGGCGGGAATTTTGAGATACCTTCGTCTGTGTAATTCTTGAACCAGCTCATCATATTGGCCGCTTCCGGAGGAAGTACCTGCAAAAATGTTAGAAAGATATGGTGCAGTGTGTGTAGGTCGAACCTGACCATACGAAGAACGAGGAAGAGGTGAGTTATGGACGGGAGAGACATGCTCTCTCCTATCATACTCATCATCGTATCACCACGAGCAGCAACATTCGAAGGAATGTCTGTGGGCGCCAACTCATTTCCAAGATTGTCATTCGAGAATTTTCGCCTAGATGTAGGTAAGACGTGACAAGCAATCCATCTCTTTATTTTTTAAAAATTCAAACAAACAAACATAGAAACTTAAAATAAAAACCCTGTGGGTTGCCTCCCACGCAACGCTTTGTTTATCGCGGATAGCTCGACGGCTAAGGAGTGCAAGCACTCAAGGTGGTTCTTTCGAGGATGGTTCCTCGATCAAACTTTTAATAATATTTGGTTTCCATGGCAACTTATCAAGCCATCTCTCATATCCCTCACATTTTCTTTTCTTTCTTTTGTGGGGTGGTTCATTCTTTTGAACTTATGGTGGTGGTTCTAGATCTATCTTGAGTATCAATTTTTCAAGTTTAGGCATAGTTCATTCATCCACTACCTCAAAGGTTAACCTTACCCTCTTAACACTAATGATTTCCCTAGTTTAATGGCCCTCTAACTTTCTCTTTTTATGTAGGACCCCAGACAAATGTGCATTGGAGTGGATATTTTCCAATACCTCCACATACATTTTGGATTGGGAATCTACCTAAGCTTCTACAAACCTTTGCGGGAAAGGAATCGGTGGGGTATAGGGAGGAGGAAAAACAATAAATTCTTTCTTCTCTACCTTTTTGACAACCTCCCTTTCAGATGGTGTATGTGGATTTATCTCACTCTCAATGCTTTTCTTACCAGAATTCTCCTCAACCTCATTATCACTCTCCTTAGGATTTTCAATTTCTTCTTCACTACTGGTTGCTACAACATCCACGTGTCTCTCAGGAGAGGGTCCTATAGGTGTTTGTGCAAGCTGAGATATTTGAGTCTCCAATTCCTCGTTGTGAGTCGCGAGGGACTCGACCACAATGTTCATCTGCCTAAGGTTTTCATTAATTTGGAGATGTTGTTTTCTAAACTCTTTATTTTGGAGAGTTTGTGTCTCCACAAAGTGCTCCATCATAGATTCTATCCTAGAGTGAGTAAGTTTTGCATTGAATTCCTCCATTAGTATTTCAAGTTTGGATTTATGGAAATCTTGTAGTTTCTCAAAATACAGGGAGTGGTAATCATAAAGAGAATTTGGGTGAGTGAGTTAGCGTCGCATTGAAATCCTCCATTAATATTTCGAGGTCAGATTTATTGGTTTCTTGTGATTCCTCAAAATATTGGGAGTGGTAATTGTATAGAAAATCTGGGTGATACATAGTAATTGATATAAGAGTGCCTTAGTCTATACGGTGCAACAACAGAATTACAATATTGACTGTTGGTCCCCGGCAACGGCGCCAAAAACTTGATGCATCCACAAGTGCACGAAAATATCGAAGTAATATAAAAGATTTTCGATCCCACAAAGACCAATGTCAACCTACCGTTATCTATTGCTGCGATGTAAAGCTAAGGCTAATGATTACTTGGATTAAACGGAATTAAAACGAAAACTAAAATGAAACTTAGAAAATATATCAATAGGGAGAGGCCGGAATATGGATTCCGTGTTCCTAAGGGACTTTGTAGATTTATAGGCACTAATTGTAATTAAACTATGTTTCGTAGAAAATATTAATTTAAAGACTCCGTCTCACACTCTCGCACTATTGACTAAAGCCACACTCCCTAACCACGGGATTTTACTCTCGCTCGCCCGTTTTAATTAGAAAGCATATTTTGAAAACCAATTAGATCCTAACCAATACCTAAAGCGCTCTCGCTGTTTTTAGGACCGATGCGTAGTTTCCACTATCTAGTTCAATCCTCACACTCTTACGTTATCGGCTTGAACCTTAGTTTGTTCCCCACTCTTGTGTCAAAACAGTAAGACTTATAATTAGAAACTAAAACCAAAACAGAATTTATTATTGTTTCGCGCCTATTATTTTCTACTGAGTCCTGTCGGTAACAACGGTCCTCAAACGCCGGACTCAGGCAGAATTTACCAAGACATTAATTCAGATGAAAATAACATGAACATAACAATTGAATTCAAGGACAACATACTAACAAAAATAATAATGCAATAAAAATAAATAATTTAAAGCGATAAAAACTTGTAAAACGGTGACGAAAACGATACTTGAAAAAGTAAACAAACTTCTATTAATTACGCAAGATTTTGTTGATCCAAGAGTACAAGAAGTAAATAAAAATAGAATTTGTGTGACAATCCCTCGATGTGAGGTATTGTCACTTTTACAAATAGTTTTTCTTCCTAATACTGCGAAGCAATTTGACAGCGCTTCCGCACGACTTGGATGCCTCAGAAACACCCATTTAGGTCCTATTTATAGAGCAACATCCCCTTGTAACTTCCCTTGGTCCTGTCAGAGAAGTGGAGGGAAGAGCGATTGAAAAACTGCTGAAAACTACCCACTTTCGCAGAACTTCTGTCTGCAACGTAATGGCAAATGTCATTAGGGCAATGACGAACGCCATTGCCTTAATACTTAAATGACGTGGCTGGCAAGGGCAATGGTGAACGCCATATGCTCACGGCGAACGCCATATCAGTAAATTGGCAGAATTTGCTCATTTCTTCATTTTATTGCTCTTTTCTCGCACGGACGCTCTTATTCGACAAATACCTGAAATACAAACATAACACGACATAATAATATGAAAAACAAGTCAAACAACATTAAATTGCATGTAAATCGAGTCGAAATAAACGATATATTTTCACGTTATCATGAAGCTTTGGCTTATTTTGTCGTGTTTCAAGCATGTGGTAATGGTTGTATTTTTATTATGACATTTCTTGTGCCCAATATTATATGACACACCTTTTTTACCTTTATAAAAAGAAAATTTTAATTTTTTTAATTACATTTTTATTTATAAATATTTTTTAATTAAAATAAAACTCTATTCACCGTATTTATACTGTGAACAGTGTTAGGTGTAGGTATAGGTGTATAAATTAGGTGTAGGAATAACATTACTCTATAATTAATAATGTGAGTGATCTAATTATTTCATAATAAAAATATGGAGTAGTATAAAAGAAAATCAAATGACGAAGCATTGAATTTGGAGAAAAATACTAGTAGTCTTCTAGAAGTGCCTTGTTTTTCGTGCATGAAAATGGTTCTTTTGAAGGAATAAAAAAAGAATTTCTTATGGCACCCTAGATGTTTCTAATGCACCACGTGAATTTCTACAAATATTCTCCATTTTTGGAGATGCATATCCGGATGCACCCCAACACACGCTCAACAAAGGTCATTATGAGTTATGCACTTTATTTTGGTTTACTTTATTCTGGAGATGCATCTCTGGAATATTTCTGTAGTTAGATTTTCGGCGACACACCAGTAGCAGATTCAACACAAAGTAATTTTTAAAAATGAAATTGACATTCGTAACATAAAATAAACATTACAATGATGATTTTCAACATTAAATGTAATGTTACACTTCAATATCTTGGTGGACGCTTGCACATCTTCAGAATATCTTCGACCTATCTTTGTGGCGTCACTTCCAACTCGAGCAGAACTTTTGTTTCGAAACGGAAATATATATTCCACATAGCCCTAACATCTACTTGTATCTTGAGCTCGAATTTTTTGAACTCAATATTGTCTCTGTTGTCAATCGACGATGAATGGTACTCGAGCTTCACAATCTTTCGGTTGTCTCTGTAAGGTAAGAGATGATGGATTTGGTCTTTGATATCTTCAAGGGAGGTGAAGTCGGTGAGCTTGAACGTTCGCCCGAGTGTAGAGCTGGAGAAGGAGACATTTGCGACATACCAATAGATGTTTATTTGTGACATTTGAGACATTTTTAGCTGTCGCATCTGCAAAAATCAACCGGCGGAAAAGAGAGAAGAGTCGCCACCGAACGTTATTTATCCCTACGCGGGGAAAGGAAACGATCGAAGAAAACCTCAACAAAGGGAAAGAAATGGTTGTAGCGAGCGATTTTGGACGCGGTTCTTAAGCGTTGGTCGCTCTCTGCGGTTGAGCTTTGACTGCAGGTCGATTCATTTTTTATCCTATTGTGAGCTGAATAAGGAAGGGAAATAGATGTCCCCAATTAACCCTGCTTTGCATACTGAGTTTAAACAACGGTCTGTTAGGTTTCGGATGCTATCAATGTGGGGGGGGGGGGGGGGCCTTTGTACTTGTTATTTGTATTTTCGCCAATACTGGTTTCTCTCTTTTTAGGATTTTCTGGCGGGGAACAAGGATTAGGATGTTAGGACTGATGCTTTTTGATAGATATGTGAGAGTATGGGATTTTGGTTTTTTGTTGATTGTGCTCGCTAAGATTTTTCTTTCAATCTTATGCCTACGTATTCCCGTTTACTGAAACATGGAAATCAGAGCGTTCGTAGTTCCTCCTATTCTATGGGAGGAAATTGGTTGTTTTGGTGTCTTGTTCAAAGCCCAAGACGTGAAGGTAAATGGTAGTTGGTATCTTGTTCAAAGCCCAAGATGTGAAGCTGAAGAGTCTATTTGTATCTTGTTCAAAGCCCAAGATGTGAAGCTAAAAGGGTGTTGACTTTAGAGAGAATTTGTCATCTCTAAAGAGGGGGTTGTATGTCACAACTGTTTATAAAGGAGAATTACTTTAACCGAGATGTGTGAATCCGACAATGCCATAATTTCCTTTATAGGGGGTTTTTAACCTGAATGAGAAGACTTTAACTCAGTGTAGAGCAATGTTATCTTTCCTTAGGAATTTCTCATGCTAAAAGAGGGACAATGGCATGGATGTAGATGATCCAGAGGCTTGCCGCTTACAGCGATTAGATGAAGGGAAAAGAGTTGTTGATGTTTGTTTACTGTGAGCGAGGCACATCTTTGATGCTAAAAGTTTGATTGGATCAACCAGTGGTTTTCTTATACAAAGCCTAAGAGGAGGCTAGTATGTGTCTCGTATAAAGCCCTAGAGAGAGGCTAAAAGGTTTTGACTCGACGATGGAATCTTTCGGTATCTCGTATAAAGCCCGAGATGGAGGCTATTTGATTCAACCAGAGAGTTTTTATATCTCGTACGAAGCCCGAGATGGAGGCGATTTGACTTAACAAGAGAGTTTTTGGTATCTCGTACGAAGCCTGAGATGGAGGCTGTTGTTTGTTTGGCTCAATAAGAACCTCTTTGTATCTCGTACAAAGCCCGAGATGGAGGCGAAAAGGTTATTGACTCAACGAGGGAGTCTCTTATGTGTCTCGTACAAAGCCCGAGAGAGAGGCTAAACGTTGTTTGACTCCGCTGGGGAGAATCATTGTACAAAGCCTAAGAGGAGGCCAGGGTAACTATTTCAGTTAAGTGACAGGTCCAGTATGTCGATTTTAAAGAGAAAATCAGTTCTTATATGAGCAACACTGTACTCAGGGAGTTGATTTGGGGATCAGGGATCTCTCCTTTTCTTTGAGGAAACGGGAAATCCAAGGGGTATTGAGACTGTCCGAGTCTGCGGGTTTCCTTCCTATTTAACGAAGGGGTCACTTGAGAATGTCTTTGAGACTCAAGGATATTAGACTGTCCAAGTCTAGAGTTTTATCTTTTGTACTATGCGTTGAGAAATAGTAGTAGACTCTATGAAAGGACTGCTCTATGTAGATGACTAAGTTCTGTTCCTATACCTCTAGGAGGTCGTCGGGACAATTTGTATGAAGCCCAAGAGGAGGCTGGAAACTTTTAAGAAGCCGATAGGTCCTTGGACGAAGCCCAAGAGGAGGCTATCATTCCCGGAGGAAGAGATCATTATACGAAGCCTAAGAGGAGGCTGTGAATACTTCTAAGAAGCCGACGAGTCCTTGTACTAAGCCCAAGAGGAGGCGGGGTTGCTTTTAGGAAGCCTGTGGGTCCTTGTACGATGCCCAAGAGGAGGCCGATGCTTTTAAGAAGCCCGTGGGTCCCCAAACCCCGAGAAATTCAAGGCAATGTTATTCACCGAGAATAGATCAAAGTCAGGAAAGTTCGAGAATTTGGAAGAAACTCAAAGATGCCATTCACGGAGAATACATTCATCTTTGGGAGTAGAGTTTCTTGACAATTCCTAATGAGGGCAGCCTGAGAGAATACTGTATTTGGTGATCCTATTGGGGATCTAGTTGTCTATTTCTACGAATAAACGAAACGGCGTCACCTAGTTCTAGACGTAGTTGCCGGGGAAACTCTAAATATCTATACTATTATTACACAGTTGATATGAGTTTATGAAAGAATACTTACAGCGAGACAGCCCCACAATACAGTTATATGTATATGAAAGCAGTAAATGAAAGCGATAACCACTTACTCGGTTGTAGAGCTTTCATGCTGTTTGGTTAGTTGTTCAACAAAGACAGATTGAAAACAACAGTATATTCAAAATCAAAGGAGAAAGTGCTTTGAAAAAGAAAGATTTGGGGCTTACAGCTCAAGGAGAGGCCCAGGGTTTTATCAGTGAGCGCACTATTTGAATTTGTACAGAGGGACTTATACAAGTGACTGAGGCCCAAAAAGGTTTTCTGTACAAAGGGATGGGTCTTACACTCTCTCAAGAGGCCCAAAAAGTTTAAAGAAAAAGAGTGGGGCTTATAACATGAGGGTAGGCCCAGATGATTTTTCGTTTAAAATGGCGATCGCGCCGAGATTTTCTTTTAACGCGAAGGGACTTATACAATATCTGAGGCCCAAATGGTTTTGGTTAAAAGGGGATTGGGTCTTACACTCTATTAGAGGCCCAAAAGTTTTGAATGGGTCTTATAGCTCAAGGAGAGGCCCGGAAGGTTATTTTTCAAAAAGCGACGATCGTGCCGTTTGTTTGAAAATGTACATAGGGACTTATACAATAAGTGAGGCCCAAAATAGTTTTATGTACAAGGGGGTTGGGTCTTACACTCTAATAGAGGCCCAAAAGTTTTGAGTGGGTCTTATAGCTCAAGGAGAGGCCCAGTTGTTATTTTTTCAACGGATGATGATCGTGTCGTTTGTTTGAAAATGTACAGAGGGACTTATACAATGAATGAGACCCAAAATATTTCTGTACAAGTGGGTTGGGTCTTACACTCTAATAGAGGCCCATGAGTGTTTTGAAAATGATTTATGAGGGTTGAATTAATCCAAAACCCTAATTTGCTTTCAAAATGTATTTAATTGAATAAAAATTCAATTAAAAAAAGATCAAAATTGTTTAACACATGGAAAACAAATTGTGATCTAGGATTAATGCTTCAAAAATTAAGTATTGACCTACAAAATAATTAGAAAGCATTAAAAGTTGCAAAATCAATGTGGAAAAAATATTTTAAATGTTAAAAACAATTAAAACATTAATTCTTTGAAAAAATATCAATTATATGAAATAAATAATATTTTTGGGATTTTTTGGGAAAATAAAATATTTTAACATTTTTGTGAATTATTAAAAAAAGAATCAACTCAAAATCATTAAAACTCAGAGAGAAATTAATTTTTGAATCAATTAAATAAAATCACAAAATTCAAATATTTGAATTTGAAAGAAATGGCGCCAAGAACACACCAAGAACACGCGCGTGTTCTGGGCTTGGCCAGATTTGCATTTTCTATCCAATCTCACTGAATACTTGATTATATCATGCAATCCACATATCATTATGCTCGTCTCAACCTCACGATCATGTCTATGTCCATTAATTTCATTTAAATTAAACATATAACAAGAAATCACGAAAAATCCTCAAGAACCCTAATTTTTGCATGAAGACTATGATTTTTGATACACGATTCAAACAATGCAATTAATTGAGGGGAAACATTCTATGCATGATTATGAACATATGGCCAAATTATTGTGCGAGGAAATGTGCATGGATTGAGAGATGACCAAGTATATGCTTACCTCTAGGCCGTGACAGCAAGTGCAATGTGATTTTTGAGTTGGAGGTGTTACAGATGAGTTATGATGATCTGAACAGCTTCCCTACACCCTATGGAGTGTGTTTGAATGCTTGGACTTGATGGAAATTGGCTGGATCACTTCATGGCATCTCAACTGCACTTTGGTTAAAACCTTGAGCAATTGACTGGTGATTCTGAGAAATCAGTGTTCCAGTTGTTGTTTAAGTGTTTGATCAGCTCATATGTGATGTATATGAGGTGTGTGTGTGATTGGTTTGAGTGGAATTGCCCTCTAGCTCAAAATCCGATAGCTACCTTGCTAAGAAAGGCATTTTTGCCAAGAGAAAGAGATTTTGAGAAAGGTAAGTGTTGTAGGCCTTTGGTGTACTCAAACTGATCACAATTAAGCTCTATTTATAGTAGAGCAAGTTTGTTTTGGGATCCACACTGAATGGCAACTGCAGCAGAGGTTTGGCCAATGTTGTCCAATGGAAATTCAAGTCTCCTCTAGCCATTGACTAGAGGTTAGGGCACAGGGCTGTGGTTCCCTTGGTCTTGGATAAGTCTTGACTGAATTTAGTTGAAAATGGCTCAGTCCATGCCACCTTGATGCTTCCATTGAATGCCTCATTCCAAAATTGAGGTCTTGTCCCTATTTTGGCCATTCTAGGTTCAACATGCTATTTCTTGTTCCAAAGACTTTGGAGGCTTGGCTCAGTGATTGTCCCCTTTAGATTCAATCCCCTGAGGTGTCCAAGTGGATAGGAGCATCTGGATTTGGCTGATTTTGGCAAATCGACCCAAAATGCAAATTCTGCCTTGCCTTGGCAGATTTCAGCAAGGCAACTTGCCAATGTCATAACTCATAGCCCAAATGGAATTTGGCAATGTTCTTGGCCATTTTGGAAAGCCCTTACATGATACAACAACTGTTTGAACATGTTTGGTTTTGATCTCTTTTGAATCCAAGTGAAAAATCCCCCTACATTTGGAAAAAAATGAAGACAGATTTGGACTTAGTGAAAATTTCACTAAGTGTTGGAAAAAGTGACATTTTCATTTTTCAGCCATTTTGACCACTCCATAACTCAAAATCCTTAATGAATTGGACTTAGGTCTAGTTGAAGTTTTTGTAGAGGGTAATGAGGGCTACAAATCCATCTTTGGATGAGGAAAAATGGCTTTGTGGTTTAGGAGTTATGATCCTCCAAAGTTGGTACCCTAGCCACTTTATTTTTAACTTAGAAAATTTTCTAAGTTTTTATGATTACCCCTTTTACAAGTTATCCAATTTTTCTTGATTTTTCTTGATGAATGATGATTCAAATCATACATTAACATCATTTTAGGGTTAAAAATCCATTTTGGTGAAAAATCTCAAATAGTCAAAGTTGACTTTTGTGCACAGTTGACTTTTTATCAGATGAATTCCAAACTGTGCAATTCTTCAGGAAATCATGTCCTTGACCTAAATCAAACTTGATGGACATGTTCCATGGGTGTCATAGGGTATATTGAGGCATGTCTTAGGGTTTGGGAGCATGTCCTGGTCAAAAGTCAAAGTTACAGTTAACTTTCCTCGCGAAACCCTAATTGTGGTGCAGATGAAATTGAGACTTGTTGCTCAAGCTTCTTGGATTAATCCATTGTTCCAAATGGATCAATATAGTTCATTAGAGACCCTCAAACCCTCTCTTGAGGTATTGGATCATGATTTGCCCTAAAAGTCAACTTAGGGGTGAATTAGGTCAAGAAACCCTAATTCCTGATTTTTAGTGAATGCATCGCCTGATGCTAAATTGACTTGATGATTGGGTCCATGAGGTTCCATGGAGTATATTAGGATATGTTTTGAATCATTGGCTCATGCCCAGATGAAAATTTCCATCTGGAGGCCCTGGTCGACCAAAACCCTAATTTGGTGACACTGGCGATCTTGAAGCTTGATCCACCTAGAAGGGAGCAACCTTGTGCTTAATCCTTGAAGTGGGAGTCCTATTTGATCCTTTGTGTATGTTTGAGAGGTTTAGACAAGTTGAAGATCAATTCATTCCTTGATTGATCCTTTGTCTAAGGCTCTGAGAGGGCTAGAAACCCTAATTTTGATTGTGGTGAATGCTCAACAATTCCTTGAGGAAATTGATGAGGCACAAAGGTACATCCATATTGTGATGATGATTTGCACAATGATGGGAAATCTTGGTGGTCAAAATTTGGGGTATGACAATGGTCATCACAACCATAGCCTAGGTTCGGGAGTCGGTTACGTGAGAGGAAGGTACTAACACTCCCTCGCATCCATCGTACTCGATGGGATCCACGCTTGTTGTTATCGATCAAAGGGTGTAGGTTATCTCAAGCTCAACTGCTAACTGGAAGAAATAGGATGAGAAACAAAAAAATGGGGGGAAAAATAAAAGAAGTGACTCAATAGGACATCGCCATCCTAGGCCTACGTATTCCCTCGGGAGCGGGAAAGTCAGAGTCAACGTAGTTCAGAGGACTACGGGATTGTGTGGGGAAGGTTGCTCGACAAGACATCACCGTCTCGTGCCTACGTATCCTCAATCTAATGCGAAGGAGGAAGTCAGAGCAGTTGTAGTTCGACCTAACAGGGTCTTGTTATTTTGTGTTTTTTAGTGGATGACGCCAACATTCGCGTTCCAGCATTTTAGGTGTTGCCGCTCGTTGCGAGGAGTCTTATGCGTTTACCTGTTTGCGGTAGAACGGAAATGACGTATCCTTTGCGAATGGAGTGAGGGAGATGAGAAGAGAATCCCGAAGGAAGATGGGTGTTTGTTTTTTGTCTTTTAGAAGAAAGTGTTTTGACTTATGGTTTGTAACTCATATTGCACTAAAGTCTATGACATAGGATCGAATGCGTCGCAAATCGATCTAAGTTGGGACGCTTGCTAAACACTCTGAGAAAGTGAAGAGAAGCCCTCCACCCTCCATTTACCATGTACTTAAGGATCATGATGTACAATACTCATTGTATTTATTACATGTTTTTGATTTTGTTTTGAGATGAGAGGAGAGAAAGACTCAAAGTTGCAAAGAAAAACAACTAAGGGAAACTAGGTCCTAATGTTGTCATGCATCATGGTCCTATAGCTAAGGTTAAGAGAGGACTAACCTGCTTATTAGCATGCATGGATTTCTAGCCTAATGTATCTCCTACCTCCAACTTAATCGGAAATTAAGTGGAGCTAGGAATCCAAAGGGATCATGTGAATCAACACAAGTAAACATTATTCTAAACAATCACAAAAGAGAGAAGTGAATAAGAAGTGAGAGGAGAATGAATCGTGTAAGTGTAAAATAGAATTCAAAGTATCATAAACAACTTACCCTCTCCATGCCAAGCTCAACTAATGAATATTTGAAAACAAAGTGTGCAAACATGCAACTATGGCTACATTAAAGTCCTAAAACTATGCTAAGATGAATATCAAACAACCACCAAAGTTAGAAGTGTCCTAAAGGTATGAGATCCTACTAGGGGCAGTAGCAACCCCTATTCTACCTTATCTAAGTTAGTCTCCTAAGGGAGCATTCAAAAGTGCAAGTTTTGTCATATGTCATCACCTAAACATGTATCATTTACAAGCTATGCCAAAAAGACTTATAGAAGTCACAAAAATAGAAGCCAAGTCAAATATTCAAATGTTTATACACATGGGGGCAGGTTATGATTCATGTTAAACCATGTGTTAAATAATGTTCAAAAAATATCCTAAAGGGGATAGCACAAATACATCATCAAACTAAAACACCTAAGCAAACATCAAGCGTAATCGAATAAACAACTTAGGGTTAAACGAGAATCATGTAGGTCATGATCAAAAAACAACATTTAGGTATCAAAAATACACCTAAAATGTGATTGTATATAGGCTCAAACATGCTCTCAAAATTGGTTTTAAGGAGCTCACACATTGGCATTAAACTTGACCTAGTTCTAGCACGTTTACATATGACATGTTCACATTGGAAAATTGGTAAAAAATAGCAAATGACCTTTGAAAATTATGATCAATCAACCAAGTCATGTTAAGTCCAGTAGGTGATCACATGAAAAATATTGGATCCGAATCATACACCAAAAGTGCTCAAAAAATTGTAAACAACAGGCATATCTCACTTAATGATCATGCAAACACAAGTCACAAAAAGTACTTAACAAGTGACCTAAAAAACATGATCAAGGCATGAATTTAACATGTAAGTATCTCATAATGGAGGCTAATATCACACACAAAAAATTAGGTCACAACTATTAAGAAAAATTCATTTTTCAAGCCTTGAATCACAAAGTATACCAATTTGGATATCCACTAATTAGAAATTGGGAAAAAAAATACTAAACTTATCTAGAAATGAAAATAAAATTCACTAAAAATTAATTAAAACCCTCAGGAACATACATGAATGTTTCCAGAATTTTAGAACAAATTTTAGTATTTTTAATAATTCGTTTTCTAACATGTAACCAAAAAGAAACTAAAAAAAACCATGTAAAGGAAGGGGGGTGAGGAGTTAGTAAGAATATAATTCAAATTACCTACTGTGCCCAGCGAAGGGGGTGCGTCTAACCATTTCCCAAGGCCTAACCATGCCAAAAAAAGCCCCTTAAAGGCTGAAAAAAATAAGGGAAATGGTGGGAACAAATGTCACGTGAGGGGCACATGCTTCATTAATGTGCTGTAGAATTCATAGTCGTTGATGTGATCGAATGGCTAGGAGTTAATCACACAATTAGGACCCACATGCAGCTCATGGAAGTCATGTGCATGATCCTATCATGTGGCTATGATTGTTCCCTCATCAAAACAAATCCCACGCTGCAGCACTACGTGGCAATATTATAGATTCACATGTTGCATTAATTACCAATTATTATTATGATTCATGTGCCATGAATATTACTCCCTCTGTCCCAAAATAAGAGTTTTTCTAGTAAAACAAATTTGTTCCAAAATAAGAGTCTTTTTATGTTTTCAAGACAATAATAATTGATTCTTACCAAATTTACCCCTAATAAATATTATCTACACAACTTTCAAGATATTATATCACATGACACCTTTATGACAACCAATAGTAATTAAGGGAAATTTTATAAAATTGTTACATTTAATTCTTCAATCATTACTTTTCTTAATCGCTACTGTTAATGCCTTATTTTATTATTCTTTTCACTCAGCCTTATTCACGTTTCACATTGCAGAATACCACATGATATTACTCACATGCTGCCTATTACTCCCTCCGTCCCACAATGAGTGACCCATTTAGAATAAAATGTTGTCCCAAAATGTATGACCCATTTCAATTTTCAATGCAATTTTTCATATTTTACCCTTTAATTAATAGTACTTTCATCATTCCCAATACATCATAAGGGTACTTTAGTAAAAATATCACTCTCTCTTTCATTTATTTTTTTTTAATTTGTGTGAAAAGTCAACTGGGTCATTCATTATGAGACGGAGGGAGTATATTATTCTTATTATTCCATCTGCCACTACTACTACTATGTTACGCATACATGCTACATGGAATAAAATAAGGCGCTGCATTTTAAAGACCTTTCTCAATGGGTCATCTTCTCTTTTAATGAAGAAAAGACAAAAACAAGGGCAAAGACGAATGGGGGGATAACACATGGTCATCTTCCCCAAATCTCATGCAAAAAGTTATGATTCTTCCATGCATAGAAATTCCATGCGCACAAAACAGAGTGGAAAGTGGCAAAATTCAACAACACATAACTCCCTCAATATTCCATCAAATCATGCGAAATAATATACTAAATTGAAGCCCACGAAACGTAGAACAACAATACGCCATTAGTTTCCCAAAATAATAGCTCCAACATTAAGAAAATTAACACGGAAGTGACGGATTCAAACTAAAAGTCACAAAATCAAGAACACATAAACTTAAGTTCAAAGATTCATGGTGTGTCATCATTTCACGACTTCCAGATGCAATGTATGAATAATATTTTAACGTCCTAAATCATGTAAATCTAAGAATGAGAGCCATGAAATTTTTAGAGATTCTTACAAAGTGGAGAAAGTCCACTGCTTCTTGTGGTGCTTTGAGATTAAGAAACCCGGAAAAATTCGATGCAATGTCTTGAAATCTCCTTTAAGCAAAATAAATGCTTAACCTCTTCAAATCTTGGAAAAATGCAAATTGGTGATAGAAGAAGATGGAATTATAGGTGACGATTCATGAGATGATGAAGATGGTGAAAGAATTCTAGAAAAAAACCTCAAAATGAGAGAGATCTTGGAGGTTGAAGTTGTGGGTGTGAAATTTGTTTTTTGATCTATTTGCTCTCTAATGGTGTAACTAACTTCTGTTAGGGAGAGAATGAGAATTTATATGGTGGGTTAGAGTATGGTTAAAAGCTTAAGCATAGTTAAAAGCTAGTTAGAGGTGGTTTTGTGAAAGTTGAAAAAATGAGGGTTTATGGTGGTGTATGAATTTTACTATGCGGGTGGTGTATTTTAGCTACCATGGAGTGCATTATGATGATAATAATGGTGTAAGATGATAGTTAATATAGCCAACACAACTTGCTCATCAAATTTTGTAATTTGGAAAATGGAGTTTTTTATGGTTTATGGCATGAAAAGATGTTCATGAAGGTGACTTTATTGATGAATTTCTTGAAGGATAATGAATCAATTTGCATGATTTTGACGCCATTGGAAAGATGGTATTTGATAGAACAAAGGTGATGTCAAAAAGAAATGGAATTGAGGTCTGGAACACCATGGAAAATATTGTTGAAAACATGGTCACAAAACTGAATTTTGGGACTTAGAAAAATTCTGAGTTTTTTTTTTCCATTGAACAACTTGATAATCCCAACTTAGATTGATCATAACTCTTGATCTAGAAATTCGAATGGAACATTCTTTATATGGATCGAAAGCTTGGAATACACACTACAACTTTCTTTTGAGAAAAAATTTCAAATGAAGCTTGGATCATAGAGAAAAATGACCATAAAGTTGTTTGCATGGCATGCAAAACTTTCCCAAAATGGAAAGTTCTAAAACCCTTGTTTTTCCAAAAATGGCAACTTTCCATAATTCTTGATTTTTCATGATTCCTTTAATATTTCTTGACCAAATTCCATTTAAGGACCATACTTGGCATGATGAACACGAGTTTGACCTAAAAAGTCGAGATTTGACTTTTTCCTTGATCAGTTGACTTTTTCCCGATTTGTCTGATTTTCGACCATCTGGCCAATTGAAATCCTTCTGAATGAAACTATGGGTCAAATGAGATGTCTTGATCTTGAGAAGCCTCATTCATGGAAACCTCTGATTCCATGCCTTGTGAAAATGATGTATGTGTGATGTTCATGACCTAAATGCATATGGAACGTGAAATATAAGCCACTTATTGGGAATAAATAAGAGGGCAAATTTTGGGGTGTTACAGCTGCCCCTATTCAATCAACTTAAACCTGAAGAGATGAGAGTGTCGGCTTTTATACATTCAAGGTAAAAGGTGATTGAATATAAATGAACCCGAAAATTTGCACTCTGTGGGGGAATATACAATGAAAGTGTTTACCAACCGAAGGTGGACTCAAAGATAGCGGATATTAACCAAAAGTTGAGATAGCGAAAGGGTGGCAGACGAATCAACAAAGGATGCCAACCAAGAGTTGGGATAAAAAGGACACTGACAAGGGACACCGACCAAGAGTTGGAATAAAAGACGTGATATCTATCACGATCTAGGGTAAAAGACTAAGTACCAACCAATAGTTGGGATACAGGACACTAATCAACAATTAGTATAACAGGGCCTGCCGACCGAAGGCAAGCTCACAAGGGGTATCAACCAAAAGTTGAGATAAAACCGAAGAATGTCCACCAATAATTGGGGAAGAGAAATTACACCAACCAAGAGTCGGAATAGAGGTAACTAACCAGGATATTAAGATACAAGACACTAACCGAGAGGTTACCAACCAAGAGTTGGGAAAGAAGATACTAACCAAGAGTTAGGATGGAGTGAAGGATACTAACCAAAAGTTAGGATGAAATAAGGGATACTAACCAAGAGTTAGGATGAAATAAGGGGTACTAACCAAGAGTTAGGATGAAATGAAGTATTAATCAAGAATTAAGACAGCGGGAACGCCGACCGAAGGCGAGCTCACAATGAAAGATACCAACCAAGAGTCGGGATAAAACTAAGGACTATTAACCAAGAGTTGGAATGAAAGAGGGAAGACTCACAACAAAAGATATCAACCAATAGTTGGGATAAAGAATACTAACCAATAGTTAGGATAACGAGAACGCCGAACAAAGGCATACTCACAACAGAGGATACCAACCAATAGTTGGGATAAAGGATACTAACCAATAGTTAGGATGAAACCAAAGGTTACCAACTAAGAGTCGGGATAAAATCGAGGATTACCAACCAAGAGTTGGGATGAGGGATACCAAACAAAGATTACCAACCAAAAGTTGGGAAAGAGGGACTAATCGAAAGCAAGCTCGCAACGAAAGATACCAACCAATAGTTGGGATAAAGGATACTAACCATAGTTAGGATAACGAGGACGCCGACCAAAGGCGTGCTCACCGCAAAAGATACCAACCAAGAGTTGGGATACACGAGGACACCGACCAAAGGTGTGCTCACAGAAAAAGATACCAACCAAGAATTGGGATAAAGAGGACGCCAACCAAAGGCAAACTCATAACAACGGATACCAACCAATAGTTGGGATAAAGAGGACACTAACTAATAGTTAGGATGAAAACAAAGATTACCGACCAATAGTCGGGATAAAGGGTATGGTGCCAACCAATAGTTGGGATAGAAAATACTAACCAATAGTTAGGATAAACGGGAACATTGACCAAAGTCGTATTTACGATAGAAGATACCAACCAAGAGTTAGGATAGAAAATACTAACCAAGAGTTAGGATAACCGAGAACGTCGACCAAAGGCGAACTCAACAAAGGATACCAACCAATAGTTGGGATAAAGGATAGGATACTAACCAAAAGTTAGGATGACAGGAAGGATACTAACCAAAAGTTAGGATAAACGAGAGCGCCGACCAAAGGCGAACTCATAACAAAAGGTACCAATCAATAGTTGGGATAAAGGATACTAACCAAGATTTAGGCTAAACGAGATATGCAGGAAGTAAACTTCACATATTTACGACCTTAAGGGAGGATGACTCCGCTAAGGAAAAGAGATGTTTAAACAAACAACTCTGCAGGGGAGTACAAGCGTGATGAGCGAACTCATCGGTAAAGTAAGGTTGAATTTCCTGAAATACGCCATTCTCTGCTGAGAAACGTCTGGTAAAGATAATGTCAAACCTGGCTTATGCTTCAAATGCATATGTTTGAATTTTTCTATGGCGTAATGCTTCGTATCAAATGGAAATGCTACGCGTTTTGAGGATGCACTGATTACTATATGCAAAATTCCAAGAGGGTCCTCTGCTGGGGATTACGAGCAACCCTTGGTGAAGATAAGACCCAAAATGACTCCCCTACGCCGGGAATCATGAACGACAACTACTGAAGATGGAACCCAAGGATCTGTTACGGAAAAGGTGCCAATAACCATTGGATTTGGAATCTTCCGTGGATGTCAGCCACCGCTGGTCAAACTGTTGAGAGGATGAACACCAAACTCTGCTTGGGGTGAGCAGTCAATAATACCAAACCAGCCGAGGAACATCATTGAACTTAACCTGCCGCTGGGGAAATGACCTTCCTTAATCCGTCGGGGATAAGAGCACGCTGCTGCTAGCACAGTTACACTTCCTGATTCGACGAGGAAAGTAGGGACCGAGACTCGATGGGGAACACAGATCTCTATTAAGGAGAGACATCAAACCAATATCCTACGGGAGATGCAACATTATCCTGTCTGAGACGGTCGACTTCTGAATACTAGCTGGGGAGTAATAAGCCAATATGACCGGGGAAAGCAATTCTCTACACTCTTGCTAGGGAGAGAGAAGTTCTCAATGCTCTGCTAAGGATGCTAGATCTTCAATGCTAGAGAGAAAGACTCTACTGGGGATGCCTACCTGCTTGGAGGGCAAGAGCAAACCATCTGTACCTTGTCTGGGGACTTGAACTCTCGTGGGAGAAAAGACAAATCCAACTCTAGCTAAGGAGACCAAACCTTAGGACTCTCGTTGGGGAGGGATACCCTCTGGCACCTTGCCGAGGAAGAGAAACTCCATACTGGGAACTACTTTGGCGCCTTACGCTTCTGCTGATCAACTGCATGCCAATTATCATAAGTGAACTCTCCACTTGTTCTCAGACCACATGGTATACTAGGAGAAATCGTCTCAAGAGGATTTTATAGGAAACCCGACATTCAAAATTCCCCAGGGTCTTCAAACTCTTGGAGAGATTCATTGGATCTCGGCGTAACTGCCCCAGATTAGCCAAACTATGAAGGAATTTGCTACGAGAGGATTCATGATGACTTGAAATACTCTGCCCCAGTATTTTGAACGTTGAAGAGATTCTTTGGATTAAATATCGTCTGGAGAGGACAACTTCTCGCTCCCGAGGTGGCCTGCCTCAGTATGAATCTTGCAGTAATCCTATCCCTGTCTCTGAGAGATTTGCTCTATCTACACATGATTGCCCCATACCGGGTGAACCTTGGGGAGATTTCTCGACGTGATTGCCCCGGATTGGCTGAAATGAGCGTGACTTGCTGAGAAAACTGATACCTGACGGAGTCTTTCGGATACATGCTCATCAATATGGTTGTCTAGGAATTTCCTCTTGGCAAAGTTAGACTTCTCGACTGATATTCATTATGTAAGCTTCACTGGTGTCAAGTACAATGTATGCAAGTGTTAGATGTCAAACATGTTATATATTTGTATTTGATACTTGGCATTTTTCAACAATTTCTTGTTACAATTGTGGATTTTAGTAGTGAATTGTTGTTGTTCTTCAAACATTATATTTATACCATTGGTGCTTGTAATATGTGTACTATTGTGCAGGAAAAGGCACTAATTGATCAAAGATTTAAGACACAAAGAGATGATACAAGCTACCAAATAAAAAGGAAAACAACAGTAGGTTCGCTTTGTGAACTCCAGCGAATGTCCGCTGCTTCGCTCGCTTTGCGAAATTACTGGCGAAGAACCCTTGGCTATGGCAGTGGCAAAAGGACCCAAAATTCGCTTTGCGGATGTTTTGGCGAGTAGTTCGCTTTACGAATGAAAAGTTCGCTTTGCGAACTCACGAAGACAGTCAAGGGTGGTTTATCTATCAGGAGACACTTGAGGTGTCATTTCTTCATTCACTAGGCGAATGGATCATTCGCAGTGCGAATGCATCAGATTTCAAGTGTACTATAAAGTGATTTTTACATTTTCTTGGGATGATAACTTCACCTATTCACACCATCACCTTATTTTCTGAGTTTTTATCATCCAAGGGTGATTTTTCACATAGAGAAGCTGGATTTGCATCCCTCGAAACTTGTGAAGCAAGCTACCATGACTATGTGTAGCTAAACACATCCTTATGTCAAGATTAGTGGTAGGTAATTCATCATTTTGTATGTATTGATTTTGGTTGTAAGTTTGTGAACTTTGTTGATGATAAATATAGAAGAAAAACTTTGTTTACATGGTTTATATTTTGTTTTAATTCATGTTCGAGAGAAATGTATTAAACTTGACCTAAGTTTCAATCCATCAATAATCATAAGGCTAGAGATAGTTTTGAAAGTTGATTTTCATAAATATTGAACTTGAATGTTATTATATTGGTAGTTTGAGTGAGAGATCATCAAGGGATCAATATGATAAATCTCACAACAAGTGTTCGAAAGAAACTTGTTGAGAGGATATGTGGTTATATTTATTGTTAACGAGTTCACACGCTTTATCGAGTTGATACGTACAAAACGGATTATTGAACACTAGTCTTGGCATGTTTTTACCAAAACCCTAAAACCAATCTTTTTACCGTTGAATTCTAAATTTTATGCAAACGCTACGAAACGAAAAACCAACCATTTGTTACTATAAAGTTTGAAATGAATTTGACTATCGAACAGCGACAATATACACAATCTCCGTGGATACGATAAAACACCCCCGAAATACATTTCAACAAAATGGCGTCGTTGCCTGGGATTGTTGTTATATTGCGAGCATTGCAATAGTTATTGAGTTTTAAACTTGTTAACTTTTTCTTGTGCTTGTTGATTTGTTTGGTTTAGTGTGCAAAGTTCGTTTTATGCGAGGGAAGTTACCCACAGACCAACTTATTATTGATCCTGAAATCGAAATAACTACGTGTAAGTTAAATAGCAGAACAAGGCAGAGGAGGCAACTTGTCATGGAAAGACGAGAATGAGACAAAAGTTCAACTTCGGCGCCAATACCACAGTTACCACCAACTATGGCTACTCCACCACCACCACCACCACCTACTTCAGTTCCTTCTACTAATAGTCTGAGACATTCTGCATAATTTGCATGTAATGCTCAGAACGGTCAGCATTCAGAAATGAAGACGAGTATCCTTTCGCTTCTATACTAGAATCCATTTACTGGTATGGATCACGAGGATCCTTTTACTCACCTGACTAAGTTCTATGAGATTGCGGGCGCGACTGGTGCACCCGAAGCTAAAGAAGAGTCTTTGTTCAAGAGACTATTCCCGCATTCCCTCATTGGGAAGGGCAAAGAATGGTATCTTGACCAATCTACGGCAATCATGATGGAGTGGAACATGCTAGAGGAAAAGTTGTTGGAACTATTTTTTCCCGTAATCATTTCATGGAGGCTAAAACAGCAATTGCAGTTTTCACTCAAGGTGGAAATGAATCTCTCAACGAAGCTTGGGAGAGATTCAAGTCTATGCTGAGAAAGTGTAAAGGGAACGGTTTCGATGAGCTTACTCAAGTTCACATTTTTAGAAATGGTCTTCAGTTGGTTCATAAAACATTATTGGATGCCACCGCGGGTGGATCGTTAATGGCTAAAAGCGCCGAGGAGGCTATTTCTATCATTGGTCGGATGGCTCTAAATGACCATCAAGGGAACCATAACCGTGGCCCTTCGCAAAAGAAAGCGGGAGTGTTTGAGTTGGGAACTAATGATGCAATTCTTGTGCAAAATAAACTGTTATCTCAACAGGTTGAGTTGTTAACGCAACAAATGTCCAAGCTCCCTCAACAACTCAAAGAGATGCATGAACTTTCGAGCAAGAATGTGCAGGTAGCTTGTTGTGAATTTTGTAGAGGAGATCATCCTACCGGGTATTGTCCTCCGGTAGTGGAAGAAGTAAATTATGATGGAAACCCTACTCAAGGTTATCAAGGAAGACCTCCTTACCAAAATGATCAACAACCTTACCAAAATCAGCAAGGCTACCAACCAAGGGGCAACTACGAAAATCAACAAGGATTTCGAAAAAATCCTTACCAACCACCCCAAGATCAAAATGGAAGTTCAAGGTTGGAGGAGACTTTCACACAATTTATGCAATTATCAATGGCAACTCAAAAGAGTACGGAAGCTTCGATTAAAAATCTTGAATCTCAAGTAGGGCAACTTGCAAAGCAATTAGCCGAAAAGCAACCGGGGGCACACTCAAACAAATCCCAAAGAACATTGTAAAGCCATTTTCACAAGAAGTGGAAGAACAATTGGAGGAGATGTTGAACATGAGGTGGTAGTCGAAAAGGAAAATGATATTGTGTTGGAGGAAGTCGAAAAAAATGATGAAAATGGTATAGTTGAAAAGAATGATGAAGAAGTAAGGAAGAAAAAAGAAAGAAAAAGAAAGGAGTATGAAAAGGAAGTTTTACAAAGAATATTACCATATCCCCCTGCTCCTAATAAAAAAGAGAACGATAGGCATTACGCGAGATTCCTAGAATTGTTTAGTCGGTTGCAAGTAACCGTTCCTTTCTTTGAAGCTCTTGAACAAATGCCTAAGTATGTCAAATTCATGAAGGCCATTCTTATGAAAAAGAAGAGGTGCACGAACAAAGATAACATTGATCTCAATGTCGAGTGTAGTGCCGTCATTCAAAGTGTGCTTTTGTGGAAAGAGCAACATCCGGGAAGAGTAGATTTACCTATTAATATAGGTAATGATTTTAAATGCAAAGCTTTGGTTAACATGGGTGCTAGTATCAATCTAATTCCTTTGTCCGTGGTGAAGAGACTTGACAATATGAATGTAAAATCAACAACCATGACATTGCAACTTGCGGATAAGTCAAGAACTCATCCGTATGGTGTTGTGGAGGATGTGCTTGTAAAAGTGGATAAATTCCTATTTCCAGTTGATTTTGTGATTGTTGAGATGGAAGAGGACAAGGATACGCCGATTATATTAGGCAGACCGTTCATGAAAACTGCCAAAATGTTGGTGGATGTTGATGAATGCATAATGAAGGTGAGAATTAAGTCAAGTGGTAAGGAGGAAGAAGCTTGTTTTACGTTATTCAAAGAAGTAATGTATGCAAATCAAGTAGATGAATGTGTTCATGAAAAGAAAGAATTGGAAAGAGAGGCTTTGTGGAAGAAAAAAGTGAAGATGCAAAATTGGCCATGTTGCGATCATGTTGGGATTGTTCATTTCTAAAGAAAAGGGGATCGAAGACCGGACATGATTATGGTTGAGGTCTCTGCTCGTAAAGTGTCATTTTCTCGGAAGCCAATTCTTGTGCTTTTGGTTTCGAGGTGTCGGTTGCATTGGATCGTCGAGCTTAGCCGACGTTAAACAAGCGCTTGTTGGGAGGCACCCCAACATTGTAAGTATTTACGTTTTCTTTGCTGTTTTAATGATTTAAGTGTTTAGAAATAATGTAGGTGGTAGCAGCTAAAGCATAATTTTTTTTGAAAATTCTGGCATTCGCTGGCTAGTTCGCTTTGCGAACCTGGGGCGAGCTTTCGCTGGCCAGTTCGCTTTGCAAACTCAGCGAGACAGAGGAATGTTTTCTGCTGCCACCTCGTTTAAAAAGGGGAATTTTTAGGGTGGGCCATACACTTGGGCCCATGACCCATATCATTTTCTGAACTTTAGAGAGGCAACCCTCTTCCCTTTTTCATTCCCACTTTTGTCTCTCTCTCACAAACACGCACAAGTAAGAACAAACTCACGTGCTCAAAGTTTCACTCAAATTTCACCAAGTTTTCCCAAATCACCAATAATTTCAGGTTTGAATCTTGTTTTCTTTCTCTCTGTTACTTTCTGTTTAGACATTATGTTTAGGGCTGTGGTTTGCACATTAGAGGCATTGTTAATTCTAGGTCTTCACCTCTGTTTTAAGGTTTCTTTCCTGTTGCATGTTGAATATGTGCAAACTTTAGAATAAAGGTGGTATTTTGAAACAACTCTGATGTGGGAAAGTGTTGGATGCTGTTATTTTATTATTATTTTTTTTTGAAAAAATCGCAGGTTCGCTGTCCAATTTGCTTTGCGAACCTAGGCGAGCATTCGCCAGACTTCGCTTTGTGAATCTGGGGTGAATGTTCACCAGCCTTCGCTTTGCGAACTCTGGAGCGAACGTATCAGAATTCTGAATTTTTTTATGTTGTCTCAGTTTGTGATTTTGTTTTGGCTCCCATTTCTAATGAACTGTGTTGCTACTTGTTGTTGTTTTATTTGTTGATTTGTGCAGATGGCTCCTAAGATTAATCCCGCAAAGAAAAGAAAGGCCATCACTTCGAAACAAGTGCTAATACAGTTTGACAACTATAATTTTAAGGGAGCCAAGCAGGCAATAAGGTATCTGACCTTGGAAAAGAGAACTATCATACCGGAAAAGAGATTTAACTTTAGTGACCGTGGAAGTTATCGGTCGGTAGCTGCACTCTTAGAAGCGAAAAAATGGGGAAGACTGATAACTCCCTTGGATAGCTACAATGTTGAGATTGTCCAAGAGTTTTATGCTAATGCCCTCCCTGATGATGGGGAGCTTTTTAGTTGGACAACAGAAGTTGGGGGGAAAGTTGTGCGATTTGATCGCGGAGCAATTAATACCGTTCTTGGAGATCCTTTGCCATTGAGAGCTAGCCAAATATATGTCTACCATAGAGACTTGCACCTTCACCGTGACATTCCAAAAATGACCAGCGATCTTCTACGACCGGGAAAAAATGTAGAACTCAACCCATCTAGGGTTGCCATTAGATACCGTCGAGAGGACATGCAACCTTTGGCTCAACTTATTTTTCTTTTGGTGATAACCAACAACAAGCCGAAGTCGCATTCGTCTACCATCCCTATTCCACTTTCCCACCTTGTCCATAGTATTTTGACTAATGTACAGATAGATGTGGCCCATATTATCGCCGATGAGATTAAGGCTATTGTTCAGAGAGGTCTTGGCGGTTCCGCTTCTCGTGCGAATGCCCCTCTTGATTTTCCTTGTCTCATCATGACTTTGTGTGCTCATGCTGGGGTTAATATACCCGCACCTCATCAGGTCACTATTCCTTCTGTGATCCACGACCGATATGTCGACAAGTTTTGCAAGTCAAAGGGGGATAAGGGTGAGACATCGAGTGTTGGTCCTGATGCCGACACAAGGGGTTGTGATGGTTCTGGTTCTGGGTCGCAAGGTTTCTACCCTTATCAGCAGGAAATATGCCAGTATAACTGGGATTGGATGGCGGCGTCTCAGCTCGCCATGACTGATTTACATGATTCCATGCAGGTACTTCAGCTACAGATTCGCGAACCCGCCGCTGATCATACTTTGATGTCAAGGGAGTAGTTCCTTGCACATGCTGGTTGGCCTGAGGCCAGGCCAGTATTTGGAGGGGGAGAGGATGCGGCTGGTTCTAATGATGCTGATGAGGAGGTTTGTGATGCTGATGATGATGAGGTGACTGGTTCTGTTTATGGTTTAGAGGATGGAGAGGATGTTGGAGTGTCCGGTTCAGAGTCCGAGGAGGACTGATTTTGCTGTTCTGATTTTGTACTTCCTTTGAGCATCAAAGTGAAGTTTTCTTGTATTATGCTTTTTATTTCAGTTTTTATTGATGTATTTTATCCACTCGGTGGATTATTTTGATATTTTGATGTACTTGAACTCGTATGAGGTACTTTTGACTTTGTAGGTGTTTTCACACCATTACATTATTATGATATTATGAGTATTATGTTATTTTTCAGTTAAATATGTTTAGTTTCATTTTTATTTTAGCTTTTATTATTATTGTTGTTAAGAGTTGAATTCTTCAGTTTAAGAATGTTCAACTCTTAAATTGTTGGAATGCTTTCGTTTTTCATTGTTGTTATTAAGAGTTGAATTCTTCAGTTTATGAATGTTCAACTCTTAAGTTGTTGGTATGCTTTTTATCGTTTTAAGTTGGTATGCTTGTGGAAGTTTAATATTTCCAACTTTTGGATGTTGTGTGGAAGAAAATTAGGTTGGTGTTGATCATCAAAGAAGGTTCTTCCAAGTTGGATGGCGATGATAGTAATTTTAAGCACGATTTTGCTAGCAAGGTACATAGTTACCTAGTTCTAGAATTTAGAATGTATTAGAACTTTTTGTCTTTGTACAAATGAAAATGTTGTTTCTTGTTACAACTCTATTGATTGCTTGTGCATTTAGGTCCAAAAACCACAAAAGTGAGAAACCTCCATGTTATACTAAATGCTTTGGATTGATGATAAATTTTGCTTTATACTTTTAATTCATGTTTTATCTTGCTTGTTGTTTTGAAATTGTGGAAACATAGAAATGATCAAGGCAATGTTTGTGTACTTTGAGTATAACCACCATTCCAAAAAACACTTCAAGTCACCTTGTGAGTGTGCGCATATTTGAAACCTCTTTTGAGCCGAAATGAAATTTTTGTTTGAATCATGAACCCGAATTTAACCCGTTTTGAAGAGCATTTAAGCTAAGCTTAAGGTAATGTTGAACTTGGGGAGAATGGTTTATTTTGAAAAGAGAAAAAGGATTTGGTGATACAATGCATTCTAAGACAAAGAAATTGAAAAAAAAAAAGAAAAAGAATAAAAAGAAGAGAATGCATTGTGAAAGAAAGAAATAAGGATTGAACAAGATCGAAAATTTTTGAAAAAGAAATGCTCTTCATAGTCTTTACCCTTTCTTGTTTCAATGGCCGTGTACATATGTCCCTTGTTTTTAACCTCGGCCAAGTTACAACCGACAAAAGCCCTTAGTGATCTTTTGCTTCCATGATTTCTTATATGATTGATTAGATATTGTATGAATTGCTTTGTATTTGCATAATTTGTCATTCGAGCGAAATTGCCCCGCGGTTGCAAACACGTTAATTTCCTTCAATCTTTTTCGAAGAGGAATGTTAGAGTAACATAAGCATGATGGTTTAGTTGTCACTTGAAACATTGTCTGAGATTTGTTTTAAGAATCAAGTTCTTTTACATTGTCGATTCTAGGATTGTGTAATTGTTGCTTTGTTACAATTGTTGTTTATTTGAGCCGTTTATCTTTTCTTGGTTGAGTTAAATGCTCGAGAAAATCCTCTTGTGTTAATGAGAGGCATACTTTGCTTGAGGAAAAACAAAGAGTTAGTTGGGGAGAGTTTGTTAGATGTCAAACATGCTATATATTTGTATTTGATACTTGGCATTTTTCAACACTTTCTTGTTACAATTGTGGATTTTAGTAGTGAATTGTTGTTGTTCTTCAAACATTATATTTATACCTTTGGTGCTTGTAATATATGTGTTATTGTGCAGGAAAAGGCACTAATTGATCAAAGATTTAAGACACAAAGAGATGATACAAGCTGCCAAAGAAAGAGGAAAACAACAGCATGTTCGCTTTGCGAACTCCAGCGAATGTTCGCTGCTTCACTCGCTTTGCGAAATTCCTGGCGAAGAACCCTTGGCTATGGCAGTGGCAAAAGGACCCAAAATTCCCTTTGCGAATGATTTGGTGAGTAGTTCGCTTTGTGAACTCACGAAGACAGTCAAGGGCGATTTATCTATCAAAAGGCACTTCGGGTGCCTTTCTTCATTCGCTAGGCGAATGGATCATTCGCAGTGCGAATGCATCAGATTTCAAGTGTACAATAAAGTGATTTTTACATTTTCTTGGGATGATAACTTCACCTTTTCACACCATCACCTTATTTTCTGAGTTTTGATCATCCAAGGGTGATTTTTCACATAGAGAAGCTGGATTTGCATCCGATCTCGATTCTTCGACGCAGATGCTTTTTCATCTCCTCTCGAAACTTGTGAAGCAAGCTACCATGACTATGTGTAGCTAAACACATCCTTGTGTCAAGATTAGTGGTAGGTAATCCACCATTTTGTATGTATTGATTTTGGTTGTAAGTTTGTGAATTTTGTTGATGATAAATATAGAAGAAAAACTTTGTTTACATGGTTTATATTTTGTTTTAATTCATGTTCGAGGGAAATGTATTAAACTTGACCTAAGTTTCAATCCATCAATAATCATAAGGCTAGAGATAGTTTTGAAAGTTGATGTTCATAAATATTGAACTTGAATGTTATCATATTGGTAGTTTGAGTGAGAGATCATCAAAGGATCAATATGATAAATCTCACAACAAGTGTTCGAGAGAAAGTTGTTGAGAGGATATGTGGTTATATTTATTGTTAACGAGTTCACACTCTTTCTCGAGTTGATACTTACGAAACGGATTATTGAACACTAGTCTTGGCATGTTTTTACCAAAACCCTAAAACCAATCTTTTTACCATTGAATTCTAAATTTTATGCAAATGTTACGAAACGAAAAACCAACCCTTTGTTACTATAAAGTTTGAAACGAATTTGACTATCGAATGGCGGCAATATACACAATCTCTGTGGATACGATAAAACACCCCCGAAATACATTTCAACAGCAAGCAGGAAACATTTATTCTGAGAATGATTATTCTAATACAACATACATGTTAACCTAGAATTTTTCATTGAAAATATATCGCCAAACCTTGTGAACGAATCACTAGTTAAAATACGACACTGATTTTTGAATAAAAGACATTATGCACATGCAATACAAACAAAAATATTTTAGCCCTACTCATGGGAGTCAGGAACTTTGTCTTATCAGAAGTACGCCTTCGGAATAACCTTGCCTCAATTAGGACTTTTGAGTGTTGTAACGTGGCCTGGTTCACGGTTTGAGAAAGAAGGATTTATGGCTCAAAATTTTGTTTGTACCCACCCATTCTCCTTGATGTCCTTCGGTCCTACGTTCAGTTCGTTTGGTGCAAGCGCTCACCTTCCAAAAGGTTATTGCACGTCATCAACGATGGTTAACGAGCCCACAATGCTTTCAAAGTGGCATTCGCTCTTTTCGTCTTTGGTGCCTGTAGTCACACGACTCGTTCTGGCTCAAGGACTTTTCTTTTGTAATCCTTTTCGCTTTTTCTATTCGCTTTTTTTTTTCATTTGTTTCCCTGATTTTGCCTAGCCTGATTCTTTTGAATCCTTTTCAATTTTGATATCCAGTGGGATGCCCTAACTTTTGCCTAAGTCATTTGTTTTCAAACTTTCGACTTAGCGGGCTTACTTTCTCCTTTTTCTTTTTCTTCTTATTTTTTTTAACAAATCGTGTGACACTGGCTTGTCTCGACTTTCTTGAAGGGATTGTGACTGCTTCACCCCTTGTGGTGAGGGATAACCATTTTATACTCCTTGACCTCCTGATGAGAAAAAAAGGTAATGGATCCTTAGATGCGCCTTCCTTTCAAAATTTGAACGCTTGGTCAAATCAACTGACAACTACCCTACCCCAGGGTTAAGTGTTAGGTTTTTTTTTCCGAAAGAAACTCCTACTCCTAGGCTCAACGGGGTTAACAAGGGTCTATCTCACTTATATCTCCGGTGTTTGGGTAGTTGAAACAATGCATGTACATCATCAGCGAGGTTTTGTTCCCAAAAGCATACGACCAGAAAGTTTGCATTTTCAAATCGTCATCCTCCCTCTAAGAGTTTAAGCAAGTAAATTGGTATTACAATGCATAGAAATATCACATGAATGAATAAGAGTTAATTACTTCAAGAAAAACATATTTATTGCATTAAAACTACCATTCAGTACAAATAAGTTTTACATGTATACAACGTATTAACAACCAATGAAAAATTACAACTGAATATACAGTAAATAAGCTAAGGAATGTCATTGTCGAATAGGTCCGACTCCATCTGGACTTATTTGTAGCATGAGTGATTCACTGGGAATGCTTCAATTGGTGAGCAGACAGTCTGTCATGCAAGTAATGACCCCAACATCAATTGAATGCTCCTATGCCCCACCATGATTAGGCATAGGGTTCTGGATCACGTTTGGGCCATCTTTGGAAAAATTGATAGCCTTAGAATCAAGCAGGTCTTGGACTTTATGCTTGAATGCTTTGTAATTTTCGATGTGGTGACCCGCCGTTGCAGAATGGAAATCGCAGTGGACATTGGCATCATATCCAGGTGGAGGGGTGTCGGTTAGAGGAGCCAAAGTTCTCTTTTGAACCAACTGTAACTGAAGTAGATGTTGTAATAGCTGAGAGTAAGGCATAGGCGGAGCGTCAAAATGTCTGTCTGCTTTTTTTTGGTCTCGCGGGATACGACGAGGAGCACCATTTTGTTGTTGTGGCGCAGCTGGAATTATTACAGCAGCGGTCTGATGGTATGGGGCCCGATATCCTTTGTTTCTACCCCTCTGTGAAGATACAGCATTAGTCTCCCCTTCCCGTTTTTTACCCGCACCAGCAAAAGATTTTCGCGCACCTGAAGATGACCCAACACTGTCTTGGATCTTACCCAACTTAAGAAAATTCTCAATCCTTTCCCCAACAATAACAATATCAGAAAAACCAGATGAAGGACACCCTCCATGCGTTACAAGAATGGACCTTGCGGTGTCCCCATGAATATGTCGGCCATTTCTCTCTCAAGCAACAGTAATTGCACCCGTGCAGCCAACTCACGCCATGCAGAGTGTATTCCTTGAAGCTTTCCTTACTTTTTTGTGTCATACTCTGCAACTGAGTTCGGTTAGGAGCCATATCAATATTGTACTGATATTGCTTCAGAAATGCTTCTCCCATACCTTTCCAATTCCTCACACTAGCTCTTTCCAATTTCATATGCCACTTCAGGGACGCACCGGACAAGCTATCTTGGAAAAAGTACATCCATAGCTTTTCATCATTGGTATAAGCAGAGATCTTCCTGAAGTAAGCTTGCAAGTGAGTTTTTGGACATGAGCTACCGTTGTATTTGTCGAATGATGGAGCCTTGAACTTGGGAGGGATTCTTACCCCTTAAACCAGCCCCATGTCTGCTATGTCAATGCCCATACTATTCTGACATTCTATGGCCCTGATTTTTTTAGCAAGCAGTTGGTACCTTCGGTCTCCTTCACCATTGTTGCTACTAATATCTGTGTTCATTAGAGAAAACTTATCATAGTGATTATCCTCCATATGAGGAACATGAATAGGAATGGGGATAGGACCCCCAGCAGCTTAACCAACATGAATACCACCGTGAATTCCAGCAACGGGAATACCAGCATTAACTCCACCGGCAGGAACGCCACCAATAACTCCACCGACGGGAATACCACTGTTGACTCCGCCGACTGGGATACCACCTCCAACCGGAGGGTCAACTTAATTGTCAGCGTTTGGAATCTTGACTTCGGGCCTTTGCACCATCGCCCTCAGCTCTTGTTGGCCCTGAGCCACTCCTTGCATCAGGTCCATAAACTGGTTCATCCGGGCCCTCATTTCGGCCATCTCCACCTGTAGTTACTCCATGACTCGTTGTTGGTTTTGGCGCGTTGAATAGCGGTGGATATGAGAATCATCAATCCTGCCTGCTAATCAAATAAGGTTAGGAAATCCAGCAATAACCACCTGTTATGCAAAAATGATGTGTATGATGTCATACCCCAAATTTTGACCACCAATATTTCCCACCATTGTGCAAATCATCCCCACAATATGGATGTATCATCATGCCTCATCAGTCTCCCCAAAGATGGGGACTACTACGAAAAACCTATTTAACAACGGTTGGAAATGACATATAATGACGCGGGCGAAGGCGTTGTTATGTAGATTGTCGTTGTAAGTTAGCTGTTTCTACAACGGGCTGGAAACCGTTATTGAAAGGTAGGGCGCGAGCCATATATCACAACGGTTATGATAATAAACCATTGTTATACATACACTTAGGTTCTGGGTTCGAAACCCATCAGCAGCGAAATTATATAAAACATAAATTACTTATGATATCGGTTACAATAGATAACCGTTGTTGTAAGTACCCTAAGTTTATTATATTAAATGTAGATTGCTTGTTTTCCAAACACGTCACTAAATAAATATACATGGATTCAATTTGATGAAGATATCTATAATCTGCAAATTAAACTGTTCTTGAAAACCAACTTAAACAAACCAATGTTGTTTTCTGATTGCATTCATCTCATCGTGCATTTCACGCTCTTTTACATATATTGTGGTTTATTGATCTGACTCCTTCGATATATCTCTATATTCGATTATAGTTAAATTTCCATAAGATCAGCAAGCCATTGGATAATCTGCCTCATCTTTGATTTAACTATAATGGAAGATGGCGATGCATCTAAGGAGCCAGATCATTATACCATAATCTATATATAAAAGAACGTGAGATAAATAATGAGAGGCATGCAATCAAAAAACAACAATGGTTTGTTTAAGTTGGTTTTCAAATACAACTTAATTTGCATATTATAAGTATGTATGTCAAATTAACTGAATGTATTTTAAGTGAGGGTTAGTGAAACAAACAATCTACATAGAATATAATAAACTCAAACAACATTCTATACCAGATCCAGATATTATAAACTCATATAATATGCTTGCTACCACCAGCAAACTTTAAGTGAGGGTTAGTTAAACAAACAATGTAAATAGAATATGATAAACTCAAACAACATTCTATACCAGATCCAGAAATTATAAAATGATATAATACGCTTGCTTCCACCAGCATCATCACCCTGTATCATCCCCTTAACCTGAAAGGAAACAAAGTAAAATTCAAAAATGAGCATCCTCAGTTGAAAACAAACCCTAAAACCATAATCCAGTGATGAGTAAAGAGAGGAACAGGAATAACGCACATTTTAATGAAACTAATCGCGGAACAGGAATCAATTATGATGTTGAACTAGTTTGGGAAGCTATGAAAAAGAAATATAAGGAGGAAGAAGCTTACACAAAAGCTTCATACTTCTTATACTTCTTTTCATTGCTTCTAAAACTAGATAAAGTTTGCTTACACTATTGTTTCTTCATTTACTAACATCTTGTTTGTGATGCTATGAAAAAAAAGTATAAGGTGGATGAAGTTTCCATCATAGCTTCATGCTTCTTATACATTTTTCCATAGCAACATAAACATTATGAAGTTTCCAAAGTATGGTCTTTGTTAAGGTAGTGAAAGCGAATCTGAAAAAATGAGAACAATCAACAAAAACAACATGCAACAAACGAGATAATGGGAAATATCTAACAATAGATGGAAGAAGAAGAATACCTTAATGTATGATTCACGACTAATGGTGAAAACGAAGAGAAAAAATGGGTTCTAGGGTTTCACTTTGAAGGCAACGACGTTACTGTCAATTAAGTGAAAGTTATTTTGCTTATATATGGGTAAACTATTTCACAACTGTTAGCAATAACAACCGTATAGATAGGTATTTATTTATTATAAATATATCACTACAGTTAACTAGAATAACCGTAGTGATAATCCTTTTATCTGTGAATTTTAAAATAAATAAAAACCCTATAGATAGTTATTTATTTATTACAAATATATCACTACGGTTGACCAGGAGAACCGTAGTGATAACCCTTTTATTTGTGAATTTTAAAATAAATAAAAAAGAAAAGGTGTGCCTTAACTTCTCACTTAATGCATCTGCAGTTTAAACATCAACAATGTAATTCACAATGGATCTGCAGTTTAAACATCAACAATGTAATTCAAACCCTAATTCAACTATTACATTTTGTAACAAAGTAAACATTAAACATAAAGGAGACAAGAAAACATAACATCTTGATATTTCCAGAAAATATCTCTGATTTCAGTTTGTTCTTCAAATTCTTGGTCTTTTTCTTTAAATCCTCATACATAACCTTCAGATAGCCCACAGCTTCCAACTCTGACTTCATAATGCTCTCATCGTCATTTCCATCTCTTTCTCCCACGTCTTCATCCCATATGAACAAATTACATGTTTCATCACTCCTCCAAAATGGACATCTCCAAAAAAGCCTTCCTTTATTTTGTCCCTTCTTGCATTGATACGAAACCATACGACCATCACAACCACAAAAATTTCCACATCGATATTTTACACTAGAAGAAGACGTAGAAACACCTTTGGATTATTTTGTCTTCAAATGTGACATTGCAACACCTTAAAGTAGAACACTTTCTTGTTGTTGTTGTCTTCTTCCCGACAATGGTGACGGCGTTGGTGTTAGGGTTGTTTCGTCTTGTTTCTTTTTTCAATGGATAAATTGATATATACTTGGTGTTTAAAATACATAACAGTTTGTAACAACGATTTAAAGAAAAAGTCTTCGTGATATCATTATTATTTTTTAGTTAAATATTAATAAAACTTAAAAAGGGAGCATTTACGTCAAAGGGATAAACTATTTGAGGGCGATGAGGTTCGAACCCATGATAGCTAGATTGTATCACCACTGTTTCCATAACAACCGTTATTATACCCTTGAGATTTCTAATTAAAATAATGCGCGCGCATCCAATACACACTATAATAACGGTGTATAGGATGCCGTTGTAAACCTCGCGTTGTTGTTTGGGCGTTTTGTAATAGTGGGGTGAGCATTCACTGCCAACAAGAATTAGGGTTTCAAGCCCTCTCAGCGCACTTAGACAAAGGATCAATCAAGAAAGGACTTGATCTTCAACTTGTCTAACCTCTCCAACACCCATAAAGATCAAGAGGACTCCCACATCAAGAACCAAGCACAAAGTTGCTACATTCCAAGTGGATTAAGCCTCAAAATCGACAGTGTCACCAAATTAGGGTTTTGGTCGACTAAGGCCTCCAGATAAAATTTTCATCTGGACATGAGCCAATGCTTCAAAGCATAACCTAAGATACTCCATGGGACCTCATGGACCCAATCATCAAGTCAATTTAACCTCAGGGGATGCATTTATCAAAAATCAGGAATTAGGGTTTCTTGACCTAATTCACCCCTAAGTTGACTTTTGGGACAAAGCATGAGCCAAAACCTTAAGACATGATTTGAGGGCCTCTAATACACTACATTGATCCATTTGCAACAATGGATTAATCCAGGAAACTTGATTCACAAGTTTCAATTTCATCAGGACCACAATTAGGGTTTTGAGGGAAAAGTCAACTGTACCTTTGACTTTTGACCAAGACATGCTCCCAAACCTGGGGACATGATTCAATACACCCTACAACACCTATGGAATCCATCTATTAAGTTTGATTTAGGTCAAGGACTTGATTTCATAGAGGATCGCGCGGTTTAAAATTCAACTGATAAAAAGTCAACTGTACAAAAAGTCAAAGTTTGACTTTTTGATTTTTTTGGTCAACCAAGGTTCCTTAACCCTAAAACAATGTTAATATGTGATTTGAATCATCATTCATCAAGAAAAATAAAAGAAAGTGAGGTTTCTTGCAAAAGGGGTAACCATAAAAAACTTAGAATTTTTCTAAGTTATGAAACAAAGTGGGCAGATTCATTGTGATCAGATTGGATGAATTTGACAAAAGTGAGGTTTCTTGATGAATTTTTGGCATATATGCCTTGAATTCAAAGGGAATTAATGTGGAATAGTGCACTTTCAAGATTCTCACTCTCCTCAGTCAAGTTCTCTGATTAAACAACAATTAAAATGACTGAAGAATGTGGAATCAGTCAATACATAGCTGAGCTATTTGGGGCAGCTGTTACACCTAGTGTAAGAGGCATTTATGCCAAGCCAAGACCATTGAACCATGGCCTTATCCTCTAAGCTTCAAGAGAACTACTTCAACACAACTCCTCTACTATAAATAGAGGTCCTGACTGATCATTCAGATCACCCCAAAGCAGCTTACAACATTGCTTTCTCTCATTCCCTCTTTAAGTGACAAATTTCTTTGTTCTTGAGCAAGTGCTATCGGGTTTTGAGTTGCAGAGCCAAGCAACTTAAACCATCACTTCTAACACATCACATATGATGTATAGAAGCTGTCTAAACATCTAAACCACTTCTGAAACACCTCCATCAAAATTTCACTCTTCAACCTAGCCATTATGCATTGGGATACCATAATTTGATCTAAGGAGTTTCAAAGAGTTCCAAGGCTTGCAATCCACTCCATACCATCCAGTGAAGCTGTAGAGATCATCATCCACCTTTTGGAACACACTTTGTGCAGAGTTCCAATTCTTCTTGCAGCAAGGTAAGCCTCAAACTCTCATAACATGATCCATGCATATTTCCTCGCATGATACTTTTGCCAAATGTTTATTATCATGTTTTAAGTGCCTCCCCTCAAAATATTTGACCATAGCACTCACAAACATGTCTGCACGATTGCTTTTGCAAAGTTAGGGTTCATACATTCATGTTAATGTAGCTCGTTGCACACTAAAAATAAATGAAATCAAATATTGTCGTCATGTTCCTTATTAAAAAACACATGAATTTGGTGCTTGAATCATGTCAAATGGTTGAGAAACGAGTGAGATAGAGAGCTTCACGCATCTGGCCTAAGGAAGAAGATGGCCATGGCGCCATTCTTCAGGTTTTAAAACCAAGTTCTCTATATATTTTTCCCTTGCCATGTGTTTAATGAATTAACATTGCGCCCCAGTGGTTGATTATCTGGTTTGTAGGTATTAGCAAGTGAGAGGTCTAGGGTTCGAATCCCCCTCGCCCCAGACCTCTTTATTATCACTTGTTTCATTTTTTTTTACTATTTTTCACATTATTTTCATTAATGATTTGGAAAATTAATTTCTCACTCAATTTTAATTATTTTTGATTGGTTCTTTTTGCAAAAAATCACAAAAATGTTAAAATATTTTATTCCACAAAAAATCAAATTTATATTATTTATTTAATATAGTTGATATTTTTGTAAATAAATTCATTTTTATTATTTTTTAAACATTTCAAAAATGAATATTCATCTTGAAAATCAAAATCCAATGAGTCCTAAATCATCTTGTGATTAAAACCTCATTTTTCAAACCTTAATAAAAAATCACAAGTAGTTTATTTATACTTATTTGGTATTTTTGTCATTTTATTCATTTTATTAAAAGGATTTCTTTTTAAAGAAAATGAAATTAGGGTTTCTTTGGTTCTTGATCTTTATCAAACCTTTTCAAACACTCATGGGCCTCTAATAGAGTGTAAGACCCATTCCTTGTAAATAAGATACCTTGTTGGGCCTCATATATTGTATAAGACCCACTGTGTTTTCAAAAACCTCGACACGATCGACGTTTTCAAACAAACCATCTGGGCCTACCCTCGTGTTGTAAGTCCCATCTTTATTTTTCAAAATAATCTTTGGGTCTCTAATAGAGTGTAAGACCCAACCCCTTTTTTGAAACCAAACTTGTTTTGGGCCTCAGACATTGTATAAGTCTCTCTGTACATTTTCAAAAGTTCGACGAGATCGTCGTCTTTTTAAACACTAAACCTTGGGCCTCTCCTTGAGTCGTAAGCCATACCACTTGTACAAAAACAAATCTTTGGGCCTCTACTAGAGTGTAAGAACCAATCCCTTTTTAACCAAAACCTTTGGGCCTCAGACGTTGTATAAGTCCCAGAACAATCTTTTCAAAACAGTTTCCCTTTTGATTTAGATTCAAGTATACAGTTGTTATCAAAACTTTCTTTAATTTCTTTAAACAACTAACAATACATCATGGAAGCTTGCTCGCCTGTAAGTTTTATCCGCTTTCGTTTACTTGCTTTAATATATATAACTGTATTGTGGGAAGCGGCACATGGTTAGTCTGCTTTCATTCTTTTAAATACATGTCAAATATATATAACTGTATTGTGGGAAGCTGCGCATGGTTAGTCTTCTTTCATACCCTTTTACATACTTGTCATATATCAACTGTATATATACTAGTATAGCTATTTAGAGTTTTCCCCGGTAACTAGGTCTAGAACTAGGTAAAGCCATGTTGATCACTCTTTAAATGCAGTCAAAACTAGATCCCCATAGGATTTCCAGATACAATCTTGCCTTCTCTTGGGCTTAAACAATATAGAACAAAGAGAAAGGCAGTATTCTCCGTGAACCTTTTCTCAGACTGTCACCCCTAGAAATTGTCAAAGAAATTCTACTCCCCGGAGTTGATCTATTCTCGGTGAATATCATCTCTTGAGTTTCTTCAAACCTCAGAACTTTCACTAAATGATCTATTCTCGGTGAATAGTATTTCTTAAACTTTTCTTAGTTTGGGACCCCCAGGCTTCCTAAAAGCATCCCCGCCTCCTCTTGGGCTTTGTACAAGGACCCGTCGGCTTCTTAAAATTTCTCATGCCTTCTCTTGGGCTTCATACAAGGACCCTCGCAACCTCTTAAAGGTATAGGACAAAACTTAGTCATCCGTCGTTAGAGCTGTCTTTCTAAAAGGAGTCACAAAAGCCCTCAGACCAATTTTAGGATTAATACTCATCCCTTAAACGAGTCGGCCTCCTCTTGGGCGTTGTACAAAGATAGACCTTTCCAATAGACTTGGACAGTCTAAATCCCGTTGAGTCTCAAAGACATTCTCAAGTTCCCTCCAAACATAGGAAGAAACCCCGAATTCTGGATTAATCTCTAGCAGAGCTAAAGCTTGTGGGTTCTAAAACCCCGTCTCTCTCCTAAAATCCCCCAGCCAGGGCCAGTCTAACACTATCTCAAATCAGAACCTCAAGGTATCTGATCCATCAATTCTTTTGCATTCCCCTGCAAGAGTTAGTTTCCCCATTTGGACACGCCTCGGGATCTCAAGAATCCCCGGCATAAGATAGCCTCCTCTTAGGCTTTGTATAATGATCCTATCCTCAGGAATGTCAGTCTCCTCTTGGGCTTTGTATAATGATTCTCCCCAGCGGAGTTAACCTTTTCATACTCTCTTGTTGAGTCAATCAATTACTTCCCAGACTCTCTTGTTGAGTCGATCATCTTTTCAGACTCTCTTGTTGAGTCAATCACTCTCATAGTCTCTCTTGTTGAGTCAATCACCTTTTTGTACTCTCTTGTTGAGTTAACCCTTTTTAGCCTCAATCTCGGGCTTCGTACGCCTCAATCTTGGGCTTTATACAAGACAGATAAGTACCTCCCCAGCGGAGTCAGCCTCCTCTTAGGCTTTGTATCAGGACTTCCCCAGTGGAGTCAATCAACCTTTTAGCTTCAACCTTGGACTTTGATCAAGACACACAAAAATCAACAATCCCTCTTTAGAGATGACAAATTCTCTTTCAGTCAACCTTTTAGCTTCAATCTTGGGCTTCGAACAATACACAAATACTCCTTTTAGCCTCTGTCTTGGGCTTTGAACAAGACACCAAAACATCTTTTCCCTCCCTTAGAATAGGAGGAACTACGATTGCTCTCATTTCCCTGTTTCGTTTAAACGGGAATACGTAGGTATAAGATTATGAAATCCTAGCGAGCATACTAATAAAAAACTCTAGGTCCAGTACCTTCACCCATCAATCAAAACTTAGGTCCAGCACCTTCCCAAAAACATCAACAAAAACTCACTCTCCCTGTCACATTTCCCAAGAAACTTTCCCAAACCCATTAACGGATAAACACCACCAAGTACAAAGCAAAACCTAAAGCTAATATCCTGTGGATAACCACATATAGGATGGGTAACTGAAAACTGCCCATTGTATAACCTAACCCCGGACCCCCCAATCTCTCTAAGTGTTTGTTCAATTAAACATTCGCGTGCAAGGTTAGTTTTAGATACCTTCCCTTTCCCTTCCAGCTTCATGGGATAAATAAGAAATCATAAAGTAGCACCCCCTTTCTCCTTGAGGAGGAAAACCCAACCCAGCGATAAGGTTGTCGCGTCACTGACAAAAATCATTCGCTACATATGAATGCATGCATCGGCCATGTTCGATTATTTATGAGAAATATTTCTGCTTTGATTCAAGTTTTTTTCACAGGAACACCGCGAGGAAAAGATAGACAACTCGATTACAAGACCCAAAGTTAAGATCCTCAGAAATAAAAGAACATGTATGTTCGAATGATAATATGGATACAACGGCATGGGATCAAAGCTTCCACAAATTCCGACTAGCGACTGTGCTGCTGATGGACTGAGTTCAAGGGTCTGCTCTGATAAGAAAACCAGAATACCCAGAATACCGGAATAACCAGGATACCATAATACCAGGCTGATAAGTCCACACTGATAAGAACCAGAATACCGGGTAGGTTGGAGGTCAAGGTTACCTGCAAACCTGTAAACACCCAGCCCCTTTCACATATGGGTTCTAAAACCAAGGATCCTCAGCGTCACGGACTCTCAGGTCGAGAAATGATGATACGTTCACCATTTCTGGTTTGGCATCATCATCAATCGAGGAGGCCTCAACTGATTCCCCTAAAAAGGTCATCATATGGCAAGTTCTCGGCTTCATGTCCTCGGATCAAGAAGCGTAATGGGTTTGCCATTTCTGGTCTTCCATTATCGCCCCTTGGGAGGAGTTCCTCAGCTGAGTCCTCAAGAATGGTCACCAGAGTTGATAGCTTTCTAGGTTAACACCCCGAAATGCACAAGACGCGCAAATCAGAACATCTCCCAAGAAAACCTCGTCTGGGTGTGGGTTTCGTGTAAACCAAACGTACCAAGACACTACGTAGACCACACTACTTCCCACTCTAGTCCTAGGTGTACACTCAAGCCTGTGTAATGGGCTTATCTCTCAGATCACCCATCCCATCAAAAAACAGCAGTCCAGCACAGTCCAGTATATATGGCAATAATAAATGTGAAGCAAGTAAATGCAATAAAAGCGATAAACATGCAATAAAAGCCATAAATAAAGCGAGTAAAGCCTACAGATAAACACCCAATAACAGAAAACAAACAGGCGCTAAGATTGACTCGCTTAGGGAACCAGAGTCCCCAGCAGAGTCGCCAGTTGTCGCATCTGCGAAAATCAACCGGCGGAAAAGACAGAAGAGTCGCCACCGAACGTTATTTATCTCGACGCAGGGAAAAGAAATGATTGAAGAAAACCTCAACAAAGGGAAAGAAATGGTCATCGCAAGCATAGCCTGGGTTCGGGAGTCGGTTATGCGAGAGGAAGGTATTAGCACCCCCTCGCGTCCATCGTACTCGATGGGATCCACGCTTGTTGTTATCGATCAAAGGGTGTAGGTTATCTGAAGCTCAACTGCTAACTAGAAGGGATAGGACGAGAAACGGAAAAATGGGGGGAAAAGAAAAGAAGTGACTCGATAGGACATCGTCGTCCTAGGCCTACGTATTCCCTCGGGAGCGGGAAAGTCAGAGTCAACGTAGTTCGGAGGACTACGGGATTGTGGGGGAAAGGTTGCTCGCCAAGACATCGTCGTCTCGTGCCTACGTATCCTCAATCTAACGCGGGTCTTATTGTTTTGTGTTTTTTAGTGGATGACGCCAACGTTCGCGTTCCAGCATTTTAGGTGTTGCCGTTCGTTGCGAGAAGTCTTATGCGTTTACCTGTTTGCGGTAGAACGGAAATGACGTATCCTTTACGAATGGAGTGAGGGAGATGAGAAGAGAATCCCGAAGGAAGACGGATGTTTGTTTTTTGTCTTTTAGAAGAAAATGTTTTAACTCATGGTTTGTAACTCATATTGCACTAAAGTCTATGACATAGGATCGAATGCGTCGCAAATCGACCCAAGACGGGACGCATGCTAAAGACTCTGGGAAAGTGAAGAGAAGCCCTCCACCCTCCATTTCCCTTGTACTTAAGGCTCATGGCGTACAATACTCAAATCTGTAACTGGTTACACTAAATCTATAATCAATTACAGTTGCTATAAAAATAATTCTTTCAGTAGTAACCGGTCAACATACCCGGTTACACCTACGATACAACTTTAAATTTTTTAGCTCAAAGATAATTTATGTTTTGATGTAACCAATTACACCCCGTATTAACCAATTACGACACTTGAATTATCAAATTTTACTTAAAAGTGAAAACAATACCTTAGACAACATAATAAATGATTTTTCTCCCAAATTATTCATTGAAATGATTCTCTTATGATAATAAAAACAATACAAGTAACTCACAAAAACAACATACGAAATTTTGACCGGTCTAAACAACATGTTCCGGTTTTATTAACTTTGGCAAACATGTACCATGTTTCTTAGACCTCAGACGAATGCATTCAAATACTCGTCGACGGTGGTATATTTCACCTCATGGTAAAGCTCCGTAACTTCCACTCCAAAAGAAGATTCAATCTCAAAATTTGTACAATCACCCTTTACAAGCATTACAAAATGACTATGACACAATTACATAACTAAGAGTCTGTTTGATAACACTAGAAAAAGAGCTTTTAGTTTGTAGCTTTTAGCTTTTCAGCTCATTTTTATTAAAAAGCTCTGTTTGGTAACTGCATTTAGCTTTTAGCTTTTAGCTTTTTAACTAGTTTTTAGCTTTTTTTTCAAAAGCTATTTAAAGTAGCTTTTGAGCTTGTAGCTTTTAGCTTATGACTTTTTATTCCAATTATACTCTTATTATTTTAAATATATATATATATATATATATATATATATATATATATATACTCTATTAAAAAATTAATTTTAAAAGATTGAATTTAGAGAGATTTTGAAAAATGTTATAGAAAATTTTTATTAATTTTTTTATTTTATTAAACATTATTTTTATTTAATAAATATAAATTATATAATTAATTTAGTAATACTGTTGATAATTCTCAAGTTAGTGAAACATTGGAGGAAAATCAATGAAATTTAAAATATTAGACAAGAAACTTGTTTTTGTTATTATTTTAGATTAATATAAATAAATTCAAAATTACAATGTTATTATTTCACATATTTTATTAAATTTCATTATAAAATTAGAAAGAAAAAAAACTATATTTTACGAAAGAATGAGTTAACCAGATTGAAAATCGTAGTTATTAAGATTAATTTTACTTTTATGTCTTCATAAATGGCTTTATAAAATACCTGTACTTCATATATGAGTTGCTGGTTCTCTTATTCATTGAATTTCGTTGTCAATATATTCATACAAAATAGTAAAGCTCATAAAATTTATATAAAAATTTATATATTTTGATGATATATTCAATTTTTCATATATATTAACATTGTTTTGTATTTTGTTATTAATACATTTATTTTTATAATAAAAATTAATTTAATAATATGATATAACAAGATAATAAAATCACCAATTTTTTAATTAAAATGTCCTTTTATGTTATTTTGTAATTATCAGCTAGTGTAACAGCTAATTTACCAAACACTCAAATTAACTTATCAGCTACCATCCATCAGCTATAAGCTATCAGCTATCAGCTATCAGCTAACAACTACCAGCTAACAGCTACCAGCTAGTTTTACCAAACAGAGTCTAAAAAACAGTTTACTCAAATCTGTAACTGATTACACTACATCTATGATCGATTACAGTAGCTATAAAAATAATTCTTTCAGCAGTAACCTGTTAACATAACCGGTTACACCTACGAGACAACTTGAAATTTTTTAGCTCAAAAATAATTTATGTCTTGTTGTAACCAGTTACACCCCGTATTAACCAATTACGGCACTTGAATTATCGAATTTTACTTAAAAGTGAAAACAATACCTTAGACAACATAAGAAATGATTTTCCTCCTAAATTATTCTTATCGAATTTTACATAAAAGTGAAAACAATACCTTAGACAACATAAGATCGAATTTTACATAAAAGTGAAAACAATACCTTAGACAACATAAGAAATGATTTTCCTCCTAAATTATTCTTATCGAATTTTACATAAAAGTGAAAACAATACCTTAGACAACATAAGAAATGATTTTCCTCCTAAATTATTCATTGAAATGATTCTCTTATGATAATAACAACAATACAAGTAACTCACACAAAAACAACATACGAAATTTTGACCGGTACTAAACATGTTCCGGTTTTATTGACTTTGAAAAACCATGTTTCTTAGACCTCAGACGAATGCATTCAAATACTCGTCGACAGTAGTATATTTCACCTCAGGATAAAGCTCAGTAACTTCCACTCCAAAAGAAGATTCAATCTCAAAATTTGTACAATCACCCTTTACAAACATTGAATGACCTAAAGCCAACATCAAATTTGCAGGAAAAGGAGATTCTGTACAGAAAAAATAAACATTCATGTTAATGGATTAAGTTATCTAGAATAATATTTATTGAAAAAATGAATATATTCATATACAAACCTTGGATAAGCTTAAGAATTTGTTCTTCTGGAACATAGATTTTCTCAAGGGTACTCTTTATCTTATTCTCCCAAATGGAAACAAGCTCGTTGAAAGTGAGAACGTTGCCACGAGGCCTAAAGTATACAGTTTTGTTCAAAGTTCTTGGGTCATCCACTGTTTTAATGGTAAAAGTTCCAATATCTTCCTCATTCACATATATTGCTGTACAACATAAGCCAATTATATTTTCAGAACCAATTCTGGCGGCTACGTACGTGTAATCAAACATAGACTAATCATCGATGTTTACCTGCGACGTTTCCGTCTCCGAGAATGATCACTTTGTCTCTTGGAGGAGCTGTGACATTTTGTTGAACTAATGTTGGGAGGAAGTATCCGGCGAAGGCGTTGGAGCAGACATAAGTGTAAGGAATTCCGGAGGCTTCAACGGCTCTTCGGATTTTTACTTTTTGGTCATAGAAGCCGGTTACAGGCTGAACCGCGTGGTGACGATCAACGTCCATCCCGAACTCAGATGGAAAAAACCTCTGATAATAATACGATGAACAATGTTTGGTGTAAGTATTTTTGGTGCATCAAAAAAGCATAACTCGAGTTTTATATATAGGTACCTTGATGTTTCCTGCTTCTTTTATGGCTGCTATGAGCTTAACTTGATCATTGATTTGTAATCCACCAAGTGCAGAGATAACAACATCAACTTGCTTAACTGCCTTAACAAGACTTTCATGATCAGCTAGATCACCCTAAAGAATCAAAAAGAGAAATACACATGAGAATAATTTTACTTGAGTTTTGAAATGATTATGTAAACATATATGGAAAAAAATTAATAGGGTTTGAAATTGAAAGAGACATACATAAACCAAAGTAACTCCAGAGCTTTTGAAGCTGTCAATAAGCTTTGATTTTTCAGGATGAGAAACTGTGCTCTCTCTGACTAAAGCAAACGTGGGGTGTCCTGCTTTTGCACTTGCTTCAACTATGAATTTTCCTATGTAACCTGTTCCTCCTAGGACTAGGATTTTGCTCTTCTGTGCCATGATCCTTACTAAAGATTAAAATTTTGAAGTAGAAATTAAAAGTACTTGTGAGATTGTGATTAACTTAATTGTGGCTGTGTAGAACAAAGGGATTGAGTGTGCTATTTGTAGGAGAACATCATTCCCAAATGGACATAAATGTCCTTAGTCAATGGTCATTGGTTTGGTTCAATATTGTATGCCACAAATTCACCACTTCAAAGAATTCAATGACTTTTATTAAGTTGATGTAACATGTGAACTCTTTGAAGTAGTTGGGTTTTTTAGCATTATACTTTTGTATAGGCATTGTTTGACGGATGAGGCATTGGTTTAAAATTTTAATTTAATTATTAATTAAAATATTAAAAAACTCTAGGAAGTGGTTTGTTTTTAACATCATTTTCATTTACTCTGTCCCGTCTTAAATATAAACAAAATAGTAAGACCAATATGTTATTTTTTATAAGCAAAATCAAATTGATGGGAGTACTAGGGGTACTCTAATCCAATTACAACCACCAACACAAAAAGTTACAAGAAATCTAAAGAGTGAGACAACCATTCATAATAACTACATTTATACTTCCTATCTTTAATCCCCATAGTCCCCCACCACCAAGAAACATTGACAATTCTAAGGAAAATACTTTCTGCATCGAATATTTCGTCATTAAAAATGATTCGATTCCTCGATTGCCATAAAACCCAACAAAAGGAGAACCAGACCAAACAAGCGAATTGAATCGAACAAACCGTCTTCAACTTGTTAAACCACTCCAATAAAAAATTGATACAAACATCATGAATGAAATCTTTTAAACCAATCCACTTCCTCACCCGAGTCCAAACCATCTCAGTTTTCTCACATTGACAAAACATATGATTAATATCCTCCACTACTCGAAAACAAAACACGCACACACTGTCGTGCACGTTATTAATAATGTTGCGGATAATTAAATTGGATCTAGTTGGTAATCTATCTATCAAAACTCGCCAACCAAATATTTTCACTTTCAACAGATTAACCGTATTCCATAAAATAACTAAGGCAGGGGCAGTGTTACTGAACCATAAAAACGAAGATTCAAAATCCATATACCTGTTGTACATAGACCTTACAGTGAAGAGTTTGTAGTCATTCCAAGACCAAATGATGAGATCCTTTCTTTCCTTCTCTGGCTGCTTCTTGTCCATCACATATAACATCGTCGCCCATTCCTGTCGTTCAAGCATAGACAAATTGGATCGGCCTGCAAAGAAATTAAATTGATTCCAAGACCACCATGTATCCTCCCAGACACCCGCTTGAGAAACGACGAGATTCTTCACCAGAGTCGCTTCATAAAGACTTGGATAAGCAGTCATCAACGGTTCTGTACCCACCTAAATATGCTTCCAAAAGAGAATTGAGTCACCGTTTCCCAACTCGAATGATAGGCCCTCTAAAAAACTTTCGGCATTAGGATCATCCCTTAACTTAAGAAGATCTCGCCACCATAGAGAATGCCCTTTGCTTCCCTTCGAAACTTCCCTAAGTAACAAATCCGCGTGAACATTTTCGTACTTATCTCTGATTATCCCACTCCAAATAGCGTCCCTCTCCTTCAAAATACTCCAAAGCCACTTTGCCATTAAAGCCTTGTTGAAAGTCCTAATGTCTCGAATTCCAAGGCCCCCTTTTTCTTTCACGCAACAAACTGATTTCCAACTCACCCACGCCACCATAGCTTTGTCCGCAGACCCAGCCCATAAAAAGTTGCGTTGAATAGCAACAATCTCCTTTAACACCGTTGTTAGTGCCCGATAAAAGGAAAACAAATGGATTGCCAGATTAGCCAACACCGAGTTTATGAGCGTGACCCTCCGACAATAACTTACTTTTCCACGAAGAGAGTCTCGCTTTGAAAACATTAATAACAGATTTCCAAAAAGAACCCATTCTGTGATTTCCCCCTACCATGATGCCCAGAAACTTGAAAGGGACCGATCCCACCCTGCAGGCAAGAAAATGAGAAGAAGCAATAAGAAAATCTGCACTCACATTCAGCCTAATAATGCTACTCTTCCACGCATTTATTCTGTATAGGCAATGTTTGACGGATGCGGGGAAGGATTATGTAAGTTTAACTCAGGTAATTTTTAATATCTTTTGTAAAATATTAAATAAAGTAAAAAATAAAAAAAATAAAATAAGATGAGAGAGAGTTGTAGGTGAGAGAAAAAGAGAAAGGTAGCGAAATCTAACTCGGTGGATGAATCATATTAAAGGTAACGAAACATAATCCGGTGGATGAAGCATTGATTTAAACTTTTTAAGAAGTGACTTGTTTTTCATATCATTTTCATTTATTATACGTTTTGACTTAAATATAAATAAAATAATAAGGTCGATATATTACTGACATCTCAAATTTAATATGCAGGTTGGAGGTAAAGTGTAATGTATTCTAGGTGAGTTTAATTTTGATATTTGTAGCGGATAAGGGGTGTGGGTTGTTGAAAATTGTGGGAGTGGAGGCATAAGTGAGATTCAGTAACGTAATGTTTCTGTTTCATATCAATCTAATTGACATGTCCCACTTAGATTGAATTTTTATTTGGTTTCGTCTAAATGATCATGCTATGAGCCAATTAGATTGCACCCTAATGTTTCAAAAGTGGTGACGCAGTTAGGGTGTGGCTACTCAGCGACCTTATATCAAGATGCCTCTAACCATTGTGCTTTGTATTGAGGCCTCTTTGCAACATTGAGGTCTAAAATATTTTAGACTAAATAATTTTAGGGTGGATCATAGAGGTCTATTTAACGCAGCAATCCATAGTTAAGAGTTTTTTATTTTCTCAGAATGAATGACCTTCATTTTAAAAGAAAAGCTCAAAGCACTTAAGGGTAACCGTAAGAGTTGGAGTAAGGAGGTGTTTAGGAATTTGGAGTAGAAGATCAAGGTTCTTGTTTATGAGATTAAGATATTAGATCTGAAAGGTGAAGAGAACTATATATGTGAAGAGGATATTTCCGCCTTATATCTTGGTGTTCCACGGGTTTAAAGAATAGAAAAAAAAATTTAGAGGTCGAGGCAAATGTGTCTTAACAAAGGAGACTCCAATACTGACTACATTCACTCATATGTTAAGAGGAACAATATTTTGGTACTGGGAATGAATAATATATCCCTCAAAGAACTTGTGGATGTTGGATTTAAGGTAGTCAACTATTTTTCTGATCACATCTTTCTGAAGATACTTAGGATAGGTTACTATGGATGGTCTTGTTTTACCTATTATTTCACAAGAGGACATGTCCTCCTTATCGGCTCAATTCTTACTTTCTGAGTTAAATGCAACAGTAGATGACTGCGTTGGAAAAAGATCTCTAACCTAAATGTGCTTAACTTCACTTTCATGAAGTATTTTTTGTTGTTTCTAAAGGGAAAAGTTACAATGATGTTTGATCAATTGTTCTTCAATGTGAAGTTACCGCTAAGATTTTCCTCTTATTGTATTACATTTATCCTGAAAGTTAATTATTCTCTCCATGCAGGCGATTTAAGACCTATTTTTCACATAGGATGCTTGTATAAGCTTGCATAAAAGGTTTTGATAAGTAAGTTGACACCCTTAGTGTATAAGATAATCTCCCCTAACCAATATGATTTCATCAAAGATAGTTAATAGGTAGTAGGTAGATGGAGTTGTGATTGTTAACAAAATTATTGCATTGACTATGAATAGCAAGAAAAAGTGCTTCATTTTTAAGAAGGTATATATGACTCCACTAATGGAGTTTTTTGGACTATATGACGAAGATGTTTAGCTCTTACAATAGGCGGGTCTTGGATTTGTGTTTATGTATTTTTTTTTTATAACTCTTTTTTGTCTTTATTAATGTGTGTTCCACTCAAGAGGTTAAGATCCAAATAGACACAATGTGATCTTTTGGCTCTTTTCTTATTTATCACTATGGTTCAGTATTTTGGTTAGACATGTCACATCTTTGAGTGTTTTCTTGAGGCTCTATGCGGGAATTCTGGGTTGGTGGTATTATGTCTGCAGTGTGGGAACAATAATCTCTTTATAAGACAAGTGAATGCTAAAAAAATTGGGACTATTAAGATAATCCTTCGTTTCTTTGAGTCTGTCCTTGGCCTTCAAGTTAACTTTTCTAATTGTAGTATCATAGGGTCATTATGAAGAACGAGTTTTTAGCTATGAAGGAGTGCTTCTTGAATTGTAAGGTTTTATTTGTTTCATTTAGGTACCTCAGGTTACCGCTAAGAGATAGTGCTCAAAGAGTTTTAACTTATGGGCCTCTTATTTACCTGATGACTAGTAAGGTTAATGTGGACCCCTTGATGCTTTTTCGTGTATTTTTTTGAGGTAAGTTCTATTGTATCATCTCGCCATTTTTTTGTAACTTGTGATTTGTACTCCATGTATGGTATACAAATTTTATGTGGTTAGGATGAAAGTTCACTATGCTCCCAAATTTGTTCTATCTCTTTGTTGCTTTTGAGTATTTTGATGCCGGGTCTAGATTTAAGTAGCATTTTGCTTTGGTTTAAAATTTAGTTGTATAGTCTATTTAAAAATCTCGTGATGATTTTATTTTCTTTAGTAAGATTTTGAATGTTATGAAATTAGTAGATAAATAAAATTTTCTTCAAACAATTAGTTTATAGATATAATCGCATGTCATTCATTTATACTATAAATGACTAATGAAATCACCTCGTGTTCGAGCTAATAGTTAATTATGATGGGTCATCATGAGGGGAAATCATTAACATTTGGTCAAACACTCGCCTAAAGGTCAAAGACTCACCCAAACAAGTGAGAGAGACACCACATATTCACCAAAAACCTTCAGGTGATAGGTGTATGGGTCCTCTTACTTATAAAGTGCTCAGCATCTACTTTTCTAAACAATGTGGGACTTAGAACTCACACTTGTTTATCAACACAGCTCACACTTGTTTCTCAATACAACTCACACTTGTTTCTCAACAATATCCCCTTCAAGTGTGAGTTCATCCACTATATTCCTCTTCAAACAGAAGCTATTTCATCCACATGCTTGTACTGCCGTTGACAAACACCCTTACTCGTCATGGAAACTACAATAGGATACACTGCCTGACCGCAATGTCAGGAAGACTTTTGATACAAAGAGCTTATTCCATACTAGAACTAGGCTTTGATACCCCTGTTGGGTCATCATGAGGGGGGAGTAGGGGTGGAAATAGGTCAAGCCGGCTAACAGGGACCTACGGCTTAGCCTACATAAGCTCTGGCCAAACTAGACATTTTTTTAAATAGAAAAGACCTAGGTTTTTTTATAAACCTATTTAGTTAAAAATGCAGGGTCTCAGACCATAAAAGAAAGCCTTTTAAGCCCATCATATCGGCCTTTTTAAATAAATATGAATAATTTTGTATCATCATTATGTTATGTTTTGTATTTTGAATTAAAATACATAAATAAAACTTGGTTATCTTTGAGAACTTATGAAAATAAGGTAAAAACACCTTATGAACAATGTCATAAGTTGTTTTCATAAGTTCTCTTAACAAATAGTCTCACAAAACTTATGCTGATAGGTAAGTTAAAATAAGTCAACGCAAACAAACTTTTAGTTTCATTGATCTTTTAGTTTGTTAGTCTATTTAAACATTATTTGAATTGCTTATTTACATATGTCTAAGAGTGTGTTTGGATGAGAAATTTGAGAATTTTTAGGGAATTTAAAATATTAAGTAATTTAAATAATTCAATTGAAATTCATTCATTTTTAAATTCTTTTGTTTGGATGAAGTATTAAAATGATTCAATGTAAAAAAGTTGGGGTCATTTTCACAATTTTTAAAGCTTTTGGGTCAAATTTAAAATATGAAAAATAGGGACCAATTTGTAATTTTTGAAATTTTGAAGGGACCAATTTGTAAAATTTGAAAATTATTAAGGACTAATTTGCAATTTTTTGAAAATTTTGGGGTTGAATTTGAAATTTTCATAAAATATGAGGATCATCTTGCAAAATTTGAAAAATTAATAATAAACAATTTAACATTCATATTATATAGAGTTAAGAAGCCATTTGAAATTCTTTACTTTTTGGTGTCATTTTAAATTCCTTAAATTTAACATGAATAAAATACTCCATAAATTTACATTATTTTAGCAATTCTCCATATTTTTTATACAAACAATGGATTTTGATCGAGTCATTTCAAATTTCCTCAAAAAATTGCTTTCCCTCATTAAAATCCTTCATCCAAAATAAATCATTTTAATGAGAGAAAGTAATTTTTTGAGGGAATTTGAAATGACTTCACCAAAATCCATTGTTTGGATAAAAAATATGGAGAATTGTTAAAAAGATGTAAATTTATGGAGTATTTTATTCATGTTAAATTTAAGAAATTTAAAATGACACCAAAAAATTAAGAATTTCAAATTGATACTTCACTCTATATAATGTAATGTTAAATTGTTTATTATTAATTTTTCTAATTCTGCAAGATGGTCCTCATATTTTATGAAAATTTCAAATTCACCTCTAAAATATTCAAAAAATTGCTAATAAATCCCTAATAATTTTCAAATTTTATAATTAGTCCCTTCAAATTTTCAAAAATTATAATTCGGTCCCTATTTGCCATATTTTAAATTTGTCTCAAGTTTTAAAATTTATGAAAATGACCCCAAAAATTTAACAATGAATCATTTTAATACTCTATCCAAACAAATAAATTTAAAAATGAATGGATTTCAATTGAATCATTTAAATTGCTTAGAATTTTGAATTTCTTAAAAATTCTCTAGGAGTGTGTTTGGATGAAGCATTTTAATGAGGAAAATACTATTTTGATGGAATTTAAAATGAATTGACCAAAATCTATTGTTTGGATAAAAAAATATGGAGAATTGTTAAAATGATGTAAATTTATGAATTATTGTATTCAAGTTAAATTTAAAGAATTTCAAATGACACCAATAAATAAAGAATTTAAAATTGTTCTCTCACTTTTTATAATACAAATGTTAAATTGTTTATTATTAATTTTTTAATTTTTGCAAGATGGACCTCACATTTTATTAAAATTTCAAATTCACCCTCCAAAATTAAAAAATTACAAATGAATGAATTTTAATTGAATTTTATAACCATCCAAACAAATAAATTTAAAAATGAATGAATTTTAATTGAATTATTTAAATTTCTTAGAATTTTGAATTTCTTAAAAGTTCTTAATTATCCCATCCAAACACACTATAAAATAAATAGCCTTTTTTGTATGTGAACAAGTTAACCATGCATTCGAAAAGGTCAAACTTATGTCTAAAAATAAGTTTATAATAGACTACATGTCAGACTTAAGTTTCGGTTTTTTTGGGCAGGTCAGGCTTAGGCTTGACAAAGCCTATCTCGACCTAGTCTATTTCCACTCCTAGGGGGAATTATTTGTAATTGATCAAATGCTCACCTAAAGGTCAAAGATTCACCCAAACAAATGAGAAAGACACCACATATTCACCTGAAACCTTAAGAGTGTGTTAGGATGGAGTAATTGAGAATTTTTAAGAAATTTAAAGTTATAGGCAATTCAAATGATTCAATTGAAATTCATTCAATTTTAAATTCTTTTGTTTTGATGGAGTATTAAAATGAATCATTATTAAATTTTTTGGATCATTTTCATGAAATTTAAAATTTTTCGGTCAAATTTAAAATATAACAAATAGGGACCAATTTGCAATTTTTAAAAATTTTAAGGGGCAAATTTGTAAAATTTAAAAATAATTTGGAACTTATTTGCAATTTTTTAAAATTTTTGGGGTGAATTTAAAATTTTCATAATATATGATGACCATAATGCAAAATTTGAAAATAATAATAAATAATTTAATATTTGCATTATATAGAGTGAAAGAGCATTTTCAAATTCTTTACCTTTTGGAGTTATTTGAAATTTCTTAAATTTAACTTGAATAAAATACTTCTTAAATTTACATCATTTTAATATTTTTCTATATTTTTTTATCCAAACAATAGATTTTGGTCGTTATTTTAAATTTCCAGAAAAAATTATTTTTTCTCATTAAAATGTTTCATTCAAACACAATATAATGTGACAAATATATTGATCATCTTATTTATAAACTAATCAATTTCCACTTTTTTAATTAATATAAAACTTAAAATTCACATTTGTTTATCAAGATAACTCATACTTATTTAAAGCTTTGTACTCTCTTCCCCAATTTTGTTTAGATGTTTTGCGTGAATTCACTTTAATTTAGACTCCTTATGTGTAATTATTCTTGGTAGTTTTTTATTGCTCAGATTTTTTAAACAAAATAGTAAATGTACTGTGGACTGCATTTGGACCATATACATACTTTCTTATACAGTACTATATATTTAAAATAATACTTCTTGTAATTAATAATGGGATTGGTCCAATCATATCATAATAAAAATATAGTATAAAACAAAATTAAATGGCGAAGCATTTGAATTGGAGAAAAGTAGTACTACTAATACTATGACTTTGTCTTTTAGAAGCATTTTCTCGTGCATGAAAATGGCTCTTTTGAAGGAAAAAAGAAAGCAAAGAAAAGTAAAAGCTCATGGTATTAGAAAATGGAAATGAAAGCATCCGTGGGCCCCTACAAGGACCTGGTATACAAAGTTTATCTTTGGAACATTTATAATTAATTTTAAAGATAGGTAGATAAAATTAGTGTTTTTTTATTAAAGGAAAACTAATGTTGATATGTTTGATTTTTGAGTTTCGAAATTGATCCTAATTTTTGAGTTTCGAAATTGATCGAAATTGATCCTAATGTTGATATGTTTGATTTTTCTAATTTCATTACCCCGATTCAATTACATAGATCCAATTGAAATAATCAAATTCAAATCAACAACATCCATGTTATTTATTATAATCACTAAATATAAAAATTTAAAAAGAAAATTCAAAATATTAAAATAAAATATTTATCATTTGAAAAATAATTTTAATATTTAATAATTTAAATATTTATTATTAATTTTTTGAACTTAAATAAAATTACCTAATTTTTTAAATAGATATTAAATATCTCAAAAATAAACTTTATGAATACTATTTAAAAAGTTTTATATTTAAATATCATAGAAAAATATTAAAATATTAATAAAAAAAGTTATAAGACTTATTTCAATTAACTTTTATTTGAAACTTTTAAAAAGAATTAATATTTTATGATATAAAATTATTTTATAATAAACATACTTAAAATTGATGAGTCAACAAAAAATTGATGAGTTAACAAAAAGAGGAAACATCTACATTAGGTCAAACATTCATCTAAATATCAAACACTCATCCAAATAAGTGAAAGATGGAACACATATTCATCCAAAATCATAAAGGCAATTGATGTACTAGTCTTCTTCTCACTTATAAAGTGCTTAATATTCACTTTTACAAGCAATGTTAGAGTTTCTCAACAATCTCCCCACTCAAGTATGAATTCATTCATTATGCTCCTTTTAAGCGAAAACTTTTTCATCCACATGTTTGTACAACTGTTGACTAAGATCCTTACTGATCTGGTATGATCAGACTGGATCGTCGTGGCCTTTCGTGTAGGGCAGAGATGATCGATGTATGAGAGGAGGAGGTGTACCTATAAGGTACTCTGATGCCAAAGTAAGTTTGGGCTAGAGAGAAAACAAGTACAAAGCTTTTAGGTATGATTTAGAGTATTGAATAGTGATCAAACCTGACCCTCTCAAGTGAGAGAGTATTTATAGAAGTAACCCCCAGCACGGGGCCAATGTCTCATATGTGGCCGAATTATCTGATCGACCAATGGGAGACTTCCAGGTGGAGGGTCACGCATGTGACCCTTTGACCTGATCCAACTACTTCCGTGAGATCCGAGGAGGCAGTTGGTCGCGTGAGGGGGACGTCCCAAACAGTCATATTATGCCCAACGGCTATGTTTTGCCCAACGGCTAGATTGTGCCCAACGGCTAGATTGGTTGAATCCAGTTATTGGGCCTTCCAAGAGCTGGACTGGATTGGGCCTTGCCCTACTGTGGGCCAAGCGCCTGCCTAGTCCAGAACAGGAGCCCCCCCAAGTCTTTGCTTTGAGTAAGAGTGATGACTTGAGATAGCCTCGTGGATTGTTGCCTTTGAATGACAGTGTTCGGGGACATGTCCTTCGCCTGTTCTATGGTTAATATGGTCGACATTGGTTGCTTACCAGCCCGACAAACCTTTCGTGTGCGAGGACAAGCTCGCGAAAACGGTGTTTTTATGTCGACCAGGTTTAGGGAATGTGCCCGCGAAAACGGTGTTTTTATGTCGACGAGTACATGACTTGTGCGTACTGTCGAGGAGACATGCTCGTAGGGATTGTAGAAGACTTGGGGAACGCAACGTCTAGCTTTGGGAATGCCAAACAAAGGTTCTCTTCTAACACGTGGTGGTGAATTTAATTTCTGTCAGGCCTAGGGGTCTAGGCTGTGATGGCCTTTGCACTTCCCCAAGCGAGCAACTGCTTATAAAAGGGGGAGAGAGGATTCATTTGCACGCTTCACGCAAATTCCTCTCCCCAAATCCCTTTGCTCTGCAACTCGTACTTTCGTCGGAGTTTCTTCGCCGCCGTCGATCTTCATAGTCCACGCCGAGATCTTCATCTTCAATCTCCAAAACCAAGTAAGTTCTTCACCTTTCTTTGTCATTTCTATGGTGTTCTTCATTTTCTGGAAATTTGCATGAATTTTCTGGTGATTCATGAACTTTCTGGTTGAATGTTCATGTGTTCTTCGATGAACACATGAATTTCTGGAAAATTCATGAAGAACATGAAGAACACGATGAATGTCTATGAATATAGCGTAGGACTATGTAGATCTTCCTAGGTTTTTGGTTAGGATTAACTTTAAGTTTGTAGTCGGGCATTAGGCCTTTTCGACGCGAAAATTGACTTTTGCGTGACAAGTTTGATTTCGTCAAGGAGGCATGTCCTCGTGGAATACTTTTGTAGAGTCGCGGAGACTCGTCCCCGTTTTGTGGGAGGGGATGTCGTCGTGTCCCGGCGCTGGCGATTAGGGCTCGAGGGTGTCCTCGACTTATTCTTCGCCCTTTCACTTGCTTAGTGGCGGAAGGGTGGATTTGATCTTTGTCGTCGAATTCACTTTTTCTTCCTCTTCTTTTCAGGTGAAATGGTCGACAAACACGAAGGAGTCGTCCCCGACGTTGGGGCTGTTAACGGGGAGGCTGAGCAACCCGTCGAGCATGCAAATGTCCGAATGGATGAAGGGGATATTGACTGAATCGCCCAAGAACCAATGTCGACGAGATCGACCTTTACTGAAGAGGAAGCTCGTGAGTTTCCCTATCTCGAGGACCGGGCAGAGGATGTGCCCGTACAATGGAGGGCTATCTGCCCCATGGAGGACGACCGGATATGTTCGGTGTATCCGGGGATGCGATTCCCAATGTATGAATTTGCCTTCGTGGAGGCTAGGTATCGTCTGCCTTTCACCGACTTCCAAGAGGCCATCTCTGTCCATCTAGAATTGTGCCCTGGTCAACTTCATCCGAACGCACTGGCGTTTATCAGGGCCTTTGAGCTGGTTTGTCGTTACCCGAGGGTCAGGGCCACCATGGATCTCTTCTTCTGCATATTTCAAATTCAAAGAAGCACGACAGGCCCGAAGCAGAGATGGGTATCCTTCAAGCAGCAGAGCAGGCTCTTCTAGCTGTACTCAGAATTTGTCTACAACTTCAAGGACATGTTCCTGGTTGTGAAGCCTGTCTCGGAAGCGGCTAAGAGGTCCATATCCACCCTGGAAACCGTGGAAATTGATGGTCGGAAAGTGGTGAACACGGTGTCAAAGTTCCCGTTGGAATGGGTGTATGCCCATTTTAGATACAGGACCGACTAGTTCCTTGTCAAGCACAAGCAGCTCTGTGATGGGGACAAGGAGTCTTTTCGGGCATTGCATGCCTATGTAGAGAGTTTCAGCCCCGCCTTCGTAGTGGACAGGGATGGCAAAAAGTTGTAAGGGGAGGATGGAGAGCCTGCACAGGCGACTCGTTATATTAATACCAAGGCCCTCCTCGAATGCAAACGGGAGGTTGTTGCGTTTGAGCTCCTCGGTATAGTTTGCTTTTTCACATGCACTTTTAATCTCTTGTTCAATGTGCTAATCACCCACTTTATTTTTGCAAGGAAGATGTCGAACATGAGGGAGCGTCTGGTCAGGTCTGCAGCAGCCAAAAATTTGAAGAAGGTGCCCCCAGTGCCTAAGGATGATGCTGCCAAGCAGCAGGTAACGCTGGAGAAGTTTTTGGGTGGCACCGGCTCCTTTCCGAGGACCACTATGAACCCTCCTACTTCGGACAACACCAACAAAAGGAAGCGAGGCGATGTTGGCTCTTCCCTAGTTGGTGGTTCGAGCGGTTTTGTCGGAGGCAAATTTGTACTGCCCCTGTGTTATCTCCAAGGAAGAATATTTGACGGGCAAAGCTCTGTCGTGGTTCCCGAACTTGAGGCGTCGTACATCCTGTCCGCCGACCCTAAGGTGAGGAGGAAGCTTCTCTGCCAGGATGTGGCCGCTGTTATGAGAGTGATGGAGGCGGAGCTGGCCCTCGGGGATGCGGAAATAGTTCCGCTCGCAGACCTCAAGAGGGCGCAAGCCAAGATCACCTACCTGGAGCTGGAGAACATGGAGATCCACAATGAGTTAACAAAGCTCCAAGGCAACCTGGAGGCCAAGATCTCACTCCAGAAGGAAGTGACCCAGATGAAGGGGGAGGTGGCAAAGGTGAACAAGGAGAATGCCCGTCTGAAGGTGAAGGTAGTCGAGCTGGAGGGCTCATTGGCGGTTGGTCAAGATGAGACCGACGATGAGAAGGTCCTGAAGACCAGAAGGGACCTGATCGAGAGGATCTGCATCCTCGAGCAGGATAACTTATGGGCAGCTGAGTTCGGTTTCAACGCTGCGGTGGAGCAGCTGAAAGCTCTTAACTCCGATGTCCAGCTGTTGACCGAAGGGATGGGCGTTCTCAACGTGGTCGTCGATGGAGAGGTGGTTCCTCAAGAGGTTCCCGGTAATGTTGTTTAGTTGTTTGTACTTGTACTTTATTGGCCTGCGTGCCATTTAGTTTGTAACCGTTTGTCGGGCATGGCCGTATTTTGTAAATTAACTACTCTGGTCTTGTGGCCATATTTATATAAATATATTGTTTGACATTATGTATGTTTTTAACATTTGAATGCTAAGTATGGACGTTTTGCTCGACTCGTTATTGTTACGCTCGACAGTTTGGGGGACTCGTCGAGGAGGCGAAGTGGTTTCCCTGGTGGTGGGACTAGGATCTCGGTTGAGGTACTAATCCCACATGACTTGGACTATTCCCATCGTGAGCTGGGTGTCCATCCATGTTGGTGCGGCAATGGTGGAGCTCTGAAGGTGTGAGAAAGACACAAGAAAGAGGGGTTTAAATTGTGTTTTAACTCTTACGAGATAATTTTCGCCTCTTATCATTAACGTGCAAAAGAATATCAGAGCTACGTTGAGAGACTCTGTCTTGCGAAGTGTCATTCAGATTGTGCTATGTATGAAACATAAGCGACAAGGCAGATATGAATTAGCGATGCTTGAATCAGACTTGCAATGCGGAAGCTCATCAGAGTTTGGTTGTAAGGTTCTGACTTGCTATGCTAGGTTCTGATAATTAATACTCAAACATAAACAATCAGACAAAGCATAAATAAGAGTAAAGAACACACGATATATCCTGGTTCACTTGAGCCATTCCCAAGCTAGTCCAGTCCACCCTTCCAAGGTGATTTCGCCTTGAACACAAGGACTTAATCCACTATAATCAAAACCGATTACAGGTGCACGGGCAACAGCCGGTGACTAACATCCTGCACAACCGCAGCTGTAACTAACCCACAATGAATCATTCAGGGATTCAACTTAATGAATATAACGAACATTGACCTAATAGGTTCCAATCTCCAAAGATCTACTATCAGGATTTCACAGCTAAACGTTCAGGGATTCAACTTAACAAATATAATGTTTACTGGCCATTCTTCTAGGATTTTCAATGAGTTCCATCTGTGATCTCACAAGAGTCTAACCCACAACTGGTCCTCTTTGAGATATGACTATCATTGACCATATTTTAGGATTTCCACAACGACCCCAAGCCATTGTCTTCTCAAGTCTCTGATCACACTGATCACTTGAGGAATCCTAATTCACTTAGAATTAGTTGTTCTGGAGATTACATTGATGCTTCTTAACAAGCAGATAACTCCTAATTTTAAGTACAAATGAACACTAAGTGTTCTAGCAAGATATGAGCAACAAGTCCTTGCTATCTTTATATTCTACAAAGATGTATGTTGATTTGAAAGTTTGATGACATCTTGTAGATCTTCTTCATCTTATTTGTTGATCAAGCTTCGAGTAACAACTCCTTGCTTCAGATCTTCAATATAGCTCAGATGATGAAGTTGGTTGATGACTTGACTGATTTGCAATGTTGTCTTGCTCATCAACAACTTTTGTTCCAATTGATTGTTGTTGTGATGAATGATGATCTTTGAGCTTCAACAACAATGGTCGTGTGTTAATGGTGATAGCTTTAAATGTTTACTGTAACAACGATAACTGATCGTTGCGACTATCATCACATCGACACCTTCAGAAGCGCATTCTCCTTTCCTTTAAGTAGCCAAGTAAATTATAGCCGTTGAAGAGTTGTTGGATGTTTGAAAAGAGTCGTTATGCAATGATGAAAGTTGTATTGCCATATCTTCTTTTTACTGTAAATGAAGTGATGGGATAAATCTTTTTAACACGGTGTACAGTCATTGCTAACGGTAACATTTGTCTTCAAATCTTCAGAGGCTTCTGATGGTAATTAACCGAAGCATGAGTAGAGACTTTATAACTGGGTCTTCAGAAACTTCAAGTCTTCCGTCTTCAGAAATTGTCCATTAAGAATCTGTCTTCAGAGCTTCAGCATTTGTCTTGAAACCCGTTATCTTCACTGCTTTAAGTCTTCAGAATCTTCAGAACCTTGTTCACTCATAACACTATCTTCAGAGTCTTCAGCACTTGACCTTTAGAACCATAATCTTTAGAACACTTCAGTCTTCAGAGTCTTTCTGCACTTGGTCTTCAGAGCCTTCAGCCTTCAGAACTTCAAGTCATGAGAATCTTCAGCACTTCGGTTTTCCACAAGATTATTTCTTCAGAATCTTCGCTATCTTCAGAATCATAACCACTTTCAGAGTAGTATCCACAAGAGCATTGTAACAGCAATATCGGCATCCTTGGATCTATCTGATTATGATCAGATACAGAAGCATACTTGCTTCTTGTGACTTGTGTTACACATAGTAACTCGCATATGATGATTTACGCACATCTTGCTGGTGTTTGTTGGATCTGATATCTTCTATGATTATGATCTGCACACAACACACATTAGAACATAAAATAGTTCTTTCACAAATACTCATTGATATCATCAAAACATAGAGATGACTTGCAGAGACAACTCTTGCTCTGACAATCTCCCCCTTTTTGATGATGACAAAACCATGTATTTTGATTGAATATTTTATACAAGGTAATCACCAAACATAACATATTCAGAGTCCGGAACAACAGCTCCCCCTGAATGTGTTAACCCCAAAATTTTATTTGTTATTGTCTAGAATCTTATCTGATCCAAAGACTCACAAAATAACAAATTGAGTTGTCAGAAATAAAATAGAGAAGGGCTACTTCCCTATCTGTCTAAAGGAGACAAAAGTCTTCAGCATCTGGACTTGTTCATCAGAACCTCTATCTTCAGATCTTTAGAACTTAGTTCCTTTGGTCGTCGTATTAGAGCTCATAATCTTCAGAGTCTTCTGATGCAATTTCTACTTTTCAACAGAATTATTTTAGCACAGAGATAGAACAATTCTTTTCTAATAACTTAACCACGCTATTTATCAGAATTGAACTTGTCTTTTGACGTAATAAACTCCCCCTGAGTTTCAGACTTGATGATCTTCAGATTCTTGATTTGGTCATACCGGTTCTGATCATCATTTAATATCTTGACATTTCAAAGTTTGACTTGAACACAGGCCTTCATCTCAGAACCTTGTTACTTGTCACAACTCATTATTTCTTCAAAGCTTGATTCTTGATCTGATTGAAAAATATTTTTGTGATCAATCGAAGCTTGATTCTGAATCTGATACCAACGTACTTTTGATTCTTAGTCTGCTGAGTTTGATACAATTGTAGATTTAGTTTGATGCTAAATCATTTTCTTCTGAGTTGAAATCTTGGTTTATCAGAACTTATTTTTCTTGGATCTTTTATCCAGATCTTTAGACAGTCTTCGACTTCTGATTTGCTCAGTTCTTCTGAAAAGCATCTTGGATTGTGGGCTTTGTCTTGACTACTTTCAGAAATATTTCTTCTTCTGATTCTTATGTTCTGAATATTATATTCTCAGACAGCTTACAGCTTCTGAACAAAGTGAAACAAGAATCACGATAACTTTGACTTTCAGAAAGTTCTCAACTTCTGAACAGTACTGGGTAAATCTGATTCTGAACACATGTTCAAAAAGTGTACAACTTTGATAATATGCACAAACATTCCATAAGAAGTTCCAACAGTGTTCTTTCATTTTAACCTGTTCTAAGAATACCTAGTGAACTTGTTCAGAGTTCCTCGGTTTAAACATCAAACAACAAACGTTAGTGGTAAACGCATTAATTTACTTGTTTGAGTTATGCATTCTTTCTTTTCCTTTTAAGATTTCTATCAAAATCATATTTCTATTTCTCCCCCTTTTTGACATCATCAAAACGTTAGAGCAATTAATCATTTTAAATTTTATTAATATGATAGTCAACAATCTAACATAAAATATGCTATTTCCGAGTAGATTCAAAAGATATTTTATTAATAGCAAAATATAGATTCTTCTTAACCCTAAGTAGTTAAGAGCGATCAAAACATAGGCCTAATGAAAACAAGTTCCTATGGGTTAGTCTAAGAGGTGCCTAATGATAAGGAGGAGGTTGAGGACGAGCTTTCAGACTCATCGGTTCTTGAGGCATGCATTTATTTATCTTCTTCTTGTGTGATTGCCAACCTCTTGTTCTTCACAATTTCTTCTGAAATCCATCCATGAAATTCAGTCCAGATATTTCCCATTTTGGTGAGATCCATGCTGGAACTAGATATATCTATTAAGCTTTGGATTCTGTTGATAGCATTTACCTTGAAGGATGTTAATGCTTCATTGACAGTCTTTGATCTTTTCGAAGAGGGTTCTTCACCATCAGCATTTTTCTGCTTCTTTCCCTTCTTCTTCCATTCTGAGAGTTCTTAAAGCACATCTATAATGTTCTTCATATCAATCCATACACCAATGTCTTCGTCCTTGAATTGTTGCAGATAGTTTGCCACTTCTACCTGATCATGTGTTTTGAAGTTAGGAAATCCTTTAACAGGAACTCTTATAGCCATCGTCACTTGCCTTAGTGACGTATCATCAAGATCAACGTCTTCTTTCTTTTTCTTTAGATCCTGAAATCTGAGAATTTTTCCTGCGCTTTTTAGAAGTTTGCTTGATTCTGCTTCGTTGATCAGGATGTCATCAACTATTCCTGATTCTACCAAAATATCATAAATGAGTCTCCCATACGGAACATGTCTGATTTCCTTGTCAGAACCCATTCTAGAATTCCTTATAGATTCTTTCAGAAGTTTAAAGAAGATTGCAGGAAGATGTATCTTGATTCCTTTTAGAAGAAGGAATAGGACACATTTTTGAGTGTCATTGAGTTGATTTGAAGGAAGATGGTGAAACACACTTTCTTACAGGATTTTGAACCACACTTGTAGGGAATCCTTCAAACTTGAGAATATTGGGTTCTCCGCATCAACTTCAGTTTCTTCTTTAAAAATAGAAGCCAAGACTTTTGCATTTCTTTCACTGCTTAGTTGATCCTTGGTGATTCTCAATCCGATATTATCATGCATATGTAAATCAGAGATGGTCTTTTCAGATATGAAAATTTTCCTTCCAAATACCGAAGATACAATGACAGTTGTGCATGCATTAGCATGAATCCAGAAGTCTTTGACCAGACAAGCATAGGTTGGTCCTTCCAACCTTTTGAAATAGTTGCTCCACCCTTGATTATTCATGGAGTGAGTCATATCACATCTATTTGCTTTCAAACTCTTGAAATTCACAATTGTTTCAGACTTGACAAAGAGTTTTTCAACTGGTGTTTTTGTGGTAATGAGGCATAATACACTTTGACAGAAGGAGGCCATTGTTGAAGGTGATATACCCTAACCGAGTTTACTCAGGATTTAGATGTTGTGAGGAGTAATTTAAGGTTGATCTTATTTATAGAGTAATGAGGAGAATAAGGCTTAAGAATTTGAAAGGGTAACTATTGATCTTTCCTAGGTTGGTAAGGGATGTGGAAAAAGAAAGTGGATGATTGGTTTCTTTACTGAGGTAAAAATAACCAATCATGAATCATCACTGTTCTCTTATGAGTGGTGAGAGTAACCGTCGCACATTTATGACTTAAGGAGATATTGCAGTTTCTTGATAGTCTTAAGGCTTTTCGTGTGACGCATAATAGATGCATGTAATTGATTATAATGCTCAATTATTTTATTCTAAATTATGGTAAATTCATGGAAAGTATATTTAAACAATGCATCATGATAAGATGAACATAAAATTAATCATTCCTAAAGATAAGCAGTTCGCCATCAGAGTTACTTCAATAATTGATCAAGGAGATACAAGTCGAATTCAAAACACAAAGTCAGACAAGCAAAGACCTTGAAGAACTATGACTCTAGGAAATCTAACTTCTTATTTTAGACTAGGAAAGTCATAGGTTGACATAACTCAGGAAGAATCTTCTCAGTCATTCCATTTCTCCTGCAATGACCAACTACTCCTTGAAGATCAAGAATATAGGAGATAACTCTGCAGTAGGGAACTTGATAGACCGTGCCTTCCCTAGATAGATTAATTTCTTCCTTTAGATGATTATACATGGATTGGGGTAGATTTATTTTGATCCTAGAAACTAAGAAGAAAATAAATTATCTTTCTTTGTCAGATAACCATCCAGCTCCTCTTTCTCTTGGTCTTAAATCAGTTACCATTAGCTTATACCAATCTTTAGCTAAGGGAGTGAGGGTACATGGTTGAGTGGGACGACCTTCAGTCTCAAAAATGACATGCAGATGCCTGTGAAAGCTATGACTGTTGATGTTTCTTTCCACAGTCACACCATCTTCAACACACCTAATGGCTTTAGCAATGATGGTAAGGTTGATCAAGACTGGACAATCAGCAACCACAGACAAAATAGCATTATTGCCATAGTCATACTCTAGTACTCGAGCATTTGCCCATAACTCAGTTACAAGTGCAGGAAAGACAGGTCCAACAAGCATGTTAAAGTAGTTTTCCCAGTTCTGAAATTCAATTCCAGAGAGAATACTTGTTTTGTTTAGTTGAGGCAGAAGGTTTAAATTTAGAGTGTATTCCTTCAGGAGCTCAAGATCATAAATTTCACCTCTGATGTTGTGGGAAGTCATTTTGAACAGGAGTGATTTTGTTTGATAGAGAAAGAGATTAAACTATGAGATAATTAAAGAGTGATTCTTCTTTGAATAGAGGAAATGATAAGGGAAGGACTTAGGATCAATAGCTATTTAATGAACTGGAACATGCAAGGTTCATTATTTTTTAGAATAGCTATGAGTAGGTATGGAGGTCAGCTTTTAAGATGACAAGACATGTTATAGACTCTATATAGAGGTTGTCAGAGCAGCTCATAAATAGGGATACGAAAAGATGTACACTTATGAGCCGTAAGGGAGTGGCTGACACAAGGTGATATTCATCGAATCATAAATACGTGAGAATCTTATTATATTTTCAATAAATCTTACAAAACCTAATGTGTCAATGAATGATCAGAGGTTATGACGAGGTTCAAAATATTGCTACTGTTTTAAATTCAGAGAATAAGGATGATCATGAATAAGGAAAAACGTACCTAGAGATTCTGAAATCTTTTTACAGCTATTTTATATCTGAGTGTTTTCCATTCTGACTCTGAGCTTCAGCTTCCTTCAGAGTGATCTAACGTTGTAATCTGTCATTGAGGAATATCGATGTCCTCTGAACCTGGATCTCTAGTTTGAGAATTAGAATCAATCTTCTCTTCAGATGATCTTTTCCCTTTTTTGTTTAGACCCATTCATCTGACTTCTGAGAGCAACTTTCAGAGATTCTGATCTTTATTATCAGAACGTCTATCTTTCATCAGGCTTCCATTTCATAACATCTTCTGACTCTGTTTCTTCGAACAGATGCAGAGCTTGTTCAGAGACAAGTATCATCAAACATGTGTGTACCACATGACACAGTTTGCATAACAATTTTGTTCTTGCAAAACTGATCTAACTTGTTTAGATTTAGTCCATCAAAGGATTGACAGCATATCTGCTTCTGAAAAGAGTGCCAGCTGATTTCTTCATTCTAAACAACATCAGTGACTTAGATCCTTTTTGGTTTCGAGTAGATGACTTATGTCTCTGCATCTAGTCGAGCATCTTGTGATTCCAGAATTTATGCAATACGAACTTTTGAGAGACATATCAGATAACATTCTAACCAATTAGAGTTAGTTCAACTGAGATAGAGCAGAACTCAATCGTCTATGTTATTTTAATTAAGACTCAGACATTGTTCTTAATCAGATTCCTGATGAATTTGTAGATTTCTTCCTTCTGAATGTTCTTCAATTTTCTGCAAGGTTTCTTCTGCAGACTTAATTCTGAAGTTCAAAATCATAGAACAACAATCTTTCTTCTTTACATGAAGAAATTCTTAATGAGCTCTAAATGAGAAAGTCAAGGGTGGACTAAGCCGTTTCTTGAAAACATCTCAAAACTTATAAAGAAATAAACTTCAGCAAACAAGATTTCTTGTTTTCTGATGATTCAATTTTTAGCAAATACGTTGTTTATCCAAACGTATCTTCTGAGATAGACATTCAACAAATACTACTACTTATCTGAGGAATCTATCTTGTCAGCTGATTCTTCAATCTTCTCTTTAAGTTTTAGAGTGGAAGATTCCGTTGTTGACAAAAAAACTTTAGGAATCAGTGACTTGCTCCGGTAATCCATTTGATTACAATTTAGTACACAGTCATCTTCTGAACTGACACTGAAATTGTAAGTGGATTGAAATCTTACCCAGAGTATTTCTACACACTATATTTGGATCTTTTCTGACACTGTTAGGTGTTTAATATCCATTAATAGCAGAACCAGAGCTCTGATACCAATTGAAGGTGTGAGAAAGACACAAGAAAATGGGGTTTGAATTGTGTTTTAACTCTTACTAGATAATTTTTGCCTCTTATCATTAACGTGCAAAAGAATATTAGAGCTACGTTGAGAGACTCTGTCTTGCGAAGTGTCATTCAGATTGTGCTATGTATGAAACATAAGTGACAAGGCAGATCTGAATTAGCGATGCTTGAATCAGACTTGCAATGCGGAAGCTCATCAGAGTTTGGTTGCAAGGTTCTGACTTACTATGCCAGGTTCTGATAATTGATACTTAAACATAAACAATCAGACAAAGCATAAACAAGAGTAAAGAACTCACGATATATCCTGGTTCACTTGAGCCATTCCCAAGCTAGTCCAGTCCACCCTTCCAAGGTGATTTCACCTTGAACACAAGGACTTAATCCACTATAATCCAAACCGATTACAGACGCACGGGCAACAACCGTTGACTAACATCCTGCACAACCGCAGCTGTGACTAACCCACAATGAACCGTTCAGGGATTCAACTTAATGAATATAACGAACATTGGCCTAATAGGTTCCAATCTCGCAAGATCTACTATCAGGATTTCACAGTTAAACATTTAGGGATTCGACTTAACGAATATAACGTTTACTGGCCATTCTTCCAGGATTTTCAATGAGTTCCATCAGTGATCTCACAAGAGTCTAACCCACAACTGGTCCTCTTTGAGATATAACTATCATTGACCATATTTCAGGATTTCCACAACGACACCAAGCCATTGTCTTCTCAAGTCTCTGATCACACTGATCACTTGAGGAATCCTAATTCACATAGAATTAGTTGTTCTGGAGATTACATTGATGCTTCTTAACAAGCAGATAACTCCTAATTTTAAGTACAAATGAACACTAAGTGTTCTAGCAAGATATGAGCAACAACTCCTTACTATCTTTATATTCTACAAAGATGTATGTTGATTTGAAAGTTTGATGACATCTTGTAGATCTTCTTCATTTTCTTTGTTGAGCAATCTTCGAGCAACAACTCCTTGCTTCAGATCTTCAATATAGCTCAGATGATGAAGTTGGTTGATGACTTGACTTATTTGCAATGTTGTCTTGCTCATCAACAGCTTCTGTTCCAATTGATTGTTTTTGTGTTGAATGATGATCTTTGAGCTTCAACAACAATGGTCGTGTGTTAATGGTGATAACTTTAAATGTTTAGTGTAACAACGATAACTGATTGTTGGGACTATCATCACATCGACACCTTCAGAAGCGCATTCTCCTTTCCTTTAAATAGCCAAGTAAATTATAGTCGTTGAAGAGCTGTTGGATATTTGAAAAGAGTCGTTATGCAATGATGAAAGTTGTACTTCCATATCTTCTTTTTACTGTAGATGAAATGATGGGATAGATCTTTTTAGCACGGTGTACAGTCATTGCTAACGGTAACATTTGTCTTCAAATCTTCGGAGGCTTCTGATGGTAAATAATTGAAGCATGAGTAGAGACTTTATAACTGGGTCTTCAGAAAAGTCTTCCGTCTTCATAACTTGTCCATTAGGAATCTGTCTTCAGAGCTTCAACACTTGTCTTGAAACCCATTATCTTCACTGCTTCAAGTCTTCAGAATATTCAGAACCTTGTTCACTCAGAACGCTGTCTTCAGATTCTTTAGCACTTGACCTTTAGAACCATAATCTTTAGAACACTTTAGTCTTCAGAGTCTTTTTGCACTTGGTCTTCAGAGCCTTCAGCCTTCATAACTTCAAGTCATGAGAATCTTCAGCACTTTGGTTCTCCACAAGATTATTTCTTCAGAAGCTTCGTTATCATCAGAATCATAACCACTTTCAGAGTAGCATCAACAAGAGCATTGCAACAGCAATATCGGCATCCTTGGATCTATCTGATTATGATTAGATACAGAAGCATACTTGCTTCTTGTGACTTGTGTTACACATAGTAACTCGCATATAATCATTTACGCACATCTTGCTGGTGTTTGTTGGATCTGATATCTTTTATGATTATGATCTACACACAACACACATTAGAACATAAAATAGTTCTTTCACAAATACTCATTGTTATCATCAAAACATAGAGATGACTTACAGAGACAACTCTTGCTCTTACAAGCTCGATTGAGGTATCCACGTTGGGCACAGGGTCTATATGGTCCTTCCAGTTTGCGACCAGTTTGGCCTCGCGTGAATCCTTTTGATTTCTGCGTAGGACCAAGCTACCAACTAGGTAGTCGCGCTTTACAACTTTAGCATCGTGGCGCAATGTTATTTTTTGTTTCAGCGAAGCTTCACGGAGAGCTACCCCTGATTAGATCTCTTCGACCAGATCGAGCTCTTCTCTCAGAGCCTCGTCGTTTATCTCCTCGCCGAGAGGAGCTTCCGTTCGTCTGGAAAGTTCCCTGATCTCCACCGGTATCACTACCTCGGTTCCGTAGGCTAGTCGGAAGGGAGTCTCCCCGGTGGTGGAGTGTGGGGTTTTTCTATAGGCCCAGAGCATGTTGTGTAGCTCTTCGACCCATCTCTTCATGGCTTCGCCTAGCCTTCGTTTTAGACCTCGAAGGATTACCCTGTTTGCGGCCTCTACTTGCCCATTAGTCTGGGGATGCTCGACGGAAGTGAATTATTGCTTCGTGCCTAGTTTGGCGACGAAGTCTTGGAACTTCCTGTCCGTGAATTGAGTTCCATGTCGGTCACAAGGACCTGGGGTATCCCGAATCGTGCGAGGACGTTTCTTTTGTAGAAACGAAGTATGTTGAAGGCAGTGATCTTGGCGAGAGCTTCGGCTTAAATCCACTTTGTAAAGTAATCGACAGCCACAATCAGAAATTTGTTTTGGTAAGACCTCATTGTGAAGGGGCCGAGGATATCCATCCCCCACCAGGCGAAGGGCCAAGGTGAGGACAGAGTCATCAACTCGTTAGGGGGTGACAAGTGCAAGACCCCATGACGCTGGCACCGATCACATTTCTAGACATGCTCCTTAGCGTCGTGCTGCATGGTCGGCCAATAGTATCCTGCTCGCAAGGCCTTTCGTGCCAATGATCTCCCTCCCAAGTGTTGTGCGTTGATACCCTCGTGAATTTCTTGGAGAACTTTGGGGACCTAGTCTTCTTCAATGCATCTCAGAAGGGGAATGGAAAATCCTCGTCAGTAGAGTTTGTCACGACCAGGACGTATGAGCAGGCCCTTCGTTTGGTCACGCTGGTCTCCTTGCTGTCCTCGGGTAGCTCCCCCGTAGCGAGGTATTTATACACCGGAGTCATCTAACAGCTGCTGTCGTCAATGGCATTGACGTCGAGCAGCCATGATGTTTTTTCGATACTTGGGCGGGAGAGTACCTCCAGTATGACAGATTTATTGCCCCCTTCTTTCTGGTGCTAGCCAGTTTTGATAGAACGCCTGCTCGAGTGTTTTTTTCGCGAGGGATGTGTTGGACTTCCCACGCATCGAACTTAGCTATCCTTTCTTTCACCAGCGTCAGGTACTGACCAGGTGATCATTTTTGGCTTGGTACTCTCCTCATACTTCGGATACCACGAGTTGGGAATCTGTGAAGATCTTCACTTCCTTGGCACCCAAGTCTTCGGCCAACCGTAAGCCTGCGAGGAATGCCTCGTACTCGGCTTGGTTGTTTTGACGTGGGGAAGGACATGACTAGAGATACCTCAATTAGTGCTCCGTCGAAGAAGATGGTCCATTTGTGTGCCCCGCTAGGCGGGAACGCTGGAGGCATCATTTCAGCCACAAAATTGGCCAGGACTTGGGCCTTGAGGGCCTTCCTGCCCTCGTAGTGGATGTCAAACTCTGGCAGCTCCAAAGACCATTTGAGCATTCTGCCGGCTATGTTTAGTCGGCTAAGCAATTGTCTTATGGGCTGGTCTGTTCGCACCACTATCGTGTGGGCCAGGAAGTAATGTCTTAGTCTCCTCGCTGCGTTGATGAGAGTGAGGGCGACCTTCTCGATTTGTTGGTACCTGAGTTCTGGCCCTTGCAAGGCCTTGCTAGTGAAATATATGGGTTTTTGCCCGTCGGTTGTTTCAAGAATGAGGGCGGCGCTAATGGCTTCACTCGTGATGTTCGCTATGCGAACTATAATTCACTATACGAACTCTCCTGGACAGCAAACCAGAAAAGTGCAATTTTGTAGTTTGGAGGCCTTCCGGACCTCCGAATTCGATTCCGTAAAAAGTCACAGTCCCAGAATTTGAAATACTACAATTATGTAACAGTTATAACACCTACAACACCTTTTTAGAGGTCCTAACATCATACATACATCATGAAATCATTATAATCAACGACAAATAACAACAATCTGAACCCTAAATCTACCTTTCCTCAAATCATTCATTATTAACACCAATTACCCACTATTCATCATAATATCCCTTAGAAAATCAGAACCCCACCCTTACCTTAGATTGAAGAGCTTTTCCTTCTCTAATGGAGTTCTTCCCTCTTTTTTGCCATAGCCTCTTTCAACTTCTGTTCCAATTTCACGTACGATGAAAAATAGACTCTAATCTTTTCCAATTCCCTTTATAAAATCCCTCAACTATGGTTTACCTCATTTACCCTCATTCATCCTCATACAATTACCATTACGCCCTTCAAATCTCTACACACCAAGTATTTCATTTTATTTTATTTCATTATATTATTATTATTATTATTATTATGGATCCCATCTAATTATAATAATAATAATAATAATTCCCAACAATTATTTAATTGAATTAATATCCATCCAATATTAAATAATTAAATAATTATCACTAATACTTCTATTTAGTTTTACTTCTCACACCACTAATCTCTACTCAAAGGCACACACACCTCTCCACCCTCAAGGTCTACTCTTAAGGTTACTACTCCACACCAAAGGTATCCCCAAACACGACAAAACACACATAATCACATTTATACACACAACTTCATATAATTAAATTACGAAAAATAATTTAAAATAAAACAGGGCGTTAAACCACACCTGTAATTTCTATAACTCCTCAAACGTGCAAATTCCCAATTCACCCCTTAACTTCTCAAACTTATTTGCATCCAAAGCCTTAGTAAATATGCCTGTCAGTTGCTTCTCAGTGGCCACTATAGCGAGCGATTTTGGATGCGGTTCTTAAGCGCTGGTCGCTCTCTGCGGTTTGAGCTTACTACAGGTCGATTCATTTTTTATCCTATTATGAGCTGAATAAGGAAGGGAAATAGATGTCTCCAATTAACCCTGCTTTGCGTACTGAGTTTAAACAGCGGTCTGTTAGGTTACAGATGCTATCAATGTGGGGGGGGGCCTTTGTACTGGTTATTTGTATTTTCGCCAATACTGTTTTCTTTCTTTTTACCTTGACAGAAGGTTTCTGGCGGGGAACAGGGATTTGGATGTTAGGACTGATGCTTTTGAATTACTGCTTTCAGGTTGATTGATGGAGATATGGGATTTGGGTTTTTTGTTTAGTGTGCTCGCTAAGATTTTTCTTTCAATCTTATGCCTACGTATTCCCGTTTACCGAAACAGGGAAATCAGAGCGTTCGTAGTTCCTCCTATTCTATGGGAGGAAATTGGTTTTTGGTGTCTTGTTCAAAGCCCAAGACGTGAAGCGAAAGGTGGTTTGTATCTTGTTCAAAGCCCAAGATGTGAAGCTAAAAAGTCCATTTGTATCTTGTTCAAAGCCCAAGATATGAAGCTAAAAGGGTTTGACTTTAGAGAGAATTTGTCATCTCTAAAGAGGGGGTTGTATGTCACAACTGTTTATAAAGGAGAATTACTTTAACCAGGATGTGTGAATCCGGCAATGCCATAATTTCCTTTATAAGGGATTTTAACCTGAAGGAGAAGACTTTAACTCAGTGTAGAGCAATGCTATCTTTCCTTAAGAATTTCTCATGCTAAAAGAGGGACAGTGGCATGGATATAGATGATCCAGAGGCTTGCCGCTTACAGCGATTAGATGAAAGGGAAGGAGTTATTGATGTTTGTGTACTGTGAACGAGGCACAACTTTGATTCTAAAAGGTTAATTGGATTAACCAGTGGTTTTCTTATACAAAGCCTAAGAGGAGGCTATTATGTGTCTCGTACAAAGCCCGAGAGAGAGGCTAAAAGGGGTTGATCCTACAAGAGGATCTTTTATACTCAACAAGAGAGTGTTTTTGTATCTCGTACGAAGCCCGAGATGAAGGCTGAAAGTTCGACTCAACAAGAGAGTCTTTTATACTCCGCAATAAAATGTTTTTTGTATCTCGTACGAAGCCCGAGATGGAGGCTGAAAGGGTTTGACTCAACGAAGGAATCTTTTGGTATCTCGTATAAAGCCCGAGATGGAGGCTATTTGACTCAACAAGAGATTTTTTTTTGTATCTCGTACGAAGCTCGAGAAGGAGGCGAAAGGGGTGATTGACTCAACGAGGGAGTCTCTTATGTGTCTCGTACAAAGCCCGAGAGAGAGGTGAAACGTTGTTTGACTCCGCTGGGGAGAATCATTGTACAAAGCCCAAGAGGAGGCTATGGTAACAGTTTCAGTTATGTGACAGGTCCAGTATACTGATTTTAAAGAGAAAATCAGTTCTTATATGAGCAACACTGTACTCAGGGATTTGATTTGAGGATCATGGATATTTCCTTTTCTTTGAGGAAGTGGGAAATCCAAAGAGTATTGAGACTGTCTGAGTCTACGGGTTTCCTTCCTATTTAACGAAGGGGTCACTTGAGAATGTCTTTTAGACTCAAGGAGATTAGACTGTCCAAGTCTAGAGTTTCATCTTTTGCTTTGAGAAACAGTAGTAGACTCTTGAAAGGACTGTTCTATGAAGATGACTAGGTTCTGTTCCTATACCTCTAGGAGGTCGTCGGGACAATTTGTACGAAGCCCAAGAGGAGGCTGGAAACTTTTAAGAAGTCGACGGGTCCATGTACTAAGCCCAAGAGGAGGCTATCATTCCCAGAGGAAGAGATCATTATACGAAGCCTAAGAGGAGGCTGTGAATACTTCTAAGAAGCTGGTGGGTCCTTGTACTAAGCCCAAGAGGAGGCGGGGTTGCTTTTAGGAAGCCTGTGGGTCCTTGTACGATGCCCAGGAGGAGGCCGATTGCTTTTAGGAAGCCGATGGGTCCCCAAACCCCGAGAAATTCAAGGCAAGCTATTCACAAGGAATAGATCAAGTCAGGAAAGTTCGAGAATTTGGAAGAAACTCAAGAGATGCCATTCACAGAGAAAAGATCATCTCTGGGGAGTAGAGTCTCTTGACAAGTGCTTTTAAGAAGCCCGTGGGTCCCCAAACCCCGAGAAATTCAAGGCAATGCTATTCACCGAAAATAGATCAAAGTCAGGAAAGTTCGAGAATTTGGAAGAAACTCAAGAGATGCAATTCACGGAGAAGAGATCATCCCTGGGGAGTAGAGTTTCTTTGACAACTTCTATGAGTGACAGTTTATGAAAGGGTTCACATAGAATGCTGCCTTTCATATCTCCATATTGTTTAACCCCAAGAGGAGGGAAGACTGTGTCTGGTAATCCTATGGGGATCTAGTTTAGACTATTTCTAAGAGTGGTTGAAACGACTTTACCTAGTGCTAGACGCAGTTGCCGGGGAAACTCTAAATATCTATACTATTATTACACAGTTGATATGAGTTTATGAAAGAAGACTTACAGCGAAATAGCCCCACAATACAGTTATATATATATGAGTTTATGAAAGGAGACTTACAGTGAAACAACCCCATAATACAGTTATATATGAAAGCAGTAAATGAAAGCGGGTAAACACTTACTCGGTTGTAGAGCTTCCATGCTGTTTGGTTAGTTGTTCAACAAAGAAAGATTGAAAACAACAGTATATTCAAAATCAAAGGAGAAAGTGCTTTGAAATAAAAAGATTTGGGGCTTACAGCTCAAGGAGAGGCCCAGGGTTTTATCAGTGAGCGCACTGTTGAATTTGTACAGAGGGACTTATACAAGTGACTGAGGCCAAAAAAGGTTTTCTGTACAAAGGGATGGGTCTTACACTCTCTCAAGAGGCCCAAGTGAGTTTTAAGAAAAGAAATGGGTCTTACTACTCGAGGATAGACCCAATGGTTAATTTTGAAAAGGGCGATGATCGCGCCGAGGTTTTGGAAACACCGTGGGACTTATACAAGTGACTGAGGCCCAAGAAAGGTATTTACAAAGGGATTGGGTCTTACACTCTATTAGAGGCCCAAAGAGTCTTGAAACATTTGAGTATGATTAAAAATCAAAGAAACCCCAATTTTCACTTTTTAAAAGTAATTTTTCAAAGAAAATTAAAATAAAAGTGACAAAAGAATCAAATAAGTTTAAATAAACCACTTGCGATTTTTGGTTAAGGTTTGAAAAATGAGGTTTTAATCACAAGATGATTTAAAACTTATTTAGTTTTGATTTTCAAGATGAATGTTCACTTTTAAAATGTTTAAAAACAATTAAAAATGAATTTATTCACAAAAATACCAACTATATTAAATAAATAATATAAATTTGATTTTTTTGTATAATAAAATATTTTACTATTTTTGTGATTTTTCAGAAAAAGAACCAATAAAAAATAATCAAAATTGAGGGAGTTATTAATTTTCCAAATCATTAAAAAATAATATGAAAAATGAGAAAATATGAAAAAGAGGTAAAAAAGAGGGGTTGGGTCTTACACTCTATTAGAGGCCCAAAGTGTATTTTTGTACAAACTATGGGGCTTACAACTCAGGGAGAGGCCCAAAATATTTTCAGTTTGAAAATGGCGATCGCGCCGAAATTTTTAACGTATCGAGACTTATACAATAGCTGAGACCCAAAATTGTTTCGTTAAAAAAAGAGTTGGGTCTTACACTCTAATAGAGGCCCAAGTGTTTAAAAATGAAAAGAAATGGGACTTACAGCTCGAAGAGAAGCCCAGTTGATTTTCTGTTTAAAAATGGCGATCGCGCCGAGGTTTTCTTTTAACGCAAAGGGACTTATACAATAAGTGAGGCCCAAAATTGTTTTGGTTAAAAGGGGATTGTGTCTTACACTCTAATAGAGGCCCAAAGTGTTTGGAAAAGATTTGTTAGGGTGAAAATCAAAGAAACCCCAATTTCATTTTTTAAGGCATTTTTCCAAGAAGAATTAAGTAAAAAATGATAAAAATATCAAATAAAATCATTAAATAATGATTAAAGTTTATGTAAAAATATTTTATCCACATAAATATTTAAAATCATTTTTGTTTTAAAAATCAAGAAAAAAGAAATCATTTTAAAAGCATTTAAAACAATTTAAAACACTATTTTTAAATATATTAAAAATAATACATTTTTTTTGTGATTTTTTTGTGGATTAAAATATTATGGGGTATGAATTGGAAAATGATGATTTTTTGTTATGTAAAAAAAATTGGTTGAGTTTTGAAAATAAAAATAAGAAAACGAGGAAAGATGTCACAACATCATCTCCGACATCTCTTATGGGGTAAAAACTAGTACCGAAACTTTAATTTTCAACACGTTTTTTATCAAATTTCAAACACTCATAACTCTCTCAATTTTTATCAGAATCAAAATCCGGAAGTACTTATCTTGACCGATTTTTCGCAAGGAATCCGATGGTACCACACATACACACTGAAACTCGACGTACGAAACACGCAAATCGAAAAACCAGAACTGAACTTAATTCGAAATATCGTTCCGCGTCGAATTTCCAACACGCGTAACTCTCTCGATTTTTAACCGAATTAAGATCCGGAAGAGCCTATCTAGACCGATTTTTCGTGCGGAATCCAATGGTATTGTACATGCATGCTGAAACTCAACGTACAAAACGCAGAAATTAAAAAACCAGAACTGCTACTAATTGAAAACGCCGTTCCGCGTCGAATTTCCAACACGCGTAACTCTCTCGATTTTTATCCGAATTGAAATTCGTAAAAACCTATCTTGACCGATTTTTCGCAAGGAATCCAATGATATTACTCACGTGCATGGAAAATCAACACACAAAACACAGAAATTAAAAAAACCAGAACTGCACTGTTTTGAAAACATCGTTCTGCGTCGAATTTCCAACACGCGTAACTCTCTCGATTTTTATCCGAATTGAAATCCGTAAAAACCTATCTTGACCGATTTTTCGCAAGGAATCCAATGGTATTACTCACGCACACGAAAAATCAACACACAAAATGCAGAAATAAAAAAAACCAGAACTGCACGTTGTTTTCGGCGCCGTTTCGCGTCAAATTTCCAACGCGCGTAACTCTCTCAATTTTCATCGGAATTGAAATCCGTAAAAACCTATCTTGACCAATTTTTTTGCAAGGAATCCAATGGTGTTACTCATGCACACTAAAACTTAATGTACATAACACATCAATCAAAAAAACCAGAACTGGACATGATTTTAAAACAACCAAAATTCCACATATAAACATGTTAAAATGCAAACAGTGGGAGGATCACAACATACACATTAAGGACTACATTTTTGCCTCAAGAATTGTTCAATATGATGCATGTATATGGACAACAAAGGAAAACATGATTCAAAGAATTCAAGTTGTGAATTTTACCTCTTTTTTGGAGATTTTGGGCAACCTACCAAGTGCTTTGTTCCAGAAATGATTTGATGCTTTGGACAACCTCAAATGACCTCTTAGAAGCTTTTAGGATGGTTGGAATCAGCTGGAAACCTCTGGAGCAAGTTTGAGCACTTTCTCGCAAAATGGTCAAAAGTGGGCAAAATGCCAACTCTCTCAAATGGTGTTCCAAATGTGTGGCACCATTTGGGATAGTTCAAGGATGATATTTAGAGTGTGTTTGAGGTTTTATCTGGTTTGGAAAGTGACTGAATCAAGACATGGCTTGAAAAATGCAAAAAAGTGCCATTTTGAGGTTTTGAGATGTGACTTTGTGATGTTGGTGTTATAGGTTACTTGTGAGAGTTTGGATCACCTACATATGATGTTTATGAGGTGTTAGGATCATAAGCTGTGATGGAAATGCTCTCTAACTCAAAAACTCAGAATTTCCTTACTAAAGAAGGCATTTTGGAGTGAAAGAGAGAATTTGAGGAAAGCATCTGTTTGATGGCTTTGGTGTACTCAAACTGAGCACAAATGAGCTCTATTTATAGTAGAGCAAGTTTGTTTTGCAAGCAATAGTGAATGGTGGCTGCAGCAGAGGCTTGGCCAATGTTGGCCAATGAAAATCCAAGTCTCCTCTAGCCATTGACTAGAGGTTAGAGCACAGGCTGCTGGTTCCCTAGTTGTTGGGGGAATCTTGACTGAATTCAGTTGGAGGAAGATCAGTTCATGCCACCTGTAAGCATCCATTAAATGCTCCAAACCAAAATTGGAGTTTTGTCCCTCTTTTAGGGATTTCTAGGTTTTGGCATGCTTTTTTTGGTTCCTTGGACTTGGGAGGATCATGGATCAGATCATCCCACTTGGATTTGATCCTTAGATGTGTCCAAAATGATGACAAGGTTTGAAAATTCGTGTGGCACAAAAAATGTGCAAATCTGCCCTGAAAAATTCAGCTGCAGCAAGCCTTTTTGTAAGATCCATAACTCCCTGCTCGAGTATGCTACATGGACGTTCTTGGACTTTTCAGAAAGCTTAGATGACGTACTTCAACTTTGATGTTTGACACTAGACCTGGTTCAACTTGGATCATGGAGAAAAACAGCCTTGAAGTTGGGACATTGTGCTGAAATTACAAGGCAGATTTTGGCCAAGTGCTGAAAAATGTCAATTTTAAGTTTTTAGTCATTTTGATCCAACCATAACTCAAAATCCATGATGAATTGGGATGAAGTGTAGTTGACACTTTTGTAGAGGGCCATGAGGGCTACAAATCAAGCTTTGGATGGGAAAAAATGGCTTTGTGGTTTAGGAGTTATGATCCTCCAAAGTTGGTACCCTTGCCACTTTATTCCATAACTTAGAAAAATTTCTAAGTTTTTATGGTTACTCTTTTTACAAGTTATCCCACTTTCTTTGATTTTTCTTGATGAATGATGATTCCAATCACACATTAACATCATTTTAGGGTTAAAAAACCTTTTTTATGAAAAATCTCAAAAAGTCAAAGTTTGACTTTTGTGCACAGTTGACTTTTTATCAGATGAATTCCAAACTGTGCGATCCTTTAGGAAATCATGTCCTTGACCTAAATCAAAATTGATGGACATGTTCCATGGGTGTTATCGGGTGTATTTAATCGTGTCCCACGGCTTGGGAGCATGTCCTGGTCAAAAGTCAAAGCTACAGTTGACTTTTCTCGCGAAACCCTAACTGTGGTTCAGATGAAATTGAAACTTGTTGCTCAAGCTTCTTGGGTCAATCCATTGTTGCAAATGGATCAACATGGTATGTTGGAGATCCTCAAATCATGTCTTGAGGTCTTGGCTCATGATTTGTCCCAAAAGTCAACTTAGGGGTGAATTAGGTCAAGAAACCCTAATTCCTGATTTTTGATGTATGCATCCCCTGAGGCTAAATTGACTTGATGATGGGGTTTATGATGTTCCATGGAGCATTTTAGGTTATGCTTTGAAGCATTGGCTCATGCCCAGAGGAAAATTTCCATCTGGAGGCCCTAGTCGACCAAACCCTAATTTGGTGACACTGGCGATCCTGAGGCTTGATCCACCTAGAAGGGAGCAAACTTGTGCTTAATCCTTGAAGTGGGAGTCCTCTTGATCCATTGTGGATATTTGAGAGGTTAGACAAGTTGAAGATCATGTCATTGCTTGATTGATCCTTTGTCTAAGAACTCTGAGAGGGTTTGAAACCCTAGTTTTGATTGTAGTTGATGTTCACCAATCTTTGGGGAGACTAATGAGGTACAAAGGTACATCCATATTGTGCTGATGATTTGCACAATGATGGAAAATCTTAGTGGTCAAAATTTGGGGTATGACAGATGCCCCTATTTAATCTTCTTGGACTCGAAGGTGTGAATGACGAAGGTATTCAGGCATTCGGGGTACAAGAGGAATAAATATCGGAATACCCAAAATTTTGATGGTGGTTATGAATGGTAGCTTACGCATTCATCTTCTTTAGCTAAGCGAAGATGCTTAGAAAAGGTAAACTTCCCCTCGATCCTGGTTTCCTACCAAGGAACTGGTCTTAGTTTCTTTTGTAAACTTCCCCTCGATCCTGGTTTCCTACCAAGGATCTGGTCTCGGTTTCTGATATAAACTTTCCCTCGATCCTGGTTTCCTACCAAGGACCTGGTCTTAGTTCCTGAAATAAACTTCCCCTCGATCCTGGTTTCTTACCAAGGAACTGGTCTCAGTTTCTTTTGTCAATAAATTTTCTTGACAAGGAACGCTGTTAGTAGCGATTTTCCTTCAAACTTCTCGCCGAATTTTCCTGGGGAGATGCCATTTGAGTGGAAAAAGTTTTGATGTCAGACTTGCTGGGGAACCCATTCGTCTGAATTGTAGAGGTACACAAACTTCTCTGTTTTGGAGACGCCATTTGTCGATTCTACTGGGGAAAGCGAGTCTCTTGAGAGACTGTTTTCGTTTGGGGGCTTACATCATACTTTTCTCGGGATATTTCCGGAGAAATGCCATATGATGGGATCCAATTTTGAGGTGCCGATGACCTTTTCATCAGTGGTTTTTTCGGAGAAAAACTGCCGTACCTCCGAATCTCTGATTAAGAGGCTTTCTCTGGGGATCTTCCTTAATCCGGGAAAGCAAGGATATCATCTTCAATGGCGAAGAGTGATATCTGTTGAAAGTTTTATTGTTTCTCAGAGGTTCAAGTTATCAAAGTGGTTAAGGACCGTCTCTAATCCAGAGATAAACGGGAGAGAGATTGCTTAGATGATTCACTTCCTAACAAGGAAAGGTCTGACAACTCGATTGAGAGGACTTTTATCACTAGGGGATAAGACCGACTAGAGTGATAGTGATGCAATATGAATGTGAATGCAAATCAATAATGCATGATGTATGTATGTATATGCGGACAAAACTGACGCAACATACAGACTAAAGGATGAACACGACTGGTACTCGGCCCCAGTGGGGAATGTAGAAATATCGCTGGTTCAAGATAGCAATTCTGCCTTGCTTAGGAGAAATGGTCCCTGTTGGGGGTGACGCTGGTCGGGCTTAGGAGATGAGAACTCGGCCGAGGATGTCAGACGAAACATGGTCTCTGACATTGTTGATCCTTCATTCAGGCGTAATGGTCTAGAAGGAGTACTTTGATTCTGCACTTCGAAGTTCAAACGCCTTTGGAGGCGCAATCAATGCTCTTTCGATGTTCAACAGTCAAAAGAAATTGCCATCTTTATTAAAAAGCAGAAAAAGTTTTAACAAGTAAATTCATTTTTGTTTTATTTCAAGAATCGTTAATCATGTTAACAACGTCGTTCTGTAAAGCTAAAACAAATAAGAATTACAAACAAAAGCACAAGGGCTCAAATTTTATTGATAAGATGGAGATCAGCCAAACGCGTGATTCCAAAGAGTATATACAAAGTTTGAAAATGGTAATTTACAGGGAAAAGGGCTACGTTGAAACATAACGACCACTGTCCTTCTACCAACTTTGAATTCAGGACATCCTGAGCTTCTGTCGAAGATGACCTTGACTGGAGTTTTCCTGACGGACGATGTAACTGCTGCTGCTGCTGAGGGACTTGCCTCTGTTGAACATAGTTACTTGCCATTATCCCTAATTTTTGCCTGAATTGTACTATGAGATTTCCAATCCATCGGGATGATTTTTTTCATGTCTCTAATTTTTGCCTGGACCGCCCTTTTGGGTTTTCAATCCACCGAGACGTTTTTTTTTAGGCGAAGTATTTCTTGACTACGTCAACGTTTGTGGGGTAGGAAAATTCCTCTCCGTCCATGGTTGCAAGTCTCAAGGCGCCGCCTGAGAGAGCTTTCTTGACCACATAGGGGCCGTCATAATTCGGAGTCCATTTGCCCCGAGAATCAGTGAGAAACGATTGAATCTTCTTGAGCACGAGGTCTCCTTTTCTGAAGACACGGGGTCGAACCTTTTTGTCAAAGGATTTCTTCATTCTCTGTTGATATAACTAACTGTGGCATAGAGCCGTTATTCGCTTTTCTTCGATCAGGTTCAGTTCATCGTGTCGACTTTGACACCACTCAGCTTCGATGAGCTTGGCTTCCATCAATACCCGAATTGATGGGATCTCTACTTCTATGGGAAGTACTGCTTCCATGCCATATACTAGAGAGAAAGGGGTTGCCCCTATTAAAGTACGGACAGATGTTCGATAACCGTGAAGAGCAAAGGGTAGCATCTCGTGCCAGTCTTTGTAGGTTACAACCATCTTTTGAACGATCTTCTTGATGTTCTTATTAGCCGCTTCTACCGCTCCGTTCATCTTGGGTCGGTAGGGAGATGAGTTATGGCGTTCGATCTTGAACTCAGCGCACAACTCTTTCATCATCTTATTGTTCAAGTTAGACCCATTATCAGTAATGATCTCGCTTGGAACACCATAACGGCAGATGATATTGTTTTTGATAAATCGGACCACCACTTATCGGGTTACATTAGCATACGACGCTGCTTCGACCCACTTGGTGAAGTAGTCAATGGCTACTAGGATGAACCGATGTCCGTTTGAAGCCTTGGGCTCAATCATGCCAATCATGTCGATTCCCCATATTGAGAAAGGCCATGGGGAAGAGAGAACTTTGAGATGTGATGGCGGTACATGAATTTTGTCGGAGTATATCTGACACTTGTGACACCTCCTCATGTACTTGTAGCAGTCGGATTCCATGGTCAACCAGTAATACCCTGCTCTCAGAATTTTTCTCGCCATTGTGTGTCCATTGACATGAGTGCCAAAGGATCCTTCATGAATTTCTTTCATAAGCATGTCTGCTTCTGGCCTGTCTACGCATCGGAGCAAGACCATGTCAAAATTTCTCTTATAGAGAGTGTCACCGCTCAGGAAGAAGTTTCCAGCCAATCTTCTGAGGGTCTTTCTATCTTTCCTGGATGCCCCAGGTGGGTACTCTTGTTTCTGAAGGAAGCATTTGATATCGTGATACCAAGGTTTGTCGTCTATGACTGCTTCAATCGTGAAGATGTAAGCGGGCCGTTCAAGGCGCATGATGTCGATCTTAGGTATGTCATTCCATTGACCTACACTAATCATGGAAGAGAGAGTGGCTATTGCATCAGCCATGTGATTCTCTTCACGAGGGATATGATGAAACTCGATTCTGTTGAAGAAGGGTAACAACCTTCTTGCATAATCCTTGTAAGGAATCAATCCTGATTGGTATGTGTTCCAATCTCCTGTGATCTGATTGATAACCAGAGCTGAGTCGCCATATACGTCCAAGTTTTTGATCCTTAAATCAATCGCTTCCTCGAGACCCATAATACAAGCTTCGTATTCGGCCTCGTTGTTCGTACATTTGAACTTAAGTCTGGCAGTGAAAGGAATGTGGGTACCCTGAGGGGTAACAATGATTTCCCCAATTCCGTTTCCATAATGATTAACTGCTCCGTCAAAGATAAGTCCCCATTGGGAACCTGGTTCTGGCCCTTCACTGGGTAGCGGTTCATCGCAGTCTTTCATCTTTAGATACATGACATCTTCGTCTGGGAAGTCAAACCCGATTGATTCTTGATAATCAATCGGTTGATGAGCCAAATGATCGGCTAAAATACTTCCCTTAATGGCTTTTTGAGCGTGGTACTCTATGTCATATTCTGATAACAGCATTTGCCAACGGGCAATCCTTCCAGTGAGAGCAGGTTTTTCGAAAACGTACTTGATTGGATCCATTTCGGAGACCAACCAAGTAGTATGACGAATCATGTACTGGCGAAGACGTTTGGCTGCCCAAGCCAAAGCACAACACGTTTTCTCGAGCATCGTGTACCGAGTTTCACAGTCGGTGAATTTCTTGCTCAAATAGTAGATAACAGACTCTTTCCTTTTGGTTTCGTCTTGTTGGCCAAGTACACATCCCATTAAGTCCTCTAGGACTATGAGGTAAATGATCAGTGGTCTTTCTTCCACTAGAGGTGATAGAATCGGCGGATTCAACAAGTATTCCTTGATACTGTCAAAGGCAGTTTGGCAGTCATCTGTCCAAATGCAGTCCTGATTCTTTTTGAGTAATTTGAAGATTGGCGCACAAGTGGCGGTCATAAGGAATATGAATCTGGAGATGTAGTTCAAACGTCCCAGGAATCCTCTGACTTTGTTTTTGGTTTTCGGAGAAGGCATTTCTTGAATGGCCTTGACCTTGTCAGGATCAACCTCAATTCCTTTCTGGCTGACGATGAACCCTAGTAGTTTCCCTGAACGGACACCGAAGGTGTACTTGTTGGGATTCAAGCGGAGCTTGAATTTTCTTAAACGTTCAAACAATTTTGACAGATGTTCAACGTGCTCACTCTCTGTTTTTGATTTAGCAATCATATCATCGACATATACCTCGATTTCTTTGTGTATCATGTCATGAAACATAGTCGTCATGGCCCTTTGATAGGTTGCCCCGACATTCTTCAAACTGAACGACATTACCTTGTAGCAAAAGGTACCCCATGGGGTGATAAATGAAGTTTTCTCCATGTTTTCTGGCGCCATTTTGATTTGATTATAGCCCGAGAATCCATCCATGAAGGAGAAAACTTTGAACTTTGCTGTACTGTCAACCAGCATATCAATGTGTGGTAAAGAAAAGTCATCCTTTGGACTTTCCTTGTTCAGATCCCTGTAATCAACACACATTCTGACCTTTCCGTCCTTTTTGGGAACGGGTACGATGTTGGCTAACCATTGAGGATATTCAAATGTAGCGATGAAACCCGCGTCAATCTGTTTCTGTACCTCCTCTTTGATTTTGATGGCCATGTCCGGGTGAGTCCGCCTTAACCTTTGCTTTACGGGCGGACATTCCGATCTTAACGGTAGGTGATGTTCCACGATGCTGGTATCCAACCCTGGCATATCCTGATAGGACCAAGCCAATACATCGGGAAATTCTCTGAGAAGCTTTATCAAACCCTCTCTGGCAGTTGGACTGAGCAGTGCCCCAATCCTGATTTCTTTTCTCTCTTGCTCTGAACCCAAGTTTACCGTTTCCAACGGTTCTTTGTGAGGTTCAATGGACCTTTCCTCTTGTCTGAGTAATCGGGAGATCTCTTCTGGAATTTCGTTGTCAACTTCTTCTTCAGCCCCAAATTCCGGGAACTCAAAGTCGGGAGAAGGCATCGGATCGTATGTTTCAACGGGGTTTAAAACAAGCAATCTGCATGACGTGATGATTCGTGTTTAGAAGAGATAGAGAAAAATGCAAGTGTGTGCAGTGTTTTATTTTACTGCTTGTTTTTATTTTTAAATGTTATTTAGGATTACCATTTTCTGAAAAAGCAAAAAGAGAAAACAGCAATTAATGCGGAAATTACAGAACGACGTTATTTTATTAATGAACAAGTCGAATCTTGAAACTACAGCCCTATAAAACAAAACTCTGTCGCTTTGGGCGAAGCGAAGAGGGAAATTTACAGAAAGCGAGCCCTATCAAAACATCCGTTTCACCTGGGCGGGGTGAAAGGTTAAAAGATGGCAATTACTTTGACTGGAGAACGACCTTCGGAACCTCGACGATAACCCATTGACGGCGAACTCCTCGGTGAATCACAAAGTCTGGTACCTTCCTTGATTTGTCTTCAGAAATGACGCTGATTTCTGGTGGAGCAGGATCATTAGAATCTGTCTCCCAGGCAGAGTTGTCGTAGGAGGATTCCTCAGTTACATTTTGCAGAGTAGTTGTGATCTCAGCTGTATCTCCCCATCCAGTTGGCTGGATATCTTCGAGCCTGATACAAGAGCTTTTGGGAGCGGTGTACTTGACCATATAGTTAAATTTTCCACTCGGTTGTCCCAAGGTGTCCCACACTTCTTTCGAACTGGAGGAGTCATCCCTCTCGATGACATTGACCTCGAGAAAAGCATAGTTGATGAATTCAAGTCCTGCGAACATTGCGAATTTATCTTCATGTTGAGTAGTTTCTAAATGACCCGAGTGTTGATCCCATGACATGGTGGGGACACATGTATTCTGTTCAGTGATGCTCAGCTGAGTTTCATTACTCGGCTGACTTTCTTGCCCCAAGTTTCCTGGGTAAGGTTGCCACATTGGCAGACCATCCATTGGGCCATAGTAGTTGTAGTCAAAATTGTCTTTCATCAGAGTGTCTTCCTCTAATGAATTCGGCGGAGCACGACATCCTTCCGGATTACAATCTCCGTATATCATTTTGACATCTGACCTTGGTATAAATCTCGGACTCTGTGCGGGATAGCAAAAAGGCATAGGCACCTCTTCCTGAGACATATAACCGTCCTTGTTAAGATATGACTTCCATTCTTCATCTGTGTCAGAGGGATCTTCCTCATTGATAGCATGAACTGTCTGAGACACTGGGTGAAGGAAACCTCCATTGTGGAAGAAGTTTTGAAGGGGATGAAGACTTTCATCGTTGGAAGCTGTCCGGGTACAGGTTGCAGAAAAACCAAGACCCTTCTGTGTTTTATTGTGGGAATGACAAGCTGTCCCCATCCGGTTGTATCGGTACTCTCGACCGCTTTGATAGCATCGTTGTATAAGGAAATCGGGGTTCCTCCTTTGAAATGATTGTCCTTGCTCACCGACAGTGCTTGGAACTGAGTTCCAATAACCTCCTTGGGTTCTATACCAGTAGATGATGACAAGTTGCTTACAAGCAAGGCTTGTTCTCCACAGACTGTGATGAGTTGGCCGTTCTGAACAAACTTTAGCTTTTGGTGAAGGGTCAAAGTGACCGCTCCAGCCTGGTGTATCCAAGGTCTTCCTAATAAACAACTGTATGTTGCCCGGATGTCCATGACTTGGAAAGTGACTTGGAAAGTGTGAGGACCGATAGTTATGGGAAGATCAACTTTGACGATAACTGTTTTTCTGGATCCGTCGAATGCTTTGACGACGACCTCGCTAACTCTCATCGGAGGGCCTTTGAATGATAATTGCATCAAAGTGGACTTCGGAATAACATTCAGGGCTGACCCTGTGTCTACCAGTACGCTGGCTAAAGCATCGTCCTGGCAGTTAACTGTGATATTGAGCGCCATGTTATGACGGCGACCCTCTTCGGGTAATTCCTCATCACTAAATCCCAAGTGATCGCAAGAAGTGATGTTAGAGACAATACTATCGAACTGTCTGATTGTTACATCCTGTTCCATAAAGCCTTGCTCCAAGAATTTCTGTAGAGCCTCCCTGTGGGCTTCTGAACTGAGTAACAGTGATAATACCGAGATCTTTGAAGGACTCTGTAACAGCTGATCAATAATGTTATATTCACTCCTTTGGATGAGCTTCAACATCTCATCATTATTTTTCGAAAGGTCGGGATTACTGGATTGACCGATTGGTGGATCGGGAGCTTCTGTCTGAAGTTCCTTTTCTTTGTTAACTTCCCCAACCCCTCGGTTGAAGATTCTACCACTCTGTGTTACTCGACTGATGTCTGCAATGTTCACAACGGAGGGTACTGGAATTTCCTTTCCATTTTCAACTGTCGTTGCACCGTATTTGTAAGGGATAACCTTAGTTGATTCATACGGTAGTGGTCCCGGTAGATAGATGACTATGGGAACTTTCTGATTTTTCTGACCATCGTAAGTAATCTCGATCCGTTCCTGGTTGGGAACTTTAGATTCGTCAAGTAGAGGGATGATGGCAAAAACATCCCTGGTCTGGTGACGACCAGAGATGGTGACAACATCCTCAACTTGATTGAAAAGGTCATTCGGCATCCAGTTGATGGGTCCAGAACCCAGATATAGATGAATTTCTCCACGGTCCACCTGCCCCTGGAGAGCTGCTCGCACAAGGTAGCACCCTTGGTTACTTTTAGAACAGACGCTACAACGATCGATCGTAATTGTGTGGTGGCACCTGGCCACGCCCACTTTGAATACAATGTAACCTCACTAGGTTAGCTTCCACAGATCGGACATCCTGATTTTGACGATGAGTAGGATTCCTGTTACTGATACTAATTTGCTGAGTATCTTCGTCCATGTAGATTGGCATCCACCAATGATTTAACAAGTGCTGAAGTGCTTCCTGGACAAGGGTACAACCTCGATCGTTTTCGCAACCCGCTTTACAGCTTTGATAGTCATGTGATATTAAGAATCCGAGTCGAACCTGCTCCGCATGTAACTCTACCAGGTTGGTATTCATCACGTGAATATCGAAGATCTGAACCATGTTGATCTGATAGGAATTCCTATCATGGTAGTCTTGGATCCATCCAAGATCCATCTGGCGCTGGAGGGCCTCTTGTATGAAAGAGCATCCCTGTTTGTTTATCGAGCAAGTCAGACAAGAACTGTAATCGTGCTGCGGCAGATTATGATACTGGCTTTGCCTTGAGTGCATTGCCACCCAGTTGACATTCATCGCACGGATATCGTGGTTCTGAATGATGTTAGAATTCATGTAGACCATGTTAACTCCACGAACTCGGTGTTCTTGGATCCATCTGAGATCCATCTGTTCCTGTAGAGCTGATTGCACTACAGAATATCCTTGATTACTCTTAGAGCAGATATCACACTGGTGATAATTATGAGGTGGCACATGGCCATATCCACTCTGTCTACAATGCATCTTAACCAGATTGGTCTTCAATAAGAGTACATCGTGAATTTGATAGACATTGTTAGTCTCTTTCTCAATCAGATTGACTGCAACCTTCTCATGTTGAGGCAACGGGTTCGTGAGAACATTAGGATTTGTATCTTTGAAAGATAAGAGCCCGCTCCTAACAAGCTTTTGCACGTCGGATTTAAAATTGAGGCAAGTCTCAATGTTATGCCCTGATCCTCCTTGATGATAAGGGCATGTCTGATCCACCTTAAAACAAAAAGGCAGATTTTCCGGTACTGTAAGAGGAGACTTAGTCTGGATGTGCCCCTTAGCCAGTAGTAACGGAAATAGTTCTGTGTACAACATGGGTATAGGATCAAACCCTGATGGCCGTGTTGTACGGTTGTTATTATATAGAGGACGATCCTGCTGAAGAGGCTGTTGTGTCCTTTGTTGATCAGGTTGGCTCTACGCAACCTGAGGTTGATATGTAGGAATAGGCGCAGGGCTGATAGCAAGAGTTACAGCTGCTACTGGTTGATACCGACGCCTTTGCTTTCCGAGAGAGATATTCCCAATATCTTGCTCTTTTTTCTTAGAGAGAGCACTACCATATTTTTTAGTACCGCTCGTCGATCCAGTGTCTTTTACCAAACGTCCTTCTCGGACGGCTTCCTCAAGACGTACGCCCATCCCCACCATTTCGGTGAAATCACTGGATGCACTGGCAACCATTCGGTCATAGTAAAATGAGCTTAAGGTTTTTAAGAAGATCTTTGTCATCTCTTTTTCCTCAAGAGGCGGACAAATTTGAGCGGCAATTTCACGCCACCTTTGAGCATACTCCTTAAAGGTTTCCTTGTCCTTTTGCGACATTGATCTGAGTTGATCTCTGTCGGGTGCCATGTCTAAATTGTATTTGTATTATTGGATGAAGGCAGTGCCAAGATCTCTGAAAGTGCTGATCGTGGCACAGTTTAAACCCATGTACCATTTGAGTGCGGCACCGGTTAAACTATCTTGGAAGTAGTGAATAAGTAGGTCCTGATTCTCCGTCTGAGCTGACATCCGCCGAGCGTACATCACCAGATGGCTTTGAGGGCAAGAGTTACCCTTGTATTTTTCAAAGTCGGGCACTTGGAACTTGTGCGGGACTTTCACATTGGGGACCAAGCAGAGGTCTGAGGCGTCCTTTCCAAATAGATCCTGACCGCGAATGGCTTGCAGTTCCTTCTGCATTTCCAGGAACTGTTCCTGGAATTCATCCATTCGGTCAAACATAGTTTCCTTTTTACCAGCAGGTATTGGTGAAATCTGTCCTTCCGGGACAGTGTGCACCACAGGGGGTGGGACCGTGACTACGGCAGTGAATCTTGGTGTTTCCCGAAGTTTGTAACCTTCAGGAGTCTTCAGTATGCCCCTGACATCTTCGCTTTCCCGAAGTTTGTAACCTTCAGGCCCAGCAGCTTCTGTTGTGATTCCCTGATCCTCATTGATCGGTGGAACATATCCTCTCGGGATATAGTTGACAGGCATGCCCCAGGGACGATCTTTCGGCATCTGATACCTAGGATCATTCTTCTCCACTATGGGCATTGAGGTGATCTCTGAGATCACAGTTCTTTGTAGCTGAGCTTCTGCCATGGCTTGCATGTCGTTACGAAGCTTTCTCATATCCTCTCTCAGAGCGTCGATCTCTTCCTTCAACTCTCTGTTTTCTTCCTCAAGATCATCCATCTTTTTCTGACGATTGGCCCGAGTATTATACGAATGAGACAGTTTGACTCTAGAATCGAGACACAAACGTGAGATTCGTAGGTAAGAAGGATACGCGATGTGAGAATGATGAATGCAATGATTATATTAATTGTTTTTTGGTTTAATCAAAATAAACTTCGACAATTAGATTGCAAATATCAACTGTGAGGAAACCCCTTTTTATTGAAATTCAAAGGATTACAGAAACGGAAATACAGTAGATTACAAGGTGCGGAAACAGAAACCTAAGCTAATGGGTCCCGAGTCCTCTCTGAAGAGAAATCGGGTGCTGACTCTGGTATCTTCCTTTTCTTTGACCGAGCTCTTGGGCCGTTGTCGGGTTGTCATTCCTTTTCCTGGTGAAAGGAGCGAGCAAATTCCTTTGGTCATCTTGATTCTCTACAGCATGCTACTCCAAAATTTCAATCAGAGCATCTTTTTCTTTCAGTAATTGCTGTATTTTGGTGCACTCTACGTCGAGGGTGCGGTACTTGTTCTTCCAAGACCTTCTCTCCCGTTGAACTTTGTTGAGAGTAACCTGAAGCTTTTCAGTTTCCGTCATGAAGTACATGACAGATTCCCTCGGCGGAAGAATTCCGTAACGAGGATAAGACATCTTTAGCTTGAGAGCTCTAGTTTGTACCCAATGGAGATAAGGCTCCATCGAGACACAGTTTGGTTTTCCCAGAGACTCTCGTCCTTTCTTAAGAACGTGTTTCCAAGCATGCACTATTTCCATCTTTAGTGCTCTGTCGTTTTCTCCTTCCTTGAAGAAAAGACCTTCCAGATGAGCATTAAGTGGGGCATGCCTCATCGGGTATCCAAATTGATGGCGAACCAATATCGGATGGTAGTTGATTCCTCCTTTAGTTCCTATGAGGGGTACGTTAGGGAAGTTTCCACAACAGTCAATGATTCTGATTCCCTCATAAATCCTATTACACCAATCTATATCAGAGTTGGTAAGAGAAATGATCTTCTGCGACCAACGTAAGACACTCTTGCAATCCCAAAAAGCAGCAGACTTGGGCAAGTGGGAAATAAACCATTTATAAAGCAGAGGTACACAGCATGTGATCTCCCATCTGCTGTACAAATTTCCCAAGTGCACAGAATGATACGCATCTGCGAGCAAAGTCGGCACAGGGTTTCCAATGTGAAAAACCTTAATGGAGTTAATATCGACGAAGTTATTGATGTTGGGAAACAAAAATAACCCGTAGCGGCAAAATACAGGGCCTTCTTCGTCAAGAACTGGGCTGGCAAACCTTGGATGCCACCCTTAGCGGTCATGTGAGTCCTGACCTCAGACTCGTCCAAATGAATTGCTCTTGCAATGGTCTGATTCTTTGGAATTTCTTCCAGTCCAGAAAATGGAGCTCGATCGGTGATATGTAGATCAATCAGATGAGAATACTGCCCCAGCGTTGGTGATAGCTGGTAATCCGGGAATGTGAAACAGTGATAAACCGGATCGTAGAATTGAATGAGCGCATCCATGATTCCCTCAATCACATGGACTCTTAACAATGGTAGCAAACCTCCGTACTTGGCTCTGAAAGCCTCAGGGCTAGTGATCATCCTTGCTAACCTTCTCAAATCCCCTAACTTTGGAACCTTGAAGGTATACCCATGGGTTCTCCTTCTACCGAAATCCATTAGCGTAATCCTCTTCTCTGATATTTGCAATCACAGTCTTAGTTTAATTTGAAAAACAGAGAGACTAGAAGAGAAGTTTTTTTAATGTTTTAATGTTTTATTAAATGAATGCATGAATGCAGCACACAAAAACATAGAAAAAACATGGGCTCAAAGGGTCGTTGTCATGAAGTCAAGGCTCTACCCATCCCCAAAGGTTTATACTAGGGTGATTTTTGTACCTGTACTCATTTTTGTACCTGTACTGATTTTTGATGGTCGACCTCGTTGCCATCACTTATCTTAAGTGTATACTCAATCTTTCCACATGCGGCATCACACGCATTCCCATTAGCAGAAAAATAAACACGTATAGCAATTAGGAAAAGCAGTATATATATTTGTCCTAAACATCCTAGACCTTTAAAGCTAAGGATCCTAAGTTCCTGACAGAAAATGGGTTCCCCGGCGGAAGCCCCAATCTGTGGTATTCACACAAGAGGTAAAAAGGAAGAAGGAAAAAGAAAGACGCGCCCCATGGTGGGCGCCATTTTTCTGTAGCGAGCGATTTTGGATGCGGTTCTTAAGCGCTGGTCGCTCTCTGCGGTTTGAGCTTACTACAGGTCGATTCATTTTTTATCCTATTGTGAGCTGAATAAGGAAGGGAAATAGATGTCTCCAATTAACCCTGCTTTGCATACTGAGTTTAAACAGCGGTCTGTTAGGTTACGGATGCTATCAATGTGGGGGGGCCTTTGTACCGGTTATTTATATTTTCGCCAATACTGTTTTCTTTCTTTTTACCTTGACAGAAGGTTTCTGGCGGGGAACAAGGATTAGGATGTTAGGACTGATGCTTTTGAATTACTGCTTTCGGGTTGATTGATGGAGATATGGGATTTGGGTTTTTTGTTTAGTGTGCTCGCTAAGATTTTTCTTTCAATCTTATGCCTACGTATTCCCGTTTACCGAAACAGGGAAATCAGAGTGTTCGTAGTTCCTCCTATTCTATGGGAGGAAATTGGTTTTTGGTGTCTTGTTCAAAGCCCAAGACGTGAAGCGAAAGGTGGTTTGTATCTTGTTCAAAGCCCAAGATGTGAAGCTAAAAAGTCTATTTGTATCTTGTTCAAAGCCCAAGATATGAAGCTAAAAGGGTTTGACTTTAGAGAGAATTTGTCATCTCTAAAGAGGGGGTTGTATGTCACAACTGTTTATAAAGGAGAATTACTTTAACCAGGATGTGTGAATCCGGCAATGCCATAATTTCCTTTATAAGGGATTTTAACTTGAAGGAGAAGACTTTAACTCAGTGTAGAGCAATGCTATCTTTCCTTAGGAATTTCTCATGCTAAAAGAGGGACAGTGGCATGGATATAGATGATCCAGAGGCTTGCCGCTTACAGCGATTAGATGAAAAGGAAGGAGTTGTTGATGTTTGTGTACTGTGAACGAGGCACAGCTTTGATGCTAAAAGGTTAATTGGATTAACCAGTGGTTTTCTTATACAAAGCCTAAGAGGAGGCTATTATGTGTCTCGTACAAAGCCCGAGAGAGAGGCTAAAAGGGGTTGATCCTACAAGAGGATCTTTTATACTCAACAAGAGAGTGTTTTTGTATCTCGTACGAAGCCCGAGATGAAGGCTGAAAGTTCGACTCAACAAGAGAGTCTTTTATACTCCGCAATAGAGTGTTTTTTGTATCTTGTACGAAGCCCGAGATGGAGGCTGAAAGGGTTTGACTCAACGAAGGAATCTTTTGGTATCTCGTATAAAGCCCGAGATGGAGGCTATTTGACTCAACAAGAGAGTTTTATTTGTATCTCGTACGAAGCCCGAGATGGAGGCGAAAGGGGTGATTGACTCAACGAGGGAGTCTCTTATGTGTCTCGTACAAAGCCCGAGAGAGAGGCGAAACGTTGTTTGACTCCGCTGGAGAGAATCATTGTACATAGCCCAAGAGGAGGCTATGGTAACTGTTTCAGTTAAGTGACAGGTCCAGTATACTAATTTTAAAGAGAAAATCAGTTCTTATATGAGCAACACTGTACTCAGGGATTTGATTTGAGGATCAGGGATATTTCCTTTTCTTTGAGGAAGTGGGAAATCCAAAGGGTATTGAGACTGTCCGAGTCTACGGGTTTCCTTCCTATTTAACGAAGGGGTCACTTGAGAATGTCTTTTAGACTCAAGGAGATTAGACTGTCCAAGTCTAGAGTTTCATCTTTTGCTTTGAGAAATAGTAGTAGACTCTTGAAAGGACTGTTCTATGAAGATGACTAGGTTCTGTTCCTATACCTCTAGGAGGTCGTCAGGACAATTTGTACGAAGCCCAAGAGGAGGCTGGAAACTTTTAAAAAGCTGACGGGTCCTTGTATTAAGCCCAAGAGGAGGCTATCATTACCGGAGGAAGAGATCATTATACGAAGCCTAAGAGGAGGCTATGAATACTTCTAAGAAGCCGGCGGGTCCTTGTACTAAGCCCAAGAGGAGGCGAGGTTGCTTTTAGGAAGCCTGTGGGTCCTTGTACGATGCCCAAGAGGAGGCCGATTGCTTTTAGGAAGCCGATGGGTCCCCAAACCCCGATAAATTCAAGGCAAGCTATTCACAAGGAATAGATCAAGTCAGGAAAGTTCGAGAATTTGGAAGAAACTCAAGAGATGCCATTCACGGAGAAAAAATCATCTCTGGGGAGTAGAGTCTCTTGACAAGTGCTTTTAAGAAGCCCGTGGGTCCCCAAACCCCGAGAAATTCAAGGCAATGCTATTCACCGAGAATAGATCAAAGTCAAGAAAGTTCGAGAATTTGGAAGAAACTCAAGAGTTTCTTTGACAACTTCTATGAGTGACAGTCTATGAAAGGGTTCACAGAGAATGCTGCCTTTCATATCTCCATATTGTTTAACCCCAAGAGGAGGGAAGACTGTGTCTGGTAATCCTATGGGGATCTAGTTTAGACTATTTCTAAGAGTGATTGAAACGGCTTTACCTAGTGCTAGACGTAGTTGTCGGGGAAACTCTAAATATCTATACTATTATTACACAGTTGATATGAGTTTATGAAAGAAGACTTACAGCAAAATAGCCCCACAATACAGTTATATATATATATATATATATATATATATATATATATATATATATATATATATATATATGAGTTTATGAAAGGAGACTTACAGTGAAACGGCCCTATAATATAGTTATATATGAAAGCGGAAAATGAAAGCGGGTAAACACTTACTCGGTTGTAGAGCTTCCATGCTGTTTGGTTAGTTGTTCAACAAAGAAAGATTGAAAACAACAGTATATTCAAAATCAAAGGAGAAAGTGCTTTGAAATAAAAAGATTTGGGGCTTATAGCTCAAGGAGAGGCCTAGGGTTTTATCAGTGAGCGCACTGTTGAATTTGTACAGAGGGACTTATACAAGTGAATGAGGCCCAAAAAGGTTTTCTGTATAAAGGGACGGGTCTTACACTCTCTCAAGAGGCCTAAGTGAGTTTTAAGAAAAGAAATGGGTCTTACTACTCGAGGATAGGCCCAATGGTTAATTTTGAAAAGGGTGACGATCGCGCCGAGGTTTTGGAAACACCGTGGGACTTATACAAGTGACTGAGGCCCAAGAAAGGTATTTACAAAGGGATTGGATCTTACACTCTATTAGAGGCCCAAAGAGTCTTGAAATATTTGAGTATGATTAAAAATCAAAGAAACACCAATTTTCACTTTTTAAAAGTAATTTTTCAAAGAAAATTAAAAAAAAATGACAAAAAAATCAACTAAGTTTAAATAAACCACTTGCGATTTTTGGTTAAGGTTTGAAAAATGAGGTTTTAATCACAAGATGATTTAAAACTTATTTAGTTTTGATTTTCAAGATGAATGTTCACTTTTAAAATGTTTAAAAACAATTAAAAATGAATTTATTCACAAAAATACCAACTGTATTAAATAAATAATATAAATTTGATTTTTTTGTAGAATAAAATGTTTTACTATTTTTGTGATTTTTCAGAAAAAGAACCAATAAAAAATAATCAAAATTGAGGGAGTTATTAATTTTCCAAATCATTAAAAAATAATATGAAAAATGAGAAAATATGAAAAAGAGGTAAAAAAAAGAGGGGTTGGGTCTTACACTCTATTAGAGGCCCAAAGTGTATTTTTGTACAAAATATGGGGCTTACAACTCAGGGAGAGGCCCAAAATATTTTCAGTTTGAAAATGACGATCGCGCCGAGATTTTTAACGTATCGGGACTTATACAATAGCTGAGGCCCAAAATCGTTTCGTTAAAAAAAGAGTTGGGTCTTACACTCTAATAGAGACCCAAGTGTTTAAAAATGAAAAGAAATGGGACTTACAGCTCGAAGAGAAGCCCAGTTGATTTTCTGTTTGAAAATGACGATCGCGCCGAGGTTTTCTTTTAACGCAAAGGGACTTATACAATAAGTGAGGCCCAAAATTATTTTGGTTAAAAGGGGATTGGGTCTTACACTCTAATAGATGCCCAAAGTGTTTGAAAAAGATTTGTTAGGGTGAAAATCAAAGAAACCCCGATTTCATTTTTTAAGGCATTTTTCCAAGAAAAATTAAGTAAAAAATGATAAAAATATCAAATAAAATCATTAAATAATGATTAAAGTTTATGAAAAAAATATTTTTTCCACATAAATATTTAAAATCATTTTGGTTTTAAAAATCAAGAAAAAAGAAATTATTTTAAAAGCATTTAAAACACTATTTTTAAATATATTAAAAATAATCTAAAAATAATATTTTTTTTTGTGATTTTTTTGTGGATTAAAATATTATGGGGTATGAATTGGAAAATGATGATTTTTTGATATGTAAAAAAAATTGGTTGAGTTTTGAAAATAAAAATAAGAAAAAGAGAAAAGATGTCACAACATCATCTTCGACATCTCTTATGGGATAAAAACTAGTACCGAAACTTTAATTTTCAACACGTTTTTTATCAAATTTCAAACACTCATAACTCTCTCAATTTTTATCAGAATCAAAATCCGGAAGTACCTATCATGACCGATTTTTCGCAAGGAATCTGATGGTACCACACATACACACTGAAACTCGACGTACGAAACACGCAGATCGAAAAACCAGAACTGCACTTAATTCGAAATATCGTTCCGCGTCGAATTTCCAACACGCGTAACTCTCTCGATTTTTAACCGAATTAAGATCCGGAAGAGCCTATCTTGACCGATTTTTTGCGAGGAATGTAATGGTATCGTACATGCATACTGAAACTCAACGTACAAAATGCAGCAATTAAAAAACCAGAACTGCTACTAATTGAAAACGTCGTTCCGCGTCGAATTTCCAACACGCGTAACTCTCTCGTTTTTTATCCGAATTGAAATCCGTAAAAACCTATCTTGACCTATTTTTCGCAAGGAATCCAATGGTATTACTCAAGCACACGGAAAATCAACACACAAAACGCAAAAATTAAAAAAACCAGAACTGCACTGTTTTGAAAACATCGTTCTGCGTCGAATTTCCAACACGCGTAACTCTCTCGATTTTTATCCGAATTGAAATCCGTAAAAACCTATCTTGACCGATTTTTCGCAAGGAATCCAATGGTATCACTGATGCGCACGGAAAATCAACACAAAAAACGCAGAAATAAAAAAAAAACCAGAACTGCACGTTGTTTTCGGTGCCGTTTCGCGTCAAATTTCCAACGCGCGTAACTCTTTCAATTTTCATCGAAATTGAAATCTGTAAAAACCTATCTTGACCAATTTTTCGCAAGGAATCCAATGGTGTTACTCATGCACACTAAAACTTAATGTACAGAACACATCAATCAAAAAAACCAGAACTGGACATGATTTTAAAACAACCAAAATTCCACATATAAACATGTTAAAATGCAAACAGTGGGAGGATCACAATATACACATTAAGGAATACATTTTTTCCTCAAGAATTGTTCAATATGATGCATGTATGTGGACAACAAAGGAAAGCATGATTCAAAGAATTCAAGTTGTGAATTTTACCTCTTTTTTGGAGATTTTGGGCAACCTACCAAGTGCTTTGTTCCAGAAATGATTTGATGCTTTGGACAACCTCAAATGATCTCTTAGAAGCTTTTAGGATGGTTGGAATCAGCTGGAAACCTCTGGAGCAAGTTTGAGCACTTTCTCGCAAAATGGTCAAAAGTGGCCAAAATGCCAACTCTCTCAAATGGTGTTCCAGATGCGTGCCACCATTTGGGACAGTTCAAGGATGATATTTAGAGTGTGTTTGAGGTTTTATCTGGTTTGGAAAGTGACTGAATCAAGACATGGCTTGAAAAATGCAAAAAAGTGCCATTTTGAGGTTTTGAGAGGTGACTTTGTGATGTTGGTGTTATAGGTCACTTGTGAGAGTTTGGATCACCTACATATGATGTTTATGAGGTGTTAGGATCATGAGCTGTGATGGAAATGCTCTCTAACTCAAAAACTCAGAATTTCCTTACTAAAGAAGGCATTTTGGAGTGAAAGAGAGAATTTGAGGAAAGCATCTGTTTGATGGCTTTGGTGTACTCAAACTGAGCACAAATGAGCTCTATTTATAGTAGAGCAAGTTTGTTTTGCAAGCAATAGTGAATGGTGGCTGCAGCAGAGGTTTGGCCAATGTTGGCAAATGAAAATCCAAGTCTCCTCTAGCCATTGACTAGAGGTTAGAGCACAGGCTGCTGGTTCCCTAGTTGTTGAAGGAATCTTGACAGAATTCAGTTGGAGGAAGATCAGTTCATGCCACCTCTAAGCATCCATTAAATGCTCCAAACCAAAATTGGAGTTTTGTCCCTCTTTTAGGGATTTCTAGGTTTTGGCATGCTTTTTTTGGTTCCTTGGACTTGGGAGGCCCATGGATCAGATCATCCTACTTGGATTTGATCCTTAGATGTGTCCAAAATGATGACAAGGCTTGAAAATTCGTGTGGCACAAAAAATGTGCAAATCTGCCCTGAAAAATTCAGCTACAGCAAGCCTTTTTGTAAGATCTATAACTCCCTGCTCGAGTATGCTACATGGACGTTCTAGGAATTTTCGGAAAGCTTAGATGACGTACTTCAACTTTGATGTTTGACACTAGACATGGTTCAACTTGGATCATGGAGAAAAACAGCCTTGAAGTTGGGACATTGTGCTAAAATTACAAGGCAGATTTTGGCTAAGTGCTGAAAAATGTCAATTTTAAGTTTTTAGCCATTTTGATCCAACCATAACTCAAAATCCATGATGAATTGGGATGAAGTGTAGTTGACACTTTTGTAGAGGGCCATGAGGGCTACAAATCAAGCTTTGGATGGGAAAAAATGGCTTTGTGGTTTAGGAGTTATGATCCTCCAAAGTTGGTACCCTTGCCACTTTATTCCATAACTTAGAAAAATTTCTAAGTTTTTATGGTTACTCCTTTTACAAGTTATCCCACTTTCTTTGATTTTTCTTGATGAATGATGATTCCAATCACACATTAACATCATTTTAGGCTTAAAAACCCATTTTTATGAAAAATCTCAAAAAGTCAAAGTTTGACTTTTGTGCACAGTTGACTTTTTATCAGATGAATTCCAAATTGTGCGATCCTTTAGGAAATCATGTCCTTGACCTAAATAAAAATTGATGGACATGTTCCATGGGTGTTATAGGGTGTATTTAATCATGTCCCACGGCTTGGGAGCATGTCCTGGTCAAAAGTCAAAGCTACAGTTGACTTTTCTCGCGAAACCCTAACTGTGGTTCAGATGAAATTGAAACTTGTTGCTCAAGCTTCTTGGGTCAATCCATTGTTGCAAATGGATCAACGTGGTATGTTGGAGATCCTCAAATCATGTCTTGAGGTCTTGGCTCATGATTTGTCCCAAAAGTCAACTTAGGGGTGAATTAGGTCAAGAAACCTTAATTCCTGATTTTTGATGTATGCATCCCCTGAGGCTAAATTGACTTGATGATGGGGTTTATGATGTTCCATGGAGCATTTTAGGTTATGCTTTGAAGCATTGGCTCATGCCCAGAGGAAAATTTCCATCTGGAGGCCCTAGTCGACCAAACCCTAATTTGGTGACACTGGCGATCCTGAGGCTTGATCCACCTAGAAGGGAGCAAACTTGTGCTTAATCCTTGAAGTGGGAGTCCTCTTGATCCATTGTGGATATTTGAGAGGTTATACAAGTTGAAGATCATGTCATTCCTTGATTGATCCTTTGTCTAAGAACTCTGAGAGGGTTTGAAACCCTAGTTTTGATTGTAGTGGATGTTCACCCATCTTTGGGGAGACTAATGAGGTACAAAGGTACATCCATATTGTGCTGATGATTTGCACAATGATGGGAAACCTTAGTGGTCAAAATTTGGGGTATGACAGCCACATGCTCAAGAGTAACAATTTTGTTCTCAATAAGATCCCTAATAAAATGATGACGAGTGTCGATATACTTTGTCCTGCTATGTTGGATGGGATTCTTGGATAAATTAATTGCACTCAGATTGTCATAATATGATGTCATGACATCATGATTGACATTATATTCCTTTAGCATTTGTTTCATCCAAATAAAATGAGTAATTGCTTCCTACAGCAATATACTCATCCTCAGCTGCTCGGTCTGCATCACAATGCCCTACAAGCATGGAATTTGGACTATGAGATTACAACATTCCATAATCACTAGTACCATTGATGTATTTCAATATCCTCTTCACTTGATTAATGTGGCTCATTTTAGGCTCATCCTGATATCTAGCACAAACTCCTACAACAAAAGAAATGTCTTGTCTGCTAGCTGTAAGATACAACATACTACCAATCATACTCCTGTATAAACTTTGATCCAAATCAGCACCTTTTTTCTTAGCAAAAGGCATGATGTCTTGAACATCTTGTTCGACATCATACTCAGAGTCACTTGAGAGCACTTCCTTTCTTGTCAATGACTTTTTCTTGGTAGCAGGAGCCACACTTTTACTCCATCCTTTGTTAGGTCAAACCTTAGTACTTTTCTTGGATGCCTTAGAAGGCTTGCTGGTAGACACAACAACCTTCCTCTTTTTGTTCCTTAATCTTTTAACAATACCAGGAGCCAGTTTATTTCCTATAGGCTTATCATCAGAATCTATTCCATCTACATTGATAATGTCAGTAGAATGACCCTTCTTCACACCAACACTTTCTTCTTTATCTTTAGCAGACATACTATTATCATCATAATCATCTCTTTTACCACCAACAGAATCATCTTCAGCCACATTCTCATGAGATTTTTTAGGAGACTCTCTCTGAAAGTTTTTTTGTGTGGTTTCAACAGGATGATCAGGTCGGGCCAAGGATGATCAGGTCGGGCCAAGGATGTTGCAACATATGACATAACATCAGACTTAGAGTCAATAACCAAGATCTTAGACTGACTTAGATTTTCTTCTGCTTTAGGGTTATCTAAACTCACAGTTTCAGAGGTAACAACCTTTGAAACATTTGAAACAACAACATTCAAACAGAAGTATCAACAACACCCACAAAGGCATACCTTTTTACACAAAGTCTTTCAACTTGCATCTGCCCAATTAAGTCCCTATGAAGAAGTTCTAAAACTCTGGTCGCAGCCTGATGTTGTTACTTTGGGTGTGACATCCTGATTTGCTTCTCAATTTTATACTTACTACAGATTTTGCCTTCTTCAATTTTGAACTTGGGTAGACCTCTAACAACTCCTTCAGACGTAATCTTCTTCATACCTTTGAGATTCAGATGTCCAAGCTTCTGGTGCCATAACTTTACTTCATCTTCCTTGGACATTAAACATGTGGAAGAATAAGTAGTTTCTTGAGGTACCCACAAATAGCAATTGTCTTTAGTCCTAACTCCCTTCATCAGAACATCATTCTTCTCATTTGAAACCAAACATTCAGACTTGGTGAATTTTACATTTAAACCTTGATCACATAACTGACTGATACTGATCAGATTAGCAGTTAACCCTTTCACAAGTAGAACATCATCTATTCTAGGAAGTCCAGTACACCCTAACTTTCCTACTCCCTTAATTTTTCCTTTAGCTCCATCACCAAACATGACAAAACTTGTGGAATAAGACTTGATGTCCACCAAATACTTCTTGACTCTAGTCATATGTCTAGAACACCAACTATCAAAGTACCAGTCTCCTCTAAATGAAGCCCCAAAGGAAGTATTAGCTATAATACTAGAATTACTAACCTTAGGTTTCCACTCCTTTCTAGTTTTAGTCATCACATGATTAGTCCTAGGTTGTGTGGGATGTTTTGGATACCCATACAGTCTATAACAAAAAGGCTTTATATGACCATATTTACCACAATAATGACATTTCCAAGGCAAGAACTTGGCTCTGGTCCGACTTTTCAAAATTCTGGCAGGAAGTTGTAACATTTGGTCAGACATTATGAGCTCACCCTTTACTTCAGCAGGAACAAACTTTGTCACAGAAGTTTTTATTTGATTATTTAAAGACTGATATTAAACCCTATACCAGTAAACATTTTACCTCTTTTCCCAGCTTGAAGAATCTCATCCAACACATCAAATCCATTGTTCACCATTCTTACATATTTAGTCATATTTTCAAGTTTAGAATTCAATAGGGTTACCTCATCTTGAAGACCAGAGACAGTAGATAAAATCTTATCTTTTTCATCTTGTAGTTGAGTTATAAGACTCTTCTGCTTTTCTCTTATCTTGCACACTTTTTCACTTCTGATACAAAGTTCCTTATAGGAAGCAACTTTCTTCATAAGTGACCTATTCATCACAAGAATCTTCATCAAAATCACATCTACTAGTGAGTGTTGTAGCATGCTTAGCAGTTTCATCATCAGGTTCACTTTTAGAATCATCATCAAACAAGCTCTTCTTTTGTTTCTTGAGGTATGTGGGACATTCTGATCTAACGTAACCAAAACCCTCACATTCATGACACTAAATACCTTTTCCTTTATTTGGCTTATCCTCTGTTCTTGCTTTTCTCTAAAAATTATCGTTCTTCCTGATGTCGAATGACATATCTTTAACATCTGGTCTTGACTTCCTATCCATACTCTTCAACACCTTATTGAATTACCTCCCAAGAAGCACAATAGCATTAGAAATTCCTTCATTAGTCTCCATGTCACATTAAACCTCTTCATCATTAGTGTTGGAGATAAAAGATATGCTTTTGTTCTTCTTTTCAGATCTTTCATTGATAGCCAATTCAAAAGTTTAAAGTAACCCAACAAGTTCATCCACTCTCAGTTTGCTTATGTCTTGGGCTTCTTCAATGGTTGTGACCTTCATGTCAAATCTCTTAGGTAGAGACATGAGAATTTTTCTAACCAGCTTTTCTTCAGCCAGCTTTTCTCCCAAGGCACCAAAAGGATTTGCTATTCCAAGAACATTCCTGTGAAAGTCATGAATGCTTTCATCATCTTTCATCTTTAAATTTTCAAATCTGGTAGTGAGCAGCTGAAGTCTAGACATTTTTACCTTAGATGTGCTTTCATGAGTGGTTTTTAGAATTTCCCAAGCATCTTTGGCCACAATACAAGTGTTTATTAATCTGAACATGCTTTTGTTAACTCCATTGAATAGGGCATTCAAAGCTTTGGACTTTCCAAGAGCAGTTTCATATTCTTCCTTAGACCAGTCCTCTTCTGGCTACAACATCTCCTTCCCATATTTATCCTTAACAATAGGATGTTCCCATCCCTTGAAGACAACTTTCCAGGTTTTTCTATCCATAGATTTTAGGAAAGCCACCATACGTGCCTTCCAATAGTCATAGTTGGTGCCATCTAAGACGGGGGGGGTCTATTAACATTTCCTCCTCCTTCCTTATCCATAGTACCAAAAATATCTCCCTGGAGCTCACCCAAAACAGAACAGGGTGTCTGCTCTGATACCAATTGAAATTCTAACACTAAGTGGACAAATGTCGTATATGATGTCAGGAAATCAGGATGTCGAATGCAATGTCAAACATCATAATAGCATAATTAACAATGAACAATTTAAACAAAATTGCAGGAAGTAAATAGCATAAGGAAGTTGTTAACCTAGTTCGCTACAACCTCACCTACATCTGGGGGCATCCAAGCCATGAAGGAAATCCACTATAATAGTATTAGTTTGAAGCCTCGATAAACAACCTCCGGTTTGCAATCTTCTCACTTAATCACTACCCGTGCTATTTCTACCTAAGAACTCTTAGATATGAGACCCGACTCACTTCCTTCAATCACTCACCAGTGATAACCTCAACACCAATGAACAATAAAAGAACACACTTTCAATGACATAAAATCCACTATTTTCTTAAAAGCTTATGAGTGATTACAACTTAAAACACAGTCCAATTCAAGCACCCAAGAGGTACATGAATTGCTCACAAAATAACATAGTCCAACTCTAATATCAATGTGATATAAGAGTGAATCACAAATAACAAAGAACACACTAAACCCTAAAATCTCCTTGCACACACACGACTTAGTTGCATATTTTAGGTTTAGAAACACCCTTAAATAGCCTTCTAAAAATCTGGACTTAATGAGCAAATCGGGCTAAATTAAATAGCACATCCATAATATTTTGGAAAATAATATATTCTTAAATTCCATAATATTATGAAAATAATATAATTAAATGTAGTCCAACTTTATATTATTTCCTAAAGATTAGGTCTATATCGAATCTTCTGCAAGAACAAATCAAATCAAATCGCGGGTTTCCTTAAATATCTCAAAGTCCCTTTTTATGAAACAAATGCACATTTGGAGCAGAAACAGTAGATCCTAAAATATCCTTCTTAGACTGCAATATATTGGAATCAAATCTTCAAAGAATCTTCACTATTAAAACCAAATATTCCAAAACGCAAAACCCTAAACTTCTGGTATAACATGTCATGACATCAGGTCACGACATCATGCTGACCGTCAGTGAGATCTGACCAACATTTCAAGACATATGGCTTAACATCTTGTTGTGAAACTTGTTTTAACAAAATTGATGTCAATCCCAATATTACAGAACTTACAATACATGATTCAATATATTTTTCTCATGAACTTTTCTGCACAACTGTTAAGTGTTTAGCACAAACTATGCACTGATATCAATTGAAGGTGAGAAAAACACAAGAAGGGGGTTGAATTGTGTTGACTTTTTCTTTCTCTTTTAAACTCTAGGCCAGGTTCTAGACATAAAGTATAAAATCTGAATCAATCAGAGGTAGGCAGTGGATAAATAAAGCAAGAAAGAAGAATGACACACAGAGTTATCCGGGTTCCTCTTACAACTCGAGAGTAATCTAGTCCCTTGTACTTACAAGAGATTTTCACTATAATCACACAAGATTACAATTTTCTCAAGCACACAAGCAAGAGAATTCCAGTGCTCAAACACAAAGTAAGAGACTTATATGCTGAAGCACACAAGCAAGAGACTTCCAATGCTCAAGCACACAAGCAAGAGACTTCTATGCTTAAGAATACAAGCAAGAAACTTCAAATTCTCAAACACTAAGTAAGATCAGAGACTTCTAACAACCTACCTAATAATTAAAAGATTATTGGGGTAATACACTTGATATACAATCAGAGGTGTAGATAAAATACAACTCTAGAAGAACACTTTAAGACTTAGGAATTTCTAGAATATACAAAGATAAGAAATCTTAAGTTAAACTTGTGCTTGTGTTTTGACAAAATAACTGCTCTTTGAATGTCAATGGTTCAGTCTAGTTCTTCAAGTCTTCATCTCCTTAAATAGAGAAGGAAAAGAGTCATTAAAGATCCAGCACAAGAGAGTCCTTGAGAAGTATGAATTGAGACATTGAGTTGTTTCTTCAAATGGTTAATGTCGTTGAAAGCTTGTTTGAAATTTCTTTGCTACAACAGGAATTATCAGTTGCATCCTAACTGACTCTATGAAGAAAAAGAGCTTAGGTCTTCACGTGATAAAGTAGGCTCAGAGGTTGACAATGACCTATCAAAGTCACATTGGTCCTTGCGCTTTGACCAACTCAGGTTCTGATCTTCAAAAGTATACTTCTTCAAATTTTGGTCATCAGAGGCTAACTTCTTCAGATTCAGACCTTCAGACATTGGCTTTTTCAGAAGTTGACTTCTTCAGAGTCTGGTTTTTAAGCTTTTGATCCATCAGATTCTGGTCTTTAAGCTTCTCTTAATATGTTCATAGTCAGAACCAATACTTGGATTATTCATGAAATTTTAGTCTATGGTCCCACACACTTGAAAAATTATAAGTATACTCAATTGTTCTTTATATACTTTGTTATCATCAAGACCTACGGGATATGGGACAAACCAATTTTGTTCCAACAGACCAAACCTTTAACACTTAAAGCATTGCTCATTGCTTTTGGAAAACCTCTTCTTTTCACCTCAAAATTTTCCTTGACCCCCATTTTTGTTGCAACTGCTCTCACTTCTTTGACAAGTCGAATTCTTGGAACTTTGGGACTCTCTTCCACCAAAATTCTGAAAAATTCCCTTTACTCTCCATGGACCATTTTCCTTTCGATCTCTTGTCCTTCTCGTTGAAATGAGCTTGCAAAGCGATCTCCGCCTTTGCCTTATCATTATTTCTCTCTTCCATCCTTTGCTCATGAGCCTCAAGAGAGCTTAGTAGCTCCATTTTGCTCATCGTCGCAAGATCCTTCGATTCCTCAATCGCTACAACCACGTTGTTAAATCTTAGTGTTAAAGAACACAAGATTTTCGCAACAACATACTGCTCTGTGACTGTTTCTCCACATGTCTTCACTTGATTCAATAATCGAGTGATTCTTGTTGTGAAACTGTTAATCATCTCCTTTTCCTCCATTTGAATCAATTCAAGTTAACGTTTGTCAGTTTGTAACCTCACTACCTTCACCTTGTCAGCCCCTACGTATGCTTTCTCTAAGATTTTCCTCACTTGCTTTGACGATTCGCAATCACCCATTTTCTCAAAGTTGTCATCATCCACACATTGATGGATAAAAAACAGCGCCTTGAAATCTTTCATCTTCTCTTTCTTATGTTTTGCTCGCTGTGCATCAGTTGCACCTAGGACAAGGGGATTCACCCCATTCTTGATCACTTCAAGAACATCTTGGTAGGCAAACAATACTTTCATTTGTTTGCACCATTTATTGTAATTCTTTGCATCAAAGATAAGCAGGTTTGCAGTGATTCTTTCATTGGAGACAGAATTTATGTTGCACACTACGTGTTTGTGGATCAAAACCAGACTCTTGATGTCAAATGTTAGAACTTGGAACCGCAAGATTTGTGAATAATGGAGAAATTAGAATGTGGAGAGGGAAAGAGGAATTGAGAGAGATCATTGAGGGTGAGAATGTATCATTCATTAACAATTGACGAGGATGTCTCCAAGGCATTTAAGCATTACAAAATGATTGGGACACAATTTATACAATTACATAACCAAAAAACAGTTTTCTCGAACCTGTAACTGGTTACACTAAACCTATAACCGATTACAACTGCTATAAAAATAATTCTTTCAGCGGTAACCGGTCAACATAACCGATTACACCTACGATACAACTTCAATTTCTTCGGCTCAAAGATAATTTATGCCTTACTGTAACCAATTACACTCTGTGTTAATCGGTTTCAACACATGAATTATCAAATTTCATTTAATAGTTAAAGCAATACCTCAGACAACATATGAAATGATTTTCCTCCCAAATTATTCTTTGAAATGATTCTCTTTAATGATAATAAAAACAATACAAGTAGTAACTCACACAAAAACAACATAGGAAATTTTGACCGGTACTAAACACGTTCCGGTTTTATTGACTTTGGCATTCAAATAACTTCAGACGAATGCATTCAAATACTCGTCGACAGTAGTATATTTCACCTCAGGATAAAGCTCAGTAACTTCCACTCCAAAAGAAGATTCAATCTCAAAATTTGTACAATCACCCTTTACAAACATTGAATGACCTAAAGCCAACATCAAATTTGCAGGAAAAGGAGATTCTGTACAGAAAAAATAAACATTCATGTTAATGGATTAAGTTATCTAGAATAATATTTATTGAAAAAATGAATATATTCATATACAAACCTTGGATAAGCTTAAGAATTTGTTCTTCTGGAACATAGATTTTCTCAAGGGTACTCTTTATCTTATTCTCCCAAATGGAAACAAGCTCGTTGAAAGTGAGAACGTTGCCACGAGGCCTAAAGTATACAGTTTTGTTCAAAGTTCTTGGGTCATCCACTGTTTTAATGGTAAAAGTTCCAATATCTTCCTCATTCACATATATTGCTGTACAACATAAGCCAATTATATTTTCAGAACCAATTCTGGCGGCTACGTACGTGTAATCAAACATAGACTAATCATCGATGTTTACCTGCGACGTTTCCGTCTCCGAGAATGATCACTTTGTCTCTTGGAGGAGCTGTGACATTTTGTTGAACTAATGTTGGGAGGAAGTATCCGGCGAAGGCGTTGGAGCAGACATAAGTGTAAGGAATTCCGGAGGCTTCAACGGCTCTTCGGATTTTTACTTTTTGGTCATAGAAGCCGGTTACAGGCTGAACCGCGTGGTGACGATCAACGTCCATCCCGAACTCAGATGGAAAAAACCTCTGATAATAATACGATGAACAATGTTTGGTGTAAGTATTTTTGGTGCATCAAAAAAGCATAACTCGAGTTTTATATATAGGTACCTTGATGTTTCCTGCTTCTTTTATGGCTGCTATGAGCTTAACTTGATCATTGATTTGTAATCCACCAAGTGCAGAGATAACAACATCAACTTGCTTAACTGCCTTAACAAGACTTTCATGATCAGCTAGATCACCCTAAAGAATCAAAAAGAGAAATACACATGAGAATAATTTTACTTGAGTTTTGAAATGATTATGTAAACATATATGGAAAAAAATTAATAGGGTTTGAAATTGAAAGAGACATACATAAACCAAAGTAACTCCAGAGCTTTTGAAGCTGTCAATAAGCTTTGATTTTTCAGGATGAGAAACTGTGCTCTCTCTGACTAAAGCAAACGTGGGGTGTCCTGCTTTTGCACTTCCTTCAACTATGAATTTTCCTATGTAACCTGTTCCTCCTAGGACTAGGATTTTGCTCTTCTGTGCCATGATCCTTACTAAAGATTAAAATTTTGAAGTAGAAATTAAAAGTACTTGTGAGATTGTGATTAACTTAATTGTGGCTGTGTAGAACAAAGGGATTGAGTGTGCTATTTGTAGGAGAACATCATTCCCAAATGGACATAAATGTCCTTAGTCAATGGTCATTGGTTTGGTTCAATATTGTATGCCACAAATTCACCACTTCAAAGAATTCAATGACTTTTATTAAGTTGATGTAACATGTGAACTCTTTGAAGTAGTTGGGTTTTTTAGCATTATACTTTTGTATAGGCATTGTTTGACGGATGAGGCATTGGTTTAAAATTTTAATTTAATTATTAATTAAAATATTAAAAAACTCTAGGAAGTGGTTTGTTTTTAACATCATTTTCATTTACTCTGTCTCGTCTTAAATATAAACAAAATAGTAAGACCAATATGTTTTTTTTTTTTAATAAGCAAAATCAAATTGATGGGAGTACTAGGGGTACTCTAATCCAATTACAACCACCAACACAAAAAGTTACAAGAAATCTAAAGGGTGAGACAACCATTCATAATAACTACATTTATACTTCCTATCTTTAATCCCATAGTCCTCCACCACCAAGAAACATTGACAATTCTAAGGAAAATACTTTCTGCATCGAATATTTCGTCATTAAAAATGATTCGATTCCTCGATTGCCATAAAACCCAACAAAAGGAGAACCAGACCAAACAAGCGAATTGAATCGAACAAACCGTCTTCAACTTGTTAAACCACTCCAATAAAAAAATTGATACAAACATCATGAATGAAATCTTTTAAACCAATCCACTTCCTCACCCGAGTCCAAACCATCTTAGTTTTCTCACATTGACAAAACATATGATTAATATCCTCCACTACTCGAAAAAAAAACACGCACATACTGTCGTGCACGTTACTAATAATGTTGCAGATAATTAAATTGGATCTAGTTGGTAATCTATCTATCAAAACTCGCCAACCAAATATTTTCACTTTCAACGGAATAACCGTATTCCATAAAATAACTAAGGCAGGGGTAGTGTTACTAAAACATAAAAACGAAGATTCAAAATCCATATACCTGTTGTACATAGACCTTACAGTGAAGAATTTGTAGTCATTCCAAGACCAAATGATGAGATCCTCTCTTTCCTTCTCTGGCTGCTTCTTGTCCATCACATATAATATCGCCGCCTATTCCTGCCGTTCAAGCATAGACAAATTGGATCGGCCTGCAAAGAAATTAAATTGATTCCAAGACCACCCTGTATCCTCCCAGACACCCGCTTGAGAAACGGCAAGATTCTTCACCAGAGCCGCTTCATAAAGACTTGGATAAGCAGTCATCAACGGTTATGTACCCACCTAAATATGCTTCCAAAAGAGAATTGAGTCACCGTTTCCCAACTCGAATGATAGGCCCTCTAAAAAACTTCCGGCGTTAGGATCATCCCTTAACTTAAGAAGATCTCGCCACCATAGAGAATGCCCTTTGCTTCCCGTCGAAACTTCCCTAAGTAACAAATCCGCGTGAACATTTCCGTACTTATCTCTGATTATCCCACTCCAAATAACGTCCCTCTCCTTCAAAATACGCCAAAGCCACTTTGCCATTAAATCCTTGTTGAAAGTTCTAATGTCTCGAATTCCAAGGCCCCCTTTTTCTTTCGCGCAACAAACTGATTTCCAACTCACCCACGCCACCATAGCTTTGTCCGCAGACCCAGCCCATAAAAAGTTGCGTTGAATAGCAACAATCTCCTTTAACACCGTTGTCGGTGCCCGATAAAAGGAAAACAAATGGATTGGCAGATTAGCCAACATCGAGTTTATGAGCGTGACCCCCCCCCCCCCCCCCCCCCCAATCGACAATAACTTACTTTTCCATGAAGAGAGTCTCGCTTTGAAAACATTAATAACAGATTTCCAAAAATAACCCATTATGTGATTTCCCCCTACCATGATGCCCAGAAACTTTAAAGGGACCGATCCCACCATGCAGGCAAGAAAATGAGAAGAAGCAATAAGAAAATCTGCACTCACATTCAGCCCAATAATGCTACTCTTCCACGCATTTATTCTGAGACCAGATACTAACTCGAATATGCGAAGAATGGATTTTAGGCCCCAAAGATTTTCCCAAGTGGCGTCACACATAAGCATCGTATCGTCCACGAATTGCAGCAAATTGTAACAACTATTGTTATCCAAAGAGATACCAGTCAGCTTTCCTAACCTGTTACTTCTACGAACCAATAGGGCCAGACCTTCCACTACCAAGGTAAACAGAAACGACGATAACGGGTCCCCCTGACGTAACCCCTTCGAAGCTCCGAAATCAGACGTAGTGCCATCATTCACCAAAATCGAAAGGTTGCTGTTGAAAATGGTTCCCTTCATCTAACCGATCTATTTGGATCCAAAACCTGTCGCCTGCAGCGTTGAGTTCAAAAACTCCCAATCCACGCAATCATAAGCGTGTTCGAAATCCAGTTTGAGCATAATATCCTTCTTCTTCTTTCGCTTAGCTAAGTCCACCAACTCGTTAAGAACAACTACACCATCAAGAATGTTTCTGCCAGGAATAAAAGCAGTCTGCGTTTGAGAGATAACTTTACCAATAACTCTTTTCAGACGAGCAGCTAGGAGTTTAGATAAGATTTTATAAACACATCCTATTAAACAAATGGGTATGTATTCTTTCAGCAATTGCGGATTATCCACTTTTGGGATCAGAGCTATAAAAGAGGAAGACATCGTTTTGGGTAACTTTGTAGTGGTGTGAAATTCGACGATGCAATTCACGATATCGTGTCCAATTTATGTCCCAGCAACTTTTGACAAACTCGAGACTATAACCATCTGGTCTCGGACTCTTCGAACTGTCACAATTGAAAACAACTTCCCGGATCTCCTCTGCAGTGAAACTTCTTTCCAAATTCCTTCTGTCATCTTCATTAATTTTTTAAGATCCTTCGCATTTAACCTTGGACACACCCTCTCCTCAACAGAGAATCTGGACTGAAAAAAGGTCTTGATATACTCCTTAACCTCAAGGACCTCTTCAAGAATACCATTATCTATATGAACTAATGATATGTTGTTCCTATGTCTTCTATTTTTCATCACAGCATGAAAGTACTTTGAGTTTAAGTCACCATTCCTATCCCAATTGATCATAGCCTTTTGTTTCAAGATATTCTCTTGCAACAATAATTTGTTCCACAATTCATCATGCACAGACCTATATTCCTCAGTTAAACTCTGCATATCACCATTGTTACTCAAGACAGTTCCTTCATCCGACCTATCAATTAACTGAATTTTCTTCTTAATAGCCAAATCCACATATCCAAATATATTCTTGTTCCACCATCTCAATCTATCTCTTAAGAATTTCATCTTTTCACTAAATATGAAAGCAGTCGACCCCGTAACTTCGAAAGTTTCCCATTCGAACTTCACAAGCTCAACAAAACCAGGGTGTTATATCCAATGAGTGAAGAACCTGAAAGGCTTAGCCCCCCAATTTTTTGAGTTAGCCGTGATCCAAATAGATCTATGATCAGACATGTCTCTATTGCGAACCTGCTGTGCCACTAAATTCCATCTATCAATGAGACCTCCCAAAATGAGAAATCGATCCAGCCTACTCTTGCACAAACCGTTATCCTTAAACCAAGTGAATTTGTTTCCAACCACCGGCAAATCAATCAAATCCATAGCTTCTATGAACGAAGAAAAATCGTCCAACTCATTCCAGTTAATCCTCCCAATACCATTTCTTTCTTCAGGAAGCTTAACGGCATTGAAATCTCCCGCTAAAAGCGACTCCCCAACAGGAAATTTGTTTTTCATATCCAATAACTCTGCCCACAATTTCTGCTTACCTCCTACATCACACGGAGCATAGATATTTATGAAGTAACAATTCATCTCCTTCCACCATGCATTAACCCCCAGATAACCCGTGCCTTTGAAACTAAACACTGGATCTATGAATTTATCTTTCCATATAATTAGGATACCACCCGCCCTCCCAGAGGCATTCACAACTGACCAACCACAACGATCATCCCCCCATAAACTTCTCACCAAATCTTCTGATGTACAAGAAAATTTTGTTTCTTGGAAGAAACACAAATCCGCTTTCCCTTCATTAACAGATTTCCTAATTCTTTTTCTCTTCAAAGATCTACCGCCTCCCCTGATGTTGTAGGATAAAATATTCATGAGAAACGATTTGCAGCCCCCAACTTTTCCAAAAATTTTTGCTTATCTATCTCTTCCATGCTTCTAATGATACCTTCAAAAACCACGTCATTGTCATCACCTTCCACCCCTAATTCCTTGATCAAACGCCACACTCTTCCAGGAATCCCTTCCATAGCTCTCAAAACCCTAGAATTCCCATGCATAAAATCAGAGTCATTCAAAGAATCGTCACTTACCGCAGGAACATTGATTTGCTTGATAACGTCTTCTGATCTTTTCTTTCGAGTACCTTTTGCACTCTTCCTCTCGACATGACCAGAATGCCCAACAATGTTCAACGAGTGCATCAGGGTGGAGAAGTAAGAAGGCTCAAATGGAATTTTGATGTTCTCACAAATGTCTTCTAAACACTTTTTCTTACTATTTTTTTTTTATTTTTCAAACAGGTATTAAGCCCATTTGAGAATTGAGAAATATGATCAGATTCAGTTCCCACTAGGCCCACGACCTTATCCGAAGGCCCACTAATCTTATTATAATCCTTTTCCATATCCACTTCCATATTGTTAAAGTTGGAATCCACCTCAACCTCTTCTAAAAGGTCAACAGAACAGTCGCTGTCCAAAGAAATGTCGTGCTGCCACGTTTCCAGCCCCCCTGACCCATCACATCACCTATCTCCTCTGTCTCCTTAAAAGGTTTTGATAACACAACCTGGTTTGTTTTGTCAGAAGATAAATCACGTGAACCAAAGTTCCCTATAGCCGTCTGCTCTGCCCTCTCTATCACCTTATCCCCTCCTAGACTCCCAGCGACACACGCCTCTACCTCTCTATGCTTTTTGACTTCTGTAACGTCGCTATCCTTTACCTTAAAACCATCAAAATCTCTGGTGCTCACGAAACCCATCTCTTCATCGTTAACTGCACCTCATCCCATCTCACCATCAAGCTTGCTGTAAGCATCATCCTCTTCCTCCGCTTCGTCATCATCGGAACCACCTTCCGCCGAACTCTGATACGACTTCACTTTAACATTGGATCCCTGAGCTTCTTCCACTAATCTGATCTGAAACACCTGATTGTTGATAACAATATTAAATATTTTGTTAAGATTATATAAGCTTCTAGATTTCACCAGCAATCTCGCGACGTCCATCTTCAATAGCTTCTTAGTATCTGAGTCACACCTGATGAGTTCGCCCACTGTACTTGCTATAACCTTAAGAATCTCATGATTCCAGACGCATGTTGGTAAGCCATAACATTTTAGCCATATCACCCTATCATAATCGACATCCGTGAACTTCCAAGGTCGAATATCTGCGAACCACCGTTGTATCCACTCTTTGTCTTTCTCTATCAAAGCTTTGACATCTCCTTCTTCTGAATTTTCTAACAGACAAAGCATAGCCCCCAACGGAGAAGCTTTAATATGAAAGTATCCTTCCATATTCAACGCTCTCTGAACCTCGTAAGAACTACCTGGTATAATCATGGTACCAACGAAAGCCTTCTCAAATCTGTACAAGGAAGATTCTTTGACCTTGAACTTTAGGTGATTCGGAATTGATTTCATATTACCATACGATTCACTAGAACCCACTTGATGAATCTCCAACCTTTCCTTAAATAAATCCCTCCTAGAATCCCTCCTTACTGCTTAAGCATAGGATTTTAACCTCCTATCCTCCCCAGACCTAAAACCTTCTTTCGAGTTTGTCCCTACTCCATCAGGCTTTTGATAAGACTCCTTAATGTTCCACTTCTTCATAGCAAAATGACCCTCCTTCTCAGACGTCTTATTACTCTCTCTATTAAACTTAGGAACATTTGCATGAAGCTTTTTACCATCTAAGAAAATGTTGTCGAGCTTTGCAGCCAAAATTCTAGGGTTTGAGACATTTTTGAATCTAACGAAACCATAACGCTCTCCCCTCTTATCTATACGGTTAGGTATGAATACCTCAGTCACCAAACCAAAATCCTTAAAAGTGTTGAACATGTCCTTAGCTGAAAACTTCTCTGGGAACTCCGTGAAGAAGAACGAGGTCTCGTCTACCACTCCCTCAGTAACTCGTTTACCTTTAGTATCGATCCAGATCGACACACTGTCTCTTCTTATCTATCCAACTTTCTTCCTACTTACAACCGACCACTCATTGTTCTCAAAATTACCCATCTTCTAAAAAACCGCCATGCTCGACACTGAACCGACTAACAAAGCTTCACAAACGATCGAATAACACCCCAATAACAAGGACACTAGCCCTAGAAGTTTAATCCAAAATTTCCAGAAGTTATTCAACCATTTGTAGAATGAAAAAACATGCAGATGATCTTATGTATCATAAAGTCTAGTAAGACCAATATGTGATTCACATCTTAAATTTGATATGGTGTTTGGATGTAAAGTGTAGTATAATTTAGGTGATTTTAATTTGATGCTTGTGGTGGATGATGGAAGGGGGCTTTTGAAGATCGTGGAAAAGGAAAGATCAATGAGATCTAGGGGTTTGATATTTTTGTTTTAGATCGGCTTAATTGAATGTTCTGCTTAGGTTAAATTTTTATTTGGTTCTAGTCAAATGATCATGCTATGAGCCGATTAGAGCGTACCATAGCGTTTGAAAAGTAATGGAATCGAAAAGATGTATCTAACCATGGTCTTTCGTACTGAAGTACTTTTCGCAACATTGGGGTTTTGAATTTTTAGATTAAATAATTTAAACGTGAATCATAAAGGTGTTTGTAATATGGTGACTCATAGTTTGAAGTTTTCTATTCTCTTATGATGGATCACCTCCATCTTAAAAGAAAAGCTCAAAGCACTTAAGGGTAACCTTAAGAGTTTGCATAAGGAGGTGTTTAAAATTTTGGAGCAGAAAATTGAGGTTTTTATTGAAGAGATTAAGGTGTTGTATCTAAAAGGTGAAGACAACTTCGTCTGTCAAAAGTAGATTTCTGTTGGGAGCAAAGCTCTCGCTAATATCATGGCACTCCTCCAGTTTAAAGAATAAAAAAAAACTTCACAGGTCGAGGATAATGTGGCTTAATGAAGGAGACGTCAATATTGGCTACTTTCATTCATGCGTCTAAAGTGAGATAAGAGGAAAGATATTTTGGTATTGTGAGTGAATAATATATCGCTCAAAGAAGTAATGGATGTTGGAGCTAAGGTAGTTAGTTATTTTTCTTATCACTTCTCTGAAGCTACTTAAGAATGCCTAACTTTGGATTGTCTCATTTTTTCTATTATTTCTTAATAGAATATGTCCTCCTTGTCGGCTCAATTCTTGCTTTCCGAGTTAAATGTAATAGTTGTGCTGGAGAAAGATCTCATATCCAATTGTGTTTAACTTCACTTTCATAAAGTGTTTTGGTCGTTTTAAGGGAAAAGTTACAATTATGTTTTATCACATCTTCATCAACGTGAAGTTACCGCTAAGATTTTCCTCTTATTGTACTAACTTTATTCTAGAAGTTGATTGGTTTCTCCATCTAGGAGAGTTTAGACCTATCTCTCTCCTAAGTTGTGTAGCGGTAAAAATCGTGAGTATAAGCTATTGATTAACTTAACTCAAGGAAAACAAGAGTCGCCACCACACTTTTATTTTATCCAAAAAATGAAAGGAAAAAGAGCGAACAAAACCTAAGGAGTTAAAAAAAAAACAAGAACAAACAGAGAATGGGTAAGGGGTTGGTTACGCAATGGGAAGGTGTTAGCACCCAAAACGTCTATAGTACTCTACAGGAACCCTTTGAAATATCTACCGCTTTTTGGTCTAAAAATGGTTTGCTTGAAAAGAGATTGGGAGGGATGAGAAGAGAAATATTTTTTTAGATTTTTGTGTTTGGAGAGACTTATCGCCTCATGCCTACGTACCCACGAAGTGCAATGTAGGATCAAAACCTCGTAGTTCGTGGAACAAAGAACAAAAATTTGTTTGTTTTGGTTGATTTTAAGTGTAAAGACAAGTCGTCATTTCCAAGCGAATAATTCCGCTTAAAGAAATGAATCATGTCTAAACTTATGAAAAGGTTTAAAAGAAAAAGTGCATAAGGCACATAAAAGAGATTGATGAGTTTTTATATTTTTTATGCCTTTTTGAAATGGTCAAAATATGATTAACATGGATTGATATTTATTAAAGAAAATGAAGTTTAAAAATCACTTGACCAAAGTCAAGGTTTTATTATGAAAGCGGTTTTAAGTTTGAAAACAAGAAAGTTTTGAAAAAAGAGAGGAGATTTTGAAAATTGAAGAAGGGGTGGAGAAGAAGTGACTATCCTAATGCATAAAGTAAAAGATAAGGATAAGAATGATCCAACCACAAATGTAGCTATCTTCACCATAAACCAAACAAAAGCACAAGGCTTAAAAGTCTTCAAACCATAATTCCAAAGAAAAGGGAAAAGGTCCTAGGTCTAAGTCCATAAGTCCGTAATCAAGAGCATAGGTCCTCCAATGCAAAAGATAGTGGCCATAGTCCAACAATTAAGAGCACAAGTCTTTTAGTGGTTTAATCCTTTATTAATGTTTTTGTGTCCAAAATGGACAAAAGAAAAACAAAGCACAAGATAATATGGTCCAAGTGGACAAAAGAAAAATGACATAAACATAAACATTATATGATATAATGACATAAAGCATAAAAAATATAGAGAGATAGGGTGCGAGAAAGAATTGTAAAGAATTTAGAAGTTAGTGATTAGTAGCACAAGGCTCTAGTGCCATAAGCCTTCACCGATTATTCCGTTTCGCGTCTTGAACTATAGTGATTAAACAATGTACTTAGGTCAAGGTTAATGAAGACTTGTTAGAAGATTGATAGAATCAAAGCCTCTACAACAACAAGCTTCAAAGATTTTGAACCTAATAAAAAGATCAATCACCATTGGGTTGACGCAACCAATCAAGGTTCGGACCACAAAAGTTCAAATTCTGAATTGGATAAAGAGGGACAAATGTTGCGCTATGTTAAGCAATCGCCGAGTAATTTACAGAGTAATTACCCTACAATGAGGCCGGTCAATAGATCTTTGTGCTAATGCATGCTAGATTAACGATATGTAGATCGTCATCCGAAAGCAATACCGCACGAAAAGAAAATAGGTAACGATCTAGTCTTGATCAAGAATTCAACAAAGAAATTCTAAGATCCACAAGACTTTCATCGATTAAAATAAAAAAGAGAAATAGATGAAGAGAAATTCCAAATTGAATTACAAAGTCAAGAACCTTTCATCTTCAAGTTCAATCACCTTTAATTGATAGATTTAAGTGTGAAAACATATCACTAATTCAAAGCACCTCAAATGAATTCAACAATTCATTAAAAGATAGATTTGAACTAATGAATGTATAATTACTCTAACCATATCCAAAGTCCATTGAAATTGAAGAGAAATTAATCTCAAAAATGTGTTTAAAGGCTAAAACAAGAAGAAAGGGGAGGAAGGAGGAAGAAAAGCCAAAACAGCCCCAAAAACAAGTGAAAATGTGCATTCTGTTTCGAAGTAACCGGTTACTGAATATCTGCTAACCGGTTACTTAGTTCAAAATGGCGCAGTTTTTCAAAATTAACATAGAGTAACCAGTTACTGCATATCTGCTAACCGGTTACTCTGCACCAGAATGCAGAAAATTGTGCAAAATTCAGCATGATCCACTTTCAAAACTTTTTACAAATACCTTGTGATCATGGAACTGAAATTGCACGAAATTTAAAGTAAAATAACAACAAAAACAAGCAATTAAACACAATTACAAAATCCAAAGGATCAAGTAACAAAGATCTCCAAAGATCTACATTATGGAAGATGAAGATGAAGCTTCAACAATGGTGAAAGATGAATTACCACTTCAAATCTGAAAATTCCTTCGAATTGCTTCAAGATCCAAAAACCAAAGCCTTGATTTATGAGAATTGATGAAGAAAACAAGCTTGAATGAAGGTTTAGCTCAAAGTTGAACAAGATTCAATGTGACTTCTTGTTTACTTTCAAAAGAAGAAAAGTGAACTTTAGTGAAATTTGTGGTTGGGGATAGAATTTGCAAGAGGTTTGTTGGCTATCAAAAACTTGTGAAATGAATGAAATGAAGCCTCTATTTATAGAATTTAGACTTGGGAATTTGGTGGTTTTGAATTAGGCTTGGAAGATCAAGATTAGGATTAGAATTCAAATTTGGAGGGAATTATCAAAAGAGTGGTGATTAGTGGAGGTACATGGTAGGAATTAATTATGATGATGTAGGAAATTAAAATGGGATGGTCTAGAATATTCCACATGTGATCAAAATGATGAAAATTGGTACTAATTGCTGAAATTTGAATTTGCTACCATTTTTCAAAATTTCACGAGGGTAACTGGTTACTGCATATCTGCTAACCGGTTACTTAGTGCACATTTTGAAAAAATACTCTTTTTGAATGCACTGCTGTGGTTCGGCTCGATTCTTTTGCTCGTCAAAAAAGGCATGGAAATAAACACATGAACCTTGGAGTCTCTTGAATAATAATCAATTAAATCGTGGAAACTCTTGATCAGATGATTTTTGAATTAATTGTAGATCAACTTTGACTTTGTCCAGATAAAATTCATTCGAGCTGCGGGGTTGTTGTTCGGTATTTCTAACCTATTCTTCCCCTGAAAATGTTAGTGAAAGAAAACAAAATATTTTTGGATTTTAATTAATGGTTAGTAAACATAAACAAATTAAGCAAAAAGAAACTAAACAAACACACACACTCAAAGATCTCTACAAGGCACAGTCCTACAAAAGAGGGGACGAATGTGTGATCTTGTTTGTGGTATGAAATGCAAAAAGACATGCGGGATCTTAGGGGTAAAAATTAGGGTATTACAGTTGTCCCTATTTAAGTTTCTTCTATCCGAAGATAAGAAGATTGGCATCTTTGTCTCAACGAGATAGAAGAGACTTACATATAACAATAAACCCAATTTTTGGCCCTAAGAGGCCACAAAATGATATGCAGACACAAGACCTCTGTGGGGAGAAAACGCCACAGGAGACAAACAAAAGCTGGGGAGCAAAGAGAAAAGACTCCATAGGGGAAAACAAAAGAGGGAAACATAACCCAACAGGGGAGGAAACAAACTCCACTGGGGAAGATAAAAGAGTAAGATTCCACTAAGGGAAAATTACCAATACCAGAAATAAAAGAGGGAAAACTCGTCCCAAAAAGGAAGTAAAAACCTCAGCTGGGGAAAAGATCATCCACTACCAGGAATCCGGTAATAGCATGATCATAGAGAAAGATTACCAACTACCAACAAAGTGGCAGTTACAACAAGGCAATCAACCAAAAGGATATGAGAAATATTACCTACTACCAACAAAGGGCAGGACGACAAAGGTAATAATCTTAAAAGATACGAGAAATATCACCTACTACCAACAAAGGGCAGAACGACAAAGGTAATAAACTCGAACAAGGAGAGATTACCAACCATCAACCAAGTGATAGCTACGACGAGGCAATCAACCAAAAGGATATGAGAAATATTACCTACTACCAACAAAGGGCGGGACGAAAAAGGTAATAATCTCAAAAGATCCGAGAAATATCACCTATTACCAACAAAGGGTAGAACGACAAAGGTGATAAACTCGAACAAGGAGAGATTACCAACCATCAACCAAGTGATAGCTACGACGAGGCAATCAACCAAAAGGATATGAGAAATATTACCTACTACCAACAAAGGGCAGGACGACAAAGGTAATAATCTAAAAAGATCTGAGAAATACCACCTACTACCAACAAAGGGCAGAACGACGGAGGCGATAAACTCGAATAAGGGAAAGATTACCGACCATCAACCAAGTGATGACAAGATAACCAAACCCGGCCACATTACCTACTACCAACTAAATGGGCAGGACGACAAAGGTAATAAGCCAGCTACATCACCTACTACCAACTAAATGGGCAGGGCGACAAAGGTGATAAGCTCAGAAAGAGGGATTACCAACTATCAACCAAGTGATAGTTACGACGAGGTAATCAACCAAAAGGATATGAGAAATATTACCTACTACCAACAAAGGGCAGGACGAAAAAGGTAATAATCTCAAAAGATCCGAGAAATACCACATACTACCAATAAAAGGACAGGACGACGAAGGCGATAAACTCAGACAAGGGAAAGATTACCGGCTATCAACCAAGTGACAGCTACAACAAGGTAATCGAACCAGGCTATATTACCTACTACCAACTAAAGGGCAGGACGACAAAGGTAATAAGCCAGCTATATTACCTACTACTAACTAAATGGGCAGGGTGACAAAGGTGATAAGCTTCCATTGCCACATCAAGGGACCAAAATTCAATCCAGGAATAAACCAAAGAGAAACGGTCAAACAAGACTCATCCCGAGGAGGAAATATCTCAACTGGGGATTAATTCCATCCAGATAAATGAACTGGGGAGGAAGGCTAAAACAAAATATCTTCCACGAGGCATAAACTCAGTGGGGAATTAGCAAAGATAGACATTTTCTGCTTACGGGCCAACACTCTAAATAGAGAGAGGACACACATGCTCTGCGGGGATAACAACACCAGAGCAAAGAAGCACCAACACAAATTCAAAATGCACAATACACCAATGATATGCTATGCACAACGGAGAATGCGCATGCAATGCTCATGAGTATGAATATGCTGACAAAACAGACATAAGGATAAACAGAGGGCGGAATAAACGTCACAACACCATAGAATACTCGGCTAATCTCAACAAGATGGAGATATTATTAGCAGCTCTGCTAGGGATTCGTTTGAAGGAATCCGGCAAGAGATAAACAAAAGCCATCAAAGGAAAATAACTCCTACTACAAGGCTTAAATCTTGCTGGAGAAAAGAAGATACTCCTTGGGGGAAAAACCCAAATATCAATCTTTTAACATTAATGATCCACAGAGAAGATAACAACATAAACTTTGCTTTGAGGATGGCAGGAAAGCTGTTGGGGAATCATACAACCCAAATCTTTCTAAATCTTCCTGGGGATCATAAAAATTCACAGGAACTTTCATTTCAAAAGGATGAAGAGATCTGCTGCGGAGAAATAAAGAATCCGCTGGGGATTGTAGACATATAACTTTCATTTCATGGACGCCTACATGGGATACAACCAAATTCCCATGGCCGAAAGGGTCAAAAGATATACCGTTTTCATGACCTTGTCGGGGAACTATTACTACAACGTAATGCCCTTCAGTCTGAAAAACGTTGGGGCCACGTATCAGCGCATGATGAACAAAGTCTTCCGATCAGAAATCGGAGACATGCTCGAAGTATATATGGATGATATGATCGTGAAATCCCAAGAGGAATCCGATCATACGATCCACTTGCAGAAGGTCTTCGACCAAGCGAGGAAATGCAAAATGCGATTTAACCCGGAGAAATGCACCTTCGGCGTGCGAGCAGGGAAGTTCGTCGACTTCTACCTCACTGAGAGGGGGATCGAGGCCAACCCTGATAAATTTAGAGCATTTGCTAAATTCCCCACGCCAAATTCGAAGAAATCCATACAATCCCTCAACGGGATGCTTACCTTGCTATCTCGCTTCGTGGACAAGTCTGCCCAACATGCTCTGCCCTTCTTCAAGCTTCTACGAAAAGAGGCAACATTCGAATGGACAGACGAATGCGAGCAGGCTCTGCTCCACCTCAAGCAAGCCTTGTCTAAACTGCCAGTTCTATCACAACCAGACAGCGGGGAGACGCTCTAACTGTACTTCTCTGTCACTAACGAGGCCATTAGTGTTGCTCTCATTCGAGAAACCCTCGACTGGTAGAAGCCAATATACTTCACCAGCAAGGCCTTACAATGGCCAGAACTCAGATACCAACAAATCGAAAAAGTTGCCCTGGCCCTCATCAATGCTGCAAGAAGATTGAGGCACTACTTCCTGTCCCACACGATAGTGGTTCGAACAGACCAGTCCATAAGACAGCTGCTTGGCCGACCAGATATGGATGACAGGATGCTCAAATGGTCTTTGGAGCTACCAGAGTTTGACATCCATTATGAAAGCAGGAATGCCCTCAAAGCACAAGTTATGACCGATTTTGTGGCAGAAATGACGCCTCCAGCGTCCCCATCAAGCGGAGCACACAAATGGACCATCTTCGTCGACGGAGCTTCCAGCGCCACATGCAGTGGTGCAGGCATCATCCTCGAGAACGAAGAAGGGATCCTAATAGAAGTATCATTAGTCTTGTCCTTCTCAACCTCGAATAATCAAGCCGAGTACGAAGAATTCCTCGCAGTCTTACGATTGGCCGAGGACCTGGGCGCTAAGGAAGTGAAAATCTTCATGGATTCCCAGCTCGTGGCCTCCCAAATACGAGGGGAGTATCAGGCCAAAAATGATCATCTCGTCGAATACCTGACGCTGGTAAAACAGAAGATAACTAGGTTCGACGTGTGGGAAGTCCAATACATCCCCCAAGAATGAAACACTCGAGCAGACGTCTTGTCAAATTTGGCCTGCACTAGAAAGAAAGGTGGCAATAAGTCTATTATACAAGAGATACTTCACCGCCCAAGTATCGAAAAGCCATCGGGGATGCTCGACGTCAACGTCATTGGCAACAGCAGCTGCTGGATAACCCCGGTATACAACTACCTCACCATAGGGGAGTTGCCCGAAGACTGCAAAAAGGATAGCATAACTAAGCGAAGGGCCTGCTCATACATCCTGGTCGATGACAAGGTCCCTGACGTTCTCCAAGAAATTTACGACGGGATCAACGCATAACACTTGGGAGGGATATCCTTGGCACGAAAGGCCCTGCGAGTAGGATACTACTGGCCGACCATGCAGCACGACGCTAAGGAGCATGTCAAGAAATGTGACAGATGCCATGGCCACGGGGACATGCACTTAGCACCCCCCAACGAGTTGAAGACTTTATCCTCCCATGGCCCTTCGCCTGGTGGGGGATGAACTTCCTTGGCCCCTTCACAATGGGGTTCTATTAGAACAAATTTCTGATCGTGGTCGTCGATTACTTCACAAAATGGATTGAAGCTAAAGCTCTCGCCAAGATCACAGCCTTCAACATACTTCGTTTTTACAAAAAAAACGTCTTCGCACAATTTGGCGTGCCTCAGGCCCTAGTAACCGACAACAGGACCCAATTCACGGATAGGAAGTTTCAAGACTTTGTCGCCAAACTAGGCACCAAGCAACACTTCACATCCGTCGAACATCCCCAGACTAACGGGCAAGTAGAGGCGCGAACAGGGTGATCCTTCGAGGTCTAAAATGAAGACTAAGCAAAGCCAAAAAGAGATGAGTTGAGGAGCTACATAGCGTGCTCTGGGCCTATAGAACAACCCCACACTTAACCACCGGGAGACTCCCATCCGACTAAGATACAAAACCGAGGCCGTAATCCTGGTGGAGATCAGGGAACCCTCCAGGTGAACAGAAGCTCCTCTCGACGAGGAACTGAATGAGGAAGCGTTAAGAGAAGAACTCGACCTGTTCGAAGAGATCCGATCAGGGGCAGCTCTCCGCGAAGCTTTACTAAAACAAAAAATAACTGCGCCAGGATGCCAAAGTCATAAAGCGTGATTTCCAAGTTAGCATCATGGTCCTACGCAGAAACCAAAAGGATTCACGCAGGGCAAGCTGGCCGCAAACTGGGAAGCATCGTACAGGCACTACTACAAAACACCCAAGCAACAACGCCAGGTTTACAACGGCATCCTATACACCGTTGTAATAGTACGTACTGGATGCGTGCACATTATTTTGTGTCTTATTAAAAAGCCTTTTATGACGGGTAAAATTCCAACCGTGGTAATAGTGCATACTGGATGTGCGCGCATTATTTTAATTATAAATTTCAAGGGTATAATAATGGTTGTTGAGAACACCGTGGTGATATAATCAAGCTTTCATGGGTTCGAACCTCATCGCCCTCAAATAGTTTATTCCTTTGACGTAAATGCGCCCTTTTTAAGTTTTATCTATATTTAACTAAAAACAAATAAGGATATCACTACGGTTATTTCTTAAAACTGTTGTTACAAACTGAAGCTTCTTTTTATGTATTTTAAACACCAAGTATATATCCATTTATCCACTGAAAAAAGAAACAAGACGAAACAACCCTAAAACCAACGTCATCACCATCGTCGGGAAGAACACAACAACAACAAGAAAGTGGTATACTTTAAGTTGTTGTAATGTCGCATTTGAAGACAAACTCATCCAAAGGCATTTCTATGTCTTCTTCCGCTATAAAATCTCGATCTGGAAATTTCTGTGGTTGTGCTGGTCGTATGGTTTCGTACCAATGCAAGAAGAGACAAAATAAAGGAAGGCTTTTTTGGAGATGTCCATTTTGGAGGAGCGATGAAACATGTAATTTGTTCATATGGGATGAAGACATGGGAGAAAGAGGTGGAAATGAAGATGAGAGCATTATGAAGTCAGAGTTGGAAACTGTGGGCTATTTGAAGGTTATGTATGAGGATTTAAAGAAGAAGAATAAGAATTTGAAGAACAAACTGAAATCAGAGAGATTTTTTGGAAATCTCAAGATGTTATGTTTTCTTGTCTCCTTTATGTTTAATGTTTACTTTGTTATGAAATGTAATAGTTGAATTAGGGTTTGAATTACATTGTTGATGTTTAAACTGCAGATGCATTGTGAATTACATTGTTGATGTTTGAATTACATTATGAAGACAGGAATGAAACTAATAAAAGACGATTTCTTACGAGTAAGTTCAACACAAACTTTTAATTTTCAATTAGTTATCTGTTTGTTAGTATATTAGTTGATAGATATTGTAGTTCTAGTTTAAACTGTTAAGCAAAAAGATTAAAATTTCATTAGATAAATTAAGTTTCATTACATAAACTTTTCATTACATAAACTTAATCATCAAATCTAAATGCTCTGGATGAGAGGAAGTTTGACCAACCATAGTCAGCCTCATCATCATCATCATCAGAATCGACAACAACCATGTGCCTTCTCAACATTCTTCTCCTTCTTCTCTTTCTTCTCCTCACCCTCAGAGCTCTCCTTCTTTCCGCAACAGCCCCATCTACAGCAGCAACTTGTTGATTCTGAGGAAGGTTTTGAACAACAAACCCTTCTACATCAACATTTTGATTCTGAGGAAGATTTTGAACTACACCCCCTCTACAACAACAACTTCATTCTCAACATTTTTGGTAGCTTGAGCAGTAGAACTCATTTTGATTCTTTTGGATTAAGTTGTTTTTATGTTTTGGCCTTTATGCTTTTATATTGTTTCTTCTGATTCTTTATCTTCTCTTGGAAGTTGAAGAAGTTTCTGCCAACCTCGAGCTGTTGAATTAATGATTATATCTCTTTGTCTTTTGAAATTTCATTTTTCATCCTTTGATATTCCTTCGTAATTAATGGTTTTGATATGTGTTTACAAATTGTGTATTGCTGATTCTGGCATGATACGTTTGTTTTTTATTCATACACAATATCACAATGATTATTACTCTTAACCGTTGTTATATGGAGCGCGCTTTCCAATTTATTACAACGGTCACAGGACCGTCACTGTAAGTATCATATATATAACAACACTCTACATAAAAACGCATGTGTCAGCGTCATTATATATCTTTCCCAACCATTGTTAAAAGGGTCTTCCGTATTAGTGAAGGCCAAATCAAAAACAGGCACCGACATCTACTACCTTGAACAGCTGAACGGAGAACCATTTTCTCGACCATGGAATGCTGAAAAACTCAAACAATATTATAGTTAGGACCAACAATCAGTCAGGACTAACTACCGACAAACTTCCCCCATTGCGGATAGGTTTCTCGGCCACGGGAGCGTTCCCTGGTGCAAGCACAATCCTTATAATTACAACGAAGGCAAGTTTCTGCTTATGGGACTAGCAGACTCCATGCCCAACGGAGATACCTCAATCGAGCTCCGCCGTTGTCGTACCAGTGTGGCAGGACACCCAGCTCGCGATGGGAATAGTCCAAGCCCTATGTGATCAGGACCTCGACCGAGATCCTAGTCCCACAACTGGAAAAACTACTTCGCATCCACGACAAGTTCCCTAAACCGTCGAGCATTATAACGAGTCGAGCAAACTCTTACAATTAGCGAGCACAACTCGAAAATATCAAAGCATACACAAAAAGTAAGATGCAAGCCATACAATGTCGAACACAAATATACATAAGACCGACCACAAGGCTAGAAAATTATTAATATATTACAAAACACGGGCCAAGCCCAATCATCTATTACAACCAAAATGGCACGCAGGCCAACAAATACTAAGGTACAAAGAAGCTAAACTTCCTCGGCATGAAGCTCAGGAGGAACCACCTGGCCATTAATAAATTGGTGCAAAATGCCCATCCCCTCGGTGAACAGCTAGACGTCAGAGTTCAAGGCATTCATCTACTCCATAGTTACGTTAAATCCGAACTTGGCCGCCCCCATGTTATCCTGCTCGAGGATGCGGATTTTCCAGATCAGGTCTCCCAGGGTCTTCAGAGCTCTTTCCTCCTCAGTCTCATCTTGGCCGACAACCGAGGATCCCTCCAGCCCAGCAATCTTCGCCTTCAACTCAGTGTTATCCTCCTTCAAGCATTGCATCTCCTACCTGGTCTGATTCATCTCCTTTAGAAGCTCAACCATGGCCTCGTAATTGCCCTGAAAGGTAGTCAGCTTGTTGAACAATTTAGCAGTTTCCAGCTCGAGCTCAGTTTCCCTTGCCTTAACCTTCTTAAACTCCGTGAGCGGAACTGTCTCTAGAACTATCTCTGCATCCTGGCACAGAAGCTTCCTCCTCGACTTAGGATCAGCAGACAAGATGGCTAACGCCTCAAGGTCGAGGACGACAATGGATCCTTCCTTGTCAAAGATCTTCTCTTGCAAGTAACAGGGCGGCAAAACAAACTTGCCCCCGACAAAGCCGCTCGAACCATCAACCAGGGTAGAGCTGAGATCGTCCTGCTTCCTTTTCTTCTGAGTATTCGGGGTAGGAGGATTCGACGTGCTACCCGAAAAAGAGGTAGAACCGTCGACGAACTTCTCCAGCATCGCCTGCTGCTTAACCACGTCGACCTTCGACATCGGCACCTTCTTGAGATTTTTGGCCGTTGCGGACCTGACCAGGCGCTCACGCATGTTAGACAATTTCCATGCAGAAATAAGAGGATTAACACATTACACAAGACATTAATAGTACGAGCAAAAGGTTAATTTATACCAAGAAGCTTGAACGCGACATCCTCGGTCTCACATTCGAGGAGGGCCTTAGTGTTTATGTAACGGGCCGCCCGAGCAGGCTCCCTGTCTTCCGCGTACAACATGTTGTTGTCCTTGTCCACTATAAAAGCAGGAATAAAGCTCTCCATGAACGCCGTCAACGCTCGAAAAGACTTTTTATCCTCAGTGCTCAGCTGGTCGTGCTTAACGAGGAACTGGTCGATCCTATATCTAAAATGAGCAAACACCCATTCTAGTGGGAATTTTGACACCGGTATCATTACTTCCCGACCATCCTCCTCCACGGCTTCCATGGTGACCAGAGATTCCTTGGCCACCTCCAAGAGAGGCTTCACGACTAAGAACCTAACTTTAAAATTTCGGACAGACTCCGAATATGTCCAGAACAACTTGCTATATTGTTTGAAAGACACCCAACTTTGCTTTGGACCAGCCGTGCTCCGCTGAATTTGGAAGATGCAGAAAAAGAGCTCCACTGTAGCCCCAATCTTCAGATACCGGCAAACCAGCTCGAAGATCTGAATAAACGCCAAAGCGTTAGGGTGAAGCTGGGCAGGACACAACTCGAGGTGACAAAAAATAGCCCCATGAAAATTAGTGAAGGGTGGGCGATACCCTGCCTCCGTGAAAGTAAATTCGTACATCGGAAATCTCATCCTCGGATACACTGAGCATATCCGGTCATCCTCTGCGGGGGGTAATCGCTTTCCAGCCCGCGGGTGTGCCCTCTGCCCGAACCTCAAGGAAAGGGAACGAGATGGCTTCCTCCTCAGTAAAAGTCGACCTCGTCACTAATGGCTCTTGGGCGATCCAGCTCATGTCCCCTTGAGCTACCCTGACGTTGGCGTACTCGACGGGGTGCACAGCCTCCCCGTTAGGAATCAGCGTCGGGGACGACTTCCTCGTTCCTATCGGTCATTTCACCTGAAAAGCAGAGGAAGCAAAAGTAAATTCGATGACAGAGATAAAATCCACCATTGCACCACAAATCAAGTGAAAGGGCAAGGAATAAATACGAGGATGCCCTCAAGCCCTAGTCGACAGTACCAGGACACGGCGAAATCCTCTCCCCAAAGAACGGGGACGAGTCTCCGTGACTCTATGAAAGGCTCCTACGAGGACGAGTCTCCTCGACAATTAAAACTTATCATGCAAGCGAAAATCAGTTCTGAAATTCTGGTACAGATGTGTGATGTCTTGTGTAATGTCACAACATCGCAATCTGCTGAACAAGGCAATAATAGAAACAGTAAATGAACACAATCAATTGTTCACCCAGTTCGGTTCAACCAACCTACATCTGGGGGCATACCAAGCCAGGAAGGAAGTCCACTATTAGTAGTATCAAATTATAGACTCAACAGACCAGTTGACAATCTACCTAATTCAATCACTACCCAATGACCCTTCTACCTAAGTCCTCCCTAGGTAAGAGACTCCATCTCACTTCCAATCATCTCGATGATGTCTAGCAGTCAACTACACCATCACTGCATCAACAGCTTGATTCCTTAAACTTTTCTATTACATAGACTTTGGAAGACACACTTCCATGACAATACCTAGACATGACCCTCATGACTAAGACCAATACTTAGAGTTGCTTAACAACTTCCTCCAAGAACAATACATCTCTTACCTACAGGCTTCGAGATAAACACGATGACCATCCCACAAACCGGGTGGTTCATCAACCAACACAGCCCTTATAATCTACATGATGGCTGGCTTACCAAAACTAGGTTACAATGCTTCTATTTATAACCTATTTCCCAACTGGATTTGGGCCTTCAAATCATATCAAATCTTCTGTTCCAAATCTCCAACAGATTCTGCTATCAATTGGATCTTCAATCAAATCTTCAATTTAAATCTTCAATAATTAACTCTAAATATTCTCCATATCTTTATGCATTCAGCTCCACATAATATTTCCAGGATATTATGTATCTTTTAAATCTTCTCTTTAAATTAGCTGCAAGATCTTCTCCAAATATCTGATTTGATTTGAATTTAAAAATAGATTTTATCTTCAAATCTTTTCAAATCTTTCAGCCCTAAAAATGGCAACAAGATCTGCTCCACTTATGATGGCACCAGAATATATCTTTACCAAGATATTCGCCTACAATCTCTCACTCTCTTCAGTAGAATATCTCTCCAATAACAGAAACACGCGCAACACTAATAACACAGCAGACTGATGCTCTGGTATAGTGATGTCAAGACATCGCATGTGACATCACTCTTCAGCACTATAACTCTTCAACACCTTAACATTCTGCAATCCACAAACCAAACAGATGGTTTTCTGATGTTTTGTCATCCGATGTTATGACATCGGGTTTGACATCAACACAAAACTGCAACCCTTAAAAACTTAACATAACCAGAATGTTAACTCAACATAACAAGGCTGTTAAAAACTCATGTTGAAACATCAACCATGACATCAACATTGTTTTACCAAAATTCTAGCCAACTACAAGAATTAACAAGTTCTCGCGCCGAGTAGGCTTAATGCCCGACTACAAATTCTAACTAGAAACCTAGGAAGATCTACACAGTTCTACGCAACATTCAAAATCATTCATCCTAGGTTCATCATGTTCTTTAGGATCTTCATGAATTTCCCAGAAAATTCATGTGTTCATCGAAGAACACATGAACTTCAAACGGAAAATTCATGCGTTACCTGGAAATTCAAACTAATATCCAGAAAACCAAGAACTATCCTAAGACTAAAAAGCAAGGATGAAGAACTTACTTGAATCTGGAGGTTGAAGATGAAGATCTGGAGGTTGAAGATGAAGGTTGACGGCAGAGCAAAAGAGGTTAAGGAGAGAGATTTGTGTAGAGTGAAATGAATCCTCATCCCCCTCTTTATAAGCATTTGCTCGCTTGGAGAAGCGCAAAAGGCAGAAGTCATCATTGCCTAGCTATCCTAGACCCCTTAGGCCTTAACAAAAATTAATTACGCCGTCACGTGTCAGAAGGGAATCTTTCGTTTGGCATTCTCAAGGATGAAATGTTGCATTCCCCAAGGCAAGTCTTCTCCAGCTCTCCGCAGGCATATCCTCCTCGACAATTCATACATGAAACATCCTCGCCAAGTCTGGTTGACACAAAACTTCCTTTCCGCGGGCACGTCCTCACCAAGCATGGTCGACATAAAAACGTCATTTTTGTGAGCACGCCCTCGCATCCTAAGGAGTTGTCGGGCTTATAAGCGACCAGCTGTCGACCACACTTACCATAGACAAGCGAAGGGCATGTCCTCGAACACTTTCATTCGAAAATAACGACCTCAAAAAGCTTCCCTGCGTCACAACTCTTGCCCCTTAGTCAACCAAAAAGGCTATCTCAAGTCATTACTCTTCACCTTGGAGCAAAGACTTGGGGGGCTCATGTTCTGGACTGGGCAGGCATATGACCCACAGTAGGGCAAGGCCCAACCCATTCCAGCTTTTGGCGAGGTCCAATAACGAGATTCAGACAATCTAGCCATTGGGCACAATATAGCCGTTGGGCACGATATAACCGTTAGGGAGAATATAGTTGTTGGGGACGTCCTCCTCGCGCATTTGATAGTTCACGCGACCAACTGTCCCTCCGGAGTTCACGGGGACAGTTGGACCAGGTCATAAGGTCACGCGCTAAACCTTCCACCTAGCAGTCTCCCATTGGTCGACCAGATATTTCAGCCACATGGGAAACCGTGGCCCCGCGCTGGGGGTTTTCTATAAATACCCTCTCACTTGAGAGGGTCAGGTATTCAACATCCAATATTCATTCTAACTTATACCTAAATACTTTGTACTTGCTCTCTCTAGCCCAAACTTACTTTGGCATCGGAGTACCTTACAGGTACACCCCCACCTTTCCTATGACCATCATTGCTGCCCTACACGGAAGGTCACGAAGATCTATTCTGATCCTCCCAGATCAGGTTGATTTTTCAAATGCAAATCTCCAAATTATTGCTGAGAATTTCTTAATTCACCCCTTGATACTCTTAGGCACCTAGCGCATTTCCTTTTATGCCCTCTGCTTCCGGAGATACATCTTCGGACGCATCTTTTTTTTGCCAAAATTTAGTTTTTTCCGAAGCTACATCTACGGAATAATTGTAAACTGGTAAACACTAGGAAAAACTTCAAAATAATTCAGTTCAGGGAAACTTCTGTAGATGCACCTCCGGAACGTCTAAGTGCCAGATTGTTCCGTAGATACAGCTCCGAAAGTTTCTGCTATATTTGAAATCTGCATGATCACTCCCTCCATCATTGTGTTTTCTTCTTCCACACTCACCTTCACCAACCTAAAAAACCCTACATTCTCAATATCATTTTTCACTCAAAAACTCCAACTTTTTCGTGCAACAAATCAAAGGGAGCAAGAGAAGATTGAATTTCAAGTAAAGATTGCACTTTGGTCTATTGTGTGATTGCACTATTGTGAAAAACTATGGTCTTCTGTGTGCTTGTGTTATTGCTAAAAAGTTGAAACTAGGTGAGCTAATAAGAATGGACGAAGTTTGCCCTCATTGGAAAAGACTTAGTTTTGAAGATGATGGTTGCATCGAAGGAGGTAAACCGAATATCTCTATTTTTACCGAATGGGAAGCGATACAAGAGAGATTCTCAAAGGCCGATGACAACGTGAAACTCCACATCAAAGAACAATTGAGGAAGATTGCCTATCCCGAACGACCGACATGAAACCGTCTTCTCAACCGGTAAAGAAAAAAGGTGCTCTGAAGAAAATGAAGCCTACACCGAATGACAACTCGACTACACAGTCTCCTTCTTATTGTGAGCACGTTGACAAACTTTATCCCGACTCACCGACTCCTAAATCTCAAAAAATTGTCATGAAAGGAGCCCGCATAAGCAAACCGCCTCCAACCCCGATTCCACCGAAAATTCCATTCATCGACGAGATGCCAGTTTTTATGCACAAATATATCGACTGTATCGTCAATGTTGAAGGGGATGGTAATTGCGGTTACCGAACCGTTTCGGCTTTACTTGGTAAAGGAGAAGATAGTCATGCGCTTGTCCGTCATGAACTAATCCAAGAGATGAAGATACATAAAGAATCGTACACGTGGTTGTATAGAAAGAAAGAAAAATTTGATGCAGTTTATGAATCTCTTGTTCCTTGCTTGAGCGGTCCGGCACCGGTGTCGAAATGGATGACCTTCCCTGATATGAGTCATCTTATTGCATGTGCATATGATAGGGTGTGCATTGACTTGACGCGATACGGGTTTTCGGAAACCTTTTTTCCACTCCGCACCACACCACCTCAAAATCCCAATGATAACATCATGTGTATTGGATGGCTTGCAAAATCAAGACATTTTGTACAAATTTACTTGAAACCGAGATGTCTCATACCACCTACATCACCGGAATGGGTGAATCATTCAACCGAAAATGCCGAGACATGGCCGGATCGTTTTGTTGAAAGGATGCACGAATTCGAAAGATTGAACAACATTGAAAAGGAATCGAATGCGGAAAAGTCTAAAGGGGTACCACCAATAAATTTAGTCGACGACACTTGTTTTGATCCCTTTTCTGGACTGGAAGAAATTCCAAAGGATCAGACCATTGCAAGAGAAATTTATTTGGACGAGTCAGAAGTCAGGACTCACATGACCACTAAGGGTGGAATCCAGGGTTTGCCAGCCCAGTTCTTGATAAAGAAAGCTCTATACTTTGCTAGTATAGGGAACGTGGCCGCTTTCGAGAGCATCTTTGTTTTGCTCACCTACGGGTTATTTTTGTTTCCCAACATGGATAACTTCGTAGATATCAACGCCATTAAGATTTTCCTGATCGGAAACCCCGTACCAACCTTACTCGCAGATGCATATCATTCGGTACACTTAAGGAATTTATACAATGGAGGAATGATCACATGCTGTGTACCCCTGCTGTAAAAATGGTTCACTTCCCATTTGCCCAAGTCTGTTGCATTTTGGGATCAAAAGAATACTTTACGTTGGTCGCAGAGAATCATGTCTTTTACCAACTCTGACATCGATTGGTACAATCGAATCTATGACGGGATCAGAATCATTGACCGTTGTGGAAATTTCCCAAATGTACCCCTTATAGGAACTAAGGGAGGAATCAACTATCATCCAGTGTTAGTTCGTCGTCAATTTGGATACCCGATGAGGCATGTCCCGCGAAATGCTCATCTGGAAGGTCTTTTCTTCAAGGAAGGAGAAAATGACAGGGCACTAAAGACGGAAATAGTGCACGCCTGGAAACACATTCATAGGAAAGGACAAGAGTCTTTAGGAAAACTAGACTGTGTCTCGGCGGAGCCTTATCTCCATTGGGTACAGACTAGAGCCCTCAAGCTGAGGATGCCTTACCCTCGTCAGGAAGTTATTCCATTAAGGGACTCTGCCCTTTATTTTATGTCTGAGACGGAAAAACTTCAGGTTACTCTCAGCAAAGTTCAGCAGGACAAGAGATCTTGGAGGAACAAGTATCGTATTCTCAATGTGGAGTGTAAGAAAATACTGCAACTATTAAGAGAAAAAGATGCTCTGATTGAGATTTTAGAGCAACATGCTGTAGAAAATTAGGATGACCAAAGAAATTTGCTCGCTCCTTTCACTTGGCAAAGGAATAACAACCCGACAACGGCTGAAGAGCCCCAGTCAAAGAAAAGGAAAGTACCAGAACCAGCACTTGAGATCTCCTCAGAGAGGACTCAGGATCCATTAGTTTAGGTTTCCTTTTTCAGCACTTTGTAATCTACTGTATTTCCATTTTCGCAATCCTTTGAATTCAATAAAATGGGGTTTCCCCACTGTTTGATATTTGCAATCCAATTGTCGAAGTTTACTTTGAATAAACAAAAATAATTAATAATCATTGTATTCATCATTCTCATAAACGCATTCTTCTTACCTACGAATCTCACGTTTGCGTCTCGATTCTAGAGTCAAACTGTCTCATTCGTACAATACTCGGGCCAATCATCAAAAAAAGATGGATGATCTCGAGGAAGAGAACAGAGAGTTGAGGGAAGAGATCGACACTCTGAAAGAGGATCTGAGAAAGCTTCATAACGACATGCAAGCTCTAGTGGAAGCTCAGATGCAACAACAAAGGACTGTGATCTCAGAGATCACATCAATGCCCATAGTGGAGAAGTCCGATCCTAGGTACAAAATGCCGAAAGATCGTCCCTGGGGCATGCCTATGAACTATATCCCGGAAGGATATGTTCCGCTGATCACTGAGGATCAGGGAACCGCAGCAGGAATTGCTGGGCATGAAGGTTACAAACTTCGGGAAAGTGAAGATGCCAGGGGCATAATAGCAACTCCTGAAGGTTACAAACTTCAGGAGACACTGAGAGTCTCGGCCATAATGACTATGCACCACCCATGGTACACACTATCCCAGAAGGACAGATTCTACAGATACCTTCTGGTGGAAACGACAGCATGTTCGATAGAATGAATGACTTCCAGGACCAATTCCTGGAGATGCAGAAAGAACTGCAGGCCCTTCGCGGTCAGGATTTATTTGGAAAAGACGCCGCGGACCTCTGCTTGGTCCCCAATGTGAAAGTTCCAAACAAGTTCCATGTGCCCAACTTTGAAGAGTACAAGGGTAACTCTTGACCTCAAAACCATTTAGTGATGTACGCTCGGCGAATGTCAGCTCAGACAAAGAACCAGGAGCTACTGATTCACTACTTTCAGGATAGTTTAACCGGTGCCGCATTAAAATGGTACATGGGTTTAAACCGCGCCACGATCGGCACGTTCAGAGATCTGGGTGCTGCTTTCGTTCAATAATATAAATACAATTTGGACATGGCACCAGACAGAGATCAACTCAGATCGATGTCACAAAAGGACAGGGATACCTTTAAAGAGTACGCTTAGAGATGGCGTGAAATTGCTGCCCAGATTTGTCCACCTCTTGAGGAAAAAGAGATGACAAAGATCTTCCTAAAGACCTTGAGCTCATTTTACTACGACAGAATGGTCGCCAGTGCGCCCAGTGACTTCACCGAGATGGTAGGCATGGGGGTTTGTCTTGAGGAAGCAGTCCGGGAAAGACATTTAGTAAAAGACGTTGGATCATCAAGTAATACAAAAAGATACGGTAGTGCTCTCCCTAAGAAAAAAGAGCAAGATATCAGGAATATCTCTCTCAGAAAGCAAAGGCAACGTTACCAACCAGTAGCAGCTGTAACTCCTGCTATTAACTATACGCCTGTTCCTACAAATCAACCTCAGGTTGCGCAAAGCCAACCGATTCAACAACAACTTCAGCAAAGGACACAACAGTCTCTTCAGCAGACTCGTCCTCCATACAACAACAATCGTACTACACGACCACCAGGGTTCGACCATATACCGATGTTGTACGCGGAACTGTGTCCATTATTACTGGTCAAGGGGCATGTCCAAACCAAGTCTCCTCTTACAGTACCGAAAATCCGCCTTTTTGATTCAAAACGGATCAGACTTGCCCTTATCATCAAGGAGGACCATGGCATAACATAGAAAACTATCTCAGTTTCAAATCCGACGTACAAAATCTTGTTAGGAGCGGGGTCTTATCTTTCAAAGATACGAATCCGAATGTTCTCACAAACCCGCTGCCTCAACACGAGAAAGCTACAGTCAATTTGATAGAGGGAGAGTCTAACAACATCTATCAAATTCATGATGTACTCTTATTAAGGGCCAACTTGGTCAAGATACATTGTAGACAGAGCGGATATGGCCATGTGCCACCCCATAATTATCACCAGTGTGATATCTGCTCTAAAAACAATTAAGGATGTTCTGTGGTGCAAGCGGCTCTACAGGAACAATTGGATCTCGGATGGATCCAAGAGCATCGAGTTCGCGGAGTCAACATGACCTATACAAATTCCAACATCATTCAGAACCACGACATTCGTACAATGAATGTTAACTTGGTGGCGATGCACTCAAGGCAAAGCCAGTATCATAATCTGCCGCGACACAATTATAATGCCTGTCTGACTTGCTCGGTAAACAAACAGGGATTCTATTTTGTACAAGAGGCCCTCCAGCGTCAGATGAATCTTGGATGGATCCAGGACTACCATGATAGAAATCCTTATCAGATCAACATGATTCAAATCTTTGATATTCGTCTGATGAATACCAGCTTGGTGGAGTTACACGCCAAGCAGGTTCAACTTGGTTTTCTCACTTCTCACGATTATCTGAACTGTAAAGGATGCAGTGAGAGTAACCAAGGGTGCGTTCTCGTTCAGAGAACTTTACAACACTTGTTAAACCACTGGTAGCTTCCAATCTATCTGGATGAAGGCACACAACAAATCAGTGTGCTTAATGGAAACCCTACTCGACGTCAAAGTCAGGATGTCCGATCTATGGAAACAAACCTGGTAAGGTTACACTGCATTCAAAATGGGCATGGCTAGGTGCCGCCACACAACTATGAACGTTGTAGAGTCCGCTTGGAGAATAACCAAGGATGCTACCTTGTGCGGGAAGCCCTTTAAGGTCAGTTGGATCGTAAAGAGATTCACTCGTGTCCGAGTCCCGAGCCAATCAACTGGACGCCGGATTACTTCACTGATCAAATTAGAGGCGTTGTTATAATATCTAATCATCAACGGAACAAGGATGCTTGTACCATCATCCCTCTACTGGAAGAATCAAAGGTTCTTAGCCAGGAACTCATTGAAGTTGCTTACGACAGTCGGAAAAATCAGAAGGCTCCTATAGTTATCTATCTACCGGGACCGTTACCGTATGAATCAGCTAAGGCGATCCCTTACAAATACGGTGCAACAATAATTGAGAATGGAAATGAAATTCCATTACCTTCCGTCGTGAATATTGCAGACATCAGTTGAGTAACACGGAGCGGTCGAATCTTCAACCGAGGAGTTGGAGAACCTAACTAAGAAAAGGAACTTCAGACAGAAGCTCCTGATCCACCAGTCGGTCAATCCAGTGATCCCGACCTTTCAAAGAACGATTATGAGATGCTGAAGCTCATCCAAAGGAGTGAATATAACATTGTTGATCAGCTGTTACAAACTCCTTCAAAGATCTCTGTGCTATCACTTTTACTCAGTTCCGAAGCCCACAGAGAGGCTCTACATAAAGTCTTAGAGCAGGCCTTTGTGGAACACGATGTATCAATACGACAGTTCAATAGCATCATCTCTAACATCACTTCCTGCAATAACTTAGGATTCAGTGATGAGGATTTTCCAGAGGGGGGCAAAAGCCACACTATGGCGCTTAATATCACAGTTAACTGCTTGGACGATGCTTTAGCCAGCGTACTGGTAGAAATAGGATCGACCATCAACGTTATGCCAAAGTCCACTTTAATACGACTATCATTCAAAGGATCCCCGATGAGGGGCAGTGAGGTCATCGCCAAAGCATTTGACGGGTCTCGGAAAGCAGTTATCGGCGAAGTCGACCTTCCCATAACTATCGGTCCTCACACTTTCCTAATCTCTTTCCAGGTCATGGACGTCCGGGCAGCGTACATCTATTTATTAGGAAGACTTTGGATACACCAGGCTGGGGCAGTCACTTCGACACTTCACCAGAAACTGAGGTTCGTTAAGAACGATCAACTCATCACGGTCTGTGGAGAGCAAGCCTTGATCGTGAGTAACCTGTCATTATCTACTTGTATAGAACCCGAGGAGGTTGTTGGGACTCAGTTCCAAGCCCTTTCGGTGAGCGATGAGAATCAATCAGGGAAAGGAACCTCTATTTTCTCATACAGAGATGCTCTCGAAGTAATCAAGAATAACAACGCAAAAGGATGGGGATAGCTTGTCAATCCTACTGATAATAAAACAAAGAAGGGTCTTGGTTTTTCTGCGACCTGCACCTAGACAGCTGCTAACGATGAAAGTCTTCATCCCATTCAAAACTTCTTCCACAGTGGAGGTTTCCTTCACCCTTTACCTCAAACGGTCCATACTATCAACAAGGGAGATCCCTCTGATACAGATGAAGAGTGGAAGTCATATCTCAACGAGGACGGGTATATGTCTCAGGAAGAGGTGCCTACGCCATTTTGCTATCCCACACAGAGTCCGAGATTTATACCCAGGTCAGACGTCAAAATGATATACAGAGATTGTGATCCTGAAGGATGTCGTGCTCCACCAAACTCATTAGAGGAGGACACTCTGATGAAGGACAACATTGACCACGACTATTATGGCACGATGGATGGTCTACCTATCTGGCAATCGTACCCAGGAGACTTGGGGTAAGAAAATCAGCCGAACAATGAAAATCAGCTGAGCGTCATTGAATAGAATACCTGCGTTCCCACCATGTCATTGGATCAACACTCAGGTCGCTCAGAAAATATCCAGTACGATGATGAATTGGCAAAGCTTGCCGGACTAGAATTCATCAACTATGCTTTTCCTGGGGTCAACGTCATCAAAAGGGATGACTCCTCCAGTTCCACAGTATGGGACACCTTAGGACAACCAAGTGGAAGGTTCGACTATATGGTCAAGTACACCGCTCTCAAAAGCTCTCGTATCAGGCTCGAAGACATCCAGCTAACTGGATGGGGATATTTTCCTGAGAGCACAAATACTATGCAAAATACAACAGAAGAGTTCGTCTACGACAACTCTTCTTGGGAAACAGATTCCAACGATCCTGCTCCGCCAGAAATCAGCGTTATTTCTGAAGACAAATCAAGGAAAGTACCAGACTTTGTGATTCACCGAGGAGTTCACCGCCAATGGGGTGCTATTGATGTTCCGAAGATTGTTCATAAGTCAAAGTAATTGTCGTCTTTAACCTTTCACCCTGCCCAGGTGAAACGGATGTTTTGATAGGGCTTACTTTTTGTAAATTTCCCTCTTCGCTTTGCCCAAAGCGATAGAGTTTTGTTTTATAGGGCTGTAGTTTCAAGAATCGACTTGTTCATAAATAAAATAACGTCATTATGTAATTTCCACATTAATTGTTGTTTTCTCTTTTCGCTTTTCTCAAAAAATAGTAATCCTAAAAAACAATTCAAAATAAACTAGCAGTTTTTCAAAAAAAGAAAAACACTGCACACATTTGTATTTTCTCTATCTCTTCTAAACACAAATCATCACGTCATGCAGATTGCTTATTTTAAACCCTATTGAAAGATACAATCTGATGCCTTCTCCCAACTTTGAGTTCCCGGTATTTAGGGCTGAAGAAGAAGTTGACGACGAAATTCCAGAAGGGATCTCTCGACTACTCAAACAAGAGGAAAGGTCCATTGAACCTCACAAAGAGCCGTTGGAAACGATCAACGTGGGTTCAGAAAAAGAGAGAAAAGAAATCAGGATTAGGGCACTGCTCAGTCCAACTGCCAAAGAAAGTTTGATAAAGCTTCTCAGAGAATTTCCCGATGTGTTTGCTTGGTCCTACCAGGACATGCCAGGGTTGGATACCAGCATCGTGGAACATCATTTACTATTAAAATTGAAATGTATGCCAGTAAAGCAGAGGTTGAGACGGACTCACGCGGACATGGCCGTCAAAATCAAAGAGGAGGTACAGAAACAGATTGACGCGGGTTTCCTCGCCACGTCAGAATATCCTCAATGGTTAGCCAACATCGTACCCGTTCCAAAAAAGGACGGAAAATTCAGAATGTGTGTAGACTACAGAGATCTAAACAAGGCTAGTCCGAAGGATGACTTTCCTTTACCACACATTGACATGCTGGTAGACAGTACAACAAAGTTCAAAGTTTTCTCCTTCATGGATGGATTCTCGGGCTATAACCAGATCAAAATGGCGCCGAAAAACATGGAGAAAACTTCGTTCATTACCCCATGGGGTACCTTTTGTTACAAGGTAATGCTGTTCGGTTTGAAGAACGTCGGGGCAACCTATCAAAGGGCCATGACTACTCTGTTTCATGACATGATACACAAAGAAATCGAGGCATATGTCGATGACATGATTGTAAAATCTAAGACAGAAGAGGAGCATGTGACCCACCTGTCAAAACTATTCGAGCGATTGAGAAAGTACAAACTCCGCTTGAATCCAAATAAATGCACGTTTGGTGTTCGCTCAGGAAAACTTTTAGGGTTCATCGTCAGCCAGAAAGGAATTGAGGTTGATCCTGACAAGGTCAAGGCCATTCAAGAGATGCCTTCTCCGAAAACTGAAAAACAAGTCAGAGGATTCCTGGGACGTTTGAACTACATCTCTAGATTCATATTCCTCATGACCGCAAAATGTGCGCCAATTTTCAAATTACTCAAAAAGAATCAGGACTGCGTTTGGACAGAGGACTGCCAAACCGCCTTCGACAATATTAAGGAATGCCTGTTGAACCCACCGATTCTATCACCTCTAGTGGAAGGAAGACCACTGATCATCTACTTAACAGTCTTGGAAGACTTTATGGGTTGTGTGCTTGGCCAACAAGACGAAACCAAAAGAAAGGAGTCTGCCATCTACTATCTGAGCAATAAATTCACCGACTGCGAGACTCGGTATACTATGCTTGAGAAAACTTGCTGCGCTCTGGCTTGGGTAGCCAAACGTCTTTGCCAGTACATGATTCGTCACACTACTTGGTTAATCTCCGAAATAGAACCAATCAAGTATGTCTTTGAGAAGCCTGCTCTCACGGGAAGGATTGCCTGTTGGTAGATGTTGTTATCAGAATACGACATCGAATACCACACTCAGAAAGCCGTTAAAGGGAGTGTTTTAGCTGATCATTTGGCTCATCAACCGATTGACGATCAGGAATCAGTCGGATTTGACTTCCTAGACGAAGATGTCATGTATCTAAAAATGAAAGATTGCGATGAACCGCTACCCAGTGAAGGGCCAAAACCAGGTTCCCAATGGGGACAAATCTTTGACGGAGCCGTCAATCATTATGGAAACGGAATTGGGGAAATTATCATAACACCTCAGGGTACCCACATTCCTTTCACCGCCCGACTGATATTCAAGTGTACAAACAACGAGGCCGAATACGAAGCTTGTTTTATGGGTCTCGAGGAAGCGATTGATTTAAGGATCAAAAACTTGGATGTATATGGCGACTCAGTCTTGGTTATCAATCAGATCAAAGGAGATTGGAACTCATACCAATCAGGACTGATTCCTTACAAAGACTATGCAAGAAGGTTGCTACCCATCTTCAACAAAATCGAGTTTCATCATATCCCTCGTGAAGAGAATCACATGGATGATGCATTAGCCACCCTCTCTTCCATGATTAGTGTAGGTCAATGGAACGACTTACCTAAGATTGACATAATGCGCCTTGAACGGCCCGCTTATATCTTCACGATTGAAGCAGTCATAAACGACAAACCTTGGTATCATGATATCAAATGCTTCCTTCAAAAACAAGATTACCCACCTGGGGCATCCAGAAAAGATAGAAAGACCCTCAGAAGACTGGCTGGGAGCTTCTTCCTGAGCGGTGATACACTCTATAAGATAAATTTTGACATGGTCTTGCTCCGATGCGTAGACAGACCAGAAGCAAACATGCTGATAAAAGAAATTCACGAAGGCTCCTTTGGCACTCATGCCAACGGACACACAATGGCGAGAAAAATTCTGAGAGCAGGGTACTACTGGTTGACCATGGAATCCGATTGCTACAAGTACATGAGGAAGTGTCACAAGTGTCAGATATACTCAGACAAAATCCATGTACCTCCTACGCATCTCAAAATTCTTTCTTCCCCATGGCCTTTTTCCATATGGGGAATCGACATGATCGGCGTGATTGAACCCAAGGCTTCAAACGGACATCGGTTCATTCTGTTCGCCATTGACTACTTCACCAAGTGGGTCGAAGCAGTGTCATACACCAATGTAACCCGACAAGTCGTGGTCCGAATTATCAAAAACAATATCATCTATCGTTATGGTGTTCCAAGCCAGATCATTACAGATAATGGATCTAACTTGAACAATAAGATGATGGAAGAGTTGTGCGCTGAGTTCAAGATCAAACACCATAACTCATCTCCCTACCGACCCAAGATGAACGGGGCGGTAGAAGCAGCTAACAAGAACATCAAGAAGATCGTTCAAAAGATGGTCGTGACCTACAAAGACTGGCATGAAATGCTACCCTTTGCTCTTCAAGGTTATCGCATATTTGTCCGCACTTCAACAGGGGCAACCCCTTTCTCTCTAGTTTATGGCATGGAAGCATTGCTCCCCGTAGAAGTAGAGATCCCATCAATCAGGGTATTGATGGAAGCTAAGCTTACAGAAGCTGAATGGTGCCAAAGTCGGCACGACGAACTAAATCTGATTAAGGAAAAGCGAATAATGGCACTATGCCACGGTCAGTTGTATCAGCAAAGAATGAAGAATGCGTTTGACAAAAAGGTTTGACCTCGCATCTTCAGGAAAGGATACCTTGTGCTAAAAAAGATAGAATCATTTCTCACTGATTCCCGGGGCAAGTGAACTCCGAATTATGACGGCCCCTATGTGGTCAAGAAAGCTTTCTCAGGCGGCGCCTTGAGACTTGCAACCATGGACGGAGAGGAATTTTCCTACCCCACAAATGTTGACGTAGTCAAGAAATACTTCGCCTAAACTAAAAAAAAAAAAAAACCGTCTCGGTTGATTGAAAACCCGAAAGGGCGGTCCAGGCAAAAATTAGAGACACAAGCAAAAATCATCCCGGTGGGTTGGAAATCTCAAAGTACAATCCAGGCAAAAATTAGGGATTAATGGCAAGTAACTACGTCCAACAGGGGCAAATCCCTCAGTAGCAGTTACACCATCCATCAAAAGAAAACTCCAGTCAAGGTCATCTTCGACAGAAGCTCAGGATGTCCCGAAGTCAAAGTTGACAGAAGGATAGTGGTCGTTATGTTTCAATGTAGCCCTTTTCCCTTAAATCACCATTTTCTAACTTTGTAAATACTCTATGGAATCACGCACTTGGCTGATTTCCATCCTATCAATAAAATTTGAGCCCTTGTGCTTTTGTTTGCAATTCTTATTTGTTTTAGCTTTATAGAACGACATTTTCACATGATCAGCGGTTCTTGAAATAAAACAAAAATGAATTTACTTGTTAAAACTTTTCTGCTTTAAAATAAAGATGGCAATTTCTTTTGACTGTTGAACATCGAAAGAACATTGATTGCATCTCCAAAGGTGTTCGACCCTCAAAGTGCAGAATCAAAGTACTCCTTCTAAACTAGTGCGCCTGAATGAAGGATCAGTTATGTCAGATGCGAGTACTCCGTCTGACATCCCCGACAGAGTTCTTACCTCCTAAGCCCGACCAACGGTTGCTCCCCCCACAGGGACTACTTCTCCTAAGCAAGGCATAATTGCTATCTTGAACCAGTGATACTTTTCATCTCCCATTATGGCCGAGTATCCAGTCATGTTTATCTATTAGTCTGTATGTCACGTCAGTTTCGTCAGCATATGCATACATACATCATGCATTATTGATTCATACATGTTCATATTGCATCACTATCACTCTAGTCGGTCTTGTCCCCTAGCGATAAACGTCTTTTCCATTAAGTTGTCAGTTCTTTCCTCGTCAGGAAGTGAATCATCTAAGCAATCTCTCCTCCAATTTATTTCTGGATTAGAGTTGGCCCTTGACTACTTTGATAACTTGAACCTCTGAGAAAACCAGAGAAACTTTCGACAAATGTCACTCTTCGCCATTGAAGACGATATCTTCGCTTTCCCGGATTAAGGAAAATCCCCAGAGAAAGCCTCACAACTAAAGACTTTCAGCAACACATTGATTTTGCTCCCCGGAGAGTCGATGTTAATAAAGTCATCAGCACCTCAAAATTGGATCACACCATATGGCATTTCTCCGAGAAGATCTCCGAGAAAAGTATGATGTAGCATCCCCCAAGCGAAAGCAGTATCTCAAGAGACTCGTTTTCCCCAGATAGAGTCAACAAATGGCATCTCCAACAGAGAAGTTTATACCCCTCTACAATTCAGACGGATGGGTTCCCCAGCAAGTCTGACATCAAAAGTTTTTCCCATCAAATGGCGTCTCCCCAGGAAAATTCGGCGAGAAGTTTGAGGAAAACCGCTACGCATAGCGTCCCTTGTCAAGAAGTTTATTGACAAAAGAAACTTAGACCAGTTCCTCGGTAGGAAACCAGAATCGAGGGGAAGTTTACAAAAAAAACTTAGACCGGTTCCTTGGTAGGAAACCAGGATCGAGGGGAAGTTTACAAAAGAAACTTAGACCAGTTCCTTGGTAGGAAACCAGGATCGAGTGGAAGGTTACATCAGAAACTAAGACCAGTTCCTTGGTAGGAAACCAGGATCAAGGGGAAGTTTTACCTTTTCTAAGCATCATCTCTTAGCAAAAGAAGATGAATGCGTAAGCTACCATTCATGACTACCATCAAAATTTTGGGTATTCCGATATTTAATCATCTTGCACCCTCAATGCCCGAATACCTTCGTCATTCACACCTTCGGGTCCATGAAGATTAAATAGGGGCATCTGTTATACCCTAAATTTTGACCACTAAGATTTCCCATCATTGTGCAAATCATCAATCTCCCCAAAGATGGGTGAGCACTCACTGCCCTCCCTGAGCCTCAGACAAAGGATCAATCAAGGAATGACATGATCTTTAACTTGTCTAACCTCTCAAACATCCACAATGAATCAAGAGGACTCCCACATCAAGAACCAAGCACAACGTTGCAGCATTTCAAGTGGATTAAGCCTTAAGATCGCCAGTGTCACCAAATTAGGGTTTGGTCGACCAGGGCCTCCAGATGGAAATTTTCCTCTGGGCATGAGCCAATGCTTCAAAGAATAACCTAATATGCTCCATGGAACCTCATGGACCCAATCATCAATTCAATTTAGCTTCAGGGGATGCACTCACCAAAAATCAGGAATTAGGGTTTCTTGACCTAATTCACCCATAAGCTGACTTTTGGGACAAAATATGAGCCAAGACCTCAAGACAGGATTTGAGGGTCTTTAATAAACCACATTAATCCATTTGCAACAAAGGATTGATCCAAGAAGCTTGATTCCCAAGTTTCAGGTTCATCAGAACCACAATTAGGGTTTCGCGGAAAAAGTCAACTGTACCTTTGACTTTTGACCAGGACATGCTCCCAAAACCTAGGACATGATTCAATACACCCTATAACACCTATGAAATCAATCCATCAAGTTTGATTTAGGTCAAGGACTTGATTTCATAGAGGATCGCACAATTTGGAATTCATCTGACAAAAGTCAACTGTGCACAAAAGTCAACTTTGACTTTTTGAGATTTTTCACAATTATGGTTCCTTAACCCTAAAATGATGTTAAAGTGTGATTGGAATCATCATTCAATAAGAAAAATCAAGAAAAGTGGGATAACTTGTAAAAGGGGTAACCATAAAGACTTAGAAATTTTTCTAAGTTATGGAACAAAGTGGCTAGGGTACCAACTTTGGAGGATCATAACTCCTAAACCATAAGGCCATTTTTCCCCATCCAAAGCTGGATTTGTAGCTCTCATGGCACTCTACAAAAGTTTCAAACATAACTCATTCCAATTCCTCATGGATTTTAAGTTATGGAATGATCAAAATCACAAAAAGTGAAAATGTCACTTTTTTCCAACACTTAGTGAAATTTTCACTAAGTCAGAATCTGCCTTCACTTTTTTCCAAATGTAGGGGCATTTTTCACTTGGATCCAAAAAGTATCAAAACCAACTATGATTAAACAGTTGTTGTATCATATGAGGGCTTTCCAAAATGGCCAAGAACCCCATCAAATTCCACTTGAGCCATGAGATATGACAATGGCAACATGCCTTGCTGAAAACTGTCAATGCAAGGCAGATTTGTGCATTTTGCTCGATTTGCCAAATTTGTTCAAATGACAAACACACGTATCCATCTGAACACCTCAAGGGGAGACCAAGGAGGAACCAACTCTGATCCCAAGCCTCCCAAGTCCTTGGAACTAAAAATATCATGCCAAACCTAGAAACCCCTAAAGAGGGGACAAGACTCCAATTTTTTTTTGGAGCATTCAATGGATGCACCAAGGTGGCATGGACTGAGCCATTTCCAACTGTATTCAGTCAAGACTTATCCAAGACCAAGGGAACCAGCAGCCTGTGCCCTAACCTCTAGTCAATGGCTAGAGGAGACTTGGATTCTCATTGATCAACATTGGCCAAACCTATGCAGCGGTTTCCATTCACAATTCCTTGCAAAAAAAACTTGTTCTACTATAAATAGAGCTCATTTGTGATCAGTTTGAGTACACCAAAGCCATCAAACAGATGCTTTCCTCAAAATCTCCTTCTTCACTCCAAAATTGCCTTCCAAAGCTAGTCACTATCGGGTTTTGATTTTGAGAGCTATTCCTACCAGACCAATCACTCACACACCTCATAAACATCATATAGAAGTGATCCAAACACTCACACAACATCTGGAACACCAAAATCACAAAATCACTAGCCAATTGCTCAAGTTCTTGACAGATTTGCAGTTGGGGTACCATCCCATGTTCCAGATCATTTCCATTCATTCCAACTATCCAGACACACTCCATAACACCTAGGGAAGCTGTCCATATCCTTGGAACCAAGCTGTAACACCTCTAACACAAAACACGATCACCAGCTGCAAGAGGTAAGCATGAGCTCTTCTAAATCTATGATCCATGCATTTTTTGATGCACAATAATTTGGCCATATGTTCATAATCATGCATAGAGTGTTTTCCCTCAATCAATTGCTTTGTTTGAGTCGTGTATGGAATTTCTGAACCTTCATGCAAATTTTAGGGTTCTTGAGGTTTCTCTTTGATTTCTTATTCCATGTTTAAAATAAATGAAATTAAAGACCATAGACATGATCGTGAGGTGAAAACGAGTAGATTGATATGTAGATTGCATGATATCATCAAGTATTCAGTGAGATTGGGTAGAAAACACAAATATGCAGAAATAGAGGGTGGCGCGTGTTCTTGCCATGTTCTTGGCGCCATTTTTGAACATTTGAATATTTGAATTTTGTGATTTTATTTAATTGTTTCAAAAATTAATTTCTCTCTGAGTTTTAATGATTTTGAGTTGATTCTTTTTTTAATAATTCACAAAAATATTAAAATATTTTATTTTCCCAAAAAATCCCAAAAATATTATTTATTTCATATACTTGATATTTTTGTAAAAAATTAATATTTTAATTATTTTTGACATTTAAAATATTTTCTCCCTCTTGATTTTTCAAATTTTAAGGATTTCCAATCATTTTGTGGATAGAAACATAATTTTTGAGACAATAATCCAAGATCACAATTTGTTGCCACACATGTTTAACAATTTTGATCATTTTAATTGAATTTTTATTCAATTAAAACATATTTTGAAAACAAATTAGGGTTTTGATCAATTCAACCCTCATCAAATCTTTTTTCAAACATTTTGGGCCTCTTGGTAGAGTGTAAGACCCAACCCTTTGTAAATACAAACCTTTTTGAGCCTCAGTGTGTTGTATAAGTCCCGATACCGTCAAAAGTTTCAACACGATCGTCACCTTTTTCACAAAAATCTTTGGGCTTCTCCTTGAGTTATAGAACCATCTTTATTCATTGGGCCTCTAATAGAGTGTATGTCCCAACCATTTTTTTACATAAACCTTTTTGGGCCTCACTTATTGTATAAGTCCCTCTGTGCATTTTTAAAAACTACGGCGCGATCGTCGTTCTCAAACAAAAACCATTTTGGGCCTCTCCTTCAGTTGTAAGCCCCACCACTTGTACAAAAATAAATCATTGGGCCTCTATTAGAGTGTAAGACCCAGCCCCCTTTTAACCAAAACTTTTTTGGGCCTCAATGTATTGTATAAGACCCAATACGTTAAAGAAATCTCGGCTCGATCGTCATTTTTCAAACAAAACCCTTTGGGCCCACCCTCGTGTTATAAGCCCCTTTATTTTTCTTTAAACACCTTTGGGCCTCTTGAGAGAGTGTAAGACCCATCCCTTTGTACAAAAAACCTTTTTAGGCCTCAGTCACTTGTATAAGTCCCTGTACAATTTCAAAACAACAGTGCAATCACTGATAAAACTTTAGGCCTCTCCTTGAGCTGTAAGCCCCAACAACCTTTTCAAAGCACTTTCTCCTTTGATTTTGAATATAATATTATTATCAAAGTTTTCTTTGTTGAACAAACTAACAAAACAACATTGAAGCTCTACAACCGAGTAAGTGTTTACCCGTTTTCTTTATCCGCTTTCATATATATATATATATATATATATATATATATATATATATAATTGTATTGTGGGGCTGCTCACTGTAAGTCTTCTTTCACAAACTTTTATTTACTTGTAAAATATCAACTGTGTAATACTAGTATAGTTATTTAGATTTTTCCCCGACAACTACGTCTAGCACTAGGTAAAGCCCTGTTGGTCACTCTTAAATACAAACAAAACTAGATCCCCATAGGATTACCAGACACAGTCTTCCCTCCTCTTGGGGTTAAACAATATGGAGACGTGAAAGGCAGCATTCTCAGTGAACCCTTTCTCAGACTGTCACCCTTAGAAAGTGTCAAAGAAACTCTACTCCCCAGAGATGATCTTTTCTTCGTGAATGGCATCTCTTGAGTTTCTTCCAAATTCTCAGACTTTCTTGGCTTGATCTCTTCTCGGTGAATGGCATGTCTTGAACTTCTCGGGGTTTGGGGGCCCACAGGCTTCTTAAAAGCATCCCCGCCTCCTCTTGGACGATGTACAAGGACCATTAGGCTTCTTAAAAGCACTCATGCCTTCTCTTGGGCTTAACACAAGGACCCAGAGACCTCCGATCAATCCCAAAGCACAACAATACCTTTAATCGTTCCCATCATAAGAACTGATTTTCCCTTTTATCCAACATACTGGACCTATCACTAAACTGAAATAGTCACCAGCACGATAGCCTCCTCTTGGGCTTTGTACAATGATTCTCCCCAACGGAGCTAACCTTTTCAGACTCTCTTGCTGAGTCACCCACTCCCAGCCTCCATCTCGGGTTTTGTACGAGATACAAATCACTCTCTTATTGAGTATAAAAGGCTCTCTTGTTGAGTCAAACCCTTTTAGCCTCCATCTCGGGCTTCGAACGAGATACAAAAACACTCTCTTGTTGAGTATAAAAGACTCTCTTGTTGAGTCAATAACCCTTTCTGCCTCTATCTCGGGCTTTGTACGAGATCCAAAAACACTCTCTTGTTGAGTATAAAAGACTCTCTTGTTGAGTCAATCTCCTTTTAGCCTCTATCTCGGGCTTCGTACAAGATACAAATCACTCTCTTGTTGAGTATAAAAGACTCTCTTGTTGATTCAAACCTTTAGCCTCAGTCTTGGGCTTCGTACAAGACACATAAAAACACCCTCTTGTTGGGCCAATAGCCTCCTCTTAGGCTTTGTATAAGGAAACCCTGGTTGAGTCAATCAACCTGTTAGCATCAAAATCTGTGCCTCGCTCACAGTATACAAACATCAACAACTCCTTTCCCCTTCATCTAATTGCTGTAAGCGGCAAGCCTCTGGATTATTTACATCCACGCCACTGTCCCTCTTTTAGCATGAGAAATTCCTAAGGAAAGATGGCGTTGCTCTAAACTGAGTTAAAGTCTTCTCCTTCAGGTTGAAAATCCCCTATAAAGGAAATTATGGCATTGCTGGATTCATATATCCCAATTAAAGTAATTCTCCTTTATAACCATTCACGCAATAGTTGTGATAAACAGACCAAATACCCCTCTTTAGAGATGACAATTTCTCTCTAAAGCCAAAACCCTTTAGCTTCACATCTTGGGCTTCGAACAAGATACAAATAGACCCTTCAGATTCACATCTTGGGCTTTGAACAAGATACAAACCACATTTTAGCTTCATGTCTTGGGCTTTGAACAAGACACCAAAACAACCTTTTTCCTCCCATAGAATAGGAGGAACTACGATCGCTCTGATTTCCCTGTTTCGTTAAACGGGAATACGTAGGCATAAGATTGCAAAAGAATCTTAGCGAGCACACTAATTAAAAACATCAAATCCAGTATCTATCCAAAATCCCCATGAATAGTCCCGTCATTTTATTCTTAAAAAAATAAGTAGAGAGAGGCCCACAATCTAAACCGCATCTGTAAACCAACAGTCATCTGTTTAAACTCACTATGCAAGCAGGGTTAATTGGAGACATCTATTTCCCTTCCTTAGTCAGCTTAATAGGATAAAAAATGAATCGACCTGTAGTACCCCAGAGCGACAGTGCTTGAGAACCACGTCCAAAATCGCTCGCTACACTGTTCTGCAGCCTACTATTATTGCGTTCTCCTTTCGTGATCATGACCAAGAGTGTATTCTTTTCATCAAACTTTTGTCTTGCAACCTTGGCTTCATCTCCTTGAGGTTCTTTGTTGTTCCTATTGCACTCTCTTGTAAAATGACTGAACCTTTGAAACTTAAAGCAATGTTCCTTGCTTTTGTCAAACCTCTTCTTTTCACCTCTAAAGTTGCCTTGAACACCATTTTTGTTGCAGCTGCTCTCACCCATTTGACAAGTCGAATTCTTGGAATTTTGGGACTCTCTTCCACCAAAATTATGAAAAATCCCTTTACTTTTTATGGGCCATTTTCCTTTCGATCTCTTGTCCTTCTCATTGAAGCGAGCTTGCAAACTTTTGCCTTATCATTATTTCTCTCTTCCATCCTTTGCTCATGAGCCTCATGAGAGCTTTGCAGCTCCTCTTTCCTCATCTTCACAAGATCCTTCGATTTCTCAATCGCCACAACTACATTGTCAAGTCTTGGTGTTAAAGAACACAAGATTTTCGCGACAACATATTGCTTCATGATAGTTTCTCCGCATGCCTTGACTTGATTTACTAACCGAGTAATTCTAGTTGTGAAATCGTTGATTGTCTCCTTTTCTTCCATTTGAATCAATCCGAGTTGACGCTTATGAGTTTGTAACCTCACCGCCTTTTCCTTGCAAGCCCCTGCATAGGTCTTTTCTAAAATCTCCCACACTTGCTTTGACAATTCGCAATCACCAACTTTCTGAAAGTTGTCACCATCAATACATTGATGGATCAAAAATAGTGCCTTGAAATCTTTCTTCTTCTCATCCTTATGTGTTGCTTGTTGTGTAGCCGTTGCACCTTCGACAAGAGGATTCACCCCATTCTTGATCACTTCAAGAACATCTTAGTAGCCAAACAACACCTTCATTTTCTTGCACAATTTGTCGTAATTATTTGCATCAAGGATTGGTAGATTTGCAGGGATTCTTTCATTAGAAACATAATTTATGTTGCACACTAGATGTTTGTGAATAAGAACCAGACTCTTGATGCCTAATGTTGGAACATTAAACCACAAGATTGGTGAACAATGTGTAATACCCCAAATTTTGACCACTTAGATTTCCCATCATTGTGAAAATCATCATCACAATATGGATGTACCTTTATGCTTCATTAGTCTCCCCAAAGATGGGTGAGCATTCACTACAATCAAAATTAGGGTTTCAAGCCCTCTCTGAGTGCTTAGACAAAGGATCAATCAAGAAATGACATGATCTTCAACTTGTCTAATCTCTTAAACATCCACAATGGATCAAAAAGGACTCCCACTTCAAGGATTAAGCACAAGGCTGCTCCCTTCTAGGTGGATCAAGTCTCAAGATCGACAGTGTCACCAAATTAGGATTTTGGTCGACCAGGGCCTCCAGATGGAAATTTTCATCTGGGCACAAGGAAATGATCCAAAACATGACCTAATATACTTCATGGAACCTCATGAACCCATGCATCAAGTCAATTTTGCCTCAGGGGATGCATTCATAAAAAATCAGGAATTAGGGTTTCTTGACCTAATTCACCCCTAAGTTGACTTTTGGGACAAACCATGAGCCAAGACCTCAAGAGAGGATTTGAGGGTCTCTAATATACCATATTGATCCATTTGGAACAATGGATTGATCCAAGAAGCTTGAGCAACAAGTCTCAATTTCATCTGCACCACAATTAGGGTTTTAAGAGAAAAGTCAACTATAACTTTGACTTTTGACCAAGACATGCTCCCAAACCCTAATACATGATTGAATATACCCTATGACACCCATGGAACATGTCCATCAAGTTTGATTTAGGTCAAGGACATGATTTCCTGAAGAATTGCACAGTTTGGAATTCATCTGATAAAAAGTCAACTGTGCACAAAAGTCAACTTTGACTTTTTGAGATTTTTCACCAAAATGGATTTTTAACCCTAAAATGATGTTAATGTATGATTTTAATCATCATTCATCAAGAAAAATCAAGAAAAGTGAGATAACTTGTAAAAGGGGTAACCATAAAACTTAGAAATTTTTCTAAGTTAAAAATAAAGTGGCAAAGGTACCAACTTTGGAGGACCATAACTCCTAAACCACAAGGCCATTTTTTCTCATCCAAAGATGGATTTGTAGCCCTCATTATCACCTACAAAAACTTCAACTACAAGTCATTCCAATTCATTAAGGATTTTGAGTTATGGAGTGATCAAAGTGGCTGAAAAGTGAAAATGTCACTTTTTCCAACACTTAGTGAAATTTTCACTAAGTCAGATTCTGCCTCACTTTTTGCCAAATGTAGGGGGATTTTTCACTTGGAATCAAAAGAGATCAAAACCAAACTTGTTCAAGCAGTTGTTGTATCATGTAAGAGCTTTCCAAAATGGCCAAGAACATTGCCAAATTCAACCTACACCATGAGATACAACATTGCCAAGTTGCCTTGCTGAAATCTGTCAAGGCAAGGCAGAATTTGCAACTTTGGTCGATTTGCCAAAATCAGCCAAATTCAATTGCTCCTATCCACTTGGACACCTCAGAGGATTGAATCTAAAGGGGACAATCACTGAGCCAAGCCTCCAAAGTCCATGGAACAAGAAATAGCATGTTGAACCTAGAATGGCCAAAATAGGGACAAGACTTCAAATTTGGAATGAGGCATTCAATGAAACCATCAAGGTGGCATGGACTGAGCCATTCTCATCTGAAATCAGTCAAAACTTATCCAAGACCAAGGGAACCAAAGCTCTGTGCCCTAACCTCTAGTCAATGGCTAGAGGAGACTTGGATTTTCATTTGCCAACATTGGCCAAACCTACTTACCAGCTGCCATGCACTATTCCTTGCAAAACAAACTTCCTCTACTATAAATAGAGCTCAATTATGGTCAGTTTGAGTACACCAAAGCCATCTAACAGATGCTTTCCTCAAAATCTCTTCTTTCACTCCAATTTTGCTTTCTAAGGCAAGTCACTATCGGGTTTTGAGTTTGAGAGCAATTCCAATCAAACCAATCACTCACACACCTCACATACATCACATATGAGCTGATCAAACACTTAGATTACTTCTGAAACATCAATTTCATAAAATCACCAGCTGGTTGCTCAAGGTTTTAACCAAAGTGCAGCTGAGGTACCACAAAATGATCCAGCCAATTTCAATCAAGTCCAACCATCCAAACACAATCCATAGGGTGTAGGGAAGCTGTTCAGATCATCACCACTCATCTGTAACACCTCCAAATCAAAAATCACTTTGAACTTGCTGTCACGACTTGGAGGTAAGCACATACTTGGTCATCTCTCAATCTATGCATATTTCCTCGCACAATAATTTGGCCATATGTTCATAATCATGCATGGAATGTTTTCCCTCAATTAATTGCATTGTTTGAATCGTGTATCAAAAATCCTAGCCTTCATGCAGAAATTAGGGTTCTTGAGGTCTCTTCGTGATTTCTTGTTGTATGTTTAATTTAAATGAAATTAAAGTACATAGACATGATCGTGAGGTTGAGGCGAGCATAATGATATGTGGATTGCATGATATGATTACGTATTCATGGAGATTGGATAGAAAATGCAAATCTGAGAAACCAAGAACACGCGCGTGTTCTTCAGCTTGTTCTTGGCGCCATTTTTAGAAATTCAAATATTTGAATTTTGTGATTTTGTTTAATTGATTCAAAAATTAATTTCTCTCTGAGTTTTAATGATTTTGAGTTGATTCTTTTTTTAATAATTCACAAAAATGTTAAAATATTTTATTTTCACAAAAAATCCCAAAAATATTATTTATTTCATATAATTGATATTTTTGCAAAGAATTAATATTTTAATTGTTTTTGACATTTTAAATATTTTTTCTACATTGATTTTCCAACTTTTAATGCTTTCTAATTATTTTGTAGGTCAATACTTAATTTTTGAAGCATTAATCCAAGATCACAATTTGTTTTCCATGTGTTAAATAATTTTTTATCATTTTAATTGAATTTTTATTCAATTAAATACATTTTTGAAAACAAATTAGGGTTTTGGATTAATTCAACCCTCATAAATCATTTTCAAAACACTTTTGGCCTCTTGAGAGAGTGTAAGACCCATCCCCCCTTGTACAAAAACTTTTTGGGCCTCACTCATTGTATAAGTCCCTCTGTACAAGTAAACGGCGCGATCGTCGCCCGTTTAAAAATAAAAATCATCTGGGCCTCTCCTTGAGCTATAAGACCCATTCAAAACACTTTGGGCCTCTATTAGAGTGTAAGACCCAATCCCCGTTTTAACCAAAACAGTTTGGGCCTCACTTATTGTATAAGTCCCTCTGCGTTAAAAGAAAACCTCGGCGCGATCGCCATTTTTAAACGAAAAAATCATTTGGGCCTACCCTCGTGTTATAAGCCCCTCTCTTTTCTTTAAACCTTGTTTGAGCCTCTTGAGAGAGTGTAAGACCCATCCCTTTGTACAGAAAACCTTTTTTGGGCCCCAGTCACTTGTATAAGTCCCGCTGTACAAAGTCAAACAGTGCGCTCACTGATAAAACCCTGGGCCTCTCCTTGAGCTGTAAGCCCCAAATCTTTCTTTTTCAAAGCACTTTCTCCTTTGATTTTGAATATACTGTTGTTTTCAATATTTCTTTGTTGAACAACTAACCAAACAACATGGAAGCACTACAACCGAGTAAGTGGTTATCGCTTTCATTTACTGCTTTCATATTATAAACTGTATTGTGGGGCTGCTCGCTGTAAGTCTCCTTTCATAAACTCATATCTACTGTGTAATAATAGTATAGATATTTCGAGTTTCCCCGGCAACTACGTCTAGAACTAGGTGACGCCGTTTCATTTATTCGTAGAAATAGATACCTAGATCCCCAATAGGAGCACCAGATACAGTCTTCTCTTTGGCTGTCCTCCTTAGGAATCGTCAAGAAGCTCTACTCCCCAAGATGAATGTATTCTCCGTGAATGGAATCTTTGAGTTTCTTCCAAATTCTCGAACTTTCCTGACTTGATCTATTCCTTGTGGATAGCTTGCCTTGAATGTCTCGGGGTTTGGGTACCCACTACGGTCATAATCTTGGACCTTAACTAAGGAACCCTCTTTCAAAGTTAAAAGTCGCTGGATAGTAAACCTCGCACGTTTACCAGTGGTTTTTATCTTTAAAAGAGTTATCTCTCCTAATGGAAAGGAGATGATAGACCCACGGGCTTCTTAAAAACATCGGCCTCCTCTTGGGCATTATTCAAGGACACTACGGCTTCTTAGAAGTATTCACAGCCTCCTCTTAGGCTTCGTATAATGATCTCTTCCTCCGGGAATGATAGCCTCCTCTTGGGCTTAGTACAAGGACCCGTAGGCTTCTTAAAAGATTCCAGCCTCCTCTTGGGCTTCGTACAAATTGTCCCGACGACCTCCTAGAGGTATAGGAACAGAACTCAGTCATCTGCATAGAACAGTCCTTTCATAGAGTCTACTACTGTTTCTCAAAGCATAGTACAAAAGGAAAAAAACTCTAGACTTGGACAGTCTAACTTCCTTGAGTCTCAAAGACATTCTCAAGTGACCCCTTCGTTAAATAGGAAGGAAACCCGCAGACTCGGACAGTCTCAATACCTTTTGGATTTCCCGTTTCCTCAAAGAGAAGGAAATATCCCTGATCCTCAAATCAAATCCCTGAGTACAGTGTTGCTCATATAAGAACTGATTTTCTCTTTTAAAATCAGTATATTGGATCTGTCACTCAACTGAAACAAACCTTTAGCCTCCATCTCGGGCTTCGTACGAGATACAAAAACACTCTCTTGTTGAGTATCAAAGACTCTCTTGTTGAGTCAAACTTTTAGCCTCTATCTCGGGCTTCGTACGAGACACAAAGACTCCCTCGTAGAGTCAAACAAACAATAGCCTCTATCTCGGGCTTCGTACGAGACACAAAGACTCTATCGTCGGGTCAAAAACTTTTAGCCTCTCTCTCGGGCTTTGTACGAGACACAAAATAGCCTCCTCTTAGGCTTTGTATAATGATTTTCCTAGCGGAAATTAGCCTCCTCTTAGGCTTTGTATAAGAAAACCACTGGTTGATCCAATCAACCTTTTAGCATCAAAGTTATGCCTCGTTCACAGTACGCAAACATCAACAACTCCTTTCCTTTCATCTAATCGCTGTAAGCGGCAAGCCTCTGGATCATCTATATCCATGCCACTGTCCCTCTTTTAGCATGAGAAATTCCTAAGGAAAGATGGCATTGCTCTACACGGAGTTAAAGTCTTCTCCTTCAGGTTAAAACCCTTTCTTCAGAAATTATGGCATTGCTCGGATCCGCGTATCTCAGTTAAAGTAATTCTCCTTCCCCCTCTTTAGAGATGATAAATTCTCTCTAAAGTCGAGGTCTTTCAGCTTCACGTCTTGGGCTTTGAACAAGAAACAAATAGACCTTTCAGCTTCACATCTTGGGCTTTGAACAAGATACAAACCACCTTTCGCTTCACGTCTTGGGCTTTAAACAAGACACCAAAACACCAAAAACACCCATTTCCTCCCATAGAATAGGAGGAACTACGAACGCTATGATTTCCCTGTTTCGGTAAACGGGAATACGTAGGCATAAGATCGAAAGAAAAGATCTTAGCGAGCGCAATCAACAAAAAACCCAAATCCCATATCTCCATCAAGCAAAAGCAGTATTTCAAAAGCATCAGTCCTAACATCTAAATCCTTGTTCCCCGCCAGAAACCTTCTGCCCAGGTAAAAAAAGAAAGAAAACAGTATTGGCGAAAATACAAATAACCAATACAAAGGCCCCCCCACATTGATAGCATCCGTAACCTAACAGACCGTTATTTAAACTCAGTATGCAAAGCAGGGTTAATTGGAGACATCTATTTCCCTTCCTTATTCAGCTCACAATAGGATAAAAAATGAATCGACCTGTAGTTTTAAGCTCAACCGCAGAGAGCGACCAGCGCTTAAGAACCGCGTCCAAAATCGCTCGCTACACAATGGTGAAGAAAATTGAAAGTGAAGAGTGAAAGGGGAAAATACACACACACACACACACACACACACACACCGAGAGAGAGAGAGAGAGAGAGAGAGAGAGAGAGAGAGAGAGAGAGAGAGAGAGAGATGAGGGTGAGAAATGAATATTGCACTAACTTAGGATGAGAATGCATCATATACATTTATACAAAGGTTACAATATAATTGGGATCCAAAACAAATAAATGAATAACAGAAAAAATGCAAAACTCAGGCTTGTAACTGGTTACACCATTTGGTTAACCGGTTACAGCTGACAATGAAATTAAAACACATTCACTGGTAACCGGTTAAGCCTTTGAAAACTTCACTTTTCTACTACTTGAAAGTGCTACTGACTTTGTTGTAATCGGTTATACTCCACATGTTAAATGATTACAGAACTTTAATTACCAACATAATTTTCAACATGGATGAGTGATTCCACTAAAAGTAATTAACTACTGTAATATTTTTAAAGAGATAAATAAAATTAATTTTTTTTCGATAAATTATGAAATTTCATTGAAATAAAGTATAAAAGATACTTTAAACCCATCAATAAAATAGATTAAAATACAAAAAAATCATATAAATTAATGATTCCAACAATAATCAATCGAGGAAGTAAATCAATCATACAATTTAATACTACTAGAATTACCTCTAGACAACCAAACCCAAAATAACATCTTAATTGACCATATCATCTCCTCAACATGGTAAATTTTTCCATGGAATAATATATTGTTTCTTTTCAACCATATATTCCACACTACAACTATCCAAAACAAACTTTTTAAACCTTCTGATACTCTTTTCTTCATCCATACTGAATGGTAATACAAACAGTTGTTGCTATTGCTAAACTCTGCAAAATAATATGTATCAAGATCCATGCCTAGCCAAATTCCAATTCCTCTCCAAATATGTTTGATTACCAGACAATGAACCAAAACATGTTGAAGATTCTCGTCCTCGTTAAAGCAAAAAATGCAGCTTCTTTCATGATTACTGAGCTCCATTCCTCTCTAGATATGTTGATTTTTAGTAGCAATTCTATTGAGTAAGACTCTCCACACGAAGCATTGGATATTATTATTAATGTGGGAACACATCACAAGAGGAGAAAAATATTCTTTCATATATCAATAAAGTAATGTACATAGATTTTATTTATAGTGGTTAATAATAACCAACTAGCCTAAAATAAAGGAAAAATAGAAAACTAATTTGAGTCTACAATACATGGAATGAAATAATAATTAATTATAATATATTGGTATCTAATACACCCCCACAAGCTGGACTATGGAGGTTAATGGGGCAAAGCTTGGAAATGTGTTTGTCAAAGGCAGGTTGGTAGAGTTGTTTGGTGAGAAAGTCAGCAATTTGAAGTCTGGCGCATATGGGAAAAGTTTGATCAAGCCGACTTTGATCTTCTCGCGAGTAACGTGAGAGTCGTGTTAGATCCATTCAAAACCTTATGATTTCTACCGATATAGAAATCAAGAACATAACTCTAAAATAATTCCTATAAGTCGATATAGTATCAACTTGTATCCCTTAAACTCCTATCCGAATACAATTATGAGAATGAAGGCGGAAGCGTACCTGAATTTGCCATTGAAATCGTTGAAGGTTCCGGGCATGTGATCTTTTGATTTGTAGAGTTTCTTAGGGTTTCTTGAATCTCCTCTGATGGGGATGAAGACAAAAAACCTCATAAACCTTATTTTGTTCGTGCTCTACAAATGGGGACCATAACCCATTTAAATAACCCTAGGGTTATTTCTTAGTTTTCAATATTCTAATTTGGCCCCTCATCAAATTAGATATTGACTTATGGTATCTACACAATAACCCGACCTTTCAAGACATTTATGCTTTTAGCCACAAACTTAATATTGTACACCCTCCGTCCCATATTATAAGCAAAAGTTACTTTTTAGATACATTACATAATTAATGTATCTGACCTATATATAGACCAGATACATTAATTATTCAATGTATCTAAAAAGTAATTTTTGCTTATAATATGGGATATAGTAGTATTAATTAGACCCGTTTAAGTCTTGACTAATTAAAATAATGACACTAACACCTTAAATGTTACATTTGTGACCCAAAATTCTAACAAGTCAATCTCTATGTGTTTAGAACGTTCATGGAATGAAGGGTTATGTGCAAGGTAGATAGAAGAGTTGTTATCACAGTAGATCGAAGTTGGTTGGTTGAATGAGTGATTCAAGTCATCAAATAAGTTATGAATCCATTGAATCTCACAGGCAAGGTTAGCCAAAGCTTGATATTCTGCTTCAGAACTGCTATGGGAGATTGTCTGCTGCTTTTTTTATTTCCACAATATAAGTGACGTGCTCAAGAAAACTGCATAGTCGGTGACAGATTTGCGAGAAACAAGGCAAGTTACCCTGTCTGAATCTGCAAAACCATATACGAGCAAGTTAGAATGAGAAGAATAAAACAAGCCTGCTGCATGAGCAGTTTTTAAATAATGCAGAATGCAGATGACAACTTTACAACACACATTTTTGGGTGCAGAAACATGTTGGTTGAGTTGTTGCACGACAAAGCATATATTCGGCCTAGTGGTGGTTAAGTACAGCAGCCTGCCGATAAGTTGCCTGTATTGGGTGGCATCCTCATAAGGAGGAGAATCGGGACAATTAAGTTTAAGAGAAGGGTCATAGGTAGAAAGCTTGGTGGCAAGTTTGCTAGTTTCTTCCAAAAGATCTAACACATATTTTCATTGATTAAGCATAATGCCTTTGGAGGATCTGGCTATCTCAATACCAAGGAAGAATCTAAGACTCCCTAAATCTTCAATTTTAAAGGAGTTATAAAGGAAAGTTTTGACAGCTGAAATTTCATTGAAATCATTACCAGCCAGCACAATATCATCAACATAAATAAGTAAAACAGTAAAAGAAGAATCAGGATGCTTAGTGAAAAAAGAATAGCCAGCTAACTGATTCAAACCAAACTGAACTGCATGTATATATTTTTATACTTATTAATTTTTTATTAGTATAATATGTTGTGTTAAGTTATTATAAGATGATACTTTTTTTTTTATAAAATACAATTTATTAGTTTGATTTAATCTATTATTTTTTATTATTTCATTTGTTTCAATCATAACCGATTATTATTATTTTGTAATATTAACTTTCAATATAGTATATGTTATATATTATATCAAATTTATTATTTATTAGTGTTTTAATAATATTAATAAAATTATGATTTGTAATTCGGATATCCAAAAAAATGAATCCAAATCAAATCGCAAGGAATTGGATCGGATCGGATTTTTTTAACCAATCATCCAAAATCGAATTGAACCACAAGTAAATTTATCTTTGGATCAGATGATATTTTGTTTCAAAATCGATCCAAACCGAATCGCGAACACCCCTAGCAGAGAGGCATTCAAGAAAAAGGAGAAAGAGACAAGTTTCAGAAGGGAAGAACAAACTTGTAAAAAAAGTAGATATCTACTAATACCATATTAATGTGGGAACACGTCACAAGAGGGGAAAAATATTTTTTCATATATCAATAAATTAAAGTACATAGATTTTTATATAGTGGTTATTAATAATTAACTAGCCTAAAATAAAGAAAAACTAGAAAACTAATCGAGTCTAAAATACATGAAATTGTTATGAATAAAGAGAAAAGTGGATGTCCATTCTTATTCTTCTTTTCATCTTCCTATTCCCTATTAATAGCTGTGACTTTCCATCTCCCTTAGGTCCTATAAATAAGGTCTATATTGCAATATACAGTGGAGTTTTGAAGAAGATAATATAATATTATTTTCTCTCTTCTCTTCCTCTTTTTGATCTCTATATTGTTTTATTTAGTTTTATAACACGTTATCAGCACGAAACTCAATCATATGAATGTTAACTAATTGTCTAAGAAGTGATACAAATAATTTGATAATGAAGGTCTGACTATATAAAGCTCCAAGATTTAGAAGGTAACATTATTATTTTTTGTTTCGTAATATATATTTTTAATTCTACCTATTATGTATCGATATATTGATTAGAAGAAAAAAATCAACAATGATTTTCATGAATCCCAGAAGGATTGGATGAGTAATGTTAAAATATCTCTGAAAGACTATAAAATAATGTGTTTGTTATATAGTTATTGAAGAAGTTAACAAATATCCTTGAAGGATAGAAAAATAATAATTTATTATATAGTTCCTGAATAACTTATCAAGCATCCCTTAAGGAGAGTAAAATAATAATTTATTATATAGTTCCTGAAGAACTTATCAAGCATCGCTGAAGGATAGCAAAATAATAATTTATTATACAGTTTTTGAAGAACTAATCAAGATCTCTGAATGATAGAAAAATAATAATTTATATAGTTCTTGAAGAAATTATATTGCATCCCCGGAGGAATGCACGAAAAGTGTTTATCTTTATCATTGTTTGAAGATCTATGATCTACCTCTCGAAAAAAAAATTATATATATTATAAAGGATCTCTAGAGGATTGTTAAAAAATGAATTACTTTTATTCATTCATCAAAGAAGGGTTATCCCTTCATGATTGATAATAAAAATTCATCAAAGAAGAGTTATCCCTTGATGATTGATAAGAAAATGATTATTCTGTCTACATTGATCAGAAAAGTATCAATGAAGATTTTCATTGATCTTAGAAAAATTGACAATCACAGAAGGATTGCATGAATAATATTAATAATTGAAAATTTATTAAGATTGAAAAATATATATTTTAAACAAATTATTTTATATTTACTAGAGATTGAAACAAATTAGAAGAATAGAATCATATGTATTATGGTAAATCAGATGTTTACAAATCACACTTAAGTGTATTGTTCGCAAAATCGGTTAGGTCATCTCAGATGTATTATGTTGTGAGAACTAGTTTTGAAGAACCAAAAGTTTCTTCAATCCAATAAAATTTATGTGTTCCTAAAGGAAAATTTGAGAAATTGAGTTTTATGACATTAATTGTTGCATCGACAAAAGATCGTGCATATGTCTATTCATAGCAAGAAGTTTATGAAATTATTTTCTCAACTAATTAAACTAAGATCTTGTTTTCTGGATTTTTCAGAAATTTCTTGATAAGTATCACATATATTACTAAAATTAATATTAAACATCTTGAAGGACATGCTCATAAAAAAATGGACTTGAAGGCCCATTCTTTAGACGTCTAAAGTTAGTTATATAGTTGATACTTGTGAGATCATCAATTCTAAATTAGATATTTGAAACACACAAAGTATGGTATTAAGATATTTATTCGCATTAAGCCAGCAAGTTAGTACATCATAATTCTCTCTTTAACTTACAAAGTGTTATAGGTTCATAATCTAATACTTCTCATTTAAGTAAAATTTTCAATGTGTTGTGATTATTCAATTGCTCCAATATAGTACGCTAAGATGAGTTTTGAAAGAATGTTGAGAAAATGTATTTTATATGAATCTTGTATTTGAGGTTTTATCTTGGTCCAATAATTGGATACTTGTTTGAAGTCTAGTAGACTGATTATCAATTTATAAATTAATTTTCTCAATACTAGGGAGAGAGAACAAGCAGCACAAAGTGTGAACCAGAAGTTCAAATGAACAATTTAAAATAAAATATTATTATATCATTTTGATCCTCGAAGTTCAAAACAAAATTCATTTGCAAAGTTTATGAAACAAATTATTAGCTGCTAATATTCCACTCAAAGTGGATTCTTATATTGGACAATATAATATTGCAAATGAGTTATAGTCGCGCCTCAAGCGTGGTAGAAAAGCGGGTTCCGATGTTAAAAGTGCTCAACCAAGAAAAGAAACTAAAGTTAAAATGACCCAAACGAGGATATGAAAACTTTAAGAGCACTTTGACATAATTTAATTTTGAGTTCTAGAAGAACTAACCAGGTACCTGAAATTTATGAAAATTAAGAGATCTCGATAAATTATGTCATGAATGGAATATGATGGAACCAAAATAATGTCAATGTTGACAATGTCTTTGTATACAATATAGCGCTAAAGATGATAAATAATAATGAGGATCATGAGTTAAAGTCTATCAAATATTGTAGACAAAGTGAGAATTGGCCAATATGAACATATTGAATTGAAGAAAAATTAAACTCACTTTACAAGTGACTCGATTTTGGATCTGTAGTTCGAACACCTCAAGACGTGAAACCAATTGAATATAAATGGGTTTTTGTGAAAAAGCAAAATAAGAATGGTATAAAGCTTGATTTATTGCTCAAGAATTTTCACAAAGACCTAAAATTTATTTTGATGAAACATATCCACCTGTAGTGGATGCAATTCAATTTTTGATATTTAATTAGGTTTGTAGCACATGAAGGGCTTAATTTGCACATGATGGGTGTTGTAACAGCTTATCTGTATGGTTCACTTGATAGTAAAATTTACATGAAACTCCCTGAAGGGTTCAATGTACCAGATGCACACAACTCCAAATCTTGAGAAAGCTACTCCATAAGATTGAACAAGTCTCTCTATGGGCTGAAACAATATGGACGAATGTGGTATAATCGTCTCAGTGAATATTTGCTTAGAGAGGGATATACAAATAACTCGATTTGTCCTTGTATTTTTATAAAAAGATCAGGAAATAAATTTGCAATAATAGTTGCCTATGTGGATGACATAAATATTATTGGAACTCCTGAAGAGCTTCCAAAAGCTATGTATTATTTAAAGAAAGAGTTTGATATGAAGGATGTAGGAAAGACAAAATTATGTCTAGGTTTGCAAATTGAACATTTGGACAAAGGAATATTTGTACATCAAGAAGGCTATATAAAAAAAGTGTTAAAATGATTCTATATGGACAAATGTCACCCGTTGCCTACTCCAATGGTTGTTAGATCATTAGATGTGGAGAAAGATCCTTCCAGACCTCGAGAAAAGAATGAAGAACTGCTTGGTTCTGAAGTACCAAATCTCAGTGCAATCGGAGCACTAATGTATCTTGCTAGTTATACACGTCCTGTTATGTCATTTTGTGTTAATATATTACAAAGATACAGTTCTTCACCTACACGAAGACATTGGAACGAAGTCAAACATATACTTTGTTACCTTGGAGGTACAATAAACATGGGTTTGTTTTATATCTAAGTATCCAGATTCAAATTAACAGGTTACGCTGATCCAAGTTTATGACAGATGCCCTTATTTAATCTTCTTGGACCCGAAGGTGTGAATGGCGAAGATATTCAGACATTCAGGGTGCAAGAGGATTAAATATCGGAATACCCAAAATTTTGATTGTATTTATGAATGGCAATTTGCTCATCCATCTTCTTTTGCTAAGGAATGTTACTTAGAAAAGGGTAAAACTTCCTCTCGATCCTGATCTTCAGCTAAGGAACTGGTCTTAGTTTCTGAAATAAACTTCCCCTTGATCCTGGTCTTCAACCAAGGAATTGGTCTTAGTTTCTGAAATAAACTTCCCCTCGATCCTGGTCTTTAGTCACGGAACTGGTCTCAGTTTCTTCTTGTCGAGTTTCTTCCTTGACAAGGAACGCTGTGTGTAGCGGTCTTTATCAAACTTCTCACCGAGTTTTCTACTAGGGAGACGCCATTTAATGTAAAAGATTTAAGGTCAGACTTGCTGGGGGGAACCATTCGTCTGAACTGTAGAGGTGTGCAAACTTCTCTGTTGGAGATGCCATTTGCTGACTCTACTGGGGAAAAACGAGTCTCTTGAGAGACTACTTTTTGCTTAGGGATATTACATCATACTTTTCTTCGAGATCTCTTCCGAGAAATTCCATGTGATGTAATCCAATTTTGAGGTGCTGATGACTTTATTAACATTGACTTTCTTGGGAGAAAAATCAATGTGTTGCTTAGAGTCTGTGGTTGAGAGGCTTTCTCTAAGGATTTTCCTTAATCCGGGAAAGCGAAAATGTCATCTTCAATGGTGAAGAGTGACGTTTTTTGAATGTCTTCTTGCCTTTCAGAGGTTCAAGTTATCAAAGTGGTCGAGGACCGTCTCCAATCCAGAAATAAACTAGGGGAGAGAGATTGCTCAGACAAAACATTTCCTGGCTAGGAAAGAACTGACAACTAGATTGATAAGAGGACTTTTATCCCTTGGGAATGAGTATGACCCGAGTGATAGTAATGCAATATGAATATGAATATGAATCAATAATGCATGATGTATATATGTTTATGCTGACAAAACTGACGCGACATACAGACTAAGTGGATGAACACGGCTGGATACTCGGCCACGGTGGGGGATGAAAAGTATCACTGGTTCAAAATAGCAATCCTGCCTTGCTTAAGAAAGGCGGTCCCTGTGGGGAGAAAGAATTTCTCAATCGGTCTTAAGAGATATGAACTCTGCCAAGGATGTCAGATGAGGCACTTGGATCTGACACGGTTGATCCTTTATTCAGGTGTACTAGTTTAGAAGGAGTACTTTGATTCTGGACTTTGAGGTTAAATCACTTCCTAAGATGCTATCGATGTTCTTTTTGACGCTCACAGTCAAAAGGAATTGCCATCTTTATTTTAAAAGCAGAAAAATTTTGACAAGTAAATTCATTTTTGTTTTATTTCAAGAATCGTTGATCATGTTAAAATGTCATTCTGCAAAGCTAAAACAAATGAGAATTGCAAACAAAAGTACTAGGGCTCAAATTTTATTGATAGAATGGAAATCAGCCAAGCGCGTGATACCATAGAGTATTTACAAAGTTTAGAAAATGGTAATTTTAAGGGAAAGGGGCTACATTGAAACATAACGACTGTTATCCTTCTACCAACTTTGAATTCTGGACATCCTGAGCTTCTGTCAAAGATGACCTTGACTGGAAGTTTTTCGACGAATAGTGTTACCGTTGGGGGATTTCACCTTGCCGGACATAGTTAAATGCCATTAATCCCTAACTTTTTCCTGGATTGTACTTTGAGATTTTCAATCCATCGGGATGATTTTTGCTTATGTCTCTAATTTTTGCCTGGGCCGCCCTTTCGGGTTTTCAATCCACCGAGACATTTTTTTTTGTATTCTCCTTTTTTTATTCAGGCGAAGTATTTCTTGACTACGTCAACATTCGTGGGGTAGGCAAATTCCTCTGCATCCATGGTTGTGAGTCTCAAGGCGCCGCCTGAGAAGGCTTTCTTGACCACACAGGGGCCATCGTAATTTGGAGTCCATTTGCCCCGGGAATCAGTGAGGAATGATTATATCTTCTTGAGCACGAGGTCTCCTTTTCTGAAGACACGGGGTCGGACCTTCTTGTCGAACGCTTTCTTCATTCTTTGCTGATACAACTGACCATGGCATAGAGCCGTTATTCGCTTTTCTTGATTAGGTTCAGTTCATCGTGCCGACTTTGAAACCATTCAGATTTTGTTAGCTAGTTTCCATCAATATTCTGATTGATGGTATCTCTACTTCTATGGAGAGCACTGCCTCCATGCCATATACTAGAGAGAAAGGGGTTGCCCCTGTTGAAGTGCGAACAGATATGCAATAACCGTGAAGAGTAAAGGGTAGCATTTCGTGCCAATCTTTGTAGGTTACAACCATCTTTTGAACGATCTTCTTGATGTTTTTGTTAGCCGCTTCTACTGCTCCGTTCATCTTAGGCTGGTAGGGAGATGATTTATGGTGTTCGATCTTGAACTCAGTGCACAACTCTTTCATCATCTTATTGTTTAAGTTAGATCCATTATCATTAATGATCTGGCTTGGAACACCATAACGGCATATGAGATTGTTTTTGATAAAGCGGACTACCACTTGCCGGGTTACATTGGCGTATGACGCTGCTTCGACCCACTTGGTGAAATAGTCAATGGCTACCAGGATGAACCGATGTCCGTTTGAAGCCTTGGGTTTGATCATGCCAATCACGTCGATTCCCCATATGGAAAAAGGCCAGAGAGAAGAAAGAACTTTGAGATGTGTAGGCGGTACATGGATTTTGTCAGCGTATATTTGACACTTGTGACATATCCTCATGTACTTATAGCAATCGGATTCCATTGTCAACCAATAGTACCCTGCTCTTAGAATTTTTCTCGCCATCGCGTGTCCGTTGGTATGAGTGCCAAAGGTTCCTTCGTGATTTTTTTTATCAGCATGTTTGCTTCTGGTCTGTCTACGCATCGGAGCAAGACCATGTCAAAGTTTCTCTTATAGAGTGTATCACCGCTCAGGAAGAAGTTGCCTGCCAACCTTCAGAGGGTCTTCCTGTCTTTTCTGGATGACCCAGGTGGGTAGTCTTGTCTTTGAAGGAAGCACTTGATATCATGATACCAAGGTTTGTCGTCTATGACTGCTTCAATTGTGAAGATGTAAGTGGGCCGTTCTAGGCACATTATGTCAATCTTAGGTACGTCGTTCTATTGACCTACACTAATCATGGAAGAGAGAGTGGCTAGTGCATCAGCCATGTGATTCTCTTCACGAGGGATGTGATGAAACTCGATTCTGTTGAAGAATGGTAACAGCCTTCTCGCATAGTCTTTATAAGGAATCAGTCCTAATTGGTATGTATTCCAATATCCTTTGATCTGATTGATAACCAAGGTTGATTCTCCATACACATCCAAGTTCTTTATCCTTAAGTCAATTGCTTCTTCGAGACCCATGATACAAGCTTCGTATTCGGCCTCGTTGTTTGTACACTTGAATTTCAGTCTGGCAGTGAAAGGAATATGGGTACCCAGAGGTGTTACGATGATTGCCCCAATTCCGTTTCCATAAGTGTTGACAGCTCCGTCAAAGATTAGTCCCCACTGGGAACCTGGTTCTGGCCCTTCACTGGGTAGCGGTTCATCGCAATCTTTCATTTTTAAGTACATGACATCTTCATCTGAGAAGTCAAATCTGACTGATTCCTGATCATCAATCGGTTGATGAGTCAAATGATCGGCCATAATACTTCCTTTGACGACTTTCTGAGCATGGTACTCGATGTCGTATTCTGATAACATCTGCCAACGGGCGATCCTCCCTGTGAGAGCAGGTTTTTCAAAGACGTACTTGATCGGATCCATTTATGAGATTAACCAAGTAGTGTGACAAATCATGTACTGGCGAAGACGTTTAGCTACCCAAGCCAGAGCACGGCAAGTTTTCTCAAGCATAGTGCATCGAGTTTCACAGTCGGTAAATTTCTTGCTCAAATAGTAGATGACGGACTCTTTTCTTTTGGTTTCATCTTGTTGGCCAAGTACAGAACCCATAGAATCTTCCGAGACTGTTAGGTAGATGATCAGTAGTCTTCCCTCTATTGGAGGTGACAGGATTGGTGGATTCAACAGATATTCTTTTATACTGTCGAAAGCTTTTTGACAGTCTTTTGTCCATACACAACTTTGATTCTTTTTGAGTAGTTTGAAGATCGGCGCACATGTCGCGGTCATGAGGGATATGAACCTTGAGATGTAGTTCAGACGTCCCAAAAATCCTCTAACTTGCTTTTCAGTCTTTGGTGAAGGCATTTCTTGAATGGCCTTGACCTTTTCAGGATCAACCTCAATTCCTTTCTGGCTGATGATGAACCCTAAAAGTTTCCCTGAGCGAACACCAAACGTGCATTTGTTTGGATTCAAGTGGAGTTTCTATTTCCTCAGACGCTCGAATAACTTTGACAAGTGGGTCACATGCTCCTCTTCTGTTTTAGATTTGGCAATCATATCATCGACATACACTTCGATTTCTTTGTGCATCATGTCATGAAACAGAGTTGTCATGCCCTTTGATAGGTTGGCCCGACGTTCTTCAGACCGAACGGCATTACCTTGTAACAAAAGGTGCCCCATGGGGTGATGAATGAAGTTTTCTCCATGTCTTTCGGAGCCATTTTGATTTGATTATAGCCCGAGAATCCATCCATGAAGGAGAAGACTTTGAACTTTGATGTACTGTCTACCAACATGTCTATGTGTGGCAGGGGGAAGTCATCCTTTGGGCTTGCTTTGTTAAAATCCCCGTAGTCTACACACATTCTGACTTTTCTGTCCTTTTTTGGAACTGGTACTATGTTGGCTAACCATTGAGGATATTCTGAGGTGGCAAGGAAATCTGCGTCAATATGTTTCTGCACTTCCTCCTTGATTTTGATAGCCATATCTGGGTGAGTTCGTCTCAACCTTTATTTTATCGGCGAACATTATGACTTCAACGGTAGATGATGTTCCACGATACTGATATCCAACCCTGGCATATCCTGATAGGACCAAGCAAATACATCAGGAAACTCTTTGAGAAGTTTTATTAAGCCTTCTTTGATAGTCAGACTGAGCAGTGCTCCAATCTTAACTTCTTTATTTTCTTCCTCTGATCCCAAATTGACCGTTTCCAACGGCTCTTTGTGAGGTTCAATGGACCATTCCTCTTATCTGAGTAATCGGGAGATCTCCTATGGAATTTCTTCGTCCTCTTCTTCTTCAGCTTCAAATACCGAGAATTCAAAGTTGGGAGAAGGCATTGGATCGTATGTTTCAATGGGGTTTAAAACAAGCAATCTGCATGACGTGATGATTTATTTTTTAGAAGAAATAGAGAGAATGCAAGAGTGTGTGCAATGTATTTTCTGAAAAATGCTTGTTATTATTTTGAGTTATTTTAGGATTACCATTTTCTGAAAAATGAAAAGTGAAAACAGCAATAAATGCGGGAATTACAGAACGACGTTTATTTATTTAGGATTTGTCGATTCTTGGAACTACAGCCCTATAAAACAAAACTCTGTCGCTTTGGGTGAAGCAAAGAGGGACATTTACAGAAAAGTGAGTCCTATAAAACATCCGTTTCTCATGGGCAGGGTGAAAGGTTAAAACAAAGACGACAATTACTTAGACTAATGGACGGCTTTCGGGACAGTAACAGCAACCCATTGGCGACGAACTCCTCGGTGAATCACAAAGTCTGGTATCTTCTTTCTTAGTTTGTCCTCAGAAATGACGCTGATTTATGGCGGAGTAGGATCGTTGGAGTCTTCCACCCATGCAGAGTTGTCGTAGATGAACTCTTCTGTTGTATCTTTCTTAGTGTTTTCACTGTCGAGAGGATCTCCCCATCCAGTTGGCTGGATTTCCTCGTATCTGATGCGAGAGCTTTCAGGAGCGGTGTACTTGACCAAGAAGTCGTACTTGCCACTCAGTTGTCCTAGGGTGTCCCATACTTCTGTGGGACTGGAAGAGTCATCTTTCTCGATGACGTTGACCTCAAGAAAAGCATAGTTGATGAACTCTTATCCTCCAATCTTTGCAGATTCATCGTTGTGCTGGATATCTTCAGAATGTCATGAGTAATGATCCCATGACTTGGTGGGGACGCAGGTATTCTTTTCAATATTTCTCAGCTGATAAGCGTCGTTTGGCTGACTCTTTTGCTCCAAGTCTTTTGGGTACGGCTGCCAGATAGGAAAGTCATCCAGGGGATCAAAATAGTCATAGTAGAAGTTGTCTTTCATCAGAGTTCCCTCCTCTAATGAGTTGGGCGGAGCACGGCATCCTTCCGGATCACAATCTCCGTACATCATCTTGACGTCTGATCTTGGTATATATCTCAGACTCTGTTTGGGAAAACAGAATGGCATATGTGCTTCTCCCTAAGACATATAACCGTCCTCGTTGAGATAGGACTTCCACTCCTCATCCGTATCGGAGGAGTCGCCCTCATTATTGGTGTGTACTTCTTGAGACACTGGGTGGAGGAAGCCTCCACTGTGGCAAAGTCCTGAATGGGATGAAAACTTTCATCTTTAGTAGTTTGGGTACAGGCTGAAGAGAAACCAAGACCTTTCTTTGTCTTGTTATCAGTAGGAATTATGAGTTGTCCCCATCCTTTTACGTCGTTACTCTTGATCACTTCGAGAGCATCTTTGTATGAGGAAATTGATGTCCCTCTCTCTGATTGATTCTCATTGCTCACCGAGAGTGCTTGGAACCGGGTTCCAACAACCTCCTCGGGTTCTACACAGGAGAATGATGATAAGTTGCTCACTATTAAGGTCTGCTCTATGCATACTGTGACTAACTTGTCATTCTTGATGAACTTTAGCTTCTGGTGAAGTGTTGAAGTGACTGCCCCAGCTTCGTGTATCCAAGGTCTTCCTAATAAACAGTTGTATGCTGCCCGGATATCCATGACCTGGAAAGTGACTTGGAAAGTGTGAGGACTGATAGTTATGGGAAGGTCAACTTCGCCGATAACTATTTTTCTGGATCTGTCATAGGATTTGACGATGACCTCGCTACCTCTCATCGGAGTTCCTTGAAATGATAGTCGTATCAGAGTTGATTTTGGCATTACATTCAGAGCTGATCTGGTGTCTACCAGTTCGTTGGCTAAAGAATCGTCCTGACAGTTGACTGTAATGTTAAGCGCCATATTGTGATTATTTCCTTCTTCCGGCAGTTCTTCATCACTGAATCCTAAATTGTTGCAGGAAGTGATGTTGGAAATGATGTTGTCAAACTGCCTTATCATCACATCTTGTTGTACGAAAGCTTGATCTAATACTTTCTGCAGAGCTTCCCTGTGAGCTTCAGAACTAAGCAGGGGAGATATCACAGAGATTCTTGATGGAGTTTGCAATAATTGGTCTACAATGTTGTACTCACTTTTCTGGATGAGGTTCATTATCTCATCGCTATTTTTTACCAGTTCTGGATTACTGGATTGTCCGACTGGTTGATTGGGTACTTCTGTTTGAGGTTCCTTCTCCTTGGTGGGTTCTCCAACTTCTCTGTTAAAGATCTGGCCGCTCCGTGTTACCCGACTGATGTCGGTAATGTTTACGACGAAGGGTAATGGAGTTTCCTTTCCATTTTCGATTGTTGTTGCACCGTACTTATAAAGGATAGCCTTTTCCGATTTGTACGGTATTAGTCCTGGCAGATAGATAACCACTGGAGCTTTTTGATTTTTCTGACCATCGTAGGCAGCCTCAATCAGTTCGAGGCTGAGAATCCTTCTACTATCAGGAGGAACTCTTGATTCATTGATTAGAGGGATTACGGTGCATATGTATTTGGCCATTTCATGATTAGAGATTATGACAACGTCTTTGCTTTGATCAGGAAGATAGTCTTGCATCACGTTGATCGAACCAGAACTTGAACATGGTCGAATCTCTTTCCGGTCCAACTGATTTTGAAGAGTTGATCGTACAAGATAACATCCTTGGTTGTTCTCTGAGTAAACTCCACAGCGCTCATAATTATGTCGTGGCACCCGGCCACGTCCGCATTGTATGCAGTGCAACTTTACTAGATCTGTTTCCATCGAGCGGACATCCTGACTTTGATGCTTATCAAGATTCTCGTTAGTCATACTGATATGCTGTGTAGCTTCATCTAAGTATATTGGAAGCCACCAGTGGTCAAATAAGTGTTGAAGTGTTCTTTGGACAAGTGTACATCCTTGGTCGTTCTCACAACATTGTTCATAATCTTGATAATCATGTGAAGCCAAAAAGTCGAGCCTGACTTGCTTAGCATGTAGTTCTACCAGACTGGTATTCATCAAGCATATGTCAAAGATCTGAACCATATTGACTTGATGGTTATTTCTCTCCTGATAGTCCTGGATCTATCCGAGATCCATTGACGTTGGAGGGCCTCTTGTACAAAAGAGCATCCCTGATTGCTTATTGAGCAGATCAGGCAGGTATTGTAATTGTACCATGGTAGATTATGATATTGAATTTGCCTTGAATGCATCGCCACTAAGTTGGCGTTCATTGTGCGGATGTCGTGGTTCTGAACAATGTCGGGATGCGCATGGGCCATGTTGACCTCCCGGATTTTGTGATCTTGGATCCATCCGAGATCCATTTGTTCTTGTAGAGCTGATTACACTACAGAACACCCCTAATTATTCTTTGAACAGATATCACACTGGCGATAATTGTGAGGTGGTACATGACCGTACCCGCTCTGTCTACAATGCATCCTTACCAGATTAGTTCGTAATAGGAGTACATTGTGAATTTGATAACTGCAGCTAAATTCTTCCTCTATTAAATTTATGACAGTCTTCTTATGTTGAGGCAACGGGTTTGTCTGAAAATTCAGATTAGTATCTTTGAAAGATAAGATCTCGTTCCTGACAAACTTCTGCACATCAAACTTGAAACTGATACAGTTCTCAATGTTGTGCCCCGGTCCTCCTTGATGGTAAGGGCAAGTTTGATCCGTTTTGAACCAAAAAGGTGTATTTTTCGGTACTGTAAGAGGATACCTGGTTTGGACGTGCCCCTTGGCCAGTAAGAGTAGAAATAGTTATGCGTACATCATCGGTATAGGGTCAACCCCTGATGGTCGTGTCGTACGAGTGTTATTGTTATACTGTAGACGAGCCTGCTGAAGAGGTTGTTGTGTCCTTTGTTGATACTGTTGTTGACCTAGTTGGCTCTGAGCAACCTGAGGTTGATAAGTCGGAGCCGGCGCAGGGTTGATAGCGGGAGTTACCGCCGCTACTGGTTGATACCTTCGCCTTTGCTTTCCGAGAGAGATATTATCAATATCTTGCTCTTTTTTCTTTGGGAAATCACTACCGTATCTTTTGGTACTGCTTGATGGCTCTGTATCTTTGACCAATCGTCCTTCTCGGACTGCTTCTTCAAGGCGTACTCCCATGTTCACCATTTCAGTGAAGTCGTTCGGCGCACTAGAAACCATTCGGTCGTAATAGAATGAGCTCAAGGTTTTCAAAAAGATCTTGGTCATCTCTATTTCCTCAAGAGGGGGACAGATCTAAGCGGCAATTTCACGCCATCTCTGAGCATATTCCTTAAACATTTCTTTGTCTTTTTGCGACATTGGTCTGAGTTGATCTCTGTTTGGTGCCATGTCCAAGTTATACTTATACTGCTGAACGAAGGCAGCGCCGAGATCTTTGAAAGTATTGATCTTGGTGCGGTTTAAACCCATGTACCATTTGAGTGCGGCACCGGTTAAGCTGTCTTGAAAATAATGGATCAGTAGTTGTTGATTTTTTTTCTGAGTTGACATCTTTCGAGCGTACATCACCAAATGACTTTGAGGGTAAGAGTTGCCCTTATATTTTTCAAAGTCAGGTACCTTGAATTTGTGCGGGATTTTCACGTTAGGGACCAAACAAAGGTCTACAGCATCCTTTCCGAATAAATCCTGACCGCGAATGGCATGCAGTTCCTTCTGCATATCCAGGAATTGCTCCTGGAACTCATTCGTTCTTTCTTACATGTCTTCGTTTCCACGAAAAATTACTTGTGGAATCTGTCCTTTTGGGACAAGTTGTACCACTGGTTGTGGTATAGTCATTACGGCGGTGACTTTTGGTGCTTCTATGCCCCGAAGTTTGTAACCTTCAGACCCAGCGGTTCCTGCTGCAGTTTCTGGGTCTTCAGTGACTGGCGGGATGTATCCTTCAGGGACAAAGTAGATAGGCATGCCCCAGGGGCGACCTTTATGCATGTTGTACCGAGGATCATACGTCTCCACTACGGGCGTAGATGTGATCTCTGAGATCACAGTCCTTTGTTGTTGCCTCTGAGCTGCTGCCAGGGATTGTATGTCATTGTGAAGTTTTTCCAAACTTTCCTTTAGAGCGTCGACTTCTTCTCTCAGCTCTCTGTTCTCTTCCTCAAGATCGTCCATTTTCTTTTGTCGATTGGCCCGAGTATTGTATGAGTGAGACAGTTTGACTCTAAAATCCTGACACATACGTGAGGCTCGAAGATAAGAAGAACGCGTTATGTGAGAATGATGAATGATATGCAGTGATATATATATTTTTTAGTTTTTTTATTTAATAAAAAAGAAACCTTAACAAATAGATTGCAAATATCATACAGTGAGGAGACCCATTTTATTGAATTTGAAAGATTGTAGAAAGGGAAAATACAGTATTTTACAAAGTTTTGTAAGGAAAATCTCTAAGCTTATGGATCCTGAGTCCTCTCTGAGGAGATCTCAGATGCTGGTTCTGGTATTTTCCTTTTCTTTGATCGGGGTTCTTCAGTCGTTGTCGGGTTGTCAGTCCTTTGCCAAGTGAAATGAGTGAGCAAGTTCCTTTGATCTTCCATAGCACGCTGTTCTAGAATCTCAATCAGAGCATCCTTTTCTTTTAACAGTTCCTAAATTTTGGTACACTCCACATTGAGGATTCGATACTTGTTTTTCCAAGAGCTTTTCTCCCGTTGAACTTTGTTGGGAGCGACCTGGAGTTTTTCCGTATCACACATAAAATAAAGGATGAATTCCTTTAACGGAAGAACTTCTTGATGCGGGTAAGGCATCCTTAGCTTGAGGGCTCTAGTTTGTACCCAGTGTAGATAAGATTCCATGGAGGTATAGTCTGGTCTTCTTAGAGACTCTCTTCCTTTCTTGTGAATATGTTGCCAGACATGCACTATTTCCTTCTTTAGTCCCATGCATTTTCTCCTTCCTTGAAGAAAAGAACTTCCAGATGAACATTATGCAGGATATTCTTCATCGGGTATACGAGTTGACGGCGAACTAAAATTGGATGATAGTTGATTCCTCCTTTAGTTCCTATGAGGGGTACATTGGGGAAGTTTCCACATCTGTCGATGATCTTTATACCCTCATAAATCCTATTATACCAATCTATGTCAGAGTTGGTAAGAGACATGATTCTCTGTGTTTCATACCTCAAATTTTGACCACTAAGATTTCACATCATTATGCAAGTCATAATCACAATATAGATGTACCTTCATGCCTCATCAATCTCCTCAAAGATGGTTGAGCATTCACCACAATCAAGAATTAGGGTTTCAAGCCCTCTTAGAGCACTTGGACAAAGGATCAATCAAGAAATGACATGATCTTCAACTTGTCTAAACTCTCAAACACCTATAAAGGATCAAGAGGACTCTCACATCAAGAATCAAGCACAAAATTGCAACATTCCAAGTGGATCAAGCCTCAAGATCGCTAGTGTCACCAAATTAAGGTTTTGGTCGACTGAGGCCTCCAGATGAAAATTTTCATCTGGGCATGAGCCAATGCTTCATAGCACAACCCAAGATACTCCAAGGGACCTCATGGACCCAATCATCAAGTTAATTTAACCTTAGGGGATGCATTTACCAAAAGTCAGGAATTAGGGTTTCTTGACCTAATTCACCCCTAAGTTGACTTTTGGGACAAAGCATGAGCCAAGACCTCAAGACATGATTTGAGGGCCTCAAATACACCACATTGATCCATTTACAATAATGGATTGACCCAAGAAGCTTGGTTCACAAATTTCAATTTCCGCAGGATCACAATTAGGGTTTTGAAGAAAAAGTCAATTATACCTTTGACTTTTGACCAAGACATGCTCCCAAACCTTGGGACATGATTCAATACACCCTATAACACCTATGGAATCCATCGATTAGGTTTTATTTAGGTCAAGGACTTGATTTCACAAAGGATCGCACAGTTTGGATTTCGTCCGATAAAAAGTCAACTGTGCACAAAATCAAGTTTGACTTTTTGCAATTTTTCACAAATATCGTTCCCCTAAGTCAAAAATAATGTTAATGTATGGTATTGATCATCATTCATTAAGAAAAATCAAGAAAAATGAGGTTTCTTGCAAAAGGGGCAACCATAAGAAACCAAAAAATTTCTAAGTTATGGAACAAAAGTGGTTTTGGTACCAACTTCCAAGAACCATAACTTGAGATCCAAGCAACCATTTTGGGTGATCTAAAGCTGGATTTGTAGGTCTTGTTATACTCTACAAAAGCTTTAACTACCTCAGACTCCAATTCTTTATGGATTTTGAGTTATGGATTGATCAAAATCACAAAAACATGAAAATGACACTTTTTCCAACACTTAGTGAAAATCTGCCTAAGTTACCAGCCTTGAACATCAATGTTCATGGAGGTTTTTCAGTTGGATCCAAATAGTTTCAAAACCAACTATGATCACACATGTTTTGTATCATATGAGGGCTTTCTAAAAAGCACAAGACCCTCCCACAACTTAACCTGAGCAGGGAGATATGAATCCCTCAAGAACACCATTTCCAACTGTCCTAAGCAAGGCAGAATTTGGTATTTTGCTCGATTTGACAAATTTAGACAACTCCAAGCCCTGTCATCCATTTGGACACATCAGAGGATAAAACAAAAGGAGAATGATCTGATCCCCAAGCCTCCAAAGTCCAAGAATCTACACTTAGCCATAACAAACCTAAAAAGGCTAAAAAGGTGCCAAGACTCCAATTTTGTTTCTAAGCATTCAATGGATGCACCAAGGTGGCATGGACTGACACATTCCTAACTGAATGAGTCAATAATCAGCACTGAATCAAAGAACCATAGGTTTGTGCCTTAACCTCAAGTCAATGGCTATAGGAGACTAAAGATTCCCTTGGATCAACATTGGCCAAAGGCCTGTACCAACTGTCATTCACTATTGCTTGCAAAACAAACTTGCTCTATTATAAATAGAGCTCATTTATGCTCAGTTTGGGTACACCAAAGTACTACAACTGATGCTTTCCTCAAAATCTTTCTCTTTAGGCCAAAATGCCTTCTTTTGCAAGTCATCTCTGAGTTTTTGAGTTAGAGAGCAATTCCACCACAGCTCATGATCCAAACACATCCAATATGTTATATCTAAGTTGTTCAAACACTCACTTGTGACCTGAAACACCAAAATCAGAAAATCCACTTCCAAAACATCAAAATTGGACTTTTCTGCATTTTCCAAGCCATGCCTTGATTCAGTCACTTCCAAAACCAAACAAGGACTCAAACACACTCCAAATATCATCCCCAAACTGTCCCAATTGGTTCCCCTCATCTAGAACACCATTTGAGAGAGTTGCCATATTGGTCACTTTTGCCCCTTTTGCAAGAAAGAGCTAAAACTTGTTCCTGAGGATTCCAGCTGGTTTTAATCATCCTAAAAGCTTTTAAGGGATCAATCAAGAGTGTCCAAAGAATTGGATTACTTCTGGCACAAGGATCTTGACAAGAAGCTCCAAGAGGTAAGTGCGTGACAACTTGAACTCTTTGAATTATGCATTCATTTGATGTCCATTGATCATAAACATCTCATACATGTTGTATATGTTGTGTTTGAACCAATTTGCCCTGCTATTATTGACTGTGTAGTGAGATAGCATGGAACATGCAAATCTAGGCCTATTTTGAAACCACTATCGGGTTTTAAAATAGGGACACTTTCTGAAAATTCCAAAAGCACCATTGGATTCCTTGTAAGATTCTAGGCCAGATGCTCCTAAATTTTGTCTAAATCCATGGAAAAATGAAAAAGTTAGAGGCTTCACTTAAATTGCCAAAACTTGCCTTGCCTTGCCTTGGCGAGGCCTAGAAACTTGGCACCCCATATATGCACATGGGGTGGTTTTGATACACAGAGATATCACCACCCCAGTGGTAGCGCGCATGTGTGTTTGGTTGCAAGGTCATGGGTTCGAACCCCACCCATACCTTTTTTGCCATTCTCTTATTTTTTGCTATTTTTTAATATTTTCATGTTTTTGTTAGTTAATTCAAAAATTAATTTCTCTCTCAATTTTAATTATTTTTTTTATTCTTTTTTTAAAATTTCACAAAAATATTAAAATATTTTATTTCATGAAAATTTCACAAAAATATCATCTATTTCACATATTTGGTATTTTTGTAAAGAATTATGTTTTATTTGTTTTTAAACATTAAAAATATTTCTTTCTCTTGGTTTTGCAAAATTCAAATGATTTTTAAATCATCCCATGAATGAAACATGATTTTCCAAATATAAATCCAAGATCACAACTTGTTTTTTACACATGTTTGATAATTTTGATCATTTTAATTAAATTTTTATTTAATTAAAATACATTTTTAAATCAAATTAGGGTTTTGACAATTTCCACCCTCACAAATCTTTTTCAATCACTTTTGGCCTCTATTAGCGTGTAAGACCCAATCTGTTTTCAATCAAAACCTTTTTGGGCCTCAGTCATTGTATAAGTCCCACTGCGATTTAAAAATCTCGGCGCGGTCGTCTCCTTTTAAACGAAATAACTTGGGCCTCTCCTTGAATTGTAAGCCCCATCTCTTGTATAAAAATAAACTTTGGGCCTCCCCTTGTGTTGTAAGTCCCGTCTTTCTTTTAAAAATAAACTTTGGGCCTCTCCTTGAGTTGTAAGACCCAACCCTTTTTGTAAATACAATAATTTGGGCCTCAGTCATTGTATAAGTCCCGATACAATTTTCAGATCAACGGTACGATTACTGTTTTTTTATCTGGGCCTCCCCTTAAGTATAAGCCCCAAAAATCTGTTCAAAAACAACTTCCCTTTTGATTTAGGTTCAAATTCATAGTTGTTATCAAAACTTTCTTTAATTTCTTGAACAACTAACCATACAACTGTTATAATGGAAGCTTGCTCGCCTGTAAGTTTTATCAGCTTTCATTTACATGCTTTCATATATATATATATATATATATATATATATATATATATATATACATATATATATATATATATATATATATATATATATATATATATATCTGTTCAAAAACAACTTCCCTTTTGATTTAGGTTCAAATTCATAGTTGTTATCAAAACTTTCTTAAATTTCTTGAACAACTAACCATACAACTGTTATAATGGAAGCTTGCTCGCCTGTAAGTTTTATCAGCTTTCATTTACATGTTTTCATATATATATATATAAAGCCTACTGGGAAAATCATTATACAAAGCCTAAGAGGAGGCTGAAAAAAGGTTGACTCAACAAGAGAGTGCCTTAAGGTGATTGACTCAACAAGAGAGTTCTTTAAGAGAGTAGATTGGCTCAATAAAAAGGTGTTATCGGGGCTAATTCTACTGAGGAAAATCATTATACAAAGCCTAAGAGGAGGCTGGCTTCTGCTGAGGATTATTGAGATCCAGAGGCAGGTCCAAAATAGGGAATCAACTCTTGCTGAGGGTTCTAGATGAGTTGAGGTATCAGATGACTTGAGTTTCTGATTTGGGATAGTGTTATACTGATGATAAGCTGACCCTAGCTGGGGAATTTTAAGAGAAAGACTGGGTTTTAGAACCCATGGGTTTTAACTATACTGGAGATTGATTAAAATGACCAGGGTTTCTTCTATATTTGTAGGGAACTTGAGAATGTCTTTGAGATCCAAGAGGAGATTAGACTGTCCATGTCTACTGGTATGAAAGAGTTTATCTTTGTATGATGCCCAAGAGGAGGCAGGTGTTTTAGGGGATGAGAATCAACCCTAAATTGGTATGAGGTTTTGACTCTTTGGAAAGACTGCTCTAACAAAGGATGACTAAGTTCTGTCTTATACCTTTAAGAGGTCTTCAGGGTCCTTGTATTAACCCAAGAGAAGGCATGAGAACTTCTAAGAAGCCGGAGGGTCCTTGTACAAAGCCCAAGAGGAGACGGGGATGCTTTTAGGAAGCCTGTGGGTCCAAACCTAAGAAGAGTTCAAGAAAAGTTTCATCGGGAATAATCTTTTCTTTTAGTGAACAGTTCTAGGGTTTAAAGAAATTCAAGAGAGGTTTCACCGGGAATTAATCCTCTATGGGGAAATGAACTTCTTTGACAATTTCTAATAGTGACAGTCTGAGAAAAGTTTCACCGGGAATAATTCCTTTCTCTTTGTTCCATATTGTTTAAGCCTAAGAGAAGGCAAAACTATATCTAAAATTCCTATGGGGAACTAGTTTTGACTGTTGAGAGAGTAACCACTGGCTTTACCTAGTTCTAGACCTAGTTGCCGGGGAAAACTCTAAGCAGATATACAAGTATATATACAATTGATATATGACAAGTATTTAAAAGGATATGAAAGAAGGACTTACAGGTGAGCAAGCTTCTAGCACAAACAATTATATATATGCTAAGTACGAAGGATTGCTGTCTATATTAAGGGACCATGTAGTTGAAGGAATTCTGTCTATACTGATTCACTTCTACGATCCGGTTTATCACTGTTTCACATTCCTGGATTATCAACTAGCACCAACATTGGAGGAGTACTCTCACCTGACTGATTTACCCATCACTGACCAAGCTCCATTTTCTGGATTGGAAGAAATTCCAAAGGATCAAACCAATGCAAGAGCAATCTATTTGGACGAGTCAGAAGTCAGGACTCACATGACCACTAAGGAAGGAATCCAAGGTTTACCGGCCAAGTTTTTGGTAGAGATAGCCCTATACTTTGCTAGTATAGGAAACATTACTGCTTTCGAAGATATCTTTGTTCTACTCACATATGGGTTGTTCCTTTTTCTCAACATCGATAACTTCATCGATACCAACGCCATTAAGATATTTCTGATTGGAAACCATGTACCAACCTTACTCGCAGATGCTTATCATTCTGTAAACTTAAGGAATTTGTACAGCGGAGGAATGATCACATGCCATGTACCCTTGCTATACAAATTGAAATTCTACAGATATCAGATGTCCTACACAGATATTGAGACACGGATATCCAACACAATGAACAAGATAACAATAATAATAACAGTGCATAAAGTAAAGAACACAGTGATATGTTTACCCAGTTCGGATCAACAATCCTACTCTGGGGGCTACCAAGCCAGGGACGAAATCAATATACGATAGTATCAATTCACAGATCATACAGCAACCACACCTGGTTACAATCCGCTCACTTAATCACTACCCTTCCTATGACTTCTACCTAAGACTCACCTAGGTATGAGGCCCTCCTCAAATCCCTCTTCAATCACAAACCGTGACTGGTTCCTTTCAGCACAAGTAACAAAACGAAAGACACACTTTCAAAACACACAATTCTCAATACTTCAAAGCTTATGAGAATTGACACACAAGAAACTCAATGCTTAAAAGCTTATGAGTAACTGACAGAACTTACAACACAAAACCAGTCCTTATACTGTTATCAGAATGATACCAGTTAGGCTCACAATTAACAATCAAAAACCCTAACAAAACACACGTAAGTTCCACACCTAAACTAGGTTTACACCAGTCAATATATAGCATTAAATCTGGACTGGGTTGGGCTTCAAAATGCAACAAAGAGACTGCACACAATTCTGCAAAATAAACTCCAAGAAAATAGGTCTTTAATCTAAAGTTTCCTAATATGTCTCCATATTTAGAAAGTAGTGAAAATCCGAAAACCAACACAAAATCTCAACTCAATTACTTTGGACGCCACATAGGATAACTAAATATTCACAAAATATTCAGTAACAAATAACAACAAACAAAATCTTCCTTGTAAACCAATAACAGACGCGATGTCCTATGATCCAGGATGGGACATCTTTATCCAACATGTCAAATGCAGTAAGTTATAACATCTTGTTTCAACATCTTGCTGCTAGAATAGTTTTAGCAAAATAAATGCCAACCACAAAATCAAAGAAATAACAATCTCCCCCTTTGGCTTATTTTGGCTAAAACTACACACCAAACAATCTTGCAAAGATAAAACACACAAAACAACAATATCAGTGACAGCAGCGAAAAACACACCATAGCAGCAACAAAAAACACAACATAGCAGCAAAAACCTTCCCCTCAACTGCAGAAACACAATCAACATTCTCCCCCTCAACTGCAGCACCAGCACAAGCACACCACAAGCACACTAAGGCACGACATAAGCACACTATAGCAAAAGATAATGTTCAGAAGGAGAGACAGAGATATAGTTATCCTAGGCGTTCAGTCATTACAGCACCAACAACAACAAAACAAGCAAGAAAAATAAACAATGCGTTATTCTGCAGCACCAACATCATCTTCATCTGACCCAGATTCCGCAATTTCTTCACCTTCTCCATCAGTCTCAGCATCAATATCACCACTCCCAGATACCGAGTCATCTGAACCCTGTGCACTCTCTCTATCAGATCCACCAGAGGCATCACCTTCAGCATTTTCCTTGTTATCTTGGTCTTTACCAACTGTTCCAGCAGAAACATTCTTTTTCTCCATGAAGGTTTTAATTAACTGTTCAAGTTTGGACTTCCTAGCAGTGTCTTTTCTGATGGAATCTTCCAATTCCTTACACGTCTCTTGCAGTTGTGCAATAACTTCATCATCAAAGGTAGCATGGCTAGAAGTTTGAGAGGATGTCCCAACAATGTCTGAAACATGTGCCCCACCAAGTAACTTGTAGTGTAGGGACATGTGAGGTTTTCTTTTGAGTACACTGTCACTACTTAACAAAAGGTTAGGAAACTGATCTAAGATAACACCACTGATCAGGGAGGGAAAGCAAATAGGTTTCTTGACAGCAGTTAAACTTGCTTGTTTCAAGATTTGTTCAAAGATGTATGTCCCAAAATCAAAAGGGACCTTTTTACCAATAGCATAAATGAACATACCGAGTATGGAGGAAATAGTAGATGTATGATTGGTAGGTACCCAATTCACAATAGCAATCCTATGGAGAATGGCATATTTAACACTCAGTTTTCCAGAGGACAACTTTTCTTCATTTGGCCATTGGTTAATACAACCACCTATAATCTCCTTACACACTTCATTGTCTGTGACCTCTAACTCAGGCTGAGGTTCTTCACACCTGCCCAGAAAGTTATTGATTACTCCAGGAGAAAAAGTGGCGACTTTTCCTCTCACAGACACTTTTATGAAGTTGTTACTCCTGTTATCATCACAATCTTCAGGAATATTCACAACAAATTCCTTGACTAATTTCTCATAGCAGGGTCCTATCTTGGACACAGTTTTCATCAACCCAGCAGCTGTAATAAGATCCATGATTTCTTTGTATTTATTGAAATCCTTACCCAGCTCTCTCTCCAAGGCAATCCTCCTTTGATCCACAACTCTCCATCTATCTGCAGTCCTCACAGACCCATCAGCATAGGTCTTTTTGCATGTAGAGTTTTTCACACCAATGATATCTTGAACATCTGTTGCAGCCTCATATTCATACTCACTATTCCTCATCAGAAGTGAGATCATCAACATTAACAACTACACCAGCTTTCTTTTTACTTCTTCTTTCGTGACCCACATGAATAGGTACACCATCATCAGTCATATCTGTAGGGCTTCCATTTAGATTGGCATTTCTTGTCAAGGATGTTGGAACATCAGACACAACATCTGTATCAACTCCACTTAAAACCATTGCAACAAACTTCCTAAGTTCCTTATCTTTTCTGATTACATCAGCATCAGTAGGATTCTTGTTTATACCACATAATTCAGCAGCGTTCTTTTTTCAATCAAACCAGACTTAGACCCTTTTTCAGACAAATTTTTTCTAGGGCTTATTTGGTCTACATATAGACTAGTCATCGAGTGAACTTTTTTTCTAGAGGAAAAGTTTTGGACTTCTTACCAGAAATATTGTCATCCATTGAAGGGGAAACTTGTTGTTTTCCTTTAGGATCAGCAGGTGCTACGTTCAAAGGAGCAATATCAAGCACAAGATCTGAGAGGTTGATCATTCGAAGTGGTTCATCATCTCCAGCATTGATCAGAGGAGATCCTGAGTTATCAGAAGAGCCATGCACGGATTCTGATGCATGATGTTGAGACATTTTCGATTGATCACAAAGCACAATATTGAGGGTGGTAAGAGAAAACCCTAAAGCCCGTAACCTTTGGAGAGGAAAGGCAGGAGAAATTTTTGTAAAATATGTTTGATGTAGGTAGAGTGTTTTTGCCCGCCAATTTATATTTTTGAAAAGTGGGCCCAGAGAAGCGCGGCAGTCACAAACTTTGAAAACCCGATTCGCCTCAAATGTGCATCCATCAAACTTCCCTTTTAAATTTTGCGCGCTGACATACTTACTAAGTTTAATCTTATTATCACAGTTCACCATGCTAACATTTTGAGTTGCTTTAAAGTTTATCAGCACCTGTTTTAACTCAGTATTCTTTCCAATAGCTTTCTTAGTTTCCAAGCATATTGCAGTGCTTTCAGACCTCCACAAATAACAATTATCTGATGCTCTCTCGACTCTCATGACAACCTTACCCTTCTCATTTGTTATCAGACATTCAGAATTGGTAAAATTGGCCCTGAGACCTTGATCACATAGTTGACTTATGCTTATCAAGTTTGCATCTAAGCCTTCAACAAGTAATACCTCCTCCAGGTTGGGTTGTCCTGTACAGTCCAATTTTCCAACACCCAATACTCTCCCTTTTGATCCATTACCAAAGGTCACATAGTTAATAGAATGAGACTTAACATCTGACAAACATCCCTTGACACCAGTCATGTGCCTAGAACAACCACTATCAAAGTACCACTTTTCCCCTGTAGAGACTCTGAAAGACTTATGAGCTATGTGTTCTTCCACAGTATTCTTGGGAGTCCACACCTTCTTTGCTCCAACCCAATCCTGTTCCCTACTAGACTGTAACCCAGTTTTGGGGTAGCCATATAATCTGTAGCAGAAGGGTTTTATATGGCCAAACCTTCAACAATAGTGACATCTCCATCTTTGATCTTTCTTCTTGTGAAATTCTTCTGATGTCTGTGAGGATGTTGCAACATGTTATTTGGCGTCTTCAATTCTTTCTTAGATTGAGCAAGTGTCACTTCAGGCCATTTTCCTTTGTCTATCTCACTTGAACTTTCAAACCCAAGACCACTAACATTTCCAACATCTCTCCCTGACTTAAGAATCTCATCAAGCACATCAGAGCTACTATTGAGCATTCAGACAGTCTTGATCACATTGTCTAATTTTGAATTCAGTACAACCACTTCATTTTTCAGATCAGAGATAATAGATAAATGCTCTACCTTTTCAGCTTTTAGATGAGCAATAACTCTCTTTTGTTCTTCTCTCTGGTGACATATTTCTTCACTTTTAATGCATAAATTCTTATAGGAAACAGCCAGCTCTTCAAAAGTAAGTTCTTCACTGACTGACTCTTCATCAGACTCATACACACCTGTTAATGCTGTAACCAGCTTTCCAGACTTCTCATCAGTTTCAGTTTCAGAGTCATCTTCTGACCATGAAACTGATAACCCCTTCTTTTGCCTCTTGAGATAAGTGGGACATTCAGATTTTATGTGCCCGAAACCTTCACACTCATGACACTGAGCTCCTTTCCCTTGGTTGAAATTTTCTTTAGTTCTGGAATTTCTCCCAGCATTCTGGTTTTTGCTGATGTCGAATGACTTTTCCCTAACATTTGATCTTGACTTCCAATCCATCCTTCTGAACACTTTGTTGAATTGTTTGCCAAGTAACACCAGGTCTTCTGAAAGGCCTTCATCTCTGTCCATATTACTTTCATCTTCTGAGTCACCTGCCTTTGACACAAAATCTATACTCTTCTTCTTTTCATACTTTTCACTGATCCCCAATTCAAATGTTTGAAGTGATCCCACAAGTTCATCCACTTTCATCTTATCTATGTCCTGAGCTTCCTCTATAGCAGTCACTTTCATATCAAATCTCTTAGGTAGAGATCTGAGGATTTTTCTGACCAGTTTTCTATCAGACATCTTTTCACCTAGGGCATTTGAAGCATTAGCTATCTCAATAATGTTCATGTCAAAATCATGAATGCTCTCATCTTCCTTCATCTTCAAATTCTCAAAATTGGTAGTGAGAAGCTGAAGTTTTGACATCTTCACCTTTGTAGTTCCTTCATGAGCAACCTTCAAGACCTGCCAAGCCTCTTTAGCAATGGTGCAATGTTCAATCAACCTGAAAATATTTTTGTTAACACCATTAAACAAGGCATTCATGGCTTTGGAATTTCCCAAAGACCCTTTGTAGTCTGCATCATCCCAGTCTTCCTCTTCCTTCACCACATCAGTAGGATTACCTTCTCCATCTCTAACCTTTGGGGGTTCCCATCCTTTGATAATAGCTTTCCATGCTTGATCATCCATGGATTTGATGAATGCTATCATCCTTGGTTTCCAATAGTCATAGTTGGAACCATCAAGCAGAGGTGGTTTGTTCAAAAATCCTCCATCCTTGTCCATTGCACCAAAAAGTACCTTCCCTGAATCTCACCCAGAACCAAACAAGGGTGCAAGCTCTTGATGCCAATTGAAATTCTGGAACAGATATCAGATGTCCTACAGAGATATTGAGACACGGATATCCAACACAATGAACAAGATAACAATAATAATAACAGTGCAGAAAGTAAATAACACAGTGATATGTTTACCCAGTTCGGATTAATAATCTTACTCTGGGGGCTACCAAGCCAGGGACGAAATCAATATACGATAGTATCAATTCACAGATCATACAGCAACCACACCCGGTTATAATCCGCTCACTTAATCACTACCCTTCCTATGACTTCTACCTAAGACTCACCTAGGTATGAGGCCCTCCTCAAATCCCTCTTCAATCACAAACCGTGACTGGTTCATTTCAACACAAGTAACAAAACGAAAGACACACTTTCAAAACACACAATTCTCAATACTTCAAAGCTTATGAGAATTGACACACAAGAAACTCAATGCTTAAAAGCTTATGAGTAACTGATAGAACTTACAACACAAAACCAGTCTTTATACTGTTATCAGAATGATACCAGTTAGGCTCACAATTAACAATCAAAAACCCTAACAAAACACACGTAAGTTCCACACCTAAACTAGGTTTACACCGGTCAATATATAGCATTAAATCTGGACTGGGTTGTGTAATACCCCAAATTTTGACCACTTAGATTTCCCATCATTGTGAAAATCATCATCACAATATGGATGTACCTTTATGCTTCATTAGTCTCCCCAAAGATGGGTGAGCATCCACTACAATCAAAATTAGGGTTTCAAGCCCTCTCTGAGTGCTTAGACAAAGGATCAATCAAGAAATGACATGATCTTCAACTTGTCTAATCTCTTAAACATCCACAATGGATCAAAAAGGACTCCCACTTCAAGGATTAAGCACAAGGCTGCTCCCTTCTAGGTGGATTAAGTCTCAAGATCGACAGTGTCACCAAATTAGGGTTTTGGTCGACCAGGGCCTCCAGATGGAAATTTTCATCTGGGCACAAGGCAATGATCCAAAACATGACCTAATATACTTCATGGAACCTCATGAACCCATGCATCAAGTCAATTTTGCCTCAGGGGATGCATTCATCAAAAATCAGGAATTAGGGTTTCTTGACCTAATTCACCCCTAAGTTGACTTTTGGGACAAACCATGAGCCAAGACCTCAAGACATGATTTGAGGGTCTCTAATATACCATATTGATCCATTTGGAACAATGGATTGATCCAAGAAGCTTGAGCAACAAGTCTCAATTTCATCTGCATCACAATTAGGGTTTTAAGAGAAAAGTCAACTGTAACTTTGACTTTTGACCAAGACATGCTCCCAAACCCTAATACATGATTGAATATACCCTATGACACCCATGGAACATGTCCATCAAGTTTGATTTAGGTCAAGGACATGATTTCCTGAAGAATTGCACAGTTTGGAATTCATCTGATAAAAAGTCAACTGTGCACAAAAGTCAACTTTGACTTTTTGAGATTTTTCACCAAAATGGATTTTTAACCCTAAAATTATGTTAATGTATGATTTGAATCATCATTCATCAAGAAAAATCAAGAAAAGTGAGATAACTTGTAAAAGGGGTAACCATAAAACTTAGAAATTTTTCTAAGTTAAAAATAAAGTGGCAAAGGTACCAACTTTGGAGGACCATAACTCCTAAACCACAAGGCCATTTTTTCTCATCCAAATATGGATTTGTAGCCCTCATTATCACATACAAAAACTTCAACTACAAGTCATTCCAATTCATTAAGAATTTTGAGTTATGGAGTGATCAAAGTGGCTGAAAAGTGAAAATGTCACTTTTTCCAACACTTAGTGAAATTTTCACTAAGTCAGATTCTGCCTCACTTTTTGCCAAATGTAGGGGGATTTTTCACTTGGAATCAAAAGAGATCAAAACCAAACTTGTTCAAATAGTTGTTGTATCATGTAAGAGCTTTCCAAAATGGCCAAGAACATTGCCAAATTCAACCTACACCGTGAGATACAACATTGCCAAGTTGCCTTGCTGAAATCTGTCAAGGCAAGGCAGAATTTGCAACTTTGGTCGATTTGCCAAAATCAGCCAAATTCAATTGCTCCTATCCACTTGGACACCTCAGAGGACTGAATCTAAAGGGGACAATCACTGAGCCAAGCCTCCAAAGTCCATGGAACAAGAAATAGCATGTTGAACCTAGAATGGCCAAAATAGGGACAAGACTTCAAATTTGGAATTAGGCATTCAATGAAACCATCAAGGTGGCATGGACTGAGCCATTCTCATCTGAAATCAGTCAAGACTTATCCAAGACCAAGGGAACCAAAGCTCTGTGCCCTAACCTCTAGTCAATGGCTAGAGGAGACTTGGATTTCCATTGGACAACATTGGCCAAACCTACTTACCAGCTGCCATGCACTATTCCTTGCAAAACAAACTTGCTCTACTATAAATAGAGCTCAATTGTGGTCAGTTTGAGTACACCAAAGCCATCTAACAGATGCTTTCCTCAAAATCTCTTCTTTCACTCCAATTTTGCCTTCTAAGGCAAGTCACTATCGGGTTTTGAGTTTGAGAGCAATTCCAATCAAACCAATCACTCACACACCTCAAATACATCACATATGAGCTGATCAAACACTTAGATTACTTCTGAAACATCAATTTCACAAAATCACCAGCTGGTTGCTCAAGGTTTTAACCAAAGTGCAGCTGAGGTACCACAAAATGATCCAGCCAATTTCAATCAAGTCCAACCATCCAAACACAATCCATAGGGTGTAGGGAAGCTGTTCAGATCATCACCACTCATCTGTAACACCTCCAAATCAAAAATCACTTTGAACTTGCTGTCACGACTTGGAGGTAAGCACATACTTGGTCATCTCTCAATCTATGCATATTTCCTCGCACAATAATTTGGCCATATGTTCATAATCATGCATGGAATGTTTTCCCTCAATTAATTGCATTGTTTGAATCGTATATCAAAAATCCTAGCCTTCATGCAGAAATTAGGGTTCTTGAGGTCTCTTCGTGATTTCTTGTTGTATGTTTAATTTAAATGAAATTAAAGTACATAGACATGATCGTGAGGTTGAGGCGAGCATAATGATATGTGGATTGCATGATATGATTATGTATTCATGGAGATTGGATAGAAAATGCAAATCTGAGAAACCAAGAACACGCGCGTGTTCTTCAGCTGTTCTTGGCGCCATTTTTAGAAATTCAAATATTTGATTTTTGTGATTTTGTTTAATTGATTCAAAAATTAATTTCTCTCTGAGTTTTAATGATTTTGAGTTGATTCTTTTTTTAATAATTCACAAAAATGTTAAAATATTTTATTTTCACAAAAAATCCCAAAAATATTATTTATTTTATATAATTGATATTTTTGCAAAGAATTAATATTTTAATTGTTTTTGACATTTTAAATATTTTTTCTACATTGATTTTGCAACTTTTAATGCTTTCTAATTATTTTGTAGGTCAATACTTAATTTTTGAAGCATTAATCCAAGATCACAATTTGTTTTCCATGTGTTAAACAATTTTTGATCATTTTAATTGAATTTTTATTCAATTAAATACATTTTTGAAAACAAATTAGGGTTTTGGATTAATTCAACCCTCATAAATCATTTTCAAAACACTTTGGGCCTCTTGAGAGAGTGTAAGACCCATCCCCCCTTGTACAAAGACTTTTTGGGCCTCACTCATTGTATAAGTCCCTCTGTACAAGTAAACGGCACGATCGTCGCCCGTTTAAAAATAAAAATCACCTGGGCCTCTCCTTGAGCTATAAGACCCATTCAAAACACTTTGGGCCTCTATTAGAGTGTAAGACCCAATCCCCCTTTTAACCAAAACATTTTGGGCCTCACTTATTGTATAAGTCCCTCTGTGTTAAAAGAAAACCTCGGCGCGATCGCCATTTTTAAACGAAAAATCATTTGGGCCTACCCTCGTGTTATAAGCCCCACTCTTTTTTTCTTTAAACCATTTTGGGCCTCTTGAGAGAGTGTAAGACCCATCCCTTTGTACAGAAAACCTTTTTGGGCCCCAGTCACTTGTATAAGTCCCGCTGTACAAAGTCAAACAGTGCGCTCACTGATAAAACCCTGGGCCTCTCCTTGAGCTGTAAGCCCCAAATCTTTCTTTTTCAAAGCACTTTCTCCTTTGATTTTGAATATACTATTGTTTTCAATCTTTCTTTGTTGAACAACTAACCAAACAGCATGGAAGCACTACAACCGAGTAAGTGGTTATCGCTTTCATTTACTGTTTTCATATTATAAACTGTATTGTGGGGCTGCTCGCTGTAAGTCTCCTTTCATAAACTCATATCTACTGTGTAATAATAGTATAGATATTTTGAGTTTCCCCGGCAACTACGTCTAGAACTAGGTGACGCCGTTTCATTTATTCGTAGAAATAGACGCCTAGATCCCCAATAGGAGCACCATATACAGTCTTCTCTTCGGCTGTCCTCCTTAGGAATCGTCAAGAAGCTCTACTCCCCAAGATGAATGTATTCTCCGTGAATGGCATCTTTGAGTTTCTTCCAAATTCTCGAACTTTCCTGACTTGATCTATTCCTTGTGGATAGCTTGCCTTGAATGTCTCGGGGTTTGGGTACCCACTACGGTCATAATCTTGGACCTTAACTAAGGAACCCTCTTTCAAAGTTAAAAGTCGCTGGATAGTAAACCTCTTACGTTTACCAGTGGTTTTTATCTTTAAAAGAGTTATCTCTCCTAATGGAAAGGAGATGATAGACCCACGGGCTTCTTAAAAGCATCGGCCTCCTCTTGGGCATTATTCAAGGACACTACGGCTTCTTAGAAGTATTCACAGCCTCCACTTAGGCTTCGTATAATGATCTCTTCCTCCGGGAATGATAGCCTCCTCTTGGGCTTAGTACAAGGACCCGTAGGCTTCTTAAAAGATTCCATCCTCCTCTTGGGCTTCGTACAAATTGTCCCGATGACCTCCTAGAGGTATAGGAACAGAACTTAGTCATCTGCATAGAACAGTCCTTTCATAGAGTCTACTACTGTTTCTCAAAGCATAGTACAAAAGAAAAAAAACTCTAGACTTGGACAGTCTAACTTCCTTGAGTCTCAAAGACATTCTCAAGTGACCCCTTCGTTAAATAGGAAGGAAACCCGCAGACTTGGACAGTCTCAATACCCTTTGGATTTCCCGTTTCCTCAAAGAGAAGGAAATATCCCTGATCCTCAAATCAAATCCCTGAGTACAGTGTTGCTCATATAAGAACTGATTTTCTCTTTTAAAATCAGTATATTGGATCTGTCACTCAACTGAAACAAACATTTAGCCTCCATCTCGGGCTTCGTACGAGATACAAAAACACTCTCTTGTTGAGTATCAAAGACTCTCTTGTTGAGTCAAACTTTTAGCCTCTATCTCGGGCTTCGTACGAGACACAAAGACTCCCTCGTAGAGTCAAACAAACAATAGCCTCTATCTCGGGCTTCGTACGAGACACAAAGACTCTATCGTCGGGTCAAAAAATTTTAGCCTCTCTCTCGGGCTTTGTACGAGACACAAAATAGCCTCCTCTTAGGCTTTGTATAATGATTTTCCTAGCGGAAATTAGCCTCCTCTTAGGCTTTGTATAAGAAAACCACTGGTTGATCCAATCAACCTTTTAGCATCAAAGTTATGCCTCGTTCACAGTACACAAACATCAACAACTCCTTTCCTTTCATCTAATCGCTGTAAGCGGCAAGCCTCTGGATCATCTATATCCATGCCACTGTCCCTCTTTTAGCATGAGAAATTCCTAAGGAAAGATGGCATTGCTCTACACTGAGTTAAAGTCTTCTCCTTCAGGTTAAAACCCTTTCTTCGGAAATTATGGCATTGCTCGGATCCGCGTATCCCAGTTAAAGTAATTCTCCTTCCCCCTCTTTAGAGATGACAAATTCTCTCTAAAGTCGAGGTCTTTCAGCTTCACGTCTTGGGCTTTGAACAAGACACAAATAGACCTTTCAGCTTCACATCTTGGGCTTTGAACAAGATACAAACTACCTTTCGCTTCACGTCTTGGGCTTTGAACAAGACACCAAAACACCCATTTCCTCCCATAGAATAGGAGGAACTACGAACGCTCTGATTTCCTTGTTTCAGTAAACGGGAATACGTAGGCATAAAATCGAAAGAAAAGATCTTAGCGAGCGCAATCAACAAAAAACCCAAATCCCATATCTCCATCAATCAAAAGCAGTATTTCAAAAGCATCAGTCCTAACATCCTAATCCTTGTTCCCCGCCAGAAACCTTCTGCCCAGGTAAAAAAGAAAGAAAAGAGTATTGGCGAAAATACAAATAACCAATACAAAGGCCCCCCCACATTGATAGCATCCGTAACCTAACAGACCGCTGTTTAAACTCAGTATGCAAAGCTAGGTTAATTGGAGACATCTATTTCCCTTCCTTATTCAGCTCACAATAGGATAAAAAATGAATCGACCTGTAGTTAAAGCTCAAACCGCAGAGAGCGACCAGCGCTTAAGAACCGCGTCCAAAATCGCTCGCTACAGAAAAGTGGCGCCCACCGTGGGGCCGGGTCTTTCTAAAACTTTTTTTTCCTTTTTTCACCTCTTGTGTGAATACCACAGATTGGGGCTTCCGCCGGGGAACCCATTTTCTGTCAGGAACTTAGGATTCTTAGCTTTATAAGTCTAGGATGTTTAGGACAAATATATATACTGCTTTTCCTAATTGAATATGTGTTTATTTTTCTGCTACTGGGAATGCGTGTGATGCCGCATGTGGTGAGTTTGAGTATACACTTAAGAAAAGCCAACCCTTTCATAGTGCGGAAACTATCGGAAATAGTTGTTACGCGATACTACCCTCATTTGAGGCTGGTGATCTATTCTCGGTGAATAGCACTTACTCTAAGATTGCACACAACTCGCTGGCGATCCGCTTGTTGTCTGCCTTCCTGGGAGGAGCTGATGATAATGAGTACAGGTACAAAAATCACCCTAGTATAAACCTTTGGGGATGGGTAGAGCCTTGACTTCATGACAACGACCCTTTGACCCCATGTTTTTTCTATGTTTTTGTGTGCTGCATTCATGCATCCATTTAATAAAACATTAAAACATTCAAAAAACTTTCTCTTTTAGTCTCTCTATTTTTCAAATTAAACTAAGACTGTGATTGCAAATATCAGAGAAAAAGATTACGCTAATGGATTTCAGTAGAAGGAGAACTCGCCAATATACGTTCAAGGTTCCAAAACTAGGGGATTTGAGAAGGTTAGCAAGGATGATCGTTAACCCAGAGGCTTTTAGAGCCAAGCACGGTGGTTTGCTACCACTGTTAAGAGTCCATGTGATTGAGGGGATCATGGACGCGCTCATTCAGTTCTACGATCCGGTTTATCACTGTTTCACATTCCCGGATTACCAGCTATCACCAACGCTGGAGGAGTATTCTCATCTGGCTGATTTACATATCACTGATCGAGCTCCATTTTCTGGACTAGAAGAAATTCCAAAGAATCAGACTATTGCAATAGCAGTTCATTTGGACGAGTCTGAGGTCAGGACTCACATGACCACTAAGGGTGGCATCCAAGGTTTGCCAGCCCAGTTCTTGACAAAAAAGGCTCTATACTTCGCTAGTATAGGGAACGGGACTGCTTTTGAAAGCATCTTCGTCTTGCTCACCTACGGATTATTTTTGTTTCCCAACATTAATAACTTCGTCGATATCAACGCTATTAAGGTTTTTCTCATTGGAAACCCTGTGCCGACTTTGCTCGCAGATGCGTATCATTCTGTACACTTGGGAAATTTGTACAGCGGAGGGGAGATCACATGTTGTGTACCTTTGCTTTACAAATGGTTTATCTCTCACTTGCCCAAGTCTGCTGCTTTTTGGGATTGCAAGAGTGTCTTACGTTGGTCGCAGAAGATCATGTCTCTCACCAATTCCAATATAGATTGGTGTAATAGGATTTATGAGGGAATTAGAATCATTGATCGTTGTGGAAACTTCCCCAGCGTACCCCTCATAGGAACTAAAGGAGGAATCAACTATCATCCGATATTGGTTCTTCGTCAATTTGGATACCCGATGAGACACATCCCACTGGGTGTTCATCTGGAAGGTCTTTTCTTCAAAGAAGGAGAAAGTGACAGAGCACTAAAGATGGAAATAGTGCATGCTTGGAAACATGTTCATAAGAAAGGACGAGAGTCTATGGGAAGACCGGACTGTGTCTCGATGGAGCCTTATCTCCATTGGGTACAAACCAGAGCTCTCGAGCTAAAAATGCCTTATCCTCGTTACGGAATTCTTCCACCGAGGGAAACTGTCATGTACTTCATGACGGAAACTGAAAAGCTTCAGGTTACTCTCAACAAAGTTCAAAAGGAAAGAAGATCTTGGAAGAACAAGTACCGCACCCTCGACGTAGAGTGTATCCAAATACAGCAATTACTAAAAGAGAAAGATGCTCTGATTGAAATTTTGGAGCAGCATGCTATAGAGAATCAAGATGACCAAAGGAATTTGCTCACTCCTTTCACTTGGCAAAGGAATGACAACCCGACAACGGCCCAAGCGCCCCGGTCAAAGAAAAGGAAGATACCAGAATCAGTACCCGGTTTCTCCTCAGAGAGGACTCGGGACCCATTAGTTTAGGTTTCTGTTTCTGCACTTTGTAATCTACTGTATTTCCATTTCTGTAATCCTTTGAATTTCAATAAAAAGGGGTTTCCCCACTGTTTGATATTTGTAATCTAATTGTCGAAGTTTATTTTGATTAAACAAAAAAACAACAATTAATATAATCATTGCATTCATCATTCTCACATCGCGTATTCTCCTTACCTACGAATCTCACGTTTGTGTCTCGATTCTAGAGTCAAACTATCTCATTCGTATAATACTCGGGCCAATCGTCAAAAAAAGATGGATGATCTTGAGGAAGAAAACAGAGAGTTGAAAGAAGAGATCGACGCTCTGAGAGAGGATATGAGAAAGCTTCGTAACGACATGCAAGCCATGGCAGAAGCTCAGCTACAAAGAACTGTGATCTCAGAGATCACCTCAACGCCCATCATAGAAAAGTATGATCCTAGGTATTAGATGCCGAAAGATCGTCCTTGGGGCATGCCTGTTAACTATATCCCGGAAGGATATGTTCCGCCGATCACTGAAGATCAGGGAATCGCAACAGAAGTCGCTGGGCCTGAAGGTTACAAACTTCGGGAAAGCGAAGATGCTAGGGGCATACTGAAGACTCCTGATGGTTACAAACTTCGGGAGGCGCCAAGACTCACTGCCGTAGTCACGGTACCACCCCCTGTGGTGCACACTGTCCTGGAAGGACAGATTCCACAGACACCTTCTGGTAAGAAGGAAACTATGTTTGACAGAATGGAGGAATTCCAGGAGCAGTTCCTGGAAATGCAGAAAGAGCTGCAAGCCATTCGCGGTCAGGATCTATTTGGAAAGGACGCCGCAGACCTCTGCTTGGTCCCAAATGTAAAAGTCCCGCACAAGTTCCAAGTGCCCGACTTTGAAAAATACAAGGGTAACTCTTGCCCTCAAAGCCATCTGGTGATGTACGCTCGGCGGATGTCAGCTCAGACGGAGAATCAGGACCTGCTGATTCACTACTTCCAGGATAGTTTAACCGGTGCCGCACTCAAATGGTACATGGGTTTAAACCGTGCCACGATCAACACTTTCAGAGATCTTGGTACTGCCTTCGTCCAACAATACAAATACAATTTGGACATGGCACCCGACAGAGATCAACTCAGATCAATGTCGCAAAAGGAAAAAGAAACCTTTAAGGAGTATGCTCAAAGGTGGCGTGAAATAGCCGCTCAAATTTGTCCACCTCTTGAGGAAAAAGAGATGACAAAGATCTTCTTAAAGACCTTAAGCTCATTTTACTATGACCGAATGGTTGCCAGTGCACCCAGTGATTTCACCGAAATGGTCGGCATGGGTGTACGTCTTGAGGAAGCCGTCCGAGAAGGACGTTTGGTAAATGACACTGGATCAACGAGCGGTACTAAAAAAGACGGTAGTGGTCTCCCTAAGAAAAAAGGGCAAGATATTGGGAATATCTCTCTCGGAAAGCAAAGGCGACGTTATCAGCCAGTAGCAGCTGTTACTCCTGCTATCGGCCCCGCGCCTGTTCCTATGTATCAACCTCAGGTTGCGCAGAGCCAACCTGACCAATAAAGGACACAACAGCCTCTTCAGCAGGCTCGTCCTCCATATAACAACAACCGTGCAACACGACCATCAGGGTTTGATCCTATACCCATGTTATACGCATAATTATTTCCGTTACTGCTGGCTAAGGGGTACATTCAGACTAAGTCTCCCCTTTCAGTTCCGGAAAATCCGCCTTTTTGGTTTAAAGCAGATCAAACATGCCCTTATCATCAAGGAGGTTCAGGGCATAACATTGAGACTTGTCTCAATTTCAAATCCGACGTGCAAAATCTTGTTAGGAGCGGGCTCTTATCTTTCAAAGATACGAATCCTAATGTTCTTACGAACTCGCTGCCTCAACACGAGAAAGCTGCAGTCAATCTGATTGAGAAAGAGACTAACAATGTCTATCAAATTCACGATGTACTCTTGTTAAAGACCAATCTGGTCAAGATGCATTATAGACAGAGTGGATATGGCCATGTGCCACCTCATAACTATCACCAGTGTGATATCTGCTCTAAAGACAACCAGGGGTGTTCTGTAGTGCAAGCAGCTCTACAGGAACAAATGGATCTTGGATGGATCCAAGAGCACCGAGTTCGTGGAGTTAACATGGTTTACACGAATTCCAACGTCATTCAAAACCACGACATCCGTGCGATGAATGTCAACTTGGTGGCGATGCACTCAAGGCAAAGCTAGTATCATAATCTGCCGCGGTACGATTACAGTTCCTGTCTGATTTGCTCGGTAAACAAACAGGGATGCTCTTTAATACAAGAGGCCCTCCAGCGTCAGATGGATCTTGGATGGATCCAAGACTACCATGATAGGAACTCCTATCAAATCAATATGGTTCAGATCTTCGATATCAGCGTAATGAATACCAACCTGGTAGAGTTACATGCTGAGCAGGTCCGACTTGGATTCTTAATATCACACGACTATCAAAATTGTAAAGCGGGTTGTGAAAACGATCGAGGTTGTACCCTTGTCTAGGAGGCACTTCAGCACTTATTAAATCACTGGTGGATGCCAATCTATATGGACGAAGATACTCAGCAGATTAGTATCAATAACAGGAATCCTACTCATCGTCAAAGTCAGGATGTCCGATCAATGGAAGTTAACCTAGTGAGGTTACATTGTATTCAAAGTGGGTGTGGCCAGGTGCCACCACACAACTATGACAGTTGTAGCGTCTGTTCGGAAAGTAACCAAGGGTTTTACCTTGTGAGAGCAGCTCTTCAGGGTCAGGTCGATCATGGAGAAATTCGTCCATATCCCGGTTCAGGACCCATCATTTGGTCGACGAACTACCTTGCCGAGCAAGTTGAGGATGTTGTCACGATCTCTGGTCATCACAAGACCAGGGATGTTTTTGCCATCATCCCTGTACTTGACAAATCTAGAGTTCCCAACCGGGAACGGATCAAGGTTACTTATGATGGTCAGAAAAATCAGAAGGTTCCCATAGTCATCTATCTACCGGGGCCACTACCGTATGAATCAGCTAAGGCAATCCCTTACAAATACGGTGCAACAATAATCGAGAATGGAAAGGAAATTCCATTACGCTCCGTCGTGAATATTGCAGACATCAGTCGTGTAACACGGAGCGGTCGAATCTTCAACCGAGGGGTTGGAGAATCCAACAAAGAAAAGGAACTTCAGGCGGAAATTCCTGATCCACCAGTCGGTCAATCTAGTAATCCCGACTTTTCAAAAGACAAAGATGAGATGCTAAAGCTCATCCAAAGGAGTGAATATAACATTATTGATCAACTGTTACAGACTCCTTCAAAGATCTCAGTATTATCATTGTTACTCAGTTCAGAAGCACACAGAGAGGCTCTACAGAAAGTCTTGGAGCAAGCCTTTGTGGAACAGGATGTAACAATCAGACAATTCGATAGCATTGTCTCTAACATCACTTCCTGCAATAATTTGGGATTTAGTGATGAGGAATTACCTGAAGAGGGTCGCCGTCATAACATGGCGCTCAATATCACAGTTAACTGCCAGGGCGATGCTTTAGCCAGCGTACTGGTAGACACAGGGTCAGCCCTGAATGTTATGCCGAAGTCCACTTTGATGCAATTATCATTCAAAGGCCCTCCGATGAGAATCAGCGAGGTCGTCGTCAAAGCGTTCGACGAATCCAGAAAAACAGTTATCGGCGAAGTTGACCTTCCCATAACTATTGGTCCTCACACTTTCCAAATCACTTTCCAGGTCATGGACATCCGGACAACATACAGTTGTTTATTAGGAAGACCTTGGATACATCAGGCTGGAGCGGTTACTTCAACCCTCCACCAAAAGCTAAAGTTCGTCAAGAACGATCAACTTGTCACGGTTTGTGGGGAACAAGCCTTGCTTGTGAGTAACCTATCATCATCTGCTTGTGTAGAACCCGAGGAGGTTATTGGAACTCAGTTCCAAGCACCATCGGTGAGCAAGAACGATCAATCCAAAGAAGGAACTTCAATTTCTTCATACAAAGATGCTATTAAAGCGGTCGAGAGTACCGATACAAAAGGATGGGGACAGCTTGTCATTCCCACTAACAATAAAATAAAGAAGGGTCTTGGTTTTTCTGCGACCTGTACTCAGACAGCCGCCAATGATGAAAGTCTTCATCCCCTTCAAAACTTCTTCCACAGTGGAGGTTTTCTTCACCCAGTGTCTCAGACAGTTCATGCTATCAATGAGGAAGATCCCTCTGACACAGATGAAGAATGGAAGTCCTACCTTAACAAGGACGGCTATATGTCTCAGGAGGAGGTGCCTATGCGTTTTTGCTTTCCTACAGAAAGTTCGAGAATTATACCAAGATCAGATGTCGAAATGATCTACGGAGATTGTGATCCGGAAGGATGCCGTGCTCCGCCAAATTCATTAGAGGAAGACACTCTGATGAAAGAAAACTTTGATCACAATTACTATGGCCCGATGGATGGTCTGCCAATGTGGCAGCCTTACCCAGGAAACTTGGGGCAAGAAAGTCAGCCGAGTAATGAACCTCAGTTGAGCATCATTGAACAGAATATCTGTGTCCCCACCATGTCATGGGATTAACACTCAGGTCATTCAGAAACTACTCAACATGAAGATGAATTCGCAACGTTTGCAGGACTAAAATTCATCAACTATGCTTTTCCTGAGGTCAACGTCATCGAGAGGGATGACTTCTCCAGTTCCAAAGAAGTTTGGGACACTTTGGGACAACCAAGTGGAAAATACGACTTTATGGTCAAGCACACTACTCCCGAAAGCTCTCGTATCAGGCTCGAAGATATCCAGTCAACTGGATGGGGAGATACAGCTAAGAGCACCAATGCTATGCAAAATGCAACAGAGGAATCCTCCTACGACAATTCTGCTTGGGAAACAGATTCCAACGATCCTACTCCACCAGAAATCAGCGTCATTTCTGAAGACAAATCAAGGAAGGTGCCAGACTTTGTGATTCACCGAGGAGTTCGCCGCCAATGGGTTGCTGTCGAGGTTCCGAAGGTCATTCGTCGGTCAAAGTAATTGCCATCTTTAACCTTTCACCCTGCCCGGGTAAAACAGATGTTTTGATAGGGCTCGCTTTTTGTAAATTTCCCTCTTCGCTTTGCCCAGAGCGAGTGAGTTTTGTTTTATAGGGTTGTAGTTTCAAGATTCGACTTGTTCATTAATAAAATAACGTCGTTCTGTAATTTCCACATTAATTGCTGTTTTCTCCTTTTGCTTTTTCAGAAAATGGTAATCCTAAAAAACATTCAATAATAAAAACAAGCAGTAAAATAAATACACTGCACACACTTACATTTTCTCTATCTCTTCTAAACACGAATCATCACGTCATGCAGATTGCTTGTTTTAAACCCCGTTGAAACATACGATCCGATGTCTTCTCCCAACTTTGAGTTCTCGGTATTCGAGGCTGAAGAAGAAGATGACAACGAAATTACAGAAGAGATCTCCCAACTAGTCAAACAAGAGGAAAGGTCCATTAAACCTCACAAAGAGCCATTGGAAACGGTAAACTTGGGTTCAGAAAAAGAGAGAAAAGAAATCAGAATCGGAGCACTGCTCAGTCCAACTGTCAAAGAAAGTTTGATAAAGCTTCTCAAAGAATTCCCCGATGTATTCGCTTGGTCCTATCAGGATATGCCAGGGTTGGATACCAGCATCGTGGAACATCACTTACCGTTGAGATCAGAATGTCCGCCAGTAAAGCAAAGGTTGAGACGCACTCACCCGGACATGGCCATCAAAATCAAGGAGGAGGTACAGAAACAGATCGACGCGGGTTTCCTCGCTACATCTGAATATCCTCAATGGTTAGCCAACATCATACCCGTTCCCAAAAAGGATGAAAAGGTCAGAATGTGTGTTGATTATAGAGATCTAAACAAGGCAAGTCCAAAGGACGACTTTCCTTTACCACACATTGACATGCTGGTTGACAGCACAACAAAGTTCAAAGTATTCTCCTTCATGGATGGATTCTCGGGCTATAACCAGATCAAAATGGCGCCAAAAGACATGGAGAAAACTTCGTTCATTACCCCATGGGGTACCTTTTGTTACAAGGTAATGCCGTTCGGTTTGAAGAACGCCGGGGCAACCTATCAAAGGGCCATGACTACTCTGTTTCATGACATGATACACAAAGAAATCGAGGTATATGTCGATGATTTGATTGCAAAATCAAGAACAGAGGATGAGCACGTTGAACATCTGTCAAAATTGTTCGAACGTCTAAGAAAATTCAAGCTCCGCTTGAATCCTAACAAGTGCACCTTCGGTGTCCGTTCGGGGAAATTACTAGGGTTCATCGTCAGCCAGAAAGGAATTGAAGTTGATCCTGACAAGGTCAAGGCTATTCAAGAAATGCCTTCTCCGAAGACTGAAAAACAAGTCAGAGGATTCCTGGGACGTTTGAACTACATCTCCAGATTCATATTCCTTATGATCGCGACATGTGCGCCGATTTTCAAATTACTCAAAAAGAACCAGGATTGCGTTTGGTCAAATGACTGCAAAACCGCCTTCTACAGTATCAAGGAATATCTGTTGAATCCTCCGATTCTATCACCTCCAGTGGAAGGAAGACCACTGATCATTTACCTCACAGTCCTAGAGGACTCAATGGGATGTGTACTTGGACAACAAGACGAAACTAAAAGGAAAGAGTCTGCCATTTACTATCTAAGCAAGAAATTCACCGACTGCGAGACTCGGTACACAATGCTTGAGAAAACTTGTTGCGCTTTGGCTTGGGCAGCCAAACGTCTTCGCCAGTACATGATTCGTCATACTACTTGGTTGGTCTCCGAAATGGATCCAATCAAGTACGTTTTCGAAAAACCTGCTCTTACGGGAAGAATTGCCCGTTGGCAGATGCTATTATCAGAATATGACATAGAGTACCATGCTCAGAAAGCCGTTAAAGGAAGTATATTAGCTGATCATTTGGCTCATCAACCGATTGACGATCAAGAATCAATCGGGTTTGACTTCCCAGACGAAGATGTCATGTATCTAAAGATGAAAGATTGCGATGAACCGCTACCCAGTGAAGGGCCAGAACCAGGTTCCCAGTGGGGACTTATCTTTGACGGAGCAGTCAATTATTACGGAAACGGAATTGGGGCAATCATTGTTACCCCTCAGGGTACCCACATTCCTTTCACTGCTAGACTTACGTTCAAATGTACGAACAACGAGGCCGAATACGAAGCTTGTATTATGGGTCTCGAAGAAGCGATCGACTTAAGGATCAAAAACTTGGACGTATATGGTGACTCAGCCCTGGTTATCAACCAGATAAAAGGAGATTGGAAAACATACCAATCAGGATTGATTCCTTACAAAGACTATGCAAGAAGGTTGTTACCCTTCTTCAACAGAGTCGACTTTTATCACATCCCTCGTGATGAGAATCACATGGCTGATGCATTAGCCACTCTCTCTTCCATGATTAGTGTAGGTCGATGGAATGACATACCTAAGATCGACATCATGCGCCTTGAACGGCCCGCTTACATCTGCGCGATTGAAGCAGTCATAGACGACAGACCTTGGTATCACGATATCAAATGCTTCCTTCAGAAACAAGAGTACCCATCTGGGGCACTCAGAAAAGACAGGAAAACCCTCAGAAGATTGGCTGGAAACTTCTTCCTGAGCGGTGACACTCTTTATAAGAGAAATTTTGACATGGTCTTGCTCCGATGTGTCGACAGACCAGAAGCAGACATGCTCATGAAAGAAATTCATGAAGGATCCTTTGGCACTCATGCCAACGGACACACAATGGCGAGAAAAATTCTCAGGGCCGGGTATTATTAGTTGACCATGGAATCCGACTGCTACAAGTACATGAAGAGGTGTCACAAGTGTCAGATATACTCCGACAAAATTCATGTACCGCCATCACATCTCAAAGTTCTTTCTTCCCCGTGGCCTTTTTCCATATGGGGAATCGACATGATTGGTATGATTGAGCCCAAGGATTCAAACGGACATCGGTTCATTCTGGTAGCCATTGATTATTTCACCAAGTGGGTCGAAGCAGCGTCATTCGCCAATGTAACCCGACAAGTGGTGGTCCGATTTATCAAAAACAATATCATCTGCCGTTATGGTGTTCCAAGCGAGATCATTACTGATAATGGATCTAACTTGAATAATAAGATGATGAAAGAGTTGTGTGCAGAGTTCAAGATCGAACACCATAACTCATCTCCCTACCGACCCAAGATGAATGGAGCGGTAGAAGCGGCTAACAAGAACATCAAGAAGATCGTTCAAAAGATGGTTGTAACCTATAAAGATTGGCACGAAATGCTACACTTTGCTCTTCACGGTTATCGAACATCTATCCGCACTTCAACAGGGGCAACCCCTTTTCTCTCTAGTATATGGCATGGAAGCAGTGCTCCACATAGAAGTAGATATCCCATCAATCCTGGTATTGATGGAAGCTCAGCTCACCGAAGCTGAACGGTGTCAAAGTCGACACGATGAACTGAACCTGATCGAAGAAAAGAGAATCACGGCACTATGCCACGGTCAGTTATATCAACAGAGAATGAAAAGGGCGTTCGACAAAAAGGTCCGACCTCGTATTTTCAGAAAAGGAGACCTCGTGCTCAAGAAGATACAATCATTTCTCACTGATTCTCGGGGCAAATGGACCCCAAATTATGACGGCCCCTATGTGGTCACGAAAGCTTTCTCAGGCGGCGCCTTGAGACTTGCAACCATGGACGGAGAGGGATTTGCCTACCCCACGAATGTTGATGTAGTCAAGAAATACTTCGCCTAAAAAAAAACGTCTTGGTGGATTGAAAACCCGAAAGGGCGGTCCAGGAAAAAGTTAGAGACGTGAAAAAAAATCATCCCGATTGATTGGAAATCTCATAGTACAATCCAGGAAAAAATTAGGGATAATGGCAAGTAACTATGTTCAACAGAGGCAAGTCCCTCAGCAGCAGTTGCAGCATCATCTATCGGAGGAAATCTCCAGTCAAAGGTCATCTTCGACGGAAGCTCAGGATGTCCCGAACTCAAAGTTGGTAGAAGGATAGTGGTCGTTATGTTTCAACGTAGCCCTTTTCCCTGTAAATTACCATTTTCTAACTTTGTATATACTCTTTGGAATCACGCGTTTGGTTGATCTCCATCTTATCAACAAAATTTGAGCCCTTGTGCTTTTGTTTGTAATTCTTTACTTGTTTTAGCTTTACAGAACGACGTTGTTTAAATTTAACCAGCGATTCTTGAAATAAAACAAAAATAAATTTACTTGTTAAGCTTTTTCTGCTTTTAAATTAAAGATGGCATTTCTTTTGACTGTTGAACATCAGAAGAACATCGATCGCTTCTCCCGAAGTAAGCGAACTTCAAAGTGCAGAATCAAAGTACTCCTTCTAAACCAGTTCGCCTGAATGAAGGGATCAACTGTGTCAGAGACCTTGTTTCGTCTGACATCCTCGGCCGAGTTCTCATCTCCTAAGCCCGATCAACATAGCTCCCAACGGGACTATCTCTCCTAAGCGAGGTGGAATTGCTATTTTGAACCAACGGTACTTCTTCGCCCCGCGATGGCCGAGTATCCAATTGTGTTCATCTCTTAGTCTGTATGTTGCATCTGTTTTGTCAGCACATACATACATACATCATGCATTTTTTTTATTTGCATTCACATTTCATATTGCATCACTATCACTCTAGTCGGTCCTGTCCCCTAGTGGTAGAAGTCCTCTCAATCGAGTTGTCAGTTCTTGCCTCGTCAGGAAATACTGTGTCTGAACAACCTCGCTTCCAGTTTAATTCTGGAAAGAAGTTGGTCCTTGACCACTTTGATAACTTGAACCTCTGAAAAGCCAGAGAAAACTTTCAATAAGCATCACTCTTCGCCATTGAAGATGATATCCTTGCTTTCTCGGATTAAGGAAAATCCACAGAGAAAGCCTCGTGATCAGAGATTCGGCAGCACACCAGTTTTGCTCTAAAAACCCACTGATGAGAAGGTCATTGGCACCTCAAAATTGGATCCCATCATATGGCATTTCTCCCGAGAAAAGTATGATGCAACCCCAAACGAAAATAGTCTCTCAAGAGACTCGCTTTCCCCAGTAGAATCGACAAATGGCGTCTCCAAAACAGAGAAGTTTGTGTACCTCTATAACTCGGACGACTGGGTTCCCCAGCAAGTCTGACATCAAAACTTTTTCCACTCAAATGGCATCTCCCCAGGAAAATTCGGCGAGAAGTTTGAAGGAAAGCCGCTACGAATAGCGTCCCTTGTCAGTAAAGTTTATTGGCAAAAGAAACTAAGACCAGTTCCTTGGTAGGAAACCAGGATCGAGGGGAAGTTTAGATCAGAAACTAAGACCAGTTCCTTGGTAGGAAACCAGGATCGAGGGGAAGTTTGTTTCCACAACTGAGACCAGTTCCTTGGTAGGAAACCAGGATCGAGGGGAAGTTTGTTTCCACAACTGAGACCAGTTCCATGGTAGGAAACCAGGATCGAGGGGAAGTTTATTTCAAAAGAGACTGAGACCAGTTCTTGGTAGGAAACCAGGATCGAGGGGAAGTTTACCTTTTCTAAGCATCATTACTTAGCTAAAGAAGATGAATGCGTAAGCTACCATTCATAACCACCATCAAAATTTCGGGTATTCCGATATTTAATCCTCTTGCACCCCGAATGCCCGAATCCCTTCGTCATTCACACCTTCGGGTCCAAGAAGATTAAATAGGGGCATCTGTAATACCCCAAATTTTGACCACTTAGATTTCCCATCATTGTGAAAATCATCATCACAATATGGATGTACCTTTATGCTTCATTAGTCTCCCCAAAGATGGGTGAGCATCCACTACAATCAAAATTAGGGTTTCAAGCCCTCTCTGAGTGCTTAGCCAAAGGATCAATCAAGAAATGACATGATCTTCAACTTGTCTAATCTCTTAAACATCCACAATGGATCAAAAAGGACTACCACTTCAAGGATTAAGCACAAGGCTGCTCCCTTCTAGGTGGATTAAGTCTCAAGATCGACAGTGTCACCAAATTAGGGTTTTGGTCGACCAGGGCCTCCAGATGGAAATTGACATCTGGGCACAAGGCAATGATCCAAAACATGACCTAATATACTTCATGGAACCTCATGAACCCATGCATCAAGTCAATTTTGCCTCAGGGGATGCATTCATCAAAAATCAGGAATTAGGGTTTCTTGACCTAATTCACCCCTAAGTTGACTTTTGGGACAAACCATGAGCCAAGACCTCAAGACATGATTTGAGGGTCTCTAATATACCATATTGATCCATTTGGAATAATGGATTGATCCAAGAAGCTTGAGCAACAAGTCTCAATTTCATCTGCACCACAATTAGGGTTTTAAGAGAAAAGTCAACTGTAACTTTGACTTTTGACCAAGACATGCTCCCAAACCCTAATACATGATTGAATATACCCTATGACACCCATGGAACATGTCCATCAAGTTTGATTTAGGTCAAGGACATGATTTCCTGAAGAATTGCACAGTTTGGAATTCATCTGATAAAAAGTCAACTGTGCACAAAAGTCAACTTTGACTTTTTGAGATTTTTCACCAAAATGGATTTTTAACCCTAAAATTATGTTAATGTATGATTTGAATCATCATTCATCAAGAAAAATCAAGAAAAGTGAGATAACTTGTAAAAGGGGTAACCATAAAACTTAGAAATTTTTCTAAGTTAAAAATAAAGTGGCAAAGGTACCAACTTTGGAGGACCATAACTCCTAAACCACAAGGCCATTTTTTCTATTCCAAAGATGGATTTGTAGCCCTCATTATCACCTACAAAAACTTCAACTACAAGTCATTCCAATTCATTAAGGATTTTGAGTTATGGAGTGATCAAAGTGGCTGAAAAGTGAAAATGTCACTTTTTCCAACACTTAGTGAAATTTTCACTAAGTCAGATTCTGCCTCACTTTTTGCCAAATGTAGGGGGATTTTTCACTTGGAATCAAAAGAGATCAAAACCAAACTTGTTCAAACAATTGTTGTATCATGTAAGAGCTTTCCAAAATGGCCAAGAACATTGCCAAATTCAACCTACACCGTGAGATACAACATTGCCAAGTTGCCTTGCTGAAATCTGTCAAGGCAAGGCAGAATTTGCAACTTTGGTCGATTTGCCAAAATCAGCCAAATTCAATTGCTCCTATCCACTTGGACACCTCAGAGGATTGAATCTAAAGGGGACAATCACTGAGCCAAGCCTCCAAAGTCCATGGAACAAGAAATAGCATGTAGAACCTAGAATTGCCAAAATCGGGACAAGACTTCAAATTTGGAATGAGGCATTCAATGAAACCATCAAGGTTGCATGGACTGAGCCATTCTCATCTGAAATCAGTCAAGACTTATCCAAGACCAAGGGAACCAAAGCTCTGTGCCCTAACCTCTAGTCAATGGCTAGAGGAGACTTGGATTTCCATTGGACAACATTGGCCAAACCTACTTACCATCTGCCATGCACTATTCCTTGCAAAACAAACTTGCTCTACTATAAATAGAGCTCAATTGTGGTCAGTTTGAGTACACCAAAGCCATCTAACAGATGCTTTCCTCAAAATCTCTTCTTTCACTCCAATTTTGCCTTCTAAGGCAAGTCACTATCGGGTTTTGAGTTTGAGAGCAATTCCAATCAAACCAATCACTCACACACCTCACATACATCACATATGAGCTGATCAAACACTTAGATTACTTCTGAAACATCAATTTCACAAAATCACCAGCTGGTTGCTCAAGGTATTAACCAAAGTGCAGCTGAGGTACCACAAAATGATCCAGCCAATTTCAATCAAGTCCAACCATCCAAACACAATCCATAGGGTGTAGGGAAGCTATTCAGATCATCACCACTCATCTGTAACACCTCCAAATCAAAAATCACTTTGAACTTGCTGTCACGACTTGGAGGTAAGCACATACTTGGTCATTTCTCAATCTATGCATATTTCCTCGCACAATAATTTGGCCATATGTTCATAATCATGCATGGAATGTTTTCCCTCAATTAATTGCATTGTTTGAATCGTGTATCAAAAATCCTAGCCTTCATGCAGAAATTAGGGTTCTTGAGGTCTCTTCGTGATTTCTTGTTGTATGTTTAATTTAAATGAAATTAAAGTACATAGACATGATCGTGAGGTTGAGGCGAGCATAATGATATGTGGATTGCATGATATGATTACGTATTCATGGAGATTGGATAGAAAATGCAAATCTGAGAAACCAAGAACACGCGCGTGTTCTTCAGCTGTTCTTGGCGCCATTTTTAGAAATTCAAATATTTGAATTTTGTGATTTTGTTTAATTGATTCAAAAATTAATTTCTCTCTGAGTTTTAATGATTTTGAGTTGATTCTTTTTTTTAATAATTCACAAAAATGTTAAAATATTTTATTTTCACAAAAAATCCCAAAAATATTATTTATTTCATATAATTGATATTTTTGCAAAGAATTAATATTTTAATTGTTTTTGACATTTTAAATATTTTTTCTACATTGATTTTGCAACTTTTAATGCTTTCTAATTATTTTGTAGGTCAATACTTAATTTTTGAAGCATTAATCCAAGATCACAATTTGTTTTCCATGTGTTAAACAATTTTTGATCATTTTAATTGAATTTTTATTCAATTAAATACATTTTTGAAAACAAATTAGGGTTTTGGATTAATTCGACCCTCATAAATCATTTTCAAAACACTTTGGGCCTCTTGAGAGAGTGTAAGACCCATCCCCCCTTGTACAAAGACTTTTTGGGCCTCACTCATTGTATAAGTCCCTCTGTACAAGTAAACGGCACGATCGTCGCCCGTTTAAAAATAAAAATCATCTGGGCCTCTCCTTGAGCTATAAGACCCACTCAAAACACTTTGGGCCTCTATTAGAGTGTAAGACCCAATCCCCCTTTTAACCTAAACATTTTGGGCCTCACTTATTGTATAAGTCCCTCTGCGTTAAAAGAAAACCTCGGCGCGATCGCCATTTTTAAACGAAAAATCATTTGGGCCTACCCTCGTGTTATAAGCCCCACTATTTTTTTCTTTAAACCTTTTTGGGCCTCTTGAGAGAGTGTAAGACCCATCCCTTTGTACAGAAAACCTTTTTGGGCCCCAGTCACTTGTATAAGTCCCGCTGTACAAAGTCAAACAGTGCGCTCACTGATAAAACCCTGGGCCTCTCCTTGAGCTGTAAGCCCCAAATCTTTCTTTTTCAAAGCACTTTCTCCTTTGATTTTGAATATACTGTTGTTTTCAATCTTTCTTTGTTGAACAACTAACCAAACAGCATGGAAGCACTACAACAGAGTAAGTGGTTATCGCTTTCATTTACTGCTTTCATATTATAAACTGTATTGTGGGGTTGCTCGCTGTAAGTCTCCTTTCATAAACTCATATCTACTGTGTAATAATAGTATAGTGTCGTATCTCGAAAAATACGATCATCGCGATGGACGCGGAAAAAAATGTTCGAAACAGAGTCGCCACCGAATTTTATTCATTCCAAGGAAGGAATAGGAAAATATCGATAAAACCTTTGAAAGGGATAAGAAAATGGTCGTCGCAACCAGATTCGGGTTCGGGAGTCAATTACGCAGAGGGAAGGTATTAGCACCCTCTACGTCCGTTGTACTCAACGGGAACCTCTTGATTCGATTCGGGAGATAAGTTAACTTGGTTTGTTTGTTTTCTTCTAAGGTAGGTATTGCTTTCTAAGGGGAAATGGGTGGTTTTTTATTCTTGTGCTCGGCAAGGATTAGAACCCTTGGGCCTACGTATTCCCTCGTGCAATGGGAAAGTCAGAGCATTCGTAGTTCGTGGGACTACGGTTGGTTGGTGTTTTTTAGGCGAACGAGTGTTTAATTCGCATTCTAACTGCTAAACATTGGCTTGTCTGCTCGTCATAGGAGGCTGAAGCACTAGTTCTTATGCGCGGAAGAATGGATTTAAACAATGTTCTTTTTTGTTGAAAGTTGTTGGAATTGGATTAAGTGTGTTAAGATTTGATTGAGAAAAGAGTTTGGATTTGCGTATGTATTTTTTAGGGTTTTGGTTGCGTAGAAAGCGTTTAGTTTGTTAAGTGTTTTGAGCGAGAATGACGATTATTCGATAAACGAGACGTCGGCCTCGCAACCAATTAATCGGGGCATGACTGAAATGCTAGATCTCAATAACACCTTTTTCATTCTATTAATTATGAAATTGTATTTGTTGGACAATTGGCTTACTTGTCCATATAATTAGGGCGAGTGTTTTGGGGACGAAAGATCGGAACGAACACAACCTAAAGCGTGCGCCTGAAGAGCGTTCATTCAAGGGCCCAAGAAGTGCTAGACCTCAAGAGTCCACTACTTTCGTAGTTTGATTAGGAAAAAGATTTGAATTTGATGTATCTTAATAGACGTATTTAATCGATTTAGGGTTTGAACGACTTAAGAGTTTTTTAGGAGTTAGTGTTTTAAAAAGATTATGTATTTTAAGTGTTTTAGAAATGGAAGACGGAATGAACACAACCCAAGGCGTGCGCCCCAAGAGCGGTCGTTCAAGGACCCAAGGAGTGCTAGACCCCAAAAGCCCACTACTTCCACTATTAATTAGAAGAACGGTTTAAGAAGCTTGATTTAAATATTTTATAAGAAAATCTTAAGTATTAGAGTGTCGATTATGATCTTAAGAAAGTGTTTTAAAAGATTGAACGTTTTAATTGAATTAAATGTCTTAAGTATGAGAGGTTAAGCGAATTAAGTTTTTTAGGATGAAAGACGGAACGATCACAACCCAAAGCGTGCGCCCCAAGAGCGATCGTTCAAGGACCCAAGGAGTGCTAGACTCCAAAAGCCCACTACTTCCACAATTAATTAGGATAATAGATTTTTAAATATTAATCTAAATATTTTATAATTTGATTTAAGAAAATAGTTAATGATTAGGCAAAGTTTTATGATTTAATTTGATTTGGAAAAATTATTAGGAATTTAACAAAGTGGATTTTAATTTGATTTAAGAGAATTATTTTTTATTAGGTATTTTAATTTAAGAAAATATTGTGTTTTTAGGAGTTGAGTATTTTAAATATTTTAAGTATTTTAAAATGGTTATGAGTTTTTAGTATTATGATTTTTAATTTAATCAAGGATTAATTATATTTTGATTAAGTAAAGATTAATCATTTTAAGTATTTTTAAAATAAATGAAAGACGGAATGAACACAACTCGAAGCGTGCGCCTCAAGAGCATTCATCCAAGGACCCAAGGAGTGCTAGACCCCAAGAGCCCACTACTTTCATATTTAATTAGAAAATAGTTTGAATTATTTGAAAATTGAGTAATTAGTTAAGATTTAATTAAATAACTATTATTTAAGTTTTTAGGAAATAAATTGTTTTATGGTAGAATAACTAATTGAAATGTTAAAGTATAATTAATACTATTTACCTAACTACTTAACATAAATCTAATTATTGAACAATTAGTAATAGAAATAAAAATAATAACAATCACTCATTAATTTTAATTAGATGATCCAAAAAATAAAAAGAGAAATAATTTATCAGTTATGTTTCTAATAACCTAATTATTTTGATATGGGCCCAATGGCCTTACGGTCTACCTTTCCATTTTTTTAAAACTGAAAGAATTCACTAGGCGGGATTGGGTTGTCCGTGACCCATTCTGCTCTTTGGGTTCGGACGGATAAATTCAAATGGGCAATGTTTAGCCTAAACCTTATTTTTCTATTTTAATTAATTACAGCACCAGTCAACAATGCAGGCGGACCAATGGTTATAATGGAAAACCAAAAGGGAACGTCTAAAATACGTTGGGCAGTGAAAAAACAAAACATCAGTAATAATTAATTCCCATCTTTTAAGAAGAATCTTTAATCACATTAAATCCAAAGGAAAAAAAAAATCAAACGGCTTAAAAACAGAGAAATAACCACATTGACACATTCTGAAACCCTCCCTCTCTCTCTCTCAGTTCAGATTCACGCGTTTCTCTATCTCACAAAACCACCCGTCTCCGAGACACTTCCATCTCCGACCATATCTCTCTCTCGTTCAAACTCTCGAGCGTCTCCTCTCTAAATTCAAACCTTTCTCTTTCACACATCATTTAAACACAATGATCAAATCATCTCAAAAACAAACCAAACCCTAAGTTTTCTTATGGAAATCACATATCGGATAGCAAATCAACAAACAATTGGAGAAAGCATTTAAACAAATCAACTCAAATCAACATGCGGTGAAATCAGAGTATGAAATGCGAAGGAAAAAAAAAGGGTTTCAAGAGTATTTACCCAAATCGTGGTGTTCCGGTGGTTAGCTTCTCCAAATCGTGGTGCTCCGGTGGTGCTGATTTGAGATGCTTCAGAAACTTCAGGTATAGCGTCCTTGAATCTTTTTCTCTCTTTGTTTCGTTTTGCTGAAAATGTGGCGTTTCTATGAATGTGAGTCAGTGGCTAAGCTCACTATCTTAGAGTTTCAGTGTGAAACTCTAAGAAGTTTTTTAGGATTCGAGCTTTAGTAAGGGTTGGCATTGGTTTTAGCAGAGCTTCGCTAGGGTTTTCTCCGTTGCTTCATGAATGAATAGTAACAAGTATTTATAGGCTCAGAAATATGAAATGAGGTACGTGTGAGGTGAAATTTTTGGGTACGTGTGAGAGAATATTTCCGTTAGAGAATGGAGAGGATTGCTGATTTCGTGGGATTTGAGTAACAGTGAATCATTCTCTGATTTTGTTTGTAGTGTGAGCTGTAATTCTTCTAGAATTTGTTTTTTATTTATTTTCATTGTGTGATATTTGTGTGTTCACGTGGCTTGAATTATCACGATTTTTACTACACTGCTCCTTATTTTTACCACTGTAAAGTTATTACTTTTGAAATTTTTCACTGCTCTTTGCCTTTCTGACGTGGCTTCAGTTGATTTAAGTTGACTCTTGCTCTTTTGGAATGTTTGACTGGTTTCCTTGTGAACAACTTTTCATTAATTTAACTCTGTAGTGATTTTTTGGCGATGTGGCTATTATTAACTTGATAATGAGCTCTGACTTTTACCTCTTGAATGAAATTGCTGCACTTTTATTGATTTTGATTTGAATTGACTTTGTGGATATCCTACTGTAAGCATCTTGACAATTCTTCTAATTTGCAATGATATAGGTTGTTATTCTGGGAGTAGCTAGATGTTATGCTGAAGTTTATGGTAACAGCTTGAACATTAGGATCAGGTTGGATTGGACAAGAGAATTCCTGATCTTGGATTTGCAAACTTCTTGGTAAGTTTTGGGAGTTTAATCAAGTTAATTATTTCTCAAGTGTTTAGTTGGACTTTTCCTTTTTGAAATAACCAAGCCATTCAATTTCTTGATCAAATATCATCTTTTGATTATGTAGTTGGTATAGATGCGCTTATGAACATTGTACCATATCTGAATGATATTCGTGCCGTATTATGTTTCTTTGGCATTGTGCAGTCACTTTGTGAAACAGCTGCTAATCCTTGACTTTCATGATTTGGATTCCAGGTTTTGAGCGTGATGAGAGTCTTGGAATTTGGAGAACAAGGAGATTCATGTCTTGGCTTGGAAGTTTTCTCGGTAAGATTGTTGGTTCCAAGTTCTTGTATTGTATATTAACCTTTGCTTTATTAGTTTCAGGTAGGTGGACTTGGGATAGGTGGCGGTATAGTTGATGAAATGTTGGACAGTGGAGCTTCTGTTGCTCCAATGTTTCGCTTAAGATGCATCTCAAACTCACCGACCTTTAATTTCTGTTCAGCGTTTTCAGTCTCATCACATACCTTCAATAACAAAGCCTCAAATCTATTAGGAAAAGTAGCAGTTTACAACGGCTTTTTCTCTAATGAGTTTTGCAGAGTGCTTTCTGAAGAAGCTGCAACATCATAACATCAGACTTGGTTGTGTTGATAGGTTCAACTGTTTTTGCATATAAAACCAGTGTCTTCCTACCCCTGCTGTGAGAGTTCCGTCTGACTTTATGGTAGGAAACTGCAGCTGCCCTATCAATTGAGGATCGCACATGGGATATAATGCCTATGGGATCTCTTTACAGTTAGGAGGAAGCTTCCGCCCTTTAATTATTCTTCCTCTTTGGAATAGACCAACCATAGGAGCTGATACTAACTCGTACGTATTGGTACCAGAAGCCTCCAATGCTGTCAACTTTGATGACTTTTGTGGTGAAACATTTGCAAATGGATTGGTGTTTTCCGGAGATGATGTTTAAAGGAAAGAATTCTATACATACTTCATATTCATCTACCATGAGAAACCTGAATTGGAACTTGTTCTCAATTTGAAATGAAATTGTTACGCATTCTTTTTGCTGATATGCGTTTCTTTTTTCTGGTTTTGTAGGTACAATTATGCTACAATTGTTAACTTGGTTTTTGGTGTAATGATGGAAAGGCAGGTTATTACTTGGTATTGCTAGCTGGCTGAAGGTTTTGGATTGCACAGCTTGGTATGGATGAGGTTTCAAGAACAGCTTGGAGGATGTGTTCATGCTTTGGAGTATTTTGTTGTACTTTTGATTCCTTGTAATATACTAAAATTCTGACCTTTGCTTTTTCTTTTGAACCTCTTGGTTCCAAGTTGCGTGACAATTTGCAATACTATAAGTTCTTTGAAATTCTGCTTGTAAATGGGGCACTGATTATGATGGTGTGGTTGTGGTTTAGAAGGTTATACAAGATGGCTGGTGCGTGAGGAACAATTTGGTAGGCCTGCTGCATGTTACTATGGTCTTTGTATATTTTGTGAGTCATGGAATTTATTTTGTAAAGATTGGAGGTGTGCATAGGACTGTAGTAACTTAGTTTGAAATGGTAGTCATATTCTGTGGAATTTTTGTGGGATCATTTGTATAATATGACAAACTTTGAAACTCCATTGAATATTTGTACCAACATTTGGCCTTATTTTTAATGTAATAACTTGGTCACCTTAGTGATTTCAAGTTTTGATTAATGATTCAACTTTGGGATGGTATTTTGTTTGAGTTAGAATATGATTTGTAATGAACCCACATGACTTATAATCTGCTGCTGTATTCCATTACTTATAAAAGCCTTAGTATGTGACCATTCCATGGTTTGAATTGCACCACGCTTCTTCATGCTTCAATTATTTTGGCCACAAACTCTTAATGACTTTAGAGCTTTCTTAGCCATCATTTTGACAACTTTCAATAGCTTTGCCCCGAATTGGTATTACCTAGAACAAGCTTAACACCAATTTACTCATAACTTTAGACCTCACATAACTTGTCTTGAAAATTTCTGATGGTTTGAATTATTTCTTGATTAATCTCGCTCCAACTCTTCTAATTAAAGCTTAACTTGATAACCCTTAATTATGCTTTCAAATTCTTAAGCTTAAAACAATTCAATCATTTAGTTATAACATCAGAGACAACATGAAGAAAAATCTCTATAATTTTGAATAGGGCCCAATTTTGAACCAATTCAAGCTAGGGTTAAAAGCGCACACGACCTAAAGCTGAATCCCTTTTTTCCTTGAATCAAGAATGGCCATTCCTTAGCTTGTTCAACCATATAGCCTCAGTGTCACACTTGGAATATGGTTAAACAATCATCTTGAGATACATGATCATAGCTTGAAACTTCAAGCAATCTTAAGCCTAGTCTTGAGGAAATGTATTCTGACCATTGTATTTGAATCACCTTGGATCATAACTTAGAATCAGCTTGAAGTCGTATCTTGACTAATTGGTCTTGAGAATCAGGATACATCTTTCCTTTATCTTCACCACACTTGGAAGAGCCTCTAATTACAAAGAGTGCAAACCAAATCTCCATAGCCTAAACCATATGATGATCTTGAGAGAAGTCTATTAAGCAACAACATGTTTCTTATAAGAAAAATGATAGGGTAGGACAAATTTGGGGTATGATAGATGCCCCTATCTAATTGTCTTGGACCCGAGAGAATGAACTGTTGCATGGCGCTCATTTTTAGGGTAGAAGTCAATTAGATATAAGAAGACCCCAAAATTTGTCTGACAAAAGATAAGGTGTAGTAGAGTAAGAGCTGACAGAATGAGGTAACGGGGTTCATACTGAATAACTTGAGACTCTTTGGGGTGGTCGAAGCAGTCCCTTATCCAGTAAGGTTCCTCGATGGTACCAAAGCAGTATCTCTGAAAGCAGACGATTCTCTGGGTCATTGAAGCAGTACCTTATCCGTTAAGGTTCCTCAACGATACCAAAGCAGTATCTCTGAAAGGCAGACGATTCTCTGGGTCGTCGAAACAGTCCCTTATCCATTAAGGTTCCTCGATGATACCAAAGCAGTATCTCTGAAAGGCAGACGATTCTTTGGGTCGTCGAAGCAGTCTCTTATCCATTAAGGTTCCTCGATGATACCAAAGCAGTATCTCTGAAAGGCAGATGATTCTCTGGGTCGTCGAAGCAGTCCCTTATCCATTAAGGTTCTTCGATGATACCAAAGCAGTATCTCTGTAGGCAGATGATTCTCTGGGTCGTCGAAGCAGTCCCTTATCCATTAAGGTTCCTCGACGATACTAAAGCAGTATCTTTTAGAAGCTGAAGATTCTCTGGATCGTCGAATCAGTCCCTTATCCATTAAGGTTCCTCGATGATACCAAAGTAGTATCTCTGAAGGCAGATGATTCTCTGGGTCGTCAAAGCAGTCCCTTATCCATTAAGGTTCTTCGATGATACCAAAGCAGTATCTCTGTAGGCAGACGATTCTCTGGGTCATCGAAGCAGTCCCTTATCCATTAAGGTTCTTCGACGATACCAAAGCAGTATCTTTTAGAAGCTGAAGATTCTCTGGATCGTCGAATCAGTCCCTTATCCATTAAGGTTCCTCGATGATACCAAAGCAGTATCTCTAAAAGCTGAAGATTCTCTGGAGCATTGAAGCAGTACCTTATCCGTTAAGGTTCCTCAACGATACCAAAGCAGTATCTTTAGAAGCTGAAGATTCTCTAGATCGTCGAAGCAGTTCCTTATCCATTAAGGTTCCTCGATGATACCAAAGCAGTATCCCTGAAGGCAGATGATTCTCTGGGTCGTCGAAGCAGTCCCTTATCCATTAATGTTCTTCGATGATACCAAAGCAGTATCTCTGTAGGCAGACGATTCTATGGGTCGTCGAAGCAGTCCCTTATCCATTAAGGTTCTTCGACGATACCAAAGCAGTATCTTTTAGAAGCTAAAGATTCTCTAGATCGTCGAATCAGTCCCTTATCCATTAAGGTTCCTCGATGATACCAAAGCAGTATCTCTGAAAGCTGGAGATTCTCTGGAGCATTGAAGCAGTACCTTATCCGTTAAGGTTCCTCAACAATACCAAAGCAGTATCTTTAGAAGCTGAAGATTCTCTGGATCGTCGAAGCAGTCCCTTATCCATTAAGGTTCCTCGATGATACCAAAGCAGTATCTCTGAAGGCAGATGATTCTCTGGGTCATCGAAGCAGTCCCTTATCCATTAAGGTTCCTCGATGATACCAAAGCAGTATCTCTGAAGGCAGATGATTCTCTGGGTCGTCGAAGCAGTCCCTTATCCATTAAGGTTCCTCGATGATACCAAAGCAGTATCTCTGAAAGCTGAAGATTCTCTGGAGAATAGTTTGAGCAAGATCCCTGTCGGAGGAAATGTGCTGGCTTTGCAGGGGAAAGCTCATAAGAAGCTTTCTGGATATCCTCTGCTTAGGGAGTAATTATAACAATAGCTGCTGGAGATTGTCATTATTAATTGCCTGGTTGAAGAATGACTTGCTGGGGAATAGAATTCCTTGAGCACGTGCGGGGTATCAACTTCTCTTTTGAAGAATACTGCCGACTTTGATGGAAAACTGGCCAAGATGCTTGTGAACTGATCCTGGATCCTGTCATGCTATGTTGCTGGGGATGTATATGCCATGCACTACATGATGCACTGGAACATATACAAAAATGCAACTGCTATGGAATCTAATGCTCATATGAATGTACAAGACTAATATGCTAATGCCAGATATGATTATGTGATGCCATGCTAGCATGTTATGCACATGACGATGCAAATGATCGGGCGTGCTGGGGATAGGTTTCCCTGTAGAGGGTATCACCAGGGATTGAATTGGACTTTGGTATTTGGTGTTTTGTCAATAAATTGGACTTTCAGGTGTTATGAGGATGCCAATGACGGCGTACTTTTAATGGTTGCCAATGAAAAATGGACTTTAAAGGGTATATTTGAAGGAGCCAACGAGTGTGGACTTTTGAGTAGTTGCCAATAAAGGATTGGACTTTGGGTTTTATGGGGATGATGAGAATGCTTGACTACTCGACCCCTTTTGAGCAAGTCCAATATGACTAGGGGGCGTGATTGCCCCTGTTAGGCTTTGAAAGATTCACTGCTAGGGATCATGTTGAGCACATCTCTGAAAAGTTGTACTGCTTGTGGTGAAGAGTCAAGCCGACTGACAACTGATTTGGTGCTTCCATATGGTGGAGCTCCTTGGAGACTATTTATTTCCTTTTTAGTTCTCCCAACACCAAAACAAATTTTATTGTTTTCAAATATTGTTTTTATTTACCGAAGTTTCAAAACACAGTTTATCAAAAACAAAATTAATTTGCACACAAACAGATAAAGTAAAAAGAAAGGAGCACAATTTGATGAGAAATCTCTCTTTGTATTGATTTGACCCTTAATCGGGTAAGTACGTACAAGGATGCAATTCCTTGAAGAGGTAATTGCGGTGCAAGAAAAACATAATGGCAATACAAATAAATGAGATTCCGTTGAGTCTAAACACTGCTATGGACCATATGACTTTGATAACTTCAACACCTTGCTTCGTAAGAAGGCAGTTGGATCGATCCTTCCCTTTAGTGACACATCAGGGTCAAGTGGATATGTAGAATAGATACTTTGCTTTGGAATTTGCCCCTAACTTTTGCCTGGATCGCCCTTTCGGGTTTTCAATCCACCGGGACGCCCTTTTTTGCCTGAACCGCCCTTTCGGGTTTTCAATTCAGCGGGCCTATATTTTTTATTTTATCCCTAATTTTTGCCTGGACTGAATTTGTTTTTCAAGTCCACCGGGATTGCCATTTTTTGCCTAAGTCGCCTTTTCAGGTTTTTGACTTAGCGGCTTTATTATTCCGCTTTTTTAGGCGTAGTATCTCTTAACGTACTCTGCATTCACTGGGTATGGTAATTCTTCACCGTCCATAGTTGCAAGCTTTAAGGCACCACCAGAAAATGCTTCTTTTACCACATATGGGCCTTCGTAGTTTGGTGTCCACTTGCCCCTGGATTCATTATACATGGCCATGATCCTCTTGAGCACCAAGTCACCTTCCTGGAATGTCCGAGGATGCACTTTCTTGTCAAAAACTTTCTTCATGCATCTTTGATAGAACTGGCCATGGCATATTGCTGCCAAACGTTTTTCTTCAAGAAGGTTAAGCTCCTTAAACCTCGTCTTCACCCATTCTGCTTCATCGAGCTGTGCTTCCATTAATACTCTCAATGATGGGATCTCGACTTCTATCGGAAGGACCGCTTCCATGCCGTAAACCAATGAGTAAGGAGTTGCCCCTGTTGATGTTCGCACTGAGGTACGGTAGCCGTGCAGCGCAAAAGGTAGCATCTCATGCCAATCCTTATAAGTGACCACCATTTTCTGAATGATCTTTTTGATGTTTTTGTTGGCTGCTTCAACGGCTCCATTCATCTTGGGTCTGTATGGTGTCGAATTATGGTGCTTAATCTTGAAACTAGCACACAGTTCATCCATCATTTTGTTGTTGAGATTAGACCCATTGTCAGTGATGATACAGTTAGGCACTCCATATCTGCATATAATGTTGTATTTTAAGAAACGAGCGACCACTTGCTTGGTAACCTTCGTATACGATGCAGCCTCAACCCATTTGGTAAAGTAGTCTATGGCAACCAATATGAAGCGGTGTCCATTTGAGGCCTTTGGCTCGATCATTCCAATCATATCTATTCCCCACATAGAAAAAGGCCATGGCGAAGTCAAGACATTCAAAGGAGTGGGAGGTACGTGAATCTTATCAGAGTATATCTGGCATTTATGGCATGTTCGGGCATGATGGTAGCAATCAGCCTCTATGGTAAGCCAATAATAGTCTGCTCTCAATATCTTCTTTGCCATAGTATGCCCATTTGCATGGGTACCAAAGCAACCTTCATGAATGTCTTTCAGAATCTGCTCAGCTTCATGCTTTTCCACACATCTGAGTAGAACAGTATCATGATTATGCTTGTATAACACGTTCCCATTGAGGAAGAAATTTGATGCCAATCTGCGCAAAGTTCTCTTATCCACCGCCAAAGTTCCCTCTGGATATTCTTGTTTTTCCAGATAACGTTTGATGTCATAGAACCATGGCTTTTCGCCTGACTCTTCATCAGTAGCCAAACAGTGAGCGGGCTCTTCAAATCGCTGTAGATCAATATGCGGCCGATGGTTGGGCCATATCAGTTTATACATAGAAGCCAAAGTTGCTAGAGCATCTGCCATTTGATTTTCCTCTCTCGGTACATGGGTAAAGGTGATATCATCAAACCTGGGGAGTAGCTTTGCCACATAATCTCGATATGGAATTAGATTGGCATGTTTGGCATCCCAGTCACCTCGGATCTGATGTATTACTAAGGCAGAATCTCCAAACACATCCAGAGTCTTAATCCTCAAATTGATGGCCTCTTCCAATCCAAGTATACAAGCTTCATACTCAGCCATATTATTGGTGCATGGAAAGCAGAGCTTAGCTGTGAAGGGTAAGTGGAAATTCTTGGGTGATGTGATCACTGCCCCAATTCCACTTCCGTGGACATTGGAAGCACCATCGAACATGAGAGTCCATCGCTCCCCTGGTTCGGGCCCCTCATCTGGACCTGGCTCTTCATAATCTTTTAGTACCATTACGTCTTTGTCTGGAAAATTGAACTTCAAGGGCTGATAATCATCCACCGGTTGATGGGCAAGATGGTCTGCCAATATGCTACCCTTGATGGCTTTTTGAGTGACGTATTGAATGTCGTACTCAGACAGAAGCATTTGCCATCGGGCTATTCTGCCAGTGAGAGCAGGTTTCTCAAAGATGTATTTAATGGGATCCATCTTGGAAATCAGGTAAGTAGTGTGGGTCAGCATATACTGCCTGAGATGTCGGGCAGCCCATGTTAATGCACAGCAAGTCTTCTCGAGTAAGGAATACCTTATCTCGCAGTCATTGAACTTCTTGCTGAGGTAATAGATGGCATGTTCTTTCTTTCCTATTTCATCTTGTTGCCCCAACACACAGCCCATGGATTCATCAAGTACAGTCAGGTACATAATAAGCTGCCTTTCAGGAACAGGCGGTATCAGGATCGGTGGTTCCTGCAGATACTCTTTGATTCTATCAAATGCCCCTTGGCAGTCGTCATCCCACACAATCGACCGATTCTTTCTTAGTAGCTTGAAGATAGGCTTGCAGGTGGCAGTAAGATGTGAAATAAACCTGGCAATATAGTTTAATCTTCCCAGGAAGCCACGCACTTCTTTCTCCATTTTCAGTGCAGGCATGTTCTGAATTGCCCTTACCTTATCAGGATCCACTTCGATTCCTTTCCGACTTACGATGAAGCCCAACAATTTTCCAGATCGTACCCCAAATGTACACTTGTTGGGGTTGAGTCTCAATCTAAACTTCCTCAATCGAACAAACAGCTTTTGCAGATTGATCAAGTGTTTTTCCTCGGTTTGAGATTTGGCAATCATATCATCAACGTACACCTCAATCTCTTTATGCATCATGTCATGAAAGAGCATTACCATCGCACGTTGATATGTTGCTCCAGCATTCTTAAGCCCAAATGGAATCACCTTATAGCAGAAGGTGCCCCATGGTGTGATGAAGGTGGTCTTCTCCATATCCGCTGGATCCATCTTAATTTGATTATATCCTGAAAACCCGTCCATAAAAGAAAATACAGAGAATTGAGCTGTGTTGTCAACCAATACATCAATGTGAGGTAATGGGAAATCGTCCTTAGGACTAGCTCTGTTCAAATCTCGGTAGTCCACACACATGCGAACCTTTCCATCTTTCTTCGGGACCGACACAATGTTGGCAATCCATTGTGGGTACTTTGCCACTGCCAGGAATCCAGCATCAAGTTGCTTTCGTACTTCTTCACGAATTTTGAGAGCCATATTCAGATGGGTCCTTCTTAACTTCTGTTTGACAGCATGACATTCCTCCTTGAGGGGTAACTTGTGTACAACCATATCAGTATCCAACCCAGGCATATCCTGATACGACCAGGCGAATACATCTGCGTACTCACGGAGGAGCTCTATCAGCTTGGCCTTGACTTCAACTTGAAGAGATGCGCCTATCTTTACCTCTTTTCTGTCTTCTTCAGTACCCAGGTTGATGACTTCAATGTCTTCTTGATGTGGTAGGATGACTTTCTCTTCTTGCTTGAGCAACCTTGCCAACTCGTCGGGGAGTTCACAATCCTTTATGCCTTCCTCTTCAGCTTGGTAGATTGGGCAATCAAAGTCATATAGGCCCGTAGCAGCATCTATATCAAGGGCCTCGGTGGTGTTTCTGCATGTTTATGATTTATGCAGTTTATTTAGGAAAGTGTGTGCATAAAAAATATTGCCATTTATTATAAAGTAAAAGAAATGAAAGAAAGTGAGCGAAAATTGAATGCAAACTGAAATTCATTAATGATAATCAATGTTTGAAAACATCAGGTGGCCCATACAATGTTCCACTACGCCTTGGGCAGAGCGTAGGGTTTTTGATAAACAGTAAAATTACGTTTGGTGTGTGAAGAACTGAGGGACTTCGATGGTCTTCCAATTCTGGAGCTCTTCACCAGGCTTTGCTTGTCGAATCCAGCTTGCAGAAGCTTGCTCATCACCACCATGGTCTTCAATGATCATTGCGACTGGAGAACCGAAGATGTGCCCCGCACTTGTAAAGATTTTCTCAACCGGAAGGATCTGATTTCCATCATATGGGACAAAAGCTGAGTTGCGAGATGGCTGATAACCTATCCCAAACATATCCATCTTTTCAGTAACTTCAATCATCTTGCCCCAACCTTGGGCGCTTCCTTCTTCCACCACAGCCTTAGCTTCCTCATATGAAGTCATTGATGATCTTAACTATTGGGGCTCTGGTACCCGTTGCACAGCCAGGGTACTTACCACTTCAAAAGACTGGAAAGGTGTCTCAACCATTTCACCTTCAACATCAATGTAGCGGAATGATGTCAAATGGCTTACCAATATATCTTCCTCACCACCTATCACAACCATCTTGTCATTGGTAATGAACTTTAGTTTTTGGTGTAGAGTGGACGTGATTGCCCCTGCTGAGTGAATCCAGGGCCGTCCTAGCAGGCAACTGTAACCAGGATAAATGTCCATTACCTGAAAAGTAATGGTAAAAATAGTAGGTCCGATCTTGATTGGCAAGTCCACCTCACCGATAACTGCACGTCTGGATCCATCAAATGCCTTCACTATGAGAGTACTTGGCCTTATAGTTACCCTATTCACAGGCATCCTCTCCAGTGTTGTTTTCGGAAGCACATTTAAAGAAGATCCAGTATCTACCAAGACTCTAGATATCAAAACATCTTCACACCTAATGGAAATGTGAAGAGCTTTGTTGTGGTTCCTTTTTTCCGTAGTCAAATCATCATCATTGAATCCAAGAAAATTTCCAATAGTGACACTGGCTATGACATCATCAAACTGAGCTACGGTAATATCTTTGGTGATATGTGCAGCACTCAATACTTTCAACAAGGAAGATCTGTGTGCCTCGGAACTGAGCAACAATGCAAGCATGGATATTTTGGCAGGAGTTTGATTCAGCTGATCGACTACCTTGTAGTCACTTTTCTTTATAATCTTCAAAAATTCCTCAGCCTCTTTCTATGTAAACGCCCCTCTTGGGGACGACGACCCTACCTGTAATTCAGTATTCGGAGTTTCTACTGGTATAGCAATTGCCTTACCTTTGTCATTATTTGGTATATCTGCTTGCCTCCCTGCGAAGATCCGACCACTACGGGTCATCCCACCTGGCCCTACTACAGCGTCACACTTAGCACCGACATCTTCAACAGCTGGCTTTTCTGACCCTTGTTTAAAAACTTTAGGCTCAGGAATAGTAACAGGATATTCAATAGTGATTGGAACCGGGCGCACTGGCCTTAGTTTGCTGACATCCGCCTCATCAAACTGAATGACTACAGGTGCAGGACGGGTTGGTACTTGTCTGAAAGCATTAACTCCGTCATACTCAATGATTACCGGAGCAAGACGACCTTGTCTTAAAGCATTAGCTCCATCATACTCAATGATTACCGAAGCGGGACGACCTTGTCTTTGTTGACGTCCTTCCGGTGCATCGTATTGAATGTTGATGACAGCCACATTTTGTTCTTTTGCATCCTTACGTTCAACCTGAATCACACCTTGATCCAGAAATTTCTGCAAATATTCCCTAACCACCTCATCAGTCAGGTTATCAAGTTTATCTTCAGGAATCATCCCACATCTTTTCAACTTTTCTCCTATAACCACCATAGGAGTGCGAATATCCTCAACCCTTGTAATCAACTTCTGACCATTGTCTTCTTCTACAGCATTAACGGACGGTCCTCCATGCGTGGGCATGGGACTGTGTTTAATGTTAGCACCTCGATGAGTGAAAGAAAGATCTTTGGATTCAAACAGATCTTGTACTCTATTCTGGAATGCATAACAGTTTTCTATAGTGTGGCCGGAAGTACCCTTATGAAACTCACAATGGGCGTTGGCATCGTAACCAGGAGGATATGGAAAGACTGCTGGCCTCAGATCTCTGAGCTTTAAGTGACCACTTGGATACAGTTGAGAAAAGATCTGGATGTATGGTATTGGCACAGGGTCAATATGTCTCCTTGGTCTTGGCTGCCTCTGTGGTGGGACATTCTGATATTGTGGCGGAGGAACATTCTGATAATTCGGTTGTTGAGTAGGTTGTTGAGGTGGGGCTTGTGCAACTGCAGCCACTTGCTGATATGGTATATTTACTGGGGCTCTACCCCCTCGTCCTCTCGTGACAACATTAGTCTCTTCATCTTTCTTTTTTACAAAAGGCTTTTTGACTCCACTTGCAGAAGCAATAGCAGCTTTTTTCTTCAACTGGCTCTCGATTCTTTCTCCCACTGACACAATCTCAGCAAAGTTAGGGAAGCTAGATCCCATCATACGGTCCGAATATTGAGGCTGCAAAGTTCCCATGAACATATCCATCAATTCTTTGTCCAACAAGGGTGGTTGAACACGAGAAGCCAACTCTCGCCAACGTTGAGCGTATTCTTTAAACGACTCATTGTTGCGCTGAGTCATATCTTGTAATTGAGTACGGTTTGGCGCTAACTCGGTGTTATACTGGTAATGTTTGAGGAATGCCTCAGAAAGGTCCCTCCAGGTACTTATCTGCCTCTTCTCTAACTGCATGTACCATTCCAGCGACGCCCCACTGAGGCTATCCTGGAAGTAATGAATTAGAAGAGGGTCATCCTTAGCGTGAGCAGCCATTTTGCGGCAGTATGCTCGCAAATGAGTCTTAGGGCAGCTGAGTCCCTTGTACTTTTCAAACGTCGGCACTTGAAACTTATGAGGGATTACCAATCCAGGGACCAAACACATGTCGACAACATCCAAGCCGGGAGTTGTCTGAACCTCCAAGGCCTTGAATTTCTCTTCTAGTACGTGTAACCGATCAGCAGATGGATCAGACCCCACAAGTTGAAGAGGTGGAGGTGGAGGTGGTACATAGAAGGCATCAAATTGCTCATCCGCATCACTCACGGACCCATGATGAGCTGAGTGTTCTGACACATCAGAGGTAGGGATCTTAACTCCAGAACTGCCTATCTTTTCAACCAGCTTCTTGGCATTGTCCACTGTTTCAGCATCTTTCTCTTTTTGGGCAAGCATCATCATAGTTTCCAGTAGCTGATCCATTTTAGCCTTCAGTGAATCGATATCATTCCTCATTGTGTTTTGGTTCTCCTCGATCTGTTCCAGCGTCATCTTGAATCTTTGACGAGTCTCGTATTGGTGTCGAGTAGTCAGGTTTTCTGTTTTGAGAAAGTATAGAGTGTATGAGTTGGTGTTCAAACACATATGGGATGTGAATGTAAAAATGCTTATGCTTATGTTTATGTTTTTTTTTATTTTCATGGAATCATTCGTAGATTTTATCAAGCATTCAAAATAACACGAAGACAAGAAAATAAAGGAAAGCTGAATTCTCATTCATTCATTAAGTCATTACATAATTTTAAGGTACCAAAGTTTCATCTAATACAAGCCAAATAAATAACAAGAAAATAAAATGATGATCTTCAAGCTGCAGGCCTTTGTGCTTCACGCTCCTTAATTTCTTCCTTGAATCTCTTCAGCATTGCCTTGCAAAGGCAAACAAAATCAATAATGGCCCGAGGAGTGGATTCTTCTAGCGCCTCATACGCATCCCTGTGTTTCCAAATCAGATCCTTAGCTAGCCAGTTGCAAAATTCAATCAAACCATTGAGTTTTTTGCGGTACATGTCTCGGCTGTCCCTTAGGATAGTCATAGACTGCTCAAAACCAACGTAGTCTTGGAGCACTTTTTCCCTTTCTGCCAACCAAATGGTCTGGTCTTCAAGAATAGCCCTCATCTGATTCTGCTGGTTTTCAACGACCCTTTTGACACCATCCAGCTCCCTTCGTAACGCATCCCAATCCTCAGCTCTGACCCAGGCTGTCCTCATAGAGTCTTCCTTAAGCCTACGTTCTCTTGCTTCAGAAGCTCTTGACACGCGTAGGTCGGCACTTAGTTGTCGAATTTGCGCTCCCATTTCTTCTCTGAGTTCTTTGTTTTTCCTAGTGGCAAAGAGCCAAGCCCTTTCATTTTCCGCACTTTTCCTATAAGCTTTATCCAAGTCTTCTTTAAGCCTACCTACCGCACCATCAGCCTGGTTAAGGCACACCTTAACCCTCTTTTTTTGGTGCTCCTCTTCACCGGCTCTCTTTCCCACTTCCCCAAGCTGATTCTTTTTGCGCTCTAGCTCATACTTCAGATTATTTTTCTCATTGGTCACTGTTTGCAGTTTTGATTCCAACTCTTCGTTATTCTTCCCAAGTTGGGCTATTTTGGCTCTAAGACCTTCCACTTCTTCCCAAGAGACGGGTACAGGCCGTGGGCTAGGAGGCCTAGGAGGAGCTTCGATGGAAAAAGGAAGTTTGACCATCTTAACCCTCTCCAGCATCCATGGCTGATATGGCACCCTAGGTGTTCCATCCCTTTTCCTTAATTCGGATCCCTTAGTGTGAACCTTCTGCCAGGAGCGTACAATCTTACAAAGGAGTGAAGGATCTTTAGTACCCCTGTCATGAAGAACCATTTCTTCCAACTCTTTGTCTTCAGGCTTTCTCAACATAGGGTATTCAAACTGTCGTATAGCTAGTATGGGATTATAGCTTATACAACCTTTTGACCCAATCAGCGGCACATTTCCAAAGCTCCCACAACTCATAATGATTTTATCAACATCCAGTCTGTTGGGATACCATGTGATATTCATTTCAGAGAGAGACACTAACAACTGAGCCCATTCACCACTGTTCAAGTCAGGGACAATGGCATAACGCTTGAACACATGAGAAGTGAGCCACTTGTAGAGGAGAGGAGTACAGAATGTCAACAATGAACCTTTCCTTTCATGGCAGAGATGTAGGGTATGGAAGATGTCAGCTAAGAGAGGATAAATTGGACTTTGTCCTTCCTTCCAAACAGCCCAAAATACACTGATGGCAGCAGTGTCAATGAATTCTTCAAAAGTGGGGAAGAGTACAAGCCCGTAGATGAGGAGAGCCAATACATTCACCAGAGCGTCCTATTGCTTATTCTTCAAAAACTTTATCGCTTCTTTTTCCAGAAAAGTGTTTCGGAAACCAAAGAAATCTTCTCTCTTTTTCCAACCAGTATTGACCGTTGAAATAGGGATTTAGAGGGCTTCAACTAGTACCTCTTTCTTAGGTGTCTGGCCAATCATAGTGTAGGGTGCCTTTCCCTTAACGGAGAAACCCAAAAATCCTTCAAATTCTTCAATGGCAGGAGTCAAGTAGAAATCTTGGAACAAAAAGTTTCTCATCGGTGGGTCATAAAACTGTTCTAAAGCTGTAACGGCAGGAACTTGCACTTTGATTGAAAGGAGATCAAGAATCTGGCCAAATCTTCCCTCTAGAGTATTCTTGAAGAGCGGAGGCATTTCTTTCAAACAGTTCATCACAACGGTAGTATCTGGCGTGATAGCCTTCAGCTGCAGAGTTTTCCTTTTTCCTGAATCCATGGTTACTTTGAATGCAAGATAAACAGTAGATACAAGTGATTCCCTGAAAATAAAAATGTTTTTTTTTTGTAAGTCATGATGTAAATGTAAATGATTATGAACGCACGATGTTGGATCCAGGTTATCACAAGTAACTTCCCAACCCTCCTAACAGGTAGGCTTTAAAGGGATAGTTCTAGATTCTTTACCCATAAACCCACTCATAGGATAGCTCCTACGTTGATGGATATGGTTCCCAGGGTCTCGGACACTAGTCGCATCAACATCACGCAACAGGCTAGCTGCCTTACAATGGGGATACAAAAAGGTCTATCCTGAGTGTAGTCCTCATGCTAGGCCCACGAGAAGCGAGTCCTCGGAAACTAACACTAACGACCACCAATATAGAAACTGGTGCTAAGATTGGTTCCCAGAGTCATGGACCCTTCATGAATCAAGTCGTGCGACAGGCTAGCTGCGTTACAACAAGATCTACGAAAAGGTTTACTCTAGGGGAAGCTTTCATGCTAGGCGCACAAGGAGCGGGTCCTTGGGGACTAACACTAATGACTTCCAAAATCTAAACTAGGTGTTCTCTCTTCTTTTTCCAAGACTCGGGTATAGAGCCTTACTTGTGATATCAACCCAAATCCAACAGGTAAATATGATAAACAACATATGATAATGAGAAAGCAATAAAAGCAAATAGATAAGTAATATGAGAAAACAAATAATAAGAGATCAAACAAGCGAATCTAACACTCTCGAATCGAGTCAAGTTAGGCTTGACTCTCTCTAGCATAGGGCAATGCATGTTCCCCAGCAGAGTCGCCATCTGTCGTACCTCAAAAAATACAATCATTGCGATGGACGCGGAAAAAACTGTTCGAAACAGAGTCGCCACCGAATTTTATTCATTCCAAGGAAGGAATAGGAAAATATCGATAAAACCTTTGAAAGGGATAAGAAAATGGTCGTCGCAACCAGATTCGGGTTCGGGAGTCGATTACGCAGAGGGAAGGTATTAGCACCCTTTACATCCGTTGTACTCAACGGGAACCTCTTGATTCGATTCGGGAGATAAGTTAGCTTGGTCTGTTTGTTTTATTCTAAGGTAGGTATTGCTTTCTAAGGGGAAATGGGTGGTTTTTTATTCTTGTGCTCGGCAAGGATTAGAACCCTTGGGCCTACGTATTCCCTCGTGCAATGGGAAAGTCAGAGCATTCGTAGTTCGTGGGACTACGGTTGGTTGGTGTTTTTTAGGCGAACGAGTGTTTAATTCGTATTCTAACTGCTAAACGTTGGCTTGTCTGCTCGTCATAGGAGGCTGAAGCACTAGATCTTATGCGCGGAAGAATGGATTTAAACAATGTTCTTTTTTGTTGAAAGTTGTTAGAATTGGATTAAGTGTGTTAAGATTTGATTGAGAAAAGAGTTTGGATTTGCGTATGTATTTTTTAGGGTTTTGGTTGCGTAGAAAGCGTTTAGTTTGTTAAGTGTTTTGAGCGAGAATGACGATTATTCAATAAACGAGACGTCGGCCTCGCAACCAATTAATCGGGGCATGACTGAAATGCTAGATCTCAATAACACCTTTTTCATTCTATTAATTATGAAATTGTATTTGTTGGAGAATTGGCTTACTTGTCCATATAATTAGGGCGAGTGTTTTGGGGACGAAAGATCGGAACGAACACAACCCAAAGCGTGCGCCTGAAGAGCGTTCATTCAAGGGCCCAAGAAGTGCTAGACCTCAAGAGTCCACTACTTTCGTAGTTTGATTAGGAAAAAGATTTGAATTTGATGTATCTTAATAGACGTATTTAATCGATTTAGGGTTTGAACGACTTAAGAGTTTTTTAGGAGTTAGTGTTTTAAAAAGATTATGTATTTTAAGTGTTTTAGAAATGGAAGACGGAATGAACACAACCCAAGGCGTGCGCCCCAAGAGCGGTCGTTCAAGGACCCAAGGAGTGCTAGACCCCAAAAGCCTACTACTTCCACTATTAATTAGAAGAACGGTTTAAGAAGCTTGATTTAAATATTTTATAAGAAAATATTAAGTATTAGAGTGTCGATTATGATCTTAAGAAAGTGTTTTAAAAGATTGAACGTTTTAATTGAATTAAATGTCTTAAGTATGAGAGGTTAAGCGAATTAAGTTTTTTAGGATGAAAGACGGAACGATCACAACCCAAAGCGTGCGCCCCAAGAGCGATCGTTCAAGGACCCAAGGAGTGCTAGACTCCAAAAGCCTACTACTTCCACTATTAATTAGAAGAACGGTTTAAGAAGCTTGATTTAAATATTTTATAAGAAAATATTAAGTATTAGAGTGTCGATTATGATCTTAAGAAAGTGTTTTAAAAGATTGAACATTTTAATTGAATTAAATGTCTTAAGTATGAGAGGTTAAGCGAATTAAGTTTTTTAGGATGAAAGACGGAACGATCACAACCCAAAGCGTGCGCCCCAAGAGCGATCGTTCAAGGACCCAAGGAGTGCTAGACTCCAAAAGCCCACTACTTCCACAATTAATTAGGATAATAGATTTTTAAATATTAATCTAAATATTTTATAATTTGATTTAAGAAAATAGTTAATGATTAGGCAAAGTTTTATGATTTAATTTGATTTGGAAAAATTATTAGGAATTTAACAAAGTGGATTTTAATTTGATTTAAGAGAATTATTTTTTATTAGGTATTTTAATTTAAGAAAATATTGTGTTTTTAGGAGTTGAGTATTTTAAATATTTTAAGTATTTTAAAATGGTTATGAGTTTTTAGTATTATGATTTTTAATTTAATCAAGGATTAATTATATTTTGATTTAGTAAAGATTATTCTTTTTAAGTATTTTTAAAATAAATGAAAGACGGAATGAACACAACTCGAAGCGTGCGCCTCAAGAGCATTCATCCAAGGACCCAAGGAGTGCTAGACCCCAAGAGCCCACTACTTTCATATTTAATTAGAAAATAGTTTGAATTATTTGAAAATTGAGTAATTAGTTAAGATTTAATTAAATAACTATTATTTAAGTTTTTAGGAAATAAATTGTTTTATGGTAGAATAACTAATTGAAATGTTAAAGTATAATTAATACTATTTACCTAACTACTTAACATAAATCTAATTATTGAACAATTAGTAATAGAAATAAAAATAATAACAATCACTCATTAATTTTAATTAGATGATCCAAAAAATAAAAAGAGAAATAATTTATCAGTTATGTTTCTAATAACCTAATTATTTTGATATGGGCCCAATGGCCTTACGGTCTACCTTTCCATTTTTTAAAAACTGAAAGAATTCACTAGGCGGGCTTGGGTTGTCCGTGACCCATTCTTCTCTTTGGGTTCGGACGGATAAATTCAAATGGGCAATGTTTAGCCTAAACCTTATTTTTCTATCTTAATTAATTACAGCACCAGTCAACAATGCAGGTGGACCAATGGTTATAATGGAAAGCCAAAAGGGAACGTCTAAAATACGTTGGGCAGTGAAAAAACAAAACATCAGTAATAATTAATTCCCATCTTTTAAGAAGAATCTTTAATCACATTAAATCCAAAGGAAAAAAAATCAAACGGCTTAAAAACAGAGAAATAACCACATTGACACATTCTGAAACCCTCCCTCTCTCTCTCAGTTCAGATCACGCGTTTCTCTATCTCACAAAACCTCCCGTCTCCGAGACACTTCCATCTCCGACCATATCTCTCTCTCGTTCAAACTCTCGAGCGTCTCCTCTCTAAATTCAAACCCTTCTCTTTCACACATCATTTAAACACAATGATCAAATCATCTAAAAAACAAACCAAACCCTAAGTTTTCTTATGGAAATCACATATCGGATAGCAAATCAACAAACAATTGGAGAAAGCATTTAAACAAATCAACTCAAATCAACATGCGGTGAAATCGGAGTATGAAATGCGAAGGAAAAAAAAAGAGTTTCAAGAGTATTTACCCAAATCGTGGTGTTCCGGTGGTTAGCTTCTCCAAATCGTGGTGCTCCGGTGGTGCTGATTTGAGATGCTTCAGAAACTTCAGGTATAGCGTCCTTGAATCTTTTTCTCTCTTTGTTTTGTTTTGCTGAAAATGTGGCGTTTCTATGAATGTGAGTCAGTGGCTAAGCTCACTATCTTAGAGTTTCAGTGTGAAACTCTAAGAAGTTTTTTAGGATTCGAGCTTTAGTAAGGGTTGGAATTGGTTTTAGCAGAGCTTCGCTAGGGTTTTCTCCGTTGCTTCATGAATAAATAGTAACAAGTATTTATAGGCTCAGAAATATGAAATGAGGTATGTGTGAGGTGAAATTTTTGGGTACGTGTGAGAGAATATTTCCGTTAGAGAATGGAGAGGATTGCTGATTTCGTGGGATTTGAGTAACAGTGAATCATTCTCTGATTTTGTTTGTAGTGTGAGCTGTAATTCTTCTAGAATTTGTTTTTTATTATTTTCATTATGTGATATTTGTGTGTTCACGTGGCTTGAATTATCATGACTTTTACTACACTACTCCTTATTTTTACCACTGTAAAGTTATTACTTTTGAAATTTTTCACTGCTCTTTGCCTTTCTGACGTGGCTTCAGTTGATTTAAGTTGACTCTTGCTCTTTTGGAATGTTTGACTGGTTTCCTTGTGAACAACTTTTCATTAATTTAACTCTGTAGTGATTTTTTGGCGATGTGGCTATTATTGACTTGATAATGAGCTCTGACTTTTACCTCTTGAATGAAATTGCTGCACTTTTATTGATTTTGATTTGAATTGACTTTGTGGATATCCTACTGTAAGCATCTTGACAATTCTTCTAATTTGCAATGATATAGGTTGTTATTCTGGGAGTAGCTGGATGTTATGCTGAAATTTATGGTAACAGCTTGAACATTAGGATCAGGTTAGATTGGAAAAGAGAATTCCTGATCTTGGATTTGCAAACTTCTTGGTAAGTTTTGGGAGTTTAATCAAGTTAATTATTTCTCAAGTGTTTAGTTGGACTTTTCCTTTTTGAAATAACCAAGCCATTCAATTTCTTGATCAAATATCATCTTTTGATTATGTAGTTGGTATAGATGCGCTTATGAACATTGTACCATATCTGAATGATATTCGTGCCGTATTATGTTTCTTTGGCATTGTGCAGTCACTTTGTGAAACAGCTGCTAATCCTTGACTTTCATGATTTGGATTCCAGGTTTTGAGCGTGATGAGAGTCTTGGAATTTGGAGAACAAGGAGATTCATGTCTTGGCTTGGAAGTTTTCTCGGTAAGATTGTTGGTTCCAAGTTCTTGTATTGTATATTAACCTTTGCTTTATTAGTTTCAGGTAGGTGGACTTGGGATAGGTGGCGGTATAGTTGATGAAATGTTGGACAGTGGAGCTTTTGTTGCTCCAATGTTTCGCTTAAGATGCATCTCAAACTCACCGACCTTTAATTTCTGTTCAGCGTTTTCAGTCTCATCACATACCTTCAATAACAAAGCCTCAAATCCATTAGGAAAAGTAGCAGTTTGCAATGGCTTTTTCTCTAATGAGTTTTACAGAGTGCTGTCTGAAGAAGCTGCAACATCATAACATCAGACTTGGTTGTGTTGATAGGTTCAACTGTTTTTGCACATAAAACCAGTGTCTTCCTACCCCTGCTGTGAGAGTTCCGTCTGACTTTATGGTAGGAAACTGCAGCTGCCCTATCAATTGAGGATCGTACATGGGATATAATGCCTTTGGGATCTCTTTACAGTTAGGAGGAAGCTTCCGCCCTTTAATTATTCTTCCTCTTTGGAATAGACCAACCATAGGAGCTGATACTAACTCGTACGTATTGGTACCAGAAGCCTCCAATGCTGTCAACTTTGATGACTTTTGTGGTGAAACATTTGCAAATGGATTGGTGATTTCCGGAGATGATGTTTAAAGGAAAGAATTCTATACATACTTCATATTCATCTACCATGAGAAACCTGAATTGGAACTTGTTCTCAATTTGAAATGAAATTGTTACGCATTCTTTTTGCTGACATGCGTTTCTTTTTTCTGGTTTTGTAGGTACAATTATGCTACAATTGTTAACTTGGTTTTTGGTGTAATGATGGAAAGGAAGGTTATTACTTGGTATTGCTAGCTGGCTGAAGGTTTTGGATTGCACAGCTTGGTATGGATGAGGTTTCAAGAACAGCTTGGAGGATGTGTTCATGCTTTGGAGTATTTTGTTGTACTTTTGATTCCTTGTAATATACTAAAATTCTGACCTTTGCTTTTTCTTTTGAACCTCTTGGTTCCAAGTTGCGTGACAATTTGCAATACCATAAGTTCTTTGAAATTCTGCTTGTAAATGGGGCACTGATTATGATGGTGTGGTTGTGGTTTAGAAGGTTATACAAGATGGCTGGTGCGTGAGGAACAATTTGGTAGGCCTGCTGCATGTTACTATGGTCTTTGTATATTTTGTGAGTCATGGAATTTATTTTGTAAAGATTGGAGGTGTGCATAGGACTGTAGTAACTTAGTTTGAAATGGTAGTCATATTCTGTGGAATTTTTGTGGGATCATTTGTATAATATGACAAACTTTGAAACTCCATTGAATATTTGTACCAACATTTGGCCTTATTTTTAATGTAATAACTTGGTCACCTTAGTGATTTCAAGTTTTGATTAATGATTCAACTTTGGGATGGTATTTTGTTTGAGTTAGAATATGATTTGTAATGAACCCACATGACTTATAATCTGCTGCTGTATTCCATTACTTGTAAAAGCCTTAGTATGTGACCATTCCATGGTTTGAATTGCACCACGCTTCTTCATGCTTCAATTATTTTGGCCACAAACTCTTAATGACTTTAGAGCTTTCTTAGCCATCATTTTGACAACTTTCAATAGCTTTGCCCCGAATTGGTATTACCTAGAACAAGCTTAACACCAATTTACTCATAACTTTAGACCTCACATAACTTGTCTTGAAAATTTCTGATGGTTTGAATTATTTCTTGATTAATCTCGCTCCAACTCTTCTAATTAAAGCTTAACTTGATAACCCTTAATTATGCTTTCAAATTCTTAAGCTTAAAACAATTCAATCATTTAGTTATAACATCAGAGACAACATGAAGAAAAATCTCTATAATTTTGAATAGGGCCCAATTTTGAACCAATTCAAGCTAGGGTTAAAAGCGCACACGACCTAAAGCTGAATCCCTTTTTTCCTTGAATCAAGAATGGCCATTCCTTAGCTTGTTCAACCATATAGCCTCAGTGTCACACTAGGAATATGGTTAAACAATCATCTTGAGATACATGATCATAGCTTGAAACTTCAAGCAATCTTAAGCCTAGTCTTGAGGAAATGTATTCTGACCATTGTATTTGAATCACCTTGGATCATAACTTAGAATTAGCTTGAAGCCGTATCTTGACTAATTGGTCTTGAGAATCAGGATACATCTTTCCTTTATCTTCACCACACTTGGAAGAGCCTCTAATTACAAAGAGTGCAAACCAAATCTCCATAGCCTAAACCATATGATGATCTTGAGAGAAGTCTATGAAGCAACAACATGTTTCTTATAAGAAAAATGATAGGGTAGGACAAATTTGGGGTATGACATATAGATATTTCGAGTTTCCCCGGCAACTACGTCTAGAACTAGGTGACGCCGTTTCATTTATTCGTAGAAATAGACGCCTAGATCCCCAATAGGAGCACCAGATACAGTCTTCTCTTCGGCTGTCCTCCTTAGGAATCGTCAAGAAGCTCTACTCCCCAAGATGAATGTATTCTCCGTGAATGGCATCTTTGAGTTTCTTCCAAATTCTCGAACTTTCCTGACTTGATCTATTCCTTGTGGATAGCTTGCATTGAATGTCTCGGGGTTTGGGTACCCACTACGGTCATAATCTTAGACCTTAACTAAGGAACCCTCTTTCAAAGTTAAAAGTCGCTGGATAGTAAACCTCGCACGTTTACCAGTGGTTTTTATCTTTAAAAGAGTTATCTCTCCTAATGGAAAGGAGATGATAGACCCACGGGCTTCTTAAAAGTATCAGCCTCCTCTTGGGCATTATTCAAGGACACTACGGCTTCTTAGAAGTATTCACAGCCTCCTCTTAGGCTTCGTATAATGATCTCTTCCTCCGGGAATGATAGCCTCCTCTTGGGCTTAGTACAAGGACCCGTAGGCTTCTTAAAAGATTCCAGCCTCCTCTTGGGCTTCGTACAAATTGTCCCGACGACCTCCTAGAGGTATAGGAACAGAACTTAGTCATCTGCATAGAACAGTCCTTTCATAGAGTCTACTACTGTTTCTCAAAGCATAGTACAAAAGAAAAAAAACTCTAGACTTGGACAGTCTAACTTCCTTGAGTCTCAAAGACATTCTCAAGTGACCCCTTCGTTAAATAGGAAGGAAACCCGCAGACTCGTACAGTCTCAATACCCTTTGGATTTCCCGTTTCCTCAAAGAGAAGGAAATATCCCTGATCCTCAAATCAAATCCCTGAGTACAGTGTTGCTCATATAAGAACTGATTTTCTCTTTTAAAATCAGTATATTGGATCTGTCACTCAACTGAAACAAACCTTTAGCCTCCATCTCGGGCTTCGTACGAGATACAAAAACACTCTCTTGTTGAGTATCAAAGACTCTCTTATTGAGTCAAACTTTTAGCCTCTATCTCGGGCTTCGTACGAGACACAAAGACTCCCTCGTAGAGTCAAACAAACAATAGCCTCTATCTCGGGCTTCGTACGAGACACAAAGACTCTATCGTCGGGTCAAAAAATTTTAGCCTCTCTCTCGGGCTTTGTACGAGACACAAAATAGCCTCCTCTTAGGCTTTGTATAATGATTTTCCTAGCGAAAATTAGCCTCCTCTTAGGCTTTGTATAAGAAAACCACTGGTTGATCCAATCAACCTTTTAGCATCAAAGTTGTGCCTCGTTCACAGTACACAAACATCAACAACTCCTTTCTTTTCATCTAATCGCTGTAAGCGGCAAGCCTCTGGATCATCTATATCCATGCCACTGTCCCTCTTTTAGCATGAGAAATTCCTAAGGAAAGATGGCATTGCTCTACACTGAGTTAAAGTCTTCTCCTTCAGGTTAAAACCCTTTCTTCGGAAATTATGGCATTGCTCGGATCCGTGTATCCCAGTTAAAGTAATTCTCCTTCCCCCTCTTTAGAGATGACAAATTCTCTCTAAAGTCGAGGTCTTTCAGCTTCACGTCTTGGGCTTTGAACAAGACACAAATAGACCTTTCAGCTTCACATCTTGGGCTTTGAACAAGATACAAACTACCTTTCGTTTCATGTCTTGGGCTTTGAACAAGACACCAAAACACCCATTTCCTCCCATAGAATAGGAGGAACTACGAACGCTTTGATTTCCCTGTTTCGGTAAACGGGAATACGTAGGCATAAGATCGAAAGAAAAGATCTTAGCGAGCGCAATCAACAAAAAAACCCAAATCCCATATCTCCATCAATCAAAAGCAGTATTTCAAAAGCATCAGTCCTAACATCCTAATCCTTGTTCCCCGCCAGAAACCTTCTGCCCAGGTAAAAAAGAAAGAAAACAGTATTGGCGAAAATACAAATAACCAATACAAAGGCCCCCCCACATTGATAGCATCCATAACCTAACAGACCGCTGTTTAAACTCAGTATGCAAAGCACGGTTAATTGGAGACATCCATTTCCCTTCCTTATTCAGCTCACAATAGGATAAAAATGAATCGACCTGTAGTTAAAGCTCAAACCGCAGAGAGCGACCAGCGCTTAAGAACCGCGTCCAAAATCGCTCGCTACAGGTTGGGCTTCAAAATGCAGCAAAGAGACTGCACACAATTCTGCAAAATAAACTCCAAGAAAATAGGTCTTCAATCTAAAGTTTCCTAATTATGTCTCCATATTTAGAAAGTAGTGAAAATTTGAAAACCAACACAAAATCTCAATTCAATTACTTTGGACACCACATAGGATAACTAAATATTCACAAAATATTCAGTAACAAATAACAACAAACAAAATCTTCCTTCTAAACCAATAACAGACGCGATGTCCTATGATCCAGGATGGGACATCTTTATTCGACATGTCAAATGCAGTAAGTTATAACATCTTGCTGCTAGAATAGTTTTAGCAAAATAAGTGCCAACCACAAAATCAAAGAAATAACACAAATGGTTCACTTCCCATTTACCCAAGTCTGCTGCTTTTTGGGATCATAAGAGTACTCTACGTTGGTCACAGAGAATTATGTCTCTTACCAACTCTGACATAGATTGGTACAATTGAATTTATGACGAGATAAGGATCATTGACAAATGTGGAAACTTCCCTAATGTACCCCTCATAGGAACTAAAAGAGGAATTAACTATCATCCAATTTTAGTTCGCTGTCAACTCGGATACCCAATGAGGCATATCCCGCGTAATGTTCATCTGAAAGGTCTTTTCTTCAAGGAAGGAGAAAATGACAGGGCACTAAAGACAGAAATAGTGCATGCCTGGAAACATGTTCACAAGAAAGGAAGAGAGTCTCTAGGAAAACCAGAATGTGTCTCTATGGAACCTTATCTCCACTGGATACAAACTAGAGCCCTCAAGCTAAGGATGCCTTACCCTCGTTAAGAAGTTCTTCCGCTAAAGGAATCTGTCCTTTATTTTATGTCTGATGCGGAAAAACTCCAGGTCACTCTCAACAAAGTTCGACGGGAAAAGAAATCTTGGAAGAACAAGTACCGTATTCTCAATGTGGAGTGTACCAAAATTTAGCAACTATTACAAGAAAAGGACGCTTTGATTAGGATATTAGATCAACATGTTGTAGAAAATCAAGAAGACTGAAGAATTTGCTCGCTCCTTTCACTTGGCAAAGGACCGACAACCCAACAACGGCTCAAGAGTCCTGGTCAAAGAAAAGGAAAAACCAGAACCAGCACCTGAGCTCTCCTCATAGAGAACTCAGGATCCATAAGTTTAGACTTTTCCTTTTACGGCACTTTGTAAAATACTGTATTTCCATTTCCACAATCTTTCAAGTTCAATAAAACGGGGTCTCCCCACTGTATGATATTTGCAATCTATTTGTTGAAGTTTATTTTTTATTAAAACAAAAATATATATATATATATATATATATATATATATATATCATTGCATATCATTCATCATTCTCATATAACGCATTCTTCTTACCTTCGAATCTCACGTATGTGTCACGATTCTAGAGTCAAACTGTCTCATTCGTACAATACTCGGGCCAATCGACAAAAGAAAATGGATGATCTCGAGGAAGAGAACAGAGAGATGAGAGAAGAAATCGACGCTCTGAAAGAAGATCTGAGGAAACTTCACAGTGACATGCAATCTCTGGCAGCAGCTCAGAGACAACAACAAAGGACTGTGATCTCAGATATCACATCTACGCCCATAGTGGATACCTATGATCCTAGGTACAACATGCCTAAAGATCGTCCCTGGGGCATACCTATCAACTTTTTCCCTGAAGGATATATTCCGCTGGTCACGGAAGACCCGGAAACTGCAGCAGGAACCGCTGGGCCTGAAGGTTACAAACTTCGGGAAGGCGAAGATGCAAGAGTCATGACAGTAACTCCTGAAGGTTACAAACTTCGGGATAGGGAAGCACCAAGAGTCACCACCGTAATGACTATACCATAACCCGTGGTACACACTGTCCCAGAAGGACAGATTCCACAAGTAAGATATGTACGACAGAATGAATGAGTTCTAGGAACAATTCTTGGAGATGCAGAAGGAATTGCAAGCCATTCGTGGCCAGGATTTATTTGGAAAAGACGCCGCAGACCTTTGTCTAGCCCCCAATGTAAAAATCCCGCACAAATTCAAGGTGCCTGACTTTGAAAAATATAGGGGCAACTCTTGCCCTCAAAGTCATTTGGTGATGTACGCTCGAAAGATGTCGACTCAGACTGGGAATCAACAGCTACTGATCCATTACTTCCAAGATAGTTTAACCGGTGCCGCACTCAAATGGTACATGGGTTTAAACAGCACCAAGATCTTCACTTTCAGAGATCTTGGCGCTGCCTTTGTTCAGCAATATAAGTATATCCTGGACATGGAGTCGCTCCCGGGATTTTCATCCAGGTACAAACGCGAAAGTGGCGCAGAAACAGAGTCGCCAGCAATGTGTATTTATCCCAAGAGAGGGAAAGGAAACACTGTATAAACCTGGGGGAAAGGAAAAGCATGGTCTCATGACCAAGAGAAACGGGTAAGGAAGTCGGTTACGCGAAGGGAAGGTGTTAGCACCCCACGCGTCCATCATACTCGATGGGATCCACGCTTGTTGTCTCGATCAAAGGGTGTCGTCATCTGGAGCTCCACTGCGACTGGACCGGAGAAGGAACGAGAAAGGAAAACAACGAAGAAGCAAAGAAGAAAAGAAAAAAAAGTGACTCGATAGGACGTCCTCGGAGTCCTAGGCCTACGTATTCCCTCGGGAACAGGAAAATCAGAGTCAACGTAGTTCAGACACAAACTAGGGGGGAGGTTGCTCACCAAGACATCTCCGTCTCGTGCCTATGTATCGTCAATCTAACTAGAGAGAGGAAATCAGAGCAGTCGTAGTTCGACCTAACGAAGTCGGTGTTTTTTATGAGCGACGTTAAGTTCGCGTCCGACAGTTAGGGTCGATGCCTGTTTACGACGAGACGGAAGTAACGTGCCCTTTTCTGAAAATGAGGTTTGAAACTTAACGATCCCGAAGGATAAAAACGTTTGAGTTTGCTTTGTGTTTTTTTGACAGAAGTGTTTTTTGGAGTTGTTTGTAACTTGCATTGCACCCAAGTCTACAACATAGGAACGAATACGTCGTGTATCGTCCCCCAACAGGACGTACACTAAGTATCCTAGAAGAATGAAGGGAGACCCCCCATTATTCACTCCCCGCATATAAGGCTCATGCGCAATACACGTTTAACCTTTATTAAGTGTTTTTGGAGGCGTTATAAGATGAGAAGAGAAAACTCAAGTTGAAAAGAAATTACTAAAGGGAATCTAATTTGTTCCTAATGTTATCATGCAAAAGTGGCCCTAAAGTTGAGTTTAGAAGGGGGATGCTACCTATGTTAGCATGCATGGATTTCTATCCAAATGTCTCTCCTACCTCCGACTTAATCGAAAATTAAGTGGAGCTAGGAATCCTACGGGATCATGTCAACAGACAAGTAAACACAGGATGAATCAATCACAAAATGAAATAAAAGCAACCAAGGAGTAAACAGTGTCAGTTAACCATAATATCACACAATCACAATAAGAAAGAGGGAGCTTTAGCCAAGGGGTCATATCAACCTAGGCAAACAAGCTAGGTGTGGGAAGTAGGGGTGCTCACCCAATGGTATCAAGAACCATGGAGAGCAGAGTAAGAAAGGGGAAGATGTGAATCAGATCACATAAGCATCAGCATTGGTCAATGCGAGCTATAGACAAGGCGTGGGGGTTTGATTGTTAAACCCTCATTCCACTTGACCGACTCGATAACAAGAGTAGGTAATGTTCAAAGCTTCAATCATGTAATGAGAGCAAAAAGCGACTTAACTAGAATTACGGGGGTCGGTTGCGAACCCTAACTTCCGTCAATTGCCTCCTTGGAGGTCTTACAAGGGGAAATGGGGAAAGGGATGCCTCTTTGGAGGTCTTTAGGCACAATATTAAACAAGCACAATCTTGGCCTCACTTGAGGGCTTTCCATGCAATCCTACTTATCATGGCATCGACTATTCCTACTTCTCATGGCATTTGAAAGCATTAAAGAGAAGTGAAGAGATAAGAAGTCCTACTAAACGGATATGAATCCGTAGCAAAGCAACGAAAGCGCAACGAAAGCAAGTCACGAAAACACCTATAAACAAATAGCAAACCAAGTTAGAAACAAGTTTTTATTTACAAACTGAAATGGTTAAACCACCTTTGGAATGTCTCCTTTATGCACCTTGCACATGTAAACCCAAGACATTAGTAATAACAAGGGAGTGTATGTACAACTTAAAGACCCAAGTCTAATGACTATGTACATTTAAGTTACACTAGTCAAAGTGAAAGACCTAAAAGGATTATGAAATTACAAGTCAAGTTACAACTACGCTATAAGACTAATCTACTTTAAAGGTAAACCAACAAAAGAAAGCCATTACAAGTTAGATGAATTGAAATAAAACGTGAAAATGAACCAAAATCAGAAGTGAAACAACTTATACGCATGCTTAAAACCGATCTCAAAGTGTCACCAAGGTGTGCATTAAACTCTCTCTCCAAAGTCAATTCATTCCATGAGCAAAATCACCTTTAAACTTCTCATACAAGCATGTAAAATCGTCACTCAAGTAAGGAAAATGAAATGACATGGTAAGGCAATGTTAAAGCTCACACACCAGAGGCAAATGATCTATAAAATTTCCTAATTGAATCCCAAAAACAATCATGAACATGGCATACAAGTGGCATCAAAAGAAGTGGCCAAAGTGAAACACAAATTCACATTCACATACACACAAAGAAGGCATCATTTAAGGCATGTGAAATGATTAAATGCAATACTCAAGCATGTATCAATTGTGAATCAAAATACGCTTAATAATATGCTAAAACTCATATTCAAATTTAGCTCAAAGTACCCTCACACAAGCGCCAAACTAAGACCTATTTCTAAGCATGTGCCAACACGTCATGTTCACTTTGAAAGATAGGTGAAAATAGCAAAATTATTTTGAAAATTATGAGTAATTAAACGAGTTATCCCAAGTCCAGTAGGTAATCACATGCAAAAGATAGGACACGAAACATGCACCAAACATACTCAATCAATTGCAAACATGGATCAATTTATCAATGATGCTCTTACAAGACAAGGCACAAAGATAATGCTCAAAAGCAATTCAATAATCATGGCCAAGGTACCAATCAAACATCATTATGTCATATAATCAGAGGCCTAAATGTACAACAAAAATTAGCTCCAAATGGTCAAGGGAAGGTCACATTTTAGAACTTACATCACTAGATATACCATAATGAACACATCCCTTTCAAAAATCCAAGAAAAATATCAAAGTGCCTCCAAAGTGAAATTAAAAATATCCAAAAATTAATTAGTACCTCCCAGAATATACATGAATTTTATTGGAATTTTCTGAGGTAAGAAACTATTTTTAGAATTAGATTTGGAAACAAGTACAAATAAAGAACTAGGAATAATGGAAGAACCAGGGGGGTGCACTATAGCAAAAAAAATAGTTCAGATTATCATGGGCTTAACAAGGGGAGGGCGTGAACAGCAAACTTCACTTAGGCCCAAGAAGTTGAAAGACTGATGGTGCATGGTGGACCTCAGTCAAATGGTTGACTAATCTAAGCCGTTTGATTCTATGCTTGAATCAATCCAATGGTGATCAAAAGAGGGTGCATGATAGGGGGAGTGGGAGCGCGCGCGTTGGATTAAAAGCTAAAACCTACCGGACCGTGACAAGTGTCACCGCCGGTGTGGACCACACCACCACAATCTTATCTCTTCATATTATTATAAGAATCACAAGGATCAGAACATCCCTAAAACGTCGCTCTCTCTTTCTCAACCGTCACTCTCTTTCTCTATGATATTCTCTTCTCTCGCCGAAAAATACATATGGCCGGAGAAGGCCGGCGGCGGCGCCACCGCCTTCTCCGGCGACCTACCATCACCAAATCAAATAAACCCTAACACAAACCCTCACTCAAATTTCATGGTGATTCCGAATCCGCACTCAGTTTTCAAAGACTCAGCCAAGCTACCGGATCGGAGGTACAGAAATAACACGCAAAGAGACAATCACTCTCAACAATAAGCAACGCCAATGAGCTTGTAGCAGTGAGACAAAGAAGATTACATACCTGCCAATTTGAGACCACGAACGAAAGTTCAGGTTCGATTCGTTCTTGACTCTTCCTACCTCGTTTCTTCTTCGCGTGTTGGCGTCGCTTCTGAATTCGTTGAACCTTGCTCGTGGTTGATGTTGCTGTGGAGCGTTCTTGATGATGATGAGCGATTGAAGACAAAGGTTATGAACTGTTGAATCGGAACAAACTTCTCCAGCGGGACGATGATATCCAGGTAATGTTCTTGCGACGCACTTTTCTTCCACTTCTTCTCCTCCGCGTACATGATTTTTCTCATTATGCCTTTCAATTTGAATCGTCGCCTTCTGGAGTTGCAGGTTCTTGATGTTGATTGCAGAATTGAGGAAGACGAATTGAGGATGATGCGGAGGAAATCGAAGTCTGAAGATGTTGATTGAAAATCGAAGATCGAAGACAATTGTTTATGGTTTCTGGCAGTTGAAGATCGAAGATTGAAGCAATTTGTTACAATTCTGTTATCGTTTTTTTTTGTGAGCTTTTCTTGAGGAGGTTATGGAGATTAGAAGCATGACGGTGAGAGTGATGAAGGTTATTGATTGATGATGGAGGTTGCAGGGTGATGGAGGAGATTGAAGGTTGAAATTTTCAGTGGATGAAGATTGAAGATGGCGCTTCTATAATCGATAAAGATGAGGATCAAAAGTTAGTTATGGTTCTGTTGTAGGAGTTGGTTAGTAGTTAGAAAATTCGGTTAGGAAGTTATTGGTTTTTTTTTGTTAGTGAAAATGGTTAGAGCGGTTTTGTTATTTTCTGCCTTTTTTTTGTAATTTCTTCTGCTGCTAATTTATTCATGCTGCAACGTGATCTCTTTTTTTTATTAATTTAATTTCCTTGTCGCTATTTAATTTATGCCGGGCTTTTTTTCTACTTCGATCTGTGAATGGGAGTTCAAAACCTGATCCAACTGCGGGTGATGGTATGAATGCTTGAGAAGTCACGAGACCCTCCGTTTCTGCAATAATATCAGAGCTTGTTGAGGCATTCAACTCTACTGATATGTAACTTTTCCCTTGTGAAATTTTCTATTAATTTCCTGATGTGGGTTCTCCCTTTGTAATATGCACCTGCCTTTAAGAAGTTCATGGTTTACTTCGTTATATTAATATGTATAGAACTCAGCAAGGAACAATTTCCACGGCACAAACTCCACTTTTGCTCTTTCCCTGTTAACAGAATTATGGCTGAAACATGTTGCTAACTCACTCCAAAGATTAGGAAAGTTGATTAACCCTTGGATTAATCATTTGACCATATGACAAATTTGCTAGCTTGAACTATCTTCAATCCTTAAGTTTTCATGATTGTGACAATCTGAAGCTTTTGTTCAAACAATAACTCCCTTCGATTGAAGAATTGCCTTTTGAATCATGCGAGTGCCTGGAGTACTTACCACTCAATAGTCGTCATCTGTTAAACTTGACATTGACCAATGAAAGCCCGATACAAAGGTTGAGAATGAAGTATTTGATTCTTATGACATTTTTTGTAGTACTTTTGCGGTAATGGTTTGATAAGAAAAGAATCGGGCTCCAATTGAATAAATGGTAATGGTAATGGACATGATTATTGAAAATATGATTATAGAAAATATAATGAATATGGGAAGTTGGATAATGGACTTATTTTGGGAAATGGGTAAAAATATGGTTTTAAAGCGGATAAAATGAGTAATGAATCGAAATGGATAAAAGATGAACTTGTATCTTGAATTCCCAGTAATCCACATAATCAATCTTAGCACATTCAAATCACATCAAACTTCAACTCCGAAGCAAGCTCGTACTCAATTAGCAACTATCAATGATGGCCTTGATCACAACATGAATCCACAACAACCTGCCTTTAGTGTTCAACGGAGAGTCCGCACTTTGAATCTTTGAACATTCAATGATAAGGATGGGGACATGGAAGATCGCCCTTGATTCACCAATGACCCTGACCCTGTGCTTTTGGTGAATCCTCTGAATAAGAGAACCTCAGAGCTTGATGAACCTCTTGAATACAAAGATATTCCTGATAATATGAGTTCAACCTTGGATGAAGATGAGAGCCTCACAACAATAGAGAAATCTGAGCCTGCACATAAACCTTGATCCCACACCTTAGGAACCCGATGCAAATGAATGAATAATGCAGTTATGACCTAGTGAAGATGTAGATGAAAAAGAAACATAAGCCAGAAAAAAAAGGTAGGGCAAATTTTGGGGTGCTACAGCTGCCCCTATTCAATCGACTTGGACCTGAAGGGTCGATAGCAACGGCTTTCAGACATTCAAGGTACACAGAGATTGAATACCTAAAGAATCCGAAAATTTTCAAACTGTGGGGATAACGAAATAGCGTTGTTTATGAGGACGGCGACAGACGAACTCGAAAAGGAAGACCAGCCACAGACGGGCTACCAACAAAATTAAAACGAGGACGGCCGCAGACGAACTCGAAAAGGAAGACTGGCCACAGCCGGGCTACCAACAAAAATAAAATGAGGACGGCCGCAGACGAACTCGAAAAGGAGACCGACCACAGACGGGCTACCCAACAAAAGAATACGAGGGCGACCGCAGACGAACTCGAAAAGGAAGACCGGCCACAAACGGGCTACCCAACAAAAATAAAATGAGGACGGCCGCAGACGAACTCGGAAAGAAAGATCGGCCACAGACGGGCTACCAACAAAAATAAAACGAGGACGGCCACAGACGAACTCGAAAAGGAAGACTGGCCACAGACGGGCTACCTAACAAAAGAATACGAGGACGACCGCAGACGAACTCGAAAAGAAAGACCGGCCACAGACGGGCTACCCAACAAAAATAAAACGAGGACGGCCGCAGACGAACTCGAAAAGGAAGGTCGGCCGAATGTGGACTTCGCTGGAGATAAAGTGAAATAAACTCTTCTGAGTTATGCCATCTCTGCTGAGAAAGAGAACTGGCAAACAAAAATATCCTGAATTATGCCATCTCTGCTGAGAAAGAGAACTGGCAAACAAAAATACCCTGAATTATGCCATCTCTGCTGAGAAAGAGAACTGGCAAAGAAAATCTCCTGAATTATGCCATCTCTGCTGAGAAAGAGAACTGGCAAACAAAATCTCCTAAATTACCATTCTTCCTGTCGGGGAAACACCTGGCAAACGAGAACTCAAACCTGGCTTATGCTTCGAATGCACATATTTGAATTTTTCTATGGCGTAATGCTCCATACGAAATGGAAATGCTACGCGTTTAGGAAGATGCCATGCAAACGATGCTTATGCAATGCAAAAGAAACGTCTCAGCAAAATAAATGCTGAAGACAAAGGCAGCTCCACCGGGGATGACAAACTAAATTGTCCTTTGAATTAAAAGTTCCTGCCGAGGAAGATTTCACTGAACGACTTCCTTATCACAAACTCTGCTGGAGATGAAATCCCAAAAGAACATCCACTCTACTGGGGATTATACCTAACTCTTTGAAAAGGAAACCAAGACCTGAATCAGAAGAGTGCCAAATATCACTTGGACTTAAAACCTGCTGGGGATATTAACCATCGTTGAACAAACCACTGCGAGGATTACCACCAACCTCTGCTTGGGGAGACAAATCACCAATACTAGACCTGCTGGGGACACCGTTGGACTTAACCCGCTGCTGGGGGAATGACTTCACCCTTATCCCGCTGTTGCTGGTGAGAACACATTTCCTGACTGGCCGAGGGAAGTAGACACCAATACTATGCGGGGAAGACAGCATCTTTGTCTCGGGAATATGTTCCACAACTCTCTTGTGGTAACAAAACAACATCCATCCTAAAGCAATCCACTTTAGAAGCTGGATGGGGAACAATCTTCTGTACTCTGACTAGGGAGGGTGACAGTCTGATGAGAATGATGAAATTTCCATGCTGAGGAGAATAACTCTACTGGGGAGAAAAGTTTTTTTACCCTGCTGGGGATTAGAGCATGTCGTTGCTGACGGAAATACACTTCCTGACCTACTGAGAAAAGTGAGTACCAGGCTCTGTGGGGAAAATAAAGTCTTTTCAAAGACATCCAACACATCTCCTGCTGGAGATATAGCAATATCCACCTCGGAGCAATCCACTTCAAACTACTTGCTGGGGAATAATAGACCCACCATGACTTCGGCTGGGGAGCACAATCCTCTGCACTCTTGCTGAGGAGAATAAGTTCTGCTGAGGATAATGAACTTTCAACGTTGGGGAGAGTATTGCTACTGGGGAAAAATGAACTTGTTACCCAGCCTAACCTGTCTCATGGTCATAAACAGCCCTTTGAACTCTCCATTTGCCCCAGACCACCAGTTCTAAAGGAAGAAATCATCTCAAGAGGATTTTATAGAAGACTGGGTGTTCACACTGCCCCAGGGTCTTCAAAATCTTGGAGAGATTTATCAGATCTCGACGCAACTGCTCCAGACTTCATATTCCATGAAGTAAATTACCTCAAAGGGTTTGTAATAACTTGAAAATACTCTACCCCCAGCATTCTGAACTTTGAAGAGGTGCTCTCGATTAACCGTCTTCTGGAGTGGACAACTTTTCATGCTCTAGGGGTGGCCTGCCCCGAGTCTTGAAGAAATTTTGCCCCTGACTGATCTTACAGGGATTTGTCAAATCGACCTGATTGCCCCATATTAAACGCTTGTGGAGAGATTTATCGAATCTCGGCGTGATTGCCCCAGTTTGGCTACTTCTTATCACCATTTATCGGGAACCTCTAGGCTGCGCACAGTCTCTTGACCACATACCCCTTGACATGACTGTCCTTCGAAGTTTTCACCATCTCAACTCGGCGTGATCGAGCTTCTCAACTGATGTTCATCATGTAAGCTTCTCTGATATCAAACGCATGCAAGCAGAAAATGTTTAACATGAGAATGACAATTCTAATGCAACACTCGTGTTAACCTGAAGTTTTATTGAAAATGTGTCGCCAAGCCTTGTGAACAAATCACTAGCTGGGATGCGACATTGATTTTTGAATGGAAAACAATATGCACATGCAATACCAACAAAAACCGTACTAGCATAACTCATAGGAGTCAGGAACGCTATCTCGCTGAAGTACGCCTTCGGACTAACCCTGCTTCAATTAGGACTTTTAAGGGTTGTAACGTGGCCTGGTTCACGGTTTTGAGAAAAAGGATTTATGGCTCGAAGTTTATTGGTGCCCACCCACTCTTCGTGATGTTCTCTAGTCCTATGTTCAGCTAATCTGACACAAGCGCTCATCTCTCAAAAAATGTTATGATCTTTAAGGAATCCATACACTGATGGTTTGAGACCCGATGAGGTTTTGGAGCAACAGTCACCCCTTTTGTCTTTTGTGTCTGTAGCCACATGACTTTGTTCTTATTTGATGATTTTTCTTTTGTAATCCTTTTCCGCTTTTCGCTTTTCATTCTTTTGATCCCTGATTTTGCCTAGACTGATTCTTTTGAATCTTTAGATTTTAAAGTCCAGCGGGATGCCCTAACTTTTTCCTAAGTCTCTTGTTTTCAAGTTTCGACTTAGCGGGCTTTCTTTTTTTTTTAGAACAAATCGTGTGACACTGGATTGTTTGACTTGTTTGAAAGGGTTATGACTGCCTCACTCCTTGATTGCTGATGGATAACCATTGTGGTTTCACATCTCTTGACCTCTTGATGGTGGAATAGAAGGTAATGGATCCTCAGATGCACACTCCTTTTGAAATTTGAACGCTCGGTCAAACTAACTGACGCCTACCCTGCCCCTGGGTTAAGTTTGAGGGTTTTTTCGTGCGAAAGAAACTCCTACTTCAAGGCTCGAAGGGGTTAACGAGGGTCTATATCCCTTTATCTCCAGTGTTTAGGGATTGAAACAATGCCTGTACATCCTCAACAGGATTCTATCCAAAGGCACACGACCAAAGATTTTGCGTCTTTCACCTCATCATCCTCCCTCAAGAGTTTAGGCAAGAAAATTGGTATTGCAGTGCATATAAACATGATATGAGTGCGTAAAAGTAAAGTACTTCAGGAACAGCCCATCATTGCATTAAATTAACATTCAAAATACAAACAAGTTTTTTTCATGCAGACAATGTTTAAACAAACAAATGAAAGCTACATATGAAAATGCAGTAAAGAAACTGATGATTGCCCTTGTTAAGAAGACTTGACTCCGCTTGGACTACTGGCTTTAGGAGATAACCCTTGAAGTCTTCAAACAGATGAGAGGTCGACATGCACAACCAAGTCTCCTTCTGGAAATGATATGTACCCTTTGTCAATCAATTGTTGCACTTTGACTTGGAAGGCTTTGCAATCTTCGGTTGAGTGCCCCATAGATCCTCCATGATATCCACATTGCACATGGAGATTGTACCCCAGAGGGTATGGTTCTGGAATAGGCTTCAAAGTCTTAGGCTCCACCAATGAATTTTGAACTAGGTGTGGCAAGAGTTGACGGTACAACATGGGAACTAGATGAAGAGGAGCATTCCTTCATTCCAAGTTGTTGCTAGGACTATGCTGATTCTGACGCTGATACTTCTGTTGTTGAGGAGCATAAGGTTGTTGGTACTGAATGACATTAGTCTCTCCTTCTTCTCCCCTGTAACGTTTCTTCGCATTTTCAGAATAACCAGGAGCAACTTGAATCTTTCCCATTTTGATACTGCTTTCGACCATTTCTCCCACTAAGATCAAGTCGGCAAACTTTCCGGGCATACAAGGTACCAGCTTTTCATAATAATGACCTTGCAGGGTAGCCATAAACATACTTATCATCTCCCGCTCTAACATGGGAGGCTGTACCCTTGCTGCCAATTCCCGCCACCTCTGAGCGTACTCCTTAAAGCTTTCATTATTCTTCTGCGACAAGTTTTGCAACTGTGTCCTATTTGGAGCCATATCAGTATTGTACTGATAGTGCTTAACAAAAGCTTCTACCAACTCCCTCTAGTTTCGAACATGGGACCTCTCCAACTACATGTACCATTCCAAAGATGCCCCAGTCAAGCTATCTTGGAAGAAATGCATCATTAACTTTTCGTCCTTAGAATATGCAGCCATTTTCCTCGCATAGGCCCGGACATGAGTTTTTGGGCAAGTAACACCATTATATTTCTCAAAAGTAGGCCCCTGAAACTTGTGCGGAATCTTGATACCAGGGACCAGTCCCAAATCGTCCAAATCCATACCCAAGGAATTCTAATTCACAACCCCTTTCAACTGCTCTTCAATCATCCTGATTCTTTGACCATTATCAAGTCGAGGGTCAGCATCCCCACCTGGAAGAGAAAACACATCATCCTGTTGATCACCATGGCGATGGCCATGTACTGCGCAGATACTGTTTCCTCCCCCTACTATAGAAGGAATCACGAAATTCTCTCCTCCGCCCGAAGGGATAACAACAGAAAGAACAGGAATACCTCCACCCGGAGGACCAGTATAGACACCATTATCGTTAACACCTCCCCCCGGAGGAATATCACCAGTATGAACACCTCCCTGCATAACCACATCCTCATCGACTCTAGCAATCAGAGGCTGGACCAGAGTCCTTAACTGCTCTTGACCTTAAGCAACACCTTGCATTAACTCCATAAACTGAGCCATGCGAGCCCGCATCTCAATCAACTCAGCTTGCATCTGATCCATGACTTTCTTCTGATTTTGCTCAATTAGGACACGGCTTAAAAAGATTGAATCTGCAACCATGGAGAAAACCCGATCGGGATCAAAAGGCCAACCTCAAACACCTGCCATGCATATGAGTATGGAAATGCAATGTAAATTCCATGTTCGAATATTTCCAAGGGATCAATCTGCTTTGATTCAAGCTTTTTTCACAGAAGAACCATAAGAAATGGATGGAAATGCTCAACAGCGAGTCTCAAAGTTAATATCCCTTGGAAATACAAGAACATGTATGCAAAATGATGATTCAGATGCAACAGACATGGGATCAAGGCTTCCATAAAGCTCTGTACTGCTGTGCTGCTGAATGGATAAGTTTAAGGGTCTGCTCTGAAGAGAATACCCGAATACCAGAATATCCGAATAACCAGAATACCAGAATAACCAGCATATCGACATAATCAGAATACCAGAATGTCAGGGTGCCGGAATAATCAGAATACCGGAATACCAGAATATCGGCATAATCAGAATCCCAGAATACCAGGCTGATAAGTTTGCACTGATAAGAGAACCAGAATACCAGGTAGGTTGAAGGTTTCGGTCACTTGCACACCTCTAAACACCCGTCCATCTCACATGTGGGTACTAAGATCCTCAGTATCCCGGGCTCTCAGGTCGAGAAATAATGATACGTTCACCACTTCTGGTTTGACATCATCATCAATCGAGGAGGCCTTAACTGATTCTCCAAAACGAAAGGTCCTCAGCTTCTGGCACTGAGGTCGAGAAGCAATAGTACATTCATCCCTCGGGGTACAGTACTATCGCCAATCGAGGAGTGCCTCCACTGATTCTATTTCAAAAGGGATATCCTACAACGAGTTCCCAGCATTGGGTCCTCGGATCGAGAATGTGTAATGAGTTTTCCATTTCTGGTCTGCCATTATCACAGCTCGGGAGGAGTGCCGTTACTGAGTTCTCGGGAATGGTCACCAGAATCGACAATTCCTCCAAAGAATATCTACTGGCCTATATAGAGCATACAGCAGCAGATAGGTCCAGATAGAACCTCGTCTGGTTGTAGGTCTCGTGAACACCCACACGTGGCAAAACACCACGGGAGCGACACGCCCACCCACACTAATACCTATGTGTATGCTCAAGCCTGGGTAGTGGGCTTATCTCTCGGAAAACCCTGCCCACCAAACAGAAAAAATCCAGCACAGCACAGCACAATCCAGTATAATAATGAAATGAAAATGCAATAAATGCGGTAAAACAGTAGTACAGTAAAGCAATAATATAGTAAACAATAATACAGTAAAACAGCAAAACACAGCTCCACAATAAACACCCAATGAAACAAGAACAGACAAGCGCTAGGATTGACTCGCTTAGGGAACCAGAGTCCCCAGCAGAGTCGCCAGCTGTCGCTCCCGGGATTTTCATCCAGGTACAAACGCGAAAGTGGCGCAGAAACAGAGTCGCCAGCAATGTGTATTTATCCCAAGAGAGGGAAAGGAAACACTGCATAAACCTGGGGGAAAGGAAAAGCATGGTCTCACGACCAAGAGAAACGGGTAAGGGAGTTGGTTACACGAAGGGAAGGTGTTAGCACCCCCATGCGTCCATCGTACTAGATGGGATCCACGCTTGTTGTCTCGATCAAAGGGTGTCTTCATCTGGAGCTCCACTGCGACTGGACCGGAGAAGGAACGAGAACGGAAAAGAACGAAGAAACAAAGAAGAAAAGAAAAAGAAGTGACTCGATAGGACGTCCTCGGAGTCCTAGGCCTACGTATTCCCTCGGGAACAGGAAAATCAGAGTCAACGTAGTTCGGACACGAACTAGGTGGAGGTTGCTCGCCAAGACATCGCCGTCTCGTGCCTATGTATCCTCAATCTAACTAGAGATAGGAAATCAGAGCAGTCGTAGTCTGACCTAACGAAGTCGGTGTTTTTTATGAGCGACGTTAAGTTCACGTCCGGCAGTTAGGGTCGGTGCCTGTTTGCGACGAGACGGAAGTAATGTGCCCTTTTCTGAAAATGAGGTTTGAAACTTAACGATCCCGAAGGATAAAAAGGTTTGAGTTTGCTTTGTGTTTTTTAGACAGAAGTGTTTTTTGGAGTTGTTTGTAACTTGCATTGCACTCAAGTCTACAACATAGGAACGAATACGTCGTGTATCGTCCCCCAACAGGACGTACACTAAGTATCCTAGAAGAATGAAGGGAGACCCCCCATTATTCACTCCCCACATATAAGGCTTATGCGCAATACACGTTTAACCTTTATTAAGTGTTTTTGGAGGTGTTATGAGATGAGAAGAGAAAACTCAAGTTGAAAATAAAACACTAAAGGGAATCTAATTTGTTCCTAATGTTATCATGCAAAAGTGGCCCTAAAGTTGAGTTTAGAAGGGGGATGCTACCAATGTTAGCATGCATGGATTGCTATCCTAATGTCTCTCCTACCTCCGACTTAATCGAAAATTAAGTGGAGCTAGGAATCCTATGGGATCATGTCATCAGACAAGTAAACACAGGATGAATCAATCACAAAATGAAATAAAAGCAACCAAGGAGTAAACAGTGTCAGTTAACCATAATATCACACAATCACAATAAGGAAGAGGGAGCTTTAGCCAAGGGGTCATATCAACCGAGGCAAACAAGCTAGGTGTGGGAAGTAGGGGTGATCACCCAATGGTATCAAGAACCATGGAGAGCAGAGTAAGAAAGGGGAAGATGTGAATCAGATCACATAAGCATCAGCATTGGTCAATGCGAGCTATAGACAAGGCGTGGGAGTTTGATTGTTAAACCCTCATTCCACTTGACCGACTCGATAACAACAGTAGGATGTTCAAAGCTTCAATCATGTAATGAGAGCTAAGAACGACTTAACTAGAATAACGGGGGTCAGTTGGGAACCCTAACTTCCGTCAATTGCCTCCTTGGAGGTCTTACAAGGGGAAATGGGGAAAGGGATGCCTCTTTGGAGGTCTTTAGGGACAATATTAAACAAGCACAATCATGGCCTCACTTGAGGGCTTTCCATAAAATCCTACTTATCATGGCATCGACTATTCCTACTTCTCATGGCATTTGAAAGCATTAAAGAGAAGTGAAGAGATAATAAGTCCTACCAAACGGATATGAATCTGTAGCAAAGCAACGAAAGCGCAACGAAAGCAAGTCACGAAAACACCTATAAACAAATAGAAAACCAAGTTAGAAACAAGTTTTTATTTACAAACTGAAATGGTCAAACCACCTTTCGAATGTCTCCTTTATGCACCTTGCACATGTAAACTAAAGACATTAGTAATAACAAGGGAGTGTATGTACAACATAAAGACCTAAGTCTAATGACTATGTACATTTAAGTCACACTAGTCAAAGTGAAAGACCTAAAAGGATTATGAGATTACAAGTCAAGTTACAACTACGCTACAAGACTAATCTACTTTAAAGGTAAACCAACAAAAGAAAGCCATTACAAGTTAGATGAATTTAATTAAAACGTGAAAATGAACCAAGATCAGAAGTGAAACAACTTATACGCATGCTGAAAACCGATCTCAAAGTGTCACCAAGGTTTGCATTAAACTCTCTCTCCAAAGTCAATTCATTCCATGAGCAAAATCACCTTTAAACTTCTCATACAAGTATGTAAAATCGTCACTCAAGGAAGGAAAATTAAATGACATGGTAAGGCAATGTTAAAGGTCACACACCAGAGGCAAATGACCTATAAAATGTCCTAATTGAATCCCAAAAACAATCATGAACATGGCATATAAGTGGCATCAAAAGAAGTGGCCAAAGTGAAACACAAATTCACATTCACATACACACAAAGAAGGCATCATTTAAGGCATGTGAAATTATTAAATGCAATACTCAAGCATGTCTCAATTGTGCATCAAAATACGCTTAATAATGTGCTAAAACTCATATTCAAATTTAGCTCAAAGTGCCCTCACACAAGCGCCAAACTAAGACCTATTTCTAAGCATGTGCCAACACGTCATGTTCACTTTGAAAAATAGGTGAAAAATAGAAAAATACCTTTCAAAATTATGAGTAATTAAACAAGTTATCCCAAGTCAAGTAGTTAATCACATCCAAAAGATAGGACACGAAACATGCACCAAACATACTCAATCAATTGCAAACATGGATCAATTTATCAATGATGCTCTTACAAGACAAGGCACAAAGATAATGCTCAAAAGCAATTCAATAATCATGTCCAAGGTACCAATCAAACATCATTAGGTCATATAATCAAAGGTCTAAATGTACAACAAAAATTAGCTCCAAATGGTCAAGGGAAGATCACATTTTAGAACTTGCATCACTAGATATACCATAATGAACACATCCATTTCAAAAATCCAAGAAAAATATCAAAGAGCCTCCAAATTCAAATGAAAAATATCCAAAAATTAATTAACACCTCCCAGAATATACTTGAATTTTATTGGAATTTTCTGATGTACGAAACTATTTTTAGAATTAGATTTGGAAACAAGTACAAATAAAAAACTACGAATAATGGAAGAATCAGGGGGTGCGCTATAGCAAAAAAATCAGTTCAGATTATCATGGGCTTAACAAGGGGAGGGCGTGAACAGCAAACTTCACTTAGGCCCAAGAAGTTGAAAGACTGAGGGTGCTTGGTGGACCTCAGTCAAATGGTTGACTAATCTAGGCCGTTTGATTCTATGCTTGAATCAATCCAATGGTGATCAAGAGAGGGTGCATGATAGGGGGAGTGGGAGCGCACGGGTTGGATTAATAGTTAAAACCTACCGGACGGTGACAAGTGTCACCGCCGGTGTGGACCACACCACCACAATCTTATCTCTTCATATTATCACAAGAATCACAAGGATCAGAATATCCCTCAAACATCTCTCTCTCTTTATCAACTGTCCCTCTCTCTCTCTATGATATTCTCTTCTCTCGCCGAAAAACACATATGGCCGGAGAAGGCCGGTGGCCGGCGGCGGCGCCACCACCTTCTCCGGCGACCTACCATCACCAAATCAAATAAACCCTAACACAAACCCTCACTCAAATTTCATGGTGATTCCGAATCCGCACTCAGTTTTCAAAGACTCAGCCAAACTACCGGATCAGAGGTACAGAAATAACACACAAAGAGACAATCACTCTCAACAATAAGCAACGCCAACGAGCTTGTAGCGGTGAGATAAAGAATATTACATACTTTCCAATTTAAGACCACGAACGAAAGTTCATGTTCGATTCGTTCTTGGCTCTTCCTACCTCGTTTCTTCTTCGCGTGTTGGCGTCGCTTCTGAATTCGTTGAACCTTGCTCGTGGTTGATGTTGCTGTGGAGCATTCTTGATGATGAGGAGTGATTGAAGACGAAGGTTATGAAGTGATGAATCAGAACAAACTTCGCCGGCAGGACGATGATATCCAGGTAATGTTCTTGCGACGCACTTTTCTTCCACTTCTTCTCCTCCGCGTACGTGATTTTTCTCGTTATGCCTTTCAATTAGAATCGTCGCCTTCTGTAGTTGCATGTTCTTGATGTTGATTGCAGAATTGAGGAAGACGAATTGAGGATGATGCGGAGGAAATTGAAGTTTGAAGATGTTGATTAAAAATCGAAGATCGAAGACGATTGTTTATGGTTTCTGGCAGTTGAAGATCGAAGATTGAAGCAATTTGTTACGATTCTGTTATCGTTTTTTTTTGTAAGCTTTTCTTGAGGAGGTTATGGAGATTAGAAGCATGACGGTGAGACTGATGAAGGTTATTGATTGATGATGGAGGTTGCAGGGTGATGGAGGAGATTGAAGGTTGAAATTTTCAGTGGATGAAGATTGAAGATGGCGCTTCTGTAATCGATAAAGATGAGGATCAAAAGTTAGTTATGGTTCTGTTGTAGGAGTTGGTTAAGAGTTAGAAAATTCGGTTAAGAAGTTATTGGTTTTTTTTTGTTAGTGAAAATGGTTAGAGCGGTTTTGTTATTTTCTGCCTTTTTTTTTGTAATTTCTTCTGCTGCTAATTTATTCATGCTGCAACGTGGTCTCTTTTTTTTATTAATTTAATTTCCTTGTCGCTATTTAATTTATGCCGGGCTTTTTTTCTACGTCGATCTGTGAATGGGAGTTCAAAACCTGATCCAACTGCGGGTGATGGTCTGAATGCTTGAGAAGTCACGAGACCCCCCGTTTCTGCAATAATATCAGAGCTTGTTGAGGCATTCAACTCTACTGATATGTAACTTTTCGCTTGTGAAATTTTCTATTAATTTCCTGATGTGGGTTCTCCCTTTGTAATATGCACCCGCCTTTATGAAGTTCAAGGTTTACTTCGTTATATTAATATGTATAGAACTCGGCAAGGAACAATCGCCACGGCAAAAACTCCACTTTTGCTCTTTCCCTGTTAACAGAATTATGGCCGAAACATGTTGCTAACTCACTCCAAAGATTAGGAAAGTTGATTAAACCTTGTATTAATCATTTGACCATATGACAAATTTGCTAGCTTGAACTATCTTCAATCCTTAAGTTTTCATGATTGTGACAATCTGAAGCTTTTGTTCAAACAATAACTCCCTTCGATTGAAGAATTGCCTTTTGAATCATGCAAGTGCCTGGAGTACTTACCACTCAATAGTCGTCATCTGTTAAACTTGACATTGACTAATGAAAGCCTGATACAAACGTTGAGAATGGAGTATTTGATTCTTATGACACTTTTTGTAGTAATGGTAATGGACATGATTATTGAAAATATGATTATGGAAAATATAATGAATATGGGAAGTTGGATAATGGACTTATTTTGGGAAATGGGTAAAAAAATGGTTTTAAAGCGGATAAAATGAGTAATGAATCGAAATGGATAAAAGATGAACTTGTATCTTGAATTCCCAGTAATCCACATAATCAATCTTAGCACATTCAAATCACATCAAACTTCAACTCCGAAGCAAGCTCGTACTCAATTAGCAACTATCAATGATGGCCTAGATCACAACATGAATCCACAACAACCTGCCTTTAGTGTTCAACGGAGAGTCCGCACTTTGAATCTTTGAACATTCAATGATAAGGATGGGGACATGGAAGATCTCCCTTGATTCACCAATGACCCTGACCTTGTGCTTTTGGTGAATCCTCTGAATAAGAGAACCTCAGAGCTTGATGAACCTCTTGAATACAAATATATTCCTGATAATATGAGTTCAACCTTGGATGAAGATGAGAGCCTCACAACAATAGAGAAATCCAAGCCTGCACATAATCCTTGATCCCACGCCTTAGGAACCCGATGCAAATGAATGAATAATGCAGTTATAATCTAGTGAAGATGCAGATGAAAAAGAAACATAATCCAAAAAAAAAGGTAGGGAAAATTTTGGGGTGCTACACATGGCACCAGACAGAGATCAGCTCAGAGCAATGTCGCAGAAGGACAAAGAAACCTTTAAGGAATATGCTCAGAGATGACATGAAATTGCCGCCCAGATTTGTCCCCCTCTTGAGGAAAAAGAGATGACAAAGATCTTTTTGAAAACCTTGAGCTCATTCTATTACGACCGAATGGTCGCCAGTGCACCCAGCGACTTCATCGAAATGGTGAACATGGGAGTAAGCCTTGAAGACACAGTCCGAGAAGGACGTTTAGTCAAAGATGCAGGACCATCAAGCAGTACCAAAAGATACGGTAGTGCTTTCCCTAAGAAAAAAAAGCAAGATATTGGTAATATCTCTCTCGGAAAGCAAAGGCAATGGTATCAACTAGTAGCAATGGTAACTCCCGCTATTAACCCTGCGCCTGTTCCAATGTATCAACCTCAGGTTACTCGGAGCCAACCAAATCAACAACAGCATCAGCAAAGGACGCAACAACCTCTTCAGCAGGCTCGTCCTCGGTACAACAACAATAATGGTACGACACGACCACCAGGGTTTGACCCTATACCGATGTTGTACGCAGAGCTGTTTCCACTACTACTGGTCAAGGGGCACGTCCAGACCAGGTCTCCTCTTTCAGTACTCGAAAATCCGTCTTTTTGGTTCAAAGCGGATCAAACTTGCCCTTACCATCAAGGAGGACCGGGGCACAACATTGAAAACTGTCTCAGCTTTAAATCTGATGTACAGAAGCTTGTCAGGAATAGGGTCTTATCTTTCAAAGATACTAATCCAAATGTTCAGACGAACCCATTGCCTCAACATAAGAAAACTGCAGTAAATTTGATATAGGAAGAATCTAACCACAGCTATCAAATTCATGATGTGCTCCTATTAGGAACCAATTTGGTCAAGATGCATTGTAGGCAGAGCAGATACGGTCATGTACCATCTCATGATTATCACCAGTGTGATATCTGCTTAAAGAATAATCAAGGATGTTCCGTAGTGCAATCAGCTCTACAAGAATAGATGAATCTCGGATGGATTCAAGATCACCGAATCCGTGAGGTCAATATGGCTCACGCAAATCCCAACATTATTCAGAACCACAACATTCTGATGATGAATGTCAACTTGGTGGCAATGCACTCTAGGCAAAGCCAACATCGTGATCTACCACGACATGATTACAATGCCTGTCCAATATGCTCAATAAATAATCATGGATACTCTTTTGTACAAGAGGCCCTCCAGCATTAGATGGATCTCAAATGGATTCAGGATTACCGTGATAGAAGTAGCCATAAAGTCAATATGATTCAAATATTTGATATTCGCTTGAAGAATACCAGTCTGGTAGAATTACACGCTAAACAAGTCAAGCTCGGTTTTTTGGCTTCACATGATTATCTAGACTGTAAAGTGTGTCGTAAGGACGACCAAGGATGTGAACTTGTCCAAAGAACACTTCAACACTTGTTGAACCACTGGTGGCTTCTGATCTACTTGGATGAATCTACACAACAGATCAGTATGACTGACAGGAATCCTACTAGGCATCAAAGTCAGGATGTTCGCACGATGGAAACAGATCTAGTGAAGTTGTACTGCATACAAAGTAGACGTGACCGGGTGCCACCACACAATTATGAGCACTGTAGATTTTTCTCAGAAAACAACCAAGGATGCTACCTTGTACGGTCAGCTCTTTAAAATCAGTTGGACCACAAAGAGATTCGATCATGTTCAAATTCTGAGACGATCAATGGGATACCCGACTATCTCCCTGATCAAAGCAAAGACGTTGTATTAATATCTAATCATGAAATGGCCAAAGACGTATGCGCTATAATCCCTCTACTCCATGAATTAAGAGTTCCTCTTGATAGTAAAAAGATTCTCAACCTCGAACCAATTGAGGCCGACTACGATGGTCAGAAAAATCAAAAGGCTTCTGTGGTTATCTACCTGGCAGGTCCAATATCGTACAAATCTGAAAAGGTTATCCCTTACAAGTACAGTGCAACAACCATCGAAAATGGAAAGGAAACTCCATTACCCTCCGTCGTGAACATTGATGACATCAGTCGAGTAACACGGAGCGGCCGGATCTTCAACAGATGAGTTGGAGAACCCACCAGAGAAAAGGAACCTCAAACAGAAGTTCCAAATCAACCAGTCGCCCAATCCAGTAATCCCGACCTTTAAAAGAACAATGATGATATGCTGAAGCTCATCCAGAAAAGCGAGTACAACATTGTAGACCAACTATTGCAAACTCCTTCGAGAATCTCTGTCCTATCTTTTGCTCAGTTTCGAAGCTCACAGAGAAGCCCTACAGAAAGTCTTAGAGCAAGCCTTTGTGGAACAAGATGTGACGATAAGACAATTCGACAGCATCATCTCCAACATCACTTCCTGCAACAATTTAGGATTCAGTGATGAAGAACTGTCGGAAGAAGGCAAAAATCACAACATGGAGCTTAACATTACAGTCAACTGCCAGGACGATGCTTTAGCTAGCGTACTGGTAGATATCGGATCAACTCTAAATGTTATTCCAAAATCTACTCTGATGCGACTATCATTTCAAGGATCTCCGATGAGAGACAGTGAGGTCATCGTCAAAGCCTTTGAAGGATCCTGAAAAACAGTTATCGGTGAAGTCGACCTTCCTATAACTATCGGTCCTCACACTTTCCAAGTCACTTTCCAGGTCATGGACATCCGGGCAGCATACAACTGTTTATTAGGAAGACCTTGGATACACGAAGTTGGGGCAGTCACTTTGACACTTCACCAGAAGCTGAAGTTCGTCAAGAATGACAAGCTAGTCACAGCCTGCGGAGAGTAGGCCTTAATCGTAAGCAACTTATCATTATTCACCTGTGTAGAACCAGAGGAGGTTGTTGGAACTCAGTTTCAAGCACTCTCGGTGAGCGATGAGAATCGATCAGAGAGAGGAACATCGATTTCCTCATACAAAGATGCTCTCGAAGTGATCAAGAGTAACGACGTAAAAAGAGGGGGACAACTTGTCATTCCTGCTGATAACAAAAAAAAAAGAAAGGTCTTGGTTTTTCTTCAACCTGTACCCGGACTACTAAAGATGAAAGTTTTCATCCCATTCAGGACTTCTTCCACAGTGGAGGTTTCCTTCATCCAATGTCTCAAGAAGTACATACCATCAATGAGGGTGATTCCTCCGATACAAATGAAGAGTGGAAGTCCTATCTTAATGAGGACGGATATATGTCTCAGGAAGAAACGCATGCGCCATTTTGCTATCCCACGCAAATTCCGAGATATATACCAAGATCAGATGTCAAGATGATGTACGGAGATTGTGATCCGGAAGGATGTCGTGCTCCACCAAACTCATTAGAGTAGGACACTCTGATGAAAGACAACTTCAACTATGACTATTATGACCCAATGGATGACTTACTTATCTGGCAGCCGTACCCAGAAGACTTAGGGCAAAAAAGTCAGCCAAACGATGCATATCAGTTGAGCATCATTGAAAAAAATACATGCGTCCCCACCAAATCATGGGATCATTACTCAGGACATTCCAAAAATATCCAGCACAAGGATGAATCTGCAAAGATTGCAGGTCATGAATTCATCAACTATGCTTTTCCCGAGGTCAACATCATCGAGAGGGATGACTCCTCCAGTTCCACTGAAATATGGGACACCTTAGGATAACCGAGTGGCAAGTACGACTTCTTGGTCAAGTACACCGCTCCTGAAACTCTCGTATCAGGCTCGAAGACATCCAGACAACTGGATGGGGAGATTCGCCTGAGAGTGAAAACACTGTGCAAGATACAAAAGAAGAGTTCGTCTACGACAACTCTGCCTGGGAGGAAGACTCCAACGATCCTGCTCCATCAGAAATCAGCGTCATTTCTGAGGACAAACCAAGAAAGAAGGTACCAGACTTTGTGATTCACTGAGGAGTTCACCGCCAATGGGTTATTGTCGATGTCCCGAAATTCGTCCATAAGTCTAAGTAATTGCCATCTTTGTTTTGACCTTTCACCCTGCCTAGGTGAAATGGATGTTTTATAGGGATCACTTTCTGTAAATGTCCCTCTTCGCTTCGCCCAAAGCGACAGAGTTTTGTTTTATAGGGCTGTAGTTTCAAGAATCGACTAAATTATAAATAAAAATAAATGTCATTCTAAAATTTCCGCATTTATTGCTGTGTTCACTTTTCCCTTTTCACAAAATTGTAATCCTAAAAACAACTCAAAATAAAAACAAGCATTTTTCGGAGAATACATTGCACACACTTTTGCATCCTCTCTATCTTTTCTAAAAATAAATCATCACGTCATGCAGATTGCTTGTTTTAAACTCCGTAGAGACATACGATCCCATGCCTTCTCCCAACTTTGAATTCTCGGTATTTGAAGCTGAAGAAGAAGAAGATGAAGAAATTCTAGAAGAGATCTCCCGATTACTCAAACAAGAGGAAAGGTCCATTGAACCTCACAAAGAGCCATTAGAAACGGTCAACTTGGGTACAGAAGAAGAGAGGAAAGAAGTCAAGATTGGGGCACTGCTCAGTCCGGCTGTCAGAGAAGACTTGATAAAACTTCTCAAAGATTTTCCCGATGTATTTGATTGGTCCTATCAGGACATGCCAGGGTTGGATACCAGCATCGTGGAACATCATCTACCATTAAGATCAAAATGTCCGCCAGTGAAACAAAGGTTGAGACAGACTCATCCAGACATGGCCATCAAAATCAAAGAGGAAGTACAGAAACAGATTGACGCGGGTTTCCTCGCCACCTCAGAATATCCTCAATGGTGAGCCAACATAGTACCAGTTCTGAAAAAGGACAGAAAATTCAAAATGTGTGTAGACTACAGGGATCTGAATAAAGCCATTCCAAAAGATGACTTTCCCTTACCGCACATAGACATGCTGGTAGACAGTACAACAAAGTTCAAAGTCTTCTCCTTCATGGATGGATTCTCGGGGTATAATCAGATAAAATGGCGTCGGAAGACATGGAGAAAACTTCCTTCATCACCCCATGGGGCACCTTTTGTTATAAGGTAATGTTGTTCGGTTTGAAGAACGTCGGGGCAACCTATCAAAGGGCCATGACTACTCTGTTTCACGACATGATGCACAAAGAAATCGAAGTGTATGTCGATGATATGATTGCCAAATCTAAAACAGAAGAGCAGCATGTGACCCACCTGTCAAAGTTATTCGAACGTCTGAGAAAATACAAACTCCGCTTGAATCCTAATAAGTGCACATTCGGTGTCCGCTCAAGAAAACTTCAACAAGGGCAACCCATTTCTCTCTAGTATATGGCATGGAAGCAGTGCTTCCCATAGAAGTGGAGTTCACATCGATCAGGGTATTGATGGAAGCTAAGCTAACAGAGGCTGAATGGTGTCAAAGTCGACATGAAGAATTAAACCTGATCGAAGAAAATCAAATAACAGTACTATGCCATGGTCAGTTATATCAGCAAAGAATGAATAAAGTGTTTGATAAAAAGGTCCAACCCCGTGTCTTCAGGAAAGGAGACCTTGTGCTCAAGAAGACACAATCATTTCTCACTGATTCCCGGGGCAAATGGACTCCGAATTATGATGGCCCCTATGTGGTCACGAAATCCTTCTCAGGCGGCGCCTTGAGACTCGCAACCATAGATGGAGAGGAATTTTCCTACCGGACAAATGTTGACGTAGTCAAGAAATACTCCGCCTAAACAAAAAAAACGTCTCGGTGGATTGAAAATCCGAAAGGGCGGTCCAGGAAAAAATTAGGGACACAAACAAAAAAAATTCCCGGTGGATTGGAAATCTCAAAGTGCAATTGATCGGTCACCATTTCTACTATGTTTCCGTCACTTATTCGGCATCAATCCATAAAATCGGTAGCACTTTGTTTGTCTTTTCATTGTTTTTCAATTCAATTTTACTTGTCGTATTTTATTCTCGTATTTTATGATTTGTTGTTTTATTTTAATTATGTTGCATTTTATGCTTTGGTTTAGTAATTTTCAATGGTTTCAGGTCTGAGTGGAAAAGCCCAAAGGACTCGTGCGAAGAAAATGAAAGCTCCGGGGATTTAGAAGAGTTTTTGGAATGAAGCAGAGGATGCCTGGACCTAAAATTCAACAAACATGGAAAAATATTGGGCAACCAAGGTCCTTGTATATACTATGTTGTAGTTCTCTTCATTAGTTTTCCGACGCTTCGAACGGGGACCAAAACAGACTTACGGATCAAAAGTTATGATCGGAACAATTTCGGTTATAAAATCCAGCAAGCTGACACGGCCGTCAATGTTGGCTGACACGGCCCGTGTCAGCTTTGACGCTGATTTTCTGAATTTTTCCATATTTTCTCCCTATATTAAATTGTGGGGGCACTTTGGGTATTTTCAATCGATCTGAGTAAATTGGGGCTATTTAGACTTGTTTTTGAGAAGCTAGAAAGAACTTGGTACATTATGAAATATTTTATGCTAAAGTTTGATGCTATCAAGGGTTTTGGAGAACGAGGATTGTTCATGAGCGGAAGCAATTGAAGATCGTAGTCATCTAATTAACTTGTAATGTCTTACTTTTATTTTGTTATTTCTTTTAGAACTATGAGAGGCTAAACCCCCCAATGCTAAGGGGTGTCCCTGAATTGCTCTGTAATGACTCTGATTTCCTTTGTTCTATGAAATATTGCTTTTTCCTTAAATCTTTTATTATGGAATGATCTTAATGCTTTTTCGATCGGACAAATTGAAATTGATCTACGGTTAGGGTTTAGGCCAGACCAACCAACCTAACGCTTTTGCATAATAATATTACGGTAGATATTGCCTAGGAATGGGGATACCCCGTAATAACCGTTATATTCTTGTTAAAACAAATGCTTGATATTCTTCAAGGCAGCTAAGGAATTAGTGTCTAGGGAGAATATCAAAGGTTTTTCTGCTAAGGAATTAGGGAAAGATAATCTGGAGAATTGGTAAGGTTGTTTCTACAATGCCTCTTAAAATAAGGATTTAGGGTTATTATTGTTCAATTCATACACTTTCCCTAGCATGCTACTCATATCTGTTAAAAAGTAGATTTTATTCTGTTAATTTTCTTATCGTTTATTTCAATTTTAAAAACAATTTTCAAAACCCATATGACCTTTTGTTCAATTGAATTACTATAAGAACTTATATTTCCTACCCAATCCTCGAGATCGATACTGGGGATAACCCCTATTATTACTACATCGTTAAAATAGTACACTTGTTATTTTTCTGATCAGCAATCCAGACAAAAGTTAGGGATTAATGGCAAGTAACTACGTCCGACGAGGTTAAATCCCCAGCAGTAATGTCATCCATCAGGAAAACTCTAGTCAAGGTCATCTTCGACAGAAGCTCAGGATGTCCAAAATTCAAAGTTGGTAGAAGGATAGCGGTCGTTATGTTTCAATGTAGCCATTTTCCCTTAAATTACAATTTTCTAACTTTGTAAATACTCTATGGGATCACGCGCTTGGCTGATTTCCATCCTATCAAAAAAATTTGAGCCCTAGTGCTTTTGTTTGTAATTCTTATTTGTTTTAGCTTTACATAATGGCATTTTTAACATGATCAACGATTCTTGAAATTAAAAAAAAAAAAGAATTTACTTGTCAAAAAATTTTCTGCTTTTAAAACAAAGATGGCAATTCTTTTGACTATTGAACATCGAAAGAACATCGGTCGCTTCTCCGAAGGTGGTTGAACCTCAAAGTGCAGAATCGAAGTACTTCTTCTAAACCAGTACGCCGGAATGAAAGATCAACTGTGTCAGAGACCATGTTCCATCTGACATCCCCGGCAGAGTTCGTACCTCTTAAGACCGATTGAACAATTCTTTCTCCCTACAGGGACCGTCTTTCCTAAGCAAGGCTGGATTGCTATCTTGGAACAGTGACACTTTTCATCCCCCACCTTGGGCGAGTATCCAATCGTGTTCATCCATTAGTCTGTATGTCACGTCAATTTTGTCAGCATATACATACATACATCATGCATTATTGATTCATACTCATTTTCATATTGCATCACTATCACTCTAGTCGGTCTAGTTCCCAAGTGATAGAGTCCTCTCAATCGAGTTGTCAGTCCTTTACTTGTTAGGAAATACAGCGTCAAAGCAGTTTCTCCCTAGTTTATTTCTGGATTAGAGACGGTCCTCGACCACTTTGATAACTTGAACCTCTGAGAAACAAGAAGACATTCGACAAACGTCACTCTTTACTATTGAAGATGGTGTTCACGCTTTCCCGGATTAAGGAAAATCCCCAGAGAAAGCCTCGCAACTAAAGACTCTCAGCAACACATTGGTTTTTCTCTTTAGAAAGTCAATGTTAATGAAGTCATCAGCACCTCAAAATTAGATTACATCACATGGCATTTCTCCTAGAAGATCTCGAAGAAAAGTATGATGTAATATCCCCAAGCAGGAAACAACCTCTCAAGAGACTCGTTTTCCCCAGTAGAGTCAACAAATGGCGTCTCCAACAGAGAAGTTTGAACACCTCTACAACTCAGACGAATGGGTTCCCCAGCAAGTCTGACATCAAAACTTTTTCCCATCAAATGGCATCTCCCCAAGAAAATTCGGCGAGAAGTTTGAGGAAAACCGCTACACATAACGTCCCTTGTCAAGGAAGGAACTTGAAAAAAAAAACTAAGGCCAGTTCCGTGGCTGAAGGTCAGGATCTAGGGGAAGTTTATTGACAAAAGAAACTAAGACCAGTTCCTTTGCTGAAGACCAAGATCGAGGGGAAGTTTATATCAGAAACTGAGATCAGTGCCATGGGTAAACACCAAGATCGAGGGGAAGTTTATTTCAGAAACTGAGACCAGTTCCTTGGCTGAAAACCAGGATCGAGGGGAGGTTTATTTCAAAAGAAACTAAGACCAGTTCCTTGGCTGAAGACCGGGATCGAGGGAAAGTTTCACCCTTTTCTAAACATTATTGCTTAGCAAAAGAATATGGATGAGCAAACTGGCATTCATAACCACCGTCAAAATTTCGGGTATTCCGATATTTAATCCTCTTGCACCCCGAATGCCCGAATACCTTCGCCATTCACACCTTCGGGCCTAAGAAGATTAAATAGGGGCATCTGTCATACCCCAAATTTTGACCACCAAGATTTCCCATCATTGTGCAAGTCATCATCATAATATGGATGTACCTTCATGCCTCATCAATTTCCTCAAAGATGGTTGAGCATTCACCACAATCAAGAATTAGGGTTTCTAGCCCTCTTAGAGCACTTAGACAAAGGATCAATCAAGAAATGACATGATCTTCAACTTGTCTAACCTCTCAAACACCTATAAAGGATCAAGAGGACTCCCACATCAAGAATCAAGAAAAAAATTGCAACATTCCAAGTGGATCAAGCCTCAAGATCGCCAGTGTCACCAAATTAAGGTTTTGGTCGACTGAGGCCTCAAGATGAAAAATTTCATCTGGGAATGAGCCAATGCTTTAAAGAACAATCCAAGATACTCCAAGGGACCTCATGGACTCAATCATCAAGTTAATTTAACCTCAGGGGATGCATTTACCAAAAATCAGGAATTAGGGTTTCTTGGCTTAATTTACCCCTAAGTTGACTTTTGGGACAAAGCATGAGCCAAGACCTCAAGAAATGATTTGAGGGCCTCAAATAAACCACATTGATCCATTTACAACAATGGATTGACCCAAGAAGCTTGGTTCACAAGTTTCAATTTCCTCAGGATCACAATTAGGGTTTTGAAGAAAAAGTCAATTGTACCTTTGACTTTTGACCAAGACATACTCCCAAACCTTGGGGACATGATTCAATACACCCTATAACACCTATGAAATCCATCCATTAGGTTTGATTTAGGTCAAGGACTTGATTTCACAAAGGATCGCACAGTTTGGATTTCGTCCGATAAAAAGTCAACTGTGCACAAAATCAAGTTTGACTTTTTGGAAATTTTCACAAATATGGTTCCCCTAAGTAAAAAATAATGTTAATTTATGGTATTGATCATCATTAATTAAGAAAAATCAAGAAAATTGAGGTTTCTTGGAAAAGGGGCAACCATAAGAAACCAAAAATTTTCTAAGTTATGGAACAAAAGTGGTTTTGGTACCAACTTCCAAGGACCATAACTTGAGATCCAAGCAACCATTTTGGGTGATCCAAAGCTGGATTTGTAGGTATTGTTATACTCTACAAAAGCTTCAACTACCTCAGACTCTAATTCTTTATGGATTTTGAGTTATGGATTGATCAAAATCACAAAAACATGAAAATGACACTTTTTCCAACACTTAGTCAAAATCTTCCTAAGTTACCAGCCTTGAACATCAATGTTCATGGAGGTTTTTTAGTTGGATCCAAATAGTTTCAAAACAAACCATGATCACACATGTTTTGTATCATATGAGGGCTTTCTAAAAAGCATAACAGCCTCTCATAACTCAACCTGAGCAGGGAGATATGAATCCCTCAAGATCACCATTTCCAACTGTCCTAAGCAAGGCAGAATTTGGTGTTTTGCTCGATTTGACAAATTTGGACAACTCCAAGCCTTGTCATCCATTTGGACACATCTGAGGATAAAACAAAAGGAGAATGATCTGATCTCCAAGCCTCCAAAGTCCAAGAATCTACACTTAGCCATAACAAACCTAAAAAGCCTAAAAAGGTGCCAAAACTCCAATTTTGTTTCTAAGCATTCAATGGATGCACTAAAGTGGCATGGACTGACACATTCCTAACTGAATGAGTCAAGAATCAGCACTGAATCAAAGAACCATAGGCATGTGCCCTAACCTCAAGTTAATGGCTATAGGAGACTAAAGATTCCCTTGGATCAACATTGGCCAAAGGCCTGTACCAGCTGCCATTCACTATTGCTTGCAAAACAAACTTGCTCTACTATAAATAAAACTCATTTGTGCTCAATTTGAGTACACCAAAGCACTACAACTGATGTTTTCCTCAAAATCTCTCTCTTTAGGCCAAAATGCCTTCTTTTGCAAGTCATTTATGAGTTTTTGAGTTAGAGAGCAATTCCACCATAGCTCATGATCCAAACACATCCAATATGTTATATCTAAGCTGTCCAAACACTCACTTGTGACCTGAAACGCCAAAATCAGAAAATCCACTTCCAAAACCTCAAAATTGGACTTTTCTGCATTTTCCAAGCCATGCCTTGATTCAGTCACTTCCAAAACCAAACAAGGCCTCAAACACACTCCAAATAACATCCCCAAACTGTCCCAATTGGTTCCCCTCATCTGGAATACCATTTGAGAGAGCTGCCATATTGGTCACTTTTGCCCCTTTTACAAGAAAGAGCTAAAACTTGTTCCTGAGGATTCCAGCTGGTTTTGATCATCCTAAAAGCTTCTAAGGGATCAATCAAGAGTGTCCAAAGCATTGGATTACTTCTAGGACAAGGATCTTGACAGTTAGCACAAGAAGCTCCAAGAGGTAAGTGCATGACAACTTGAACTCTTTGAATTATGCATTCCTTTGATGTCCATTGATCATAAACATCTCATACATGTTGTATATGTTGTGTTTAAACCAATTTTCTCTGCTATTGTTGACTGTGTAGTGAGATAGCATAGAACATGTAAATCTAGGCCTATTTTGAAACCACTATCGGGTTTTAAAATAGGGACACTTTCTGAAAATTCCAAAAGCACCATTGGATTCCTTGTGAAATTCTAGGCCATATGCACCTAAATTTTGTCTAAATCCATGGAGAAATGAGAAAGTTAAAGGCTTCGCGTAAATTGCCAAAACTTGCCTTGCCTTGCCTTGGCCAGGCCTAGAAACTTGGCACCCCATATATGCACATGGGGTGGTTTTGATACACGGATGTATCACCACCCCAGTGGTAGCGCGCATGTGTGTTAGGTTGCAAGGCCATGGGTTCGAACCCCACCCAGACCTTTTTTGCTATTCTCTTATTTTTTGCTATTTTTCAATATTTTCATGTTTTTGTTAATTAATTCAAAAATTAATTTCTCTCTCAATTTTAATTATTTTTTATTGATTCTTTTTTTGAAAATTCACAAAAATATTAAAATATTTTATTTCATGAAAATTTCACAAAAATATTATTTATTTCACATATTTGGTATTTTTTGTAAAGAATCATGTTTTATTTGTTTTTAAACATTAAAAATATTTCTTTCTCTTGGTTTTGCAAAATTCAAATGATTTTTAAATCATCCCAAGAATGAAACATGATTTTCCAAATATAAATCCAAGATCACAACTTGTTTTTTACACATGTTTGATAATTTTGATCATTTTAATTAAATTTTTATTTAATTAAAATACATTTTTAAATCAAATTAGGGTTTTGACAATTTCCACCCTCACAAATCTTTTTCAAACACTTTGGGCCTCTATTAGAGTGTAAGACCCAATCCCTTTTTAATCAAAACCTTTTTGGGCCTCAGTCATTGTATAAGTCCCACTGCGATTTTAAAATCTCGGCGCGGTCGTCGCCTTTTAAACGAAATAACTTGGGCATCTCCTTGAGTTGTAAGCCCCATCTCTTGTACAAAAATAAACTTTGGGCCTCCCCTTGTGTTGTAAGTCCCATCTTTCTTTTAAAAATAAACTTTGGGCATCTCCTTGACTTGTAAGACCCAACCCTCTTTGTAAATACAATAATTTAGGCCTCAGTAATTGTATAAGTCTCAATACAGTTTTTCAGATCAACAGTACGATTACTGCTTTATTCATCTGGGTCTCCCTTGAGTATAAACCCCAACAATCTGTTCAAAAACAACTTCCCTTTTGATTTAGGTTCAAATTCATAGTTGTTATCAAAACTTTCTTTAATTTCTTGAACAACTAACCATACAGTTGTTATAATGGAAGTTTGCTCGCTTGTAAGTTTTATCAGCTTTCATTTACATTATTTCATATATATATATATATATATATATATATATATATATATATATATATATATATATATATATATATATATATTATTGTTTGTGCTGGAAGCTTGCTCACCTGTAAGTCCTTCTTTCATATCCTTTTAAATACTTGTCATATATCAACTGTATATATACTTGTATATCTGCTTAGAGTTTTCCCCAGCAACTAGGTCTAGAACTAGGTAAAGCTGGTGGTCACTCTCTCAATAGTCAAAACTAGTTCCCCATAGGAATTCCAGATACAGTATTGCCTTCTCTTGGGCTTAAACAATATGGAACAAAGAGAAAGGCATTATTCCTGGTGAAACTTTTCTCAGACTGTCACTATTAGAAATTGTCAAAGAAGTTCATTTCCCCAGAGAGGATTAATTCCAGGTGAAGCCTCTCTTGAATTTCTTCAAACCCTAGAACTGTTCACTAAAAGAAAAGATCATTCCCGGTTAAACTTTTCTTGAACTCTTTTTAGGTTTGGACCCACAAGCTTCCTAAAAGCATCCCCGCCTCCTCTTGGGCTTTGTACAAGGACCCTCCGGCTTCTTAGAAGTTCTCATACCTTCTTTTGGGCTTAATACAAGGACCCTGAAGACCTCTTAAAGGTATAAGATGGAACTTAGTCATCCTTTATTAGAGCAGTCTTTCAAAAGAGTCAAAACCTCATACCAATTAAGGGTTGATTCTCATCCCCTAAAACACCTGCCTCCTCTTGGGCATCATACAAAGATAAAATCTTCCATACCGGTAGACTTGGACAGTCTAATCTCCTCTTGGATCTCAAAGACATTCTCAAGTTCCCTACAAACATAGAAGAAACCCTGGTCATTTTAATCAATCTCCAGTAGAGTTAAAACCCATGGGTTCTAAAACCCAGTCTTTCTCCTAAAATTCCCCAGCTAGGGTCAGCTTATCATCAGTATAACACTATCCCAAATCATAACCTCTAGTTATCTGACCTCAACTCTTCTAGAACCCTCAGCAAGAGTTGATTCTCCATTTTGGACCTGCCTCTCGATCTCAATAATCCTCAGCAGAAGCCAGCCTCCTCTTAGGCTTTGTATAATGATTTTCCTCGGTAGAATTAGCCCCAACAACACCCTTTTGTTAAGCCCATATACTCTCTTAAACCACTCTCTTGTTGAGTCAATCACCTTAAGGCACTCTCTTGTTGAGTCAACCTTTTTTCAGCCTCCTCTTAGGCTTTGTATAATGATTTTCCCAGTAAGGTCAGCCTCAATCTTGGGCTTTGTACAAGACACCTGAAAATCCTCAGCTGGGTCAGTCATCTTCTTTCAGCCTCAATCTTGGGCTTTGTACAAGATACCAAATAAAATACTCTCTCGTTGAGTCAGTCTCATTTTAGCCTCAATCTTGGGCTTTGTACAAGACATATAAAAATTTCTTTCCCACAGAGTCAGTTTCTTTTCAGCCTCAATCTCGGGCTTTGTACAAGACACCATATAAATCTCTCTAGCGGAGACAATCTTCTTTTAGCCACAATCTTGGGCTTTGTACAAGACAGATGAAACCTCTCACCCATAGAGTTAGTTTCCCCTTTTAGCCTTAGTCTTGGGCTTTGTACAAGACAGACAAAATATTTCCCCAGAAAGTCAACTTTTAGCCTCCTCTTAGGCTTTGTATAATGATATCCCCCAAAGATTCAATCTCTTTTTAGCCTCAATCTTGGGCTTTGTACAAGACAGATAAACACTCTCTTGTTGAGTCAGCCTTTTCCAACCTCCTCTTAGGCTTTGTATAAGGACTTCCCTAGTAGAGTCAATCAATCTCTTAGCTTCAACCTTGGGCTTTGATCAAGGCACACAAAAATCAACATTCCCCTCAGAGGAAATCAAAATCTCTCTGTAGGAAGATATTTCTCTGTATATCACATATAAAAATAGGCATTCAAAACAAACTCTAATTCCCAGATAACTGTTGTAAGTGGCACACTTGTTGATCCAAATATCCAAGTTGTCGTCCATCTCTTATCCTAGTAAACTTCCTCTTTCATCTAATTGCTGTAAGTGGAAAGCCTCTGGATTATTTACATCCATGCCACTGTCCCTCTCTTAGCATGAAAACTCCTAAAGAAAAATGGCATTGCTCAACACTGAGTTAAAGTTTCCTCATATAGGACAAATCCCTTATAAAGGGAATTATTGTATTGCTGGATTCATATATCCCAATTAAAGTAATTCTCCTTTATAAATAGTCACCTAACAGTTGTGATAAACAGACAAGATGTCTCCCTTTAGAGATGACAATTTCTCTCTCAGTCAAACCTTTTAGCTTCAATCTTGGGCTTTGAACAAGACACAAATATTCCCTTTAGCTTCAATCTTGGGCTTTGAACAAGACACCAAAACATCTTTTCCTCCCATAGAATAGGAGGAACTAGGATTGCTCTGATTTCCCTATTTCTTTAAACGGGAATACGTAGGCATAAGATTGCGAAATCTTAGCGAGCATACCTATCAAAAACTCTAGGTCCAGTACCTTCATACCAATCAAAAACTGAGGTCCAGTACCTCACCAAAATCATCAAAAACTCTCTCTCTCTCTCTCTCACTCTCTCTCAACATTCCCAAACTTTCACAATAGATACACACCATCAAGTACAAAGCAGAACCTATTGCTAACAACCTGTGGATAACCACATATAGGATGGGTAACTGACAACTCCCTATTGTATGACCAGACCCCGAACTCCCCGAATCTCTTTAAGCATTTGTTCAGTTAAACATTCGCTTGCAAGGTTAGTTTTAGATAGCTTCCCTTTCCCTTCCAGCTTCACAGGATAAATAAGAAATCAGAAAGTAGCACCCCACTCCTACCATTGTGGTGGAGAAACCCATCAGCGATAAGGTGGTCGCGTCACCCACAAAAATCGCACGCTACACTGTGACCAACGTAGAGTACTCTTATGGTCCCAAAATGCAACTGACTTGGGTGTAATACCCCAAAATTTGCTCTCCCCTTTTGTCATCATAGCATGGCATTATCATTTATCATATCATATCCACCTCATTAACATTACATTGCATTTAACATAGAAAAATGAAGCATGGCATCCTTCTTACCATCAGGGCATGTGATCAGGTGGAAGGTGGATAATCAAGGAATCATTCAAAGCACAAAAAGGTCAATCAAGTTGGCTCTAGGCAAGCCAAGAGGTCTCTCATGTCTCATACTATCTCAATTGATCTTCCAAAATCTCAAGAAAGTGAAATCCAATGGGAGATTGAAGCAATACATCTTTCATCATGCAAGAGGTTCAAAAATTGAAGGAAAACCCTCAAAAGAGATAGCTCATTGATCCAAAATCATTCTCAAGTGGCATTTCTCATCATCCTTTAAGGGGACACACAGCATACTCTGAGGAATTTGAAATTGAAGACTGCACTTTTACCTCCTAACCAAAGGGGGCCAAAATTAGGGTTTCCATTTAAATCAGGGAATCTTTGATTTTTTGGGCAAGACTTGATGTCATGGTTTTCTATATGTCCCTAGGTATATGGATGTGGAAGATTGCATCTCAATTAGTTTTGGAGGTGGTTCAATTGGAAGAAAGATCAAGAATCAGAGAAATTGGGGCAAAGTCAAATAATCAGAGGAAAAAGTCAACTCTTGACTTTTTGAGGCCAAATTCATGAAATTCATGTTACATATGTCCAATGTACAAAATTTGATCAAGAAATTCCAAAGGAATCATGAAAAAATCAAGATGTAAAAAGTTGCCATTTTTGGATGAAGTAGGGTTACTAAAAATAGCAAGTTTTGGCCATTTTGCATCAGAGTTTGAACCAAGGCCATTTAAATTTGGAGCACCAAATGAAAATTCCACTCTGCCTCAATGAAAGGCCTTGCTTTAAGCTTCAAATCCATGTGTGGAACATCTCCATTGGATAAAAATTGAGTGAGATATGATTGATCAAAGTTTGAGCAAAGTAGGTTCAAAACTAGGTCATGACCAAGATTTTCAAGGCACGCGCGCAGTCATTTTCACAAACACATGGTGGGCCAAATGTATTGATCAATTACTCATGATTAGAGGCTTCAAATGGCAAATCTTTCAACATCAAAGTTGTTCCTCTATGTGAGATCTTCAAAGTTGGTGTTTATCAATTTTTCATCTGATCAAAGGTTAAGGAGTTATGATGGCTCAAAGTATGGTCAATGTAACTGAAATTTGACCAGGTCACAACCAGGTCATGCCACACATGCGCGCGTTCTGCAGCATTTTTAAGCCAGTATTGAGTTCCTATGTTTGAAGCTCATTTTCAATATGTTGCAAGTCTCATTTCACTTCAATTTTCAAACCAATATTGTGCTCCAATGCATCCTCTTTCCAAAGACCCCAAAATCTCATCAAATGGTTCAATGGTTAGAGAGAAAAACTTCCATAAACAGCCCTATGTTGGCACTGACACATTGATACATGCTGCATTGTTTTTGGTTCAGTCATTCAACAAACACTTCACATTACCAGCTGTTTCTTTTCCTCATTAAACCAAACAAGTCATGCACGTGCTTTCACCATGTTACTTCTTACATGAGAAGGGAAATTTGTAAAGCTTCCACCACAAGCCACTGCTGCATAACACAACCTCGCTCTCATCCTTACTACAACTGTCATGAGCTTGACCTCACCATAACTCAGCCTCAATAACTCGCCCCTAACTAACTTGACTCAGTTAGTTAGGGTGCACTCACTTTAACTCATCCAACTCAGTTAACTCCACTCATTAAACCATGGTTAGTTCATACTATAAATAGAAAACTCACACTCAAATTTCATTCCCAGCCACATTCTCTCAAAAACACTTCAAATTCTTTCCACATTCTCTGATTTTTTCTCCCTCTCTGTACACGAATTTCATCATCATCTCCTACATTTCATCTCCATCTTCATCTTGATTCTACTTTGGAGATTAAGAACAAGAGTGCATAGGTTCAGTTAAAGAAGTTCAGGATCAAGAGAGTTGAAATTCTGGTTGATTCTTTGCACGAATTCAAGCTCTCAAGCCTTTATTTGGCCAAGTGAAGCTCAAGGAAGAAGCATCTCCTTCTGGTATTCTTGTGCATTCCAAGTTTCATCATCATTCAGGTTTGAACTCTTGAAATTACCTTGCACGATCTCTGTCTATTTTTACTTGTTTTTTTGTGTTTTAAGCTTGATAGAAGCTCTGCTTACTCCGGCTAGTTGATAGGCCTTGTAGAGGCTTAGATCCAAAAGTTAGGGCTTGGTTTGATCCTCTCTGTTCTTTGTGTGCATGCTTGTTGTGTGAAAAATAACTGCGTATTATTGATCTCCATTATCTCAGCTTCATTTTGGTATGCGTATTGTGTGTTTTGGTGAACATGTGAGTTGCAGACGGTGGTGGTGTGACCGGAGAAGGTGACCGGAGGTCATCTCCGGCCGGTGACTTCAATAGCTAGGGTTTTTTCACGTTTTAATCGTGTCCATTCATTTTGCGCGATCGTGTGGCTTGTATGGTGACAGCACATTAAAAGGCATGTGCTGGTCACATGCGTATTTTCTGAATCCACTTAAACATTGTGTGGCATGGTACATGGTAGTGAGTGTGTGTCCTCATCCACGTGTGTTGGATCTGCGTACCTTGACTTTGGCTTGACCTTGACTTGATCTAATGGCTATTGATGAGTCAATTTTGTTGACTGGAGTGCATGGTTACTATGGTGTTTTGCGCGTAATTGGACCTATGACAGATTGTTATTTACACCCCACGCTTCTAAAGCCCAATTAAATTGAACTATGGATTTGCTATGGTTGCACCCCCATTCATATTGCATTTCATATTTTATTTTCATTTTTGCTACACGTTTCATAATTGATTTTTAAAAATATCAAATGATATTGGAAAATTCTACAAAAATTCATGTGTATTCTTAAAACATTTAGGAAATTTTCTATGATTTTATTTTCTGATTTTATGACCATTTTGCCCCTGTTCCATTATTTCTTTTGAATTTCCATTTGCATGCATACTTAATGTGACATATGATTTTGTGCATTTTTGTTCTTGATCATAAAAAATGATTTTGATGCCTTTCTTTTTGCATTGTGGTCACAATATGTTGAGGTATGTTTGAGATTTATGAGATGATTTTTAAGCCTTTTTTTGGATGACTTTTGATGTGTTGCTTTGAGCATGAATGCATGAAACTTCCATGAGACTTTGACCTAATTGTTGAGTGACTTTGGTTCTGATTCATTGCTTGTGGACTTGATATGTTAATGGCATGGGTTTAAGGTGTTTGATTGGTGAAAGTCATAATTTTTGGAGCATGTTTGCTATTTGTTTGAAGCATGAAGTTTAACTTGTTCATTTTGTGAATGTATGCCTCATGTTTGGTTTGCTTGATCATGAAGGCACTTGTGCCATGAGTTGTGGTTTTGTTTGAGGATGTATAGCATGTTAATTGACTTCTGATCATGACATTTGGGTTTCATCTTTGCATGCTTGATGTTTATCTTGCACCTTAAGTCACTTGTTTCACAAGTATGAACCACATTCACATCACTTCACCTTTTCTTCTTTGCTTCTTGTTGGATTGAGATTTTGTTTGCATGATTTGGTATGCTCATTTAGGATAACATTAAGTTGTGTAAATATGAGTTACATTCTGACTTGGAAGCATGTATAGCATTTAATCTCATTTCACTTTGTTTGTCAACTTGTTTGAATTTGATTTGTTCATTATACCTTCTTACTTTACTTGTAAGTGATTGTGCTAACCATGTAGGGGCTTTGGTAAGTTTCAATTGAGTGTGGATAAGGAACCCACATTCAACTTCTATCCTTTCTCTTTTACAATTCCATGTTTTGTTAAGCACTTATGTGCTTTCTTTCAATAATTCATTACTTTCCCTTTTGAATTACAATTCATCTTCTACTTTGGAAGTGAATTGTTTAATTCATTCTTTCTTTAGATTTTAGGTTGAAACCTCACAAACCTTTAGGATCACTCCCTTTAATCTTCAATTAGGATTGAGTCTTAGTCCATATAGATTTTTACCTTTATCCTCCCTTGAGTCTCTTTTCTCATCTCAAAGAAAATTCAAAACGTATAATAAAGGTAGGCATTTATTGCATTTAGGCCTTTCATATAAAGAAAAGATTATAAGGGGTCTTCTCTTGTAATCTTAGAATGTGTAGCATATAGCCCATCTTGGGTCAATGTGTTAAACATTTGATCTTGTATGAGGGACTTAAATGCAATACTTGTTGAAGGTACAAAGAAAAACACTTCTTCATTTCTTAATCAACAAAACACTTAATAAACACAAGTATGCTAGTGTGTTTGAACCTTGACAATTGGAACTAAGTGTGAGGGTCTTCTTCACCCTTAGTGTGCTTTCTTACCCATTCCATCTTGGAATGTGAGGAAGTACACATTCCAATAACTAAGATTCAGATACACTATCATATGCAAACAAACAAATAAAAAACTCTTAAAAGACAAAAACAAACAATTACGTCTTTCCTTCGGGAATTCTTTTCTCATCTCACTCACTCTCAACGTATGAACGTGCTCCTACTCGTTCTCTTGCAAGATGGTAACGCACTCGGACCAGCGAGCCTGCAACACCTGAGCTAGAACGTAAGCCGTTCTCTAAAAAATGCAATCCATCCCTAGTGAGGGGAACTACGTCGCTCTGATTCTCATGCTCCCGATGGGATACGTAGGCAGTGGGGTAGGGCCCATTCGAGCACTTCTTTTATTTTCCCTACATTTGTTTCTCATTCCTTTTCCAGTTCTCTTTTCGTTCCTTTTCCAGTATTCTTTTCTATCACCCTTTGATCGAGACAAGCAAGCGTGGATCCCATCGGGTACGATGGACGCGAGGGGGTGCTAATACCTTCCTCTCGCGTAACCGACTCCCGAACCCATTTCTCTTGGTCGCGAGACCATGCTCTTTCCTTTCCTTCAGGTTTATGCGGTGTTTCCTTTCCCTCTCTTGGGATAAATACACATTGCTGGCGACTCTGTTTCGGTGCCACTTTCGCGTTTGTACTAGGATGAAAATCCCGGGAGCGACAGCTGGCGACTCTGCTGGGGACAGGTTGACCTATTGCTGGTCCATCCCTAAGCGAGTCAATCCTAGCGCTTGTTTGCTTTTCTTTCATTGGGTGTTTACTGTTGTGCTATATTTTGCTGTTTATTTACTTTACAGTATTTACTGCATTTTAGCATTACATATCATATATTATATTGTGCTGCACTATTTTGTCTGTTTGGCGGGATGGGACTTCTGAGAGATAAGCCCATTACACAGGCTTGAGTATACACTTAGAATTAGAGTGGAGAGTAGTGGGACCTACGTGCCGTTTGGAGTGCGTTGGGTGTTCACGAAATTCACAGCTAGACGAGGCTATCTTGGGACACGTCGTGGCATGCGCATCTTGCGTATTCCAGGATGTAGATCTAGAGAGCTGTCGACTCTAGTGACCGATTATGAGGACCTTAGTGGAAATATCCCTCTTTAGTGGTGACAATGGCAGACCACATTCTGTGGCAAACCCATTCGCACCCGAGGGCCCACTTTGGAACTTGCATAGGATGACCTTTATTTTCTAAGGGGAGTCAGTGGACGACCTCTTTGATTGGCATAGCATTGTATCCTACGGGCTGAATGTGCTATTGCTTCTCAAACCTCCGAAGCTGACAAGCCTTATTTTCTAAGAACCACATGTGAGTATGGGCGGGATGTTTACAGGTTTGCAGGAAACCCAGCCTCCTACCTACCTTACTTGTGATTCTATGATGATTTCAGACATTGTATCCTATGACAGTGATTTAAGTGTTCATCTCAGATATTGCCAGATTCAGTACAGAGACACAGTGCACACAGTTCAATACAGACACCGACACTTGATTACCTGATCACATGCCCTTTTGCATTGCATTATCATATCATAACAGTTATGTTTGTCATTTTCAGGTGCATAATACATTTCTGATTCCGATCCATGGGTTCAACAGAGATCGTCGCCGAGAGAAAGAACAATGTGTCTTACAAGTTTCCAGATCCTGTCTTGGATTCATTGCTCAAGGTTATAGATATGGCTGGTCCGGGTATTCTTGATAGGTTTCAGAAGAGTTACGGGAATTTGGTTGGGATGGTCCGTACAATCACCAAGTATGAGCATGATGCTTTACACACTCTGCTGCAGTTCTACGAGCCTTCGTTGAGGTGTTTTCTTTTTTCAGATTACATTTTGATGCCAACACTGGAAGAATTCTCATTTATTTTGGGAATTCCGATCACGTCGGCAATACCATTCTTCTCTGGTAGTTCTCCCAGCGTAAAAGAAATTGCTGCTGCTTTACAAATGGATCAGGCAGTGATAAAGAGTGGTGTGAGCAGTAAAAATGGAGTTAGCGGATTTCATTTAGAATTTCTGGCTGGACAGGCCCAAGAGGCTGCAAGTGCTAAAAATTGGACGGTTTACAATTCCATTCTGGCTCTCTGCATATATGGCCTAGTTTTCTTTCCCAATCAGCAAGACTTTGTGGATATGCAAGCAACGAGAGTTTTTGTCCTTAAAAATCCAGTCCCTACTTTGTTAGGAGATTTTTATCATTCCGTGCACTATAAGAATGAGAAAAGGAGGGGAGGATCTGTTAGTTGTTGTACTCCACTGCTGAGTCATTGGTTTTTCAAGCATTTGCCTCAGACAGGTGCCTTTGTGGAAACCAAAGATGTGGCGAAATGGTCTAAACGATTGATGAGTTTAACTGCTGATAACATTGTATGGTTTGACCACCGGTTATTGAGAATAGAGCTGGTCACAAGATGCGGAAATTTTCCAAATGTGCCTTTGATTGGCAGAAAAGGAGGGATCAATTATAATCCAGTTTTGGCCATCCGACAGTTTGGGTATGCTTCCAGGGATCCTCCTACAGAGCAAGATGTGGAAGAATCTTTATTCTTTACAGGAACTAAAGATGCGAAGGTGGTAGAAGTAGTGAATGCTTGGAAAGATAAGCACAAAATTGGAAAAGCAGTTTTTGGAAGAGGAGATTGTAGATCTTATCCTGAATATGACAGGTGGATTGAAACGAAAGTAAAGGAATTGCTTTTACCCTTTTCAAGGGGACCTCTTTTATGTGCAGTACAGCCAGAACAACCCACTATGGTGGCTATTGAAGAATGTGAGAAGTGGAAGAAAATGGTCAGAGAGCTGCAGATAGAAAATTCTGGAATGAGCAGATGTCTTCAGAAAGCTCTAGCTGACAACAAAGAGTTGGAAAAGAGAGCCTTGAAAGCGGAAAAAACCTTGGCTGACAAAGAGGAAGATTTTGATGACCGAGCTCGGTACTTTCGGAAACTTACTTTGGGAGCAGATGACACTAGTCAGGCTCACAAGATTACAAAACAGGCTTTAGCCCGAAGCAAGGATTCATTAGCTCAACTTCGTCGAGCTTGGGATGAAGTCAGAATTGAAAATGCCGAGTTAAAGGATCAGTCGAAGACTAAAGACGAGGAGCTTAAAAAGGCGCATGAGCAGAGGAGAAAGTATCGGGAAAGCCTCGGTAAGAGTCAAGAACAGCTAGAAGAAGCTAGAGGTGAGCTGAGGAATACCAAGAAAGAGCTTGAGGAAGTCATGATAGAAAGGGAGATACTCAAGACGCAAGCCGGCATAAAGAGACACAAAGGAGTGTGTGATGACGAGGCTCTGATGCTGCACATGGGTTCTTTAACTGAAGCTCTTGAGAAAAGGGATGTCTTGATCAAAGAAATGATTGAAAAGCCGAATCACCAGCGTACCCATATACTTTTTGAGGAAATCAAGTACTCAAGTGATAAGCTGAAGGGTGTGGAATTGTCAGACTGATGTTCTTTTCCTTATATTTTGTTGTTAATGGTTACCATCAGGCTTGTTGATGGATCCATTTTTCCTTGTATTGCATTTGCGGTTGAACCTTTCTTAAATGTACTTGAATATTTTGTTGAATGAGTATGAGCAGTTTTATTCAGAATTATTCTTTATCAGATAGCTGCGCACAAGCACATGACCACTACACGTCTCTTTATATCACGATTTCTGGTCTTCAGATTTCCGTGGTTTGGATTGGAATCAGGGTGTAAAGCACCTAGGAAATGACAAACATAGCATTGCATGGCATTGCATATCATTTTGCATTTTTGTTACTTGCTTTTCAGGTACTCGTTGCGGGGTCTCTAACCTTTATTTGGTTTCAGGCAGTATAGCGGAGAGTCATATTCACCGATATTCGACGCGAAGGAATCAAGTAAGAATCATGGATCAAGTGCAAAGTGATTTGGCGGAAATGAGGGCGCGTATGGACCAGTTCATGACCCTCATGACTGGCATGGCGCAAAATCAGGAGAGACTGAGGCTTCTGGTAGAGCGTCCCGACAATGGGCCCGAAGGTGATCATCATGACAATTCACAGGGACATGGCATTCCTCCTCCCGGTGGCAACCCTCCTCCTGGTGGTAACAATCGGGGTAATGGGAATGGTAGGCATGCTGGTGTTACTCTTGAAGATACTCTGGAAGACCAATTTACTCTGCTAGACGCTGATGTGGGTAATCAAGGTGATCGAAGGTATGAGGAGTTAGCAGAAAAGATCAGGGCCATAGAATGCAAGAACTCTATGGGTATTGATGTTACTAGCTTGGGGCTGGTCTCAGGAGTCAGAATTCCCCCTAAATTCAAACCTCCTACTTTTGATAAGTATCACGGCAATGCGTGTCCCCAAACGCATCTTCAAGCTTACTTTGGGAAGATTTCAGCCCATACGGATGACGAGAAGCTATGGATGCACTATTTTCAGGACAGTCTGGCTGGGGCGTCCTTGACCTGGTATATGAAGTTGAATAGAGCTGCTGTGAAGAATTGGAAAGATCTGGCAGAAGCGTTCTTGAAGCAATACCAGTACAATATTGACATGGCGCCCAACCGCACCCAATTGCAGGGATTGTCACAAAATGCCAAGGAGAGTTTCAAAGAATATGCACAGAGGTGGAGGGAAATGGCTGCCCAGGTCCAACCTCCCTTGTCAGACAGAGAAATGGCAGATATGTTCATGGGCACCTTGCAAGGGGCCTATCTGGATAGATTAGCTGCTTGTCCGTCAACTGGATTTGCTGATATTGTGATTGCGGGAGAAAGAATAGAAAGTCTGTTAAAGCTTGGAAAGATCCAGGATGTGAGTGGGGCTGGCTCTTCGGGGACGAAGAAACCGTTTGCTAGTAACCAGAAAAGAAGAGAAGGTGATACGAATGCTGTGTTTAGAGGACGAGGCAGAGGGCGTTCTCGAGCTTATTATCAGGTAGATGCTGTAACAATCCCCACACCGTCTGTTCAGAAACAACAACCCCAACAACAAGTTCCACAGCAACAACCTTTTTTCCAGCAAAGGTCTAGACAGAGGGATCGTAAGATGGATCCTCTCCCTATGACTTATGCCGCGCTGTTGCCCCGGCTACTCGAGTTAAAGTTGGTAGAACTCCGTACTATGAAAGCTCCGGTTGCTGGAAACCTGCCACCTAACTTCGATGCTAATGCTCGTTGTGAGTTCCACTCAGGTGCTCAGGGGCACTCCATTGAAAAATGCTGGGCTTTCCATCATAAAGTACAAGATTTGATTGATGCTAAAGCCATCAATTTCTCTCCCGCTCCTAATATTACTCAGCATCCCATGCCTGATCATAGCGCAGCAAATGTGTACGCTATTGAAGATGGGAGGAGATTGAATTTGGTGTTAGACGTTCATCAAGTGAAAACTTCTTTGTTGGTTGTAAAAGATCGTTTATTGAAGGGACAGGTGTTCCCGGGCTGTAATCAAGATTGCTCTGAGTGTATGAATCAGGAGAACGGCTGTGATAAGTTGAAGATGGGTTTACAGAATCTGATCGATGAAGGATGTCTACAGTTCGACAGAGTCGTGAAAGCCACTGATGAGATATCAACCGTGACCATCTATTACACTCCCGCTGAGATTCAAATGCCGGTCAATGCAGTTCCTGTGGCTAGTGTTGCGCCAAAAGGGCCCAGTCCTGTCACTATCACGGTGCCAGGACCAATTCCGTTCACATCTACGAAAGCTATCCCATGGCACTATGGGGCAGATGTATATTACGAAGGTAAAAAGCAGGAAGTTGAGCCGTCAGTCAGCCCAAATATTGATAATGTAGGGGGTGTAGGGGGCTTTACAAGGAGTGGAAGGTTGTTCGCTCCCCAAACCTTGAGAAGTGATAAGGAGGTAGAAGCTGCAGCAAAGGCTAAGGGTAAACAGGTGGTTGAAAGTGCGCCTACACCTGAAGCAGAGACAAAGATTATTTTTGATAAGGAAATGGAAGAATTTATGAAGATAATCAAGAAAAGCGATTATAAGATTGTGGACCAACTGAATCAGACCCCTTCAAAGATTTCAATCTTGTCACTATTGATGTGCTCTGATGCGCACCGGCAGGCGTTGTTGAAAGTGTTAAAGAGTGCATACGTGCCACAAGAAATTACTGTTAATCAGCTCGAGGGCGTAATCTCCAATGTTAATGTCAGCCATGGCTTGGGCTTTACAAGTAGAGATTTGACTGTTGAAGGAAGAAACCATAATAAGGCTTTGCATATCACGATGGAGTGTAAGGGCGCAGTGTTATCTCATGTACTGGTAGACACTGGTTCATCACTCAATGTCTTGCCCAAGAAGGCATTAATGAAACTGGAAGTTGATGGTTTGATCTTAAGGCCTAGTGAGTTGGTGGTCAGAGCATTCGATGGAACTAGACGATCTGTGTTTGGTGAGGTGGAATTGCCCGTACAAATTGGACCACAGGTATTCAAATCCACGTTCCATGTAATGGACATACAACCTGCATATAGTTGCCTATTGGGGCGCCCTTGGATTCACGGAGCCGGGGCTGTTACTTCTACTCTACATCAAAAGCTGAAGTATGAGTTTGAAGGGCAGGTTGTGACAGTGTGTGGGGAGGAAGACATCCTTGTGAGTCACTTGTCCACATTCAAGTACATTGAAATGGATGGGGAAATTCATGAGATGCTGTGCCAATCATTTGAAGCAGTCAATATTGACGATGCACCTGAGTCTTCTTCTGTACCAGTCGGGGCTGGTACCTCCATTTCATCTTACAAACAAGCTGTCGAAGTCGTCAGGGCAGGCAACGCCCAAGGTTGGGGCAGGTTGATAGAGACCCCAATGAAGGAAGACAAATTTGGTATTGGTTATCATCCCTCTACAACTTCAGATGCGGGGAGCAGGGGACCCATTACTTTCAATAGTGGAGGAATTATCTACATGGACCAGTCTTGTGCAGCCACGGAGGATAGTGTTGACAGTGATTGTGACCTGGACAACTGGGTACGCCCTCATGTTCCGGGACAACAAGTGCAAAACTGGTTCGTTGAAGAAGTCATCCGGGTTACTCTTCAGACAGAGTAATTTTTCTTTGTTTTTCTAACCATAATGCATGACAAAATCTTGCGCTCTGCCCAAGGCGTATAGATTCATTTGTAGGGCCACCATGGTTGCATTTGCAATGTTTAATCATTAATAAAGGACGTTTTGCAATCAAATTTTGTTCTCTGTCTTTCAGTTTTTATTTTTGCACAAAAAAATAAAATGGCAATGTTTCATTTTCTTTTGTTTTGCTTAAAAATAAATTCTAAAATAAGGCATGAACCCGTTCATGCAGACTTGATCCTCCGGATACCACTGATAACGATTTTGATATGGCCATGTATGACTTTGACAATCCGATTTATCAAGCCGAAGAAGGGGATGGGAAAGATTGTGAACTTTCTGAAGAACTGGCCAGATTGTTGAAACAAGAGGAAAGGGTCATCCAGCCTCATCAGGAGACTGTAGAAATCATCAACATTGGTACCAAGGACGCCAAGAAAGAGATCAGGATTGGTGCCAGCTTGCAAGCAGATGTGAAGCAAACTTTGACGGAAATGTTGCGCGAGTATGTTGACATCTTCGCCTGGTCGTATCAAGACATGCCGGGGTTGGATACGGATATTGTCGTGCACAGGCTACCATTGAGAGAAGAATGTCCGCCAGTCAAGCAGAAACTTCGTCGGACTCACCCCGACATGGCCTTAAAGATTAAGGAGGAAGTCCAGAAGCAGTGGGATGCTGGTTTTCTTGCTGTGACAAAGTATCCTCCATGGGTAGCCAACATCGTGCCAGTACCGAAGAAAGATGGAAAAGTGAGAATGTGTGTGGATTATCGAGATCTTAATAAAGCTAGCCCGAAAGATGATTTTCCACTACCTCATATTGATGTGCTGGTCGATAATACAGCCCAGTTTTCAGTGTTCTCATTTATGGACGGTTTCTCCGGGTACAACCAGATCAAGATGGCACCTGAAGACATGGAGAAGACCACGTTCATTACTCCGTGGGGTACATATTGTTATAAAGTAATGCCTTTTGGGTTGAAAAACGCAGGGGCAACGTACCAGCGGGCGATGGTGACATTGTTTCATGACTTGATTCATAAGGAGATCGAATGTTATGTAGATGATATGATTGCCAAGTCGAGAACAGAAGAGGAACATCTGGTTAATCTGAAAAAGCTGTTTGAAAGGTTGAGAAAGTTCCGTCTGAGATTAAATCCAAACAAGTGCACGTTTGGGGTGCGTTCTGGAAAGTTGTTAGGTTTCATTGTGAGCGAAAGAGGAATCGAGGTTGATCCTGCCAAGGTGAAAGCAATACAAGAAATGCCTGAACCGAGAACAGAAAAAGAGGTTCGTGGTTTCTTGGGTAGATTGAACTACATTGCGAGGTTCATATCTCACCTAACAGCCACGTGCGAACCAATATTTAAATTGTTAAGGAAAGATCAAACGGTCAGGTGGAATGACGATTGCCAATTGGCATTCGATAAGATAAAAGAATACTTGCAGGAACCTCCGATTCTAATGCCTCCAGTTGAAGGGAGACCGCTGATAATGTATCTGACAGTGCTTGAAGGTTCCATGGGTTGTGTTCTCGGTCAACATGACGAGACAGGTAGGAAGGAGCATGCTATTTACTACCTGAGCAAAAAGTTCAATGATTGTGAGTCCCGATACTCAATGCTTGAAAAGACATGCTGTGCACTTGCATGGGCCGCTAAGCGATTGAGGCAATATATGGTTAGGCACACAACCTTGTTGATTTCAAAAATGGATCCTATCAAGTACATTTTCGAGAAACCGGCATTGACAGGCAGAGTTGCACGGTGGCAAATGGTCTTGACAGAGTATGACATTCATTACACTTCACAAAAGGCCATCAAAGGAAGTATCTTGTCCGACTATCTTGCGCAACAGCCGAGTGATGATTACCAACCCATGAAGTTTGACTTCCCTGATGAAGACATCATGTTTCTCAAAGCTAAAGACTGCGAGGAACCACTTCCGGAGGAGGGGCCAGACCCTGAATCCAAATGGAGTCTGATGTTTGATGGGGCTGTCAATATGAATGGGTGCGGAGTTGGAGCAGTTCTTATCACGCCGGAAGGTGTTCATATGCCTTTCACTGCACGAATAACTTTCGGATGCACCAACAATGAAGCAGAGTACGAAGCTTGTATAATGGGGATCGAGGAGGCGATTAATCTACGGATTAAAACCCTTGATATATTTGGTGATTCAGCTTTGGTAATCAATCAAGTGAAAGGGAGTTGGTACACGCACCAAGCAAATCTAGTGCCGTATAGAGATTATACGAGGAGATTGCTGACATTTTTCACAACAGTGAAACTGTACCATATTCCTCGAGATGAGAATAGGTTCGCTGATGCCTTGGCCACTTTGTCTTCCATGATCAAAGTGCAAGGATGGAACCATGTACCTAAGATTGAGGTATCCCGCCTTGACAGACCAGCATTTGTGTTTGCGGTCGATGCAACGTCTGATGACAAGCCATGGTTTCATGACATTAAGTGTTTCTTGAAAAGTCAAGAGTACCCGTCAGGGGCATCGTCCAAAGACAGGAAGACGTTGAGAAGGTTAGCTGGTAGTTTCTTCTTGAACAAAGATGGCGTGCTGTATAAAAGAAATTTTGACACGGTCCTGCTTAGATGTGTGGATAGACATGAAGCAGACCTGTTGATGATTGAAGTGCACGAAGGCTCTTTCGGTACTCATGCCGGAGGGCAGGCAATGGCTAAAAAGTTGTTAAGGTCGGGATATTATTGGTTGACTATGGAGTCAGATTGTTGCAAATATGCCCGCAAATGCCATAAATGCCAGATCTATGCAGACAAGGTGCATGTGCCTCCAAATCCGTTGAGTATCATGTCGTCGCCTTGGCCGTTTGCCATGTGGGGCGTTGATATGATCGGAAAGATTGAGCCTACAGCTTCCAATGGTCATCGTTTCATCTTGGTGGCAATTGATTACTTCACCAAATGGGTTGAAGCCGCATCCTATGCCAATGTTACAAAACAAGTGGTCGCCCGTTTCTTAAAACGGGATATCATTTGCCGATATGGAGTTCCCGAAAGAATCATTACTGATAATGGTTCTAATTTGAACAATAAGATGATGGCTGAATTATGCCGGGACTTCAAAATCGAACACCACAATTCTTCTCCGTACCGCCCAAAGATGAATGGCGCGGTCGAAGCGGCCAACAAAAATATCAAGAAGATTGTACAGAAGATGGTTGTCACGTACAAAGATTGGCATGAGATGTTGCCGTTTGCTTTGCATGGGTATCGAACGTCGGTACGCACGTCCACTGGGGCAACCCCATTCTCACTTGTATATGGTATGGAGGCAGTGCTACCGGTTGAAGTAGAGATTCCGTCCCTCAGAGTTATGATGGATGTTAAGCTAGATGAGGCTGAATGGGTACGAGCCAGATTTGATCAGCTGAGCCTTATTGAGGAAAAGCGATTGGCGGCTGTATGTCATGGGCAACTATATCAGCGCAGAATGAAACAGGCATTTGACCAAAAGGTGCGTCCTCGGGTTTATAAAGTCGGAGATGTGGTACTCAAAAGGATCCTTCCTCCCAATACAGATCACAGGGGCAAATGGACTCCTAATTATGAAGGTCCATTCGTGGTTAAAAAGGTCTTTTCGGGCGGAGCCTTATTGCTTACAACCATGGATGGCGAAGACTTTTCATCCCCTGTCAACTCGGACGTAGTCAAAAAATACTTCGCATGAATAGACCCGCTGGATAATAAAAATAAAAAAATCCAGGCAAAAAAGGGCATCCCGGCGAACCAAAAACAGAATAAGGTTCGGGCAAAAATTAGGGATATAATTGAAAAAATTTTGTACACCCGGTAAGTTGAAAACCCGAAAGGGCAACTTAGGCAAAAAAGGGTATCCTGGTGGATCGAAAACCTGAAAGGGCGGTCCACACAAAAGAGGGATTTAAGCGAATGACTACGGTTTGAGTTATCTGTACCCTGTCACCGTTTGAACAACTGACGTTCTGAAGGATAGGAATCGGTCTGATCATTCCTCAGAAGGCAAGGTCGGGGAGTTTTGAAGACATACTGGTCATAACAGAATGGAAACTCAGTGGAATTCCGTTTTCACATTGCCATTAGGATAGTTTCTTTTCTCAATTTTTAGCGATCACCTCTTTCCAGGGATTGCTTCCGGATGTAATTGCCTATTCTGGGCTCTCAGTCAATAAATTGAATTTCAGTAAAAAGCTTTCTATTTTTGTTTTATTGCTTTGTTTGCAAAAACGTCCTAATTTTTGATAAAACATTGCATTTGAAAACATGGCAGCCTTGCAATAACATGCGCAGAAAAAACATTTGAAATTACTTCGAATGTTGAATACTCCCGGATGGTGGATTCTAGCCACGCAATATTCGGAGCATGTGGGCATATTCTTTTGTTGCAGGTAGCAGGTGCAGATGATTTTAAGCACAAGACTAGTAATAAATCACTCCACGCAAAAGACTGGGGCAATTATGGGTAAGGAGATCGGCGTTCATCGTTCGGTCGACGATTGTTCATAACGGGTCGATATCAGTGAATTAAGTTCAACTGGGTACCGTTGTATCTTATTAAGTCGATTCTCTCATTCAGTACTTCCAACAGCTACAAGCTTTTCTATATCGATAACGGTCACAGGTTCCCCAAAAGGGTGGTCTCATCGACACTAAAACTGATGGTCATTATCCCCAGCGAAGTCACAAGAGTTTGAAGAGGCTAGATCTTCTGTAAAATCCTCTTATGACATCCCCTTCGGGGACGAATTGTTGTTTTGTCCAAGCACGGGGCATGTTTGGTTCCCCAGCATGAAGTGTTGATCATCCCCAGTAGAGTTTGAGGACAGTTGGTCTTCTGTAAAATCCTCTCAAAAGGCATTCCCCAGCACGAGACGTTTTAAAGCAGTTTCCTCCAGCAGAGTTTGTTATAAACTCGTCATCCCCAACGGAATTGTCTAAAGGAAAGCTCGCCTAACATGGGGCATTGTGGTACTTATCCTAAGCTTGACAGTCATATTCTGCGGCAGACTACTGTGGATTTGCTTTGAGTTTCCCCAAAGGACTCTTTCCTAGTAAGTTGCAGGGGAATTTTCTAACCAGGATTTGCATATCCCTGGCAGAGTAGCCCTGATATCCAGCAAGATCGTATCTCTGGTCATGGTATCCCCACAAAGGTCAGCATCGAATCTTGTCAGCAATACTCCCCAGCTGAGTTGTCGTTCTCCCCGCAGAGGTTTATCAGATCGACATAATCTATTCCTCAACAAGGATGGTACAGCCTTTCCCCAGCCGGGTCAGAAGGTTGATAATCCCTATAAAGGATCTTGGGTTGAATAAATCCCCAAGCATAGTTTTAATGGCTCATTTCCCCAGCAGGACGTCATTAAGAATTCTCATCCCCAGCGGAGTTGCTGTGACCAGAATCCAGCCCCAAACAGATGGAATAATTCCTGGCAGAGTCGTCATTCCCTCATATCTTAAAGTCCAATTTATTTTTGGCAAGCTTGACCATTCGAAGCAGATGGATTGTTCGCCAGCAGAGATATTATCCTTTTAAGAGTCTCCGAGATTAAATCATTGATTGTGGTTCCTCAGCAGAGTCGGCAGAGATGTCTGGCGTGGAGGCAGAGAGTAATTCGATTTTAAAATTCCAAAAGTCCAACAGTGGATTGGCGAAAAGTCCATCTAAGGGTGGCAAATTTTAAAAGTCCAACAGTGGATTGGCAAAAGTCCATCTTCGGGTGGCAAAGCAGCTAAAAGTCCAACAGTGGATTGGCAAAAGTCCGTCTTCGGGTGGCAAAAGTCCAACAGTGGATTGGCAAAAGTCCGTCTTCGGGTGGCAAAAGTCCAACAGTGGATTGGCAAAAGTCCGTCTTCGGGTGGCAAAAGTCCAACAGTGGATTGGCAAAAGTCCGTCTTCGGGTGGCAAAAGTCCAACAGTGGATTGGCAAAAGTCCGTCTTCGGGTGGCAAAAGTCCAACAGTGGATTGGCAAAAGTCCGTCTTCGGGTGGCAAAAGTCCAACAGTGGATTGGCAAAAGTCCGTCTTCGGGTGGCAAAAGTCCAACAGTGGATTGGCAAAAGTCCGTCTTCGGGTGGCAAAAGTCCAACAGTGGATTGGCAAAAGTCCGTCTTCGGGTGGCAAAAGTCCAACAGTGGATTGGCAAAAGTCCGTCTTCGGGTGGCAAAAGTCCAACAGTGGATTGGCGAAAGGTCCATCTAAGGGTGGCATATTCTCAAAGTCCAACAGTGGATTGGCAAAAGTCCGTCTTCGGGTGGCAAAAGTCCAACAGTGGATTGGCAAAAGTCCGTCTTCGGGTGGCAAAAGTCCAACAGCGGATTGGCAAAAGTCCGTCTTCGGGTGGCAAAAGTCCAACAGTGGATTGGCGAAAAGTCCATCTAAGGGTGGCATATTTCAAAGTCCACCAGCAGTGTGGCAGGCCAGTAGTCGTCTGGAGTTGCATAAAAGACATTATTAAAGTCCACCAGTAGTGTGGCAAGCCAGTAGTCGTCTGGCGTCGTTCAAAAGACGTTTTCAAAGTCCACCAGTAGCGTGGCAGGCCAGTAGTCGTCTGGAGTTGCATAAAAGACATTATTAAAGTCCACCAGTAGCGTGGCAAGCCAGTAGTCGTCTGGCATCGTTCAAAAGACAGATCTCTCCGACGTTTCATCGAAGATTCAATCCAGCAGTCCCATTGGGTTTATATCCCTTTTCTTTTTCATCATCCAGAGCAAATTTTTGGTTATTTTTGGTATTCAATCACTATATACCTTGAAAGTCCGAAAGCATTTGCTTTCAGGCATTCAGGTCTACAGCGCTTGAATAGGGGCAGCTGTAATACCCCAAAATTTGCTCTCCCCTTTTGTCATCATAGCATGGCATTATCATTTATCATATCATATCCACCTCATTAACATTACATTGCATTTAACATAGAAAAATGAAGCATGGCATCCTTCTTACCATCAGGGCATGTGATCAGGTGGAAGGTGGATAATCAAGGAATCATTCAAAGCACAAAAAGGTCAATCAAGTTGGCTCTAGGCAAGCCAAGAGGTCTCTCATGTCTCATACTATCTCAATTGATCTTCCAAAATCTCAAGAAAGTGAAATCCAATGGGAGATTGAAGCAATACATCTTTCATCATGCAAGAGGTTCAAAAATTGAAGGAAAACCCTCAAAAGAGATAGCTCATTGATCCAAAATCATTCTCAAGTGGCATTTCTCATCATCCTTTAAGGGGACACACAGCATACTCTGAGGAATTTGAAATTGAAGACTGCACTTTTACCTCCTAACCAAAGGGGGCCAAAATTAGGGTTTCCATTTAAATCAGGGAATCTTTGATTTTTTGGGCAAGACTTGATGTCATGGTTTTCTATATGTCCCTAGGTATATGGATGTGGAAGATTGCATCTCAATTAGTTTTGGAGGTGGTTCAATTGGAAGAAAGATCAAGAATCAGAGAAATTGGGGCAAAGTCAAATAATCAGAGGAAAAAGTCAACTCTTGACTTTTTGAGGCCAAATTCATGAAATTCATGTTACATATGTCCAATGTACAAAATTTGATCAAGAAATTCCAAAGGAATCATGAAAAAATCAAGATGTAAAAAGTTGCCATTTTTGGATGAAGTAGGGTTACTAAAAATAGCAAGTTTTGGCCATTTTGCATCAGAGTTTGAACCAAGGCCATTTAAATTTGGAGCACCAAATGAAAATTCCACTCTGCCTCAATGAAAGGCCTTGCTTTAAGCTTCAAATCCATGTGTGGAACATCTCCATTGGATAAAAATTGAGTGAGATATGATTGATCAAAGTTTGAGCAAAGTAGGTTCAAAACTAGGTCATGACCAAGATTTTCAAGGCACGCGCGCAGTCATTTTCACAAACACATGGTGGGCCAAATGTATTGATCAATTACTCATGATTAGAGGCTTCAAATGGCAAATCTTTCAACATCAAAGTTGTTCCTCTATGTGAGATCTTCAAAGTTGGTGTTTATCAATTTTTCATCTGATCAAAGGTTAAGGAGTTATGATGGCTCAAAGTATGGTCAATGTAACTGAAATTTGACCAGGTCACAACCAGGTCATGCCACACATGCGCGCGTTCTGCAGCATTTTTAAGCCAGTATTGAGTTCCTATGTTTGAAGCTCATTTTCAATATGTTGCAAGTCTCATTTCACTTCAATTTTCAAACCAATATTGTGCTCCAATGCATCCTCTTTCCAAAGACCCCAAAATCTCATCAAATGGTTCAATGGTTAGAGAGAAAAACTTCCATAAACAGCCCTATGTTGGCACTGACACATTGATACATGCTGCATTGTTTTTGGTTCAGTCATTCAACAAACACTTCACATTACCAGCTGTTTCTTTTCCTCATTAAACCAAACAAGTCATGCACGTGCTTTCACCATGTTACTTCTTACATGAGAAGGGAAATTTGTAAAGCTTCCACCACAAGCCACTGCTGCATAACACAACCTCGCTCTCATCCTTACTACAACTGTCATGAGCTTGACCTCACCATAACTCAGCCTCAATAACTCGCCCCTAACTAACTTGACTCAGTTAGTTAGGGTGCACTCACTTTAACTCATCCAACTCAGTTAACTCCACTCATTAAACCATGGTTAGTTCATACTATAAATAGAAAACTCACACTCAAATTTCATTCCCAGCCACATTCTCTCAAAAACACTTCAAATTCTTTCCACATTCTCTGATTTTTTCTCCCTCTCTGTACACGAATTTCATCATCATCTCCTACATTTCATCTCCATCTTCATCTTGATTCTACTTTGGAGATTAAGAACAAGAGTGCATAGGTTCAGTTAAAGAAGTTCAGGATCAAGAGAGTTGAAATTCTGGTTGATTCTTTGCACGAATTCAAGCTCTCAAGCCTTTATTTGGCCAAGTGAAGCTCAAGGAAGAAGCATCTCCTTCTGGTATTCTTGTGCATTCCAAGTTTCATCATCATTCAGGTTTGAACTCTTGAAATTACCTTGCACGATCTCTGTCTATTTTTACTTGTTTTTTTGTGTTTTAAGCTTGATAGAAGCTCTGCTTACTCCGGCTAGTTGATAGGCCTTGTAGAGGCTTAGATCCAAAAGTTAGGGCTTGGTTTGATCCTCTCTGTTCTTTGTGTGCATGCTTGTTGTGTGAAAAATAACTGCGTATTATTGATCTCCATTATCTCAGCTTCATTTTGGTATGCGTATTGTGTGTTTTGGTGAACATGTGAGTTGCAGACGGTGGTGGTGTGACCGGAGAAGGTGACCGGAGGTCATCTCCGGCCGGTGACTTCAATAGCTAGGGTTTTTTCACGTTTTAATCGTGTCCATTCATTTTGCGCGATCGTGTGGCTTGTATGGTGACAGCACATTAAAAGGCATGTGCTGGTCACATGCGTATTTTCTGAATCCACTTAAACATTGTGTGGCATGGTACATGGTAGTGAGTGTGTGTCCTCATCCACGTGTGTTGGATCTGCGTACCTTGACTTTGGCTTGACCTTGACTTGATCTAATGGCTATTGATGAGTCAATTTTGTTGACTGGAGTGCATGGTTACTATGGTGTTTTGCGCGTAATTGGACCTATGACAGATTGTTATTTACACCCCACGCTTCTAAAGCCCAATTAAATTGAACTATGGATTTGCTATGGTTGCACCCCCATTCATATTGCATTTCATATTTTATTTTCATTTTTGCTACACGTTTCATAATTGATTTTTAAAAATATCAAATGATATTGGAAAATTCTACAAAAATTCATGTGTATTCTTAAAACATTTAGGAAATTTTCTATGATTTTATTTTCTGATTTTATGACCATTTTGCCCCTGTTCCATTATTTCTTTTAAATTTCCATTTGCATGCATACTTAATGTGACATATGATTTTGTGCATTTTTGTTCTTGATCATAAAAAATGATTTTGATGCCTTTCTTTTTGCATTGTGGTCACAATATGTTGAGGTATGTTTGAGATTTATGAGATGATTTTTAAGCCTTTTTTTGGATGACTTTTGATGTGTTGCTTTGAGCATGAATGCATGAAACTTCCATGAGACTTTGACCTAATTGTTGAGTGACTTTGGTTCTGATTCATTGCTTGTGGACTTGATATGTTAATGGCATGGGTTTAAGGTGTTTGATTGGTGAAAGTCATAATTTTTGGAGCATGTTTGCTATTTGTTTGAAGCATGAAGTTTAACTTGTTCATTTTGTGAATGTATGCCTCATGTTTGGTTTGCTTGATCATGAAGGCACTTGTGCCATGAGTTGTGGTTTTGTTTGAGGATGTATAGCATGTTAATTGACTTCTGATCATGACATTTGGGTTTCATCTTTGCATGCTTGATGTTTATCTTGCACCTTAAGTCACTTGTTTCACAAGTATGAACCACATTCACATCACTTCACCTTTTCTTCTTTGCTTCTTGTTGGATTGAGATTTTGTTTGCATGATTTGGTATGCTCATTTAGGATAACATTAAGTTGTGTAAATATGAGTTACATTCTGACTTGGAAGCATGTATAGCATTTAATCTCATTTCACTTTGTTTGTCAACTTGTTTGAATTTGATTTGTTCATTATACCTTCTTACTTTACTTGTAAGTGATTGTGCTAACCATGTAGGGGCTTTGGTAAGTTTCAATTGAGTGTGGATAAGGAACCCACATTCAACTTCTATCCTTTCTCTTTTACAATTCCATGTTTTGTTAAGCACTTATGTGCTTTCTTTCAATAATTCATTACTTTCCCTTTTGAATTACAATTCATCTTCTACTTTGGAAGTGAATTGTTTAATTCATTCTTTCTTTAGATTTTAGGTTGAAACCTCACAAACCTTTAGGATCACTCCCTTTAATCTTCAATTAGGATTGAGTCTTAGTCCATATAGATTTTTACCTTTATCCTCCCTTGAGTCTCTTTTCTCATCTCAAAGAAAATTCAAAACGTATAATAAAGGTAGGCATTTATTGCATTTAGGCCTTTCATATAAAGAAAAGATTATAAGGGGTCTTCTCTTGTAATCTTAGAATGTGTAGCATATAGCCCATCTTGGGTCAATGTGTTAAACATTTGATCTTGTATGAGGGACTTAAATGCAATACTTGTTGAAGGTACAAAGAAAAACACTTCTTCATTTCTTAATCAACAAAACACTTAATAAACACAAGTATGCTAGTGTGTTTGAACCTTGACAATTGGAACTAAGTGTGAGGGTCTTCTTCACCCTTAGTGTGCTTTCTTACCCATTCCATCTTGGAATGTGAGGAAGTACACATTCCAATAACTAAGATTCAGATACACTATCATATGCAAACAAACAAATAAAAAACTCTTAAAAGACAAAAACAAACAATTACGTCTTTCCTTCGGGAATTCTTTTCTCATCTCACTCACTCTCAACGTATGAACGTGCTCCTACTCGTTCTCTTGCAAGATGGTAACGCACTCGGACCAGCGAGCCTGCAACACCTGAGCTAGAACGTAAGCCGTTCTCTAAAAAATGCAATCCATCCCTAGTGAGGGGAACTACGTCGCTCTGATTCTCATGCTCCCGATGGGATACGTAGGCAGTGGGGTAGGGCCCATTCGAGCACTTCTTTTATTTTCCCTACATTTGTTTCTCATTCCTTTTCCAGTTCTCTTTTCGTTCCTTTTCCAGTATTCTTTTCTATCACCCTTTGATCGAGACAAGCAAGCGTGGATCCCATCGGGTACGATGGACGCGAGGGGGTGCTAATACCTTCCTCTCGCGTAACCGACTCCCGAACCCATTTCTCTTGGTCGCGAGACCATGCTCTTTCCTTTCCTTCAGGTTTATGCGGTGTTTCCTTTCCCTCTCTTGGGATAAATACACATTGCTGGCGACTCTGTTTCGGTGCCACTTTCGCGTTTGTACTAGGATGAAAATCCCGGGAGCGACATTGGGTAAATGGGAAGTGAACCATTTGTAAAGCAGGGTACACAGCATGTGATTATTCCTCTACTGTACAAATTCCTTAAGTGTACAGAATGATAAGCATCTACGAGCAAGGTTGGTACTGGGTTTCCAATCAGAAATATCTTAATGGCATTGGTATCGACGAATTTATCGATGTTAGGAAAGAGGAATAACCCATATGTGAGTAGAACAAAGATATTTTCGAATGCAGTTATGTTTCCTACACTAGCAAAGTATAGGGCTTTCTCCGTCAGGAATTAGCTGGTAAACCCTGGATTCCTTCCTTAGTGGTCATGTGAGTCCTGACTTCTGACTTGTCCAAATAAATTGCTCTTGCAATGGTTTGATCCTTTGGAATTTCTTCCAGTCCAGAAAAGGGAGCTTGGTCAGTTATAGGTAAATCAGTCAGATGAGAGTACTCCTTCAGTGTTGGTGCTAGTTGATAATCCGGGAATGTGAAACAGTGATAAACCGGATCGTAAAACTGAATTAACGTAGACATGATTCCTTCAACAACGTGGACCCTTAACAGAGACAGCAGTCCTCCATACTTAGCTCTAAAAGCATCAGGGTTGGTAATCATCCTTGCCAACCTCCTTAAATCCTCTAGTTTTGGAGCCTTGAAGGTGTACTTGTGCGTCTTTCTTCAATCGAAATCCATAACGTAATCTCTTTGATATTTACAATTATTGTTTTAGTTTATTTTGAAAAAGAAAGAGAAGAGAAAAGAGAAGATTTTTTTTCTTTGTTTAAGAGTTTTTTAAATGAATGCATGAATGCAACACACAAAAACATTGAAAAAACATGGGTTCAAGGGTTCAACGTCACGAGCATGGAGTCATGGCTCTACCCATCCCGAAAGGTTGTATTATGGTCAATTTTTGTACCTGTAGAATGGGTTAAAGGTTCCCAAAATCATTGACCCCCTAGGGATATCAACAGCAAGCTGGTTCACCCGAGCGAGCTGTAGCATCCTAGGGTAATCTCATTTGAGTGTAGTATCGTGTATCAACTATTTCTGATAGTCACCGCACTACCAAGTGGTCATATGGTTAATGTCTACTAAATACTCAGGGTCACGGGTGCTGCACTGAGATAGCGTCTATTTTCACAACGATCGGTCGTTCAACATAGTATCCACATGGGCCCTCACCTGATTCGGTTGTCTACCAGGATCGCTTATTCGGGAATCACTCCCTATGAGTCCACCCATCTATGCCACCCCTTATCTTAGGGTTCTCTCAAACTTTCCACATGTGTATCAATCGCATTCCCATTGACAGCAAAATAAACACAGATATCAAGTAGGAAAAGCAATATATATATATATATATATATATATATATATATATATATATATATATATATATATATATATATATATATATATATATATATATAGTATAGTATGATTGCTAACAACCTAGACCTCTTAGGAATTCTAATCCTAGTTTTGCTTTCCCCAGCAGAGTCGCCATTTTCCTGTAGCGTGCGATTTTTATCGATGACGCGACCACCTTATCGCCATTTGGTTTTTCCTCACCGCAAAGGTAGGGATTGGGTGCTACTTTCTGATTTCTTATTTATCCTATGAAGCTGGAAAGGAAAGGGAAGCTATCTAAAACTAACCTTGCACGCAAATGTTTAACTGAACAAATGCTTAAGAGATTGGGGAGTTCGGGGTCAGTTTATACAATGGGGAGTTGTCAATTATCCATCCTATATGTAGTTATCCACAGGTCATTAGCAATTTATATACTGTTTTCTACTTACTGGTGTCTATCTGTCGTGGGTTGGGAAAGTTTCTCCTTTGGGATTGTTTGAGAGAGAGATTTTGTTGATGTTCGGGTTTTCCGATGTTTTTGGTGAGGTACTGGACCTAATGTTTTTTATTAGTGTGCGAAGGTACTGGACCTAAAGTTTTTGATTGGTGTGCTCGCTAAGATTTCGCAATCTTATGTCTACGTATTCCTGTTAAAGAAAACAGGGAAATAAGAGCAATCGTAGTTCCTCCTATTCTATGGGAGGAAAAGATGTTTGATGTCTTGTTCAAAGCCCAAGATTGAAGCTAAAGGGTATTTGTGTCTTGTTCAAAGCCCAAGATTGAAGCTAAAGGTTTGACTGAGAGAGAATTTGTCATCTCTAAAGGGAGATATCTCATCTGTTTATCACAACTGTTGGATGACTGATTATAAAGGAGAATTAATTTAACTAGGATATGTGGAATTCAGCAATGCCGTAATTTCCTTTATAGGGGTGTTGTCCTAAAGGAGAAAACTTTAACTCAGTGTTGAGCAATGCCATTTTTCCTTAGGAATCTTTCATACTAAGAGAGGGACATTGGCGTGGATGTAAATAATCCAGAGGCTTGCCACTTACAGCAATTAGATGATAGAGGAAGTTTACCAGGATAATAGATGGACTACATATTGAATTTATGAATCAACAAGTGTGCCACTTACAGCAGTTATCTGGGATTAGGGTTTGTTTTGATTGTCTGTTTTGATGTGTGATATACAGAGAAGTATCTTCCTAGAGAGAAATTTTGATTTCCTCTAAAGGGATGTCGATTTTTGTGTGTCTTGATCAAAGCCCAAGGTTGAAGCTAAAGAGTTTATTGACTCCACTAAGGAGTTTATTATCTATCTTTTACAAAGCCCAAGATTGAAGCTAAAAGAGAGACTGACTATTTTGGGGATATCATTATACAAAGCCTAAGAGGAGGCTGGACATTGACTTTTCCCGAGGAAATATTTTATCTTTCTTGTACAATGCCCAAGATTGAGGCTAAAGAGTTTTTTGGGGGATATTTGTATGTGTCTTGTACAAAGCCCAAGATTGAGGCTAAAATGGGAAACTTACTCTACTGGTGAGAGGTTTTATCTGTCTTGTACAAAGCCCAAGATTGAGGCTAGAAGAAGAATGACTCTACTGGAGAGTATGATTTGTCTTGTGCAAAGCCCAAGATTGAGGTTGAAAAGAGGATCGACTCTGCTTAGGGAGATTTTGTGTGTCTTGTACAAAGCCCAAGGTTAAGGCTAAAAGGATATTTGATTGACTCAACTAGAGAATGTTTATTTTGTCTTGTACAAAGCCTAAGATTGAGGCTAAAAAGATGATTGACCCAACAAGAGAGTGTTTTTATCTGTCTTGTACAAAGTCCAAGATTGAGGCTGAAAAGATGATTGACTCAACAAGATAGTGTTTTTATTTGTCTTGTACAAAGCCCAAGATTGAGGCTGAAAAGATGATTGACTCAATAAGAGAGTGAGGAAAGATCTTTATACAAAGCCTAAGAGGAGGCTAAAAGTGATCAACTCAACAAGAGAGTGTGGAAAGATCCTTATACAAATCCTAAGAGGAGGCTAAAAGTGATTGACTCAACAAGAGAGTGTGGAAAGATCCTTATACAAAGCCTAAGAGGAGGTTAAAAGTGGTTGACTCAATAAGAGAGTGAGGAAAAATCTTTATACAAAGCCTAAGAGGAGGCTAAAAGTGATTGACTCAACAAGAGAGTGAGGAAAGATCTTTATACAAAGCCTAAGAGGAGGCTAATTTGGGGAATTTCATATATAAAGCCTAAGAGGAGGCTAATTTCTGCTGAGGATTAATGAGATCCAGAGGCAGGTCCAAATTGGGGAATCAACTCTTGCTGAGGATTACAGAAGAGTTGACATATCAGATGCCTTGAGGTTCTTATAAAGGTTTATTGATAGTGATTTGACCCTAGCTGGGGAAATTTAGAAGTGAGAATTTTAAACTATGTTGGTGATTGATGAGATGATTAGGGTTTATCATATACTTTTGGGAAACTTGAGGGTTTCTTTGAAATCCAGGAGGAGATGAGATTGTCCAAGTCTACTAGTATGAAAGGGTTTATCTTTGTATGATGCCCAAGAGGAGGCAGATGTTTTAAGGGATGAGAATCAACCCTAAATTGGTTTGATGTTTTGACTCTTTAGAAAGACTGATCTAACAAAGGATGACTATGTCCTGTCCTATACCTTTAAGAGGTCTCGGGTCCTTGTACTAAGCCCAAGTGGAGGCATGATAACTTCTAAGAAGCCAAGGGTCCTTGTACAAAGCCCAAGAGGAGGTTGGGGATGCTTTTAGGAAGCCTGTGGGTCCAAACTTAAGAAAAGTTCAATAAAAGTTTCACCGGGAATAATCTTTTCTTTAGTGAATAGTTCTAGGGTTTGAAGAAATTCAAGAGAGGTTTCACCGGGAATTAATCCTCTCTGGGGGAAATGAATTTCTTTAACAATTTTCTAATAGTGACAGTCTTGAGAAAAGTTTCACCGGGAATAATGTGTTTCTTTGTTCCATATTGTATAAGCCCAAGAGGAGGCAAGACTGTATCTGGAAATTCCTATGGGGAACTAGTTTTGACTGTGTTGAAAGAGTGACCACTGGATTTATCTAATCCTAGACCTAATTTCCGGGGAAAAACTCTAAGCAAGATAATATACAGGCATATATACAGATAAAATATATACTGTATGTAAAAGAGGGTAGGAGGACTTACAGGTGAGCAAGCTTTCAGCATTACAAACAAATATATATATACAAGTATGTAAAAGATAGCTGATAAAAATTACAGGTGAGCAAGCTTCCAATGTAACAGCTGTATGGTTATTTGTTCAAGAAATTAAAGAAATTTTTTATAACAACTATGGATTTGAATCTAAATCAAAGGGGAAAGTTGTTTTGAAAAGAAGATTGGGGCTTATACTCAAGGAGAGGCCCAGATGAAAAACAGTGATCGCGTCGTTGATTTGAAAATTGTATCGGGACTTATACAATGATTGAGGCCCAAAAAGGTTTTATGTATAAAGAGATGGGTCTTACACTCTATTAAGAGGCCTAAAGTGTTTAAAAAAGAAAAGAAATGGGACTTACAACACAAGGGTAGGCCCAGATGATTTTGTTTGAAAACCGCGATCGCACCGAGATTTTTGAAATCGTATCGGGACTTATACAACGACTGAGGCCCAAAAATGGTTTATGTACAACAAGGATTGGGTCTTACACTCTATTAGAGGCCCAAAAGTTTATTTTTATACAAGAGATGGGGCTTACAACTCAAGGAGAGGCGCAGATGAAAAAATAATGATCGTACCATTATTTTGAGAATCGTATCGGGACTTATACAATGACTGAGGCCCAAAATTATTTATGTACAAAAGAGGGTTGGGTTTTACACTCTATTAGAGGCCCAAAAGTTTATTTTTATACAAGAGATGGGGCTTACAACTCAAGGAGAGGCCCAGATGAAAAATAACGATCGCACCATTACTTTGAGAATCGTATCGGGACTTATACAATGACTGAGGCCCAAAATGTTTTATGTACAAAAGAAGGTTGGGTCTTACACTCTATTAGAGGCCCAAAGTTTTTTTGAAAAAGATTTGTGAGGGTGAAAATAAGCAAAAACCCTAATTTGATTTAAAAATGTATTTTAATTGAATAAAAATTCAATTAAAATGATCAAAATTATCAAACATGTGTGAAAAACAAGTTGTGATCTTGGATTAATGTTTGAAAAATCATGTTTCATTCATTGAATGATTTGAAAATCATTTGAATTTGCAAAATCAAGAGAAAGAAATATTTTTAAATGCCTAAAACAAATAAAAATATAATTCTTTACAAAAATACCAAATATATGAAATAAATAATATTTTTGTGAAATTTTTGTAGAATAAAATATTTTAACATTTTTGTGAATTTTGAAAAAAAGAACCAATAAAAAATAATTAAAATTGAAAGAGGAATTAATTTTGGAATTAATTAATAAAAAACATAAAAATATGTGAAAAATAGCAAAATATGCAAAATGGCAAAATGGTATGGGTGTGTCTTGAACCCACGACCTCCCAACCAAACACACATGCGCGCTACCACTGGGGTGGTGGTACATCCGTGTATCAAAACCACCCCATAAACATATATGGGTGACTTGGTTTTTAGGCTTGGCCAAGGCAAAAAAACCAAGTTTTTGTGGATTTTCATGAAAGCTCTAACTTCCTCAATTCTCTATGGATTTGGACAAAATTTAGGTGCATCCTGCATAGGATTTCATGAGGAATCCAATGGTGCTTTTAGATTTTTCTAAAGAGATCGCTATTTTAAAATCCGATAGTGATTTCAAAATAGGCCTTGATTTGCATGTTCTATGCTATCTCATTATACAGGCAACAAAAGCAGGGTAAATTGGTTCAAACACAACATATATGATATGTATGAGATGTCCATAATCAATGGACAACAAAACAATGCATGATATAAAGAGTTCAAGTTGTGATGCACTTACCTCTTGAAGCTCCTAGTGCTAACTATCAAGATCCTTGTGCCTGAAGTGATTCAATGCTTTGGACACTCTTGATTGATCCCTTATAAGCTTTTAGGATGATCAAAACCAGCTGGAATCCTCAGGAACAAGTATTGGCTCTTTCTTGCAAAAGTGGCAAAAGTGACCAAAATGGTAACTCTCTCAAATGGTGTTCCAGATGAGGGAAACCAATTGGGACAGTTTGAGGATGATATTTGGAGTGTGTTTGAGGCCTTGTTTGGTTTTGAAAGTGACTGAATCAAGACTTGGCTTGAAAAATGCAGAAAAGTCAAAATTTGAGGTTTTGGAGGTTGACTTTCTGATTTTGGTGTTTCAGATCAAGGGTGAGTGTTTGAACAGCTTATATATGATACATTGGATGTGTTTGAATCATGAGATGTGGTGGAATTATTCTCTAACTCAAAAACTCAGTGATGACTTGCAAAACAAGGCATTTTGGCCTAATGAGAGAGATTTTGAGGAAAGCAAGTGTTGTAGTGCTTTGGTGTACTCAAAGTGATCATAAATGAGCTCTATTTATAGTATAGCAAGTTTGTTTTGCAAGGAATAGTGAATGATGTAACGCCCCAGTTTTAGTATTTTTATTTTATCGAGTCGTTTTTTATTATTTTATTATTATATTATTTCATTTTTGACTTTTATGTGAAAATATGTTATTTTTCAATGTTGTGATATTTTATCGGGTTTTGGGAACGTTTGCGAGATATTTGAGTGTGGGGGCACTTTGATCATTTCATAATATTTTTCTAAGTTAGATAGAATAGAAAATAGAAAGAGAGAAAAATAGAGAGAAAGAAAGAAAAAGAGAAGAAGGAAAAAGGAAAGAAAAGACAAGAAGAGAAGAAGAGAAGAAAAAGTGAGAAAAACTTGGAAAACAAGAAATCGATCTCCCGACTTTTCTAAACGTGATTAAATCGGGTAAGGGTGCGAAACTCAATTATGGTATGATTGTGTAAGATTATGTATGTGTGTGTGTGGTTGTTATTGGATTGAAATGGAAAATTTTAGCAAAACCCATATTATGTGAAATTGATTAGAAATTGATTCAAATGTGTCTAAACTCATGTTGATTGTGTTCTTTGTTGTTTATACATGTTGGATATGTATTGTTATACCTCAAAATGGTGTTTTTCTGTATTTGGATGATGAATTTGGAGGAGTTTGGATGAAAAACGCAGAACCAAGTTCTGCATAATTTTTCTGCATTTGCCCTGGCCGTACGCGTATGGGGCATGTTCATACGCGTATGAGCCTAGGAGTTACGCGTATCATTGGCTTGTTTTTGGGCCATTTCGCGTATGGAATGTGAATTTTCCCGGCCATCAGGTGATACGCGTATGGTGTTGGGCATACGCGTATGGAATTTTAAACGTGAATTTTGGGGGAAAAATGACTTCTGCCCATAGCGTATGGGTCTTGGCAATACGCGTATGGGAATGGAGAGGAATCCGGGTTGTACGCGTATGAGAATGGTGATACGCGTATGGTCAGGCCAATTGTAAAAATGGGATTTTTCAAAATGTCATTTTCGTTTTCTTGCGTAACTTTTGTTCCGTTTATCTGATTTTTTTCATTCTTGGTATCGTTGGAAAGCTATTGAGTTGTACTATGTGATTATGATGATTTGGAAATTGTTAGCTGATTAAATTTTGTCGAGAATTTGGAATAGTGTCGTTTTGTCGACTTTTGTCGTTATAATTGTGTGTAATTGGTACGCTTCATGCAATAGGCTGTTGATATTAATATGGTATGATTGCTTGCTGTTGTTTGGTATAAATGCATTGTTTTGGGCTTGAATTGCAAAGCATGAATTATGTAAGTGAGATGGTTACATATATGCGTGCATATTAAATGTCATGAGTCATTGTATGCCAAGCATCATGATATGCATTGTTGTGACGTCCTGAGTGACGGTTTGGTTCCAGAGGGAATCTGCTATAACATCGCGCGCCTTAAACATAAGAGGACTTAAAGCGATTTGATATATCGTGTGCCTTAAAAATATAGAGGACCTAAAGCAATGGTTATAGACGATCGTGTGCCCATGTGGGGACCTAAAGCGATTGGATTGTGTGCCCATGTGGGGACCTAAAGCAATCCATAAATGTCGTGTGCCCATGTGGGGACCTAAAGCGACGGGTGAACATTGTAGGCCCGACGGGGTGTTACTTGAGCGACCCTCAGTAACGAGCGATGGTTCCAATAGTTCCTGAGTGAACTGGTGATGAAACATGGAATGTTGTAGTCGGTACCGCATGGCATGTGCATAGAGTCGTTGTGTCGGTCTCTGTGCATTTGCATAAATCATGGACTAATTGTGTATGTTAATTGTGAATGTGATTATTGAGATGGAGTATGTATAATTAGGTTGATGATGAGTGCATTGTGTATGATTGATATGCATTGGTGATGAATACCTGATACTTGCACTGTGTTGTGTTATATTTGATTGTGGTGCATTTGTGGTGAGAATATTTTACTTGTACATTTCTGTGTTAATATATATAATTGTATGCAATTGTATTATGATTGTTTTTCTCACCTTTCTGCTGTTTTATAATGCTCTATGAGGCATTGCAAATTAGAGTTGCTGGAGGTCTTTTGTGAAGCTTTGCGTCTTCATTCTTTTGTCGGTCGGCTCTGATATGTGACACCGGGTAGTTAGGGAGGCCGTTTGTGATTATTGTGTATTATGTATATATCTATTTTGGCTTGTGCATGTATAACTTGATGTATGACAAACTTTTCAAGTGATATATATATATATATATATATACATATATATATATATATATATGATATTCAGTTTTAGATTTTCCGCTTTTATTCTAAAATCTGAAATGTGGGTGTAAGGAACTGAGTTCCTCTGTTGATTGCTACCCTACTGTTGCATATCTTTTGAGCAGGTGTTGTATGTTTTGTCTCAATATAATGTGATTTCTCCCTATCTATGCCGTGGTTTTAAATATACTCTGATGAAATTTTGAATTTTCTTTTACTGCTTTAATAGCTTGGGGGTATAGACAAGGGGTGTTACATTAAGTGGTATCAGAGCCAGTTCGTGTCAGTTGTGTCAGTCCTTGTTGGTCCTTGTGGTTTGGTGAGTTGTTTGTTTAACCATAGTGCTGTTATTGGAAATGAACAGAATATGGCTGGAAGGAACGATGCTGCTTTAGCTGCTGCGATGCAAGCTATGGGTCGGGCTGTGCAGGGTGCACCGAATGCTGCGGGTAATGATGAGTTCAGGAAGAACAAACCGCCTGTCTTCAAAGGAAGATATGATCCGGATGGTGCACAAATTTGGTTGAAAGAGATTGAAAGGATTTTCTGAGTGATGGATTGTGACGAGGATCAGAAGGTGAGACTGGGTACTCACATGTTACTAGAAGAAGCTGATGATTGGTGGGTTGGTACTCGTCATGTGTTGGAAGCTGCAGAGGAGGAAGAGATTACTTGGGAAGTGTTTAGCAGGGAGTTTCTGAGGAAGTATTTTCCCAAGGATGTAAGAGGAAAGAAGGAAATTGAGTTCTTGGAACTGAAACAAGGTAATATGTCTGTTGTTGACTATACTGCTAAGTTTGTTGAGCTGGTGCAGTTTTATCCTCATTATGCGGAAGCGACTGCGGAGTTTTCTAAGTGTGTTAAGTTTGAAAGTGGGTTGCGTCCTAAAATTAAGCAAGCTATTGGTTATCAGAGGATTTGAAGGTTTGCAGACTTGGTGGATTGTTGTAGGATTTTTGAAGAAGACAGTAAGGCTCATTCTACTCATTACAAGAGTTTAAGTGAAAGAAAAGGGAAGCAACAGTTTCGTAGTGGTCCGTATGTAACACCAGCTGATAAAGGTAAACAAAGGGGTAATTTTGATGGAAGGTCAGGTGGAGGTGGTATGTCTAATTCTTCGAGGTGTTTTAGATGTGGTGAATTGGGACACCGTCAGTCGGAATGTAGGAAGAATTTGGATAAGTGTTCTAATTGTGGTGGTGTCGGACATTTGTAGCTGATTGTAAAAGGAAGAATGTGGTGAAGTGTTACAATTGTGGGGAACCTGGTCACATTAGCATGAAGTGTCCTAATCCGAAGAAAGCTCCAACTGGTGGGAAGGTGTTTTCATTGGCGGGGACTCAGACTTCAAGTGCAGATCGTCTGATTAGAGGTACTTGCTTTATTAATAGTACGCCTTTAGTTGCTATTATTGATACTGGAGCGACTCATTCGTTTATTTCGTCTGAGTGCGCGAAGCGTTTGAATCTTGTGTTGTCTTTGATGGATGGTAAGATGGTTATTGATACTCTAGCGATGGGGTCAGTAACTACTTCTTTGGTTTGTTTGAGTTGTCCTTTGGCCATTTATGGTAAAGACTTTGAGATGGATTTAGTGTGTTTACCGTTGGAAGGTTTGGATGTGGTTCTGGGAATGAATTGGTTGTAATTTAATAGGGTTCATATTGATTGTTATCATAAGCTGGTAAGGTTTCCTTCTCTTGAGGAAGACGAAGACTCGAGTTTCTTATCTACCAAAGAGTTGAAGAAGCTTTTGGAGGATGAAGCTCAGTTGTTTGGGTTGTTTGCATCTTTGACTGTGGATAGTCAAGTTTCACTGGATGTGTTTCCTGTTGTGTGTGATTTTCCAGAAGTGTTTCCTGAGGATATTTCAGACTTGCCGCCAGAGAGAGAGGTGGAGTTTGCTATAGATCTAGTTCCTGGTACTAGACCTGTTTCTATGGCACCTTATAGAATGTCGGCATCTGAGTTGGTCGAGTTAAAGAAGCAATTGAATGAGTTGTTGGAGAAGAGGTTTGTAAGGCCAAGTGTTTCTCCTTGGGGTGCGCCAGTTTTGTTGGTGAAAAAGAAAGATGGAAGTATGCGATTATGTATTGATTATCGCCAGATGAATAAGGTGACGATTAAGAATAAGTATCCTCTTCCAAGGATTAATGATCTGATGGATCAGTTGGTTGGTGCTTGTGTGTTTAGTAAGATTGATTTGAGATCCGGATATCATCAGATTAGGGTGAAGGAAGAAGATATCCAGAAGACGGCTTTTAGGACACGTTACGGTCATTATGAATATTCTGTGATGCCGTTCAGGGTTTCTAACGCGCCAGGTGTGTTTATGGAATACATGAATCGTATTTTCCACGAGCATTTGGATCGATTTGTTGTTGTGTTTATTGATGACATATTGATTTATTCTAAGTCTCGCGAGGAGCACGCGAAACATTTGCGTATTGTTTTGCAGGTTTTGAAAGAAAGGAAGCTTTTTGCGAAATTGTCCAAGTGTGAATTCTAGTTGTCGGAAGTGAGTTTTCTTGGGCACGTAATTTCAGGTAATGGTATTTCTGTGGATCCATCTAAAGTAGAAGCAGTTCTACAATGGGAGGCTCCGAGATCTGTTACTAAAATTCGTAGCTTTTTGGGTTTGGTCGGTTATTATCGACGGTTCATTGAAGGGTTTTCTAAGCTAGCATTACCTTTGACCCAGTTGACTTGCAAAGGTCAAGCGTTCATTTAGGATATTCGGTGTGCGGAAAGTTTTAATGAGCTGAAGAGAAGATTGATGACAGCTCTGATTTTGATTTTTCCGAATCCTAATGAACCATTTGTGGTGTATTGTGATGCGTCTTTGATTGGTCTAGGTGGGGTTCTGATGCAGGAAGGTAAGGTGGTGGCTTATGCTTCAAGGCAATTGAGAGTGCATGAGAAAAATTATCCTACTCATGATCTTGAGTTAGCGGCTGTGGTTTTTGTGTTGAAGATTTGGAGGCATTATCTTTTTGGTGCGAGGTTTGAAGTCTTTAGTGATCACAAGAGTTTGAAATATCTGTTTGATCAGAAGGAACTGAATATGAGGCAACATAGGTGGTGGGAATTCTTGAAGGACTATGACTTTGGCTTGAATTACCATCCTGGTAAAGATAACGTGGTAGCCGATGCGTTGAGTCGGAAATCATTGCATATGTCGACTTTGATGGTTAGGGAGTGGGAACTTTTGGAATCGTTTAGAGACTTGAGTTTGGTATGCGAAGTGACTTTGGATAGTGTGAGGCTTGGAATGCTAACGATTACTAATGATTTTCTGATGACGGTTAGTGAGAAACAGAAGTTAGATGTGAAATTTGTGGATTTGATGTTGGTTGGCGGAAAGGAAGCGAATAGTGATTTTCAAGTGGATTCTAATGGTGTTTTGAGGTTCCGTGGGAGAATTTGTATTCCGGATGATTCGGAGTTGAAAAGGATGATTTTGGAGGAAGGACACCGGAGTAATTTGAGTATACATCCGAGAGCAAATAAGATGTACCAAGATTTGAAGAAGATTTTCTGGTGGTCTGGTTTGAAAAGAGATGTGGCTCAGTTTGTGTATGCTTGTTTGACTTGTCAGAAATCGAAAGTGGAACATCAAAGGCCTAGTGGTTTGTTGCAACCGTTGGATATTCCTGAATGGAAGTGGGATAGCATTTCGATGGATTTTGTAATGGGGTTACCGAACACTCAGAGAGGACATAATACTATTTGGGTGATTGTTGATAGGCTTACTAAATCGGCTCATTTTATTCCGATTGACATCAGTTTTTCTTTGGAGCGGTTAGCTGAGATTTACATCAGTGTGATTGTGAAGTTGTATGGGGTTCCATTGAGTATTGTTTTTGATAGAGATCCAAGGTTTACATCGAGATTTTGGTAAAGTTTACAGAAGGCTTTGGGTTCTAAGTTGAGGTTGAGTTCGGCTTATCATCCACAGACGGATGGTCAGACGGAGAGTACGATTCAGTCGTTAGAGGATTTGTTGAGAGCGTGTGTTTTGGAACAAGGTGGTACGTGGGATAGTTATCTTGCGTTGATTGAATTCACGTATAATAACAGTTTTCATTCTAGTATTAGTATGGCACCGTTTGAAGCGTTATATGGACGAAGGTGTCGAACACCGTTGTGTTGGCACGAATCTGGTGAGAGAACGGTGGTAGGACCGGAGTTGGTGCAGCAGACTACGGAGAAAGTGAAGCTTATTCGAGAGAAAATGAAAGCTTCTCAGAGTAGGCAAAAGAGTTATCATGATCGGAGACGGAAGGATCTTGAGTTTCAAGAGGGCGATCATGTATTTTTGAGGGTTACGCCGGTAACGGGTGTTGGTCGTGCATTGAAATCGAAGAAACTTACTTCTCGGTTTATTGGTCCTTACCAGATATCTGCGAGAGTGGGTGTTGTGGCTTATAGGGTGGCGTTGCCGCCGAATCTGTCAAATTTGCATGATGTGTTCCATGTTTCACAGCTTTGGAAGTATGTTCCGGATCCGTCGCATGTGATTCCGATGGATGAGGTTGAAGTAAGGGAGAACCTTACGGTTGAGGCACTACCAGTTAGGATTTTGGATCACGAGGTGAAGCGGTTGAGGGGCAAGGATATTACACTGGTGAAGGTAGCGTGGGGAGGCGCTGCTGAGGGCAATTTGACTTGGGAGTTGGAGAGTCGGATGTGGGATTCGTATCCAGAGTTGTTCGTCTCAAGTATATTTTCGAGGACGAAAATTTCTAAGTGGGGGAGAGTTGTACGCCCCAGTTTTAGTATTTTTATTTTATTGAGTCGTTTTTTATTATTTTATTATTATATTATTTCATTTTCGACTTTTATGTGAAAATATGTTATTTTTCAATGTTGTGATATTTTATCGGATTTTGGGAACGTTTGCGAGATATTTGAGTGTGGGGGCATTTTGGTCATTTCATGATATTTTTCTAAGTTAGATAGAATAGAAAATAGAAAGAGAGAAAAATAGAGAGAAAGAAAGAAAAAGAGAAGAAGGAAAAAGGAAAGAAAAGAGAAGAAGAGAAGAAGAGAAGAAAAAGTGAGAAAAACTTGGAAAACAAGAAATCGATCTCCCGACTTTTCTAAACGTGATTAATCGGGTAAGGGTGCGAAACTCAATTATGGTATGATTGTGTATGATTATGTATGTGTGTGTGTGGTTGTTATTGGATTGAAATGGAAAAATTTAGCAAAACCCATATTATGTGAAATTGATTAGAAATTGATTCAAATGTGTCTAAACTCATGTTGATTGTGTTCTTTGTTGTTTATACATGTTGGATATGTATTGTTATACCTCAAAATGGTGTTTTTCTGTATTTGGATGATGAATTTGAAGGAGTTTGGATGAAAAATGCAGAACCAAGTTCTGCAGAATTTTTCTGCATTTGCCCTGGCCGTACGCGTATGGGGCATGTTCATACGCGTATGAGCCTAGGCGTTATGCGTATCATTGGCTTATTTTTGGGCCATTACGCGTATGGAATGTGACTTTTCCCGGCCATATGGTGATACGCGTATGGTGTTGGGCATACGCGTATGGACTTTTAAACGTGAATTTTGGGGGAAAATGACTTCTGCCCATACGCGTATGGGTCTTGGCAATACGCGTATGGGAATGGCGAGGAATCAGGGCTGTACGCATATGAGAATGGTGATACGCGTATGGTCAGGCCAATTGTAAAAATGGGATTTTTCAAAATGTCGTTTTCGTTTTCTTGCGTAACTTTTGTTCCGTTTATCTGATTTTTTTCATTCTTGGTATCGTTGAAAAGCTATTGAGTTGTACTATGTGATTATGATGATTTGGAAATTGTTAGCCGATTAAATTTTGTCGAGAATTTGGAATAGTGTCATTTTGTCGACTTTTGTCGTTATAATTGTGTGTAATTGGTACGCTTCATGCAATGGGCTGTTGATAATAATATGGCATGATTGCTTGCTGTTGTTTGGTATAAATGCATTGTTTTGGGCTTGAATTGCAAAGCATGGATTATGTAAGTGAGATGGTTGCATATATGCGTGCATATTAAATGTTATGAGTCATTGTATGCCAAGCATTATGATATGCATTGTTGTGACGTCCTGAGTGACGGTTTGGTTCCAGAGGGAATCTGCTATAACATCGTGCGCCTTAAACATAAGAGGACTTAAAGCGATTTGATATATCGTGTGCCTTAAAAATAAAGAGGACCTAAAGTGATGGTTATAGACGATCGTGTGCCCATGTGGGGACCTAAAGCGATCGGATTGTGTGCCCATGTGGGGACCTAAAGCAATCCATAAACGTCGTGTGCCCATGTGGGGACCTAAAGCGATGAGTGAACATCGTAGGCCCGACGGGGTGTTACTTGAGCGACCCTCAGTAACGAGCGATGGTTCTAATAGTTCATGAGTGAACTGGTAATGAGGCATGGAATGTTGTAGTCGGTACCGCATGGCATGTGCATAGAGTCGTTGTGTCGGTCTCTGTGCATTTGCATAAATCATGGACTAATTGTGTATGTTAATTGTGAATGTGATTATTGAGATGGAGTATGTGTAATTAGGTTGATGATGAGTGCATTGTGTATGATTGATATGCATTGGTGATGAATACCTGATACTTGCATTGTGTTGTGTTATATTTGATTGTGGTGCATTTATGGTGAGAATATTTTACTTGTGCATTTCTGTGTTAATATATATAATTGTATGCAACTGTATTATGATTGTTTTTCTCACCCTTCTGCTGTTTTATAATGCTCTATGAGGCATTGCAAATTTGAGTTGCTAGAGGTCTTTTGTGAAGCTTTGCGTCTTCATTCTTTTGTCGGTCGGCTCTGATATGTGACACCGGGTAGTTAGGGAGGTCGTTTGTGATTATTGTGTATTATGTATATATATCTTTTGGCTTGTGCATGTATAACTTGATGTATGACAAACTTTTCAAGTGATATATATATATATATATATATATATATATATATATATATATATATGATATTCAGTTTTAAATTTTTTATTCTAAAATCTGAAATGTGGGTGTAAGGAACTGAGTTCCTTTGTTGATTACTACCCCATTGTTGCATATCTTTTGAGCAGGTGTTGTATGTTTTGTCTCAATATAATGTGATTTCTCCCTATCTATGCCGTGGTTTTAAATATACTCTGATGAAATTTTGAATTTTCTTTTACTGCTTTAATAGCTTGGGGGTATAGATAGGGGGTGTTACAAATGACAGCTTGGACAGTCCTTTGGCCAATGTTGATCAAAAGGCACCTTTAGTCTCCTCTTGCCATTGACTTGAGGTTAGGGCACAAGCCTATGGTCCTTTGATTCAAAGCTGAATCTTGAATCATTCAGTTAGGTTTGCTTCATTCCATGCCACCTTGATGTATCCATTGAATGCTTTGAAACAAAATTGGAGTCTTTGAGCTTTTAAGCCTTTTTAGGGCATTTATGGCTACATGTAGTTCCTTGGACTTGGGAGGCTTGTGGATCAGATCATTCCTCTTTGATTTTATCCCTTGAGGTGTCCAAATGGATGACAAGGCTTGCAATTATCTGATTTGGCCAAAACGAGAAAATGACCTATAATCTTCATTGAATAAAATCAGTCTTTGATGCCATGTTCCAAGGGTTGGAACTCCCTACTCAAATTGAATTTGGAGATGATCTGGTACTTGTTGGAAAGCCCTCATGGTATACTTCAACTTTGATGTTCAAAGTTGGTCTTTGTTTAGCTTGGATCAAAGTGAAAAATTCCTCTACATTTTGGAAAAAGTAAGACAGATTCTGACTTATTGAAAATTTCACTAAGTGTTGGAAAAAGTGGCCATTTTCACTTTTTGTGATTTTATCAATCCATAACTCAAAATCCATGAGGATTTGGAATTTCTTGTAGTTGACATATTTGAAGTATGTCAGATGGAATTTCATTTGACCTTTGAATGGGAGAAAAATGCCTTGTGGTTTAGGAGTTATGACCTTGCAAAGTTGGGTAAAAACCACTTTTGATCCATAACTTAGAAAAATTTTGGTTTCTCAAGGTTGTCCCTTTTGCAAGAAACCTCACTTTTCTTGATTTTTCTTGATGGATGGTGATCAATACCATTCATTAACATTGTTTTTGACTTAGGGGAACCATATTTGTGAAAATTTTCAAAAAGTCAAACTTGATTTTGTGCACAGTTGACTTCTTGTCAGATGAATTCCAAACTATGTGATGCTTTATGCAATCAAGTTCTTGAACCAATTCAAACCTAATGGATGGATTCCATAGGTATTTTAGGGTGTATTGAATCATTTCCCAAGGTTTGGGAACATGTCTTGGTCAAAAGTCAAAGATACAGTTGACTTTTTCTTCAAAACCCAAATTGTGGTCCAGGTGAAAATGAAACTTGTGAATCAAGCTTCTTGGATCAATCCATTGTTGTAAATGGATCAATGTAGTGTATTTGAGGCCCTCAAATCATGTCTTGAGGTCTTGGCTCATGTCTTGCCTCAAAAGTCAACTTAGGGGTGAATTAAGTTAAGAAACCCTAATTCCTGATTTTTTATGAATGGATCCCCTGAGGCTAAATTGACTTGATGATTGGGTCCATCAGGTCCCTTGGAGTATCTTGGGTTGTGCTTTGAAGCATTGGCTCATGCCCAGATTAAAATTTTCATCTGGAGGCCTTGGTTGACCAAAACCCTAATTTGGTGACACTGACAATCTTGAGGCTTGATCCACTTGGAATGTTGCAGCCTTGTGCTTGATTCTTGATATGGGAGACCTCTTGATACCTTATGGGTGTTTGAGAGGTTAGATAAGTTAAAGAGCATGTCATTTCTTGATTGATCCTTTGTCTAAGTGCTCTAAGAGGGCTTGAAACCCTAAGTTTTGATTATAGTGAATGCTCAACCATCTTTGAGGAGATTGATGAGGCATGAAGGTACATCCATATTATGGTAATGATTTACACAATGATGGGAAATCTTGGTGGTCAAAATACGGATATGGTTAAGTTGGTAACGTAAACCTATGGCTTCTGCAATCATGGTGACTTATCCTCCAGCGAGAATAGCACCATGGGTCTCATGTGCAATACGGTTCATATTTGCTAACATAAAGGAAGCGGCATTCACAGGCCTTCCCTGTGAAGCACAGTACATAATAAATAACTCGTCCTTAGAAACAGAAGTGACATTTTCCTCCTTACAAAATAAAGTGTGTGTCAGAATCTTATGGAAATACCTTAGGGCCGGATTGTGGATGTTTTCTGAGAACATGGTGTGAGGTTCAGGGTGGTAATTACTGGTAATGGTTCCCCATAAATAATTAAGGTCGAGGTCGGTGAAGGCGTCATCAGGTGTCAGGGAATGGGCATCAGGTCCGTTAGGGAATCCTAATAGGTTGGCCATTTCATGATAGGTAAAGCAGTGTTTTGTCTCGTACAACCTGAAAGTGGCTAAACCTCGGCCAAAACCAAGACCTTGGTTAGGGTCATAATAAAGTGAGCTAAGGAACTCTAGGGTAAGCATGCGGTAAGGGCTAAATTTCCTCCTCACACCAAAATTCACCCAACCAATTTGATCGAGCAGATACATAACATTGTCCCTCAGTCCTAGGGTGATCAAAGTAAGTCCATCTGGGTATATAGGTAGTGCCAATTCCCTCTGAACCAAGACATCGAATCAGCGTCTCTGAGCATCGTTCCTAAACACAACCTCCACATCAGCATTAGGCTCCATACTCTAAGTCAATGATAGTTATCTTAAGCTAAGCTAGCCTGAAAGTAGACAAAGATTATACTATCAATGAACTGTACCGTGAAGGAGTCAAAAATAAAAATAATAATACTCATAATAATAATAATAATAATAATAGTAACGACAAATAAACATAAAAACATATAATTACGATAACAGATAATAAAAATAAAAAGTAAAGTCTAAAGGTCGTGGGTTGCCTCCCACGCATCGGTTTTTTAACGTTTGTAGCTCGACATCAGGTCTGAGTCAAACTAGTCCTTCGAAAGAGCAGGCAGCTCCTTTAATTTATAGGTCATGCAGAAATCCTTGTTTTCAATGTTATGGTAATGTTTAAGTCTCTGCCCATTCACAATAAATGTCTCATCAGATTTCCCTTTAATTTATACGGCTCCGCTTTTGAGAACTCTTATAACCTTGAAAGGGCCAGACCATCTGGAACGAAGTTTGCCAGGAAATAGCTTAAGTCGAGAGTTAAAAAGGAGAACTATGTCACCCTTGCCGAACTCTCGTCTAACTATTCGTTTATCATGCCACTGTTTGGTTCTTTCCTTATAAATTCGGGCATTTTCGTATGCGTCTAATCTAAGTTCCTCTAGTTCATGGATATCCAGAATTTTTTTCTCTCCTACCGCTGTGTAATTCATATTCAGGGTCTTAATGGCCCAATAAGCTTTATGCTTAAGTTCGACAAGAAGATGGCATGATTTACCATAAACTAGTTTGAATGGGGTGGTTCCTATAAGAGCCGGCAAAATGGGCCGGACCAACCGGGCCGGCCCGAAAGCCCGACAAAAAATCCGGGCTTGAACAAAAAAAATAAGCCCGAACCGTAAAAAGCCCGATGTTTAACCGGGCTAGCCCGACCGGGTAGCGGGTAGCCCGCTTAGTTTTTTTTAATGAATTTTAGACCTTATTGTTAATTTAATTTGTAAAACTTACTGTTATCATTGAGAATTTTACTTTGTTTTGAATCCTTGTTTAGATGAAAAAGACAAACAATGTACCAAGGGAAATTTTATAAGTTACGTTTTGGTGTGTACAACATTATTATCATTTTCTAAGTGAAATGAAATGTCATACTGGTGCATTTCCTATGTGAAATATCAAACTGTTATAATTTGACGCTATGATAAAATTAGAGTATGGTGTGTACAATATACTAATAGTATTATATTATTTTTAAATAAAAGCATTCACTTTTTTAATTTAAAAAAAAAATAAAATTATAAATATAAATCGGGCCGGCCCGAAAAACCGTAGCCTGTGAAGGGCCGGGCTTGGTCAATCAAATTGTGGCCCGTTTATAATTCGGGCTTTTTAGCCCGGCCCGTACAAAGCCCGAGTCTGTCATGGGCCAGCCCGTCACAGGCCGGGTAGTCCGTTTTGCCAGCTCTAGTTCCTATCGGAGTTTTGTAAGCTGTTCTATAAGCCCACAGAGCTTCATGAAGTTTCGCAGACCAATCCTTCCTAGAGGTCACAACTGTTTTTTCTAATATTTGTTTGATCTCTCTATTGGAAACCTCAACTTGTCCACTCGTTTGAGGGTGATATAGTGTTGCTACTCAATGTCGCACTTCATATTTAAGAGATAGTTTCCCAAAGATATTCGAGATAAAATGGGATCCACCGTCACAAATGACAACTCTCGACACACCGAATCTAGGAAATATTACATTCTTGAAGAGTCTTATGACTACTCGTGCATCATTGGTAGGAGAAGTTGTTGCTTCGATCCACTTCGACACGTAATCAACTGCGACGAGTATGTATTAGTTGCCAAAAGATGACGGAAACGGGGCCATAAAATCTATGCCCCAAACATCAAAGACTTCTAATTCTAGAATAACCCTTAGTGGCATCTCATCACGTCTAGAAATGTTATCAGTACGCTGGCATCGGTCGCAATTTTTAACCGCGATGTGGACTTTTTCCAAAGGTTAGGCCGGATTGTAGGATCTTTGCGCATGTCTTTGAAATGCTTGCATGCCTTCCATAGGGTGCAGAGTGGCAGTGAGATATGATATCTTTTACTTCATATTCAGGGACAAATCGACGAAAAATTCTATCGGCGCCTCGCTTGAAAAGCAGGGGCTCATCCCGATAATAGTGTTTAAGATCATGGAAGAATTTCTTCTTTTGTTGGTAGGATAAATATGCTGGAAGGACCCCAGCTGCTAGGTAGTTGACAAATTCAGGATACCACGGCAGTGTGGTCTTTGTGTAGATTGATTCCACAACTTCATTTGTTTCTGCATCATTATCAGTTAAAGAGCATTCACTCGTTTCGCTTAGGGAAAATCGTCATTGATGGGCACTCTCTCAGATTCTTGATCCTCGATTCTGGAAAGATGATCCGCTACTACATTTTCGGTCCCTTTCTTATCTTTGATTTCTAGATCAAACTCTTGTAGAAGTAGGATCCATCTCAAAAGTCTCGATTTAGCATCATTCTTATTCAATAGGTACCTAATTACGGCGTGATCAGTATAAACAATTATTTTTGCTCCCACTAAGTAAGAGCATAATTCATCTAAAGCGAACACAACAACCAGGAGTTCTTTTTCTGTGGTGGTATAGTTCATCTGCGCACTGTCCAACGTTCTACTTGCATAATATATAGCATGAATATTTTTGTTCTTTCTTTGTCCTAAGATAGCACCAACGCCATAATCACTAGCATCGCACATTATTTCAAATGGTTTACTCCAATCGGGCGGTTGCATAATAGGTGCAGTTATAAGAGCGTTTTTTAGACGTTTGAACGCTTTTAAGCAGTCCTCATCAAATATAAATTCAGTGTCTTTCATTAACAAGTCTGTTAGTGGTTAGGTTATTTTAGAGAAATCTTTAATGAATCACCGGTAGAAACCGGCGTGTCCTTGAAAACTTTGAATTTCTCTAACAGTTTTCGGAGGTTGAAGGTTTTCTATAATTTCAATTTTTTGCTTTATCAACTTCAATTCCTCGGTTGGATACTACATGTCCAAGCACAATTCCCTCTCGGACCATGAAATTACATTTTTCCCAATTCAGCACTAGATTGACTCTAACGCAATGTTCGAGTACCATTTCTAGGTTCGACAGACATCCTTCAAAACTTTCCCCATAGACAGAGAAGTCATCCATAAACACTTCCATTATGTTGTATATAAAATTGGCAAAGATTGCCATCATACATCTCTGAAAGGTTGCGGGTGCGTTACACAGTCCGAACGACATTCGTCTATAGGAAAATGTACCATAAGGACAGGTGAAAGTAGTCTTTTCTTGATCGTCAAGATGGATAGGAATTTGGAATAATCCTGAGTATCCGTCTAAATAGTAGAAGTGAGAATGTTTAGCCAGTCGCTCAAGCATTTGATCTATAAAGGGTAAAGGAAAATGATCCTTGCAAGTGGCTTTGTTTAGCTTTCTATAGTCTATACACATCCTTCATCCAGTTTGAGTTCGTTTTGCAATGGATTCGTCTTTTTCGTTACTAACAACCGTAACACCTCCCTTCTTTGGCACGACGTGCACATGACTAACCCAGTTACTATCAGATATCGGGTATATGATTCCTACTTCTAGTAGCTTTTGTACCTCTTTTTTGACTATATCACTCAAGATAGGATTTATCCTTCTCTGAAGCTCTCTAGAGGTCTTACAATCTTCTTCAAGCATAATGCGATGCATGCATATATAGAAGGACTTATTCCTTTCAGTTCCGAAATGTTATATCCCAGCGCTTTTGGATACTTTCTTAGAACATGTAGAAGTTTTTCGGTCTCTATCTGTCCCAAGTCGGCGTTAACTATCACTGGTTGTTCCAGTTCGGTGTCTAGGAACTCATATCTTAGGTTTTTGGGTAGCGTCTTAAGTTCTACATAAGGTTTCTTTGGGCATGGTATTGGATCGGGTGTTAGTGCTTGACGTTCCCTCAGACTGTCATCTGTAACACCCTCGATTCCCCTGCATAATTTAGTCGAATCAATCAGAGTAAAAGAATACAACTTAGAAATAAGGGCATTACTTTCCACATACACTTGCTCATCAGTAGACATGTAACATAAATTAAAACATACTTTAATGCAAAAATACTCTCTATTACGCAGCGGAATAAATCATTCGAATAATAAAGCATAACGGTTTCAAGTTACCAAAATTAGTTTGTAAACTGTAATGACAAATAAAATTCTTTAACCAAAATAAAACATGCATAAAAGCGTCCCCGACTCCCAATGTTACATATCAGAGCAGATGCCACTAAAGTGAAGCACCTCGTCTTCACCGACCACGACTTCCAACTATTCCTGAGTATCTGCAGGATGTCGTATGAAGCATCACCAAACACAGAAGGGGTGAGATTCTCAAATCAAAAAAAGAGGAAGACGATATAAGTATAAAATCATAAATCAACAAGTTATTCACCTATATCACAACTATCGACAACAATCACACACCTCAGCACAACCACAATTCATCAATCACAACATAATGCAACCCAACTAACAAGAATAATGCAATGAGACACCAACTAGACTCAATGCATGTGGTACCAATTTTCGATCCTTGTTTCATGATCACAATTCCCGTCGGAACGTCTATCTAGTCTCTCACACCCCACATGGGCACACGACGATCGTGATTGCTCACACCCCACATGGGCACACAATCACCTTAACAACAACAACGACATCGATTCCATTAAAAGGAATCCAGATAGACGCTCACACCCTACATGGGCACACGTCATCCCTCAACTCATGCATCATGCTATGCACCCTCAACGACAACATGCAACAACGAACAAATGCAGAAATATAGCATATCATCATTACTCAACGCACTAGTTCACAACAATACACAGGCACCTATTTGAACATGCATATTCATAACAATCCTCCAAAATACATCATCTAAATAATTCATCTACGAAACAACAGAAAATCATGCGAAACAACAAGAAACAGCAACGAAACAACAAAAATTGCGCAAGTAGCATGGTTGTGCCTCCCTGCATCGCCCGGTGCCTCAGCAGTACTGCTACGCCTCTTTACACCGCCCGGAAGCGCACAGGCATAGCTTCTTCCCCCCTCAATTCTACACTTCCAGTAGCGTTCCATACAACGCCTTCTGGTCACCGCCCGGCACAACATTGTTGCGCCTCCTCGCACCGCCCGGCGACGCACGTGCGTAGCTTCCCCTCCTCAATTCTAATACTTCCAGTAGTGTTCCAGGCTGTGCCTCCTGAGCACCGCCCAACGCCACGATCCCTCCGCCCGGCGCTACGTGCACGTAAAAGAGTTCCTGCACTCCAACTTTCTGCTACACCAGACCTAATTTTCTCCCCCAAAACATTCCTCATAGTGCACGAAAATCATACCAACTCCCAGCAACATTTAGCAACAACAACATACTCTATTCTATAGACAATATCATGAACAAAATCTAACATTCTAACTCATTAGAACCTACCAACAAACCTCCAATATTCACATGAATTCAACCTAATGATTTCTACCCAAATACAAACATCATCTAACCCTTGAGAGATTAAGGAATTCCCACCCTTACCTTGTATTGATGGGCTTTCTCTCTTCTCCAATGCATTCCTTCCTTCCCTTGCTCTAACCTGTTTTCACCTCTTCTCTCAATTCCACGTAGAATGAAAAACTGACTTCTCTATTCCCTAACTCCTTTCATAAACCTCCAATTATGGTTTTCCTTATTTTCCCTTACTCAACCTCGTACAATTACCTTCTCGCCCTTCTACTCTCTACACATCTAATTATTTTATTTATTTTATCTTATTGTATCATTGTTGTATTATCATTATTATTAAATCCCACTAGTGACATAATACTAACAATAATTTCCACTAATAAATATAATCCCACTTAATATCCATTTTATACTATGGTTCAACAAATACCAACTAATTAGTCTAATTAGTTTCACTCCCCTTAATACGGGTGCGTAAAACACAACGAAAACACATCAAGTCACAACATCAACTACACCGACTCATAATTATCTTGAAAATAATAAACAAATCAAAACGGGGCGTTACAACTCTCCCCCACTTAGAATATTTTCGTCTTCGAAAATTTACCTGACACGAACAAATGCGGATACAACCCTCGCATCTTGCTCTCCAATTCCCAAGTCATGTTCCCGCCGGCAGCACCTCCCCATACTACCTTCAAGAGAACGATCTCCTTGCCTCTCAACTGCTTCACTTCACAATCATTAATACGCTCTAGCAAAGCCTCGACCATGAGATTATCTCTCACTTCCACCTCATCCATCGGAATCACATGCGACAGATCTGGAACATACTTCCGAAGCTGTGACACATGGAACACATGCAAATTTGAAAAACGTGGCGGCAACGCCACTCTATAAGCAACAGGTCCAACTCTTGCAGAAATCTGATATGGACCAATAAACCAAGGAGTAAGCTTCCTCGACTTCAACGCACGACGGCCTACACCGGTCACTGGAGTGACTCTCAAAAACACATGATATCTTTCTTGGAACTCAAGATCTTTCCTTCTCTTATCACGGTAACTCTTCTGCCTACTCGGCGAAGCTTTCCTCTTTTCCCGAATCAGCTTCACTTTCTCGGTAGTCTACTGAACAATCTCGGGTCCAAGCACTACACTCTCACCAGATTCGTGCCAACACAACGGCGTCCGACACCATCGACCATAAAATGCTTCAAAAGGCGCCATTCCAATACTGGAATGATAACTGTTATTATAAGTGAACTTGATCAATGGTAAATGGCTATCCTAAGCACCTCCCTGTTCCAGCACACAAGCCCTCAACAAATCCTCCAAGGATTGTATAGTCCTCTCCGTCTGCCCATCCGTCTGCGGATGATAAGCCGAACTCAATCTCAGCTTCGATCCCAAGGCTTCTTGCAAACTCTCCCAAAATCTTAAAGTGAACCTTGGATCTCGGTCCAACACAATACTCAATGGAACTCCATGCAACTTCACAATCACCTGAATGTAAATCTCTGCCAGCTTCTGCAAAGGAAAACTGATATTAATCGGGATGAAATATGCCGACTTTGTCAGTCTATCCACTATTACCCAAATGGAATCATGTCCTCTCGGCGTATTAGGTAACCCGGTCACAAAATCCATAGAAATATTATCTCACTTCCACTCTGGAATATCTAATGGTTGCATCGTACCAGCAGGTTTCTAATGTTCCACCTTTGACTTCTGACAAGTCAAACAAGCATACACAAACTGAGCTACATCACGTTTCAATCCAGGCCTCCAAAATATCTTCTTCAAGTCTTGATACATCTTCGTAGCTCCAGGATGGATACTCAAACTACTCCTGTGACCCTCTTCTAAAATCATTCTTTTCAACTCAGGATTATCGGGGATACAAATCCTATCACAAAATCTCAACACGCCTTGTTCATCCACTCTGAACTCATTACCTTCGGCTTGGTCATTTCCAATCATCAAATCCACTAGTTTCACATCCAACTTCTGACTTTCTCTGATACTATTAAGGAATTCATTGTTGATCGTCAGCATACTCGGCATCACACTATACGGTGTCTGTTTACAAACCAAACTCATATCTCTGACCTGTTCAATCAATTCCAGCTCTTTAACCATCATAGAAGACACATGCAAGGACTTTCGACTCAGAGCATCAGCCACGACACTAGCTTTTCCAGGGTGATAGTTCAATCCAAAATCATAGTCTTTTAAGAATTCTAACCATCTTCTCTGCCTCACATTCAGTTCCTTCTGATCGAATAGATACCTCAAGCTCTTATGGTCACTGTACACTTCAAATCTAGAATCGTAAAGGTAGTTCCTCCAAATCTTCAACACGAATCCCACTGCCTCCAACTCTAAATCATGATTCGGATAATTCCTCTCATGTACTCTTAGTTGTCGTGAAGCATAAGCCATCGCCTTACTATCCTGCATTAACACACCTCCCAAACCCATCAAAGAAGCATCGCAATACACCCCGAACGGTTTATTTGGTTCGGGTAGAATTAACACTGGAGCGGTAGTCAATCTCCTCTTCAGCTCAATGAAACTCTTCTCACAATGAACATCCCATACAAAGGACTTACCCTTGCACGTCAACTGAGTCAACGGAAATGCCAATTTCGAAAATCCTTCAATAAATCTTCGGTAATAACCAACCAAACCCAAGAAGCTCCTAATCTCGATCACCGACTTCGGAGTTTCCCATTGTAGAACGACGTCTACCTTGGACGGATCCACAGCAATACCATTACCTGAAATAACATGACCAAGAAAACTTACCTCTTTCAACCAGAATTCACACTTAGACAACTTAGCATAGAGCTTCTTCTCTTTTAACACTTGCAGCACAATCCGCAAATGCTCAACGTGTTCCTCTTCTAACTTAGAATAGATTAGAATATTGTCAATAAAGACCACCACAAATTGGTCCAAGTAAGCATGAAAGATACGATTCATATACTCCATGAATACGTGAGGTGAATTAGTAACTCCGAACGACATCACCATATACTCATAATGTCCATATCGGGTTCTAAAAGCTGTCTTCTGAATGTCTTCGTCTCTTACCCGTATCTGATGATAGCCCGACCTCAAGTCAATCTTGCTAAACACACGGACCCCCACTAATTGATCCATCAAGTCATCTATCCTTGGAAGTGGATACTTGTTCTTAATCGTTACTTTATTCAGTTGTCTGTAATCGATACACAACCTCATACTACCATCCTTTTTATTTACCAACAACACTGGAGCTCCCCAAGGCGATACACTCGGTCTCACAAATTTCTTTTCTAACAGCTCTTCTAGTTGCTTCTCCAGCTCTGATAATTCTGATGTTGACATCCTGCATGGTGCCATAGAAATTGGTCTGGTACCAGGGACAAGATCAATAGCAAACTCTACTTCCCTCTCTGGTGGTACCTCGACAATGTCATCTGGAAACACTTTAGGAAATTCACGCACCACTTGCAATTCATTGATCACCGACTCATTTTCCACTGACAAGGATGCCACCAATGCAAGTACCTGAGCTTCTTCTTCCAATAACTTTATTAACTCTCTAGCAGACAGAAAACCGTCTTCTTCCTCTTCCTCCGAAGCAAGAATTCGAACCGACTTATTGAAACAATTAATATGAACATGATTGAACTCCAACTAGTTCATACCCAAAATCACATCGAGACCTCCCAGCTGTAAACAAATCAGATCCACACCCAAGTCCTTACCAAAGATCAATAGTGGACAATTCAAACAGACTAAAGAAGTGGTCACAGATCCCTTTGCAGGAGTTTCGACAACCATCTCTCCCTTCATAGGAGAAACAACAAGGCCTAGCCTCCTTACACAATCAGCAACAATAAAAGAGTGAGTAGCACCAGTATCGATAATAGAAATCAAAGGTGTTTTATTAATATAACATGTACCTCTGATCAGTTTGTCATCACTGGAAGTCTGAGTCCCTGTTAAAGCGAACACTTTTCCCCCAGTCGAAGCTTTCTTTGGTTTCTGACAACGAGTACTAATATGGCCCTGTTCTCCATAGTTGTAACAAGTCACCACATTAACTTTGCAGTCCGTAATCAGATGTCCTGCCTGTCCACACTTGAAGCATTTCTTCACATCACTTGTGCACTCACTGACACGATGACCCAACTCACCACACCTGTAACACTTAAGAGGAGCAGGGGCACCTCCCCCACTTGGCCTCTTACCATCAGCATGCTTCTGTTTACCTTTCTCAGCTTAAGCTGCCTAAGGCTTCCCACGGTTCATCGGTTGCTTTCCTCTTCTCTCGGCCAGCCCCTTATAGTAAGCCGATCGAGCCTTGATGTCTTCTTCAAATATCCTGCAATAATCCACTAAGTCTGGAAACCATCTGATCCGCTGATAACCAATTGCCTGTTTGATCTCGGGCCTCAATCTACTCTCAAACTTGACACACTTTAAGAACTCAGCAGTTGTCGCACTGTAGTGAGGATAAAACTTAGCCAGATCTGAGAAATTGGCAGCATACTCTGTAACCGTCATGTTACCCTGCTTTAGTTCCAAAAGCTCAATCTCCTTCTTCCCTCGGACATCTTTCGGAAATTACTTCCTTAGGAGCTCCCAACAACAGAACATAATGGTCAAGGAACCGATAATGAAAACTTGTCACAAGACAACGACTCGACAACTTGTCACTCGACAACTTGGTCGGGCGGACCAATCTGCTCTGACACCACTATGTAGCACCCTCGATTCCCCCGCATAATTTAGTTGAATCAATCAGAGTAAAATAATACAACTTAGAAATAAGGGCATTACTTTCCACATACACTTGCTCATCAGTAGACATGTAACATAAATTAAAACATACTTTAATCCAAAAATACTCTCTATTACGCAGCAAAATGAATCATTTGAATAATAAAACATAACAGTTTAAAGTTACCAAAATTAGTTTGTAAACTGTAAAGACAACTAAATTCTTTAACCAAAATAAAACATGCATAAAAGCGTCCCCGACTCCCAATGTTACATATCAGAGCAGATGCCACTAGAGTGAAGCACATCGTCTTCACCGACCACGACTTCCAACTGTTCTTGAGTATCTGCAGGATGCCGTATGAAGCATCACCAAACACAGAAGAGGTGAGATTCTCAAATCAACAAAAGAGGAAGATGATATAAGTATCAAAGCATAAATCAACAAGTTATTCACCCATATCACAACTATCGACAACAATCACACACCTCAACACAACCACAATTCATCAATCACAACATAATGCAACCCAACTAACAGGAATAATGCAATGAGACACAAACTAGACTCAATGCATGTGGTACCAATTTTCGATCCCTGTTTCATGATCACAATTCCCGTCAGAACGTCTATCTAGTCGCTCACACGCCACATGGGCACACGACGATCGTGATTACTCACACCCCACATGGGCACACAATCACCTCAACAACAAAAACAACATCGATTCCATTAAAAGGAATCCGAATAGACGCTCACACCCCACATGAGAACACGTCATCCCTCAACTCATGCATCATGCTATGCACCCTCAACGACAACATGCAACAACGAATAAATGTAGAAATATAGCATATCATCATTATTCAACTCACTAGTTCACAACAACACACAGGCATGCATATTCATAACAATCCTCCAAAATACATCATCTAAATGATTCATCAACGAAACAACAGGAAATCATGCGAAACAATAAGAAACATCAACAAAACAACAAAAATTGCACAAGCAGCATGGCTGCGCCTCCCTGCACCGCCCGACATCTCATCAGTACTGCTACGCCTCTTTGCACCGCCCGGCGGAGCACAGGCGTAGCTTCTTCCCCCCTCAATTCTACACTTCCAGTAGCGTTCCATACAACGCCTCCTGGTCACCGCCCGGCACACCATTGTTGCGCCTCCACTCACCGCCCGACGATGCACGAGCGTAGCTTCCCCTCCTCAATTCTAATACTTCCAGTAGCATTCCAGGTTGTGCCTCCTGAGCACCACTCGGTGCCGTACAACATTGCCCGGTGCCGCTATCCCTCCGCCTGGTGCTACGTGCACGTAGCAGAGTTCCTGTACTCCAACTTTCTGCTACACTAGACTTAATTTTCTCCCCCAAAACATTCCTCATAATGCACTAAAATCATGCCAACTCCCTGCAACATTTAGCAACAACAACATACTCTATTCTATAGACAATATCATGAACAAAATCTAACATTCAAACTCATTAAAACCTACCAACAAACCTCCAATATTCACATGAATTCAACCTAATGATTTCTACCCAAATACAAACATCATCTAACCCTTGAGAGATTAAGGAATTCCCACCCTTACCTTGTATTGATGAGCTTTCTCTCTTCTCCAATGGATTCCTTCCTTCCCTTGCCCTAGCCTCTTTTCACCTCTTCTCTCAATTCCACATAGAATGAAAAACTGACTTCTCTATTCCCTAACTCCTTTAATAAACCCCCAATTATGGTTTTCCTTGTTTGCCCTTACTCAACCTCGTACAATTACCTTCTCGCCCTTCTACTCTCTACACATATAATTATTTTATTTATTTTATATTATTGTATCATTGTTGTATTATCATTATTATTAAATCCCACTAGTGCCATAATACTAACAATAATTCCCACTAATAAATATAATCCCACTTAATATCCATTTTATACTATGGTTGAACAAATACCAACTAATTAGTCTAATTAGGTTCAGTCCCCTAAGGACTCATTTCTAAGGCTATTACCCCTTAATACGGGTGCTTAAAACACAACAAAAACACATCAAGTCACAACATCAACTACACCGACTCATAATTATCTTGTAAATAATAAACAAATCAAAACGAGGCATTACAACATCTACGTATGGCTCGCACCAATTATCGCCTTCAAGTATAGGAGGTGTTGGAATCTTTAGTATTTCTGTATACTTAAATGGTTCCATCTCCATTTCTTTTGCACATTCGTCGATGACGTTGAGGAAACAACATAAATCATCTATAGCGGGAGCTTTCAAAAATTGGGCTAGAATAAATTCGCACCTTTCTTCACTAACTTCAAAAGTTAGCTTTCCATTCTTAACATCGATGATGGCTCCGGCTATAGCTAAAAAGGGTCTTCCTAAAATAATAGGAATGTTGGAATCCTCTTTTATATCCATTACCACAAAATCAGTAGGAATGTAGAATTGTCCTATACGAACGGGCACGTTCTCTAGCATACCTATAGGAAATTTAATAGAACGGTCTGCTAGTTGTAGATACATTTTTGTTGGTCGTAACTCTCCTAAATCGAGCTTCTTACAGGTGGATAAGGGCATTAGAATAACACTGGCTCCCAAATTGCATAGAACGTTGTCTATCACATACTTTCCGGTTACACAGGGTATGGAGAAACTACCTGGGTCTTTCGACTTAGGAGGCATGTTGTTTTGAATGATAGCGCTACACTCAGCAGTGAGCATAACGATTTCGTTATCCTCGAGCTTCTTCTTGTTGGATAGGATCTCTTTAAGGAATTTGGCATATAAAGGCATTTGCGTTATGGCTTCTGTGAATGGTATAATAATATTGAGTTGTTTTAGAAGCTCCATAAACTTCTTGAATTGTCCTTCATTCTTAGGCTTAGCGAGCCTTTAAGGATAAGGTATTGGTGGTTTCTATGGTGGCAGAGGCACATAAGGTGTTTCTTTCTCTATGGCCTCTTCGCTTTTGTCTTCCTTTTTATCGTTATCCGACTCTATTACCTTTTTAGTTCCTTTACTAGGGTTTTGATACATGGCAGGATTTTGGAGTCTTTGGTCCACTAGTCCATCTAGTTCGGTTCCGCTTCGCAGTGTGATAGCATTAGCATGTCCTTTCAAGTTTGGTTGTGGTTGTCTAGGAAATGTTCCTGCAGGGGCTGCTATTGTTGCTTGTTGTTGGGCTACTTGAGAGATTTGAGTTTCTAACATTTTGTTATGGGTAGCCATGGCGTCAAGCTTAGTTTCCATCTGCTTTAACAATTCACTTGTGTGCACATTTTGGTTGGCAAACTCTTTGTTTTGTTGAGTTTGGGTTGCGATGAAATTTTCTAATAAAAGCTCAACGTTTGACTTTCTTGATGCTTGAGGGGCAGCGGCTGCTCCTTTCTAATATCCTGGAGGAACGGCAGGGGTTTGGGTTGGAGCGAACAAAGCAATGTTGTTCTTGTAAGAAAATTTTGGATGATTCCTCCAGCCAGTATTGTAGGTGTTTGAGTACGGTTTTCCTTGGGCGTAATTCACCTGGTCAGTAGGAATACTGGCTAATAAATGACAATCAACGTTACTATGCTCAGGGGTTCCCCATAATTCACAACTTGGTGTCACAGCGGCCACAGTGGCTGCTGGAGCTACAGTCAAACTTTTGATCTTTTGAGTAAGCGCTTCCACTTTAGCACTGACGCAGTCCAAACTGTTAACTTCATATATTCCATTCTTCATAGCAGGCTTTTCTGTCGGAGTTCTATCACCTCCTCATTGGAAGTGGTTTTAAGCCATATTTTCAATGAGTTGATAAACGTCTTCATATGGTTTATCCATCAGAGTGCCGCTAGCTGCAGCATTCAGATTCAGCTTTGTGTTGTAAAGAAGACCATTATAGAAAGTATGGATTATCAACCATTGTTCAAGTCCATGGTGCGGGCATAGCCTTAGCATGCCCTTTTATCTTTCCCAAGCATCGAAAAAAGATTCATTGTCTTTCTGCCTAAATCCATTGATTTGGGTTCTTAGCATAGCATTTTTGCTTGGCGGAAAATATCGGGCTAAAAAGACTTTCTTCAACTCGTCCCACGTAGTGATGGAGTTGAATGGTAGAGACTGGAGCCAAGTGTCGCACCTCAAAAAAATCGCTTAATCGAAGACACGACCCTTCGCGCAAAAGGCGCGGAACAGTTCGACAGAGTCGCCACCGAACTTTATTTATCCTGAAAGAGGGAAAGGAAAATATCGAGAAAACCTTTTAGGAGGAGATAAGATCATGGTCGTCGCAAACCATATTCTGGGTTCGGGAGTCGGTTACGTGAGGGGAAGGTACGCGCACCCCCTAACGTCTGTTGTACTCAACGGGAACCTCTTGATTCGAATCGCGATACTCGTTAGCTAAGCTTGTTTGTTTTCTTCTCAAAAATAAATGCAAAACGGTAAGATAAAAGGGAAAAGATGCTAAGGGGAAATAGGTGGTTTAAGGATAGAGTGCTCGGTAAGATCATCGCAATCTTGTGTCTACGTATGCCCATTCGGACGAGAATGAGTAATCAGAGCAATCGTAGTTCGACTACAGGGTTTGACGGAAAAAGATGAAAGTGTGCACGCAAACGGGGGAAAAAGAAAAAGTGTGCTCGCCAAGATCATCGTAATCTTGTGCCTACGTATCTTTACTCAGACTAGAATAAAGAATCAGAGCAGTCGTAGTTCGTGGTACGCCCACGAAAAGAGGGAAGTTGGTTTGTTTTAAAGGCGTCAATTGCTCACACACGAGTAAGAGAACCCGCACCTAAACAACCGAAGAGAGATCAAAGACTTGAACCCCTATTTTTCACCTTGAAAAGAGTTTCGATAGTTGTTAGTCGTTTTGAAGTTTATTTGTGAAAATCCACTTGACATTGGGTCAAGGGTTTATTTGTATGCAAAAAGGTTAGTTTGAAAAAGAGTTTGGTTAGAGGTTGATTTGAAAATGGCTCGACGACGAGTCGAGGGTTTGGTCAAAAAAAGGTTTGTTTGAAAATGGCTCGACGAAGAATCGAGAATTAGTTTGAAAATGGGTTGTCTATGCTAGTCCCTAGGGGTGCTCCTAGTAAACAAACCACAATCAAAGAAACAACGAATGCGTACATCGGAATGGGAGAGGGGTACATGTAAAGTACAGGGGATGACATGAAATAAAAGGTCTCATTGTAAGGTAGCCCAAGAGGAAGCCGTGTGTGTGTGTGAGGTGTCCTAAACTAAGCCTTGAGCAAGAGTCGGACAAAAGCTCCAAGCAAAGGATAGTAACCAACAGTCCACCAATTGATTTTTTTATTGTTTCGATAATTGTTAGTGTGTTTTGATTAAAGTATGAACAACGAAACAAGAAGAGGGTTAGATGAACAAGTATGAATATGATATGAACAATATGAATAATAATCAAGATAATATTGACAAGAAAGTAAAGCAAGATAATATTTGACGGAAAGTAAAGTTAATTATTAGTTGATTGGTTGTTAGGAGCAAATGATACGGGACATGTAGCGCTAAACCATCGTAGCAAGATCTATGACGAAGATCACACTATAGGAGGATGCGCAATTTGATCTATGTGCTAAAACACGATGGAGAAATGATATTGAGGATCATTCTCCAATGAAATCATGCCACACGAAATGAAAAGGTGAAGATCTCGTCTTAATCACAAACATTCGTCGATTAATCGAAGGTAACCTATCACGATCTCAAAGTATAGAAAGAGATCTCAATGATCACTCACTACAGATTTGAAATAATGAAGGTTAATCGCTTCAACAATCAACATTCGCGAATAGAAAGACTTCATCGATCGAAAAATGAGAAAATAAAAGAAGATAATAGAAAATGAAATGGAAATAGAAAATAAATCGAAGTGGTCTCGTCTTAATCAAGATTTAATCGAGAAATCGATAATCAACGATATTTAACTTTTATTGACCAAAAATGAAAAGAAAAGATAGAAATCGAAAATGAAAAGATATAATCGAAAATAAGATGGAAAAGGAAGAAAGGTCTTATCTTTACCAAGATTTTAAATCAATAAATCGATAATCTTTGGTTTTAGATTTTCATCGACCGATAAGAAGAGAAATAAATAAATAGAATATAAAATGAAAAGGAAATTAAAATTAAAATAAAATCGGTCTCGTCTTAATCATGATCTTAAATCGATAATCGATAAGCTATGATTTTTTACTTTCATCGACCGATAAAAAAAGAGAAATAAATAGGCCTCATATTAATCAAGATTTTTTAATCAATTTTGAGAAAACCAACTAAATCATGAGTGTTGTTATATCATTGGCCCAAAAGTTGAAAGAAAGATTAAAGTAAAAGGAAATGATGATTATCAAGAGAAAACTTAAAAATAAATGATAAAAAAAAGGAAAATAAAAAGAATGAGAAACAAGGGTGGTGCGCTTGATTTAAAAGGGAGTATGAGTCAAGAAACAACATGGGCTCTGAGGACCATCATCTAAACAAATAAAATCAGCTCCCATTTTTTAAAAATAAAAACCAATAGATCAAAACAAACATGGCATTGTCAAAAACAAAATCACCCTCCATTGAAAGCAGAACACACGGCTCTTAAACAACAACAGCCTTCACCATTTTTTCAAAAAAAAAAACAGATCCCCAGTTTGAATCAAAACAAAATTTCAGCATATAAATCAAAGAAAACTCGTGCTCCGAATCGTCTTCATCATCGCGCTTCAGAAACACGGTTCAACAAAAGTCCCAACGGTAAAACAAGGTCATGAAAAATGAAAAGAAAAAAAAACGAGATCAACCTTCTCGCACGATTCAGCTTTCGATCTCTCGTTCTGATTTAATCACTTATATTTGTACTTCAAATCATTTCCAGGTTCGTGATTTGGACTCGGTTTGGTTCTGTTTTGGTAAATCCTCATTCTCACTCTCTGATTCTGATTTCTGGTTTTGAGATGAGTTTTGGTTTATGGTTCTCTTCTTCTACCCATTCTTATTCTGAGTTGTTTATGGGATTGGGTTTGTTGCAGTTTATGAATTTATTTGGATTTGGGTTGAAAGTGTAGTTTTTGTGATGGTTTTGAGGTTTATGAGGAGTGGTTATGGAAGTTAAAGGTTGTGAGGTCGGGTTGAAGGAGAGGGATTGAAAGAAGAATCACGATTGAAGGTTGAAGAAGGGTTAAGGATTGAAGAATGGTTGAGGAGGAATTTTAACAGAGTTTTGGAGGCTTCTTGAGCTTGCCAAAATGAAGAGAAAGGGTGTTTATTTATTGGTGGGATTGAAGGGTATTGTGGGAAGAATGCGAGAGAGAAAAATGGGGGAATTTGCTGTCGTTTTGCAGTGGATGAGAAGGTTTGTGGTGAGGTGCGTTTTGTGAGTTGTATTGCAATTGTGGGGTCTGTTGGCTTTGTTTGCAGCAGGTCATAGAATATTTCCAAATTTGAGTTAATGTCTTGATTTTTTTTCCTTTTGTGCAGGTCATGGGTTTGTTTTAATTTATCTCACTGCAGGTTATGATGGCAGAGTTGCGCAGAGGTTATGAAGTGGCTTCATGGCTTGTTGGTTGCATGACAATGGTGATGTGGGGCATGTTATGAATCACGTTACTGTTGATGATGGTTACTGAAGTCATGGATGCAATTGGCGTAGCGACTTGTTCATGAAAGCATCGTTTCCCTTTTAATTTTTGGTCTATCTTTGCAATGTATAATGGGCTTTTGATTTATTTTTTGGAATTATTGTTTTTTGGGGTTGTGTAATAAAAATGATTCTTGTCATGTGATATGGGCTTTGCATTTGTAAAATGGTATGGGCTTTTGGTGAGATGAAGTGTAATGGCTATTGTAGAATGGTTTTTTTTAGACAATGGATTTAAAATGGACATTTGGATAATGAATGGATCACTTTGGTTTAAAATGGATATTAGAGATGGATATTTGATAACTGGATTGAATATTGTGGATAATGGACTTAAAATGGATATACCAAAATTGTGGATGATTGATTATTTAGATGGATAGTGGAAATGATATTTGTATAATGTGGATAAAATGAGAATGGAAATGAACGAACTGCCCTTGATGGTCTTCAATTGTGAAATAACTGATAACTTGACATATCTTGACAATCTGACCCACACCAACTGACTTGAATATGCCCAGAACCCTGACTGAATCTTCAGTCACACACCATTTGGGTCATACACACCCTGACTTGACCTGATAAACCTTGGATGCACTCATCTCAACGTTGTAATGATTTGACTGACTTAAGAAGAAATGAAAGTAAGTGCATATATTTTTGGATTTTCTAAATAATGGTTAGTGGACGGATGTACAGATGAAAAGTATATGCAAGTAGGACAATTTTGGGGTATGACAGATGCCCCTATCTAATTGGCTTAAACCGAGTAAGGTGTACTGTTGCGGCATTCATTCTTTCGAGGTAGAAGATGATTAGATATGAAGAAGACCACGAATTTGTCCGAAAGGAAAGAAAAATGCTTGGGAGGTGAAATAACAAATAGCTTGCAAAGGTCGTTATCACCAAAAGGATGATAACAGGAAATACCTGACACCAAAAGGATGATAGTAAACACACGCACACAGACCCTTTCACCAAAAGGATGAAAATGAGGCCAAAATCTGCTATTACCAAAAGGATAATATGGCACACACACACACAGACCCTTCCACCAAAAGGATGAAAATGAGGTCAAAGCCTGCTATTACCAACAGGATAATAGGGCACACACACACAGACCCTTCCACTAAAAGGATGAAAATGAGGTCAAAGCCTGCTATTACCAAAAGGATAATAGGGCACACACACACAGACCCTTCCACCAAAAGGATGAAAATGAGGTCAAAGTCTGCTATTACCAAAATGATAATAGGGAACACACACACAGACCCTTCCACCAAAAGGATGAAAATGAGGTCAAAGCCTGCTATTACCAAAAGGATAATAAGGCACATACACACAGACCCTTCCACCAAAAGGATGAAAATGAGGTCAAAGCCTGCTATTACCAAAAGGATAATAGGGCACACACACGCACCCTTCCACCAAAAGGATGAAAATGAGGTCAAAGCCGGCTATTACCAAAAGGATAATATGGCACACACGCACACAGACCCTTCCACCAAAAGGATGAAAATGAGGTCAAAGCCTGCTATTGCCAAAAGGATAATAGGGCACACACGCACACAGACCCTTCCACCAAAAGGATGAAAATGAGGTCAAAGTCTGCTATTACCAAAAGGATAATAGGGCACACACGTACACAAAACCTTCCACCAAAAGGATGAAAATGAGGTCAAAGCCTGCTATTACCAAAATGATAATAGGGCGCACACACACAGACCCTTCCACCAAAAGGATGAAAATGAGGTCAAAGCCTGCTATTACCAAAAGGATAATAGGGCACACACAGACACAGAGACCCTTCCACCAAAAGGATGAAAATGAGGTCAAAGCCTGCTATTACCAAAAGGATAATAAGGAACACACACACACACAGACCCTTCCACCAAAAGGATGAAAATGAGGTCACAAGTTACTACTACCAAAAGGATAATAGCAAGCAAAATAATAACAAAGGTTGTCATTCACCAAAAGGATGATTCACATACCATAGGTTAACGGATCGGCGACACCAAAAGGATGACGAATCAATACAAGCTACTACCATCAAAAGGATTATATGAATTTTCCACTTGCGAGGACCAACACCGAAAGGATGCAGGTTAGGTTGATATGACATGAACGGCTACCACCAAAAGGATGATAGTAAGTTTCTGACTTTGAGGATTGACCAACACCAAAAAGATGCAGGTTGAATTGAGTTGACAAGGTTCGGCTATCACCAAAAGGATGATAGTGTCGCTCCCAGGATTTTCATCCAGGTACAAACGCGAGAGTGGCGCGGAAAACAGAGTCGCCAGCCGTGTAAATTTATCCCAAGAGAGGGAAAGGGAACACCGCATAAACCTGAGGAAGAGGGAAAGGAATGGTCATCGCAACCATACCCTGGGTTCGGGAGTCGTTTACGCGAGGGGAAGGTGCTAGCACCCCACGCGTCCATCGTACTCGATGGGATCCACGCTTGTTGTCTATTCTAAGGGTGAGTTATCCTAACATCTATGGTTGCACTAAAACATGGAAGGGAAAGACAAAGACAGACTCGGTAGGAAGTCGACATCCTAGGCCTACGTACCCCCTTTGTGCAATGGGGAATTCAGAGTCAACGTAGTTCGGACCAAGTTCTTTTTGTGTTTTTTATGAGCGACGTTAAGTTCGCGTCCGGCAGTTAGGGTCGATGCCTGTTTGCGACTCAGACGGAAAGTAACGTGCCCTTTTTGAAAATAGCCTTTAGTTTGACAATCCCGGAGGATAAAAAGGTTTGGGGTTGGTTTGTATTTTTTAGGACAGAAGTGACTTGAGTTAGTTCATAACTCGACTTGAACCAAAGTCTATGACACGGGAACGAATGCGACGCATGGTCGTTCCCAATGGAACGTATGCTCAACACTCTAGGAGAGAGAAGGGGGACCCCTCAATCTTCATTTCCTATGTTTAAGGCTCGTGTGCAAGGCAAGTTGACCTTATTAAGTATCTTAGAAATGTTTTGAGATGAGAAGAGGGACTCAAAAGAAAAGAAAAGACTACGGGGAAAAATCTATCCTAATGTTATCATGCAAAGATGGCCCTAAGGGGAGGTTTGACAACAACCTAAACCTAAAGAACAGAAAATATGAGAGAAAGAAAGAATGAGAGTGGACATGGACACTTATCCACACCCTTAAGTAACTTACCTTAGCCCCTGCATAAAAGGTTAGTACAAAACAGACACAAGTAACATTAAGGCAAATGAAACCCAAACAATGACATATAATAGTGATTAAGTGACCTATAACAATTCAAACATGAATTAAGAAGTCAAAGACACAATCCCAAAACAATGGCACAAGTGCTTTTTCAAACAAATACTCAGGCATGATCAAAGATATGCATACAAGTAGGCCTCAAATAAAAGCAATCAAACAATTAGCAAAACATCTTCCAAAATCACCAAATTAATTATCAACATATCTCAACCATATGCAAACAACATGTCCAAAACTCATGCCAAAATTCAAAATATAAGTTACTCAAACAATCATGCAAAGTTCAGACAAGAAACATGGTTCAATATGCAAAAGAAAGGGACTGAAATGCAACATGAAATGATTTTAAAAATGAGAAAAAAATATTTTAATGCAATTCAATGTATTGGTGAAAAAATGCAAAAAGAATGAGTTCAAAAGGTTTTGTATTCTGTGAGAACAAAATTCTACAAGTTTAGGTATGCATGATATGAATAATTCAAAAAGAAAATAAAGAAATAACTATTTCAGATGGTAAAAATAAAATAAAATAAAATAAAAAATTTGTGAAAATTTTATAAAATGCCAAATGTGATTCATGAATTTTCTGGGAATTTTTTAATGCAAAAAACTATTTTTAAAAAATGAAAATGAAAATGTAATAAATTAATAAAAATAAAAATGAAGAAAATGGGTGGGGGTATGAATAGCAACACATGCACGTTGAAAAAGAACCTGGGCTGAAAGGGAGGGGTGTGAATAGGAAGCCCAGACATTAAATCCATCAGAAAAAATAAAAATAAAATAAAAAGAGGAACACGTGAGCCCAGTCAACTAATTGACTCAATATCCACCCTAGGAATAATCAAACGCTTGCCATCAGTCAACACATCAAACAAGTAAACGTGATCAACGACTATGATGAAAAGATACACACTAATTAACATGCACGCGCAACACCAAAGCACTCAGCATACCCTACACTCCCACGTGAGCTGCACATGGGTTTTTTAATTCGTTGTCACGATTCCATCCATACGATTCATCCAACGTGCCACATTGGTCAACATAGTAAGAAAGTAAACCTGATGAGAGGGCATGATCTGAAGGCACACCATAATAAGCATGGAAAACACACACACAATCATTAAATTAAAATCAGAAATATAAAAAATGTGGTAGCGTGATAACCCTTGGATCAACCACATCAACGGCTGAGGATTCATCTTCTTCGTTGAAACCCTTGGCCGGCCGGAGACCTTACCAGACGCTGGAGCCCTAGCTCCGGTCGTCATCTCCGGTGAGCACCATCCTAAAAAACTCCAGAAATTGCAAAAGCGTATACCATCTTGTCCAGATTTCAATGAGGATTAATAATATCACATCAAAAATCACAAATAAACAATGCATAAGGAGATTCAAATGAAAAAGGTTAGGGTTCAAAAACTTTAAACACACGATACAACCAATATACGCGTCCAAACTCAAGAAAAACTACATCAGAATGATCAGCAACAATCACGATTATTATGCGCATCAAAAAGAAGGGTTTTAGGAACATGCAAATTGCACTAACCTGAGATTATGCAGACTGTATCCCTTGCTATTAGCTTCAAGTGATGGACGATTTGTGCTCTATAGATGCCAAGGATGAAGTTTGTGGAAGAAGTTTTGGAAGAACCCTTGTAGATTGTGAGATTCGAAGGAATGAACTTTTTTTAGGGTTCACTTGAAAACTCTACCAAAAATAACGTGTTCCCCTCTAACCCTAGCATGAGTTAGCTTAAATAGATTAGGTTAATCCACTAATCAGCATTTGGGCCTTGTTAATTCTTTGTTTAATGAGTTTTGGATGATTTTGGAAATTTGAATAATGTGAAATACACCCTCCTCCATGCATGCACATCCAAATATTTCATGATGGATCACTTATTTAACAATTGCTAATCACACCTGAATTTGATTTGGACCTTGAGATGTATTGGTTCATGAGTTTTCAACAATTTGGCAATTTTGCATAATGTGGAATAAGTAATGAATAAATCATGAAATTTCTTGGTTCAAAGGCCCCAAATGATCCTTAAGGAATTTATTTTAATGCTAGAATGTGACATGAAGCAATGGAACCAATTATAGGTCACCATGTCCCAAAATGCAAATGGAACCATAAGGAAACCCTAAAAACCACTTTGCCTTCTCTTGATCATAACTTGAGTTTCACAAATGATATGGAGACCCACTAGTACTTGTTGGAAAGGGGAGAAAAAGATCTTCAACTTTCATGTTTGAGGAAAATTCATTTGAAGCTTCTTTGATGATGAAAAGTTCAGTTGAATGTAGTGTAAGAACTTGCCCAAAAAGGAAACTTTCAAATTATAAGTCATTTCCATATTTAGTAACTTTTGTACCAACCCTTGATTCTTGATAAATGGCATGAAACTTGACCCTTGAAGACCATATGAGGATGTGAGACCTTGAAAACCTTGAAGAGGGCCTCAAAATTTCACAGTTGACTTCCCCTCTCACTGTTGACTTTTCTCCTAACTCTCCTGATTCCCAATCCATTGGCCATTTGAACTTCTCATGAACCAAACTGATGGACAATCTTCCATTCCTGGATACTTAGGGACCCAAGGAATACCATGGAATCAAGTCTTTCCCAAAAAATCAGAAATAAACTGACTTTATAGCAAACCCTAATCTTGGTACCCTCAGTCTATGAGGAAATAGCACAGTCTCCAAATCCAAATTCCTCTGAATATGATGTGTATCCTCTCTAACAAAGATAAGATATGCCATTTGGTGATGATAAAAACCCAAGAAGCTTGCCTATTGGAGTAATAAACCCAAGAATCTCAAAACCCTAATTTCTGCACTAGTTAGGAGAGAGTGATCCACTTGAGCTCTCTTGCTTGACCCTTTGAAGAACATCTTCTCCTCTTGAACTTGCCTCTGGCACCATGACCCCATGCTAAGAACCAATGATATGCACACATGATAATGCAAAAATGAAATGAAACATAAGCCAGTTAGTACTAAAGTAAGGAGGGCAAATTTTGGGGTGCAACAGTTGCGCCTATTCAATCAACTTGGTCCTAAGGGTATGATAGCAACGGCTTTCAGACAATTGGGATGCACGGAGATTGAATACAAAAGAACCCGGAAATTTGCAATCCTCGATGGAGGGACGACTCCACTGGAGAATCAGCCATAAATGTTGTACTGTCACAACACTGACGAGTGCTAGCTATGCTAGGTATAAAGTGAAACAAACTCTCCCAGGTTATGTCATCTCTGCTGATAAAGAGAACTGACAAAGGAATCTTGAACTATACCATCCCTGCTGACAAAGGGAACTGATGAAAGAAATCTTCAAAAGATTGCTATCTCTGCTGATAAAGAGAACTAGCAAAACAAATGCCATCCCTGCTGATAAAGGGAACTGGCGAAAGAAAATCTTCAAAAGATTGCTATCTCTGCTGATAAAGAGAACTAGCAAATCAAATGCCATCCCTGCTGATAAAGGGAACTGACGAAAGAAAATATTCAAAAGGTTGCTATCTCTGCTGATAAAGAGAACTAGCAAAACAAATGCCATCCCTGCTGATAAAGGGAACTGACGAAGGAAAATCTTCAAAAGATTGCAATCTCTGCTGATAAAGAGAACTAACAAAACAAATGCCATCCCTGCTGATAAAGGGAACTGACGAAGGAAAATCTTCAAAAGATTGTTATCTCTGCTGATAAAGAGAACTAGCAAAACAAATGTCATCCCTGCTGATAAAGGGAACTGACAAAAAAATCTTCAAAAGATTGCTATCTCTGCTGATAAAGAGAACTAGCAAAATAAATGCCATCCCTGCTGATAAGGGAACTGACGAAGAAAAATCTTCAAAGGATTGCTATCTCTGCTGATAAAGAGAACTAGCAAAATAAATGCCATCCCTGCTGATAAAGGGAACTGACAAAGAAAATCTTCAAAGATTGCTATCTCTGCTGATAAAGAGAACTAGCAAAACAAATGCCATTCCTGCTGATAAAGGGAACTGACGAAGAAAATCTTCAAAGATTGCTATCTCTGCTGATAAAGAGGACTAGCAAAATAAATGTCATCCCTGCTGATAAAGGGAAACTGGCCAGCAAAATATGTCAAGCAAGAACTGACTACCAGGTGAGAGCGGGATTTCACAAAAGAGAAGGGCCAAACAAAGGCAAACTCCCAACCGACTCAAAATCCATAGGCAAGATGACTCCGCTGGGGAAGGAGAAGTCTAAATAAAAGACTCTGCCGGGGAGCACAAGTATGAGGAACGCGTCCCTCCAGGATCTCCTGAGTCATGCCATCTCTGCCGAGAAAGAGAACTGGCAAAGAAAGTATCAAACCTAGCTTATGCTTCAAATGCAAATGTTTGAATTTTGGCGTAATGCTCCATGCGAAATGGAAATGCTACGCATTTGAGGATGCAATGCAAATGCTTATGATATGCAAAAAGGGTCCCTCCAGCAAAATAAATGCCGGAGAGAAAAGACCAATTCAGCTGGGGATGACAAAAATAAATTGTCCTCTGAATCCAGGAACTCTGCTGTGAAGGATCACACTGACCGACTCTTTGGATCCACAACTTCTGCCGGGGATGAAATCCAAAGCATATACACTCTACCGGGGATTGCATATGTCCTTTACTGAATGTGACATCGAACCTGAGATTTTTCCTCTGCTGGGGAAGTTGAGAATGAATGCCAATAACGGAACCGGAAGTTTGTTACTGAGGATTGCTAATAACAGATGGGCTTAGGACCTGCTGGGGGATGCCAGCCCATAATACCATCCTGCTTGGGGAAAACAATCCATAATACAATCCTGCTTGGGGATACTGCTGAACTTAGCCTGCTGATGGGGAGAGTGACTTTACTCTCACCTTGCTGGGGATTAGAATATGACATCGTCGGTGAAAGCACGTTTCCTGACTGGATGGGGAAGGTGAACACCTTGATTCTGTGGGGAAATAACGTCTTGATCCGGAGAAAATACTTCCCAAGTCTCCTGTTGGGGAAGGTCTGCTCTGCTGAGAAAAGGTGCAATCTTAATGCTGGGGAGAGCAACCATACTGGGGGAGTACAATGCTGTTGCCCTGCAAGTCAAATAACAACAAAAGAATATGCCACAACATGACTATCACCATTAATGCCTAAGTAATTTCTACTGCTTTTCGTTATGCTCCGCAAAGCTTGAAGTTTTATATTCAATGTTTATAAAAAATATCGGACGTTTTTGCAAACAAATCAGTAAAAGTAAAAAGTAAAACGAACAATGGGAAGCTCTTTGAGTGAAATGAATATTTTATTAAGAAACGTGGCCTGCAAATAGGCATCTACAACTGGAAGCAATTCCTGGAAAGAGGTAATTGCATAAAAAACAAAAGGAAATACATATGTCGGCAATGTGGGAACAGATATCCACCATGATTCGACTCAGCTATGACCCATATGTCTTGCTTATCCCCAAATGTCTTGACCTTCGAAGAGACTAACTGTACTGATTCCTTTCTTTCAGAATTTCCAGGTATTGAAAGTGCTCACAGATCGAACGCAGACCATAGCCTTTCGCTTATAAATCCCTAACTTTTGTCTGGATCGCCCTTTTCGGGTTTTCAATCCATCGGGATACCCATTTTTGCCAAAGTTGCCTTTACCAGTTTTCGACTTTGCGGGTTTACACATTTCTTTTTTACATTTTATCCCTAATTTCTGCCCGAACCTTTTCCTTTTTATGGTTCGCCGGGATGCCCCTTTTTTGCCTGGACTTTCTTTTTATGTCCAGTGGGTCTCTTTTATGCGAAGTATTTTTTGACTACGTCTGCGTTCACAGGGGATGTAAAATCTTCGCCATCCATAGTTGAAAGTAGTAAGGCTCCACCAGAGAAAACCTTTCTTACTACATACGGCCCCTCGTAGTTTGGAGTCCATTTGCCCCTGTGATCTGTCTGAGGAGGAAAGATCCTTTTCAAAACCAATTCACCTGTCTGAAAACTCCGAGGACGCACTTTCTGGTCAAAGGCGTGCTTCATCCTGCTCTGATACAACCGACCATGTGCGATGGCTGCCAATCTCTTTTCTTCAATAAGGTTTAACTGATCCAACCTGGAACGCACCCACTCAGCTTCATCAAGCTTCACATCTGCCAGAACTCTCAAAGACGGAATCTCGACCTCTAAGGGTAAAACTGCTTCCATACCATACACCAATGAGAAAGGGGTTGCCCCAGTTGACGTACGCACCGAAGTACGGTAACCATGTAGGGCATAGGGTAGCATCTCATGCCAGCCTTTATACGTTACCACCATCTTTTGCACAATCTTCTTGATATTCTTATTCGCTGCCTCAACAACACCATTCATCTTCGGACGATATGGAGAAGAATTGTGATGCTCGATCTTGAAACTCTGACATAATTCCTTCATCATCTTAATGTTCAAATTCGAGCCATTATCAGTGATGATTCTCTCTGGGACCCCATAATGACAGATGATATCCTTCTTTATAAACCGGGCTACCACTTGCTTGGTAACGTTGGTGTACGAGGCTGCCTCCACCCACTTTGTGAAATAGTCAATGGCAACCAAAATGAAACGATGCCCATTGGAAGCAGTGGGCTCAATCTTTCCAATCATATCTATGCCCCACATTGCAAAAGGCCAAGGAGATGATAACACATTTAGAGGCGTAGGCGGTACATGCATCTTATCTGCATAAATCTGGCATTTATGGCACTTTCGGGCGTACTTGAAACAATCAGACTCCATAGTCATCCAGTAATATCCTGCCCTCAACAACTTTCTAGCCATGGCGTGTCCACTGGAATGAGTACCAAAAGAGCCCTCGTGAACTTCCTCCATCAACAAACCTGCCTCGTGTTCATCAACACAACGTAGCAAGACCATATCGAAGTTCCTCTTATATAACACATCGTCTTTGTTCAGAAAGAAGTTTCCTGCCAACCTCCTCATAGTCTTCTTATCCTTGGTGGAGGCACCCTCTGGATACTCCTGTCTCTTCAGGAATACCTTAATATCATAATACCACGGTTTGCCATCAGACACATCTTCAATTGCAAACACAAAAGCTGGTCTGTCCAGACGCAAGATTCTAATCGAAGGTGTTTCATTCCAACGGTTCACCTTATACATGGATGCTAATGTTGCTAACGCATCGGCCATCTGATTCTCAGCTCGGGGCACATGATGAAAATCCACCCTGTCAAAGAAAGGTAACAACCTTCTGGAATAGTTGTTGTAAGGCACCAAATTCACCTGACGAGTCTCCCATTCTCCTGTAATCTGATTAACTACCAACGCGGAATCACCATAGACATCGAGGTTCTTAATTCTCAAATCAATTGCTTCTTCTAACCCCATGATGCATGCTTCATACTCTGCCTCGTTGTTGGTACACACGAATGCTAACCGGGCAGTGAAAGGTATATGAGAACCCTTTGGGGTTGTAATGATTGCCCCAATTCCATTACCATATGAGTTGACAGCCCCATCAAAAATCATCTTCCATTGAGACCCAATCTCAGGTCCTTCATCAGGCAGAGGCTCTTCACAATCTTTCATTTGCAGAAACATAACATGCTCGTCTGGAAACTCAAACTTCATTGGCGAATAATCCTCGACCGACTGTTCAGCAAGGTATTCCGACATAACACCTCCCTTGATGGCCTTCTGGGGAACATACTGAATATCGTATTCTGTCAAAACCATCTGTCAACGGGTTATCCTTCCAGAAAGTGCCTGCTTCTCAAATACGTACTTAATCGGATCCATCTTCGAAATCAACAAGGTTGTGTGGTTTAACATATACTGCCTCAGGCGCTTGGCTGCCCAAGCGAGCGCACAATATGTCTTTTCCAACATAGAGTATCTTGATTCGCAATTAGTGAACTTCTTACTCAGGTAGTAAATAGCCTGCTCTTTCCTACCTGTCTCGCCGTGTTGACCGAGCACACAACCCATCGAATTCTCAAGAACCGTAAGGTACATAATCAACGGTCTCCCGGACACCGGTGGCATAAGGACTGGAGGTTCCTACAAATACGTCTTTATCCTTTCAAACGCCTCTCGACAATTTTCATTCCACCTGACCTCTTGATCCTTTCTTAACAATTTGAAAATTGGTTCACATGTGGCTGTCAGATGAGAGATGAACCTAGCAATGTAATTCAACCTCCCCAAGAAACCACGAACCTCTTTCTCTGTCCTTGGCTCAGGCATCTCCTGTATGGCTTTTATCTTTGCAGGATCAACCTCGATACCTCTTTCACTAACAATGAATCCCAGCAATTTACCAGACCTCACGCCGAAAGTGCACTTGTTCGGATTCAATCTCAATCTGAAATTCCTCAACCTTTCAAACAGCTTCTGGAGGTTTACCAAGTGTTCTTCCTCTGTTTGTGACTTCGCAATCATGTCATCAACATAGACTTCAATCTCCTTGTGAATCATATCATGAAAGAGAGTCACCATTGCCCGCTGATAGGTTGCCCCAGCGTTCTTTAGTCCAAAGGGCATTACCTTATAGCAAAATGTTCCCCACGGTGTTATGAATGTAGTCTTCTCCATGTCCTCTAGGGCCATTTTGATTTGGTTATACCCAGAGAAGCCATCCATGAAGGAAAATACCGAATATTGAGCAGTATTGTCTACTAACACGTCAATGTGAGGGAGCAGGAAATCATCCTTCGGGCTCGCCTTATTCAAATCTAGGTAATCAACACACATCCTAACCTTCCCATCCTTCTTAGGTATAGGTACGATATTAGCAACCCACGGAGGATAATTTGTCACAGCAAGAAATCCGGCGTCCAACTGTTTCTGAACCTCTTCCTTGATCTTGACAGCCATATCTGGTTTCGTCCTTCTCAGTTTCTGCTTGACTGGAATACAACCCTCTTTAAGCGGCAACCGGTGTGCAACAATGTCAGTGTCAAGCCCTGGCATGTCTTGGTAAGACCAGGCGAAGATATCCACATACTCTCGAAGCAACTCAACCAAACTTCTCTTAACAGTGTTTTCCAAGGCAGCCCCAATCCTTACTTCTCGTTTAACATCCTCGGTTCCCAGATTAATAGTCTCAACTTCCTCCTGATAAGGTAGAATAACCCTTTCCTCTTGTTTCAGTAACCTGGCTAATTCTTCTGGTAAGTCACAGTCTTCGTCAGTCTCTTCTTCGACCTGATAGATGGGATTGTCGAAGTCATATCGAGCCATAGCTAAGTCATGATGGGTGGAATCTGAACAAAGGAACCTGCATGATGGATGTTTTATGTTTATTATGAGTGCAACAAACAAGAAAACACATTGCCATTTTGATGTGGGTTAATGCAAAAAAGTAAAAAACAGAAAGACAGGGATCAAAGTATTTGAATGAAAAACGTCCTTTATTGATGATAAAAGTAGCAAATAAAACATCCAAGCCCTACAAATATATATCACTACGTCTTGGGCAGAACGTAGGATTCAACATAACAGAAAACAAAAGTAAATTACTCCGGGCGCATCACTTGGATGACTTTCTCGGAGGACCAGTTGCCTAAACTCTGACCAGGGGTGCAGGGATGGATCCATTCATCCATGTCACAGTCACTATCTCCTTCATCTTCAATAGCATTGACTCTGTCAAAGAAAACACCGACACTGGTGAAACGGACCGGACCATAGAACTTGGGAGGCTCTTCAGGACGCCTAGGTGGCTTGTAACCCAATCCATGAGTATTTTTCTTTCTTTGAACATCAATGACACTGCCCCACTTCTGAGAACCACCAGCTTCGACTATAGCGCGCGCCTCTTTGAAAGAGGACATTGGAACCTCTGGTGTCTGACAACTTCAGGTTGGGCAACCACCTCAGGCTGACTGACTGCCTTGGGGGGTTCGTCGGGAATTTTCACAGCTTCAAAGGCTTGGTACAAAGTCTCCTATATCTCACCATCTACCTCTACATACTTGAAGGTCGATAAGTGACTCACCATGATATCTTCCTCACCACAAACAGTCACAACGTGGCCATCCACCATATACTTCAACTTCTGGTGCAGCGTAGTTGTTACTGCCCCAGCACCATGGATCCAAGGGCGACCTAACAAACAACTATAGGCGGGCTGAATATCCATTATGTAAAAGGTGGTGTTGAAATCTCAGGACCCGCCTTGATTGGCAGAACTAACTCTCCAAAAACCGACCTCTTTGAGCCATCAAAAGCACGTACCACCAAGTTACTTGGTGTACAAATTAACCCACGAGTATCCAACTTCATCAAAGCCTTCTTCGGCAGCACATTCAAAGATGACCCAGTATCAACTAACACATGTGACATCAAGGAACCACGACATTCCACTGAAATATGCATAACGTTGTTGTGATTCCTCCCAGCCGGAGTCAGATCTAAATCGGTGAAACCCAAACCATTACCAGCATTCACATGAGCCACAACCCCTTCTAACTGGTTGACAGATATTTCCTGCGGTACATAAGCCACGTTCAGAACCTTCAACAATGCATTTCAGTGTGCCTCAGAGCACAACAGTAAGGATAGAATGGAAATCTTCGATGGAGTTTGGTGAAGTTGATCAACAATCTTGTAATCACTTTTCCTGATCAGCCTCATAAACTCCTCTACGTCTTCTGAGAAGGTATCCCCAACCTGCTTTGTCATAGAATTATTTGCTTCCTGCCTCTGTACAGACTCATCCATCATCTTTTTACCTTTGTCTTGTCTTGAACTGCCAGCTTGATCCTCGAACGGAATAAAGACTCTACCACTCCTAGTGATAACCCCTGCTTCAACAAGATTTTCAACCCCTGTATTCACAGCTGATGTCTCTTCCAATTCCTGCTTCTTACCATTAACAAACACCTCGGCCCCATAGTTCCATGGGATGGCCTTGGTACTCTCATACGGGACTGGTCCAGGAACAGTGATAGTGACCGGCGCTGGTCTTGCCGGTGCTGATATAGTTATCGTCTTGAATGGAATTGTTATTGTGGCAACATCAATCTCTCTGTCGGTAACTTTATTCTGCTTACAACCCCTGTCAAACTGTAATATCCCTTCACTGATCATTTTCTGAATACCTGCTTTCAATAAATCACAACTGCCTGGCTGCGACACACATCCTACGCAACCTTCATCACAGCCGGGAAATACCCCTCCCTTCAACAGTCTTTCCTTCACCACATCCAAGGGAGTTTGGACTTCGTTCACATCTGAAATCAAACTCAAGTTTTCACAGTCTTTAATAATATCATTGACCCTCAGCTCACCGTGATTCGGCATCGGGTTATGGTTCACATTTGGAACATCATTGGAGAAATTGATGGCTTTGGAATCCACCAAATCTTGAACTTTATGCTTAAAAGCTTTACAGTTCTCAATATGATGTCCGGGTGCCTCAGAATGAAACTCACAGTGGGCGTTAGCGTCATAGCCGGGAGGTGGATTACCGGTAGGTGCAGCCAATGTTCTCTTCTGAATTAACTGTAGCTTTAACAAGTGCTGAAATAACTGAGCGTAGGGAAGAGGTGGAGTGTCAAAATGCCTATCCCGCCTATTCAGAGGCTGCGATCGGTGAGGAGCCTGATTTTGTTGTTGAGACACTGCTGGCTGCTGAGGTGCTGCTGGGATGGTTACAGAAGCCACCTGCTGATTGAAGTTCTGACGAGGTCCCTCTCTACCACGATATGATGACACAGAGTTTGTATCTCCCTCCCTCTTCTTGTAACCACTGACATAAGGCTTCTTACTTCCTCCAGATGAGGACCCATCACCGCCTGATATTTTTCCCGCCGTAATTCCGCTTTCCACCATCTCTCCTACTAAGATCAAATCAGCAAACTTTCCAGTCATACACGGTACCAACTTTTCATAGTAATGACCCTGCAAGGTGGCCATAAACATAGTTATCATTTCTCGCTCCAACATGGGAGGTTGAACCCTCGCTGCCAGTTCTCTCCACCTCTGAGCGTATTCCTTGAAACTCTCATTGTTCTTCTGTGACAAATTCTGCAGCTGTGTTCTGTTCGGAGCCATGTCAGTGTTATATTGATAGTGTCTAATAAATTCCCCTGCCAGATCTCTCCAACTACGCACATCCTTCCTCTCTAGTTGCATATACCACTCCAGGGATGCCCCAGATAGGCTATCCTGGAAGCAATGCATCATCAGCTTCTCATTCTTCGCATGCGCAGCCATTTTACTTGTGTATGCCCTGACGTGAGTCCTTGGGAAAGACATACCATTATACTTCTTGAAAGTGGAAGTCGGAAACTTGTGTGGGATAACAATGCCTGGAACCAGCCCCAAATCCTCTAGATCCATACCCAAAGCATCCTGATTCACAACACCCCTTAGTTGTTCCTCAATCAACCGGAACCTCTGATCATTGTCAATCCGGGGACCAGCATCCCCACCTGGCACAGAGAAAGCATCTTCCTGGAGATCATCATACCGACGGCCATGAATTGCACTGACATTGTTACCTCTCCCCACTACAGTAGGAACCACAACATTTTCTCCTCCGCCCGGAGGAATCACAACACCAGCAACAGGAATACCTCCGCCCGGAGGACCATTCTGAACATTATTACCAGTAACACCAGTATGACCTCCTCCATGAAGGACATCATCTTCATCAATCCTTGCAATCAGTGGCTGACCGAGATTCCTTAACTACTCTTGACCCTGAGCAACCCCTTGCATCAAATCCATGAATTGGTTCATGCGAGTCCGCATCTCAGTCATCTCATTTTGTAGCTGATCCATGAGTCTCTTCTGATTTTGTCTAGCAGAATACAGATGAATGTGCTGATCTGCAATCCTGAGATTAGAACAAGATAAGAACACCGGAGATAAACACCTGTTATGCACAATGATTATGCAAAATGATTATGAATATGCAAATGCAAATGAACATGTTTGAATATTCGCGGGGCGATCCACCCCTTGATTCCAATTTAACAATAAGATAGAACGGAACTTCTGCTCATATATTAAGAAAACCAGAGGGAAACCAAATGTCAACAATCACAAATCCAAGATAACAAGTCTGAACATAATAATCATAGATCCTAACCAACAAGCCTGGCGGTGGTCCAAATAATGAAAGAAAATAGGAAACTACGGCATGTCATCAAAATCCACAAGTGTCAATCCCCCCATCCATTATGCTTTCTGCTCCAGTCTTGAATTTCCTTGAACATCTTTTTGGTGTCGGGATGCTTCGGTCTCTGAATTAGCTCTTGAATGAGGATGTCTCTCCTATGCATGATCCTCTCCAAGTATCGGCAATGCAACTCCCAAGCGTCCTCTCTAGAAACACCGTCCATGCTAGGACCTTCATTTCTAGGTCTCTTCACTTCAGCTTGGATCTTCAGTTCCTCTATGGAGGCTATGGCTTCATTGAGTCGACCCTCGACTGCTTGTCTCTGGAATACCCCTGATAGGATCTCAGCATCTTTCTTCTTGAGCTTCAACTTCAGTTGATCAATCTGAGCCAGATAATCGTATTCCTTTCTCTTATTCTCAGCCATTGCAGTTTCTCGGTGAGCATTGAACCTGTGAATTTTCAACAAAGCCTTGTCCAATTCCTCCTTCTTAGACTCGAGAACCTTACTGATACCATCTAAAGCTTGTTTCATCCTTTGTCTGGCTGCGACCTTGTCAGCTAGCTCCTTTTCTGCATTAGCGAGAAGCTCTGTCTTCAACTTGGCGATGTGAACAGCTTCACCCCGCTCATGTTTCAACTGGTAAATCTCTCTTAGTAGCTCACTGTTTTCTTCTCGCAGCTTTTCCTTTTCAGCCCACAACTTGTTAAACTTCTCTATTTCAACTGTTGTATGAGGCTCAATCAGCAAGGGGTAAGATGGTGGTTCTTTGGCAAATGGCAAAAGCTCCTCCTCTACCCTTTTCTGGATCCAATCTTCATACGCGGGAAATGTTCTATTGTTGCTCTTCCCAAAAGAAATCTTCCCTTTCTTGTGACGATCTTCCCAGGTATTCGCAGCTTCTTTTAACAGTTCTGGATTGATTTCCCCACTCAGATATAAAGATTCTCGGACCTCCTCGTCTCTTGGCGGCTCTTTCAAGGCATACCCGAATTGCCTAATAGCAAGAATAGGGTTGTAGTTAATTCCCCCTTTCCTTCCTATTAGAGGCACATTTGGGAGACCTCCACAACTAATCATGATATCTTGGCCCAACAAGTCACGGTTAACCCAAACTAGATTATTTGCCCTCAAGCCCATCAATCTTTTGGACCAATCCAATGTTCCTTGAGTATCTACAAATGCCCCAGATTTAGGAAGACGATCAGCAAACCATTTGTAGAAGACCGGCGCACAAAAATAAAGGGGTCATCCCCTCCTCTTCTCGTTCTTATAATGCACTGAATAATACAGATCCCTAAGAAAAGTAGGTACCAGATTCTTCATGGTAAATATCTGGACAGCGTGCATGTCCACGAAATCCTTCATACTTGGAAACAACACCGTTTCGTAGACACACATAGCCAAGATGGCGTTGAAAACTGACCAACATCTAGCCTTAGCATACACAGCAGCCTGTTCTATCAAAAATTTCACATGAAAACCTTTACACCCTCCCTTACTGGCAATGTTATTTTTCAACAAGGATGGGTCCAAATGCAAGGCCTCGGAAACCTTTTCCAAATCAGGAAGTTCTTTAGAAGGATAGAAAGGAGCTTCTTCTTTAATGGCAACATCCAGAATGAGAGAAAATTCCTCCAATGTCGGAGCCAAAAGATAATCAGTGAATAGAAAACAATGCAGGTGAGGGTCATAGAATTGCACCAGAGTATACAAAGCCCTATAGTCGTATTCAGTGATGTTGCGAGCAAAATCGAGAATTCTTCCATACTCTCCTCTAAAGTCTGCCAATAACCCATGTTCTGCCATAGACACAATCTGATGAACAGGATCCAGAATAAGTGATGGGAACTTGTACATTATGATGTTCTTTTTATTCTCAGTACTCATCCTTAGTAGTCTTTAAAAACCAGAATCAAAGTTAGGATGCAGCCCTGCAAATGAATAAACATGTTAGGATGCAAAATGATGATGCAAATGCACACATGGGATCAAGGATGCCACACAGACTGAACAACTGCTGCACTGAACCACTGTATAATCTCAAAGCTCTGCCTAAATACCCAGAATACCAGAATAACCATAGTACCACACTGATAAATCTGCTGATCAGAAAATCAGGTATGTTGGAGGTCAAGGTTACCTGCAAACCTGTAAACACCCTGCCCTCTCACATGTGGGTACTAGAAAGCCGAGGATCCTCAATATCACGGGCTCTCAGGTCGAGAAATGATGATACGTTCACCATTTCTAGTTTGGCATCATCACCAAACGAGGAGGCCTCAACTGATTCCCCTCAAAAAGAAAACATCCTATGGAAAGTCCTCAGCTTCGGCACTGAGGTCGAGAAGAAATAGTACATTCATCCCTCGGGGTACAGTACTATCGCCAAACGAGGAGCGCCTCCACTGATTCTTTTCCAAAAGGAAACCCTATAGCAAGTTCCCAGCATTGGGTCCTCGGATCGACATTTGTAATGGGTTTGCCATTTCTAGTCTGCCATTATCACGTCTCGGGAGGAGTGCCGTTACTGAGTTCTCAGGAATGGCCGCCAGAGTCGATAATTTTCCAAGTTACATTCAATCATCTGCACCAATGCGCAGGATAGAACATTACTAAAGAAAACCTCGTCTGGATGTGGAGTTTTTGTGTATACTATGTCTGGCCAAATGCCACACGAGTCACACTACTTGCCACGCTAATCCTACGTGTATGCTCAAGCCTAGGTATTGGGCTTATCTCTCAGAACTCCCAACCCGCCAAACAGAAAAATAGTGCAGCAACTGGTAATAATATGTAATGCAGAAGTGCATTAAAATAAAATACAACAAATAATGCAAAACAAAACAGAACCAAAGCATCCAAAGAGAACAAAGACAAGCAAGCGCTAGGATTGACTCGCTTAGGGATGGACCAACATAGGTCAACCAGAGTCCTCAGCAGAGTCGCCAGCTGTCGCTCCCAGGATTTTCATCCAGGTACAAACGCGAGAGTGGCGCAGAAAACAGAGTCGTCAGCCGTGTAAATTTATCCCAAAAGAGGGAAAGGGAACACCGCATAAACCTGAGGAAGAGGGAAAGGAATGGTCATCGCAACCATACCCTGGGTTCGGGAGTCGGTTACGCGAGGGGAAGGTGCTAGCACCCCACGCGTCCATCGTACTCGATGGGATCCACGCTTGTTGTCTATTCTAAGGGTGAGTTATCCTAACATCTATGGCTGCACTAAAATGGGGAAGGGAAAGACAAAGACAGACTCGGTAGGATGTCGACGTCCTAGGCCTACGTACCCCCTTTGTGCAATGGGGAATTCAGAGTCAACGTAGTTCAGACCAAGTTCTTTTTGTGTTTTTTATGAGCGACGTTAAGTTCGCGTCCGGCAGTTAGGGTCGATGCCTGTTTGCGACTCAGATGGAAAGTAACGTGCCCTTTTTGAAAATAGCCTTTAGTTTGACAATCCCAGAGGATAAAAAGGTTTGGGGTTGGTTTGTAATTTTTAGGATAGTAGTGACTTGAGTTAGTTCATAACTCGACTTGAACCAAAGAATATGACACGGGAACGAATACGTCGCATGGTCGTCCCCAATGGAACGTATGCTCAACACTCTGGGAGAGAGAAGGGGAATCCCTCAATCTTCATTTCCTATGTTTAAGGCTCGTGTGCAAGGCAAGTTGGCCTTATTAAATATCTTAGAAATGTTTTGAGATGAGAAGAGGGGCTCAAAAGAAAAGAAAAGACTACGGGGAAAAATCTATCCTAATGTTATCATGCAAAGATGGCCCTAAGGGGAGGTTTGACAACAACCTAAGCCTAAAGAACAGAAAAGATGAGAGAAAGAAAGAATGAGAGTGGACATGGACACTTATCCACGCCCTTAAGTAACTTACCTTAGCCCCTGCATAAAAGGTTAGTACAAAACAGACACAAGTAACATTAAGGCAAATGAAACCCAAACAATGACATATAATAGTGATTAAGTGACCTATAACAATTCAAACATGAATTAAGAAGTCAAAGACACAATCCCAAAACAATGGCACAAGTGCCTTTTCAAACAAATACTCAGGCATGATCAAAGATATGCATACAAGTAGGCCTCAAATAAAAGCAATCAAACAATTAGCAAAACATCTTCCAAAATCACCAAATTAATTATCAACATATCTCAACTAGAAGCAAACAACATGTCCAAAACTCATGCCAAAATTCAAAATATAAGTCACTCAAACAATCATGCAAAGTTCAAACAAGAAACATGGTTCAATATGCAAAAGAAAGGGACTAAAATGCAACATGAAATGATTTTAAAAATGAGAGAAAAATATTTTAATGCAATTCAATTTATTGGTGAAAAAATGCAAAAAGAATGAGTTCAAAAGGTTTTGTATGCTATGAGAACAAAATTCTACAAGTTTAGGTATGCATGATATGAATAATTCAAAAAGAAAATAAAGAAATAACTATTTCAGATGCTAAAAATAAAATAAAATAATAAAATAAAATTTTTGAAAATTTTATAAAATGCCAAATGTGATTCATGAATTTTCTGGGAATTTTTTATTTCAAAAAACTATTTTTAAAAAATGAAAATGAAAATGTAATAAATTAATAAAAATAAAAATGAAGAAAATGGGTGGGGGGTATGAATAGCAACACATGCACGTTGAAAAAGAACCTGGGCTGAAAGGGAGGGGTGTGAATAGGAAGCCCAGACATTAAATCCATCAGAAAAAATAAAAATAAAATAAAAAGAGGAACACGTGAGCCCAGTCAACTAATTGACTCAATATCCACCCTAGGAATAATCAAATGCTTGCCATCAGTCAACACATCAAACAAGTAAACGTGATCAACGGCTATGATGAAAAGATACACACTAATTAACATGCACGCGCCACACCAAAGTACTCAGCATACCCTACACTCCCACGTGAGCTGCACATGGGTTTTTTAATTCGTTGTCACGATTCCATCCATACGATTCATCCAACGTGCCACATTGGTCAACATAGTAAGAAAGTAAACCTGATGAGAGGGCATGATCTGAAGGCACACCATAATAAGCATGGAAAACATACACACGATCATTAAATTAAAATCAGAAAAATAAAAAACGTGGCAGCGTGAAAACCCTTGGATCAACCACATCAACGGCTGAGGATTCATCTTCTTCGTTGAAACCCTTGGCCGGCCGGAAACCTTACCAGACGCCGGAGCCCTAGCTCCGGTCGTCATCTCCGGTGAGCACCATCCTAAAAAACTCCAAAAATTGCAAAAGCGTATACCATCTTGTCCAGATTTCAATGAGGATTAATAATATCACATAAAAAATCACAAATAAACAATGCATAAGGAGATTCGAATGAAAAAGGTTAGGGTTCAAAAACTTTAAACACACGATACAATCAATATACGCGTCAAAACTCAAGAAAAACTACATCAGAATGATCAGCAACAATCACAGATTATTATGCGCATCAAAAAGAAGGGTTTTAGGAACATGTAAATTGCACTAACCTGAGATTATGCAGACTGTATCCCTTGCTATTAGCTTCAAGTGATGGACGATTTGTGCTCTATAGATGCCAAGGATGAAGTTTGTGGAAGAAGTTTTGGAAGAACCCTTGTAGATTGTGAGATTCGAAGGAATGATATTTTTTTAGGGTTCACTTGAAAACTCTACCAAAAATAACGTGTTCCCCTCTAACCCTAGCATGAGTTAGCTTAAATAGATTAGGTTAATCCACTGATCAACATTTGGGCCTTGTTAATTCTTTGTTTAATGAGTTTTGGATGATTTTGGAAATTTGAATAATGTGAAATACACCCTCCTCTATGCATGCACATCCAAATATTTCATGATGGATCACTTATTTAACAATTGCTAATCACACCTGAATTTGATTTGGGCCTTGAGATGTTTTGGTTCATGAGTTTTCAACAATTTGGCAATTTTGCATAATGTGGAATAAGTAATGAATAAATCATGAAATTTCTTGGTTCAAAGGCCCAAAATAATCCTTAAGGAATGTATTTTGATGCTAGAATGTGACATGAAGCGATGGAACCAATTATAGGTCACCATGTCCCAAAATGCAAATGGAACCATAAGGAAACCCTAAAAACCACTTTGCCTTCTCTTGATCATAACTTGAGTTTCACAAATGATATGGAGACCAACTAGTACTTGTTGGAAAGGGGAGAAAAAGATCTTCAACTTTCATGTTTGAGGAAAATTCATATGAAGCTTCTTTGATGATGAAAAGTCAAGTTGAATGTAGTGTAAGAACTTGCCCAAAAAGGAAACTTTCAAATTATAGGTAATTTCCATATTTAGTAACTTTTGTACCAACCCTTGATTCTTGATAAATGGCATGAAACTTGACCCTTGAAGACCATATGAGGATGTGAGACCTTGAAAACCTTGAAGAGGGCCTCAAAATTTCACAATTGACTTCCCCTCTCACTGTTGACTTTTCTCCTAACTCTCCTGATTCCCAATCCATTGGCCATTTGAACTTCTCATGAACCAAACTGATGGACAATCTTCCATTCCTGGATACTTAGGGACCCAAGGAATACCATGGAATCTAGTCTTGCCCAAAAAATCAGAAATAAACTGACTTTATAGCAAACCCTAATCTTGGTACCCTCAGTCTAGGAGGAAATAGCACAGTCTCCAAATCCACATTCCTCTGAATATGATGTGTATCCTCTCTAACAAAGATAAGATATGCCATTTGGTGATGATAAAAACCCAAGAAGCTTGCCTATTGGAGAAATAAACCCAAGAATCTCAAAACCCTAATTTCTGCACTAGTTAGGAGAGAGTGATCCACTTGAGCTCTCTTGCTTGACCCTTTGAAGAACATCTTCTCCTCTTGAACTTGCCTCTGGCACCATGACCCCATGCTAAGAACCAATGATATGCACACATGATAATGCAAAAATGAAATGAAACATAAGCCAGTTAGTACTAAGGTATGGAGGGCAAATTTTGGGGTGCAACAGATAGTAAGGCAATTGATAAAAGGTCAAGTTTGCTAGGGATATGATGAGTGAGGCTTATTCAGAGACATCAACAAAAGGTTGAGGCAAAGAAGTTGCTGAGGAATACCATTCTTATCAATAAAAGGTTGACAAGGAATCAACTCACTGGGGAGCGTCCAAGAGGAAAGTTGAATTTTACATGGAGAAAGACCACTGACTGGTGTGAAGATAAAGAATCCATCAACAAAAGGTTGAGAAACACAACTCAATGAGGAACGCCCACTAACTTGCTTAGAGATCATAACTTCATCAACAGAAGGTTGAAGATTTCATGAGGAACACCCATGAACTTGAAGGAGATGCCCCTGACTGGGTTGTGATTGTCTTGAGCTTGATCAATAAAAGGTTGAAAACTTTGTGAAGAATGCCCACAGATGTTATGAAGATGCCCCTGGCTGGGCTGAAGATCATCTTGAAATCTTGAGATTGACCCTGGATCTTACGCATGTATGAATGCTTGATTTTGTAATGATGTGCAATGCAAATGCTGACGCGCGGAGATGCAAGTGCTGGGGAAGTATGATTTGGTTTTTTGGGATGCACATGATGCATATGATGTCTATGATGTCGAATGTGATGCATATGATTGCAGACGGGTGATTGGATATGTTTTGTAAGAGTGCCAACATGCTAGACTTTTGGTAGTTGCCAATACGGATTGGACTTTGGGTGGAGGGAGCGTTTGATTTCCTCGACACTCAGTTTGTTGAAGACGCCATGATTGAAGCAGACGAAGATGTTCTCGAGGCCCTGAGTCGGCTCATTTGATGGTGTTCGTTTCTGAGAAGGCCATAACTCTTATGCTTGAGGGTCAGGTTGACTTAAACATGAGCGTAGCGACATGATCGACTCATGAAGATTGTGCTTGCTCTGAACTCGGTATTTGTCAGTGTCTGGTAAGGTCTGCTTGACCAACTTGAAAATACAGAGGATCTGTCTGCTACAATGGGTTTTGCCCCAGTCTGAACATGGTAATGGTCTGCCCCTGATTAACCAGTTCTGAAACGACTTGATCTTTGGAAGATGAACTTTGATATGCTTTGAGGTGGCTTGCCCCTGATTGAGCTACTGGAAGATTTGCCCCCAGCCTGAGGGTTTTGAGAGAGTCTTGCTTCGGGTCGGCACCGCTGAAAGTTCAAGTTCCTCTTTGATTGCCCCTTGTTAGAGTTGTCCTGAATTTCTAGCACTGATTTGCAGTTAAAATTGCTCATTCACAAATAGTAATCTTAATGCAATGCTCATGCAAGTTTTTGAAAAAGAGTTGTTTATTGGAGTGTCGTGATAGTGAGACGAATGGACCGTTAGCCCAAACGTGTACTGATTTTGATGGTGTGGAAGATATAGCAAGGAGAATGACACCAATGCTGAAGAATAGCAAATATGGGGAGTCATTTTACGCAACCTTGCAATAGTATGCTTTCAGAATAAACCTCGTCTCAATTAGGTCTTTCGAGGGTTGTACCGTGGTTTGGTTCACGGTTTAAGAAACAAAGGATATTAGGCTCGAAGTATGATTTGTACCCACCCCTTCTTCGTGATGTTCTCCAGCAGTTCTATGTCTAGTTAATTTTGCACACGTTTGTCTTCCAAAAAAGGGTTGACGGTGTAAGAGTGAGGTATGCTCGAAATGGCAATCAACTTATTTTGTTTTTTATGGATGTCAGTGACCTTTTGATTTTGACATGGTGGTCACTGGATCTTATTTTGTTTTTGTTGAGGATTCGAGGGCATCTTTTGTTTTTTGATCCCTATATTTTGCATGGACTGATTTCGCTTTTCGAGTCCATCACGGTAGCCTTGATTTTTGCCTAAGTCTCCTTTGAGGTGCTCGACTTAGCAGGCTTTTGATTTTTGTTTTTTGGTTTTGTTGGATGATTGTGACTTCCAAGTCATGGTTATTGATGAACAACCGTCATGTCTTGTGGAATTTTGCTTTGTGATTTGAGTGCGTAATTGGGTTAACTGAACACTACCCTGCCCCAGGTTGAGTGTAAGGGTTTGTATATCCGAAGGAAACTGCTACTTCTAGGCTCGAAGTGGTTTACTAGGGATTATCTCCTTGTCTCTCCAGTGTTTGGGGGTTGAAATAATGCCTGTACATCATCGACGAGATTCTGTCCGAAAGCATACGATTTGCAATTATGGGTATTTCGTTGTCATCATCCTCCCTCCAATCATTGCTAACAACAGTTTGATATAGAAAGTGAAGTGGATAAATGTGTCGGTGCTTTGCAGTAAATGGAAAAAATGCATGAATACGACATAACTGATTCAAAACATGCATAGTTACTACATTAATAAACTAAATATGAAAGGCAATGTTCAAAGCATACAGTACTTAAACAAATAAAGACAAAATAACAAGAATGCAAATGACGGGATGGCAACATGATTGCCTTCTTCGGAGAATGAACTTGACTTGATTTGGCTTGACTTGATACTGGAACTAGTTTGGCGGCGGCAGAGGGTTTTTGATGACATTATAAGCCCTCCCATTGAATGTGAGAAACTTTGAATCAATCAGGTCTTGAACTTTGTGTTTGAAGGCTCTGTAGTCCTCGATCGTGTGTCCTGGAGTGCCCTTATGAAACTCGCAATGAGCATTAGCATCATAATCTGGAGGGATGACAGTTGGAAGAGCCAGGTCTCTCGGAGTAATGGCCCTCTTCTCCATCAATTGAGCAAAGATCTGAGCATATGTCGTCGGCAGACGATCAAAGTCTCTATCTGGCCTCCTTGTCCTTTGTTGATTAGGCTGACGTTGTTGAGTAACTCTCTGTTGTTGATGTTGAGGAGGATACTGATACCCTTGCTGGTTGTATGATTGTTGTTGAGGAACCTGTTGCTGAGGCATTGGAGCTTAAACAGCTTGAACAGTTGGATGATAAGGCATTGGAGCATATTGCGCAGTGGCAACATACGGATACTGGAAGTAGGGGATTTGATAAGGCATTGGAGGGGGAGCTTGTTGAGCTTTCCCTTTCTGAGCAGAGACAGCATTTATTTTGCCCTCTTTCTTTTTGTATTCATTGAAAGGCTTCTTGGCTTGAGACTGACTGCTAGAACCTCCTTGGATCTTTCCGCTCTTCAGACCCTCTTCAATTCTCTCACCGATAATTACCAAATCAGATAATCCAACGGAAACACTACCAATCAGTTTCTCATAGTATTGGCCTTGCAAGGTACCCATGAAGATGTCAATTAGTTCACGGTCAACAAGTGGTGGACGCACTCTTGCAGCTAGCTCTCTCCAGCGTTGTGCGTACTCCTTAAAGGATTCGTTGTCCTTTTGAGCCATACTCTGAAGTTGAGTATGATTCGGAGCAAGGTCGGTGTTATATTTGTATTGCTTGACGAATGCATCCGCTAGCTCAGCCCAAGTGCGCACACTGGTATGCTCCAGCTGCATATACCATTCGAGTGATGCCCCAGACAAGCTGTCTTGGAAGCAATGGATCATCAGCTTTTTGTCTTTGGCATAGGCAACCATCTTGCAGCAGTACGTCTTCAGATGGATGTGAGGACAACTGAAACCTTTGTACTTCGAGAATTCTTACACTTTAAACTTAGGAGGAATGACGACATCTGGCACCAAGTGTCATACTCCAAATTTTGACCACTAATATTTCCCATCATTGTGCAAATCATCATCACAATATGGATGAACCATCATACTTCATCAGTCTCCCCAAAGATGGGTGAGCATTCACTACTATCAAAATTAGGGTTTCAAGCCCTCTCAGAGTTCTTAGACAAAGGATCAATCAAGGAATGACATGATCTTCAACTTGTCTAACCTCTCAAACATCCACAATGGATCAAGAGGACTCCCACTTCAAGGATTAAGCACAAGGTTGCTCCCTTCTAGGTGGATCAAGCTTCAAGATCGCCAGTGTCACTAAATTAGGGTTTTGGTTGACCAGGGCCTCCAGATGAAAATTTTCATCTGGGCAAGAGCCAATGATTCAAAACATATCCTAATATACTCCATGTAACCTCATGGACCCAATCATCAAGTCAATTTGACCTCAAGGGATGCATACATCAAAAATCAGGAATTAGGGTTTCTTGACCTAATTCACCCCTAAGTTGACTTTTGGGACAAATCATGAACCAAGACCTCAAGACATGATTTTAGGGTCTCTAATATACCATATTGATCCATTTGGAACAATGGATTGATCCAAGGAGCTTGAGCAACAAGTTTCAATTTCATCTGAACCACAATTAGGGTTTGCAAAAAAAGTCAATTGTAACCTTGACTTTTGACCAAGACATGCTCCCAAACCCTAGGACATGATTCAATACACCCTATAACACCCATGTAACATGTCCATCAAGTTTGATTTAGGTCAAGGACATGATTTCCTAAAGGATTGCACAGTTTGGAATTCATCCGATAAAAAGTCAACTGTGCACAAAAGTCAACTTTAACTTTTTGAGATTTTTCACAAAAATGGATTTTTAACCTTAAAATGATGTTAATGTATGATTTGAATCATCATTCATCAAGAAAAATCAAAGAAAGTGGGATAACTTGTAAAAGGGGTAACCATAAAAACTTAGAAAATTTTTTAAGTTATGAAATAAAGTGACAAAGGTACCAACTTTGGAGGATCATAACTCCTAAACCACAAAGCCATTTTTCCCCATCCAAAGCTTGATTTGTAGATCTCATTGCCCTCTACAAAAGCTTCATACTGACCTATGTCCAAATTCCTCATGGATTTTGAGTTATGGAGTGATCAAAATCAAGAAAAGTCACTTTGTTCCAACACTTAGTGAAAATTTCACTAAGTCAGAATTTGCCTTACTTTTTTCCAAATGTAGGGGGGTTTTCACTTGGATCCAAATGGTATCAAAACCAAATATGATCAAACAGTTGTTGTATCATATAAGGGCTTTCCAAAATGGCCAAGAACATCACTAAATTCAATTTGGGCCATGAGATATGACATTGGCAAGTTGCCTTGCTGAAATCTGCCAAGGCAAGGCAGAATTTTGCACTTTTGCTCGATTTGCCAAAATCAGCCAATTCCAAGCCTTGTCATCACTTTGGACACATCTGAGGATTGAATCTAAAGGGGACAATCACTGAGCCAAGCCTCCAAAGTCCTTGGAACAAGAAATAGCATGCTAAACCTAGAATTGCCCAAAATAGGGACAAGACTCCAATTTTGGATTGGAGCATTCAATGGAAGCACCAAGGTGGCATGGACTGAGCCATTAGCAACTGAATTCAGTCAAGACTTATCCAAGACCAAGGGGACCAGCAGCCTGTGCCCTAACCTCTAGTCAATGGCTAGAGGAGACTTGGATTTTCATTTGCCAACATTGTCAACCCTACTCAGCAGTTGCCATTCACTATTCCTTGCAAAACAAACTTGTTCTACTATAAATAGAGCTCAATTGTGATCAGTTTAAGTACACCAAAGGCCTACAACATTTGCCTTTCTCAAAATCCACTTCTTACTCTCCAAAATGCCTTTCTTAGCAAGTCACTATCGGGTTTTTCATTAGAAAGCAATTCCACTCAAACCAATCACACACACACCTCATATACATCATATGTGAGCTGATCAAACACTTAAACAGCATCTGGAACACTGATTTCTCAGAATCACCAGTCAATTGCTCAAGGTTTTAACCAAGTTGCAGTTGAGATGCCATGAAGTGATCCAGCCAATTTCCATCAAGTCCAAGCATTCAAATACACTCCATAGGGTGTAAGGAAGCTGTTCAGATCATCACAATTCATCTGTAACACCTCCAACTCAGAAATCAATTTGCTCTTGCTGTCACAACCTAGAGGTAAGTCTAAACTTGGTCATCTCTCAATCCATGCATATTTCCTCGCACAATACTTTTGCCAAATGTTCATAATCATGCATGGAATGTTTCCCCTCAAGTAATTGCTTTGTTTGAATCGTGTATCAAAAATCCCAGCCTTCATGCAGAATTTAGGGTTCTTGAGGATTTATCGTGATTTCTTGTTTTATGCTTAATTTAAATGAAATTAATTGTCATAAACATGATCATGAGGTGAAAACGAGCAGATTGATATGTGGATTGCATGATATAATCAAGTATTCAATGAGATTGGATAGAAAACGCAAATCTGGGCAAGGCAGAAAACGCGCATGTTCTTGACCCATGTTCTTGGCGCCATTTTCACAAATTCAAATATTTGAATTTTGTGATTTTTATTTAATTGATTCAAAAATTAATTTCTCTCTGAGTTTTAATGATTTTGAGTTAATTCTTTTTTTAATAACTCACAAAAATGTTAAAATATTTTATTTTATCAAAAAATCCCAAAAATATTATTTATTTCATATAATTGGTATTTTTGCAAAGAATTAATGTTTTAATTGTTTTTGACATTTAAAATATTTTTTCCTTATTGATTTTGCAAATTTTAATGATTTCTAATCATTTTGTAGGGCAAAACTTGATTTATGAAGCATTAATCCAAGATCACAATTTGTTTTCCACATGTTAAATAATTTTGATCATTTTAATTGAATATTTTATTCAATTAAAACACATTTTGAAAACAAATTAGGGTTTTTGATTAATTCAACCCTCATAAATCATTTTCAAAACACTTTGGGCCTCTTGAGAGAGTGTAAGACCCAAAACCCCTTGTACAAACTATTTTGGGCCTCACTTATTGTATAAGTCCCTCTGTACAGGTAAACGGCGCGATCGTCGCCTTTTAAAAAATCAATTGGGCCTCTCCTCGAGCTATAAGACCCATTCAAAACTTTTGGGCCGCTATTAGAGTGTAAGACCCAATCCCCTTTTAACCAAAACAACTTTGGGCCTCAGATATTGTATAAGCCCCTTCGCGTTAAAAGAAAATCTCGGGGCGATCGCCATTTCAAACGAAAAATCATCTGGGCCTACCCTCGTGTTATAAGCCCCACTCTTTTTCTTTAAACCTTTTGGGCCTTTTGAGAGAGTGTAAGACCCAAATCCCTTTGTACAGCAAACCATCTTTTTGGGCTCAGTCACTTGTATAAGTCCCTCTGTACAAATTCAACAGTGCGCTCACTGATAAAACTCTGGGCCTCTCCTTGAGTTGTAAGCCCCAAATCTTTCTTTTTCAAAGCACTTTCTCCTTTGACTTTTAAATATACTGTTGTTTTCAATCTTTCTTTGTTGAACAACTAACCAAACAGCTTGGAAGCTCTACAACCGGGTAAGTGTTTATCCGCTTTCATTTACCGCTTTCATATACATATAACTGTATTGTGGGGTTGTTTCGCTGTAAGTCTTCTTTCATAAACTCATATCAACTGTGTAATGATAGTATAGATATTTAGAGTTTCCCCCGCAACTACGTCTAGCATTAAGCCCGTTGATCACTCTTAAATACTCAAAACTAGATCCCTATAGGATTACCAGACACAGTCTTCCCTCCTCTTGGGGTTAAACAATATGGAGATGTGAAAGGCAGGTTCTTTTTTAACCCTTTCTCAGACTGTCACTCGTAGAAGTTGTCAAAGAAACTCTATTCCCCAGAGATGATCTTTTCTCCGTGAATGGCATCTCTTGAGTTTCTTCCAAATTCTTGAACTTTCCTGGCTTGATCTATTCTTTGTGAATAGCCTGTCTTGAACTTCTCGGGGTTTGGGGACCCACAGGCTTCTTAAAAGTACCCTTAGGAATTGTCAAGGAACTCTAATCCCTAGAGATGATCTCTTCTCCGTGAATTGCATCTCTTGAGTTTCTTCCAAATTATCGAACTTTCCTGGCTTGATCTATTCTTTTTGAATAGCCTGTCTTGAACTTATCGGGGTTTGGGGACCCACAGGCTTCCTAAAAGCAACCCCGCCTCCTCTTGGGCGTTGTACAAGGACCCGTCGGCTTCTTAGAAGTATTCACAGCCTCCTCTTAGGCTTCGTATAAATGATTTCTTCCGCCGGGAATGATAGCCTCCTCTTGGGCTTAGTACAAATTGTCCCTCGGCTTCTTAAAAGTTTCCAGCCTCCTCTTGGGCTTCGTACAAATTGTCTCGACGACCTCCTAGAGGTATAGGAACAGAAATCAGTCATCTTAATAGAACAGTCTTTCCAAGAGTCTAATACTGTTTCTCAAAGCATAGTACAAAAGATGAAACTCTAGACTTGGACAGTCTAATTTCCTTGAGTCTCAAAGACATTCTCAAGCACCCTTCAAGAATAGGAAGGAACCTCGTAGACTCGGACAGTCTCAATACCCTTTGGATTTCCCATTTCCTTAAAGAACAGGAAACAACCTCGATCCTTAGAATAAATCCATGAGTATAACATTACTCATATAAGAACTGATTTTCTCTTTGAACCAATATACTGGACCTGTCACTCAACTGAAACAGCACCATAGCCTCTCTCTTGGGCTTTATACAATGATTCTCCCTAGCGGAGTCAAACATCTTTTAGCCTCCGTCTTGGGCTTTGTACAAGACACAAATCACTCCCTTGTTGAGTATAAAACAACATTTTAGCCTCTCTCTCGGGCTTCGTATGAGACACGTAAAAAACACCCTCTTGTTGGGCCACTAGCCTCCTCTTAGGCTTTGTATAAGAAAACCACTGGTTGATCTAATCAACCTTTTAGCATCAAGGTTGTGCCTCGTTCACAGTACACAAACATCAGCAACTCCTTCCCCTTCATCTAATCGCTATAAGCGGCAAGCCTCTGGATCATCTACATCCTTGTCACTGTCCCTCTTTTAGCATGAGGAATTCCTAAGGAAAGATGGCATTGCTCTACACTGAGTTAAAGTCTTCTCCTTCAGGTTGGAAATTCCCTATAAAGGGAATTATGGCATTGCCGGATTCACACATCCCGGTTAAAGTAATTCTCCTTTATAAACAGTTGTGACAAACAAACCCCTCTTTAGAGATGACAAATTCTCTCTAAAGACAAATCCTTTTAGCTTCACATCTTGGGCTTTGAACAAGATACAAACTACCTTTAGCTTCACGTCTTGGGCTTTGAACAAGACACCAAAATACCATTTCCTCCCGTAGAATAGGAGGAACTATGATCCCTCTGATTTTCCTGTTTCGGAAAAAACGGGAATACGTAGGCATAAGATTGAAAGAAAAATCTTAGCGAGCATACTAATCCAAAACCCAAAATCCCATACCTTCACATCTCCATCGAAAAGCATCAGTCTTAACCTCCCACCAATCGACCGGGCACTATTTTAACAAAATAACCTAAAAGAGACCCACAATCTTTGTAGCATCTGTAAACCAACAGTCATCTGTTCAAACTCAGTTTGCAAACAGGGTTAATTGGAGACATCTATTTCCCTTCCTTCATTAACTTTAATAGGATAAAAAATGAATCGACCTGTAGTAAACCCCAAAGAGCGGTAGTGCTTCGCAACCACATCCAAAATCGCTTGCTACAGGAAAAATGGCGACTTCACTGAGGACCTCGAGATCTTGTTCTCTTCCCATCTATTAGGTAGAAACCTTAAAGTGGCACCCACCGTGGGGCTCATCTTTCTTTCTTTCTTTCTTTTCTGGGATAGGACTCTTTGTTGACTTCACTAGGATCTTAGGTCAAAACCCTCTAAGTTGGGAAGGAACCGATGAATGGCGCCTCCGCCGAGGAGCCATTTTCTGTCAGGAACATAAGATTCATAGCTTTTAAAAGTCTAGGGCATTAGGACAAATATATATATTGCTTTTCCTAATTGATATCTGTGTTTATTTTTCTGCTAATGGGAATGCGTGTGATGCCGCATGTGGAAAGATTGAGTATACACTTAAGATAAGTGATGGCGACGAGGTCGACCATTAACCTCAGTGGGGCTTCCCAATGCAACCCATTCCCTCTCATAGGCAATGGGCCGATTGTGACGTCTGAGAAGCTGAGGAGCCAACCCTTTTATAGTGCGAAAACTATCGAAAATAGTTGTCACGCGATACTACCCTCATTTGAGGCTAATGATCTATTCTCGGTGAATAGCATTTACTCTAAGATTTCATACAGCTCGCTGGTGATCCGCTTGTTGTTTGTTATCCTAGGAGGAGCTGATGATTTTGAGTACAGGTACAAAAACTCACCCTAGTATAAACCTTTGGGGATGGGTAGAGCCTTGACTCCATGACAACGACCCTTTGACCCCATGTTTTTTCTATGTTTTTTTGTGCTGCATTCATGCATTCATTTAAAAAACATTAAAACCTTCAAAAAAATTTCTCTCCTAGTCTCTCTGTTTTTTCCAAAATAAACTAAGACTGTGATTGCAAATATCAGAGAAAAAGATTGCGCTAATGGATTTTGGGAGAAGGAGAACTCATAAGTATACCTTCAGGATTCCAAAACTAGAGGATTTAAGAGGTTTGGCGAGGATGGTCACAAACCAAGAGGCTTTTAGAGCCAAGTACGGAGGTTTACTATCTCTGCTAAGAGTCCATGTGATTGAGGGAAGCATGGATGCCCTCGTTCAGTTCTACGATCCAGTCTATCATTGTTTTACATTCCCAGATTACCAGCTAGCACCAATGCTGGAGGAATATTCTCATCTGATTGATCTACACATTACAGATCAAGCTCCATTTTTTGGACTGGAAGAAATTCCAAAGAATCAGACCATTGCAAGAGCAATTCATTTGGACGAGTCTGAGGTCAGGACTCACATGACCACTAAGGGTGGCATACAAGGTTTGCCAGCCCAGTTCTTGACAAAGAAAGCCCTGTACTTCGCCAGTATTGGGAACGTGACTGCTTTTGAAAGCATCTTTGTTTTACTCACCTACGAGTTATTTTTGTTGCCCAACATTAATAACTTCGTCGATATCAACTCCATTAAGGTTTTTCGTATTGGAAACCCTGTGCCGACTTTGCTCGCAGATGCGTATCATTGTGTACACTTAGGGAATTTGTACAGCGGATGGGAGATCACATGATGTGTACCTCTGCTTTATAAATGGTTTATCTCCCATTTGCCTAAGTCTGCTGCTTTTTGGGATCACAAGAGCGCCTTACATTGGTCGTAGAAAATCATGTCCCTCACCAACTCTAACATTGATTAGTGTAATAGGATTTATGATGGGATCAGGATCATTGACCGTTGTGGAAACTTCCCCAACGTACCCCTTATAGGAACTAAGGGAGGAATCAATTACTATTCAGTTCTTGTTCGTCGTCAATTTGGATACCCGATGAGGCACGTCCCACGGAGTGCTCATCTGGAAGGTCTTTTCTTCAAGGAAGGAGAAAGTGACAGAGCACTAAAGACAGAAATAGTGCATGCTTGGAAACATGTTCATAAGAAAGGACGAGAGTCTCAAGGAAAACCCGACTGTGTCTCGATGGATCCTTATCTCCACTGGGTGCAAACTAGAGCTCTCAAGCTAAAAATGCCTTATCCTCGTCACGGAGTTCTTCCACCGAGGGAGTCTTTCATGTACTTCATGACTGAGACTGAAAAGCTTCAGGTTACTCTCAACAAAGTTCAGCGGGAGAGGAGGTCTTGGAAGAACAAGTACCGCACCCTCAACGTGGAGTGCATTAAAATACAACAACTACTGAAAGATAAGGACGCTCTGATTGAAATTTTGGAGCAACATGCTGTAGAGAATCAAGATGACCAAAGGAATTTTCTCACTCCTTTCACCTGGCAAAGGAATGACAACCCGACAACGGCCCAAGAGCCCCGGTCAAAGAAAAGGAAAGTACCAGAGTCAGCACCCGATTTCTCTTCAGAGAGGACTCTGGACCCATTAGCTTAGGTTTCTGTTTCTGCACCTTGTAATCTACTGTATTTCCATTTCTGTAATCCTTTGAATTCAATAAAAAGGGGTTTCCCCACTGTTTGATATTTGCAATCTAATTTTCGAAGTTTATTTTGATTAAACTAAAAAATAATTAATATAATCATTGCATTCATCATTCTCACATCGCGTATTCTTCTTACCTACGAATCTCACGTTTGTGCCTCGGTTCTAGAGTCAAACTGTCTCATTCGTACAATACTCGGGCCAATCGTCAGAAAAATATGGATCATCTTGAGGAAGAAAACAGAGAGTTGAAAGAAGAGATCGACGCTCTGAGAGAGGATATGAGAAAGCTTCATAACGACATGCAAGCCATGGCAGAAGCTCAGCTACAAAGGACTGTGATCTCAGAGATCACCTCGACGCCTATAGTGGAGAAGTATGATCCTAGGTATCAAATGCCAAAAGATCGTCCCTGGGGCATGCCTGTTAACTATATCTCGGAAGGATATGTTCCGCCGATCACTGAAGATCAGGGAATTATAACAGAAGCCGCTGGTCCTGAAGGTTACAAACTTCGGGAAAACGAAGATGCCAGAGGCATATTGAAGACTCCTGAAGGTTACAAACTTCGGGAAACGCCAAGATTTGCTGTCGTAGTAACGGTACCACCCCCTGTGGTGCACAATGTCCCGGAAGGACAGATTCCATAGATACCTTCTGGTAGGAAGGAAACTATGTTTGACAGAATGGATGAATTCCAGGAGCAGTTCCTGGAAATGTAGAAGGAACTGCAAGCCATCTGCGGTCAGGATTTATTTGGAAAGGACGCCGCAGACCTTTGTCTGGTCCCCAATGTGAAAGTCCCGTGCAAATTTCAAGTGCCCGACTTTGAAAATTACAAGGATAACTCTTGCCCTCAGAGCCATCTGGTGATGTATGCTCAGTGAATGTCAGCTCAGATGGAGAATCAGGACCTACTGATTCACTACTTTCAGGATAGTTTAACCGGTGCCGCACTCAAATGGTACATGGGTTTAAACCGTGTTACGATCAGCATATTCAGAGATCTTGGTACTTCCTTCGTCCAACAATACAAATATAATTTGGACATGGCACCAGACAGAGATCAACTTAGATCAATGTCACAAAAGGACAAGGAAACCTTTAAGGAATACGCTCAGAGATGGCGTGAAATTGCCGCTCAGATTTGTCCACCTCTTAAGGAAAAAGAGATGACAAAGATCTTCTTAAAGACCTTAAGCTCATTTTACTATGATAGAATGGTTGCCAGTGCGCCCGGTGATTTCACCAAAATGTTCGGTATGGGAATTCGTCTTGAGGAAGCCGTCCGAGAAGGACGTCTAATAAAAGACGCTGGATCATCAAGTAGTACAAAGCGATACGGTAGTGCTCTCCCTAAAAAAAAGAGCAAGATATTGGGAATATCTCTCTCAGAAAGCAAAGGCGACGGTACCAACCGGTAGCAGCTGTAACTCCTGCTGTCAGCCCTGCGCCTATTCCTACGTATCAACCTCAGGTTGCGCAGAGCCAACCTAATCAGCAAACGACACAACAGCCTCTTCAGCAGGCTCGTCCTCCATACAATAACAACCGTACAACGCAGCCACGAGGGTTTGATCCTATACCCATGTTGTACGCAGAACTATTTCCATTACTACTGGCTAAGGGGCACATCCAAACTAAGTCTCCTCTTACAGTACCGGAAAATCTGCCTTTTTGGTTTAAGGTGGATCAGATATGCCCTTATCATCAAGGAGGTCCAGGGCATAACATAGAGAACTGTCTCAATTTCAAATCTGACGTGCAAAAGCTTGTTAGGAGCGGGCTCTTATCTTTCAAGGATACGAATCCCAATGTTCTCACAAACCCGCTGCCTCAACATGAGAAAGCTGCAGTCAACCTGATTGAGAAAGAATTTAACAATGTCTATCAAATTCACGATGTACTCTTGTTGAGGGAAAATCTGGTCAAGATGAATTGTAGACAGAGTGGATATGTCCATGTGCCACCTCATAATTATCATCAGTGTGATGTCTGCTCTAAAAGCAATCAAGGATGTTCTGTGGTGCAAGCAGCTCTACAAGAACAGATGGATCTCGGATGGATCCAAAAGCACCAAGTTCATGGAGTTAACATGGTCTATACGAATTCCAAAGTCATTCAGAACCACGACATCTGTGCGATGAATGCCAACTTGGTGGCAATACATTTAAGGCAAAGCCAGTATCATAATCTTCCGCGGCACGATTACAGTTCTTGTCTAACTTGCTCGGTAAACAAACAGGGATGCTCTTTCATACAGGAGGCCCTCCAGCGTCAGATGGATCTTAGATGGATCCAAGACTACCATGATAGGAATCCCTATCAGATCAATATGGTTCAAACCTTTGACATTCGCTTGCTGAATACCAACTTGGTAGAGTTGCATGTTGAGCAGGTCCGACTCGGATTCCTGATATCACATAATTATCACAACTGTAAAGCGGGTTGTGAAAACGATCAGGGATGTGCCCTTGTCCAGGAAGCACTTCAGCACTTGTTAAATCATTGGTGGATGCCAATCTACATGGATGAAGATACTCAGCAAATTAGTATCAATAACAGAAACCCCACTCGGCGTCAAAGTCAGGATGTTCGATCTGTGGAAGCTAACCTAGTGAGGTTACATTGTATTCAAAATGGGCATGGCTAGGTGCCACCACACAATTATGAACATTGTGGAGTCTGTTCGGAAAGTAACCAAGGGTGCTACCTTGTGCGAGCAGCTCTCCAGGGGCAGGTGGATCATGGAGAGATCCGCCCATATCCAGGTTCTGGACCCATCAATTGGTCGCCGAACTACCTTGCCAATCAAATGGAGGACGTTGTCATCATCTCTGATCATCAGAGGACCAGGAATGTTTTTGCCATTACCCCTCTGCTTGACGAATCAAGAATTCCCAACCGGGAACGGATCGAGATTACGTACGATGGTCAGAAAAAACAGAAGGTTCCCATAGTCATCTATCTGACGGGACCACTACCGTATGAATCAGCTAAGGTAATCCCTTACAAATACGGTGCAACAACAATTGAAAATGGAAAGGAAATTCCATTACCCTCTGTCGTGAATATTGCAGACATCAGTCGTGTAACACGGAGTGGTAGAATCTTCAACAGAGGAGTTGGAGAGTCCAACAAAGAAAATGAACTTCAGACAGAAGCTCTCGATCCATCAGTCGGTCAATCCAGTAATCCCGACCTTTCAAAAAACGATGATGAGATGCTGAAGCTCATCCAAAGGAGTGAATACAACATTGTCGATCAACTGTTACAGACTCCCTCAAAGATCTCGGTATTATCACTGTTACTCAATTCAGAAGCGCACAGGGAGGCTCTACAGAAAGTCTTGGAGCAAGCCTTTGTGGAACAGGATGTAACAATCAGACAATTCGATAGTATTGTTTTTAACATCACTTCTTACAATAATTTGGGATTTAGTGATGAGGAATTACCTGAAGAGGGTCGCCGTCATAACATGGCACTCAATATCACAGTCAACTTCCAGGACGATGCTTTAGCCAGCGTACTGGTAGACACAAGGTCAGCCCTGAATGTTATGCCGAAGTCCACTTTGATGCAATTATCATTCAAGAGCCCTTCGATGAGAACCAGCGAGGTCGTCGTCAAAGCGTTCAACGGATCCAGAAAAATGGTTATTGGCGAAGTGGACCTTCCCATAATTATTGGTCCTCACACTTTCCAAGTCACCTTCCAGGTCATGGATATCCGAGAAACGTACAGTTGTTTATTAGGAAGGCCTTGGATACATCAGGCTGGAGTGGCCATTTCAACCCTCCACCAAAAGCTAAAGTTCGTCCAGAACGATCAACTCATCACAGTCTGTGGGGAACAGGCCTTGCTCGTCAGCAATTTATCGTCATCCACTTGTGTGGAACCAGAAGGGATAATCGGAACCCAGTTCCAAGCGCTTTCGCTACACAAGGACGATCAATTGGAAAAAGGAACTTCGATTTCCTCATACAAAGATGCTATTAAAGAGGTCGAGAGTACCGATACAACAGGATGGGGACAGCTTGTCATTCCTACTAGCAATACAATAAAGAAGGATCTTGGTTTTTCTGCAACCTATACCCAGACAGCTGCTAACAATGAAAGTCTTCATCCCATTCAAAATTTCTTCCACAGTGGAGGTTTCCTTCAACCAGTGACTCAGGAAGTGCATACCATCAATAAAGATGATTCCTCCGACACAGGTGAAGAATGGAAGTCCTATCTTAACGAGGATGGTTATATGTCTCAGGAAGAGGTGCCTATGCCATTTTGCTATCCCACACAGAGTCCGAGATTTATACCACGGTCAGATGTCAAAATGATATATGGAGGTTGTGATCCGGAAGGATGCCGTGCTCCTCCAAATTCATTAGAGGAGGACACTCTAATGAAAGACAACTTTGACCACAATTACTATGGCCCAATGGATGGCCTGCCAATGTGGCAGCCTTACCCAAGAGACTTGGGGCCAGAAAGTCAGCCGAGTAATGAAACTCAGCTGAGCATCATTGAACAGAATACCTGTGTCCCCACCATGTCATGGGATCAACACTTAGGTCATTCAGAAACTACTCAACATGACGATGAATTTTCAACATTTGCAGGACTTGAATTCATCAACTATGCCTTTCCCGAGGTCAACGTCATTGAGAGGGATGACTCCTCCAGTTCCAAAGAAGTGTGGGACACCTTGGGATAACAAACTGAAAAATACGACTATATGGTCAAGTACACCGCTCCCGAAAGCTCTCGTATCAGGCTCGAAGATATCCAGCCAACTGGATGGGGAGATACAGCTGAGAGTACAAATGCTATGCAAAATACAACTGAGAAATCCTCCTACGAAAATTCTGCCTGGGAGACAGATTCTAATGATCCTGCTCCACCAGAAATGAGTGTTATTTCTGAAGACAAATCAAGGAAGGTGCCAGACTTTGTGATTCACCGAGGAGTTCGACGCCAATGGGTTGCTGTCGATGTTCCAAGGATTGTTCATAAGTCAAAGTAATTGCCATCTTTAACCTTTCACCCTGCCCAGGTGAAACGGATGTTTTGATAGGGCTCGCTTTCTGTAAATTTCCCTCTTCGCTTCGCCCAAAGCGACAGAGTTTTGTTTTATAGGGCTGTAGTTTCAAGAATCGACTTGTTCATTAATAAAATAACGTCGTTTTGTAATTTCCGCATTTATTGTTGTTTTCTCTTTTCGCTTTTCCTAGAAAATGGTAATCCTAAAAAACAATTCAATAATAAAAATAAGCAGTAATAAAAATATACACTGCACACACTTTTGCATTCTCTCTATCTCTTCTTAACACGAATCATCATGTCATGCAGATTGCTTGTTTTAAACCCCGTTGAAACATACGATCTGATGCCTTCTCCCAACTTTGAGTTCCCGGTATTTGGGGCTGAAGAAGAAGTTGACAACGAAATTCCAAAAGAGATCTCCCGACTACTCAGACAATAGGAAAGGTCTATTGAACCTCACAAAGAGCCGTTGGAAACGGTAAACTTGGGTTCAAAAAAAGAGAGAAAAGAAATCAGGGTTGGGGCACTGCTCAGTCCAACTGCCAAAGAGAGTTTGATAAAGCTTCTCAAAGAATTCCCCGATGTATTCGCTTGGTCCTATCAGGATATGCCAGGGTTGGATACCAGCATCGTGGAACATCACTTACTGTTAAGATCGGAATATCCGCCTGTAAAGCAGAGGTTGAGACGCACTCACCCGGACATGGCCATCAAAATCAAAGAGGAGGTACAGAAACAGATTGACGCAGGTTTCCTCGCCACATCAGAATATCCTCAATGGTTAGCCAATATCATACCCGTTCTAAAAAAGGACGGAAAGGTCAGAATGTGTGTCGACTACAGAGATCTGAACAAGGCCAGTCCAAAGGACGGCTTTCCTTTACCACACATTGACATGCTGGTTGACAGTACAGCAAAGTTCAAAGTTTTCTCCTTCATGGATGGATTCTCGGGCTATAATCAGATTAAAATGGCGCTGAAAGACATGGAGAAAACTTCGTTCATTACCCCATGGGGTACCTTTTGTTACAAGGTAATGTCGTTCGGTTTGAAGAACGCCGGGGCAACCTATCAAAGGGTCATGACTACTCTATTTCATGACATGATACACAAGGAAATCGAGGTATATGTCGATGATATGATTGCCAAATCTAAGACAGAGGAGGAGCATGTGACCCACCTATCAAAACTATTCGACCGTCTGAGAAAATACAAACTCCGCTTGAATCTCAACAAATGCACCTTCGGTGTCCGTTCAGGGAAACTCTTAGGGTTCATCTTCAGCCAGAAAGGAATTGAGGTTGATCCTGACAAGGTCAAGGCCATTCAAGAAATGCCTTCTCCGAAAACTGAAAAACAAGTCAGAGGATTCCTGGGACGTTTGAACTACATCTCCATATTTATATTCCTCATGACTGCCACATGTGCGCCGATTTTCAAATTACTCAAAAAGAACTAGGATTGCGTTTGGACAGAAGATTGCCAAACCGCTTTCGACAGTATTAAGAAATACCGGTTGAATCCTCCGATTATATCACCTCCAGTGGAAGGAAGACCACTGATCTTCTACCTCACAGTCTTGGAAGACTCAATGGGGTGTGTACTTGGCCAACAGGGCGAAACCAAACGGAAAAAGTTTGCCATTTACTATCTAAGCAAGAAGTTCACCGACTGTGAAACTCGGTACACGATGTTCTAGAAAAATTGATGTGTTTTGGCTTGGGCAGCCAAACGTCTTTGACAGTACATGATTCGTCACACTACTTGGTTGGTCTCTGAGATGGACCCAATCAAGTATGTATTTGAAAAACCTGCTCTCACGGGAAGGATTGCCCGTTGGCAGATGTTGCTATCAGAATATGACATAGAGTACCATGCTCAAAAAGTCGTTAAGGGAAGTATTTTAGCCGATCACTTGGCTCATCAGCCGATTGACGATCAAGAATCAATCGGGTTTGATTTCCCAGACGAAGATGTCATGTATCTAAAGATGAAAGATTGCGATGAACCGCTACCCAGTGAAGGGCCAGAACCAGGTTCCCAGTGGGGACTTATCTTTGACGGAGCAGTTAATCATTATGGAAATGGAATTGGGGCAATAATTGTTACCCCTCAGGGTACCCACATTCCTTTCACCGCTCGACTTACGTTCAAATGTACGAACAACGAGGCCGAATACGAAGCTTGTATTATGGGTCTCGAAGAAGCGATTGATTTAAGGATCAAAAACTTGGACGTATACGGCGACTCAGCCTTGGTTATCAAACAGATAAAAGGAGATTGGAACACATACCAATCAGGATTGATTCCTTACAAAGACTATGCAAGAAGGTTATTACCTTTCTTCAACAGAATCGAGTTTCATCACATCCCTCGTGATGAGAATCACATGGCTGATACCTTAGCCACTCTCTCTTCTATGATTAGTGTATGTCAATGGAATGACATACCTAAGATCGACATAATGCGCCTTGAAAGGCCCGCTTACATTTTCATGATTGAAGTAGTCATAGATGACAAACCTTGGTATCACAATATCAAATGCTTCCTTCAGAAACAAGATTACCCATCTGGGGCACTAAGGAAGGACAGAAAAACCCTCAGAAGGCTAGCAGGTAGCTTCTTCCTGAGCGGTGACACGCTGTATAAGCAAAATTTTGACTTGGTCCTGCTCCGATGCGTAGACAGACCAGAAGCAAACATGTTGATGAAAGAAATTCACGAAGGATCCTTTGGCACTCATGCCAACAGACACACAATGGCGAGAAAAATTCTAAGAGCAGGGTACTATTGGTTGACAATGGAATCCGACTGCTACAAGTACATGAGGAGGTGTCACAAGTGTCAGATATACTCCGACAAAATTCATATACCGCCAACGCATCTCAAAGTTCTCTATTCCCCATGGCCTTTTTCCATATGGGGAATCAACATGATTGGCATGATTGAACCTAAGGCTTCGAACGGATATTGGTTCATCCTGGTAGCCATTGATTACTTCACCAAGTGGGTCGAAGCAGCGTCATATGCTAATGTAACCCGACAAGTGGTGGTCCGATATATCAAAAACAGTATCATCTGCAGTTATGGTGTTCCGAGCCAGATCATTACTGATAATGGATCTAACTTGAACAATAAGATGATGAAAGAGTTGTGCGCAGAGTTCAAGATTGAACACCAGAACTCATCTCCCTACCGACCCAAGATGAACAGAGCGGTAGAAGCGGCTAACAAGAACATCAAGAAAATTGTTCAAAAGATGGTTGTAACCTACAAAGATTGGCACGAGATGCTACCTTTTGCTCTTCACAGTTATCTCACATCTGTCCGCACTTAAACAGGGGCAACCCCTTTCTCTTTAGTATATGGCATGGAAGCAGTGCTCCCCATAGAAGTAGAGATCCCATCAATCAGGGTATTGATGGAAGCTAAGCTCACCGAAGCTGAATGGTGTCAAAGTCGACACGACGAACTGAATCTGATTGAAGAAAAGAGAATCACGACACTATGCCACGGTCAGTTGTATCAACAGAGAATGAAGGGGGTGTTTGACAAAAAGGTCCAACCTCGCGTCTTCAGGAAAGGAGACCTTGCGCTCAAGAAGATACAATCATTTCTCACTGATTCTCGGGGAAAATGGACTCCGAATTATGACGGCCCCTATGTGGTCACGAAAGCTTTCTCAAGCGGCGCCTTGAGACTTGCAACCATGGACGGAGAGGAATTTGCCTACCCCACAAATGTTGATGTAGTCAAGAAATACTTCGCCTAAAAAAAAAAAAATCATCCTTGTGGATTGGAAACATCACAGTACAATCCAGGCAAAAGTTAGGGATAATGGCAAGTAACTATGCTCAACAGAGGCAAGTCCCTTAGCAGTAGTTACACCATCCATCGGAGGAAAACTCCAGTCAAGGTCATCTTCGACAGAAGCTCAGGATGTCCCGAATTCAAAGTTGGTAGAAAGATAGTGGTCGTTATGTTTCAACATAGCCCTTTTCCCTGTAAATTACCATTTTCTAACTTTGCAAATACTCTTTGGAATCACGCGTTTGGCTGATCTTCATCTTATCAATAAAATTTGAGCCCTTGTGCTTTTGTTTGTAATTCTCATTTGTTTTAGCTTTACAGAACGGCATTTTAATATGATTAACGATTCTTGAAATAAAACAAAAATGAATTTACTTGTAAAACTTTTTCTGTTTTAAAATAAAGATGGCAATTTCTTTTGACTGTTAAACATCAAAAGAACATCAACCGCTTCTCCAGAAGTAAGCGAACTTCAAAGTGCAGAATCAAAGTACTCCTTCTAACCCAGTACGCCGGAATGGAGGGATCAACTGTGTCAGAGACCTTGTTTCTTCTGACACGCCTCGGCCGAGTTCTCATCTCCTAAGCCCAACCAACATAGTTCCCCGCGAGGACTACTTCTCCTAAGCAAGGTAGAATTACTACTTTTGGACCAACGGTACTGCTTCGCCCCGCGATCGCCGAGTATCCAGTCATGCTCATCTTTTAGTTTGTATGTCGCGTCAGATTTGTCAGCATATACATACATCATGCATTATTGATTTACATTCACATTTCATATCGCATCGCTATCACTCTGGTCGGTTTTGTCCCCTAGTGATAACAGTTTTCTCAATCGAGTTGTCCGTTTTTTTCCTCGTCAGGAAATGCTGTGTCTGAACAATCTCTCTCCTCCAGTTTATTTCTGGAATGAAATTGGCTCCTCGACCACTTTGATAACTTGAACCTCTGAAAAAACAGAGAGCCCTCAAACAACATCACTCTTCTCCATTGAAGATGATATCCTTGCTTTCCCGGTTTAAGGAAAATCCTGAGAGAAAGCCTCCTAATCAGAGATTCGGTGGTACAGTAGTTTTTCTCCAAAAGACCCCCTGATGAAAAGGTCATCAGCACCTCAAATTGGATCCCATCATATGGCATTTCTCCGGGAAGATCCCGAGAAAAGTATGATGTAAGACCCCAAACGAAGGCAGTCTTTCAGGAGACTCGTCTTCCCCAGTAGAAACAAATGGCGTCTCCAACAGAGAAGTTTGTGCACCTCTACAACTCAGACGACTGGATTCCCCAGCAAGTCTGACGTCAACTTTTTCCGTCAAATGGCATCTCCCCAGGAAGATTCGTAGAGAAGTTTGAGGAAAACCGCTACGAATAGCGTCCCTTGTCAATAAAGTTTATTGACGAAAGAAACTTAGAGCAGTTCCTTGGTAGGAAACCAGGATCGAGGGGAAGTTTAAATCAGAAACTAAGACCAGTTCCTTGGAAGAAAACCAGGATCGAGGGGAAATTTAAATCAAAAACTAAGACCAGTTTCTTGGTAGGAAACCAGGATCGAGGGGAAGTTCATCTCAAAAGAAAACTGAGACCAGTTCCTTGGCTGAAAACCAGGATCGAGGGGAAGTTTACCTTTTCTAAGCATCATTGCTTAGCAAAAGAAGAAGGATGCGCAAACTGCCATTCTTAACCACCATCAAAATTTCGGGTATTCCGATATTTAATCCTCTTGTACCCCGAATGCCCGAATACCTTCGCCATTCACACCTTCGGGTCCAAGAAGATTAAATAGGGGCATCTGTCATACCCCAAATTTTGACCACTAAGATTTCCCATCATTGTGCAAATCATCATCATAATATGGATGAACCATCATACTTCATCAGTCTCCCCAAAGATGGGTGAGCATTCACTACTATCAAAATTAGGGTTTCAAGCCCTCTCAGAGTTCTTAGACAAAGGATCAATCAAGGAATGACATGATCTTCAACTTGTCTAACCTCTCAAACATCCACAATTGATCAAGAGGACTCCCACTTCAAGGATTAAGCACAAGGTTGCTCCCTTCTAGGTGGATCAAGCTTCAAGATCGCCAGTGTCACCAAATTAGGGTTTTGGTCGACCAGGTCCTCCAGATGAAAATTTTCATCTGGGCATGAGCCAATGATTCAAAACATATCCTAATATACTCCATGGAACCTCATGGACCCAATCATCAAGTCAATTTGACCTCAAGGGATGCATACATCAAAAATCAGGAATTAGGGTTTCTTGACCTAATTCACCCCTAAGTTGACTTTTGGGACAAATCATGAACCAAGACCTCAAGACATGATTTGAGGGTCTCTAATATACCATATTGATCCATTTGGAACAATGGATTGATCCAAGGAGCTTGAGCAACAAGTTTCAATTTCATCTGAACCACAGTTAGGGTTTTGCGAAAAAGTCAACTATAACTTTGACTTTTGACCAAGACATGCTCCCAAACCCTAGGACATGATTCAATACACCCTATAACACCCATGGAACATGTCCATCAAGTTTGATTTAGGTCAAGGACATGATTTCCTAAAGGATTGCACAGTTTGGAATTCATCCGATAAAAAGTCAACTGTGCACAAAAGTCAACTTTGACTTTTTGAGATTTTTCACAAAAATGGATTTTTAACCTTAAAATGATGTTAATGTATGATTTGAATCATCATTCATCAAGAAAAATCAAAGAAAGTGGGATAACTTGTAAAAGGGGTAACCATAAAAACTTAGAAAATTTTCTAAGTTATGAAATAAAGTGACAAAGGTACCAACTTTGGAGGATCATAACTCCTAAACCACAAAGCCATTTTTCCCCATCCAAAGCTTGATTTGTAGATCTCATTGCCCTCTACAAAAGCTTCATACTGACCTATGTCCAAATTCCTCATGGATTTTGAGTTATGGAGTGATCAAAATCAAGAAAAGTCACTTTGTTCCAACACTTAGTGAAAATTTCACTAAGTCAGAATCTGCCTTACTTTTTTCCAAATGTAGGGGGTTTTTCACTTGGATCCAAAAGGTATCAAAACCAAATATGATCAAACAGTTGTTGTATCATATAAGGGCTTTCCAAAATGGCCAAGAACATCACCAAAATCAATTTGGGCCATGAGATATGACATTGGCAAGTGCCTTGCTGAAATCTGCCAAGGCAAGGCAGAATTTTGCACTTTTGCTCGATTTTCCAAAATCAGCCAAATCCAAGCCTTGTCATCACTTTGGACACATCTGAGGATTGAATCTAAAGGGGACAATCACTGAGCCAAGCCTCCAAAGTCCTTGGAACAAGAAATAGCATGTTAAACCTAGAATTGCCCAAAATAGGGACAAGACTCCAATTTTGGATTGGAGCATTCAATGGAAGCACCAAGGTGGCATGGACTGAGCCATTAGCAACTGAATTCAGTCAAGACTTATCCAAGACCAAGGGGACCAGCAACCTGTGCCCTAACCTCTAGTCAATGTCTAGAGGAAACTTGGATTTTCATTTGCCAACATTGGCCAACCCTACTCAGCAGTTGCCATTCACTATTCCTTGCAAAACAAACTTGCTCTACTATAAATAGAGCTCAATTGTGATCAGTTTAAGTACACCAAAGGCCTACAACACTTGCCTTTCTCAAAATCCACTTCTTACTCTCCAAAATTCCTTTCTTAGCAAGTCACTATCGAGTTTTTCATTAGAGAGCAATTCCACTCAAACCAATTACACACACACCTCATATACATCATATGTGAGCTGATCAAACACTTAAACAACATCTGGAACACTGATTTCTCAGAATCACCAGTCAATTGCTCAAGGTTTTAACCAAGTTGCAATTGAGATGCCATGAAGTGATCCAGCCAATTTCCATCAAGTCCAAGCATTCAAACACACTCCATAGGGTGTAGGGAAGCTGTTCAGATTATCACAATTCATCTGTAACACCTCCAACTCAGAAATCAATTTGTTCTTGCTGTCACAACCTAGAGGTAAGTCTAAACTTGGTCATCTCTCAATCCATGCATATTTCCTCGCACAATACTTTTGCCAAATGTTCATAATCATGCATGGAATGTTTCCCCTCAAGTAATTGCTTTGTTTGAATCGTGTATCAAAAATCCCAGCCTTCATGCAGAATTTAGGGTTCTTGAGGATTTATCGTGATTTCTTGTTTTATGCTTAATTTAAATGAAATTAATTGTCATAAACATGATCGTGAGGTGAAAACGAGCAGATTGATATGTGGATTGCATGATATAATCAAGTATTCAGTGAGATTGGATAGAAAACGCAAATCCGGGCAAGGAAGAAAACGCGCGTGTTCTTGACCAATGTTCTTGACGCCATTTTCACAAATTCAAATATTTGAATTTTGTGATTTTTATTTAATTGATTCAAAAATTAATTTCTCTCCGAGTTTTAATGATTTTGAGTTGATTCTTTTTTTAATAATTCACAAAAATGTTAAAATATTTTATTTTATCAAGAATTCCCAAAAATATTATTTATTTCATATAATTGGTATTTTTGCAAAGAATTAATGTTTTAATTATTTTTGACATTTAAAATATTTTTTCCTTATTGATTTTGCAAATTTTAATGATTTCCAATCATTTTGTAGGGCAAAACTTGATTTATCAAGCATTAATCCAAGATCACAATTTGTTTTCCACGTGTTAAACAATATTGATCATTTTAATTGAATATTTTATTCAATTAAAACACATTTTGAAAACAAATTAGGGTTTTTGATTAATTCAACCCTCATAAATCATTTTCAAAACACTTTGGGCCTCTTGAGAGAGTGTAAGACCCAAACCCCCTTGTACAAACCATTTTGGGCCTCACTTATTGTATAAGTCCCTCTGTACAAGTAAACGGCGCGATCGTCGCCTTTTAAAAAATCAATTGGGCCTCTCCTCGAGCTATAAGACCCATTCAAAACTTTTGGGTCTCTATTAGAGTGTAAGACCCAATCCCCTTTTAACCAAAACAACTTTGGGCCTTAGATATTGTATAAGCCCCTTCGCGTTAAAAGAAATCCCGGGGCGATCGCCATTTCAAACGAAAAATCATCTGGGCCTACCCTCGTGTTATAAGCCCCACTCTTTTTCTTTAAACCTTTTGGGCCTCTTGAGAGAGTGTAAGACCCAAATCCCTTTGTACAGCAAACCATCTTTTTGGGCCTCAGTCACTTGTATAAGTCCCTCTGTACAAATTCAACAGTGCGCTCACTGATAAAACCCTGGGCCTCTCCTTGAGCTGTAAGCCCCAAATCTTTCTTTTTCAAAAGACTTTCTCCTTTGATTTTGAAATATACTGTTGTTTTCAATCTTTCTTTGTTGAACAACTAACCAAATAGCATGGAAGCTCTACAACCGGGTAAGCGTTTATCCGCTTTCATTTACCGCTTTCATATACATATAACTGTATTGTGGGGTTGTTTTGCTGTAAGTCTTCTTTCATAAACTCATATCAACTGTGTAATGATAGTATAGATATTTAGAGTTTCCCCGGCAACTACGTCTAGCAATAAGCCCGTTGATCACTCTTAAATAGTCAAAACTAGATCCCCATAGGATTACCAGACACAGTCTTCCCTCCTCTTGGGGTTAAACAATATGGAGATGTGAAAGGCATATTCTTTTTGAACCCTTTCTCAGACTGTCACTCGTAGAAGTTGTCAAAGAAACTTTATTCCCCAGAGATGATCTTTTCTCCGTGAATGGCATCTCTTGAGTTTTTTCCAAATTCCCAAACTTTCCTGGCTTGATCTATTCTTTGTGAATAGCCTGTCTTGAACTTCTCGGGGTTTGGGGACCCACAGGCTTCTTAAAAGCACCCTTAGGAAATGTTAAGGAACTCTAATCCCCAGAGATGATCTCTTCTCCGTGAATTGCATCTCTTAAGTTTCTTCCAAATTCTTGAACTTTCCTGGCTTGTTCTATTCTTTATGAATAGCCTGTCTTGAACTTCTCGGGGTTTGGGGACCCACGGGCTTCCTAAAAGCATCCCCGCCTCCTCTTGGGCGTTGTACAAGGACCCGTCGGCTTCTTAGAAGTATTCACAGCCTCCTCTTAGGCTTCGTATAAATGATTTCTTCCGCCAAGAATGATAGCCTCCTCTTGGGCTTAGTACAAATTGTCCCTCGGCTTCTTAAAAGTTTCCAGCCTCCTCTTGGGCTTCGTACAAATTGTCCCGACGACCTCCTAGAGGTATAGGAACAGAAATCAGTCATCTTAATAGAACAGTCTTTCCAAGAGTCTACTACTGTTTCTCAAAGCATAGTACAAAAGATGAAACTCTAGACTTGGACAGTCTAATTTCCTTGAGTCTCAAAGACATTCTCAAGCACCCTTCAAGAATAGGAAGGAATCCCGTAGACTCGGGCAGTCTCAATACCCTTTGGATTTCGCATTTCCTTAAAGAACAGGAAACAACCCCGATCCTTAGAACAAATCCATGAGTATAACATTACTCATATAAGAACTGATTTTCTCTTTGAACCAATATACTGGACCTGTCACTCAACTGAAACAGCACCATAGCCTCTCTCTTGGGCTTTATACAATGATTCTCCCCAGCGGAGTCAAACATCTTTTAGCCTCCGTATTGGGCTTTGTACAAGACACAAATCACTCCCTTGTTGAGTATAAAACAACATTTAAGTCTCTCTCTCAGGCTTCGTACGAGACACGTAAAAAACACCCTCTTGTTGGGCCACTAGCCTCCTCTTAGGCTTTGTATAAGAAAACTACTGGTTGATCTAATCAACCTTTTAGCATCAAGGCTGTGCCTCGTTCACAGTACACAAACATCAGCAACTCCTTCCCCTTCATCTAATCGCTGTAAGCGGCAAGCCTCTAGATCATCTACATCCATGCCACTGTTCCTCTTTTAGCATGAGGAATTCCTAAGGAAAGATGGCATTGCTCTACACTGAGTTAAAGTCTTCTCCTTCAGGTTGGAAATCCCCTATAAAGGAAATTATGGCATTGCCGGATTCACACATCCCGGTTAAAGTAATTCTCCTTTATAAACAGTTGTGAAAAATAAACCCCTCTTTAGAGATGACAAATTCTCTCTAAAGACAAACCCTTTTAGCTTCACATCTTGGGCTTTGAACAAGATACAAACTACCTTCAGCTTCACGTCTTGGGCTTTGAACAAGACACCAAAACACCATTTCCTCCCATAGAATAGGAGGAACTACGATCGCTCTGATTTCCCTGTTTCGGAAAAAACGGGAATACGTAGGCATAAGATTGAAAGAAAAATCTTAGCGAGCACACTAATCCAAAACCCAAAATCACATACCTTCACATCTCAATTGAAAAGCATTAGTCTTAACCTCCCACCAATCGATCGGACACTATTTTAACAAAATAACCTAAAAGAGACCCACAATCTTTGTAGCATCTGTAAACCAACAGTCATCTATTCAAACTCAGTTTGCAAGCAGGGTTAATTGGAGACATCTATTTCCCTTCCTTCATCAGCTTTAATAGGATAAAAAATGAATCGACCTGTAGTAAACCCCAAAGAGCGGTAGTGCTTCGCAACCACGTCCAAAATCGCTCGCTACACCAAGCACATTTCCAGAGCATTCAAAGAAGTTGAGTTGCACCCCTCCATGACTCAGAGTTTTTCAGCTAGATCACGACACATTTTGATGGCTTTAGAATCCTGAGCAGCAGTAGAATTGACAATTGGGATAGCAGCATGGTAGTTCTGTACCTCATCATACTGATCTAGTAGATTTTCTTCAGCATGAGGAATAGGAATCTGAGTGACAATAGGTTAGGCTTGCGGAATAGCGCCAACAGTAACTCCAGATGTTGGAAGTGGTTGAGAAGTGGCTCCTTCAGCGGCAGGAGTGAAGTTCATTGGTATCCCATAATTGATAGGGTTGGGAACAGGAACTGAGAGCCTTGAGGGTGACCCTTGCATAGGCACATTGTTGTTGGCAGCAGCGGCTTCACGCAGCTCTTCTTCTTTTCTGGCCATCATGATGGCTTCGAGAATCTGGTCAATCTTTCCCTTGATAGAATCCAACTTTTCTCTAAAGGCGGTTTGCTCTTGTTGAATCTGCTTCATCATACGTCTAGTGTTGGCTCGAGTTGCGTACTGGTGTCGAGGAATCAGCTTGATTTACTGGAGAAGGAAGGAAGTTGAAGTGAGATTCTGAGGTTGAAAATGCAATGCAATGCAATGATATGAGATGCAATGCAAGATGCAAGATCCAGGATCGTAAAATCAAACAGCTTCAGACAGTTCTGCGGTTGGCCGGAGATGACGGGTCAAGAACCACAGCCTGGATCAAAGAAAGCCCGCGGGTAGGTTTCTAAAATGGGTAGGTGCCTAGAGTTATGGATATATTTTGACACACTATAACCAAGACGAAGAGACATCCGACTATAATATCCTCGAAATAATCTCGTCTAGGTGAGGTCTTCGTTTCTTCCCCACGAGAAAGACTCCTCGGAGGCGTCCACTACACAACCATCGACACACGAGTTCTAAGTAGGTTCTCAGAATCCTAGATCGAGGTCGAAAATATTACTGTCAGGAAGTAATACGTTCGAGGGATCTCATCTGATTAGGGCATTCGCATTAACCCACAAGGAGTTAACACTACCAACCACCATAGATAAATAGGTTAATGGTCCTTGGGATCAACGACTCACCTCGAAAATATTACCGCCATGGCAAAGATTCACCACAACAATAATATCTCCAAGGGAATCTACTCCAAGCGAGGTTTTCGCTTCAACTCACGCGGAAGAGACCACGCAAGCCTACACTACACAACCACCATCCTAATCCTAGGTTTTTTTCTCAACTCGGGTGTAGAGCCATCTCACAAAGTTCCCAATGTCAGAACAACCCAACAATGTCACAAAAGGTAACACAAATAAGGAAACAGGAAAGCAAGTAAGTAAGCAAACGAATAAACGAGAAGAAAATAAACAAACAAAGCTAAAGAGCTCGCGATTCGAATCAAGATAGGCTTGACTCTCTCTTGCATGGAGCAAATTATCCCCAGCAGAGTCGCCAGCTGTCGCACCTCGAAAAAATTGCTTAATCGAAGATACGACCCTTCGCACGAAAGGCGCGGAATGTAACGCCCGTTTATTTAATTAAGTATTTAATTAAATATAATTGTAGTATGTTGTGTTGATTCGCGTTGATTTGAGTAATTGTGTCGATTTAAGTTGATTTCGGAATATCGGAATATTATGTTGATGTTTCTAAGTTGGTTCGAGTTGAATTGATTTAATAAGTTGATTTAAGTTGTGGAAATAATATTGAATATTTTCTGTCTATGGTTAAATGTGTTGATTTGGTGGTTTGGACGATTTATTTGATAGTCGAGTAATTAGTCGGAGAGATAATATTAGAAATAATATTATTATAATGGACTATTATTTAATTAAATTGGATTTGGTTGTTGGGTGATATATAGCAATTTGGAGGTGAATGAAGGGAAGCCCAAATAGATTAAATAATACCATTATTATTATTATTATTATTATTATTATTATTGGATTATTTTGGAAAATAAAAAGAAAAGTGAAGGAGGCAGTAAAGGGAGTTAGAGAAAAATAAGGAGAAGAAGTTGGGGGTATCAGTAAAGAGAAAGAGGAAAACGTGAGAAGTTGAGAACGAGGAAAAGTTGGAGAAAGAGGGATACGAGAAGTTGTCGTCGGAAAAGTCGGTCGGAGATTCGAGAGGACATCAATTAAGGTAAGGGTGAGGTTCGAATTTTATAACCGGGAATAAGATGATTAATACTTGGGATTGGGATTGTATAATTTTCTACTGTGTTGATTTTATGACGAATTGTGTTGGTTTTACGTGTTGAACTATATGGATGAATTTTGGTGATTTTCTCCTAGTTTTCATTTTAGGTTGAAATGGTAGGAATGAATAGAAATCGATGTTTCACGGACAAAAGTTGAAATAGATTGCGTAGTTGTGTCGAGTAATGTTAGGCCATGATCGAGTATGCTTGTTTTATCGAATTTGGTTGATTTTGTAAGTTTTTGCATTTTTGGAGATTTGAGGGTTTAAGATTCGGATTGAAATCGAAAGTCATAGAATTCACGTTTGATGGTTCCAAATCACTACTATATGTTTGGTATGAATGAGTATGTGTTTGTTTCGAAGAAAATAATTGAATCGGTCGGATTTTTGGACGAAAATGCAAAATCCCGTAGGGCTGTTATGCAGAAAAATTCTGGTTTCGGAAAGTTTGGAAAATTCATATCTTTTGATCCATAAGTTGGTTTTGACCCCCGTTCGAAGCGTTGGAAAGCTAACGAGATGTTCTTTCTAGGAAAAATGGTTTTGAGGTATGTATCTAGTTCAATTATAGCAGAAAATTGAAACCGTATCGTTGTGTTGATTTTTACCGTCGCGAATGTGTGCGATTGAGGTGTTATCGTGCAATATGCCTCAACAATGTTAACCGATTAATAATGCAGAGGAATAGCAATAATGTGGGGACTTAGAAATAACAGTAGCAGGTTTTGTATCAGAGTTGAATTTAATGACAGTGACATGATTTAGTAGCATTCGAGATTTGATATCAGGGAATCAAATAAATAGAAACAGTGGAAATTAGTAGCAATAATGGAGGTTGATGAAAATAGTACCGAATAGTGATATTAGTAGTTTTAACCGATATAATTGTTTAACTAAAATTAGTTGAAATTTTGCAGAAGTAATTCGCAAGTGGTTGTAGTTATTTTTGGTTGGTTGATGTATGGAGTTAGTCGAATAAGTAGAATTAAGCGGTAAGATTAGTTGTCCGGTATTAGTTGAAAATTTATGAGGTAGTTCGTGTATACGAGTAGATACGTGAATTGTGTTTATTTTGTTAAAATAGGTTGATTACGCTGACTTGCAGGAACAGTTGAATAGGTTGAATTGTCCCGGTTTATGGGCACTGTTAAGTTGTAGGTCTTATGACCAATGTTTTATGTTGATGTTGAATACGTTGTTGATGTGGTGATGTTGGTGATGTGATGTTGAATATGTTGTTGATTAAGTTGTAGGTCGAACGACCAATGTTGGATTAAGTTGATGCAAGTGGTGCATGTTTAAGTTGTTGTTCTCGTTGTTGTTATTGCGTTGTTGTTGTTGTGACGTTGTGGTTATTGTTGCATGCATACATTTGCATTGATTAAGTTGGCCTTGATGGCACCTGTTTAAGTTGGCCTTGATGGCATCCGATTAAGTTGAAAATGCATCGATAACCTGGCATATGTTTAAGTTGGGAGTTTACTCCAAATGGTACCACATGCATTTGCATAGTTGAGTCGCATTTGAGTTGCATGTTGAAGTTGTTAATATTATTACGTTGTTGTTGATTGTTGGTGTTGTTGATATAAGTTGTTATTGTTGTGAGTTATTGTTGTTATAAATTGTTATTGTTGTAAGTTGTCGCTTGATACAGGTTGTTGTTATAAGTTGTTGTTTGTTATAAGTTGTGGTTGCTCTTAAGTTGTTTACTAATAGTTGTTGTATGACTGTTGTATGAAGCGGTGAAATTTGTGTGATTCTAATCTAATATATTAATTATCATGCCTTTGATTATATTTTTCGATATCTCACCCCTTCTGTAATGATGTTACCTATTATGGGTAACTGAGCAGGTACTCAAGAATAGCTGTGAAGGTTTGAAGTCTTAGTAGCTGTTAGTTCAAGTTGGAGTCATGCTCTGATACGTAGCACTCGGGGGGAAATGTTTTGTTTATGTTGTTGTTCCTAATTGTTGTTATTACAATAATTCTTGAATAATTATAAATTGAAGTTTTGATCTAGTTGAATAAAGTGAATATGATTTATAAGTTGTGAAGGCCGAATGCTATGTATCTATTTTAAAAAGAAATACAGGTTTATGTTATTGGTTTTGTTGTTCAAGTTGAAAATGTGACATCTCATTTGTTTTATGTTGAAAATTTTGCACTCTGATTTTTAATAAACGTTGGGTAGAAAATGAGGTGTTACATTAGTGGTATCAGAGCAGGTCGGTCCGTCCGGCCAATGTTGTCTAATGTCGTTTATTACTTAGTACTTGACATGTGTGTGAAACACTGTCGGTGCTTGTTTGTTAGTTTCTGGTCACTGTCTGCAGGTGTTGGTTTGGATTAAGTGGGGGAGAAGCTTGTCTTCCGGACGTGTTGTTGGTATGTAGAAGTTGGTTCAAGGTGATGTTGATTGCAAGAGTGCAAATGTTGTTGAAGCGATGTTGTTGCGGACCGGCGAGAGTTTAGACTCATGAATTCGTATCGGTCGAGTTTGAGAAGTGTGTGTGATATGGATGAGGAATTGATTGAGAATAAGGAAGTATTCCAATGGAAATGATAAGTTGATGGATCAAGTTGGTAGATTAATATGCCTTGAGTATAGTCGGATTAAAGTCGAGTGATTTTAGAGTTGGATGAAAAGAAAGGATTGTTGGTAGATTTTGGAGCAAGCGAGAGAGAGATGGAACTTATGTTCATCAATCTCAAATTCTGATTTTTGCAATTTTGGAGCAGTTGTCGGTAAAAGAGGCATAACGTTTTACTCGTGATTCCGATTGAAGCGGTTCTAGACTTTTTGGAAAGCTTACGAAATTCCCTACAGTTTGCATATACGATTTGTCTTCAGGAAGTTTGTAAAGAGGGAGGAAAGTGCGTTTTAATATTTGGGTCTGATGCTGATTTTTGAAAAATTCTGCGTACGGAAATTCTGAACCGGTCCCGTTGTAAGGATGATAACTTTTTACTCGTAACTCGGATTCAAGCGATTCTTGAAGTTCTGGAATCTTTACGAAATTCTCTTCATTTTAGAATATGATTTTATGATTGAGAGGTCTGTATTGAAAGAGATATCTGTGGTTGAAGTTGAGCGACTACTGCTGAAAAATTTGGAAAGATGAAGCCTAGTGTGAAATTTTGATAAGAATAATATGTTGGTAATTATAAGGATGTGACGGTATCTGAGAATGCATCGAGATGCAATTTATGTTGAATAAGGAGAAATAAGTGATGATGTCATGTGATAGTAATGTTGAGAAAAAGACGGATGGTTGATTTGCAACGTTAAAAATTTTAACTTGGATAAGAGTTGTAATTGGAGCGAGCCGAGTTGGATAGTACTTGAAGTAGTAGCGATTTCGGTGTTGGGAAGATATTTAATAATTGTGTTGTGCTACGAGCATGTATAAGGGATTACGTATTGGATTTTGGACGTTTTGGTATAATTAACAAAGTTGAAATTAAGGAAACTAAGAAGACGTTGATAAGCCTCAGAGAGTTGGCGGAGCATTGTGCTTACGTACTTTGGGAACAAGTTGTAGTACGCTATTGTGTTGGGTAATGATGATTTATGCCACTGTTATGGTTACCGGCTGTCTATTGACAAATTGAGGAACTGATCACCCTTAATCTCTTGTTGATAGTAGACGGAATCATAATTGATGGATAGATGTGTCGTGCCAACTAGTATAGTACGTATTTGAATTGGTTGAAGTCAAGCCAAGTGCTTGTGGATTGTTTATTTTGTCGATGTAGATTCATATATGAGCATATTAGTTGAATTTAAGGATGATGGCATGAGGATGCGATTTAATTGATGAGTAGTATGGAAATTCGCAGTTGAGTTCTGAGTAATTTGAGAATTGAGTTGCAAGTAGAAAAAGAAGTGACGTTATAAGTTGAATTGTAAAAGTGGAACTTTTGGTTGGTAAAGATGAGTTACTTGGTTGTGTTAATTCAGATAAGAATTTATGAAGAATTGTGTCAGTATGAGTAAAAGTCGATAATTTGGTTTGTTGGATTAGTTGGAAAGGAAAAGATGATTTATCTGGTTGAAGTTAATTGTACACAGGTACCCTATGTTGTTGTAATGATGTTGCGTGTTTAAGATGATTTTCGAGGAACGTGTAAATAGGAGATGGTAAAGTTGTAGTTATGTTTTATGATAATTGGGAAGTAGTCGCCGTTGTAATTATGTTGAACGTTCAGAGGTGTTGTCTTACGGATCTAAGTTCGAAGTATTCGGTAACTACAAAATTGTAGAATACCTGTTGGTCGGAATTCCAGAGAATTAAGTCGGAAGCTTTTCTTATGTCTGTTTTGATGGTCGGAAGTTGATGTAAACTGGGTAGACTTGATACTTTGCAAGTAATCAGAGTGCGCAGCGAACGCGTGGTGTTGTACAGTTGTTCATGCGTGAGCAACAACGATGTTGGTAGTTTGGTTGTATTGATGTCGTGTTTAAGTTGTGTGATCGTATGTTGTTGCGTTCTAGTTCTTAAACCGGCGAATTCTTAAGTTGGTTACTCTTTATGTTATGATGTTAAGTTGTCAAGTGTGTCGCATGAGTAGTATTCGGGTTGTTTTCGCCGTCGATGTTATGAATTGTTTGTATTATACGTAGGTTACCTTCGGAGATGAGAGTTGATTAGTCGGACAGAATCACATAGTTGGAGTAGTTGTATCGGATGAATTTTCGAGGACGAAAATGTTCTAAGTGGGGGAGAGTTGTAACGCCCGTTTATTTAATTAAATATAATTGTAGTATGTTGTGTTGATTCGCGTTGATTTGAGTAATTGTGTCGATTTAAGTTGATTTCGGAATATCAGAATATTATGTTGATGTTTCTAAGTTGGTTCGAGTTTAATTGATTTAATAAGTTGATTTAAGTTGTGGAAATAATATTGAATATTTTCTGTCTATGGTTAAATGTGTTGATTTGGTGGTTTGGACGATTTATTTGATAGTCGAGTAATTAGTTGGTTTAATCGGAGAGATAATATTAGAAATAATATTATTATAATGGACTATTATTTAATTAAATTGGATTTGGTTGTTGGGTGATATATAGCAATTTGGAGGTGTATGAAGGGAAGCCCAAATAGATTAAATAATACCATTATTATTATTAGGGTTAATTGTGATTTACCCCCTGACATATGAGCGAATTTTGATTTACCCCCCTACATGCCTTTAGGCAACGGTTTTTTTGAAAAAATCGTTGCCAAAACCTGCCTATGGCAACGGTGGGGGGGGGGGGGGGGTAAACCAAAACACTCTCATATGTCAGGGGGTAAATCACAATTAACCCTTATTATTATTATTATTATTATTATTATTATTATTATTGGATTATTTTGGAAAATAAAAAGAAAAGTGGAGGAGGCAGTAAAGGGAGTTAGAGAAAAATAAGGAGAAGAAGTTGGGGGTATCAGTAAAGAGAAAGAGAAAAACGTGAGAAGTTGAGAACGAGGAAAAGTTGGAGAAAGAGGGATACGAGAAGTTGCCGTCGGAAAGCCAAGTCGGAAAAGTCGGTCGGAGATTCGAGCGGCCATCAATTAAGGTAAGGGTGGGGTTCGAATTTTATAACCGGGAATAAGATGATTAATACTTGGGATTGGGATTGTATAATTTTCTACTGTGTTGATTTTATGACGAATTGTGTTGGTTTTACGTGTTGAACTATATGGATGAATTTTGGTGATTTTCTCCTAGTTTTCATTTTAGGTTGAAATGGTAGGAATGAATAGAAATCTATGTTTCACGGACAAAAGTTGAAATAGATTGCGTAGTTGTGTCGAGTAATGTTAGGTCGTGATCGAGTATGCTTGTTTTATCGAATTTGGTTGATTTTGTAAGTTTTTGCATTTTTGGAGATTTGAGTGTTTAAGAGTCGGATTGAAATCGAAAGTCGTAGAATTCACGTTTGATGGTTCCAAATCACTACTATATGTTTGGTATGAATGAGTATGTGTTTGTTTCGAAGAAAATAATTGAATCAGTCGGATTTTTGGACAAAAATGCAAAATCCCGTAGGGCTGTTATGCAGAAAAATTCTGGTTTCGGAAAGTTTGGAAAATTCATATCTTTTGATCCATAAGTTGGTTTTGACCCCCATTCGAAGCGTTGGAAAGCTAACGAGATGTTCTTTCTAGGAAAAATGGTTTTGAGGTTTGTATCTAGTTCAATTATAGCAGAAAATTGAAACCGTATCGTTGTGTTGATTTTTACCGTCGCGAATGTGTGCGATTGAGGTGTTATCGTGCAATATGCCTCAACAATGTTAACCGATTAATAATGCAGAGGAATAGCAATAATGTGGGGACTTAGAAATAACAGTAGCAGGTTTTGTATCAGAGTTGAATTTAATGACAGTAACATGATTTAGTAGCATTCGAGATTTGATATCAGGGAATCAAATAAATAGACACAGTGGAAATTAGTAGCAATAATGGAGGTTGATGAAAATAGTACCGAATAGTGATATTAGTAGTTTTAACCGATATAATTGTTTAACTGAAATTAGTTGAAATTTTGCAGAAGTAATTCGCAAGTGGTTGTAGTTATTTTTGGTTGGTTGATGTATGGAGTTAGTCGAATAAGTAGAATTAAGCGGTAAGATTAGTTGTCCGGTATTAGTTGAAAATTTATGAGGTAGTTCGTGTATACGAGTAGATACGTGAATTGTGTTTATTTTGTTAAAATAGGTTGATTACGCTGACTTGCAGGTACAGTTGAATAGGTTGAATTGTCCCGGTTTATGGGCACTGTTAAGTTGTAGGTCTTATGACCAATGTTTTATGTTGATGTTGAATACGTTGTTGATGTGGTGATGTTGGTGATGTGATGTTGAATATGTTGTTGATTAAGTTGTAGGTCGAACGACCAATGTTGGATTAAGTTGATGCAAGTGGTGCATGTTTAAGTTGTTGTTCTCGTTGTTGTTATTGCGTTGTTGTTGTTGTGACGTTGTGGTTATTGTTGCATGCATACATTTGCATTGATTAAGTTGGCCTTGATGGCACCTGTTTAAGTTGGCCTTGATGGCATCCGATTAAGTTGAAAATGCCTCGATAACCTGGCATATGTTTAAGTTGGGAGTTTACTCCAAATGGTACCACATGCATTTGCATAGTTGAGTCGCATTTGAGTTGCATGTTGAAGTTGTTAATATTATTACGTTGTTGTTGATTGTTGGTGTTGTTGATATAAGTTGTTATTGTTGTGAGTTATTGTTGTTATAAATTTTTATTGTTGTAAGTTGTCGTTTGATACAGGTTGTTGTTATAAGTTGTTGTTTGTTATAAGTTGTGGTTGCTCTTAAGTTGTTTACTAATAGTTGTTGTATGACTGTTGTATGAAGCGGTGAAATTTGTGTGATTCTAATCTAATATATTAATTATCATGCCTTTGATTATATTTTTCGATATCTCACCCCTTCTGTAATGATGTTACCTATTATGGGTAACTGAGCAGGTACTCAAGAATAGCTATGAAGGTTTGAAGTCTTAGTAGCTGTTAGTTCAAGTCGGTGTCATGCTCTGATACGTAGCACTCGGGGGGAAATGTTTTGTTTATGTTGTTGTTCCTAATTGTTGTTATTACAATAATTCTTGAATAATTATAAATTGAAGTTTAGATCTAGTTGAATAAAGTGAATATGATTTATAAGTTGTGAAGGCCGAATGCTATGTATCTATTTTAAAAAGAAATACTGGTTTATGTTATTGGTTTTGTTGTTCAAGTTGAAAATGTGACATCTCATTTGTTTTATGTTGAAAATTTTGCACTCTGATTTTTAATAAACGTTGGGTAGAAAATGGGGTGTTACACGGAACAGTTCGACAGAGTCGCCACCGAACTTTATTTATCCCAAATGAGGGAAAAGAAAATATCGAGAAAACCTTTAGGAGGAGATAAGAACATGGTCGTCGCAACCACATTCTGGGTTCGGGAGTCAGTTACATGAGGGGAAGGTACGCGCACCCCCTCACGTCCGTTGTACTCAACGTGAACCTCTTGATTCGAATCGCGATACTCGTTAGCTAAGCTTGTTTGTTTTCTTCTCAAAAATAAATGCAAAACCGTAAGATAAAAGGGAAAAGATGCTAAGGGGAAATAGGTGGTTTAAGGATAGAGTGCTCGGCAAGATCATCGCAATCTTGTGCCTATGTATGCCCATTCGGACGAGAATGAGTTATCAGAGCAATCGTAGTTCGACTACAGGGTTTGACAGAAAAAGATGAAAGTGTGCACGCAAACGGGGGAAAAAGAAAAAGTGTGCTCGCCAAGATCATCGCAATCTTGTGCCTACGTATCTTTACTCGGACTAGAATAAAGAATCAGAGTAGTCGTAGTTCGTGGTACGCCCACGAAAAGAGGGAAGTTGGTTTGTTTTAAAGGCGTCAATTGCTCACACACGAGTAAGAGAACCCGCACCTAAACAACCGAAGAGAGATCAAAGACTTGAACCCCCATTTTTCGCCTTGAAAAGAGTTTCGATAGTTGTTAGTCATTTTGAAGTTTATTTGTGAAAATCCACTTGACATTGGATCAAGGGTTTATTTGTATGAAAAAAGGTTAGTTTGAAAAAGAGTTTGGTTAGAGGTTGATTTGAAAATGGCTCGACAACAAGTCGAGGGTTTGGTCGAAAAAAGGTTTGTATGAAAATGGATCGACGACAAATCGAGAATTATTTTGAAAATGGGTTGTCTATGCTAGTCCCTAGGGGTGCTCCTAGTAAACAAACCACAATCAAAGAAACAACGAATGCGTACATCGGAATGGGAGAGGGGTACATGTAAAGTACAGGGGATGACATGAAATAAAAGGTCTCATTGTAAGGTAGCCCAACAGGAAGCCGTGTGTGTGTGTGAGGTGTCCTAAACTAAGCCTCGAGCAAGAGTCAGACAAAAGCTCCAAGCAAAGGATAGTAACCAACAGTCCACCAATTGAGTTTTTTATTGTTTCGATAATTGTTAGTGTGTTTTGATTAAAGTATGAACAATGAAACAAGAAGAGGGTTAGATGAACAAGTATGAATATGATATGAACAATATGAATAATAATCAAGATAATATTGACAAGAAAGTAAAGCAAGATTATATTTGACGGAAAGTAAAGCTAATTGTTAGTTGATTGGTTGTTAGGAGTAAATGATACGGGACATGTAGCGCTAAACCATCATAGCACGATCTATGACGAAGATCACACTATAGGAGGATGTACAATTTGATCTATGTGCTAAAACACGATGGAGAAATGATATTGAGGATCATTCTCCAATGAAATCGTGCCACACGAAACGAAAAGGTGAAGATCTCGTCTTAATCATAAACTTTCGTTGATTAATCGAAGGTAACCTATCACGATCTCAAAGTATAGAAAGAGATCTCAATGATCACTCACTACAGATTTGAAATAATGAAGGTTAATCGCTTCAACAATCAACATTCGCGAATAGAAAGACTTCATCGATCGAAAAATGAGAAAATAAAAGAAGATAATAGAAAATGAAATGGAAATAGAAAATAAATTGAAGTGGTCTCGTCTTAATCAAGATTTAATCGAGAAATCGATAATCAACGATATTTGACTTTCGTTGACCAAAATGAAAAGAAAAGATAGAAATCGAAAATGAAAAGATATAATCGAAAATAAGATGGAAAAGGAAGAAAGGTCTCATCTTTACCAAGATTTTAAATCGATAAATCGATAATCTTTGGTTTTAGATTTTCATCGACCGATAAGAAGAGAAATAAATAAATAGAATATGAAATGCAAAGGAAATCGAAATTAAAATAGAATCGGTCTCGTCTTAATTATGATCTTAAATCGATAATCGATAAGCTATGATTTTTTACTTTCATCGACCGATAAAAAAAGAGAAATAAATAGGTCTCATATTAATCAAGATTTTTTAATCGATTTTGAGAAAACCAACTAAATCATGAGTGTTGTTATATCATTGGCCCAAAAGTTGAAAGCAAGATTAAAGTAAAAGGAAATGATGATTATCAAGAGAAAACTTAAAAATAAATGATAAAAAAAGGAAAATAAAAAGAATGAGAAACAAGGGTGGTGCGCTTGATTTAGAAGGGAGTATGAGTCAAGAAACAACATGGGCTCTGAGGCCCATCAACTAAACAAATAAAATCAGCTCCCATTTTTTAAAAATAAAAACCAATAGATCAAAACAAACATGGCATTGTCAAAAACACAATCACCCTCCATTGAAAGCAGAACACACGGCTCTTAAACAACAACAGCCTTCACCATTTTTTCAAAAAAAAAAAAACAGATCCCCAGTTTGAATCAAAACAAAATTTCAGCATATAAATCAAAGAAAACTCGTGCTCCGAATCGTCTTCATCATCGCGCTTTAGAAACACGGTTCAACAAAAGTCCCAACGGTAAAACAAGGTCATGAAAAATGAAAAGAAAAAAAAAACGAGATCAACCTTCTCGCGCGATTCAGCTTTCAATCTCTCGTTCCGATTCAATCACTTATATTTGTGCTTCAAATCATTTCCAGGTTCGTGATTTGGACTCGGTTTGGTTCTGTTTCGGTAAATCCTCATTCTCACTCTCTGATTCTGATTTCTAGTTTTGAGATGAGTTTTGGTTTATGGTTCTCTTCTTCTACCCATTCTTATTCTGAGTTGTTTCTGGGATTGGGTCTGTTACGGTTTATGAATTTATTTGGATTTGGGTTGAAAGTGTAGTTTTTGTGATGGTTTTGAGGTTTATGAGGAGTGGTTATGGAAGTTAAAGGTTGTGAGGTCGGGTTGAAGGAGAGGGATTGAAAGAAGAATCACGGTTGAAGGTTGAAGAAGGGTTAAGGATTGAAGAATGGTTGAGGAGGAATTTTAACAGAGTTTTGGAGGCTTCTTGAGCTTGCCAAAGTGAAAAGAAAGGGTGTTTATTTATAGGTGGGATTGAGGGGTATTGTGGGAAGAATGCGAGAGAGAAAAATGGGGGAATTTGCTGTCGTTTTGCAGTGGATGAGAAGGTTTGTGGTGAGGTGCGTTTTGTGAGTCGTATTGCAATTGTGGGGTCTGTTGGCTTTGTTTGCAGCAGGTTAGAGAATATTTCTAAATTGGAGTTAATGTCTTGATTTTTTTCCTTTTGTGCAGGTCATGGGTTTGTTTTAATTTATCTCACTGCAGGTTATGATGGCAGAGTTGCGCAGAGGTTATGAAGTGGCTTCATGGCTTGTTGGTTGCATGACAATGGTGATGTGGGGCATGTTATGAATCACGTTACTGTTGATGATGGTTACTGAAGTCATGGATGCAATTGGCGTAGCGACTTGTTCATGAAAGCATCGTTTCCCTTTTAATTTTTGGTCTATCTTTGCAATGTATAATGGGCTTTTGATTTATTTTTTGGAATTATTGTTTTTTGGGGTTGTGTAATGAAAATGATTCTTGTCATGTGATATGGGCTTTGCATTTGTAAAATGGTATGGGCTTTTGGTGAGATGAAGTGTAATGGCTATTGTAGAATGGTTTTTTTAGACAATGGATTTAAAATGGACATTTGGATAATGAATGGATCGCTTTGGTTTAAAATGGATATTAGAGATGGATATTTGATAACTGGATTGAATATTGTGGATAATGGACTTAAAATGGATAGAGCAAAATTGTGGATGATTGATTATTTAGATGGATAGTGGAAATGATATTTGGATAATGTGGATAAAATGAGAATGGAAATGAATGAACTACCCTTGATGGTCTTCAATTATGAAATAACTGATAACTTGACATATCTTGATAATCTGACCCACACCAACTGACTTGAATATGCCCAGAACCCTGACTGAATCTTCAGTCACACACCATTTGGGTCATACACACCCTGACTTGACCCGATAAACCTTGGATGCACTCATCTCAACCTTGTAATGACTTGACTGACTTAAGAAGAAATGAAAGTAAGTGCATATATTTTTGGATTTTCTAAATAATGGTTAGTGGACGGATGTACAGATGAAAAGTATATGCAAGTAGGACAAATTTGGGGTATGACACCAAGCTTTAGCTCTATCTCTTAAAGAGAAAGGAAAAAGAAATAGTCGTATGGTTTCGTTACTAACACCATTTGCTTTTACGGTATCAACATATAGCACAAACATAGATAAATAAAGGTTCGGGTCATCCGTGGAACTTCTAGAAAATTGGTTTTGTTGAACGGCTTGTAACAACGAAGGTTTCAGCTCGAAATCATTTCGATTGATGGCAGGGGCAGCAATGCTGTTATGCAGTTCATCTTGCGATGAGACAGCATAACCCTTAAGAGGACGGTTCGGTGGGTTCTCATCCATGGGAATCTTTAATTCTGGGTAAGGGATTTCAGGTTCAGGAAGATTATACTTAATTTGGAATTCGTTAATTTGGCGTCTTAAATTAATAAAATGCTCGATGTCATAAATCGATTGCTCAAGCTTGTCGCCTCTAGAGCGGGTGTTTGGCATACAATCGACGAATTAGAGAAAAAGGAAAAATATTAGTGCCTTAGTCTATACTACGCAACAATGGAATCACAATATTAGAGAAAAAGGAAAAGTAACATTGCATACAAAATAAAGTAAATTCAAATGCAAAAGTAAAAACAAAAATTAACCTGTAAAGTAAAAATTTAGAATTGTATTGTAATTAATGCCGGCAGGCTTGTTCGGAATCCAAAATACAGCAACAAAAGGAAAATAATAATGAAATTGCGACAATTCCTCGATGTGAGTAATTGTCGCTTTGAAACTGAATATATGCCTAAAAATCTAAACAGAATTTTGACAGAGCTTCTGCGCGAATTTGGGGTATCTGGAACATGACTAGAGGGTCCTATATATAGAGAAAATGAAAATAACAACTGTCCAAGTTGAGTCTTGAGTGGAGGGAAAAGAGGGGTTGAGGTAACTGCCCAAAAACAGTTGCAGAATTTGAATTCTACAACTGCGCTGCTATGGCGAATGCCACTAGGCCATGACGAACGTCATGGTCTTGCTCCTTTTAAATACATGGCAGGCTGATGTATGGAGAACGCCATATCAGCAAAACAGCCATAATTGATCTTTCTTGCTGCAATTTCCTCTTCTTTCGCTCTTTTTCCGCTTCTTTCCCGACTCCGCAATAGATAAAGTTGTCAACTGCAAAACACATAAAACATAGTAAAATACAAATAAAACTCGAATAAAACAGATGAATAATATGCGCAATGAGCCTAAAAATACGATATGATTTCTCGTTATCATAGCCCACTCGCCATACTCGCTACAAATCCTTTTATCTTTGATCTTACCGGTTGATTAGAACCCGTGATGGGCCAAGAAGTACGTTTGTGATGCTGGGTGTGAGATGAGGATGAGGGGGTGTACCTACAAGGCACTCCGAGGCTCAAGTAAGGAAAGTTCAGAGAAAATGGGCAAGTACAAAGTATGAGTTCTTAGGATGATTATTGGATACCTGACCCTCTCAAATGAGAGGGTTTATATAATGCCCCCAGCGCGTGGCCAATGGTCCCTATTTTCGGGGTGGAATAACTGTTTCCTGAAGAATAGGTAACTACCAAAAACTAACCATTATGACGGGCAGAGGTGCCCAAAACTAGTCGTTGCCACGGGCAAGGGCGGAGTTTCAGGCACAGGCGCCCTGGCTGTTCCTGGACGAAGGAGCCGTGCGTAATGGGAAGAAATGCCAGGGAGGGGCAAATGACCTTGAGAACCATCTGCCCATGTGTGCTCTGTTAGAGGGCAGAAAGGTCAATCTTGCCCTTCCTCAGCTGAACTTAGGCAATTGGGCCGTTCTGGGAGCAGAAGTGGATTGGGCCATGCCTAGTCATTGGTCAAGTCTGTAACAGGAGCCCCCCAAGTCGTTGCACCCGAGCATGAGAGTGATGACTTAAGGATAGCCCGCAGCCCCGGGGAACTCTGAAGAGGTTTTTGTTTGTCGACGAGAGAGGATTGTCCTCAGATGCCCAGGGGTTAAAATGCCCACGAGATATGTAGCGTTGGTCAGGCTGCCCGGCATGCGGGGAGACCAACAGTTGAGGTACTCTGAAGAGACGTGACGCCACGTGTGCCTCAAGCCTTGTGCAGCATTAACTACGCAATGATGGCAGGGTTATGGTCATGATGACAACCCTAGTCGCGCGTGTTTGTGCACGTGCTTTTAGACTGTATATAAAGGAGGGAGAGCTACTCATTTGTGTTTTTGCTTCTCTCTCCTTCTTTGTTCTTCTCAGAGGATTTCGTCAGTTGCCGCCGTCAACCGTCGTACCAGCCGCCGTACGCAGCTCTTAGCAGCTTCTTCGGTTCTCCAAGCTCTCTTCGACCATGTAAGTTACCTGGTTCCTTCCTTGATTTCAGCTTTTTCATCTTTGTTTAGTTAGAATGCATGCGGTTAGGTAGACTTAGGTGGGACTGTTGCATTTTTCCGGCGACTGTTGGTGGTGGACGGTGGCTTGGCCATCTTCTGCTGCTGATGTGTTCGCCGGAGCTCCCCATAGGCCCCAGAATAAGGCCGTCTCCGGCACTATCACGACGATGGCGCAGGTATAACTGGTGAGGCTACTCAGTTTTCTGATGACCTGATGAATTTTCTAATGAACGTATGAATTTTCCGGTGAACGTATGAATTTTCCGGTGGAGTTTTAAACGGAAACTGGGTAGTAGGTCGGTGAAGTTCCTCGTAGTGAATGAGGGGTTGCCCCTGGGCATCTCCTTGTGGGAGACTCTTGTGTTATCTGACTTAGGGCTTAGGTCAGCGATTTCGTCCTCGACCCTTCGCGCACCCTTTCACTTGACTAGCGGTGGAAGGGTGGATTTGATTTCGCAGTCGAATTCACTTTCGTCCTCTGCTTTTCAGGTGATCGAGGTGGCGCCAGAGCTCGAAAGAGAGATTCTCATAGACTCGTCCTCGGAGAGTAGTGACACAGAAATTTCAAAAGCCCCTAGCAAAGTCGGGGAGGAACACGAGCAAGGTTCTGCGGAGGAATGGACTGTAGCGGAGCCAGCCGAGCATGCGTATACCTTCGCGTCTTACATTGGGGATGTCTTTATGGACGTAGGACCGGAGGGGGAGTGGAAGGTGCACTTCCCCAATCAAGACGACTGCATCTGCTCAGATTACGAAGAGAGGTTCTCCATGTATGAGTATGCTTTTAAGGAAATAGGGCTGAGACTGCCCTTCACTGACTTTCAGCAATCCATCTTCGTTCACCTGGATCTAGCCCCGTCGCAACTGCACCCGAACTCGTTGGCATTTATCCGAGCCTTCGAGCTGACTTGCGAGTTCCTGAAGATAGGAGCTACGAAGCCTTTGTTCTTCACCATCTTCCACCTCCAAAGGCAGACCTCGGGGAAGCGGTATAGCTGGGTCTCGTTGAAGCAACCGAGAAAGCTATTTAAGCCCTTCTCGGAGTTGTCAGGACCTTCAAAGAGAGGTTCTATGTCATCGAGCCTGTGTCCGAGGCGGCCCAAGATACCACGTATGCCTGGGCAGTGTCGCCCGAAGAGGATGGCCGAGATATGTATGATGAGGATGGGAAATTCCTGGCGGACAGGGTGTTTAAGTTCCCTTTTTACTGGAGTAGGAGCCACTTCACTCGGGGAACTGGCCATCATCTTGCCCAACCGAATATGCTGGACAAGCAGGACATAGCCCGTTATGAGACCCTGGTCAAGTACGTTAACTCTTTCAGGCCTACAGAGTGTTGGACGAAGAAGGGTGCCCCGATCTATGAGGAAGATGGCGGGCAGAGAGTGGAGTACCGTTACATAAACACGAAGGCGCTTCTGGAGTGCAAGACTCCTGCGGACGCCTTTAAGCTACTTGGTAATTTTAGTCTTTTGTATCTTATCTGAATTATAGCTTCCTCGGTGGCTAATATGTTTGTTGTGTTTTTGCAGGTAAGATGCCTTCTGCCCATGAGAGGATGGTGAAAACGCCATGGCGAGGGGCAAGCCTGGCACGGCTGCTTGAAGTCTCCATTTACACAGCGTGCTCCTCCTTCTCATCCTGCTGCGGGGAGTTCCTCGCCCGTACCTGGCCAAGGATCCCCGCTGCCTTTGGCCTCGAGGTTCAAGCGGACCAGAGCTAGTGAGACGATGGACCTCAGTCGGGCGCCTGATAATGACAAGTTCGAACTTCCCCCTTGCATCCTTGACAGGAAATTTTTGAGGGAGCATCCCTAGTGGTACCTCGGGCAGAGTCCATTCAGCTAGAGGGCATGGATCATCCGAACAAGAGGGCACTGCTGGCGCAGGATGCCTCTGCGCTGGTCAGGGTCTTGGAGATGGTAGTGATATATGCCGAGGGAGATTCTTCCTCTGATTTTGAACTTAAGAAGGCCCAGGCGACCATAGCGTCCCTGGAAGAAACTGCGAGGAAGGCTAGGGAGGAGGCAAAGGTTGCCATAGATGTGAGTAAGAAATAAGACGAAGAGACAGTCAGGTTAAGAAGGGAGAACGACACTCTGGTTACGGAGAAGAAGGCCGCTGAGGAGTTGATCGAGCAGATGAAGGTTGCAGCGGCCCCGGCTGAAGATGAGCCCGAGAATGTAAAGGCATTGAAGGCAAGAGCCAAGCTTGTCACTCGTCTTCTACGGGCAGAGGAAGACGTCATTGCCATTGGGGAAGAGTTGTTTAAAAATGTCGTGGCCCAACTCCGGCTGGTGAACCCAGAGGTCCAGATATCCACGGAGGGTACCAACTTCTTGGGCCATGTTGAGAATGGCAAGATAGTTAATCTGGACTTCTTCAATATTGGCGACGAGCATGCCCAGCTTCTGAACGAGGAGAACTAGGGGCCCGAGTCTAACACCGAGCAGCCTGAGCAGATGCAGGAATGAAATTAGTTTTCTTTGTTTTGTTGTAATGTCTCTGGCCTGTGTGCCTTGTTTTGCTGTAATTTAATGTTGTTCGGGGTCGTGGCCCCCCTTGGTTTGTAATATGCACACTTGTGGTCCTTGTGGCCACTTAATTTAAATGTATGTATCCGGCCATCGTGGCCGGTTTTGTATGTCGTATACTTGCGAATGGCTTTCATTGATTATTTTTGCTAAGTGTTGTACTTTTGCTCGATAAACTTGTGTGCCCGCAATAGGGACCACTTTGATTTGTCTAACGTTTGAGGGGATTGCTCGATTTAGATATGTTTGACAGTGAGGGGGACTGGTCGAACAGCCTAGGAATTTTCGAGCGAGATAGCGGAGCTCAGGTCGCGTTTGAGGCCTGAGTTCGCGGCATGAACGTCCCATCTCGAGCTGGGTGTTCTGCATATCATGGTACTTTGACGACGACGGTGCTCGGTTGAGGGACCGCTGTCGGACAGGGACCTGACTCGTTCCTGAGCGGGATCCTACCTTGGCTAGCATGCAACGCTTGTACCTAGGCGTGCATCATGGTTGGGATGTAATGTTTGTCATTTTGATGAAGCAAACCGACAGTTAGGGCCTTAGCTATAGTATTGCTTTAGCTTTTCTGCGTTCCACGGTCGAGCAAGTTCTTCCCCGTTGAGATATTCTAGGTAGTAAGCTTCATTCTCCGTTTTTGCCCGGACGCGATAGGGTCCCTCCAAATTAGCAGCGAGTTTGCCTTCGCGAGAGTCCTTGTGGTTCCTTCTCAATACAAGGTTGCCCACTTGGAACTCTCTCCGTATCACTTTGGTGTTGTGCCTGATTGCAATTTTTTTCTTTAATGAGGTTTCGCGGAGAGCTGCTCCGGACCGGACCTCTTCGACGAGGTCGAGCTCTTCCCTTAGTGACTCGTCATTCATTTCTTCGTCCAGGGGTGACTCAGTCCGCCTGGATAGTATGTGTACTTCAATGGGGATTACAGCTTCGGTCCCATAGGCCAAGCGAAAGGGAGTTTCCCCAGTTGAAGAGTGTGGAGTCGTGTGGTACGTCCGTAGGACACGGTACAGCTCCTCGACCCAAGCTTTCTTCTTTTTGTCCAGCCTTCGCTTGAGGCCTCGAAGGATTACTCAGTTTTTCGCTTCGGCTTGCCCGTTAGTCTGGGGATGTTCGACGGATGCAAAGTGTTGTTTCGTGCCTAGATGAGCGACGAAATCCTGGAACTTCCAGTCCATGAACTGTGTCTCATTGTCCCTGACTATTGCTTGGGGGATGCTGAAACGCGCGAGGATGTTTCGTTTGTACAAACGTAGTATGTTAATGGCTGTTATTTTGGCTAGAGCTTCCGCTTCTATCCACTTTGTGAAGTAATCAATGCCTACTATTAAATATTTATTCTGGTTTGATCCTACTACGAATGGCCCCAGGATGTCCAGTCCCCACCAGACAAATGGCCACGAGGAGGACATAGCCTTGAGCTCGTTAGGTGGAGCTAGGTGCCTGTCCCCGTGCCGTTGGCATTTATCGCATTTCTTCACATGCTCTTTAGCATCTTGCTGCATAGTTGGCCAGTAGTACCCTGCTCAAAGGGCTTTCCGGGAGAGGGATCTCCCTCTGAGATGTTGGGCGTTGATTCCTTCGTGGATCTCGCCCAGGACGTGGGCGACCATCTCCTCCTCGAGACATTTGAGTAATGGGATGGAGAACCCTCGCCTGTAAAGCTTATCTTCGACCAGGACGTAGGAGCAGACCCTGCGCCTGACTGTGCTGGCCTCTTTGGGGTCGGACGGAAGTTTGTCCCTAGCAAGGTAGTTATAAACGGGGGTTATCCAGCAGTTGCCGTTGCCAATTTCCTGTACGTCGAGGGTCGGGGATGCCTTTTCGATAGTGGGTCGAGGAAGTACCTCCTGGATGACGGACTTGTTTCTGCCCTTTTTCTTCGTGCTTGCTAGTTTAGATAACATGTATGCTCTGACATTATGTTCGCGGGGAACATGTTTCACCTCTACTGTGCAGATGACGGCCTCTTTTGCCCCAAGATCCTCAGCCAGACGCAAGCTGGCGAGGAAGGCTTTGTACTCAGCCTAGTTATTAGACATGGGGAAAGATAAGGTGAGTGATACCTCTACGACGATTCCCTCGTTGTTTTCTAAGATGGTGCCTACCCCGCTTCCTACCGAGCTGGATACCCCGTCTACAAAAATGGTCCACTTGCGCGCCCCGCAGGTAGGGGAATCTGCGAACGTCATTTCCGCAACGAAGTTAGCCAAAGCCTGGGCTTTTAGGGATTTTCTGATTTCATATTGAATGTCGAATTCGGACAGCTCTAACAACCATTTGAGCATTCTGCCAGCCATGTCTGGTCGTCCCAGCAGTTGCTTTACGGGTTGGTCAGTCCGGACCACGATCGTGTGGGCTAGGAAATAGTGTCTCAGCCTTCTCGCGGCATTGATGAGGGCCAGCGCTACCTTCTCTATCTGCTGGTATCTCAGCTCTTGTCCCTGTAATGCCTTGCTGGTGAAATATATGGGCTTTTGCTCGTCCGGTGTTTCACGGATAAGGGCGGCGCTTACGGCCTCGGTTGCCACGCTGAGATATAGGTACAGTGTTTCGCCGTTGTCTGGCCGAGAGAGAAATGACGGCTTTGACAGTGCTCGTTTCAGATGGAAGAGAGTCTGGTCATATTCCTCTGTCCATTCAAATATTGCCTCCTTGCAGAGGAGTTTGAAGAAGGGTAGGGCATGCTGGGCGGACTTGGCCACGAAACGAGACAAAGACGCGAGCATCCCGTTGAGGGACTGGATGGATTTCTTCGAGTTAGGCGTTGGAAATTTGGAGAATGCCCTGAACTTGACGTGGTTGCCCTCGATTCCTCGCTCTGTCAGATAGAAGCCGAGGAACTTGCTCGCCCGAACTCCGAACGTACACTTTTCTGGGTTGAAATGCATCCGGTATTTCCTGGCTTGTTCGAAGACTTTTCTCAAGTGGGTCGTGTGATCGGTTTCCTTGTGAGATTTTATGATCATATCATCCATATAGACTTCGAGCATGTCGCCTATTTCTCCCTGGAAGACCTTGTACATCATCCTCTGGTAGGTCGCGCCGGCATTCTTCAGGCCGAAGGGCATTACGTTGTAGTAGTAATTGCCTGATTCGGTCATGAAGGCCGTGTATTTTTTATCGCTCATTGCCATTGGTATTTGATTATAGCCCGAATAGGCGTCCATGAATGATAATAGTTTGAAACCGATAGAGTTATCAACAAGTTAATCAATATTGGGAAGGGGGTAGGCATCTTTTGGGCATGCCTTATTAAGATCGGTATAATCAACACATATTCACCATTTACCATTAGATTTTTTCACGAGTACAACGTTGGATAGCCAAGTGGTGTACTTGGCTTCCGAGATAAATTTTGCCTCGAGGAGGTCTTTTACAGCTTGTTCTGCAGCCTCCGTTTTCTCCGGAGACTACTTCCTCCTACATTGTACTACTGCTTTGATGGTTGGGTCAATCGTGAGTTGATGGTAGGCGACAGAGGGGTTTAAGCCGGGCATCTCCGCGACACTCCAGGCGAACAAGTCTGCGTTCTCTCAAAGGCAGGCTTTGAGTTGCTTCCATGCGATGTCGGGGAGACCGATCCCTATCTTTACTCCCCGCTGAGGATCGTCGCCGAGCAGGATGAGCTCGAAGTCGCAATCCGGGATAGGGCGCATCGGATGAGAGTTGTTGCTGGTCGAGGCGGATAAGCTGCTCGGGCCGGCCTGGTCTTCCTTCCGGTCATCTTCGGCGAAGAGGCTGTCGAGGTCGACAGAGTCGACGCGAGGCAGTGGCTTGGCTTCCTCTGAGCTGCTGGGCAAGGCTGGCTTGTTGGACGTCTTCGGCTTGGAAGCGATGGCGTTGAGTCCCTTGGTGGCCGCTTCGAAGCACCGCTGCACAGCTTTGAAGTGTAGTACTTCATTTTGAGATGGACGGTGGATGGCATATCTACCAGCTCGGCTAGAGTTGGCCGTCCGAATATGTACTGATAGAGAGACGGGCAGTTAATTACCAGGAACTGCACTTTAATGGATCTGGATGTCTCTGCAGATCCAAAGGTCACGATCAGCTCGACGTACCCCCAGGGTTTCGTGACCGACCCATTGAAACCCTAGAGGTCGGAACCCACATAGGGAGTGAGATGCGATTCGTCCAGTTGGAGGGTCGAGAAAAGTTGTGAGTACATAATAGCGACCGAGCTGCCTTGGTCGACAAGAATCATGTGAACATCAAAATTGGCCATCTGGGCTCGAATGAGCAGTGGGATACTTGAGTTCGGGGACCCTCCGAGGAGCTCTTCCCTGTAGAAGGAGATGGGGACTGATCCCTTCTGAGCCTTGTCGAGCGTTGTCACCTTGCTGGAGCTCGTACTGATCAGGTGCTCGAACTTTCTCTTCACGGAGCCCACGGTGACTTTGTTGAAGCCCCCTACGGAGATGACCATCGCGGAGGGGAAAGTCCCCCACGGGATATGGGTCGCGAAGTACGCGGGAGCGCTGAGCTCGCCTGGAACGTAGAAATCCTCTGGTCGTGATATAGACATGGCGACTTAGAGGTTGGTTTCTTCTGAGGAAGGCACCTCTTCCTCCACCTTCTTTGACTCTTGGGCGTCTTGCCGGGGAGCGTCTTTCTTTTTTGTAAACTGCTTCAGGTGTCCATCCCTGATAAGTATTTCTATGGCATCCTTCAAGTGGATGTAGTCTTCAGTGGTGTGTTCGTGACTCTTATGGAAACGACAGTATTTTGATTTGTCGGCGTTGGGCTTGGCCGATATCTGCTTGGGGAACCGGACTCCTGCGAGCTTAAACTCCGAGTTGGCACATTCGGAGAGAATTTTTTCCCTGGAGATAGTCAAGGGAGTGTAGTCACGGAATCGGCCGGAGGGTCCCTTGTTGTCCCGGGATTCCCATGGACGATCTACGCGCCTTCTTTCCCCCTAACGGGATGTCGAGGGCTCATCGCCTTTAGCGGCCCGGGCATTCTCCTGATGGCGGGAGGCTCGGGCGGAGCTGGCCGCTTCCTTTTCCTCGTACTGAATATACGACTGCACCTTGAGGAGAAAGGCGTCCAAGCTTCTTGGAGGTGTGTCATACCCTAAATTTTGACCACCCATTGATAAAACCCGACTGTGTTTTCACTTTGTGTCATCGGCATATCATATCATCTGTTTTTGTCATGCATATTGTTTGAATTTTCAGTCGAGATATACCCGCTGAGGTCTCTGTCTTTTTTGGTTAATTATGCGAAAAATCGATGAACGGACGTGTTTTTCGATTAAACTTGCAAATGTCCATTATTCATCTATCTTTCGCACGATTTAATCAATCTCTCATTTTTGTTTTATTTTTACCAATATAAAATGAAAATGAAAATAAAAGTCAAAAAAATTAAGTATACATATTTATATATATAAATTCGTTTTTATATATAAAAATCTTTGTTTTTTTTATCTCTTTCTTTTATATATATATATATATATATATATATATGGTCAAAATTTCTATATTTTTATATATTTGTATATATATTATATTTTTTTTCGATATATATATATATATATATATATATATATATATATATATATATATATATATATATATATATATTAAAATTTTTATTTTTTAGAAATAAAACATAAATTCATACATTTTTGTTTTTTACAAATTTTGTCTTTTTATGACTTTTGTTTCTAATGAGTTTTGTTTTGAGTAAGTTTTGTTTTATCAAGTTTTGTTTTGCTAACATTAATTCTTAACCAACTTTGATTTTTATTTGTGTGATGGGTTTGGGCTTAGCCAAACAAAAACGAAATTGTTAATCACACCCTCCCAGAAGCCCATGCTCATTTTGTTTAATTAATAAATAACTTTTAATTATTCAACTAATAGGGTTTAGATTAATTTTATACTAAAATATTGTTAATTTATGTTGATAATCTAAATGTTTAAATAATTATTCAGTTATTTAATTTTGGCTTATTGTAAATAATTAATTAATTGATTACTTTTCAATTCTAACCACTCGACGAGACTAAGATCGTTTCCCTGTAATCTCTGATTTTTGCCTCTACTTGTTTGGTTTTCCATTTGATACAGGAATTCTTAATCGATACCTCGAAGATCATTGGATGATCAGCTAATGATTTGAGTTTTGTCGAGGACCTTGGGGATCGTTATCTCACTTCTGGAAGTCTGAGAAGCGGCATTGGACCTTGCTCCAATAGGTAAGTTTTCTTGAACTCATTATCCATGTTTTTATCCACACGATGCTTTGCCGTGAATTTCTGTTTATTTTACACGATGTTTTGCCGGGTATTTTATCTCTTTTTATCCACGATGTTTTGTCGTGTGCTTCCTATTTATTTTCACTATGATGTTTTGCCACGTATATCTGTTATTTACTCGCGATACTTTACCGCGTATCTTTGTCTGTTGATTACATGATGTTGTTCCGTGCATTTCAGTTAATTTTTATTGTCTGATTACCATGATGTTTTCCCATGTTATTATGTAACTTTTTGTCAGTTTAATCTGTTACACGATGCTTTGCCGTGAAGTTTCTGTTTATTTTACACGATGTTTTTCCGTGTATATGCTTTTATCCTCCACGATGTTTTGCCGTGTATATTTTATCACATGATGTTTTTCCATGTATTCAGTTTCATACACGATGTTTTGTCGTGTATATGCTTTTATTCTCCGGATGTTCTTCCGTGTATATTTTATCTGTCACGATGTTTTGCCGTGTATATACTTTTATCTCACGATGTTTTTCCGTGTGCTTTCTATTTATTTTACATGATGTTTTGTCGTGTGTTTTCTATTTGTTTTCACCACGATGTTTTGCCATGTATATGCTTTTATCACACGATGTTCTTCCGTGTATCTTTTATCTGACACGATGTTCTTCCGTGTATATTTTATCTGTCATGATGCTTTGCTGTGTATTTATTTATTCCGTGATGTTTTGCCACATATGCATGTTCCCTTAGGATCTCTTAGTTCAAATTTAATTTTCGATTAGGTTTGAAATAAGATAGACAGTAGGATATTCAACCAAGCATGATAACTTTAGGTTAAATTTCCCCTCTCGCCGTCGTGCGATTTAAACTTTATTTTCTGTAGTTTGTGCCCCGTATGGGCGAACTACTACCGCTCTGATTTCTCAAGATCCCTTTTGAGAATACGTAGGCATAAGACTACAAAGTCTTAGCGAGCGACCTTTTTATTTTTTATCTCTTTCAAATCCGACGTTTTCCCGGATATTTTCAACCTTTTCCTTTTTTTTCGTCGTCTCTTTACTTCCGATGTTTTCCCGGATATTCATATAGTTTCTTTTCAAAACAACTTTCCTTGTGATTTAAACTCAAATACATATTTGTTATCAAAACTTTCTTTCATTTCTTTGTTGAACAACTAACAAAACAGCATGGAAGCTCTACAACAGGTAAGTGTTTATCCGCTTTCATTTACTGCTTTTATATATATATATATAACTGTATTGTGGGAAGCTGCGCATGGTTAGTCTTCTTTCATACCTTTTTAAATACTTCTCATATATCAAATGTATATATACTAGTATAGTTATTTAGAGTTTTCCCCGGCAACTACGTCTAGAACTAGGTAAAGCCTTGTTGGTCACTCTTACATACAAACAAAACTAGATCCCCCGTAGGATTCCAGATACAGTCTTCCCTTCTCTTGGGGTTAAACAATATGGAACAAAGAGAAAGGCAGTATTCTCGGTGAACCTTTTCTCAGACTGTCGCCCCTAGAAATTGTCAAAGAAACTCTAATCCTCAGAGATGATCTTTTCTCCGTGAATGGCATCTCTTGAGTTTCTTCCAAACCCTCGAACTTTCCTGGAATGATCTCTTCTCTGTGAATTGCATTTCTTGAACTTCTCTTGGTTTGGGGACCCACAGGATTCCTAAAAGCATCCCCGCCTCCTTTTGGGCGTTGTACAAGGACCCTTCGGCATCTTAGAAGTTCTCATGCCTTCTCTTGGGCTTAGTACAAGGACCCGACGACCTCTTAAAGGTATAGGAACAGAACCTAGTCATCCTTTGCTAGAGCAGTCTTTCTAGAGTCAAAACATCAAACCAATTTAGGGTTGATTCTCATCCGTTAATACACCAGCCTCCTCTTGGGCATCATACAAAGATCAACCTTCTCATACCCGTAGACTTGGACAGTCTTATTTCCTTTTGGATCTCAAGAAACCCTCTCCTCTTTTTTAACATCCGACGTTTTCCCGGATATTCCTTTTCTTTACATCCGACGCTTTCCCGGATATTCCTTCTATTTTCATCCGATGTTTTCCCGGATATTTATCTTTAATCTTTTCACTCTTTCAATCAATCCCCACAAACACCCTTTAGCTTCAATCTTGGGCTTTGAACAAGACACAAATACAACCTTTTAGCTTCAATCTTGGGCTTTAAACAAGACACCAAAACATCTTTTTCCTCCCATAGAATAGGAGGAACTACGATTGCTCTGATTTCCCTGTTGTCATTATGGGAATACGTAGGCATAAGATTGCAAAATCTTAGCGAGCACGCTAAACAAAAACCTTAGGTCCAGTACCTTACCAAAAACATCGAAAAACCCAAAAATAACAAAAATATCTTTTCAACATCTCTCAAAGGAAAAAATTTCCCATTTACGACAAATAAACATCAGTAAGTAGAAAGCAGTAAGGAAAATTGCTAATCAACCCATGGATAACCATGTATAGGATAGGTAGTTTACAACTCCCCATTGTATAACCTGACCCCGAACTCCCCAATCTCTTAGAATTTGTTAAAGAAAACATCTGCGTGCAAGGTTAGTTTGAGATAGCTTCCCTTTCCTTTCCAGCTTCACAGGATAAATAAGAAATCAGAAAGTAGCACCCAATCCCATCCGCAGGCGGATGTGGGTGGTCACGAAAATCGCGCTACAGAAAAATGACGACTCTGCTGGGGAGTCTTTAGGATTAGAATTCCTAAGAGGTCTAGGTTGTTAGAAATTTTTCTATATAATATATATATATATATATATATATCTTTTCCTACTTGATATCCGTGTTTATTTTTCTGCTAATGGGACTGCGGGTGATGCCGCATCTGGAAAGTTTGAGTGACACCTAAGATAAGTGATGGCACTAGACGGGTAATCTAACAGGGAGTGACTCCCAAATAAGATACCCCGGTCGACCATCGAATCAGTGGAGATGCCCTTTGCGGATTCAATGCGTATACGACTTCGGCTGTTGAAAGCATATTGTTCGATTGGATTATCTGATAAGCTGAGGATTTTAGTAGACTGAAACCATTTTGTAGTGAGGAAGCTATCGGAAATAGTTGTCACGCGATACTACCCTCATCTGAGATTACTCTAAGATACATCAGCTCGCTCGGGTGATTCCAGCCTACTGTTGTTATCCCAAGAGGGGTCAATGATTTTCAGGACAGGTACAAAAAATCACCAGTACAACCTTTGGGGATGGGTAGAGCCATGACTTCATGACACCGAACCTTTGACCCCATGTTTTTTCTATGTTTTTGTGTGCTGTATCCATGCATTGCATTTGCATCCCTTGCATATTTCATACATACGTCCGGGTCATCGTTAATTCATTCCAACCTTCTGTCTTTCAGTCATCTGTATGTCGTCAAACTGATTCCTCATCACCGATACGGGACTAGAGCTAACGTCGGGCGCAAAATGTCAGAATAAGAAGTGCACAATGTAGAGATTAGGATGGAAATAGACGATCTGAAGTCAAGCATGACTAATTTAACGGAAATGCTTCAGGTCCTAATTGCCAGAGGAGATCCACCTCAGAGGACTGTCATCCAAGAAATCAAAAGTGCTGCTATTGAGCCTCAGCCTGTTCAGATGCCACCATCTACATGGCCAGAATTTGGATTACCTCACGACTTCATTCCACAACAGGTCACTATGACTTTGGTCGGTCAAGCTCCAAGACCAGAGTTTCAAATCCCTATTGTCTCAGAACCCAGACCTCTGGTACGGACTGTCAGAATTCCCTTTGAGAATCCTAACTTTGATTACAATGCTAGTGCTCAAAGTGAGGACAATGTGGATATTGAGCCTGAAGAATCCAATGAGCAATATCAAACTTTGGAGAAAAGACTCAGACCTGTAGAAGGAAATGACTTCTTCAACGTTGATGCAGACAACATGTGTCTTGTGTCTATCCTCGTCATGCCAGCCAAATTTAAGACCCCTGAGTTTATAAAGTACAATGGCGACTCCTGCCCAAACGCTCATTTGGTAATGTACTTTTGTAAGATGGCTGCCTACACCAAAAACCAGAAGCTGCTCATCCACTGCTTTCAAGAAAGCTTAAGTAGAGCTTCACTCAAGTGGTACATGAACCTTGAACGAAGCAACATTCATTGCTTGCAGGATCTTATCAATGCTTTCATGAATCAGTACAAGTACAACCTGGACATGACTCCAGACCGTCGTCAACTCGAGAACATGACTCAGAACGAGAAAGAATCTTTCAAAGAGTATGCTCAACGCTAGAGAGAGTTGGCTTCTCAGGTCGAACCCCTTTAGCTGAGAAAGAGCTTACTGAAATATTCTTAGACACTTTGTCTCCCATCTTTTGGGAAAAGATGATTGGCAGTGTTTCCTCAAACTTCACAGATTTGGTCATCATTGGCCAGGGACTTGAAGAAGGTATCAAGAATGGAAAGGTCTCTAAAACCGCTGAATCTTCTAACGCTGTAAAGAAACCCTATGGGAACTTCCAAAAAAAGAGGGAGGATCAGACTAATTTTGTCTTGGTTGAGGATAGGAAACCTCATTACAGACCTCAGCAGCCTAATCAAGCTGATATTGCTGCTATCACCCCTCTGTTAGCTGCTCGACCAGCTCAAGCTCCTCAACATCCCGTTGTTGAACAAAACCAGAATTACAATAGGACTCACTTTAATCTTACCCCAATGACGTACACTGAACTGTACCCTATTTTGGTTCAGAAAGAAGTAATTACTACTAAGGCAGCACCTCTTCCTCCAAATCCACTTCCACCTGGATTCATATCTGACCTTCATTGCGCATTCCATGAAGGAGCTGCGGGCCACGATTTAGCAAGATGCTATGCACTAAAGGCTAGAGTGCGGGATCTGATCAGAAACAACCTCCAGCTTTCGTGACATTAATCCTAATGTCCAGCGCAATCCTCTGCCTGAACATAAGAATTGAAACTTCAATCAACTTTAGCTCAGTTACTTCCCAAAGACAGGACAACTCATCCTTGTGTTTGATTAGTCATTGGCCTTGTTTCTGTCTATTTTGCATTTTCCTTGTTTGTATCATATTTACTTTCAGCTTATTTATCTTTAAATGTCAGTTTTAATGAAATGAGCATGTATAGTATTTTGATTCAAATCATCTATTTATTCGCATCTTTATACTTTCTTTTTAAAAAAAAAAACAAAAACTTTAAAAAAAAAAGATACACCTCTTCTTCAAATTTTGACTATGCAAATATTTGTGGGATGATGATAAAAACATAATACCCATAATTGTTGTCGGTAGGCTTTCAAATAAAAAACTTTGCCGATGATGTAAGGCATTTTTTCAATTCCCAAACACTGGAGATATAAGGAAGATAATCCCTCGTTAACCCCTTTGAGCCTTGAAGTAGGAGTTTCTTTCTTTATAAAAAAAACCCATAATTTTAACCAGGGGCAGGGTAGTTCTCAGTTTAATTTGGGTTGTGTATTCGAGTTCAAAAGTTTACATACAATAAGTAGATGTTGAAAACGTCTTTCAAATCAAAAGCCGGTGATGGTCCGTCGTAATCATCAAATATAGCAGTCACTTTCTTTCTAAGAAAAAATCAAAAAGAAAAAAGACCTCTAAGTCAAAAAGCTTAGGCAAAAACTAGAGCATCCCGCTGACTATAAATTTAAAAAATAATAATAGGTCAGGCAAAAGTTAGGGATAATACAGAAAAGAGGTCCTTAAATCCTCGATTTTCAAAAAGTCCACAAAGACGAAAAACAACTAAATGTTGCAAAAAAGCAATAGCTGCCATCTCAATACTTCTGGACCATCGTCATCACTATCATCAGTACAATTCCGAAACCTTTTGGAACCTGAATGCACAATTTAAGTTTAACTGAGCATAGGACTGGAGAACATCACGAATTTGGGGTAGGCATAAACAAATTTTGATCCTTTATCTTTCTTTCATAAACTGTGAACCAGACCACGTTATAATCCTCAAAAGACCTAATTGAAGTAATGTTATTTTGAAAGTATACTTCAGCAAGGTTGCGTAAATTGACTCCAAAATCATTTTTTGCAAATCATTTGTTTTAGTATCATACCTCTGTTTTACTTTTCATTCAAAATGTTTTAAACCGCCGTGTTTTTAACCAGTAATCCATATTACTGTGCTTTTTCTAAAAACAATGGTTTTGTTTTCAAAAATTTTGCATGAACTTTGCATTAAATTTGCCATGTTTAAATAAACATTTTTTATTGCAAACTAGCTTTCCTCTCAAGGAATTTTCAAAACAGTTTAGAAACTTGGTCAGTGATCCTATCAGGGGCAAGTTCTTTCCAGAGCCTGTTAAGAATCAGTTCAAGATTTGTTCAGTGCAAGTCCTTCTCAGAATTGGTTTATTCAGAAAAACTTTCAAGACTCATTACTGGGGCAAGCCTTCCTAGTATACAGCACACAGTCATTATCATTCAAGATGAAGCAATAATAAGTTCATCTACAATAGTCAGCGAGTCTAGGGCAATTTATTTGGAAAATTCCCCAAGCAAGCTATCCAGCCTTCCTCCAAGGATTATAAACTTGATACATTTTATCAGTATGACAAAGATGTGTTTAAACAGCATTTTCATCCCCTAAGCAATGGCAGTGATCTCTGTGTTGAAGAATCAGTCCTGTCTGTCACTCCCCCAAAAGAGTATAAACTTGTTGGTTGTCACTCCTCAAAGAGTCTAAACTTGTTGTCAGCATTTTCATTTGCATTACATACATTTTATCATACATCATAACATTTTCATATACTATGCATCCAAGAGTATTTTAATCCTCATTTGCATTCATCAGGGGTCACGTTATTATCAATATCTTACCTTTCTACAAAGTCCAACTTACCGGGTGCCTACACTTTTATGTCTTATCTGATGTTCTTCCGGATATATCATTTGGTTTTGAAGTTTTTTCCAAAACCCGTTCTGATGTTTTTCCATAATTCTCTATGTCTATCCGATGTTCTTCCGGATATGTCTGCTTGTTCTGATGCTTTTCCAGAACTTTCTTTGTGTTCGTCCGATGTTCTTCCGGATATGTCTCTTTTATTCTGATGCTCTTCCAGAAACTCTTTACATGTCTATCTGATGCTCTCCCGGATATGACTTTTTCTCATCTGATGTTTTTCCAGATGTAACTTTTGTTCTGATGTGCTTATCTGATGCTTTTCCGGATATGTCTGTCATTCTGCCAGTCTTCTAAAAAATTTTCCTGTACATTTAACACTTTTCTAAATGTTTTGGATTTACCCTCAAAGTTATTTTTTTAATACATCTAACGCTTTTCTAGATGTTGCAGATATGTTTCCCAGAGTGTGTTACCTCTTTCGCATCTGATGTTTTTTCGGATGTCTGAATCCCTGTTCCAGGGTTTATCCCTCTTTTTCCAAATACTATTGAATACCCTTTGTCGCATCGGCAAATTTCCACCATATCTTATATCCCAAGAAAATTCTATTGGTCTGTCTCCTGTGGCATCATTCCCCACAGTGTTCAAAAGTCTTTCATTCATCACATATCATTTCATCTGCATTCATGGTCAAAATTCTAGGTACTCTGATATTTAATCCTCTTATACCTCGAATGTCTAAAACTATTTGCTATTCATACCTTCAGGTCTAAGAAGATTAAATAGGGGCATCTGTCATACCCCAAATTTTGACCACCCATTGATAAAACCCGACTGTGTTTTCACTTTGTGTCATCGGTATATCATATCATCTGTTTTTGTCATGCATATTGTTTGAATTTTCAGTCGAGATATACCCGCTGAGGTCTCTGTCTTTTTTGGTTAATTATGCGAAAAATCGATGAACGGACGTGTTTTTCGATAAAACTTGCAAATGTCCATTATTCATCTATCTTTCGCACGATTTAATCAATCTCTCATTTTTGTTTTATTTTTACCAATATAAAATGAAAATGAAAATAAAAGTCAAAAAAATTAAGTATACATATTTATATATATAAATTCGTTTTTATATATATAAATCTTTGTTTTTTTTTTATCTCTTTCTTTTATATATATATATATATATATATATATATATATATATATATATATATATATATATATATATATATATATATATATATATATATATATATATATATATATATATGTATTTATATTGAAATTTTTATTTTTTAGAAATAAAACATAAATTCATACATTTTTGTTTTTTACAAATTTTGTCTTTTTATGACTTTTGTTTCTAGTGAGTTTTGTTTTGAGTAAGTTTTGTTTTTATCAAGTTTTGTTTTGCTAACATTAATTCTTAACCAACTTTGAAAATTTTTACCAAAGACTCATCATTTCTTTGAAACTTGAAGAGCAAGTTTTGAAATTTTGAACTTAAACTTTGAATACCATTATCTTATCTTTTGATATCTTCATCTCCAAGTTTTGTTTCTCTATAAATAGAGATTCACAATTCACTTCACAATGACACCAAACAAGTTCTTTAACTTGTTTCTCTTTTCTCTCTAATTCACATTTTTTTACTTCTTATAATCTTAAAAAGAAAAGAGAGTTTCTGAAGCATAGCAAAGGAGGGTGCAGCGCCCACTCCTTACTTTCACATTTTTTCTAAACATTTTTCACTTCACACACACAAGAGGGCAGCGCCCCCTCTCAATTTTTTTACAGTCTTTTTCTTCTTCACTATCATATACATATCTACACATATATACATACTATCTTTCCATTTCCATTTTTTTATTATTACTACAACAACATCCCAATTTTTTCTAACTCAAATACAGAAACAATTTTTCTTTATGTTGCAGACTAACAAAATTCTGCAGGAACAATTCCAAAAAGGCTTTACATAACAAACCACACCTGCACAAATTCAGTCTAAAATTAGTAGGATGAAGAAGAAGAAGATTCTTCTGTTTCTAATGTTTTGATCATGCTCGCGTTCATACCAGTAGCGCTGGGAATTCTCTTGAACAGCATCACAATACAACAACAACAATTATTGCACAGCAATAACACGCAAGTGTCATAACCCGAAATTTGACCTCCCTCTTTTGGCCTTTTGCATAAGCATGCGCACTCGCATCGTTGGCATACACATTCGCACTTTTCTTTATGTGTTTCTTGTTGTAGGACATTCAGGTTTTCCAAGCCCGATTAATCACATCCTCTCAAGATTATTTCATCACCAAAACGAGCCCAAAATAAAGGTTTCCATGTTTATTTATCAAGACAAGAGATGGAAGAGCGGAATCAGGACTTCAGCATCATCCTTTTGCAAATTTGTGGAAATTTGGCTGAAGTAACCGGTTAGCACATAGGCTGTAACCGGTTACTCAGTGTATTTTTCACCAAAAAACACAAGTTTTCAAGCATGTAACCGGTTAGCACATATGCTGTAACCGGTTACTCAGTGGAAAATTTCAGTTTCTGCTGCATTTTTGGGACAGCACCATGCACTCTCCTTGGTCATTTATTCTACAGTATTCTAGCAGTGTGTGGAACATTCTAAACTTCTCTAGACATTTCAAGGCTATTCAATTCAATCCAAGTGCATTTATTCTAATGCTTCACTCCAAATTAAGTGCACCATGTTCCTTGTTTTACAAGCATGCCAACCGTTGGATGATGGAAATTCACATTGGGATTGTTACCGAGTTGGTTCTAACTAACCGAGTTAACCACCTTGACTCAGTGAGTCAAGCCCAACTAACTCCAACCCTAACTCCAAACCCAAAGCTAAGTCCAAAGCTAAGTCCAAACCTCTCATACTCCAAACCTAAAGTCTATATAAACTCACCTTCACTCATTTTTCAAGGGCTTCAACCATTTTGTACAAGTCACTCTCAATTCTCTCATTCTCCTCTACATTTTTCTGCAACTTCTACATCTTCATCTCAATTTTCATCCCAAAGCCTCACCAAAAGCTCTTATTCTTGAAGGAAAATCACTTTTCACATTGAAAGTGATTAATTATTGAGCTTAACCTCCATCATTTGGCATTCTTTGGTTGGATTTCTGGTATTACATCTTATTCTACTTCAATCCAAGAGTTCTACAATTTTCAATTTGGTGCAAGTTTGATTTCGGTGCATTTTCGCATTTTTGATTGGTTTCGACGCGTTTCGTCTACAAATTAAGGATCCTCTGGTTTTCTTTGATTTTCTGCATCAAAATCTCTTTACAACACTTACCAAGCCAAATATCTGGCTTGTAGGTTGGTGGATCTAACTAATTTTATCGTTTCGCGCATTTTCGTATCATTCGCAATGTAGTCGATAATTGTTGTGTGTGATTTGGTTTTGCATTTGTTTGATCCATGATCCTATTGTGTTAGTTGATTCTATCACTGTTTATTTGTTGTTTTCAAGTTCAATTTTCGTGCACAATTTCGGTTCCCACCATGTGGTGGTTGGCATAAGTGATTATTTGTTGAAAACTACTTTTGAAAAGTTGTTTTTGCTGTTATTTTTGCTACTGTCTCAGTGGTAACCGGTTAGCAGTTATGCTATAACCGGTTACACAGTTCAATTTTCAACAAATACGTTGATTTTCAAGTATGTAACCGGTTAGCAGATATGCTGTAACCGGTTACCACTGAACAGAATGGCCAATTTTGAGTTTTTTCAAGCTTGTTTGGTATCCTTTCTTCTTCTAACTTCCATGGATCAATGTGCTTCTTTTTAATGGATGTTTTAAGTGTCATTTAACCCCTGGTTGAAGCATATTCATGAACTTTTTATGCACATTTTTTATTATTCATTTGTTTCATGTTCTTAGTATTGTATGAACATTGCAATTCTTGCACTATCTTTGTTCACATGATACATGAGTTTGTGTAGCATTTTGGTGATCATTTGGCACTGTTTTGCACCTTCCATTTCAGATTTGCATTAAGTTTATTCTTTATGGATAAACTTAATCTTGTATAATCAATAATTCACTCCTTTTTGCTTTAATGACTTTTCATCCTCTTTGAAAAGTTGTTACCATGTTTCTCCCTTGATTAATTGATCGAAACTTTGTTTCAATTAATCGACCTTCCCTTTTCCCCTCTTTAGGCCTCCTTTAGAGCTTTCTCTCTCGTTCCCCCCCCGTGGAGTTGGAGTTTCGCGCTGCGCCTTGCATCGGAGCACTGTACAAATTGACGCCGTTATGCTGTCTGTTTCTCTACGCATGAGCATTGTACAACTTGGAGTTGTTGGGCCGTCCAGTTCAACTTCCGCATTACACCCTGTGTGTGTTAGGGAAGGGATGAGAAGGGAGAATTCCTACTCTCATTCTGACTACTTCAGGTAGGGGACGAATGATCATGTGCTTGGCTCAGTCATCTCTATCTCCAGGCGGTAATGTGCTTTCTTTCCCCAGTCGAGTTGATCCTTGATCACTCTTCTCTCTTTGCGATCCCTTTCGATCCTCGATCACTCCTATCTCTTTCAATCTCTCCTTTTGATCAATCACCATCCTTCTTGGTTGAGATCATTATTCTTGCACTAGCAATCTCTCTTTGTAATCAATCATTGCTTTTTGACTCCCCTGAAGAGTCTCAATTCTCTCTCTTTGGTCCAACACAGTTTTCCTGTCATGACCATTTTTCCCCAGGAGTTCGTAACCTCCTCTTGGTTCTTCTCCTTTGCTGGGTTAATCACCTTCTCTTGGTTAATCACCTTTTTCTTCAGTTAATCACTGAGCACCTCTTAGGTTAATCACCCTTTTCTTCAGTTAATCACAGTCCGTCTGTTAATCACTGAGCACCCCTTGGATTAATCACCTTCTCTTGGTTAATCACCCGTCTCTTCAGTTAATCACAGTCCGTTTGTTAATCACTGAGTACCTCTTGGGATAATCACCTATTCTTGGTTAATCACCCTTTTCTTTAGTTAACCACAATCCGTCTGTTAAAATACTGAACCCTTTCGATTTAATCACTTTCTCTTGGTTAATCATTCGCTTTTCTCTTCGGTTGGTCACAGTCCGTCTGTAAACACCGAATCCCCCGCAGTTGGCAACCTCCTCTTGGTTCGAATACTTGCACCCTTGGGTTAGTAACCTTTCTTTGGTTCAAATACCCTTTTCTTCGGTTGAGTACTGTTTGTTCAATCAGTTTACGGAACCCCTTTGGGTCACGACCTTTGCTCGATCCTATACCCTTCCTTTGGGTTATGATCTTTATTCGGTCCTACACCCGCTTTTCTGGTTAATCACAGTTTTCTCTGCTAAAACCAATGCTTCTCTACCCCCACAGAGTTGCAGTCCTTTCTTTCCTCGGTTAATCACTGTTTACCAGTTAATATACCGAGGCCCCTTCAGAGTCGAACACCTTCTCTCGGTTCAGGACTCTCTCTTGGTTTATCACAGTCCGTCGGTTGACACCAGCTTCTTTTCCCCGCCAGGGTCTACTCTCTTTCTTCGGTTAACCATTGTCAGCCAGTTAATATACGAATCTCCTTTTTCTCTTGGTTATGACACCATCCCTTTTTTTGGATCTCCAGAGGAGTCCTTCCTATTCCCCTTGCTCTTACTTTCTTGGTTTCGACACCAATTCTCTTTGCTATCCCCAGCGGAGTTTCTTTCATTCTTGGTTTCGACACCATTCTTTTCCTATTCTTTTGTGCAAATGCTCTTACTGCAGGGTCTTTCCCAGTAGAGTTATTCTTTCACTCTTGCTCTTGGTTTTAACACCACTTCTTTCGTCTCCTTGTTTCTTTCTTGTTTTCCTTTTCCGTTCAGTTCCCCGAACTACGGAAGCTCTGATTCAGCATTCTTTTGAATGTATGATACGTAGGCATGAGATCGCAATGATCTCAGCGAGCACACTTCCACCTTTCTTCCGTCTTCCTCCTTTCTTTCCTTTTCTTCGTCCCCTGGTTCCAAGAACTATGGCGCTCTGATTTCCTCATTGCACTATGAGGGTACGTAGGCACGAGGACTTCGTTCCTCCGTGAGCACTTTCTTCCTTTCTTTCTTTTTCCCCTTTCTCTTCTCTCTCTCTTTTAGCTAGAAGCCTTTAGATAGATAACCCATCCAAGCCTAGAAGCAAGCAAAATGGTTCCCGTCGAGTATGACGGATGCGTTAGGTGCTAATACCTTCCTTTCGCATAACTGACCCCTCGTTCCCGTTTCTCTTCCTCTTGGGTTTTATCGATATTTTCCCTGTCCTTTGGGACTAAATAAAGTTCGGTGGCGACTCTGTTGTATCTTTGAGTGTGCGATTCACTCAGGTAGAAACCAGCCATCTTCAGCTGGCGACTCTGCTGGAGACAGATTGACCTCTTGCTGGTTCATCCCTTGAGGGGTCTTGCCTAGTTTTGTTTGCTTTCTTGCTTGTTTGGGTGTTTATCTTTAGCGCTTTACTTGCTTTATTTTATTGATTTAGCTTTATGTTTATTTATCGCATTTCTTTACTGCTTTGAATATTCATATGCTGCATATTCTAGATATCTGCTGTTTTCTGCTGTTGTTGGGATGGGTAGATATTATTGGAGAGAAAGGTCCTAACACCGGGCCTAGTATACACATAGGCTAGAACGTGGATAGTCGTGAGGCCTACATTTTGCGCGTTGGGTTATCACGAGAGCCACATCCCAGATCGTGATTCGCTTGAGAATACTCTCGTCCTGTGAGAATTCACTACAGCGGGGGGTTTTCACTCTGAGTCCTATGGTTTGGGAGACCTTTCTAGGGATCACCTTGTTGTGTCTATATCACACCTGTGTAGGGGATGGGTTTTGCAGGAAAACAAGCCACTTCATACCTTTGTTCCCTCATGTGCATCAGATGTTCGCACCTACACAGAGCTACATATGCAGATTATCCAGAAGTTGTTGCATCTCTAACTTACATTATTGCATAATGTTATTGCATAATGTTATTGCATAGTGTTATTGCATCATCATGTATGCCGAACTTTTGAACTTGAGTTATTGCATCAACATATGTATGCTGAACTTTTGCATCATCTAACCTTTGCATCATTGGGTGTTGCATATTTCATCTGCACTCCATCTGCATAAGTAACATGTGCATACATACATTTGCATGGCATTCAAACCAGAAAAAGCTCACTTTCTTCCCTTCATCAGCCAGAAGACAGTGACAACCTGATACCGGTACTTCCTCAGATCCAACAAGTCAGAAATCATGGGTGATTCTGATAATACCGCTTACACGGAGACCTTGACTCAGTTCCAGGGTAGGATGGGTCAATTCCAGGATAACATGGATGCCATCATGGAACTCCTTCGTACTCGGAGGGATGCCAGTGTTACCTCTGCTGCTGTCGTCACTGTCACTGATGCAACTGTTTTCACTCCTATTTCTGCAGTTGTTGAGGCGCCAGTTGAGACTATTGTGCAACCTACTATCGATTTACCAAGCTCTCAGCCTGATCCGAATCAGGTGCCTACTGCCTTTCCTTAGGGAATGCCCCTGAATTTCACTCCTCATACTGCCTGTGGCAATGCCTTTGTGCCATATCAACCCTTTGTTGTGCCCATGCCCAATGGGAACTCTGTTGCTTACCCATGGGGCATGCCTAGTCCTATTCCACCTCCTGTGGTAAACCCGGATGATAATGAGATTCCTCAAACACAGACTTGCCAGGCTCCCGTGCCAAATGATATGGAGACACTCGATGAAGATGAATATGTTCATGTTCCGGTCTTGTCTCAATCTGCACAAACTATTGTTCACAATGTTCATTCTAGAATGCCTTACCCTGGGGCATGTGTAGCTGCTATGGAACCTCCTCCTGGTTACCCATACGGTGTTCAAATGGGTCAGATTTCTGGTCAGATGGTTAATTATGGGTTGATACATCCGTCTCAATTTGCCTCTCCTCAAGTGCTTGCTCCATCCGCATCTCAGCCTCCAAATCCTCAGGTTCTTGCCAGACCTGCTAATCAGAACAAACCTGCAGACTACAAGGTATTAGAGGATAGAATCAGAGCTATTGAGGGTTTCTCTGCCTTTGACATGGATGCCAAAGACTTGTGCTTGGTCCCAAATGTTGTGCTACCCCAGAAGTTCAAGGTGCCTGTTTTGCCTAAGTACAAGGGGTTGAGTTGTCCACGAAGCCACGTCACCATGTATTGCACAAAAATGGCTTCCTACATAGACAATGATGATCTGCTTATCCACTGTTTCCAGGATAGCCTATCTGGGGCTTCCTTGGATTGGTACATGAACCTTGAGCAAGGTAAGATCAGAACCTGGAAAGATCTATCCGAAGCATTCTTGAAGCAATACAAGTACAACTTGGATATGGCTCCCACCAGGTTGCAACTACAAAATCAAGCTCAGAAAGCTGATGAATCATTCAGAGATACTCTCAGAGATGGCGTGACATGGCTTCACAAGTCTGACCTGCTCTATCTGATTTAGAGTTGGTTGACATATTCATAGGCACTCTTCAGGGTTTGTACTATGAGAAGATGGTTGGTAGCTCATCCTCCAATTTTGCTGATGTTGTAACCATTGGGGAACGCATTGAGAATGGGCTCAAAACAGGGAAAATTGTTGGCACTGTGAGTCAACAATCAGGGGTTAATAAGCCACAAGGTGGCTTCTCGGAAGAAAAGGAAGAGGAAACAAACGCTGTCATGGATGGTGTCCACTTTCAAGCGCAAAATCCCATGGCTCATGTGCCATACCGTCCGTACCCATATGTTGATGCTGCACAGTACCAACAGCCACTGTATCAATAATTTCCTCAGGCTCATGATCAGTAAGCCCAAGGCCGAGAGCGTCAGAATCAGCGTAAGCCCAGGAACAATCTAGAACGAAGGAATGCTCCTCTAGATCCGATTCCCGTGACATACACTCAACTTCTCCCATATCTGGTTCAGAATTCGCTGGTGGTTCCCAAAGCTCTGAAGCCTCCACCAGAACCATTCCCACCTGGGTATGTCCCAATGTGCAGTGCGGATATCATGCTGGGTCAGCTGGCCATTCAACCGAGGATTGCAAAGCTTTCAAAGCTAAGGTCCAATAGTTAATTGACAAGAAGCACCTAACCATTCAAGGTGAGAATCTGTGGGTGAACGGAAATCCTGTGTCCGTGTAAGGGTCGAGACTGCAAAAGAATCCCTTGAATAAGCTTGTGAGCACTTCCTCAACATCGGCAATCATCATGTCATTCCATCTTTTCCATTTGTAATCTTTTGTTTGTCAAGCATTGTTTACTTGTAAAACTTGTTTGTTCTCAGATGATAATAATAATGAAATGAATATGCATGTTTTGAATAAATCCATTCATGTTCACTCATACTTTTTATCTGTATCACACATTTGATCAAGCAAAATCAAAAAGAGAATGACGAAATCAAAAAGACGAGATCACTGTCTGTATGCTTTGAATAAAACCTCGCTGAGGATGTAAGGCATTTGTTCAAACCCCCAAACACTGGATTCATAAGGAAGATAATCCATAGTCAACCCCTTTGGGCCTTGAAGTAGGAGTTTCTTTCTGTACACAAAAAAAACCCTCAATCTTAACCAGGGGCAGGGTAGTCTTCAGTTAGTTTGATCATGCGTTCAAATTTCAAAAGAGGAATACCCCATTCCGAGGATCAACCACATCCTATCCCTCGCAAGAGGTCGGAAAAATCACAAATCCACAATGGTTATACCTCACCGATCAAAGGAATGAGGCAGTTACAACTCACCCTACAAATCAAACACATGTCACACGATTTTGTTCGAGAAAAAAAATCAAAATCACAAGAAAAAAAACAAAAAAGAAAAAAGCAAATGCCCGCTAAGTCACAAACAAATGACTTAGGCAAAAATTAGGGCATCCCGGTAGACTGCAAGATAATTAGTCTACGCAAAAATTAGGGAACACAAAAAAGGACAAAACAGAGAATCAAAAGCAAAAACCCTCAATAAGAACAAGGTCGTGTGATCACATGTGACAAAAATAAAAGGTGAGTGAATGCCATTCCAAAACCTCGTTGGTCCCTCTACCATCACATCTACCATTCTAAATCCTTTTTTGAAAGGTGAACGCTTGTGTCAAAATAGCTGAACGTAGGACTGGAGAACATCAAGGAGAATGGGTGGGTTAAAATAAATTTTGAGCCTTATATCCTTTCTTTCTTAAACCGTGAACCAGGCCACGTTACAAACCTCAAAAGACCTAATTGAAGCAGGGTTTATTTCGAAAGCATACAACAGTAAAGTCATGTCAAAGCTGACTCCTAAAGATTTGCTTATCATTTGTGCTGATACCGATATGGCATTCTAATTGGTGATCTATTCACTATATGTCATAATCTTAGTGAACATACTTGGACTTCAAAACTGACATATGCATGGCATTAACATTGTCATTTTCAAAACAAACACTTTTTACTTGCGAATAAGCATTTGACATCAAGAAAGTTTCCACAATGGAAAGTGTGATCACCTCAAGGGGCAAAACCCCTGAAAACTCCGTTGAGCAAAAAGGGCCTAGCCACCTCAGGATTCAGTCAGTCTGAGCCAATCATGACGAGATCCGACAAATCTATCCATGTTCATTTGGTCAGGGGCATTCCTCCAAAGATCAATCAGACAGGGGAAAAATCACTTCAGAGCTCACATTGAGGCAAACCACCTCAAGAGCGCAAGAATCTGACCTCTCCAAGAGAAGGTTAATCAGGGGCATATTGTTCCAATACACTGGGGAAAACCGGATCAAGATCATCCTGTGACACAACTGTTTCCTATCGTGTGACTAGGGTAATCCATGCAGATACCTAACAGACTGGGGCAGAGTCAGGCTACCAAGGTACAAGTTCTCTCCCTGTTTTGAGGCTAGAGCAATGGTGCAGCAACAATTGCTGATCCTGAAGTAGGTGTGGGGGAATCACGTCTTTATGGCTTACACCCTTACCTCAACTCTTTCACTTCTCACAATAAAAACACTTGAACCATTGCATAGACCTTCCTCACACTTTGATCACGTCGCTTCACTCATGCACATCCTTCATCTAGCATAGCACGAAGCCTTGACATGAGCCTAATCCAACTTGACATCTTTTCAAAAACTAATTACCTACATTCTGCATATAGTAATCATCATCGCATAGCATTGCATTTTCAAACACATAAGCATGTTTATCAAGATGAAGCATTACGCTATACAGGTTCAAACGCACGTCCCAATCAAAACCCAGTTCTCGCCTGGTAGTCAGTTCTCGTCTGGCTCATCTTTGCTTAAATCCAGTTCATGTCTGGTAAACTTAATTCTAGTTCTCTTCTGGTCTTCAGTCCTCGTCTGACTTATCTCTTTAACGTCCAGTTCTCATCTGGCTCATCCTTGCAAAACCCAGTTCTCGTCCGGTAGTCAATTCCCGTTTGACTTATCTCTTAAATCCAATTCCCGTCTGGTAGTCAGTTCTCGTCTGGCTTAATTAAAATCCAGTTCTCGTCTGGTAGTCAGTTCTCGTCTGGCTTAATCAAAATCCAGTTCCCGTCTGGTAGTTGGATCTCGTCTGACTTGCCTCTTCCAACTCCAGTTCTCATGGTCAGTCCTCATCTGACCTGTCTCTTTAAGATCCAGTTCTCTTCTGGTAGTCAGTTCTCGTCTGACTTGTCTCATCAATTTCCAGTTCCCGTCCGGTAGTCAATTCTCGTTTGACCTGTCTCATCAAACTCCAATTCGCGTCTGGCTTATCCTTGCAACGTCCAGTTCTCGTCTGGAAATTTTTTATCAAAGCCCAATTCTCGTCTGGTGTTCAGTTCCTGTCTGACTTATCTTTACATAATTCAATCCTTGCCTTGTAGTCAATCCTCGTTTGACTCATCTCTTTAAAGCCCAGTTCTCGTTCGGTATTCACTGCTCGATTGACTTTTCCCTTTAAAATCAAGCTTTTATCTAGTAGTCAGTTCACGTCTGACTTGTCGCTTTGAAAACTAGTTCTCGTCTGGTAGTCAGTCCTCGTCTGACTTGTCCCTTCAACGTCCGGTTCTTGTCCGGCCAACATTTCTAGTTCTCGTCTGGAGCATTTTTTTCAAAATCCAGTTCTCGTCTGGCATACTTTTTCAAAGTCCAGTCATCGTCTGGCAGACCTTTTCAACGTCCAATTCCCGCCTGGTAAACTTTTCCAGAAGTTTTTCAATCCTTTGGTTCGTCCAGAACCTGCAAATTTGCGGTATTGTACCTTAACCTGCATCCTTTGCATTGTATGGTACCAAACATTATGTAGAACAACGCATACATAGCATATGCATCGATCATACTCCCTCTCTTTTTGCCTGACTTATCTCCCAGCAGATTTTTAGCCAAACCTTGAACTTACCTATTCTACCTTGCACCACTCTGTTTGTCGCCGTCGGCCAAATTCTCGAGCTACTCTTTTATTTAATCCCCTTTTACCTCGAATCATCGAAAAGCTGGAGCAATTCGTACATTCAGGTCCAAGCGGATTAAATAGGGGCAACTATCGTAACCCGAAATTTGACCTCCCTCTTTTGGCCTTTTGCATAAGCATGCGCACTCGCATCGTTGGCATACGCATTCACACTTTTCTTTGTGTGTTTCTTGTTGCAGGACATTCAGGTTTTCCAAGCCCGATTAATCACATCCTCTCAAGATTATTTCATCACCAAAACAAGCCCAAAATAAAGGTTTCCATGTTTATTTATCAAGACAAGAGATGGAAAAGCGGAATCAGGACTTCAGCATCATCCTTTTGCAAATTTGTGGAAATTTGGCAGAAGTAACCAGTTAGCACATAGGCTGTAACTGGTTACTCAGTGTATTTTTCACCAAAAAACACAAGTTTTCAAGCATGTAACCGGTTAGCATATATGTTGTAACCGGTTACTCAGTGGAAAATTTCAGTTTCTGCTGCATTTTTGGGACAACACCATGCACTCTCCTTGGTTATTGATTCTACAGTATTCTAGCAGTGTGTGGAACATTCTAGACTTCTCTAGACATTTCAAGGCTATTCAATTCAATCCAAGTGCATTTATTCTAATGCTTCACTCCAAATTAAGTGCACCATGTTCCTTGTTTTACAAGCATGCCAACCGTTGGATGATGGAAATTCACATTGGGATTCTTACCGAGTTGGTTCTAACTAACCGAGTTAACCACCTTGACTCAGTGAGTCAAGTCCAACTAACTCCAACCCTAACTCCAAACCCAAAGCTAAGTCCAAAGCTAAGTCCAAACCTCCCATACTCCAAACCTAAAGTCTATATAAACTCACCTTCACTCATTTTTCAAGGGCTTCAACCATTTTAAACAATTCACTCTCAATTCTCTAATTCTCCTCTGCATTTTTCTGCAACTTCTACATCTTCATCTCAATTCTCATCCCAAAACCTCACCAAAAGCTCTTATTCTTGAAGGATAATCACTTTTCACATTGAAAGTGATTAATTCTTGAGCTTAACCTCCATCATTTGGCATTCTTTGGTTGGATTTCTGGAATTACATCTTATTCTACTTCAATCCAAGAGTTCTACAATTTTCAATTTGGTGCAAGTTCGATTTCAGTGCATTTTTGCGTTTTTGATCGGTTTCGACGCGTTTCGTCTATGAATTAAGGATCCTCTGGTTTTCTTTGATTTTCTGCATCAAAATCTCTTTACAACACTTACCAAGCCAAATCTCTGGCTTGTAGGTTGGTGGATCTAACTAATTTTATCGTTTCGCGCATTTTCGTATCGTTCGCAATGTAGTCGATAATTGTCGTGTGTGATTTGGTTTTGCATTTGTTTGATCCATGATCCTATTGTGTTATTTGATTCTATCACTGTTTATTTGTTGTTTTCAAGTTCAATTTTTGTGCACAATTTCGGTTCCCAGCATGTGGGGGTTGGCATAAGTGATTATGTGTTGAAAACTACTTTTGAAAAGTTGTTTTTGCTGTTATTTTTGCCATTGTCTCAGTGGTAACCGGTTAGCAGTTATGCTGTAACCGGTTACACAGTTCAATTTTCAACGAATACGCTGATTTTCAAGTATATAACTGGTTAGCAGATATGCTGTAACCGGTTACCACTGAACAGAATGGCCAATTTTGATTTTTTTCAAGCTTGTTTGGTATCCTTTCTTCTTCTAACTTCCATGGATCAATGTGCTTCATTTTAATGGATGTTTTAATTGTCATTTAACCCCTGGTTGAAGCATATTCATGAACTTTTGATGCACATTTTAGATTATTCATTTTTTTCATGTTCTTAGCATTGTATAAACATAGCAATTCTTGCACTATCTTTGTTCACATGATACATGAGTTTGTGTAGCATTTTGGTGATCATTTGGCACTGTTTTGCACCTTCCATTTCAGATTTGCATTAAGTTTATTCTTTATGGATAAACTTAATCTTGTATAATCAATAATTCACTCCTTTTTGCTTTAATGACTTTTCATCCTCTTTGAAAAGTTGTTAGCATGTTTCTCCCTTGATTAATTGATCGAAACTTTGTTTCAATTAATCGACCTTCCCTTTTCCCCTCTTTAGGCCTCCTTTAGAGCTTTCTCTCTCGTCCCCCCCCCCCCCCCCCCCCCCCCCCGTGGAGTTGGAGTTTCGCGCTGCGCCTTGCATCGGAGCACTGTACAAATTGACGCCGTTATGCTGTCTGTTTCTCTACGCATGAGCATTGTACAACTTGGAGTTGTTGGGCCGTCCGGTTCAACTTCCGCATTACACCCTGTGTGTGTTAGGGAAGGGATGAGAAGGGAGAATTCCTACTCTCATTCTGACTACTTCAGGTAGGGGACGAATGATCCTGTGCTTGGCTCAGTCATCTCTATCTCCAGGCGGTAATGTGCTTTCTTTCCCCAGTCGAGTTGATCCTTGATCACTCTTCTCTCTTTGCGATCCCTTTCGATCCTCGATCACTCCTATCTCTTTCAATCTCTCCTTTTGATCAATCACCATCCTTCTTGGTTGAGATCATTATTCTTGCGCTAGCAATCTCTCTTTGTAATCAATCATTGCTTTTTAATTCCCCTGAAGAGTCTCAATTCTTTCTCTTTGGTCCAACACAGTTTTCCTGTCACGACCATTTTTCCCCAGGAGTTCGCAACCTCCTCTTGGTTCTTCTCCTTTGCTGGGTTAATCACCTTCTCTTGGTTAATCAGCCTTTTCTTCAGTTAATCACAGTCCGTCTGTTAATCACTGAGCACCTCTTGGGTTAATCACCTTCTCTTGGTTAATCACCCTTTTCTTCAGTTAATCACAGTCCGTCTGTTAATCACTGAGCACCCCTTGGGTTAATCACCTTCTCTTGGTTAATCACCCGTCTCTTTAGTTAATCACAGTCCGTCTGTTAATCACTGAGCACCTCTTGGGTTAATCACCTCTTCTCGGTTAATCACCCTTTTCTTCAGTTAACCACAGTCCGTCTGTTAAAATACTGAACCCTTTCAAGTTAATCACTTTCTCTTGGTTAATCACTCGCTTTTCTCTTCGGTTGGTCACAGTCCGTCTGTAAACACCGAATCCCCCGCAGTTGGCAACCTCCTCTTGGTTCGAATACTTGCACCCTTGGGTTAGTAACCTTTCTTTGGTTCAAATACCCTTTTCTTCGGTTGAGTACTGTTTGTTCAGTCAGTTTACCGAACCCCTTTGGGTCACGACCTTTGCTCGATCCTATACCCGTCCTTTGGGTTATGATCTTTATTCGGTCCTACACCCGCTTTTCTGGTTAATCGCAGTTTTCTCTGCTAAAACCAATGCTTCTCTACCCCAACAGAGTTGCAGTCCTTTCTTTCCTCGGTTAATCACTGTTTACCAGTTAATATACTGAGGCCCCTTCAGAGTCAAACACCTTCTCTCGGTTCAGCACTCTCTCTCTTGGTTTATCACAGTCCGTCTGTTGACACCAGCTTCTTTTCCCCGCCAGGGTCTACTCTCTTTCTTCGGTTAACCACTGCCAGCCAGTTAATATACTGAATCTCCTTTTTCTCTTGGTTATGACACCATCCCTTTTTTTGGATCCCCAGAGGAGTCCTTCCTATTCCCCTTGCTCTTACTTTCTTGGTTTCGACACCAATTCTCTTTGCTATCCCCAGCGGAGTTTCTTTCATTCTTGGTTTCGACACCATTTTTTTCCTATTCTTTTGTACAAACGTTCTTACTGCGGGGTCTTTCCCAGTAGAGTTTTTCTTTCACTCTTGCTCTTGGTTTTGACACCACTTCTTTCGTCTCCTTGTTTCTTTCTTGTTTTCCTTTTCCATTCAGTTCCCCGAACTACGGAAGCTCTGATTCTGCATTCTTTTGAATGTATGATACGTATGCATGAGATCACAATGATCTCGGCGAGCACACTTCCACCTTTCTTCCATCTTCCTCCTTTCTTTCCTTTTATTCGTCCCCTGGTTCCAAGAACTACGGCGCTCTGATTTCCTCATTGCACTATGAGGGTACGTAGGCACGAGGACTTCGTTCCTCCGCGAGCACTTTCTTCCTTTCTTTCTTTTTCCCCTTTCTCTTCTCTCTCTCTTTTAGCTAGAAGCATTTAGATAGATAACCCATCCAAGCCTAGAAGCAAGCGTAATGGTTCTCGTCGAGTGCGGCAGATGCGTTAGGTGCTAATACCTTCCTTTCGCATAACCGACCCCCCGTTCCCGTTTCTCTTCCTCTTGGGTTTTATCGATATTTTCTCTGTCCTTTGGGACTTAATATAGTTTGGTGGCGACTCTGTTGTATCTTTGAGTGTGCAATTCACTCAGGTAGAAACCAGCCATCTTCAGCAAGGAGAAGGAAAAGTCGCAAGCTGCAATTCAAAGCCGACGAAACTGACGCGCTCGACAATTGTAACATCAATAATCTGCAGCGTCCAACAGAAACGTTCATCAATTCAATCATAATTTCTGAAACAAAATCTCTCAATTTTCATCAAAATTAGTTTCAATTTCGAAACCCTAACAAATTTATTTCTTTTTCTAACAGAAAGTTGCAGAAATCAAAAGGGAAACGAGAATAACTCACCTTCAATCGTGGTCAAAAAACCACCGCACCTCCACCATTCATCACCGCGCCACCGTGTCGGAAAAAATGATCACCGCGCCACCCTTTTCCTCATCAAATCGACGCCTCGAACCACACGAAGAAACCATCATCAAAAATCGGCACCAGCTGCGATTGAGAAACCACCCGCCGTTACCGGAAATCGCCATCACACATAGGGAAGAGGGTGACTCTGAAAAGGCATGTTTGGGAGAAAGCTTGAGACATGTTTCAGCAAAAAATACGTTTTAGGATTTTCCCTCAAATAATGATTTTTGGGTTAAATAAAATCTGATTTTTATTTGTGTGATGGGTTTGGGCTTAGCCAAACAAAAACGAAACTGCTAATCACACCCCCCAGAAGCCCATGCTCATTTTGTTTAATTAATAAATAACTGTTAATTATTCAACTAATAGGGTTTAGATTAATTTTGTTACTAAAATATTTTTAATCTATGTTGATAATCTAAATGTTTAAATAATTATTCAGTTATTTAATTTTGGCTCATTGTAAATAATTAATTAATTGTTTACTTTTCAATTCTAACCACTCGACGAGATCAAGATCGTTTCCCTGTGATCTCTGGTTTTTGCCTCTGCTTGTTTGGTTTTCCATTTGATACAGGAATTCTTAATCGATACCTCCAAGATCATTGGATGATCAGCTGATGCTTTGAGTTTTGTCGAGGACCTTAGGGATCGTTATCCCACTTCTGGAAGTCTGGGAAGAGGCATTGGACCTTGCTCCAATAGGTAAGTTTTCTTGAACTCATTATCCATGTTTTTATCCACACGATTCTTTGCCGTGAATTTCTGTTTATTTTACACGATGTTTTGCAGTGTATTTTATCTCTTTTTATCCACGATGTTTTGTCGTGTGCTTCCTATTTATTTTCACTGTGATGTTTTGCCACGTATATCTGTTATTTACTCGCGATGCTTTACCACGTATCTTTGTCTGTTGATTACATGATGTTGTTTCGTGCATTTCAGTTAATTTTTATTGTCTGATTACCATGATGTTTTCCCATGTTATTATGTAACTTTTTGTCAGTTTAATCTGTTACACGATGCTTTGCCGTGAAGTTTCTGTTTATTTTACATGATGTTTTGCCGTGTATATGCTTTTATCCGCCACGATGTTTTGCCGTGTATATTTTATCACATGATGTTTTTCCATGTATTTAGTTTCACACATGATGTTTTGCCGTGTATATGCTTTTATTCTTCGGATGTTCTTCCGTGTATATTTTATCTGTCACGATGTTTTGCCGTGTATATACTTTTATCTCACAATGTTTTGCCATGTGCTTTCTAATTATTTTACACGATGTTTTGCCGTGTGTTTTCTATTTGTTTTCACCACGATGTTTTGCCGTGTATATGCTGTTATAACATGATGTTCTTCCGTGTATATTTTATCTGACACGATGTTCTTCCATATATATTTTATCTGTCATGATGATTTGCTGTGTATTCATTTATTCTGTGATGTTTTGCCACGCATGCATGTTCCCTTAGGATCTCTTATTTCAAATTTAATTTTCGATTAGGTTTGAAATAAGATAGACAGTAGGATATTCAACCAAGCATGATAACTTTAGGTTAAATTTCCCCTCTCGCCGTCGTGCGATTTAAACTTTATTTTCTGTAGTTTGTGCCCCGTATGGGCGAACTACTACCGCTCTGATTTCTCAAGATCCCTTTTGAGAATAGGTAGGCATAAGACTACAAGGTCTTAGCGAGCGACCTTTTTATTTTTTATCTCTTTCAAATCCGACGTTTTCCCGAATATTTTCAACCTTTTCCTTTTTTTTCGTCGTCTCTTTACATCTGATGTTTTCCCGGATATTCATATCGTTTCTTTTCAAAACAACTTTCCTTGTGATTTAAACTCAAATACATATTTGTTATCAAGACTTTCTTTCATTTCTTTGTTGAACAACTAACAAAACAGCATGGAAGCTCTACAACGGGTAAGTGTTTATCCGCTTTCATTTACTGCTTTCATATATATAACTGTATTGTGGGAAGCTGCGCATGGTTAGTCTTCTTTCATACCTTTTTAAATAGTTGTCATATATCAACTGTATATATACTAGTATAGTTATTTAGAGTTTTCCCCGGCAACTACGTCTAGAACTAGGTAAAGCCCTGTTGGTCACTCTTAAATACAAACAAAACTAGATCCCCCGTAGGATTCCAGATACAGTCTTCCCTTCTCTTGGGGTTAAACAATATGGAACAAAGAGAAAGGCAGTATTCTCGGTGAACCTTTTCTCAGACTGTCACCCCTAGAAATTGTCAAAGAAACTCTACTCCCCAGAGATGATCTTTTCTCCGTGAATGGCATCTCTTGAGTTTCTTCCAAACCCTCAAACTTTCCTGGAATGATCTCTTCTCTGTGAATTGCATTTCTTGAACTTCTCTTGGTTTGGGGACCCACAGACTTCCTAAAAGCATCCCCGCCTCCTCTTGGGCGTTGTACAAGGACCCTTCGGCTTCTTAGAAGTTCTCATGCCTTCTCTTGGGCTTAGTACAAGGACCCGACGACCTCTTAAAGGTATAGGAACATAACCTAGTCATCCTTTGCTAGAGCAGTCTTTCTAGAGTCAAAACATCAAACCAATTTAGGGTTGATTCTCATCCCTTAATACACCAGCCTCCTCTTGGGCATCATACAAAGATCAACCTTCTCATACCAGTAGACTTGGACAGTCTTATTTCCTTTTGGATCTCAAGAAACCCTCTCCTCTTTTTTAACATCCGACGTTTTCCCAGATATTCATTTACTTTACATCCGACGCTTTCCCAGGTATTCCTTCTATTTTCATCCGATGTTTTCCCGGATATTTATCTTTAATCTTTTCACTCTTTCAATCAATTCCCACAAACACTCTTTAGCTTCAATCTTGGGCTTTAAACAAGACACCAAAACATCTTTTTCCTCCCATAGAATAGGAGGAACTACGATTGCTCTGATTTCCCTATTATCATTACGTGAATACGTAGGCATAAGATTGTGAAATCTTAGCGAGCACAGTAAACAAAAACCTTAGGTCCAGTACCTTACCAAAAACATCGAAAAACCCGAAAACAACAAAAATATCTTTTCAACATCTCTCAAAGGAAAAACTTTCCCATTTATGACAGATAAACATCACTAAGTAGAAAGCAGTAAGGAAAATTGCTAATCAACCCATGGATAACCATGTATAGGGTATGTAGTTGATAACTCCCCATTGTGTAACTTGACCCCGAACTCCCCAATCTCTTAGAATTTGTTAAATAATACATCTGCGTGCAAGGTTAGTTTGAGATAGCTTCCCTTTCCTTTCCAGCTTCACAGTATAAATAAGAAATCAGAAAGTAGCCCCTAATCCCATCCGCAGGCGGATGTGGGCGGTCACGAAAACCGCGCTACAAGGTGCAAGGCCAACAGCTTTAGAAAACACTGAGTGTGGGCAGAGTCCCTGTTCGAGCAGAAATTTTTTCATGTCGTCGGTAGTGGGGACTTGCACAACTTCTTTGTTAAACCTCTCGATATATGCTCGGAGAGGTTCATCCTTCCCTTGAATTATGGCCTCAAGGGAGGCTTCAATCTTGGGATGGAGGCGTGATGCCGTAAAGTGCCTGGAAAACATCCTGCCCAGCTGCTTCCACGAGGTGATGGACTCCTCAGGCAGTTGTTTGTACCAAGTCATTGCCCCTTTCCGGAGCGTGGTCGGGAACAGGCGGCACTTGATGGCGCCCCAGATGCCACGGTAATCTAACAGCGCATCGATATTTTCGATGTGCTCATTGGGGTTAGTCGTTTCATCGTAAGTGCCAAAAGCTGGGGGTTTCTCCAAGCCTTTGAGTATGGGTGTTCGCGGACCGGTTTGGTTCAGTTTTTAAATAATCTGATGCCTGAACCGATAAAAAATATATGGATTGGTTTGGGTTGGATTTTCACATTTTTTTGATAAAACCCAAACCGAGAAATAACTGATTGGTTTGGTTTGGATTGATCGGATACATTAGAAACAAATATGAAAAAATATTTTTAAAAAATTTCTAATTTACATCAACTAATTTTCTATAATAATATACATTTTTTATCTTCTTTCATTTTTCATATAGTTTGTGAATGTCACAAATGATGTTGCATTTTCTTCCTTTTTAAAGTTGAATATTTTATACTAGTTTCTATGATAATGATATAAATTATATGAGTTAATATGGTTGGTTCGGGTAGACGGGCTCGCGGGTAGAATTTTGGAAATTCGTTGCCCGATCCAATTAACACCGGGTTTCATTGGTTTGGTTCGGTTTTTGTCCGAACTAAAAAAATGCCTGACTCAAACATCATGGTTTGGTTTGGATTCTGGTTTGGTTCGGATTTGCCCGAACCAATGAACACCCCTACCTTTGGGGAGGCGTGTAGCCAATATCTCCTGGGACAATGGGTTGTGGGGCTCATCGTTGCTGCTGGAACTGGTCTGGGAAGGGGAGTGGATGATTCGCTCGTGACGGTGACTCCTTCGGGGTAATAGTGTACGTGCCCGACCTTTTGGTCTGACCGGGGGCGAACGTTAATCTCTCTGGGTTCTCTTGCTGCCCGGGGAAGGTTGGTTTTGCAGGGAAACGTGATCGCGCTTTCGAACCGCATGGGACTCTGGTTCTTGGCGCCCCCGATGGTCGACTTCTCGACGGGGTTGCGGATTCTTGGATCATCGTCGATTCTTCCTTGGCGGGGGGGATCTCGGACGGGCAGATTCTTCCAACGCCCCAATCCTCTCGTTTTGTTGGAGGATCAGGATGTTAGTCTTGTTGATCGCTTCAAGAAAGGCCACCACGACCGGGTCGGTGTTGGGTGGCGCTGGAACGGGCTGGACGGTTAGCAGAGGCTGGTCGTCAACACGGTCGACAGGAGTGGGGGAAGGAGACGTGGTAGCCCCGTCTCTCAAGTGACGGGTGTCTCCTCCGAGGAGGGATGAAGAACCGTCAGCATCAGTTTTGTTGACGGGGAAGACAGAAAAATGGTGAACACCTTTGACGTGATCTTGAGAGGCCATGATCGTAATTTTGGACGGAGAATGTGTTTTGGTCTTAGAATCTGAGGTGGATGTTAAGACAGGGACAAGATTCCCACAGACGGCGCCACTGATCTTACCGGTTGATCAGAACCTGTGATGGGCCAAGAAGAACGTCTGTGATACTGGGTGTGAGATGAGGAGGAGGGGGTGTACCTGCAAGGCACTCCGACGCTCAAGTAAGGAAAAGTCAGAGAAAATGGGCAAGTACAAAGTATGAGTTCTTAGGATGATTATTGGATACCTGACCCTCTCAAATGAGAGGGTTTATATAATGCCCTCGGTGCGTGGCCAACGGTCCCTATTTTCGGGGCGGAATAACCGTTTCCTGAAGAATAGGTAACTGCCAAAAACTAGCCGTTATGACGGGCAGAGGTGCCCAAAACTAGTCATTGCCACGGGCAAGGGCGGAGTTTCGGGCACAGGCGCCCTGACTGTTCCTAGGCGAAGGAGCCGTGCGTAACGGGCAGAAATGCGGAGGGAGGGGCAGATGACCTTGAGAACCATCTACCCATGTGTGCCCGGTTGGAGGGCAGAAAGGTAAATCTTGCCCTTCCTCAGCTGGACTTAGGCAATTGGGCCGTTCTGGGAGCAGAAGTGGATTAGGCCATGCCTAGTTATTGGTACAGTCCGGAACAATCTTTCTCAGGGATTAATACACCCCAGTAAGAAGAAGAATCCACGCCGAGGAAATCCCTTTTGAGGCTACTTTCGTGAGCAAAAGTTGAAATAGTTGCTAAAATTATGGGGTCAGCCCAAGTGACAGAAGTATCCTCTTTCGATTTTTGACTCATGATGGGTACCACTTCATTCAATTTAGAAAAATGTAGAAATGCAAATGACGAAAGAATACAGGTAACACCCAAAGAAACTGTACAACTAACTCCACAAAGATCTTACAATGTCTTACAAAAAAAAATCGATGACATACATTATCAAAGGTCCAGATCGCCTTAGAAAAACACTAAAGTACTTTGATTTCTACAAGTCATTGTGATAAAACATACAAAAATACATTTAAGGCACATTTAGGACACAAGTTCCCAATGACAATAATGTGACGCCCCCAATCTATACCCCCAAATAAACATGCTTTTAAAGCGGTAAAAAGAAAGTTCGAAAATTTGATCAGAGTATAATTAAAAACATGGCATAGAGAGGGAGAATCACATCAAATTGAAACCAAACGCATAACATGCAACACCTGCTCATTTAGATATGCAACGTGGGGTAGCATACATACAGAGGAAACTCCGTTCCTTACACCCACATTTGAGAAATTAGAATTAAAGCGGAAAATCTAAAATCTGAATAACATGTGCACATATATACATATAAACAGTTTGTCATACATCAAGTATCATATGTACAAGCCAAAAGATAATATATACATAATACATAATAATAGCCAACGGCCTCCCTAACTACCCGGTGTCACATATCAGAGCCGACCGACAAAAAGGGTGAAGACACAAAGCTTCACGAAAGACCTCCAGCACCACTAATCTGCAATGCCTCATAGAGCATTATAAAACGAGCAGAAGGGTGAGAAAGACAACCATAATATAAATGCATATAATTATATATTAACACAAAAATGCACAAGTAACATATTTCTCACCGCAAATGCACAACAATCATATATAACACAATACCATACAATACGCACGTATCATATACCACTGCACATCAATCATTCACAACACAGTTACACATATTCCATCTCATCAATTCACATTCACAAATTCATGCACAATTAACTTATGATTTATGCAATGCACATAGACTGACACAACAACTCTATGCACATGCCATGCGGTACCGACTTCCAACCTTGTAATTCATTAGTTCCCCAGGAACTCTTGGAATCATCGCTCGTTACTGGGACGTAGCCAATAACACCCCGTCGGGTCTACGATGTTCACCCGTCGCTTTAAGTCCTCAGGCATCGCCTCGTATTTTCGAGGCCCACGACGTTAAGGATTGCTTTAAGTCTCCAAAGGAGCCCACAATCGTCTATAATCATCGCTTTAAGTCCTCAGGCAGCGCCTCATATTTTCGAGGCCCACGGTGTTATAGCAGATTCCCTCTGGAATCAAACCGTCACTCAGGACGTTTCAACAATGCATATTATGATGTTTGGCATACAATGACTCATGACATTCACATTGCACCCACATACACATCCATAATCATGCATATATAATCAAATACCACACATTGCATATTCTTGCCCTTAGGCCACAAATCAACAACACATTCATGCATTGCAACACAATTCAAACAATGCATTTCACCAACCATAACAATAAACCACAAACCAACACAACATCATAACCACACACATTGATATTCAATCAAACAATGTATTTACCGCACAACAACAACATTATCACAACATCTCATCATGTATATTCACATCATATAACAGCACACAAGCTACACATTACATATCAAAAGCATATAGCATAATAACGCATCAATCGCACACATTGTACGCAACAAAACCCGACAACTCGACTATTTTTCCAAAAACACGAATTAATTAAATCATCTACTGACCTCCAACCTAATTTTAAAAGAAAGAACATTTCGTTAGCTTTCCAACGGTATAAAGAACGTCCCAATCCGAGTTACGGATCAAAAGATATGAATTTCCGAAGTTTCCCCGAAAAACAGAATTTTCTGTTTCAGCACAGTAGGCATCGATCCCTAACTCGCATGTATCGATCCCTGCTGTAGTAAAATGCCATTTTTCCTAATTTTCACAGTAGGGATCGATCCCTGGGGTTATGTATCGATCCCTAACCCTGTTTTTCACAAAAAACCAGATTTTTCAAATTACAACTTTGCTGTCCTTTTCCCGAAACACCCAAAAACTCGACTAAATCGAACATTTTCACCGAAACAAACATATACTCATAAACACCAAATACATAAGAACAATTTAGAACACTTAAACAAAATTTCTACGACGTTCGATTTTTCGATTAAATTTCAACCGTTTAAAAACCAGAATTTCCGAACGTCACCAAATCGAATGAAAAGCACGCTATACGACGACCTAACCTTCCTCGATACAACTACGTAATTTATTTCGAATTCTAACCGTGAAAACATCGTTTTCTATCGATTTCCTACAATCGACCTAAACGGAAACAAACGACGGAACCATAACGAAAACTAACCGAAACCTAACCAAACGTCATGAAACTTTAAACAGCAGCTCCCGTACATATAACCAACCAACACCTGTATTTATACGACTTTTCGACCGTAGAAACATCGGTTTCTATCGATTTCGTCAATTACGGCATAAACGGAAACATATTGAAACCAACCAAAACATTCACACAAAACATACACATATACATACACAAGCGAGATATAATTGAAACTTCTCACCCTTACCCGATTATTCGCGCTTTAAACGGAGTTTTCTCGACTTTTCCTCTCTTTTCCTCTTCTCCCTTCTTTCCTTCTCTTTCTTTCTCTTTTCTTCTCTTTCTATTTTTCTGTTTTCTTTTCTCCTCTTTCTTTTTCTCTCAACTTTTCTATTTATTCAAAATATCTAATCCCCTAAAAGACCATTTTACCCCTCAACTCAAATATCTCGCAAACGCTCTCAAAATGCGATAAAACATAATAACGATGAAAAATAACATTTTTCTAAATAAAAGTCGAAAATAAAATAATATAATAATAAAATAATCAATTAAACTCGATTAAATAAAACGGACCAAAACTGGGGCGTTACAATTCTCCCCCACTTAGACATTTTCGTCCTCGAAAATATAACCGAGACGAACAACTCCGGACACGACTCTCGGATCCGACGAACAAACCAACATGCCAACAAAAGGCACACCACGAATAACACCACAGACAAACACCTTGCTAACAGCAACTACAACAACACGATACGACAACAACTACAAGATGCAAAGCCCATACAATGCACTTGACGACCAACTCACAACTCAAGGAAAACCACGATACCAACACACAGGTTCACTATAGAACCGAAACGCAACAAGATCGTTACCATCACCGTAGGTAACACTCCTCTAATTCCCCACAAAAGAATTAGCTACACGAACTCGAACCAACACAATGGAAACGAGGCAACAACACAAACAAGAACATAAAATTCCACGACACCACAAGGTCTCAACAACATCAACAAAACCAGAACACCAACATCCTTGTCACACAACCATACTACAACAATGCTACGATTCCCCAATCGAACATATAACCGAAACATCCATCTACATAGTAGCCCATGGATAACATTTAAACCTTTCACTTATCACTTCCATTTTGAAACGTCCAATGGTCTCATCAGTCCTACATATTCCCAATGTTCCACCTACGAAATCTTACAAGTCACACACACGCAAATACAAATTGTGCAACACCACGCATCCGCTGCGCACTCTGATTACTCGCAACCATCAAAACTACCAATTTCACGACCAAAGTCTAACTCTTTCTCATATTCACCAAAAATCACTGTTCACTTTTAATATATCCAACCTCGCACTCTACTGTGTTATCTCACACACCAGACACCAGTCTCGGAACTGCTCAAATTATTCTAATTCTCTGACCATCAAAACAGACATACCCTGAAACTTTCGACTTAACTTTCCAAGCAAGACCTTACCTTTACCAACAGGATAATTCCAACTAAAGTCATAACTCATCAAAATTTCCAACCATCCTCATTGTCTCATACTCTATTCCTTCAAACCAACCAAGTACTCTAGACTCTTGCGATTACCAAACACTTCGAGCCGAGAACCATAAAAATAATACCTCCAAATTTTCCAACACAATACAACCGCGACTAATTCCAAATCCAGAATAGTATAGATCCTTTTATGAATCCTCAATTAAAACCACTACTTCCTCTCTTATCTTAACACACTAACTATACTCATCGAAGATACAACCCCAAAAAATCGACTTCACCTTTGTAAGTCAACTGAAGTAACCAAACTCTAATCTTGGAAAAAGTCTTCCATACCCTTCAGTAATAACCAACAAAAGTCCAAAAAGTTTCTAATCACTTTAACCAACTTCGGAGCCTCTCATAGTAACACCGCATCTACTTCTGATGACAACAAATATAACCCGTCACACAAGTCGATCGAAGCCTCAACTCAAGCAAATCACTACTCTTATCAAACATCCCAACAATTGTAATTCTAATCCACTCAACCAAACCATCACAGTTACCTAATCCCGAAAATGAATACTTAATCTCAATCGCCATCTTATACCACTGTCCGTAATCCATACACAATTCCTTCTCTTGATAATCCAAATTCCAACCTATTACAACAATATACCAAAAGGACTCTCGACGACTTCTCACGTTACCCACCATACAAAACCTCAATTCCGCATCACCGTCAGATATAAAATCTTCTTCAACTTGACAAAATAATCCGCAACATTTCCTTAAATTTCAAGTAATCCAATCCACACCACTATCAAAGCCGGAAAGACACGTCCATACATCCAACATAATTCCCGTCTGCTATCAACAAGAGATTAAGGGTGATCAGTTCCTCAATTTGTCAATAGACAGCCGACAACCATGATGAAGCATAAACCGTCTCCACCAAACCATAATAGCATTCCTTACATCCTATACACAAAACCACCTACGGCACCAATCCTGAGTTGATGTAACCCTTACTTCTGCATCCCTTCTTGAACCAGAAACCACACTTATAATCCTGCAATTCACAACCCACTGAGCCAGCGCTTTACACCTGAAGCCACATGGAGAAGTACCAGCTTCTCCCCCACTTATCTCATTCTAATCTCTCTAACTATAAACACACCAAAACCATCCCAAGCCTTTACCACAAATGGTCAAAGAACAATTTAAACAAACCGAAAAAGTAATTACTGACCCCATTGCTGGAGTATCAATAACCATCTTACTACCCCAAGAAGACAACAACAAATTCAAACACTTCACGCACTCACACGAAATAAACGAATGAGTCGTCCCAATATCAACAATAGCAATTAAAGGCATACTATTAATAAACAAGTACCTTGAGTCAAACGATCTGCACTAGTAGTCTCATCTCCTACCAATGCAACAACTTTCCCACCAGTCTGAGCTCCCTTCGGTTTCGTACATCCCGTGCTAATATGACCTTTTTCACCACAGTTGAAACATCGCACATTAATCTTCCTACAATTCGCTGCGACATGTCCCGAACTTCCACAATTGGAACATTTCAGTTTATTCCTACTACAATCCATCTGTCGATGCCCTACTTCTCCACACTTGTAACATTTCTTCACATCTGTTCTACACTCAAATGAACGATGACCAAGCCCACCACATTTGAAACACTTAACGGAACTGGAACCCCCTCCAGATCTCTTTTTAAAGTTTCCCTTATGCTCGCCCTTATCAACGGGTGTCACATAAGGCCCACTCCGAGACTGTTGTTTCCCTTTCCTGTCATTCACACTCGTATCGCGAGTGGAACGCGCCTTACAATCCTCTTCGTACATCCTACAATTGTCCACCAATTCAGAAAACCTTCTAATCCTCTGATAACTGATTGCCCGTTTAATCTCCGGACGCAATCCGTTCTCATATTTCACACACTTAGAAAATTCAGCAGTCGCCTCCGGATAATGAGGATAAAACTGCACCAGTTCCACAAACTTGGTCGTATACTCAACAACGGACATATTGCCTTGTTTTAATCCCAAAAACTCAATCTCTTTCTTTTCCTTCACTCCCTCAGGATAATACACCCTCCGAAACTCTCGGCCAAATAAATTCCAAGTAACCTCTTCCTTATCCTCTTCCAACACTCGACGCAAACTAATCCACCAATCAGCTGCTTCTTCCTCCAGCATGCAAGTACCCAATCTCACCTTATGCTCCTCAGCACAATCCATCATACGGAAGATTCTTTCAACCTCTTCAAACCAAAATTGTGCACCATCCGGATCATATCTTCCCTTGAAGATAGGCAGCTTATTCCTTCCGAACTCATCATTACCCATAACATCCGTTACATCCTGCACAGCTCGGGCCATATTCTGTTCATCCAAATACAGAAACTATGGTTAACCAACAACCCACCAGCACACGACTGCTGCACAACAGCAACTTGCCTAAAACGACAGACACAACAGACACAACTGACACAGACTGACACGAACTGGCTCTGATACCACTTAATGTGACGCCCCCAATCTATACCCCCAAATAAACATGCTTTTAAAGCGGTAAAAAGAAAGTTCGAAAATTTGATCAGAGTATAATTAAAAACATGGCATAGAGAGGGAGAATCACATCAAATTGAAACCAAACGCATAACATGCAACACCTGCTCATTTAGATATGCAACGTGGGGTAGCATACATACAGAGGAAACTCCGTTCCTTACACCCACATTTGAGAAATTAGAATTAAAGCGGAAAATCTAAAATCTGAATAACATGTGCACATATATACATATAAACAGTTTGTCATACATCAAGTATCATATGTACAAGCCAAAAGATAATATATACATAATACATAATAATAGCCAACGGCCTCCCTAACTACCCGGTGTCACATATCAGAGCCGACCGACAAAAAGGGTGAAGACACAAAGCTTCACGAAAGACCTCCAGCACCACTAATCTGCAATGCCTCATAGAGCATTATAAAACGAGCAGAAGGGTGAGAAAGACAACCATAATATAAATGCATATAATTATATATTAACACAAAAATGCACAAGTAACATATTTCTCACCGCAAATGCACAACAATCATATATAACACAATACCATACAATACGCACGTATCATATACCACTGCACATCAATCATTCACAACACAGTTACACATATTCCATCTCATCAATTCACATTCACAAATTCATGCACAATTAACTTATGATTTATGCAATGCACATAGACTGACACAACAACTCTATGCACATGCCATGCGGTACCGACTTCCAACCTTGTAATTCATTAGTTCCCCAGGAACTCTTGGAATCATCGCTCGTTACTGGGACGTAGCCAATAACACCCCGTCGGGTCTACGATGTTCACCCGTCGCTTTAAGTCCTCAGGCATCGCCTCGTATTTTCGAGGCCCACGACGTTAAGGATTGCTTTAAGTCTCCAAAGGAGCCCACAATCGTCTATAATCATCGCTTTAAGTCCTCAGGCAGCGCCTCATATTTTCGAGGCCCACGGTGTTATAGCAGATTCCCTCTGGAATCAAACCGTCACTCAGGACGTTTCAACAATGCATATTATGATGTTTGGCATACAATGACTCATGACATTCACATTGCACCCACATACACATCCATAATCATGCATATATAATCAAATACCACACATTGCATATTCTTGCCCTTAGGCCACAAATCAACAACACATTCATGCATTGCAACACAATTCAAACAATGCATTTCACCAACCATAACAATAAACCACAAACCAACACAACATCATAACCACACACATTGATATTCAATCAAACAATGTATTTACCGCACAACAACAACATTATCACAACATCTCATCATGTATATTCACATCATATAACAGCACACAAGCTACACATTACATATCAAAAGCATATAGCATAATAACGCATCAATCGCACACATTGTACGCAACAAAACCCGACAACTCGACTATTTTTCCAAAAACACGAATTAATTAAATCATCTACTGACCTCCAACCTAATTTTAAAAGAAAGAACATTTCGTTAGCTTTCCAACGGTATAAAGAACGTCCCAATCCGAGTTACGGATCAAAAGATATGAATTTCCGAAGTTTCCCCGAAAAACAGAATTTTCTGTTTCAGCACAGTAGGCATCGATCCCTAACTCGCATGTATCGATCCCTGCTGTAGTAAAATGCCATTTTTCCTAATTTTCACAGTAGGGATCGATCCCTGGGGTTATGTATCGATCCCTAACCCTGTTTTTCACAAAAAACCAGATTTTTCAAATTACAACTTTGCTGTCCTTTTCCCGAAACACCCAAAAACTCGACTAAATCGAACATTTTCACCGAAACAAACATATACTCATAAACACCAGATACATAAGAACAATTTAGAACACTTAAACAAAATTTCTACGACGTTCGATTTTTCGATTAAATTTCAACCGTTTAAAAACCAGAATTTCCGAACGTCACCAAATCGAATGAAAAGCACGCTATACGACGACCTAACCTTCCTCGATACAACTACGTAATTTATTTCGAATTCTAACCGTGAAAACATCGTTTTCTATCGATTTCCTACAATCGACCTAAACGGAAACAAACGACGGAACCATAACGAAAACTAACCGAAACCTAACCAAACGTCATGAAACTTTAAACAGCAGCTCCCGTACATATAACCAACCAACACCTGTATTTATACGACTTTTCGACCGTAGAAACATCGGTTTCTATCGATTTCGTCAATTACGGCATAAACGGAAACATATTGAAACCAACCAAAACATTCACACAAAACATACACATATACATACACAAGCGAGATATAATTGAAACTTCTCACCCTTACCCGATTATTCGCGCTTTAAACGGAGTTTTCTCGACTTTTCCTCTCTTTTCCTCTTCTCCCTTCTTTCCTTCTCTTTCTTTCTCTTTTCTTCTCTTTCTATTTTTCTGTTTTCTTTTCTCCTCTTTCTTTTTCTCTCAACTTTTCTATTTATTCAAAATATCTAATCCCCTAAAAGACCATTTTACCCCTCAACTCAAATATCTCGCAAACGCTCTCAAAATGCGATAAAACATAATAACGATGAAAAATAACATTTTTCTAAATAAAAGTCGAAAATAAAATAATATAATAATAAAATAATCAATTAAACTCGATTAAATAAAACGGACCAAAACTGGGGCGTTACAAATAACGTCACATCTTGACTCTACACTCAAGCTGAGCTACGCCCGACATATAAGGAGAAAGACAACAAAGCCTTCACCCTATAAAGTAGAGACAAATACTTAAGGGGAAACTATTTTGGGCCTGGTAGAAGGCCCAATAGCCACGACCCAAAGAATGTGTCGATCCACCAAGTAACTCGCGGTGTAGGAGTGTTGTCTTAGATTAGAGCGCAGGCGATCCAACTAAGGTTCCATCCAACGGATCCCCGCATCGTACGCCTGAAGATCAGCAAACGACTATAACCACTCTACTATATAAAAAGGAAGTACACCAATTTCAAGTATAATTCAAATTCAAAATTCATTCACTCACATTGCTCTCTTACTAACTTGCAAATTAGCCCCTCTCTTACTGTATTAGACGCTCAAGTCCACCTGTTACAATTCACAGCCTTCGTCCTCCAATCAAATAATTTTATTTTCTTCTAAAATTTTGTAAAAGTAACTTGCATGATATAAATTTTCCAACAATATATGTTTTATAAAAAATTTCTTTGTTACCTGACCTTGATCAATATATGAAGGTTTATAGTGTAATTGCACAACCTAAGTGCACACACCTCTTGAATCCAAGTGTAATCACGTTCAATAACCTCTATCAAATACAAGTAAATTAGAATTCTTAAAGAGAATTATTAATTTCATTATAAGTGATGGAAAAAACAAAAATCTAAAAATGTTCTTCTAAGTGCAAAAATTATTTTCGAAGGATCCCACACAGACAATTCATTAGCTTTAAACACACCCTAACTTTATAATTAAATTTATTTTGAAAATGTATTTTAATAATGTCTCCGAAAATGTATTTCGAGATCCAACTACAAACCAACAAGATGTTCAAATTTCTTAATTAATGGATTAATGGATTCGGAAGACATATTTATTAAATAATTTCCATGTTGAGCCACCAAAGCTCATCTTATGTTTGTGACTATGGTAATCATTTTTGACACAGCTTAACCATTTCACGGTTAAGCTACATAAACCCAGTTTCACAAGTCACAACCAATATAGGGCTCTACAGTTTCATGTCAGGAAGCAAAAAATATGCTATACTAGCCATGGCAATTGTCAAAAAGTCCACCACCGCAATCCACTATGACACCGCCATGATCCTAAATGATTTCCACCAGTTAACAATTGGCTCAGCAATCTAACAACTAGTTTTCTGAATCTCTATCCATTTCCTTTGTTTTGTTTCCAAGCTATTTGATGTATTTTCTTGCCATTTTCTAACTGAACTGCTCGGCGGAGGCATGTGCACAATGAGTTAGGCGTTGGCAGTGGAATCCGGGAGAGAATTTGAAAATGCATTTGCAAAATAGATTTACTCATAAAATTGAGATGAAACTTTTAATTGTGATTGTGTGTGTTTAGGTGCATCCATCTTAAAAATAAACCATTCTGCACCACAAGATTAGCCTTGAGTTGACCAATACTAGTACTATCTGTTCGAGTTTTTAATGAAATCACGCAGAAAATAAATGCCTGAGACAGTGAGTGAGTGTCTCAAATCAAACCACACTCACTCACTTTCCTTCCCCAAGCACATTTTCTCACCTATCTATCATCATCATCACCACAAATCACAGTACTGTGCATTTAATGTATACATTGACGAATAAATCAAACCCTCACCATTAAATATAACTCTTTTATTCAATTCTTTTGAGATGAAACTCAAAAACACACTCTCTTTCTTCGTTTCATCTTCTGCCATGGAAGCTCATCTCAAAACCTTCAATCCTTCCCTTTTCACTCGCCAATTATCCACCAAACCTACTTTTCCTTCTTACAATTACCAACACCCCCCTCTTCGAAAAATACCCAGAATCTCTTCAACTCTTATTCGTTCTTCCCATTCACCAATTCCCGGAAACTCGGATTCTCATAAATTCTTCTCTTCCCTCACATGTTCTCAAAATCTCAACTTTTCAACACCCAATAAGATTCTCAACAACCCCTTTATCTCACATTCGCAATCTAGCAATATTGTTTGGAACCCAGCTTTTGAAAACGGAAAGGAGGGTTTTTACGGAAGTAACAAAAACCGTGTTGTTACGGTGGTTTTGTTGGGGTGGCTTGGAGCGAAAACCAGACACCTCAGAAGATACGCTGAGTGGTACAATTCACGTGGCGTTAACGCGGTTACTTTCGTTGTTGATGTAAAGGAGATTCTTGGGTTTGACCTTGGGCATGTGCTTGAGGAGAGAATCTCTATGTTTGCTGACCAGTTGGTTTCGTGGGTTTCTGCTGAGGAGAAAGATGGGAGAGAAAGGTGTTTGGTTTTTCATACTTTCAGTAACACTGGTTGGTTTGTGTAAGTGGATTTGGGAATGGTTTTTTGATGATTGTGGTTTTTGTGATTTTTGTTTAACGGGTTTGTTTTGTTGTTTTTGTGGCAGGTATGGTTCAATTCTTGGTAGGTTTATGGATAGTCATCATGTAATGGAGAAGGTTAAAGGAAGCATTGTTGATTCTGGTGGTGCAGAACCTTTTAATCCTCAGGTGCTAGGATTTTGAATTATTAAGCATTTTTTTATGTTGCTTAATTGCTTGTTGATTCTGTGAAATATATTCTGGCTAAAAGTGATTTGAACAGAAAATAATTTATGATTGGATACAATCAAACATGTAAAAATCAATTATATGACTCTAATCAATTTTGTCACCAATTTAGCTTGTTAAGCATAATGCTACTCTTTGGTAGGCTCTGAAAGCAAGATACTCTTAAGACATCAAGGTGAAATAAGCCATTCCTATTCAGCAACTTATTTAACAGTCAAAATGTTCAATGGATGCTCTGCGAACTACATTGTATTGAATGTTTAGAAGTCCTGAGTTAAACCTAAAATCCAACTCATAATACACAATTTAAATTATGAAACCTACCTTGTCCAATAAATTTCCCATTCTAAATGATATATGGCAAAAAAAATAAAAATAAAGCAGCAGCCTAATGTATCATCACTCTTTCAACGTTTTTTTCCACCTAGTTTGCGCTTATTACTCTTATTCTGTTCATAAATGAAACATAGTACTTTCTTAGGAGTCTATAAATATAGTACTTCTAAGTACATGTTCATAAAGAAATTAAAAAAATATCAATACCTGAGTTTCTTTCGGCAATATCTTATCTATATAGGTATTCTCTAGCTCTTTGAGTCTAGTCTTGCTTTCTTTCAACTTTGAATTGAAATGTTTTATTGCTGAATGTTGATGAAAACTCAATGCAAATATTTGCAGCATTACCTTTTGTCATTACTGGAGAAACCTTGTGAGGCAAAATCAAGTTTTTCTAATAGCAACCAAACATGTATTTCTACTAAAATCACATTTAATAGGAGCCAAAAATCAATTCTGAATTTCTGATACTCCACTGCGAAACCAAACCAAACACATGTTTTGACAATCATTTCTGCTTTTTTTTGGTTCTATTTATTAGGATCTAATTCAAGGCTTTCATTTTTCAAGTCCATGTTTTAATTTTATTCTTACTTGCCTTAGGTAACTTTTCATTTATGAATTGTCAAAGTGTCCCCTCGTGTTTCCTTGCAGGTCTGGGCTGCTGGTTTTGCTACTGCTATATTGAAGAAACGGAGCTCTTCCGCACAAGCTTTAGCCGACGTAGGAAGCAAGCCTAAATCAGAAGCAAAGGTTCAACAAAATGAACCTTCCATAATTGAAATTGTGGTGTTCTCACTATTAGAGAAGATATTCTCATTTCTTTTGCAGTTGCCAGAGTCAAATCAGTAAGTGTCTTCCCGCCAAATCTTATATTACTCACTACATGAATACAAATATCGCGTGAATAGCATCAATGTTTTACTTTGTTGATTGGAACTTATAATATATAATACTTCAGAATGAAAAATACTAAGCACATTTTTTCTGTCTCTAACACAGGAGGTTAAATAAGGTTTTCACTCCCCTTTTGGAGCACCAGCCTTGCCCTCAACTTTACCTGTATAGTACAGCCGACAAAGTGATCCCGTTTCAATCGATAGAAGCGTTCATTGAGGAACAGAGGAAGATAGGGAAAAATGTGAGATCATTTAACTTTGGTTCATCTCCCCATGTGGATCATTATAGAAATTTTCCCGACGTATATCTGTCGCAAGTTGCTGAGTTCTTGAACGAGTGTTTTGATAATACAGACAAACAGACAGCAGATGCATATGTTAAGTTACAGTCCAACATTAAGGATTAAATGTAATGTTATTTTTAGAACAGTAGCGTTAATTGAGGATAGAATAGCTAAAATTTAGACTTTTTTTTTTTTTTATAATTTTTTTATAATCGAGTCTATAGTAGTATTAGATCATTTTTTCATCGCTGTTAAGAAAGACGGTGTTTCGTGTTGTATTCAAATTTACATTTTAAATAATGTTTTTGATCCAAGTTATAGATTTACAATTTGATCATCATTCAATTGTAAACAGAGAAGACATAATCATTCAAAAAGCATTTACTCATTTAGAATAGGCTCCCTTCAAAGGATAACCTCATTAAAAGATGCATCTTGGGTGAGTTTCACTCCAGATGCCCGACAGATTGTGGAATGGCTGAAAGTTCACTTCACATCTTTTTTGTCTGCCCAATTTTCTGTGCTGTGTAGCAGAAAATTCTTTCTTGACAAAATATTTCAGCCTCTTTGCATAACAATGCCATAATTCATTTAGAGCATTTTACCGGACTGTTAGGCAAGGGTAGAGTGTGGGACAACAGATTCTCAGTTATTTGGTTTGCTTGCATTTGAATTGTGTGGAAGAGGTGTAACAAAATTTTTTTCAGAAACTCCAATGGATGGTTAAATGCTTGGATCAATGAAACTCAAGTGTTGGATTGGAAGTGGATAAAAGCTAAGTTTAAAGGTTTCATCTATCCTTTAAGCTAATGGATTATGAATTCATTGGACTGCTTACGATGTCGCTCTCTCGGCTCTATCGGTTAGTTTTGAGGGCTCCCGGTTTTGTTTTGCTGGTTCGGCTGCTGCTTGTATTTTTCTCTTTTGCAGTTGGAAGGCTTTGTAGTCCAGCCCCATTGCATGCATTTGGATCAGTTTTGGTTTTGACATACAAATGTGTTCTTCAATACTAGGTATTTTTGAAGTGTTTTCTGTGTCACTGTTTCAAGTTATTTCTAGTGCTCTTGACTATCTCCTTCAATATATATTAATCACTTCAGTCACTCACATGTAATTCATTCCACTAACTCATGATATTCTTCTAAATCAGCCAAATTTTTTTTTTTTTTTATGTTTGTACACATAGTCTGGTCTATGAGGCCTTATTGTATTTGGATGACATATTTTAACGAGGAAAAATAATTTTTTTAGAAAATTTAAAATGACTTGACTAAAATCTATTATTTTGATTAAAAATATAGAAAATTGTTAAAAATTATGTAAATTTATGAAATATTTTATTCAAGTTAAATTTAAGGAATTTCATATGATACTAAAAAGTAAAGAATTTGAAATTGTTTTTTTTTCTATAATGCAAATGTTAAATTGTTTATTATTAATTTTTTAAATTTTATAAGATGATTCTTATATTTTATGAAAATTTCAAATTTATCCATAAAATTTTCAAAAAATTGCATTTTTAAAAATTGTAAATTGGTCCCAATTTTTCATATTTTAAATTTGGCTCATAAGTTTTAAAATTTATGAAAATGATCATGAATCAATTTAATATTCCATCTAAATTAAAAAATTAAAAATAAATGAATTTCAATTAAAACATTTAAATTTCTTAAAATTTTAAATTTCTTAAAAAAAAATCTCAATTATCTAATCCAAATACACTTTAAGGATTAGGGTCCTTATGAAAGACAAAAACTCCGCCCGAGTTATAACAAAAAGTTGAAAATAAATTGTACTCTATCTATTCTGCAATAAAGGATCCATTTGGAATAAATAATATCTCAAAATGAATGATTTGTTTTAATTTTTAACACATCTTTTTTAATTTTACCATTTAATTAATATTACTTTTATCATTTCTAATACATGATAAAGATATTTTAGTAAAAATATCATTCTCTCTTTCATTTATTTATTTTTCTTAATCTATGTGAAAAGACAATTGAATCACTCATTATAGAAAGGAGGAAGTAAAAAAATTAACCGTTTTAAATTCATGTTCGTTAAAACGTTTATATAACTAGCGGGATACCCGTGCGAACGTGATGCGTATTTGTCTACATTTAAAAATTTGTCAAAAAATAGGATTAATAAAAATTAATAAATATAAAAAATATAATTTATATTTAAAAAAAAAATAGAATCAATACCCGCGGATATCGGTTGGTATTTTTATAAAAATATCTATGCAATAATTTAGTTTTTAAAAAATATCAAATAATAATACAGTATTTGTAAATTTTAATTTAAGTGTATAAATAAATATTAGTAACATAAATAAATACATTTTTCCCGCGTTTGGATTCATATATTACTTTAAATATATTTATCTTTAATTGTATTATAATTGTAATAACTCGCGCATTCGTACGATTATGATCTAGATACTCATGCGTTCGCACGGGTACTGATGAGTTATGCGCAATCCATGTGTTCGCACGGGTACTGATGAGTTATGCGCAATTGTTTTAAAAATGTAATAAGAATGAATTTTGTTTTGACATTATTTATAAAAATATTTTGATGAATAAAAAATTTGTTCCCAATTATATTTGGATCATCCATACATTTTTTTTCATATATAAAGATAAAGTTCAATCTAAAATATTTAAATTTTTCTCGTGTATAAAAATATTTATCTCATATGCTCTATTATATTGTCAATGACTTCATTTTCCCCGTTTCAGTAATTCAGTTATTCCCGTAGATATATATTTTCTCTTACAATCTTATAATTTTTATAGTTTGAAACACCATCATGATTCCATGAATGAACAGTTTCATGCAAATGTATACAACATTTGTAGCACACGACTGCATATCAATGTTCATTTTAATTTGAGTGTAGTCACTCTTTCTTGATATCAAATCACCTATGCTATGTTTATTTATTAAGGGAATCCAGAAGCAGAAAGTAAAGACACATAATCTGAAAAGAAAAAAAAAACTCCACTACAAGCACATTGCAGGATCACTTGAGAACAACTCAATGGTAAAACAAAAACTACATAAGCCCTTTTAGTAAAATTGTTGTAATTATTAGGTTCTATTTCGTCCAAATCTGCTTGTACAATAGCAATGTCACCCAAACATACAACATCCACATCACTCTTTATGTCAGATACTAAAATGTCAGCTCAATGGTAACAGTTTGACATAATAATCTAAGAGACCGTTGTAGCTTGAGAATACGTTGAAATTCCCATGAGTAAAACACTCATTAAACCAACAGTTCCAGCAACATAATAACAGTAAAGATAACCTATACCAAGGAGGCCTACCAGTGGCCATTTCAATAACAGTACATCCCAAAGACCATATATCTGCTACTACAAAATCACAGGCTGAATGGGCTGTCATATCTTGCCATACAAGACTATATAAACTTACTCAATTATCCGCTAGATGCATGTAACTAAAGAGTGAATATTAAACTTACTCAATTAACCAAATTTATGTGTTAAGAGTGTGTTGCTAGAACTTCTCTAATGCGAGGATAGTTGTACTGTAATGTCCTGTAATTTCAAGTTTGTCCAAGATGAGAGGTCAATAGTAAGAATATTCTGTCAAACAAAAGATGTACCTATATTTCTTGCTGGAATTTGATAACACGAAATGATGCAACTTTGGTCCTAATTGATTATTTAATTGAAAATATCCATGCCATAGAACTAGAATACATTATTTGTTACATTTAATAAATTAGTGACATCTTTTGAACTTTAAAATGAAGATGATTTAGACTTTAAATTAAGAGTTTAAGATAACATCAAACCAGCATAATACAATCATTTACATTGCACGGCTGCCAAAAGTTTCAAATCCTAACTCGAGAGGGCATAAACAACAAAAAGAACACTAAAATCACAAAAAATGCTAAATGTTACGAAAGATAATGCCCACAAATTAAACGAAAATAGGTGTGTCAGTGTTTTAAAAGAGCAAGTCATGATTCTTTTGTGTTTTACCGGAAATCATGAAGTGTTGGCCAATAAAAAATGTTGCATCTCTTTGTGAGGCACTTCCTTTGTAATCTCAAACATTTCTGCCAAACGAAAAAGAGATTTGACAAATGAATTAACTTACTTGGAGTGATGCACTACAGAGAAAGTACTGTTGCTTCAGCCGTAGGAGTTTCCCGACTTCTATGGCATCACCAAGATACAAAACCGAGCAAATCTACAAAACATTTTTTTAATATGAAACTGCTTCACGAAACTTTATATCTTATTCTTCTTTAAAGGTGACGTGATAATCAGGGTTGAGAAGAAAAAAAAATTCAATAGGATTTGATCTGAAATCTTATAAAAGCGAAGACATGCTTATCTCTCTATGTATTTCATTTATATAATTATAATAAAAACAGGATCTTTGACAATAGATGGGTTATTCCGGAAAAGTATTCAATATTCTATGATACCAATATGTTGCGCTCGTGAGTGAAAAGTTGAAGCGGATTCAAGTTGCCCATCATTGAATAGAAACAAATCAAAATCATCAGCGCATGCTTTCACTTCCTGAGGCGAAGACTGATGGTCTTCTTGGTCTGGTATCCAAGAATCGACACATCATAAGCTAGTGCTTGAATAACTTCTCCGCCTACCCATTGTCTCCTGGCATACACACTAAACTTTAAGTACTTTCATATTGCTAGCCTAGCTTTCGTTATCATAGAAAATCATGTACCAAAACATCGCAAAACTAATTTCCACAAATAACTCAAGAGATTTACACTTACCTTTCATCAGGGTTAACCTCGATCTGGCCAAATAATCTGATAGGGTACAAAACGTCATGTCTCACAATTTCCCAAGGGTTAAACTTCTGTTTGATATACATTCAATTTTATGCATCAGTATCCGGAAAAAATGTGATATAATTTCATGGATTAAAAAGAAGGAATATAAATCAAACCTCAAGCCAGTCCTCAGCAACTTCCTCCTGACCTTCTTTTGCGATTATCTGCTTAAATAGTCTGTAACGATACCTCAAACTGTATCCCCAAGCAGGTAAATTAAGTGTTGCCATGAATCTAGAAAACAAGAAGCAAGCCTACTAAGACCACCATTTCCTAATGCTGCATCCTTCTCCTACAAAGATTCATTTTGAAGGGTACATCTATTAACTTTTATACACTAAATATCAAAACAATCACATGTAAAGTAACTTAGATTTATAGAAGAAGCTTTCATCTTGAGCACACAAAAGTTCAATTTATTACTACTATTCCCCGACGATTAAATGTACGAAATAATAATCATTTATTTACCTGAATTAGGACGATTTAGTGACAAATACAAATACTTCAAACTCTGTCGATTGCACTCCTATACCCACCTCCAGGTGATGTTGGTTGCGAACAGTACACTACATCCAAATCTGTAAAGCATTATTTAGAGTATCGTTTGTACGGATAGTTGAAGAGAGGAACCAAAACGGAAACAAAATGAAAGATTTGTAATTAAACATGAAAACTGAAAACAAAAAATAGAAAACAACTCATATTATAATCATTATTATGCATAGCTCACATTGGACAGATTTTTAAAATTGTAGTTGTAATGCATATTCAAAGACATATAAAATACGGAAATGTGACCTTAATCGCAATTGCAGACCGTTTTATAATACATAATCGCAGGCGAGACATACCATTGAGAGTTTAAGAGTGTGGTGTTCTTATCGAATAGAGGAGTTTTTTGAAAGGCATGGTGCAGCAAATGAAAAAATATTAATAACTTCACGAGCAGTAGATTTAGATTTTATGAAGTAAGAAATCACCTGTATAAATTGAAGCTTCACGAGCAGCCACAAGCATGTTTGAAGTGTTAGCCACAAATGTTGTACACTTCATGACAGATTTTTCACGACCATCAGGTAATGTCAGCAACAACTTAGTATGTAACATCAAATTGAAAATTTGGAATAGATACTGCCAGAAATATCATGTTTGTTCATAGTCTCAAAATAGTCATACCTTAGGCATTGTAACAAACTCTCGGCTGCAGCGGCTTCTTGCATAGCCTTAATTGCAGCGTTTTTATGTGCAGAATCTATGTACTTCATTACGTCCTATCACAAATATGAACACGAAATAAGAACAAAATGAAACAGTTGCGTAACTTTTCATCGTAACTTTTTCTTTGTTCTCCCCTTTTTTCACTAATTCAGCAAGCCATAATATAATATATCTGAATAATGCATTCATTGAGTGTAGCTAATGCATGGAGAACAAAGACAAAGAATATCTTCTGGCGCGCAAGTACAATCCGATCATATGAACCGGATTTATTATACTTGCATCCTCTTATTAAATATGTGATAATGAATCTAACATTAACTTTTTTAGAGTCGTTTCGATAAAACTCATCTAACACTTTTTCAAAAACTCGCAATACATTAATGCAATCAAGAGTCAAAGAACTTAAATGTAAAAGTGACAAGCATACCTAAACTTGTCTAAAAAAAACAGGAGCCAACTTCATGTTATATACTGGTCTGGATGACCTCGCTTAGCTTTACGATGAGCATGGTGGGCATTTCCACTTCGAGCAGGTTTAACAGCCTTTTTCCTGCTGTTGACTGTAACGACCCGAAAATCTAAATCAATTATTTAATTATTTATTTAATTAATTTAGAAGGAATTAAGAGAATTTTGGAGAAAGAAGGCACTTTTGAATAATTTAATAAAATAAATGAGCATGTGTTATTTATATTATTATTATTATTATTATTTAAAAATAAAATGAGAAAGGGCGAGGTGATCTTATTGGAGAACAAGTAAGGATAGGATGGGAAGTTCATAAACTGGAATATATGACTAAAAGAGAAAAGGAACGATCATTCTAACTGATCGTGTTTTGGGTGAAGGAAACTGAAGCAGAGAAGAGGAAGAGGAAACCTAAGGGGCTGAGGAGCTTCGAGAAGAATCTTGAAGAAGGAAAAGAAAGGTTTCTGATTACTCTAAGGTATGGGGAGAATTCATAATTCCTTGTAGTTTCTGAATTTGGGGATTGAATAGATTAGGATTGTGTGGAATTGTGTTTGATTTTGATGATTTTGATGTGAAATGTATGATATGATGATAATATGAGGAACTTCACTGGTATGTGTTGATATATGTGTGTCTTATGAGTATTTTGATCAAATTTCGCGTAGAACACTGGTTTTGGGGGATATGGGGATCAAAATTGTAGAAAAATCAGATTTTTGGAAAAGTGGGTTTTGTCGCACTCTGACACGGGCCGTGTCACAGGACACGGGCGGCCGTGTCAGCTTTCTGGTCTCGTATAAAAATTGATTTTTTGGAAAATTGGTCCCAGACTTTCTGATACGGGCCGTGTCACAGGACACGGGTGGCCGTGTCAGGCTGCTGACTTGCTACTTTTTTTGATGTTTTGGAATCGTGTCTCAGGTCTTCTGACACGGGCCGCGTCACAGGACACGGGCGGCCGTGTCAGACTGCTGGTTGTTTTATATTTTGCTATTTTCTTGAAGTTCTCGATGTATTTCTCGTGTTGTTTACTTGGAGTCGAGGTGATGATGATATATAATTGATGAAACATGATTTTGTGATGAATATTATTGAGATGAAATGAATGATGCACATGTTGATATTTGAATGGAATGAGTAGTTTAGCATCATTGCATTTCATGGCATATTTTATGTTGGGGCTTCGGCCTATTGGTAGCTTTAATCCCATAGTGCGGATTGGAGTGATATGTTGTTATGTTGTGCTCCCATTGGGAAGGGTTGATGGCCAGTGTCCATCACATGGAGAAAAGTCGGTACCCGCATTGCATACGTTGCATTTTCATTGAAGTTGACATTGCATTTTTCCTATGAAGTAGTTGTGATGAGTCACATTATGAATTTTAAGTTGATGATGATGTGAATGAAGGCGGATGATGATCTGTTGTTGCTGCTGCTTAATTTATTTAATTTCCATGTCTTTTATTACTATATCGAATTATGTTTTCTCACCCTGCCTGCTTGGAAATGTTGCCTCTTATGTGGGTAACTTGCAGATAACCCAGAGTAGCTTCGAGGTAACGAAGGAGGTAGCTTTGGAGTGTCCCGTTTACGTTGTTTAAGTTTAAGGGTGTCCTGCTCTGTGTCATGTAACATCGGGTTGGGATGGATTGCGAACTTCGTGTTCCTTTGATTCATGTTGGAATTTTATACTGATGATGTTGTTCTAGATTGGATAAGTTTCTTATAAAGTGCTTAATTGAATTTAAAATGAAAAGTTGATTCCGCTGCGAGATTTTGATTTCTTTTGACGATGTTTGAGTAACCCGTGTTACGGGACAGGACCATGAGAATTACATAATGTTTTTGAACATGTACACCCTTGGTTGTGGGTTTTACTCTGATAATATGATTTATTTCTTTAAAATTGATTGTGGGGTAGAAGGGTGTTACATTAGTGGTATCAGAGCAGGTCGGTCTGTCCGGCCAAGTTTTGTGTTGTCAGTCTGTTGTCAGTCGTTACTTGTTAACGATTATTTGTTTTCTGACGTGGTGAGTGTTGTACAGAATGGCTGGAAACAACACGCGCGCTCTTGCTGATGCTATTGCAGCTCTTGCTCGGAACCATGCTCCTGATGAGTTTCTTGCATTGGAGAAGTTTTAGAGGAACAACCCACCGAAGTTTGAAGGAACTCATGACCCGGCAAGCGCACAAAAGTGGCTCAAGGCGATTGAAAAGATTTTTAGAGTGATGGGGTGCTCTGATGAACAACAAGTGCAGTTCGGAACACATATGCTGGAAGAAGAGGCCGAGGACTGGTGGGATAACACCCGTCAGAGACTGGAAGATGTTGGCACTGTGGTGACTTGGAATGTATTCAAGCAAGACTTTATGGGCAAGTATTTTCCTGAAGATGCTTGTGGTAAGATGGAAGTGGAATTCATTGAATTGAAACAAGGGAATATGACTGTGGCAGAGTATGCTGCCAAATTTGAGAGGCTTGTGAAGTTTTGTCCTCATTACAACCGTGCAGATGCTGAGATTTCTAAGTGTCTCAAGTTTGAGAATGGGCTGAGACCAGAGATTAAGCAGGGGATTGGATGCCAACAGATTCGCAGGTATGCGAAACTGGTGGATAAGAGTAGGATCTATGATGAAGATAGCCGAGCTCGATCTGCTCACTACAAATAGCTATGTGAAAAGAATGATAAGGGTCAGTTCAGAGGAAAACCTTATGCGACCCCAAGTGATAAAGGGAAACAGAGGATATCAGATGAGAAGAAGTCAAGTAAGGGAGTCGTTAATGCACCTACTAAGTGCTATAAGTGTGGAGAGGCAGGTCACAAAGCTGATGTGTGTACTAACAAAGTTGTGAGATGTTACCGTTGTGGTAAGACTGGGCATAGAATTGGTGATTGTCCGAATGAGGGTCCGACCTGTTTCAAATGTGGTGAACAGGGGCATATAAGTACTCAATGCCAGAAACCAAAGAAGACTGCTACTGCTGCCCAGACTACGGGAAGAGTGTTTGCTTTGGCTGGCTCAGAAGTTCCCAAGAAGGACAACTTGATTCGAGGTACTTGTTTTATTAACAATGTTGAGTTAATTGCTATTATTGATACTGGAGCTACGCATTCATTTATCTCTCTTGAGTGTGCTACTAGATTGGGTTTAAATTTGTCTAACATGAATGGTAGTATGATAATAGAGACTCCGGCTAATGGTTCGGTGACTACCATGCTTGTTTGTTTGAAGTGTCCTTTGACAATCTTTGAGAAAGATTTTGTGATGGATTTGGTGTGCTTACCTTTGCACCAAATTGATGTTATCCTTGGTATGAACTGGTTGGAGTTCAACTATGTTCATATTAATTGCTATAGCAAGACTGTGGAGTTTCCAGAGATAGGCGAGGATGGTGAACTGATGTTCTTATCTGCTAAGCAAGTGGATGAACTTTTAGTAGATGAAGCGTTGATGTTCGCAGTGTTTGCATCATTGCAAGTCGATGGTGAAGCCGTCAGTGCTGAGTTGCCTGTGGTTTGTGAGTTTCAAGATGTGTTTCCTGAGGACATAAGTGATTTACCTCCGGAACGTGGAATTGAGTTTGCTGTGGACTTAATACCAGGTACGAGTCTAGTGTCGATGGCTCCTTATCGGATGTCTGCTTCATAATTGAGTGAGTTAAAGAAACAACTAGAAGAATTGTTAGAGAAGAAGTTTATTCGTCCTAGTGTTTCTCTGTGGGGTGCTCCAGTGTTGCTTGTTAAGAAGAAAGATGGTAGTATGAGATTGTGTGTCGATTATCGGCAGTTGAATAAGGTGACCATCAAGAATAAGTATCCGCTCCCGAGAATTGACGATTTAATGGATCTTTCATGAATATCTTGATAAGTTTGTGGTGGTTTTCATAGATGACATCTTGGTATATTCTAAATCAGAAGAAGAACATACGGAACATTTGAAGATTGTGTTACAAGTGTTGAGGGAAAAGAAATTGTATGCTAAGTTGTCAAAGTGTGAGTTTTGGTTGAAGGAAGTGAGTTTCCTAGGCCATGTGATTTCAAGTGGTGGAATTTCTGTGGATCCCTCAAAGATTAATGCGGTGTTGCAGTGGGAGACTCCGAAGTCTGCCACGGAGATTCGTAGTTTTCTTGGATTGGCGGGTTATTATCGCAAATTCATTGAAGGTTTTTCTAAGTTGGCTTTGTCGTTGACGCAATTGACTCGAAAAGGACAAGCGTATGTATGGGATGTCGCTTGTGAAGAAAGTTTTGTGGAACTAAAGAAAAAGTTGACAACTGCTCCAGTGTTGGTTTTGCCAGACCCGAATGAGTCATTTGTGGTTTATTGTGATGCTTCAAAGATGGGCCTTGGTGGAGTTCTGATGCAAAATGGTAAAGTGGTGGCTTATGCTTCTAGGCAGTTAAGAGTCCATGAGAGGAATTACCCTACACACGACTTATAGTTGGTTGTTGTAGTATTCGTGCTGAAGATTTGGAGGCATTATCTTTTTGGTTCGAAATTTGAGGTATTCAGTGATCATAAAAGTTTGAAATACTTGTTCAATCAGAAAGAGTTAAACATGAGGCAGAGGAGGTGGCTAGAATTGTTAAAGGATTTTGAGTTCGATTTGAATTATCATCCCGGTAAAGCAAATGTAGTGGCTGATGCTTTGAGTAGAAAGTCATTGCATATTTCAATGCTTATGGTGAGGGAACTTGAAATGATTGAGCAATTCAGAGACATGAGTTTGTTGTGTGAGACGACCACTGATAGTGTGAAACTGGGCACGCTAAAACTGACTAGTGGAATTTTGGAGGAAATTTGGGAAGGTCAGAAATCTGATTTGAAGTTAGTGGACCAATTAATGAAGATTAATCAAGGTAATGGAGGCGAGTTCCGAATTGGTGAAGATGGAGTTTTGAGATTTCGAGATAGAGTATGTATCTCGGATATCTCTGGAATCAAAAAGAGTATTTTGGAAGAAGGACATAGGAGTCGATTGAGTATTCACCCTGGTGCTATGAAGATGTATCAAGACCTGCGTAGATTGTTTTGGTGGCCAGGCATGAAAAGAGATATTGCTGAATTTGTGTATGCATGTTTGACTTGCCAGAAGTCCAAGATCGAACATCAGAGGCCTTCAAGTATGATGCAGCCGTTGAATGTCCCTGAATGGAAATGGGATAGCATTTCCATGGATTTTGTGACGGGGTTACCGAAGACTGCAAGGGGTAATGACTCGATATGGGTAATTGTGGATAGATTAACCAAGTCGGCGCATTTCTTGCCGATGAGGATTAACTATTCTATGCAGAAGTTAGCTGAGATTTATATTGATGAAATTGTGAAGTTACATGGAACACCTTCGAGTATTGTATCAGATAGAGATCTGCGGTTTACGTCAAGGTTTTGGAAGAGTCTACAGGATGCTTTGGGTACTAAGTTGAGGATGAGTTCTGCTTATCACCCGCAGACAGATGGTCAGTCCGAAAGAACAATCCAATCTTTAGAAGACTTGTTGAGAGCTTGTGTGCTGGATCAAGGAGGATCTTGGGATAGTCACTTGCCATTGATCGAGTTTACATACAACAACAGTTTTCAAGCTAGTATTGGGATGGCGCCATATGAGGCGTTGTATGGTAGACATTGTCGGACTCCATTGTGTTGGTATGAGTCGGGAAAAAGTTATGTACTTGGACCTGAGATTGTGCAAGAGACAACGGAGAAGATTAAAATGATTCGGGATAACATGAAGACGTCGCAGAGTCGTCAGAAGAGTTACCATGATAAGAGAAGAAAAGTACTAGAATTCCAAGAGGGAGACCACGTGTTCTTAAGAGTTACACCCATGACTAGTGTGGGACGAGCTTTGAAGTCTAGAAAGCTCACTCCGCGCTTCGTTGGTCCGTATCAGATTATGCAAAGGATAGGAGAAGTTGCCTATCGGGTGACTTTACCACCGTCACTTGCAAATTTGCATGATGTGTTTCATGTGTCGCAGTTGAGAAAGTATATTTCAGATCCGTCGCATGTGATTCAAATGGATGATGTGCAGGTAAGGGATAACCTGACAGTGGAAGCTTTGCCTGTGAGGATTGATGGTTGAGAGTTGAAGCAACTGCGAGGTAAAGAGATTGCTTTAGTGAAAGTACTGTGGGGCGGACCAGCTGGTGATAGTTGGACTTGGGAGCATGAAGATCAGATGAAGGAGTCGTATCCGACTCTATTTACTTCAGGTAATTTTCGAGGACGAAAATTCTTAAAGTAAGGGAGAGTTGTAACGACCCGAAAATCTAAATCAATTATTTAATTATTTATTTAATTAATTTAGAAGGAATTAAGAGAATTTGGAGAATTTTGGAGAAAGAAGGTACTTTTGAATAATTTAATAAAATAAATGAGCATGTGTTATTTATATTATTATTATTATTTAAAAATAAAATGAGAAAGGGCGAGGTGGCCTTATTGGAGAACAAGTAAGGATAGGATGGGAAGTTCATAAACTGGAATATATGACTAAAAGAGAAAAGGAACGATCATTCTAACTGATTGTGTTTTGGGTGAAGGAAACTGAAGTAGAGAAGAGGAAGAGGAAACCTAAGGGGCTGAGGAGCTTCGAGAAGAATCTTGAAGAAGGAAAAGAAAGGTTTCTGATTACTCTAAGGTATGGGGAGAATTCCTAATTCCTTGTAGTTTCTGAATTTGGGGATTGAATAGATTAGGATTGTGTGGAATTGTGTTTGATTTTGATGATTTTGATGTGAAATGTATGATATGATGATAATATGAGGAACTTCACTGGTATATGTTGATATATGTGTGTCTTATGAGTATTTTGATCAAATTTCGCATAGAACACTGGTTTAGGGGGATATGGGGATCAAAATTGTAGAAAAATCAGATTTTTGGAAAAGTGGGTTTTGTCGCACTCTGACACGGGCCGTGTCACAGGACACGGATGGCCGTGTCAGCTTTCTGGTCTCGTATAAAAATTGATTTTTTGGAAAATTGGTCCCAGACTTTCTCACACGGGCCGTGTCACAGGACACGGGTGGCCGTGTCAGGCTGCTGACTTGCTACTTTTTTTGATGTTTTGGAATCATGTCTCAGGTCTTCTGACACGGGCCGTGTCACAAGACACGGGCGGCCGTGTCAGACTGCTGGTTGTTTTATATTTTGCTGTTTTCTTGAAGTTCTCGATGTTTTTCTCGTGTTGTTTACTTGGAGTCAAGGTGATGATGATATATAATTGATGAAACATGATTTTGTGATGAATATTATTGAGATGAAATGAATGATGCACATGTTGATATTTGAATGGAATGAGTAGTTTAGCATCATTGCATTTCATGGCATATTTTATGTTGGGGCTTCGGCCTATTGGTAGCTTCAATCCCATAGTACGGATTGGAGTGATATGTTGTTATGTTGTGCTCCCATTGGGGAGGGTTGATGGCCAGTGTCCATCACATGGAGAAAAGTCGGTACCGCATTGCATACGTTGCATTTTCATTGAAGTTGACATTGCATTTTTCCTATGAAGTAGTTGTGATGAGTCACATTATGAATTTTAAGTTGATGATGATGTGAATGAAGGCGGATGATGATTTGTTGTTGTTGCTGCTTAATTTATTTAATTTCCATGTCTTTTATTACTATATCGAATTATGTTTTCTCACCCTGCCTGCTTGGAAATGTTGCCTCTTATGTGGGTAACTTGCAGATAACCTAGAGTAGCTTCGAGGTGATGAAGGAGGTAGCTTTGGAGTGTCCCATTTACGTTGTTTAAGTTTAAGGGTGTCCTGCTCTGTGTCATGTAACATCGGGTTGGGATGGATTGCGAACTTCGTGTTCTTTTGATTCATGTTGGAATTTTATACTGATGATGTTGTTCTAGATTGGATAAGTTTCTTATAAAGTGCTTAATTGAATTTAAAATGACAAGTTGATTCCGCTGCGAGATTTTGATTTCTTTTGACGATGTTTGAGTAACCCGTGTTACGGGACAGGACCATGAGAATTACATAATGTTTTTGAACATGTACACCCTTGGTTGTGGGTTTTACTCTGATAATATGATTTATTTCTTTAAAATTGATTGTGGGGTAGAAGGGTGTTACATAGACCATAAAACTTTTATAACTACAACATCATTCTTTCAACTTATCTCCATTTTTATACAGTAAGTATCACAAACACATAACACTCACAAAAACAAATTTCAAATCATTCAGCAAACCATAAAAAAAACAAAACCTTTTTCACAGCTCCTGAAACTTATTTTTTCATTGGATCTGCAGGTGCTTCAAGCTCCTGAAATTCATCAAATAACTGAAACTTACTTTTTCATTGAATCTGCAAGTGCTTCAAGCTCTTAAAATTCCTCAAATAACAAAAATTTGCAATTTCTTCAATACTCTTATAAAAAAACGAAGTTGCAGACACATACAAATATTATTAAAAATTGATGGTCTAAGAAATTACTTGTTTCACAAATTAATATAAGCATCATGGGTAACTGATCGTACCTGATCAGAAAGGAGATTAGTGGCCAGCAACGTCGTGAGTTCCACTACTCCGATGGTGATGAGACGACCGGGGGGGGGGGGGAGGGTGTACTTGCAAGGTACTCCGATGCCAAAGTATGGACAGGAGCTAGCAAGTATAGAAAGTAAGAGTAAGAGTTAGAATGTTACGTAACCTGATCCTCTCATGAGAGAGGGTATTTATAGGCTGCCCCCAGTGCAGGGCCAATGGTCATCTGCTTTGGGCCTTACGACCCAGCCCAATGCAGATAACTGTTAGGGCTCACATGGCGTAGTGAAGACCAGCACGTGGTCTTCGCCCTGGAGTAACGGTCCCGTGATCTCTGGAGAGTGGATTGACCAGCTTTTTCGGAAGTGGACGTTACCTGATGACGTGTCCTTGCAGGGAGGAGCACGTGGAGATCGTGCGAGGAGAGGTGTGGCCTCTCCCCAGTGGATGTAACTTCTGCCCAACAATAACTAATATTACGTGTTCGAGGATGAAAAGGTCCAGAGCTTCCCGACTATAGGGCAGACTTAGGCCTTATTGGGCCACCTCGCAGTATTGGGTTGGGCCTGCCCGACGGACGGGCAGGGCCCGTCCCAGTCAGAACAGGATCCCCCAAGTCGTTGCTCTGAAGCGTCGGAGTAATGACTTAAGGGTCAGCCCCTCTGGGGAGGATATCCGTTAAATGGGGCAGCGTGCCCGAAGCGCCGAGTTGGCGGAATAGTAGGTGATCAGGAGCAGGGAACGCTCGTCGTGCAGGATTCTTGAAGATTGAAGTCTGCCCGTGTTTCCAATGCCATTCTTGGGCGGAGATGAGAAGGGACGAACTTGTTCATCATCCGGGCACCAGAATAAGTGAAAAGGCGTACGCGGGAATCTTTGTGCCACGTGTCACCCGTTGTTAATGCCTAGGGGCGGCTAGGGCTAGGGCACTCAAGTGCCTAGTGGCGCCTCGAGTCGCGTAACGGCCTTATAAATAGGAGTAGAGCTAGTGCCATTTTCACGTTTCCACTTTTTCGCTCCGAGTCTTCTCTCCCTTCTCCAACTTCTGTCGCTGTCCTTCCGCCGTACGCTGTCGCACCGGAAAATTCAACCACCGTCTCAAGTAAGTTTTTGGTTCCCTTCTTCTTCCATTTTTTGCTGTTTTATATTCCCTACGGTGGTGTCTCCGGTGAACTGATGAAGTTTCCGGGGAGACCACGGAGTTTTCGGCGAAAACGGCAGAGCTTCTTTAGGTTTCCGATGAATATGACGGGGAGTTAGGATGAGTCTTTCGGGGCCCTGATGAAGGTCCCGAGGACGCAGGATGGATCCCCCGGGGACACGGGACAAAGCCGTTGGGGACCTAATGAAGGTCCTGGGGACGTCCGATGAATGCCCCGGGGATGCTGGGCGAGTGGGACAAAGGTACCGAACACGCCTGCGTGTGACCCCGATCATCGTGGTCGGATGGTCGTTCCACCGAGCAGTTCCCCGTATCCTTTCTTTGCCCTTTCACTTGACTAACGGTGGAAGGGTGAATTTGGTCTAGGTTATCGAATTCACCAGTTTCCTCTGCTTTTCAGGTAAAATGGCTGCTAAGAGACTTGAAGGGATTATTGAAACTGACGATGAGCCTGAATCCCTAGTAGCGCCGGACAGCGGTGCCCAAACGCCCGAGGAATGGGTCGGGGATGAGCCTCTGGGCTTCCCTTCGCAATTTGTTCCAGGTGGCCCTTGGGCCTTTGCCACCATCGAGGACCTCTACGAAGGTTCCGCGTGGAGTTGGCTGGCGTACCGGCCATTAGAGCACCACCGGATCTGTTCGACGTTCAAAAGGATGCGGTTTCCTATGTACGAGTTCGCCTTTTTAGAGGCGGGCCTATGTCTACCCTTCAGTGATTTTCAGTTGGGGGTGTTTTCTTGGTTACGCCTGACGCCCTCCCAACTTCACCCAAACACAATTGCTTTTGTGCGGGCATACGAGCTCGTGTGTAAATATCTCGAGGTCGAGGCTACAGTCCCCCTCTTCTTCTGATTCTTCCACTTACAATGACAGACGGTTGAGGGCCGTCATAGCTGGGTGTCCTTTAAGCAGCCGAGGAGGCTATTTCTGGCATATATAGATTCTGTCTGGAACTTCAAAACCCGATGGTACTTCATCAAGCCTCTCACCCGGGTGGCCACCGACACCTTGTACAGCCGCAGGACAATAGAGATGGAAGATGGTCGGCAGAAGGAGGTTCTCGAGTCGAAGTGCCCCCTGGAGTGGATAGAGGAGCACTTCGAACTGAGCACAGAGAGCTATATCATTAGTCCTAGTGCATTAGGCGAGGAAGACCAGCTGGCCTACGAGAAGTTAGTGAAATTTGTCGCCAGTTTCAGTAAAGCTAAGTTAGTGACCCCAGATGGAAATTTCATAAGCAACGACCGCGGGGAGACCCTTACAAAGGCCCGGCTTATAAACACAAAGGCCCTCCTCGAGTGTGGTACCGAAGAGAAGGCTCTTCGGTTCTTAGGTAGTGGGCATACCCTTGACTCGGGGTCCGTTATCATTTTTACCGTTGGTTTACTGACGTTTACTCTCTTTTTGCAGGTGTCATGTCGAGCTTGGAGGAACGTGTGAAAAAGCTGACATCTACCCGAGGTTCGAAGAGAGGTGGAAAACGACGGGTCGAGCAGATCCGACAGCAGCACCTGGGCCCTATCCCGACATCTAGGGATTCCTCTGGCTCCCCTCAGTGTATCCAATCTCCTATCTCGCAGGGGTCCCCGAAGAGACAGCGAACCAGCGGGCAGACGCACGTTGATCTTACTGAGAGCCCTCCCCGCGAAAAGTTTGTGTTCTCACCTTGTCATCTGAGGCCCAACCTCTTCTCGGGGGACAACTCTCCAACCATCACCGCCTCCGACGCCCAGGCCATCTTGGGTGCTGACCGGGTTTCGAGGAGGAAAACCTTGGTGGAGGACATGGCCGCGGTGATGTGGTTTTGTGCTACAGCGCTGGTCCTAAATGATGAAACTTGTCCGTCGTCTGAGCTCACTAGATTGCAAGATAGCTTCAAGTCAGTTGAGGCTGAGATGAAGAAGCTGAGCAAGGGTCTCGCAGAGTGTAAAAAACAGAATGAGGCCCAAGTCGAGCTTCAGGGGCAGCTGGAAGGGAAGTTGAAGAACGTTGTTGAGGAGAGGAAAAATCTCTTGGAAAAAATCGCTGAGCAAGAGCAGGTTGTCCGACCCGCTGAAGAAGAAACTGAGGACAACAAGCTGCTGACCTCTCAGGCTGAATTGATCGCAAGGCTCAGGCAGACCGAACAGGATGTCCTCCAGTCTGTCGAGCTGGGCTTTGCTAAAGCCTTAAAGCAGCTCTAGATACTGAATCCCAGGCTCATCACTGAGGAAACTGGCCCTTACCATTAGGTAGTTGAAGGTCAGATTGTCCCACCGGCGTCCTAGGAGGATGATTATGACGAGAACACGGAGGAAGGGCAGCCCGAGGGGGGCGTGGATGCTTAGCTTTTCTTTTGTCTAGTTTGTTTGGCCTGCGCGTCAATTTTTGTGATTACCTTTGCCCGGTCTGTGTGCTAGGGGCTTTACGGTGTTTTTGTATATATTTTTGTATGTACTATTCGCACAATGGGCTTATGCTAGACTTAATGTTTTGTCTTGTTTATCTGTGTGTGTAATGTTTGTATGCTTGATGATATATCTATTGTTTTTGTCTAAGTAATTTGGGGGTTTTGCTCGACTTTGTTGATCCTCGACAATGTATGGAACTGGTCGAGTGGCCGGAGCTGTATTCTGACCTTTAACGAGGCTAAGAGTTTGATCAAGGTATTAGCTTCGTGGCGTGAACTTCCCATCGTGAGCTGGGTGTTCTGCCTAATTGGTACGGCGACGACGGAGCTCGGTCGAGGTATCCTCGTTGGATCAAGGGTCCTCGCGCACACATAACGCGGGTCCTTGTCTTCTTGTTTCGTGGAGGGGAGTCGCACTTGTACCTTAGTGCGCCCCCGTGATCGCGATGTGGTTGTGTCGCGGGCAATGTTTAACTGTAGTACTGTTTAAGTTTTTCAGCATTCCATGGTCGAGCAAGTTCCTCCCCGTGTAGATTTTTAAGGTAGTAGGCTCCTGTCCCTGTTTTCGCGCGGACGCGGTAGGGGCCCTCCCAGTTCGCAACGAGCGTGCCTTCCCGCGAATCTTTCTGGTTCCTTCGTAGGACAAGGATGCCTACTTTAAAATCACGTTTAATAACTTTGTCGTTATATCGTAGAGTTATCTTCTGCTTGAGTGAGGCTTCGCGGAGGGATGCGGCCGACCTTATCTCTTCGACGAAGTCGAGCTCTTCCTTGAGGGCCTCATCGTTCATCTCCTCATCGAGGGGAGACTCCGTTCTTCTTGAAGGTTCCCTTATTTCCACGGAGATCACCGCCTCCGTTCCATAAGTCAAACGGAATGGGGTCTCCATGGTAGTGGAGTGTGGGGTTGTTCTGTAGGCCCAGAGGATGTTGTGCAGCTCCTCGAACCACCTTTTCTTGGCATCGCCTAGTCGCCGTTTCAGCCCTCGCAGGATCACTCTGTTCGCCGCTTCAGCTTGCCCGTTCGTTTGGGGATGCTCGACCGACGTGAAGTGTTGCTTCGTGCCCAGTTTAGTGACGAAGTCTTGGAAGTTCTTGTCGGTGAATTGTGTCCCGTTGCCGGTGATAATTATGTGGGGTATGCTGAACCGGGCGAGTATGTTCCTCTTGTAAAAATGTAGTATGTTGTGAGCCATGATTTTGGCCAAGGCTTCCGCCTCGATCCACTTCGGGGAATAATCCACGCCGACGATCAGGTACTTGTTTGGTATGACCCCACGACGAAGGGCCCGGGGATATCCATCCCCCACCATGTGAACGACCACGGGGACGAGAGCGTTTTGAGCTCACTAGGCGGGGCCAGGTGCATGTCCCCGTGTCGTTGGCATTTGTCGTACTTCTTGACGTGTTCCTTGGCGTCCTGTTACATGGTGGGCCAGTAGTACCCTGCTCGTAACGCTTTACGGGCTAGTGACCGTCCGTCGAGGTGTTGTGCATTGATTCCCTCGTGGATCTCTTGGAGTATGCCGGGGACCTTAGACTCCTCGACGCATCTGAGAAGAAGGATCGAGAAGCCGCGCCGATATAGCTTGTCCTCGATGATTGTATAGAAGCAGGCGCGTCGCCTGATGACTCCGGCATCTTTAGGGTCGTCAAGTAGCTTGCCCGTGATGAGGTACTCGTATACCGGGGTCATCCAGCTATGGCTATCTCCAACGGTGTTCACGTCATCCGCGGGGACGGTTTTCTCGATGCTCGGGCGAGAGGGCACCTCCTGAATAACGGATTTGTTCCCGCCTTTCTTCTTTGTGCTTGCAAGTTTCGAAAGGACGTCTGCCTAAGTATTGTGTTCACGCGGGACGTGACTTAGTTCTGCCGAGGAGAACTTTTTCATCGTTTCCTTCACCAGATTCAAGTATTCAATTCGAGCTTCGAAAACAGAAGTTTCTACACTTCTCGTATCAGCAAAATTTGAATTTTCAAAGCTCTAACCGGTTATAGCTTTTATGTAACTGGTTACAAGCTGCTGCAGCTCCTTGATTTCGTCGACAATGACGTCTTGGCTGATCACAACCCCCTATTTTTTGCATCAAATAACTTGTAACCATCGGTAGAGTGATATCCTACAAGTATCATCATTTATCCCTTATCATCCAGCTTCGTTTTAAGTTGGTCTGGAACATGTTGATACGCTACAGAACTAAAAAATCTCAAATGGTTCAGCTTTGGTTTGAATCCAGACCATGCTTCCTCTGGTGTTACCTTCTCAAGCTTCTTTTTTAGACACCTATTCAACAAATAGGCAGTTGTGGGTACCGCTTCTCCCCATAACTCTTTTGGAAAATTCTTCTCCTTTAACATGCTTCTCACCATGTTCATGATCGATCAATTCTTCCTTTCGGCAACACCATTTTTCTACGGTGTATAAGGTGGTACAACCTCGTGTACAATCTCATTCTTGATCATAAAACCTCTCAAAGTCTTTTGAGACATATTCACCTCCATCATCAGTTTTGAGCACTTTGAATTTGTGACCGCCTTGCCTCTCTACCATGGACTTGAACTTCTTAAACATTTCAAATAACTCATCCTTTCTATTGATTAAGTATGTCCATAGCTTTCTACTATGATTGTCGATGAATGTGATAATATACATATCAATATATATATATATATATATATATATATATATATATATATATATATATATATATATATATATATATATATATATATATATATATATTGCCACCAATGGAATCTACTTGCATCAGTCCACACACATTCGAATACACCACCTCAAGGTGATTCTTGGTTTTACAACCTACATTCTTACTAAATTTACCTTTATGTTTCTTCTTTTACACACATTTTTCACAAATTTTAGCCGATATGTTGATCAATGGCAACCCCGTTACCATTCCGTTTTTTGCAAGTCTTTGAGATCTCAGAGACTGAGATGCCCAAGATGATAGTGCTATATCCACTCTTCTCGATTTGCGTCTGTAGCAAGACATCTATGCTCTATAACCTTAAGCTCTACCTTGAAGTTTCTATTGGCAGCTATAGGAACTTTAAGGACCAAAACCCCAGTTTGCATCCATAACGTGAAACCCCTTGTTTTCCATGTGAATCTTGTAATCCTTCTCAAGCAATTGGTCAATGCTTAGAAGATTACATTTGATTCCTGGAATGTACAATACATATTTGATCCAGGAATATCCACCATCCATTCTCATGATCAAAACATTACTAATCCCATTAGTTGTTAGAGTGGTGTCATCCGCGAACTTCACTTTGTTCTTCATGGCATGATTAATTTTAGAAAACCAATCCTTCTTCTCCGTCAGATGAGTAGAGCATCCCGAGTCCAAATACCATTACTCATTGCGCTGGACTCCTTCTCTCACAGTCACCATGACATTTTCTTCTGCATGTAACCAGTTAACTCTTTCACGTAACCAGTTACAGCCTGTTTTTACAGCATTCACAAAATTGTTGTTACTGCTATTCCACAGCCTGCTGCTGCTATATTCTCCTTCTATGATCATGAACAAGAGTGTATTCTCTTCATTAAACTCTTATCTTGCAACCTTTGATTCATCTCCTTGAGGTTTCTTCTTGTTTGTATTGCACTCTCTTGCAAAATGACTGAACCTTTGACACTTAAAGCACCGCTATTTGCTTTTGTCAAACCTCTTTTTTTCACCTCAAAATTACCTTGACCACCATTTTTATTGCAACTTCTCTCACCCCCTTGACAAGTTGGATTCTTGAAATTTTGGGACTCTGTTCCACCCAAATTTTGAAAATTCCCTTTACTCTTCATGGGTCATTTTCCTTTTGATCTCTTGTCCTTCTCGTTGAGCGGGCTTGCAAAGTGATCTCTGCATTTTCCTTATCATTATTTATCTCCTCCATCCTTTGCTCATGAGCCTCAAGAGAGCTTTGTAGCTCCTCTTTTCTCATTGTCGCAAGTTCCTTCGATTCCTCAATCGCTACAATCATGTTGTCAAATCTTCGTGTTAAAGATCATAGGATTTTCGCGAAACTTACTGCACCGTGACTGTTTCTCCACTCGCCTTCACTTGATTCACCAACCGAGTGATTCTCATTGTAAAATAGTTGATTGTCACATTTTCCTCCTTTTGAATTAATTTAAGTTGACGCTTGTGAGTTTGTAACCTCGCCACCTTCACCTTGTCAGCCTCTGTGTATGCCTTCTCTAAGATTTTCCATGCTTGCTTTAATGATTCACAATCACCAACTTTCTTAAAGTTGTCATCATCCACACGTTGATGGAGTAAAAATAGCGCATTGAAATCTTTCTTATTCTCTTCCTTATGCGTTGCTCGTTTTGCATTTGTTGCACCTTCTACAAGAGGATTCACCATATTCTTGATCACTTCAAAAACATCTTGGTAGTTAAACAACACTTTCAATTGTTTGCACCATTTGTCGTAATTCTTTGCATCAAGGATGGATAGATTTGGAGGGAATCTTTCATTGGGGACATGATTCATGTTGCACATTAGGTGTTTGTGGAAAGGGATAACATTAGAGTATGGAAAGGGAGAGAGGAAATTGAGAGAGAGAGAGAGAGAGAGAGAGAGAGAAAGAGAGAGAGAGAGAGAGAGAGAGAGAGAGAGAGAGAGAGAATTGGGGGTGGAAATATTTTCACCAACTAATATGAGGATGTCTCTAAGACATTTATAGAAGTATTACAAAGTGATTGAGACTCAAATAACATAAAACTGGAAAACTTGTGTCTGTAACCGGTTACACTAAACATGTAATCGATTACAACTGCTACAAAAATTAAATCATTTTTAGTGGTAACCGATTACGTGTAGACGTTAACCGATTACACCTACAAAATTTTCCTTGTTTCTTCAATTCATAAGTACATTTTGTCTTGCTATAACCGGTTACACCCCATATTAATCGGTTACGACACTTATATTATAAAAAAATTACTTTTAACAAAATTTACATTCTTTTTTAATGGATTTTTTAATTAATTAATTAATTAATTAATTATAATATACAAAATAGAAATTGCACTAAGTTGAGTCACAAAACTTTTGTATTTTAATCTAAATATTATTTTATTATATTTTTTTTTGTCATTAGTTAAAAGCATGTTAATTCTTTTTTGTCATATGGATGCCTCTTGAGATATTTTAAAAAGAAATGTATAAATAAAATTTTATCTAAATATATTAATAGTTAAATAATTAATATGTTAAATAATATTTGAAATATTTTTAATTTTTAAAAATAATAAATTAATTATTTAAGAAAAAATAGATGATATCGACAATGCAAATTAATTTTACACTGTTAATCAACGATGACCATATATCTAGGCATGACAACAAAACCCATACCCGCGGGTACCCACCCGAACCCGCCCCAAAGTTGACGGGGAAAATCCGCTTTGATTGGGTTTGGTTTCGGGATTGGGTTTTCCCCGATTAAAAAATTTGGAGACGGGTCGGGTAATGGGGACATTACTACTGTTCTGGACTGGGCCGGGGCATGTTCATCAGTCGAGCAGGCCCAACCTGCAAGTCCTGGGATAGCCCAATAAGGACTCCTAACAAGACCACTGCCGAGCACAGGCTCACCTCCACAGGTCGGGCACACGCCTAACCTCGAGTGTGTACAGCACCCACGGATGGACCGTCGGGTGCAGGCCCTAAGCTTCCCGGGATCGCCTCTCCTCGACGCCCATGTGCTCCTCCCCGAGAGGATCCATCTTCGCCCGCAAGTGAGCCCTCCCCGCAAGGACACGTCTCTTCCCGACACGTAGGACTCCTCCCCGCGAGGACACGTTCTCATGTAACCACCCACTCCCGATGGAATCGGTCTGCCCTAATTCCGGAGATCTAGGAACGGTTACCCCAGGGAGAAGACCACGTGCTGGTCTTCACTATGCCACGTAAGCCCTGGCAGTTACTTGGATTGGGCCTGGCAATCCAGCCCAATGCAAGTAACCGTTGGCCCCGCGCTGGGGGCTCTCTATAAATACCCTCTCACTTGAGAGGGTCAGGTTACTCACTTCTGAACACTCTAACCTTCTTCTCTTGTAGTTGCTTTTTCTCTGACGGTTACCTTACTTGAGCGTCGGAGTACCTTGTAGGTACACCCCCCCGGCCGTCTTTCAACTGCACCGGAGCTGAAGCCCAGACGACGTTGTTGGCCACCAGAAACTGTCTGATCCAGGTACGATCAGTGGTGCCGTCTGTGGGAATCCTTTGCTTCCCCGTTTTTCCTCCGTTAAACCAAAGCAACTCTCATTCATCACCATCATGGCCGGAAATCCGTCAGCTACCAAGGCTCTGAACACCGTCCTCGCACAACTCAAGAACGGGAACCACCGCAAAGACGCTGCTACCCTCCAAGTTGAAGAACGCGACGTGAGAGACGGGCAGACCGCCTCCCCAGACTCCCAAGACGCGGCTTACAACGCCGCCCACCAAGACGATCAGCAGGCCGTTATTCAGCCAGTTGCTCCTCCACGCAATGCAGATGCGAGCACCGTGGCCCTGTTCGCCTTGATCAATCAGACCAATCAGCTGATCGTGCACCAGAATACCAGAATTGAAGCGTTGGAGCGAGGGCGGGCACGACAATATTCCCCGCGAAGACATCGACGTCCACGGTCGCCTCGCCGTTCCCCTTCCCCGCGAAGAACTCCTTCAGACGAATCTCGGACCCCCTCGTCGGTACTCGAGGGTCGTCGGCCACGTCTTGAGCGCCCCCAGCCGACGATCTCCCAGAAACGCCCTCGTTCCCCGCCTCAGAAGGAACCCAGGGCCTCCACCACCACCAAGAAGTCCAAGCAGACCGAGGAGAGGCCGAGGCACCGCTCGAGGAATTCCCCTCCACGGCATCAGCGATCCCCTTCGGTGTCCCCGACAGGAAGTGATGACGACGACCAGAGGACCCCTTTGTCGTGGGAGATCATGAACGCCCCAATTCCTGCGGGCATGGAGAAACCTCCGCAGCTGGGGAACTACGATGGCCTGTCTGACCCCGACGACCACGTCGAAAGCTTCGAAGCCATGCTCGACTTCAGAAACGTCAGGGGAGCCATCAAGTGCAGACTTTTCCCCACCACTTTGAGGAAGGGCGCCATGACTTGGTACAAGGGTCTGGCACTCGGGTCGATCACGTCCTGGAAGCAACTCAGACAATGCTTCACTAAACACTTTACTGCCTCTCGTCGACACCCGAAGACGGAAGCTGCCCTAGAAAGTATCTTTCAGGGGAAGAACGAATCTCTCCGGAACTACATTCAGAGATTCAACAGAGAAGCTGTCGAGGTCCATACGACCGACGACATGAAGAAGTATTTGATCATCCATGGGCTACGCTTTGGATTTGACTTTGCCAAATCCGTGGGCCTCCGCAGACCCCTTCGTCTCGAGGATCTCCTCCAACGGGCGCAGTCGTACATCGAGCTCGAGGAGTCGGAGACGGCGCAGATCGCCCTCGAATCAAGGCGCAAAGAAGGCCCCCGCGGTCACAAAGAAGAAGACTTCCCTCCCAGACGAGGAGGAGAAAGAAAGAGAGATAATCTCCCCTGGGAACCTCGGGAGCCACGTGGACCAGCTGGCTGGTTCACCGAGTACACCCCACTCAACGCTCCCCGCACGCGTATCCTCTCCGAGTGCCAGAACTCAGAATTCGTGAAGGTAGGAGTCCGCTTTCTGAAGCCCACTACCCCCAAATCAAACGTTGACAAGTCGAAATACTGTAGGTTCCACTAGAGTCACGGGCATGTGACAGAAGACTGCATCCATCTCAAAGATGCGATTGAAATTTTGATCAAGGAGGGGCACCTAAAGAAATATGCCTAGAAGAATGACACTCCTCGTCCCAGCTCCCGGGAAGCCCAGAACGTCGAAGAGACGACGCCTCCCCCCGACGAGAGTCGCCTTCAAGTCGCCCTCAGTGTCACCCGACCCGAAGACTTCTTTGTCCCCCCAATCATTGAAGGCCAAGAAGCAATTCGCAACATGTGGGCGACCTTCCCCCACGAGGACCCCGTCACTGCCCGTAGCACCTGGGAAAGCTTCCCCAGGGCGATGGTCATCTCCGGAGGAGGCCCAGAGAAGTTGTCTGTTGGATCGATCAAGCGGAAATTTGACGAGTTGGAATCTGTAACGCCGGCGAAGGCAACCACTCTCGAGAAAGTGCGGGGAAACTCCAACCCTATCACCTTCTACCTCGAGGAACTCCCCGGGGGAGCGCCAAACGCCACTATTCCCCTCCTGGTCAGGGCGCAGATGGCGAACTTTGACGTTCAGAGGATCCTAGTTGACCAAGGAAGTTTGGTCGACATCATGTATGCCCATCTGTTCGGAACCCTTCAGCTCGACGAAAGGCATCGGACCCCGTACATCGGTTCATATCTACAGGGGTTCAACGGAACCACCACCAGACCATGGGGTTACGTGGAGCTGATGGTTACATTCGGGTCCGAAGACACTGCCCAGCAGGTGAAGATCCGTTTCCTAGTGGTCAAATGCCCGTCCCTTTACAACTGCATCCTCGGGAGGACCACCCTGGCCGAGCTTACGGCGGTACCATCAACGGTCCACCTCAAAATGAAGTACTACACGACCAGGGGACGAGTAGTGACGATGCACGGGGACATCAAAGCGGCCAGAAGATGCTTCGACGCCGCAATCAAAGGCCTGAGTTCCATCGGCCCCAAACCCAAGACCATGGCCAAGCCACCCCAGGACGCCGAACAGGTACCACTCCCGCACGTCAACGCGGTCGAGCTCGACAGCAGGTTCCCGGGCGGACCCGATGAAGACGGGGCAGAAGACCTCGACCTCCAGGAGGAAAACAACGGGCGACCTCTGTACCCAACGCACCCTATCCCGGACGGTGACTTTGAGCTCGTGGTACTCGGGGACGATCCAGAGCGTAACGTGAAGATTGACACCGGGATCCCCGACCTTACAAAGGAGCAGCTGAAGACATGTCTAAGGGAGAATGCTGATCTCTTCGCGTGGAGCGCATCCAAGATGCCTGGCCTCGACCCCGAGGTGGCTTGCCATCAGCTCGCAATAGATCCGGCCGCTAGGGCCATAGCACAACGTAGGCGTAAGCAGTCTCCCGAAAAAGCGGAGGCTGCCGAAAAAGCTGTAAAAGACCTCCTAGAGGAAAATTTTATTTCGGAGGCCAGGTACACGACCTGGCTGTCCAACGTTGTACTTGTTAAAAAGAATAATGGAAAATAGAGGATGTGCGTTGATTACACTGATCTTAACCGGGCTTGCCCGAAAGACTGTTATCCCTTGCCTAACATCGACCAACTGGTCGACAATTCTGCAGGTTACAAACTACTATCCTTCATGGATGCTTACTCGGGATACAATCAAATCCCCATGGACAAGGTCGACAAACAACACACTGCCTTCATGACCACGTCGGGCAACTACTACTACAACGTAATGCCCTTCGGTCTGAAGAACGCCGGTACGACCTACCAACGGATGATGAACAAGGTTTTCCGGGCTGAAATCGGCGACATGCTCTAGGTCTACATGGACGACTTGATCGTCAAATCCGCAGAAGAAGTCGACCACGCTGCGCACCTCAAGAAGGTGTTCGACATGGCGAGGAGATGTCGCATGAGGTTTAACCCCGACAAGTGCACCTTCGGCGTTCGGGCAGGTAAGTTCCTCGGATTTTACCTCACAGAACGAGGAATCGAGGCCAACCCCGACAAGTGTAGGGCTTTCTCCAAGCTCCCTACTTCGGACTCAAAGAAGTCGATACAATCATTGAACGGGATGCTCACCGCCCTCTTCTGCTTCGTCGCCAAATCCGCACAGTACGCACTCCAATTTTTCAAACTTCTTCGACAAAAAGCAGAGTTTGAGTGGAGCGAAGAATGCGAGCAGGCGCTCGTCCACTTAAAACAAGTCCTATCACAACCCCCGGTCCTCTCACTGCCTGAGAGCGAGGAGACACTCTTCTTGTATCTTGCAATCACGAGTGAAGCAGTCAGCGCCGTCCTCGTTCGGGAAACCCCGGACGGGCAGAAGCCAGTTTACTTCATGAGCAAAGCCCTCCAAGGCCCCAAGCTCAGATATCAACAGATTGAGAAAGTCGCCCTGGGCATCGTTACCGCGGCAAGGAGGCTACGCCACTACTTCCTCGCCTACACCGTCGTCGTAAGGACCGAACAGCCTATAAGGCAGCTCCTCGGAAGACCCGACATGGCAAGGAGGATGCTCAGGTGGTCGCTCGAGCTCGCCGAGTTTGACATCCAATACGAAGGAAGGAAAGTCCTGAAGGCACAGGTATTGGCCGACTTTGTAGCAGAGATGACCATCCCGGAACCTTCGTGTAACACCCCGATTTTTAACAGCGGGAGTGTATATTTTTTTTTTAATGCCATACATAATATTGACAACTGTCTTTTCAGGAAAATAATAAAAATGATTAATCAGAGTATGAGCTTTCGATCTAAGTCTCTTCCATACATAGGACCAGCGTAATGCCCACTAGTATAAATATTTGTCCATACACATAAAAATAAGCACTCAGCTTTACCAATAACAACAACCACAACAACATGGACACATCAAAACACGGCCCTAAGCTGATCTTGAATTCCTAGCCCAAAGACATCGCATCAAACAAGCCTTCACGACACCTGGATACCTTAACTATCACAACTTCTAAACCTGGGTGGTCGTTAGCCACATCATAAATAGTAGTAGAGGGTCACGATCTAAAAACAACATATATGGAAGAATACACACATGCCAGCAGAACATGATATATATAACAACATGAATAAGATGACAATATGATATGCAGAGCAACATAAATGAGGTGACAGTATGATATATGTAACAATCACAACATTTAATTTAACACACAAATGCAATGCACAAACATTTAATTTAACACACAAATGCAATGCACAAACATTTAATTTAACACACCCATGCAATGCACACACATCCTAAATGCAACCCTATATGAATTTGGTGGTCCCAATTCGTCGGGTACCCTCACCTTGCATGAATTCCGGAATTTAACCTCTCCGCAGAGAGTCGTGATACCCCCTTGGGTCCTCACTAACCGTGCTGCCTCGCAGACACAAAAGTGTTGCCCTTGCAAACACCCAGAGTTGCCTCCCTCGCATTCTCCTGACTCAATTTGATCTCAAAGGATCGATGATGGCTCAGTCACATCACCTGGTGCAGTAGAATTCCCTTCGGGATTAGGTGATGATTCAGAACCCATCACCCTGGCCCGTTCGGCGCCAACTACCTACACGCAACTATGGTATGCATGACTCACACATGCAAATGCAACAGTTTATATAAACACAATATGTATAAACACAATTCACAATTCATAATTCAGTTCATATATCTATCACAGATCATATGAACAATTCTCAGTACCAACAGGTGGCTCAGACACACCTCGTGTTGTCCTCCTCGACATACACATCAATCGCAATTCATATATTTATCACAAATCATATGAATAATTCTCATTACCAACAGGTGGCTCAGACACACCTCGTGTTGTCCTCCTCGACATACACATCAACAACAAATCATATATTTATCACAAATCATATGAATGCACATCACAAGTTTAGCATTATAGCATAAACACACATCCCCAACTGGGCACACAATCATGTATATAACCACATATCCCCAACTGGGCACACAATCATCACACATCCCCAAAAGGGCACACAACCATGAATACAGACACACATGCATTCAATCACATATAGTATCGTTAGAAAATGCCCTTACCTGAGCAAGCTTCCAACCCAAACAACCTACGCTACGTAAGATCAATTCGTCCCTCACGATGAAACCTCGTAATCGGATCCCACTGTAAACCTTTATAATACACAAGGACTTATGTTAAAACCACTCGGATATATCCTACAACACGGCTGGGTCTTGGTCGCTAACCTACTCAACCAGGTTTTGGTTACGACACTGGTTTCTACCCTAATCGCTTTATAAAATAAATCTTTTCAAATAAGAAAGAAATTAGTTTTTCTCTTAAAAGAATAAATATCAAACTCAAGGAAAATTTTCCACAACTAATTTAAATTCTTTTACTTGAACCCATAGTTGCGTCAAATTATTTTTCTCGCACTATGAATAAATTCAGCGAAAACGAAAAATATAAATCACCAAAATAAGATTTTAACCCCAAAATAAAACCACCTAATATCCCATAAATACCAAATAAATAACCAAAATATTTATTTCACCAATATAAAATTTAATGATCTCCTTGTATCAAAATACTTTAATCATACCATAAATAAAATTAATTAAACAAATAAAATACTAACTAATATTCCAATTTCAATAATATTCTAAATTAAAATTTAGAATAAATAATAGTTTTCTAATCACAATAAATTATTTTGGACCTAAAAATATTTCAGTAACAAAACTAGTCAACAGTTTTTCAACTGTACCCAAAAATCGGCACAGATCGTACTTTAAAATACTATTCCGAACATATCCGGAAAATTCCGAAAAAATAAAATAATTATCTAAAAATATATTCCTGAAGATAAATAAATACTCTTTCCGTTAAAAAAACCGGGATAAAAAATATCAAATGGAAATTACGAGACCGGAAGTAAAAACAGCGGAAAACATGGCGCCCGCCACACTAAGCAAAGTGGCGCCTGCCACTCTAAGGCAAAGTGGCTCCCGCCACTAGAGCTGTCAAAACGGGTAGCCCGACCCTAAACGGGCCGGCCCTGGCAGGCCTCGGGCTTTTCCGGGCCGGGCTCAAAAAGCCCATTTTGAATACGGGCTTCTTTTTTACTACCCAGGCCCAGCCCTGTCTGGGCTGCGGGCTACCCAGCCCTAAAACGGGCCCGGCCCTAAACGGGCCCATTTTAAAAAAAAAAATTAAAAAATTCATTTTTTAAATAATATATAATGTAATAGAAATTAATACTCATTTTAATATATAATGTTATAGAAATTAATACTCATTTTAATGATCTTAATGTAATATAATGTAATAGAAATTAATGTTCGGGTAGTCACTGAAGTGTGTGTGGACCGAACCAAAGATGCACTAACACATTGTATCCAAATGTTTCTTGGGCCAAATTTATTTTTTAGGTCCAATTATATATATTTATTAATTTATATTATGGGCCAAATAGTTAAATTAATTCTTTTAAAAAAAGTTGTCGGGCTGGCGGGCTACCCCTAGCCCATACGGGCCGGCCCATTTTTTTTCGGGCTTTTTCGGGCCGGGCTAAAAAAGGCCTGGAATAATATGGGCTTCAAAAATAAGGCCCAAGCCCTAACTTTTTTCGGGCTCGGCGGGGCGGCCCATGGGCTTCGGCCCATTTTGACGGCTCTACCCGCCACTTACAAAGGCAAGGGTGGGTGGCGCCCGCCTCCCCCATTTTTTTTTTCTCTTTTTCTTTTTAAAATAAACACTAAATAAAAATAAATAATTTAACCCACTAAAAATTAAATCAATTTTTTTTCTTCTTATACTAAATATATTAACCCCATAAAATACTTAATAAAATTTTTCACATAATCCAATAAAATAAATTATCTCATTTCTTAAAATAATAACGATAATAATAATAATCCAAATAATATACCCACTGATAAAATAAATCGGTACCAATATTTTTACTCTAAAAAAATATAATCCGATAATCGAATAGAAAATATTTTTTGCTACCCACAATAATAATTCCTACACAAAACTGAAAATATGGGGTATTCTATCGGTGTATAATTTACCCAATCTAACCACATAATTTAATACTAAATTAAAATAAATGAAAACTAACTTAAAAATTAAATAAATAAGACATAAACCTCACCGTGTTTTTCTGTGCGTGAGTAAGAGAGATATCCCAAAAGAAAAAATAATGAAACAACTTCTCATTATATAGATTTTCCCATTTCATCTCCACCATTCAATTTTTAAAGGCTAAGATCTCACCCCATAATTTCTCACTCTCTCTCCCACGTGCCTCATCATTATCAGAAGAAAAATATCATGATATTATTTTTTCTGCCGCCTCCAAATATACCGCCTTACTATTTATCCAAGCCCGTTAATTCGTTCGGTCTCCTCGTTCGCTCACAGACGAGTCGTAGAACACTCCCGAATAACTTTTTCGAAAACAGAAAAATTCTACTGTCATCTTTAAAATAAAACACAACATTATTTTCGACAAAATAATTATTCCGAACAAATAAATTTTCTACGCCGCTTAGAAAAATAAAATGGGATTAAATTTTCATTTTCCGGCGATAAATAAACTCCTATGTAAAATTCCCGACAATACTCGGAGTCCGTGGAAATTAAAACGACGGCTATATTTTTCTCGTTTTCTCAAAACATCAACAGAGTCACATTTTCAGAATTTTCGATACCATAAAAATATCTGAAATCAATTATAATCCTCGCCAATTTAAAAAAAATCTGATCGATTGCCAAAAGAAAACATATGGGTCAATCTGCTACACAACCGGAAACCCTAAAAATATCGGGTACAACTAATTTGCTACCCCAAGGTTCAGTAGAAACACCGATTAATTGATAAAACATCGCAAAATAATACAGACTAAATGTACGGGTCTTACATTACTACCCACCAAAAAGGAGTTTCGTCCTCGAAACTCGAGGTAAATGTAACAACTTACCAATTTATCTCCAACACACTCCCTATAACGACCGCGCACCTATTGCAACCCTCTACAAAGTCACAGTGACTCGGACTCTGGACGCAACGCTAAAACCCCACACTATCTAGCCGGCAAGAATCATTCATTCCATTCAACACAATCTTGTCTACTATCAACAACAGATTAAGGGTGATCAGTTCCTCAATTTGTCAATAGGTAGGCGACAACCATGATGGTGGAATAAACCATCGTTACCAACTACAATAGTGTTCTCCTCATCCTGTTCTCAATTTTATGCAAGACACAAGGGTCCAACAATCACTTCGATGTTTCCTAAATGTTTCCTCCAAATTCCTGTTACTTCACTCTTCAAAGTGAGACACAATTTCCCCAAAACAAGTTACGGTTTCTCTCACGCTCACTTGGCTCGGAACAACCATTGAGTATCCTCCCAAAACAGTAACAGCTAATACCCGAGTACAAATTCAACCTATTTCACTCCAACCGAAGTAGTCATCTACGTAGAGAACTCCACATTTTCCCCAATGTCCATAAATCCTTAATTATTCCTTTAATCTCATAATGGTGACGACCTGTATGTTCAGATTCAAACTTCATTCCAAATTACAATCTTAATATTTCCATCCCAACGTCCGGTTGGTGATTGAAACTTCCCTAAATTTTCTTCCACCTGCCAAACTATGCCATCTAACAATACCCAAATTTCCTTTTCACCAGTCTTACACTCTTTGGTCACCCCCTAACACAACTACCTTATTTCCAAATCATTACTCAGCTTACTCTCGCATGCCTTAACATAAATGATCCTCTTTGTTGGCTATCACCATTTGACACACCACGTCCTTCATGTTATCCTACACCTGCTTCCAAAAATTCATTGAGTTTCCTTTTCCTCTTACAACTAAATTCTATTTCCCTCAAAGAGATCATCAATCAAACCATTTTTTATTGTTCCCCTATCTCATCTTCTATTGTCAAACCGTTCTCGATGCCAACCTCTGATGTTCAATAATTTCTCAATGCATATTTTCCATTATGCTTCTCTAGTCTTCATTATGACAAGTACAACGAATCCAAGCCTTACTAGTCTCCGCCAAACATTTCCACTTCATCCTTGATTCGTCCGAATAGGCAAAGGTTTAATCCTCTCTACTTCCGAATATACCCAATGCATCTTAGGTGACCCAATCTAGTTGTACCTTCAACTCTTAAGCATACATTTACCATTACTTTTTCCGGTTCATGGGCGAGGTCATTTCTTGCACGAATTCTAAATCAACCTAATTCACATCTCTATACGTCCCTCTCATACTTCGTCTTGACACTTATTTCCCCATACCAATCTTTTCACTCCACCCATTCGTTCATCAATGACATAATGTACTTAACCTCGTTCAGACTTCTCATGTCTCACGTGGAATCTCCAACAGGCTTTTCACTTAGTAACCTCATCATCCCAATTCTGAATATAACCACCCATCTAGTCACTAATACACTACTCATTAACCTTGTGATATCAAAATTTCCAACCGCAGGATTATTCTCTTACCACTTATACCGCTTCTTAAATATCAACTTTACGTCCGAGCGCAACCTCATCCTTTATAGCATACACTCTTGAGGAAATGCTTAGTATCCTTCCCATTTCCATTTGGGCCATATCCTTGGTAGTCCTTCCTAAGCAACGAGGTAGTCAACCGTCTTATTAAAAAAATTTGTGTTACCTGAGCACTTTCTTGCTTGCATACAACCTTATTCTTCCTTTGTAACCACCTTTACGATACTGCAACTCCAAAGTCCCTTATACTAGATCCACTTATAACAACTAGGAGTTTCCAACTTCAAAAATCTTAGCAACCAACCGCCTATAGTCGTTTCCCAACCTACCATGACCTCTATCTTGTCAACTTCAACCCACATCTTTACTCTCCTTCACCCAATCTAAATATCCTTGTTCCAAATCAATGTTCGTCCTATCCAACCTACTCTTTGTTGTTCTATCTATCTTCAATTGCTTATGACTATCCAATGGTCATAATATCCTTTTATAACACAACCCAATCCTCTTTCGCATAAGTTCTTGCTAAACATCAGGACACATCCATTCACTCCTCAGTTTCTTATTCAATCCTAGTTTTTCTAAGGTATCAACCAACATTATCACCCTATGATCTAACACTCTACAAGAATCATCCTTCCAAAACAGACATATCTTACTCCTCCATCTAGTCACTGAGCACTTATCTCAAATCTTAACGCTTGACTTTTAAAGAGCAACTACCCAATCAAAATTTCTTTGCTAACTTTTCTTTATTCTCAGGTTCGATCCCTAAATCCAAATCTAAACTTTGATCTTCACGAAATCCATATACTTGTTACACCATATAACTCCATTCATTAATTCTTCATACATGGCTCTGTGTCCTTCCAGATATTAACTTTCAGCGTCTTATCACTCTTCTAACAACCCATTGTCTACCCGCGGTATGATATTTCTAGAAAAACCATGTCACCCATACTTGAATTGCTTTAGAACTTCCCTACTCTACTCATATAATTATTTAGATCCATGGTGTTACTCCTACCTTTTTCCTCCTATAACCCGTAATACTCTTTCTCTCCCAAACTCCTACTTCTAATTTTTCCGATGACAACTCCACTAATGGTCACTTCCACTAAAACCTATCCATGTGATACTTGGTTTCCTTCCTTTTAACATCACATGATTCATCCTTACGGTATTTAGTCACATATCTAACCTAGCTTAAGAAACCAAATTAAACCCTCAAGCACCTACCAATCATATAACCTTCCTCCAACTTTCCCAGGTTTCGGCCACTTTCAACGTGTAACCCGCTTTCTTCCTAGAGAAGATGTCCCATTAATCTCCAAGTATAGTAATTGTCTCCAAACGACATCTATAACTGCTCCTTGATTCCAAAGAAATATCACCTTTTTCATAGTCCATAAACTGCATCTCCTCTCATTCGGAACTCACCGGAATGAACATCCAATCATTTTTCTCTCAAAAGGTCCTCCAAATCAAGTCCTTACTTAGAATCCTTTGAAACCTTGACTTCCACTCATCCCTACTCAACACCTCGGAGTGATAAGGACAAACAAAACCTCTCATCCATAGCATTACTGCAGAAAACCTTGTAGTTCTTACTCGATTCAATCTCACTACCCCTAGCTCACTACCTCTAAAGAAAACGGAGACACATGTCGACCAACGTCGACAAATGCCCAAGGGGTTTAACTATGCTTCTTACTGAAGTATTATGGGAGACCTCAACTTCAGTTAAGAAACAAACGATTACCTAGGCACATATCATGCTAGACTCAAGACACAAACCACATAACACATAGGACTCCACACATTTACTCCCACTAAACCCGACACTTGATCAGCTTAGGACACCCGACTCACAACCCCATGAAAATCTTAGACCAAAGCTCTGATACCACAATGTAACACCCCGATTTTTAACAGCGGGAGTGTATATTTATTTTTTTTAATGCCATACATAATATTGACAACTGTCTTTTCAGGAAAATAATAAAAATGATTAATCAGAGTATGAGCTTTCGATCTAAGTCTCTTCCATACATAGGACCAGCGTAATGCCCACTAGTATAAATATTTGTCCATACACATAAAAATAAGCACTCAGCTTTACCAATAACAACAACCACAACAACATGGACACATCAAAACACGGCCCTAAGCTGATCTTGAATTCCTAGCCCAAAGACATCGCATCAAACAAGCCTTCACGACACCTGGATACCTTAACTATCACAACTTCTAAACCTGGGTGGTCGTTAGCCACATCATAAATAGTAGTAGAGGGTCACGATCTAAAAACAGCATATATGGAAGAATACACACATGCCAGTAGAACATGATATACATAACAACATGAATAAGATGACAATATGATATGCAGAGCAACATAAATGAGGTGACAGTATGATATATGTAACAATCACAACATTTAATTTAACACACAAATGCAATGCACAAACATTTAATTTAACACACAAATGCAATGCACAAACATTTAATTTAACACACAAATGCAATGCACAAACATTTAATTTAACACACCCATGCAATGCACACACATCCTAAATGCAGACCTATATGAATTTGGTGGTCCCAATTCGTCGGGTACCCTCACCATGCATGAATTCCGAAATTTAACCTCTCCGCAGAGAGTCGTGATACCCCCTTGGGTCCTCACTAACCGTGCTGCCTCGCAGACACAAAAGTGTTGCCCTTGCAAACACCCGGAGTTGCCTCCCTCGCATTCTCCTGACTCAATTTGATCTCAAAGGATCGATGATGGCTCAGTCACATCACCTGGTGCAGTAGAATTCCCTTCGGGATTAGGTGATGATTCAGAACCCATCACCCTGGCTCGTTCGGCGCCAACTACCTACACGCAACTATGGTATGCATGACTCACACATGCAAATGCAACAGTTTATATAAACACAATATGTATAAACACAATTCACAATTCATAATTCAGTTCATATATCTATCACAGATCATATGAACAATTCTCAGTACCAACAGGTGGCTTAGACACACCTCGTGTTGTCCTCCTCGACATACACATCAATCGCAATTCATATATTTATCACAAATCATATGAATAATTCTCATTACCAACAGGTGGCTCAGACACACCTCGTGTTGTCCTCCTCGACATACACATCAACAACAAATCATATATTTATCACAAATCATATGAATGCATATCACAAGTTTAGCATTATAGCATAAACACACATCCCCAACTGGGCACACAATCATGTATATAACCACATATCCCCAACTGGGCACACAATCATCACACATCCCCAAAAGGGCACACAACCATGAATACAGACACACATGCATTCAATCACATATAGTATCGTTAGAAAGTGCCCTTACCTGAGCAAGCTTCCAACCCAAACAACCTACGCTACGTAAGATCAATTCGTCCCTCACGATGAAACCTCGTAATCGGATCCCACTGTAAACCTTTATAATACACAAGGACTTATGTTAAAACCACTCGGATATATCCTACAACACGGCTGGGTCTTGGTCGCTAACCTACTCAACCAGGTTTTGGTTACGACACTGGTTTCTACCCTAATCGCTTTATAAAATAAATCTTTTCAAATAAGAAAGAAATTAGTTTTTCTCTTAAAAGAATAAATATCAAACTCAAGGAAAATTTTCCACAACTAATTTAAATTCTTTTACTTGAACCCATAATCGCGTCAAATTATTTTTCTCGCACTATGAATAAATTCAGCGAAAACGAAAAATATAAATCACCAAAATAAGATTTTAACCCCAAAATAAAACCACCTAATATCCCATAAATACCAAATAAATAACCAAAATATTTATTTCACCAATATAAAATTTAATGATCTCCTTGTATCAAAATACTTTAATCATACCATAAATAAAATTAATTAAACAAATAAAATACTAACTAATATTCCAATTTCAATAATATTCTAAATTAAAATTTAGAATAAATAATAGTTTTCTAATCACAATAAATTATTTTGGACCTAAAAATATTTCAGTAACAAAACTAGTCAACAGTTTTTCAACTGTACCCAAAAATCGGCACAGATCGTACTTTAAAATACTATTCCGAACATATCCGGAAAATTCCGAAAAAAATAAAATAATTATCTAAAAATATATTCCTGAAGATAAATAAATACTCTTTCCGTTAAAAAAAACCGGGATAAAAAATATCAAACGGAATGAAAATTACGAGACCGGAAGTAAAAACAGCGGAAAACATGGCGCCCACCACACTAAGCAAAGTGGCGCCTGCCACTCTAAGGCAAAGTGGCTCCCGCCACTTACAAAGGCAAGGGTGGGTGATGCCCGCCTCCCCCATTTATCTTTTTTTTTTTCTCTTTTTCTTTTTAAAATAAACACTAAATAAAAATAAATAATTTAACCCACTAAAAATTAAATCAATTTTTTTTTTTCTTATACTAAATATATTAACCCCATAAAATACTTAATAAAAATTTTCACATAATCCAATAAAATAAATTATCTCATTTCTTAAAATAATAACGATAATAATAATAATCCAAATAATATACCCACTGATAAAATAAATCGGTACCAATATTTTTACTCTAAAAAAATATAATCCGATAATCGAATAGAAAATATTTTTTGCTACCCACAATAATAATTCCTACACAAAACTGAAAACATGGGGTATTCTATCGGTGTATAATTTACCCAATCTAACCACATAATTTAATACTAAATTAAAATAAATGAAAACTAACTTAAAAATTAAATAAATAAGACATAAACCTCACCGTGTTTTTCTGTGCGTGAGTAAGAGAGATATCCCAAAAGAAAAAATAATGAAACAACTTCTCATTATATAGATTTTCCCATTTCATCTCCACCATTCAATTTTTAAAGGCTAAGATCTCACCCCATAATTTCTCACTCTCTCTCCCACGTGCCTCATCATTATCAGAAGAAAAATATCATGATATTATTTTTTCTGCCGCCTCCAAATATACCGCCTTACTATTTATCCAAGCCCGTTAATTCGTTCGGTCTCCTCGTTCGCTCACAGACGAGTCGTAGAACACTCCCGAATAACTTTTTCGAAAACAGAAAAATTCTACTGTCATCTTTAAAATAAAACACAACATTATTTTCGACAAAATAATTATTCCGAACAAATAAATTTTCTACGCCGCTTAGAAAAATAAAATGGGATTAAATTTTCATTTTCCGGCGATAAATAAACTCCTATGTAAAATTTCCGACAATACTCGGAGTCCGTGGAAATTAAAACGACGGCTATATTTTTCTCGTTTTCTCAAAACATCAACAGAGTCACATTTTCAGAATTTTCGATACCATAAAAATATCTTAAATCAATTATAATCCTCGCCAATTTAAAAAAAATCTGATCGATTGCCAAAAGAAAACATATGGGTCAATCTGCTACACAACCGGAAACCCTAAAAATATTGGGTACAACTAATTTGCTACCCCAAGGTTCAGTAGAAACACCGATTAATTGATAAAACATCGCAAAATAATACAAACTAAATGTACGGGTCTTACAGACCAACGGATCACAGAAATGGACGATCTATGTCGACGGAGCATCCAGCCCGAAGGGAAGCGGGGCGGGCATCATCCTCGAAAACGAGGAAGGCATCCTGATCGAGGTATCCCTCGAACTATCCTTCCCGACGTCGAAAAACCAAGCCGAATACGAGGCCTTCCTCGCAGGACTCCGGCTGGCCGAGGACCTCGGCGCCAAGGAGGTCAAACTCTTCACCGACTCCCAGCTCGTGGCCTCGCATGTCCGAGGAGAGTACCAAGCCAAGAACGACAGCCTCATAGAATACTTGGCCTTGGTGAAAGAAAAGATGAAAAAGTTCACCTCCGCGGAAGTAACTCACATCCCCCGCGAGCACAATGCCCGAGCAGATGTCTTGTCCAAATTGGCGAGCAATTGCTGGATGACCCCGGTATACGAATACCTCATGACGGGCAAACTGCCCGAAGATCCCAAAGAAGCAGGAATGGTCAAGAGACGGGCGTGCTCGTACACTATAGTCGAGGATAAGCTATACCGACGAGGGTTCTCTATTCCCCTCCTCAAATGTGTCGAGGAGACCAAAGTCCCCGACATACTCCAGGAGATCCATGAGGGAATCAACGCGCAGCACCTTGGTGGGCGATCGTTAGCCCGTAAGGCGCTTCGAGCAGGATATTATTGGCCCACCATGCAACAGGACGCCAAGGAACACGTCAAGAAGTGCGACAGATGCCAACGACACGGGGACATGCACCTCGCTCCTCCCAACGAGCTCAGTCCATTGTCCTCCCCGTGGCCGTTTGCGTGGTGGGGAATGGATATCCTCGGACCTTTCGTCCAGGGGTTGTATCAAAACAAATACCTCATCGTCGGGGTGGACTACTTCACGAAGTGGATTGAGGCAAAAGCCTTGGCCAAAATCACGGCCTTTAACATACTGCGTTTTTACAAAAGAAATATCCTCGCCCGATTCGGCGTGCCTCAAGCTATCGTCACCGACAACGGAACACAGTTCACCGACAGGAACTTCCAAGACTTCGTCACAAAACTAGGCACGAAGCAACACTTCACGTCGGTCGAGCACCCTTAAACGAATGGACAGGCTGAGGCGGCGAATAGGGTGATCCTCCGAGGATTAAGACGTCGACTAGGCGACGCCAAACAACGGTGGGTCGAGGAACTACACAGCGTCCTCTGGGCCTACCGGACGACCCCACATTCCACAACCGGGGAGACCCCCTTCCGCCTGACCTACGGAACCGAAGCGGTGATCCCCGTGGAGATCAGGGAACCCTTGAGGAGGACAGAAGCCCCCCTCGACGGGGACGCGAACGACGAAGCCTTGAGGGAAGAGCTCGATTTTGTCGAGGAGATACGTTCGGGCGCTTCTCTCCGAGAAGCTTCGCTTAAGCAAAAAATTACACTACGTTATAACGAAAAAGTTATTAAACGTGATTTTCAGGTGGGCACCCTCGTCCTAAGAAGGAACCAAAAAGACTCGCGAGAAGGCAAACTCGCCGCAAACTGGGAGGGCCCGTACCGCGTCCGGGCGAAAACGGGGACAGGAGCCTATTTCCTCGAAAATCTGCACGGGGAAGAGCTTGCTCGACCGTGGAACGCTGAAAATCTAAAACAATATTACAGTTAAGCACTGCTCGCGACACACCAGCACCGCGATTACGGGGACGCGCTAAGGTACGAGCGCGACACCCCTAGACAGAACACGATGATCGAAGACCGCGTTGTGTGTGCGTAAGGACTTTGATCCGACGGGGATACCTTGACCGAGCTCCGTCGTCGTTGTACCAATCAGGCAGAACACCCAGCTCGCGATGGGAAGTTCACGCCATGAAGCTAAGACCTCGACCGAGCTCTTAGCCTCGTTGAAGGTCGGAATACATCTCCGACCACCCGACCAGCTCTCCACGCGGCCAGGGACTATCAAGGTCGAGCAATCCCAAAGTCTTTATTACTTAGACAGAAAAACAAAGTGTAGATGTCTTTAACACTTAGACAAAAAACAAAGTATAGCAAATGCATCAACATCACACATAATTAAAACCATGCAAACAACACTAGCAGATAAACGAAGGTACATTAAAACGGGCAGAAGCCCAGTGTACAAATATTACAATCAGATGTCAAAAAGCCCCTGGCACGCAGGCCGGGCAGAAATATTACAATAAATAAAAATGGCTCGCAGGCCGAATAGAACAGGGAGAAAATCCTACTCAGCGGCGGTCCCTTCAGGCTGCTCGGGATCATGGACCTCGTCGACTCTCATTGGTTGCACGATCTGACCGTCAACCACCTCGTAGTCGGGGTCAATCCCCTCGGTCGAAAGGTCGGGGTTGAGGACCCAAAGCTGCTCCACCGCGTTCTTGAAACCTATGCCCGCGACCGTGAGATTATCTTCCTCGGCTTCACGGAGTTTCGCTATCAGCGCTGCCCGTGAAGTCAGCAACCTATCCTCCTCGGTTTCCTCCTCAGCGGGGCGGACGGCCTCCTCCAATTCAGCGTTCCTCGCCAAGAAACGATCCCTCTCCTCCTCGACACCGGCGAGACGTTTCCGCTCCTCCTCGGCACTCTTCAACTTTTCCTCCAATTTCTGTTGAAGCTCGACCTGGGCCTGGTTCTGGCTTTTGCAGTCAGCCAGCTCCTTACCCACCTTCTCCATTTCGGCCGAGATGGACTGGAAACTTTCTCGCAACCTGTTCAGCTCGCTTGCGGGGCACACCTCGTCGTTCAGAACCAAGGCAGCCGCGCAAACCCGCATCACAGCAGACACATCCTCCACCAACATCCTTCGCCGAGAAGCCTTGTCGACGCTTAAGATGGCCTGAGTTTCGGGGCCACCCACGCAGAACGAATTATTCCCCATAAAGAAGTTCGGCCTTGTGTGACAAGGCGGGAGCACAAATTTCACGGCAGGGGGGCTCTCGTGCTCGGTAAGGTCGATATCCACTGTGTCTGCAAGTCGTTGCCTCTTCGGAGAGCTCTGGGGGCTGAGAGAATCACTACCCTGGTGAGAGCCAGAGGAACCCCCGGGTGTCGGGGTGGGGACGGACTCCTGCACTCGGAGCTGGTCGACACGACTCTTGCCTCTTTTCTTCGCAGCACAGGTGGCCTTCAGCTTCTTGAAGCGCTCCTCAGCATTCGACATCTTATCTGCAAAGAAAATAAAGAGGTCAGTAGTTCGAAAAGAAGGATAAAGGGAAAGACAAGTCGGGGAGACCACCCCCACCTAACAGCTCGAGAGCCTCCTCGTCAGAAAACGTCTCGAGGAGAGCCCTAGTATTGATCACTCGACGCTTCGTCAAGACCTGCCCGTCATTGCCCAGAACGAAGTCCCCGTTTGGCAACACGAGCTTTGCTTTGTTAAACCCATTGACGAACTTAACTATGGCCTCGTGAGCCAAGCGATCCCCTTCACAAAGTTTGCCGGGGCTGACGATATAGCTGTCCGTTCCCCTCTTGAAATGTTCTTCAGTCCAGAACAACGGGAACTTAGGCACAAGGGTCTCCTCTCGCCATCCACCCACCTGTTTGACGACCCTAGTGTACATAGTATTCACGACCTCGTGTGTGACCGGCCTCACGAGGTAATACCGGTACTTGAAATTCCGCACGGAGTCCATATAAGGGTGAAACAGGCTGTTCACCTGTTTGAAGGACACCCAACCGTGCCTACCGTCCCCGGCCTGTCGCTGGAGGTGGAAAATGTGGAAAAACAAGGGCACAGTCGCCCCGATCTTCAGATATTTGCATACCAGCTCGAAGGCCCTAATGAATGCAAGAGAGTTAGGGTGGAGTTGAGAAGGGGCCAAACGCAGCCAGATAAATACGGCCTGCTGGAAGTCCGTGAAAGGCAGACGCCACCCCGCCTCGTCGAACATAAACTCGTAGACGGGGAACCGCATCCCGCTGTATGTCGAGCAGATCCGATGGTGTGGCAGAGGCCTAAACACGTTCCACGACTTCGGGGAGCCTATAAGGCGGTGCTCGACAGTACAAAATATTCCCTCCTCATCCAGGTCGACGAACTCAGACATCATGTTCACGGCCTCCTCGCAGGCCCAATCGTCGGGCGTCCTCTCCCCGGCGCTGGATGTCTCCGCCATAGGTGAACCAGGCCCATCGTAGATATCTAGAGACTCCTCGGCCACTTGCAATACGTCCATTTACCTGAAAAGCAGAAGGAAACGGTGAATTCGATGACCCATATCAAATCCACCCCTTCCACCGCTGATCAAGTGAAAGGGCGAGGAGGGAACGTCGGGAAACGCGAACCCGCGACCGTCCTCAGGTCCACGGGGAGCAGCATTGGGCGGGACCCCGAGATATTCAACCCACGTCCCCATGACATTCTTCGTTTCCCCGGAGATTTCATCATTTATCCCCGGGAGATTCAACAAAAAGAACTGGGAGACGTTCATCCCACGACCCCAGGACATTCTTCATGTCCTCGTGGATTTCATCGTCTCTCCCCGTGAGATTCAACGAATAAACTATGAAATTCCGCCGTTTTCGTCGGATATTTTGTGATTCCCATGGGAACTTCATCAGTTCACCTTAAAAATCACCCTACAAATGCAAGCAAAAGAGGGAAAAGAGAGAACTTACTTCAAAAAGTACTTCCGGTAGGGTTCCAGTATGGCTGTCAGCGGCGGCGAATGGAGGCAAACGGTGGTTGAAGGGAGAGCGAAGGAAGGGAAAATTAGAGCGAAGGGAGAGCGAAAAACGTGCAAATGGCACGGGCTTCCCCTATTTATGGGGCTCTCACGAGTCTCGAGGGCTCCTAGGCAATCGATTGCGCTACCCTAGCGTAGCCGCCCTAGGGAATGATGAGTTGTGACGCGTGGCACACGTTTCCCCACACGCGTCTTTTCATTTCCCAACGAGCGCCTTCCCACTCACCTCGCTTCAGACTTCTCATATCCCCGCGACGTCGCGCAGATTCGGTCAACCCATCCCGAGGGTCGATTTGTCTCTCCCCTCTCGACTTACAGCTCCTCGTTAGCATCCCTTCCTCGATGAGTCCTCGACATGGCTAGCCCTTAAGTCATCACTCTGATGCTCAGAGCAACGACTTGGGGGGCTCCTGTTCTGGACTGGGTCGGGGCATGTTCATCAGTCGAGCAGGCCCAACCCGCAAGGCCTGGGATAGCCCAATAAGGAATCCTAACAAGACCACTGCCGAGCACAGGCTCACCTCCACAGGTCGGGCACACGCCTAACCTCGGGTGTGTACAGCACCCACGGATGGACCGTCGGGTGCAGGCCCTAAGCTTCCCGGGCTCGCCTCTCCTCGACGCCCATGTGCTCCTCCCCGAAAGGAGCCATCTTTGCCCGCAAGTGAGCCCTCCCCGCAAGGACACGTCTTTTCCCGACACGTAGGACTCCTCCCCGCGAGGACACGTTCTCATGTAACCACCCACTCCCGATGGACTCGGTCTGCCCTAATTCCGGAGATCTAGGAACGGTTACCCCAGGGCGAATACCACGTGTTGGTCTTCACTACGCCACGTAAGCCCTGGCAGTTACTTGGATTGGGCCTGGCAATCCAGCCCAATGCAAGTAACCGTTGGCCCCGCGCTGGGGGCTCTCTATAAATACCCTCTCACTTGAGAGGGTCAGGTTACTCACTTCTGAACACTCTAACCTTCTTCTCGTGTACTTGCTTTTTCTCTGACGGTTACCTTACTTGAGCGTCGGAGTACCTTGCAGGTACACCCCCCCTGATCGTCTTTAAACCGCACCGGAGCTGAAGCCCAGACGACGTTGTTGGCCACCAGAAACTGTCTGATCCAGGTACGATTAACTACCCACCCCGAACCCGCCCCGTTTATTTTATTATGTACATTATTATTTAATTTTGTTAATTTTGAATATTAAATATGTGATTAATGTTTTGATATTTTGATTTCTATTAATTATTTAAAATATTTGAAATGTATGTAAGAATTTTTTTTTGAGATTTTGTTTTTATTATTTGAAATGTAATTTGATTTTCGAAAAAAAATATTTTTTATTAAAAAAATTGATTTTACTAAATGGATGGTGGCGGGACAGGGATACCCGAACCCGTTTGGGACGGGTTTGAGTTTTAATTCTCCATCCCCGTTTGGGTTTGGGGCGGCGAACGGGGATTTTGTGGGGATTCGGGTTTGGGTTTGGGGGAGGTAAAAATCGTCCCCGACCCGCCTCGTTGCCATGCCTACATATATCTCACCAAATCAGGCTGAAAGTTTTAAATTACTTATATGATATGGTAGAATGATATATTTTTATTGAATGATAATGTAAATTTTTTACTGCATCTTCATTTAACTCATATTTAAATAATTTTTTATTTGAATATTTCTTTTCAAAATGATATTGGTGTTTTTCATATTCACTTCTTTCAAGTTAATTGACTTATATATAAAAAAAATTGTTCAAGATAACTAATATTACAATATACAATATAATTTTTTTCCGTTATATTATTTAATTAATATGATTCACGTTACTTTCCATTAAAAAAAATCACATAAATTTTGTGATAAAGTACGTTTTTTTCCTTTTTATTTATAACTCTTTTAACATTTAAAATAGTCAACAATTATTTTGAAAAACAATGAGAGACCATTTATATTCCATGAATGATGTAAGTTGAGCTCAAGTCTCCAACAGTTATGTTTCATGTCTCAATACTCATACGAACCAACCCAACGGACATTTTCTCTAAACCCAATTTCAAATATATTCTACACTAACGAAACCGATTCAAAATTTCAAAACTGCATTCAAGATTTTCATCACACTCTCTCTCTCTCACTGAATTTCTATTCAAAAGGATCATCATTAGGAAAAAGAAACAACAACAACAACAACAACGTTGGTTCATTTCATCAAGGTTCTTTCCTATCACACTCTTCTTCTTCTTCTTCTTCTTTCACGTTTTCTTTTCTTTTCTTTGTTAATAATATTAATGTTCATCACTTTATGTAACAACCCATTTCTATATTCATCACATTTACACACTAAAGATTCTATTTTTAATCTTCCATTTTTGGTTTTATTGTTTTGTTCTCTTTCTGCTAGATCACTTGGAGCATTACTTCGTGACAAAAAGTTTAATCCTTTCAGAAATTTACTCATTTCTTGAATCTTCCCGCAAAAGGGTATGTCTGTATGCATCACAATGTTGTTTTGCTTCAAGATTTTTTTTTGGTTTTTCATTGTAATGATTGTGGGTTTTGGTTTGTTTTTTGGTTTTGAAGGTAGGGTTTTGAAGAACACTGCAAAGATGAATGACTTGATGACAAAATCGTTTCTAAGTTATGCAGAATTGAAGAAACAGGCACAGAAAGATTTTCAACAAGATCCTGACATTGAACTAGGGAACCTCAATCCAACGCAAGACCCTAATCTCTCTCAATTCTTCCAAGAAGTTGAAGCAATCAAGATCGAAATGGAAGAGATCACCAATCTCTTATCAGATCTTCAGCAACTGAATGAGGAGACAAAATCAACTCACAGTGCAAAAGTTTTACGCGGGCTAAGAGACCGAATGGATTCCGATATGGTTGCCGTGCTTCGCAAGGCGAATGTAATCAAGGCAAGGTTAGAGGCTCTTCAAAAATCAAACATCGCGAATCGAAGCATGTCAGAATGCTACAGAGAAGGAAGTCCTATTGATAGAACAAGAGTGTCTGTCACAAGTGGTTTGAAGGTCAAGCTTAGGGACATGATGAATGATTTTCAGTCTTTAAGGGACAAGATTGTGTCGGATCATAAGGAAGATTTGAAGAGAAGGTACTATACTGTAACGGGCGAGGTACCTAGCGATGAGGTTATGGAGAAGATGATATCGGGGAGTCTCAAAGTTGAGTTTTTGGCTGGGAAAACGGATGCTGATATGGGTACTCAGGTTAGGCACGAGGCGGTGATGGATATTCAGAGGAGTTTGAATAAGCTTCATCAGGTTTTTCTTGATATGGCTATTTTGGTTGAGACTCAAGGAGAAAAAGTGGATAACATTGAAGATAATGTGGTGAATGCTGGTCACTACATTCATGGTGGAACTAATAATCTTTATTATGCAAGTCAGTTGAAGAAGAGAAACAGGAAATGGATCTATTGGGTCATTGCTGTTTTGTTGATTGTAGTGCTGGTGTGTATCATTGCAATGGTGTCTTCTTGAATGTTTGAGGAAGTTGTTTAGAGTTTTAAGACTGTGTAAAGCTGTTTTTCCCCTTCCTCTACAGAGTTTCAAGGGTTTTTTGTTTGTTGGGATATGTTCTGTTACTTGGTTCAAATTTGTTCACTTGAACTAAATTTTGTTGAATGATATTGATCGAGAAATACCAATATATTTTGTCTGCTTCTGTTACTTTTTTGTTGTTGTTTGTTTGTATGTATGTTTGTTTTTATCATCATTCATAAACTGCGCCTAGGTTTTTCTCACTATCATGTAGTGGATCAAAATGAAATTACAAATGCAGTCGTAACTAGGGTAATTCATTTAAGAAAATTTGCCTTTTAACATTATGGAAACAACCTAGGAAGTTCGAATGAAACATGACAGTGTTTGGTCTACAAATATTTTATCCAAAACTAGTTGCAAACAATTAAAAGCCAATAATTTAGGACATCTTCTCTTTTCTCCATAGTTTTTCGACTTCTCTCTGGAGGATAGATCAACTATAACAGATTCATGGCAGATTGTTAAAAAAAAGCTGAGGATGATAGTAAGCAATTTCTTGGCTACATCTGCATGAATGGAGTTAGGCAACTTAGCCTACGCAATACGCATGTATGGTTTTCGAGCGAATAAGTTCACCTAATACTGTCCTGTGGAACATCATGATCAGGGCAATATTCAAGCAGTAATAACCTATAAGCATTGCTTTTGTACCATGAAACACTTCATTCAATACCTCACAATGCTTACACTTTCACTTTCCTTCTCAAAGTGTTCTGCACTCAGCATTAGATTAAACTCACCAAATCCATGCTCAAGTTATCAAAAGGGATTTTGGTTAGATATTTATGCCAACTTTGTTCACTTTCAAAGCAGTTCTGATAGCTTGTTTGAGAGCACGAGTATTGTTTATGACATGAAACTGGCTATGGAAAATATTTAAAATGAAAAAGAGATAATTATTACAACTTTCTTTTGATTGTTACAATAATGTTACAAATTATCATATCCCTTGCCACTGGTCACCTATTAGTGGCTTAGTAAATACATAAGAGAAGATACATATTGTTGGAAAATCAAACAAGACAAAAAAAGTTGGTAACGCGCCAGTTTAGAATCTCGTTTCCACCACACATCTAGCCAAACCAAGAAATTGTAGCTTAAGCATTTCTACGGCAAAGTAGCACTGGGAAGTGAGAATTTGAAAGTTTGTTCTGGCTCTATAACCATGGTCACTGATTATGCAATGGTAAGATGCTGCACAGCAGTCCAAGTTTGTTCTGGCTCTAGCTGGACATTTCCAATCTGAAGCATTAAAAATAATAGAAATTATAGCTCAGAAGAAAAAATAGAGAAAGCTTAAACATTATTCAAGATACCATAATGCTGCAGTATGCTCCGGGACATGTTAAAAAACCACAAACAATCGATTTAAATTCAATTGCCATCATGTTGACATTATAGTCAAGAACAATTCACGGCCTAGCATTGTATGTCGTTGATGCCTTTTTATGAAGTTTGTAAACTCGTTACCTGAGCATTTTCAACGCAAACAAAATCTTTGTAACATGCTTCCATTTGAAGATGAGGATTCCATAACACTGCGTCTGACCAGCTACAGAAGAGGCAAAGGAGTGTAAGCACGTGACTTCGGCAATTAAATAGTAAAATTGAATATGAGGTTAAAATTTCATACTTTGTGTTCTTGATAGATATTATATCACCCAATCCATTATCAAGCACCAACTCATTTGAAGCGTCAAGATAAACACAATCTACAAATCCTGGGAAAGTGACCACATCCCTGCATTACGAAGATAGTCTGTTAATCTAAATTAAGAGACTCAATTCCAAGAATTGATTCTATATCATTCAATGGAATTTTGGTCTTACATGGATTGTGTTGAGAAAAAAAATATACTTGTGCATTAGATGAGAGATGACTAATGTGACAGATGAAAATTGGAAGAAACAAGACAAAAAAATTAGCCACTAAATGAGCGAAATGTTACAGAATTCTAGTTAAAATTCAGACAAGATGATGGAGATTAAGAGGGTGGATTTTTCTGCCACTAGCTGTCTTATATAACGTACAACGGCTATACACAAGAAAATGCATGTATGTGTATGTCTCACAAAGTAAAGATGATTCTAAATACTTAATAGGTAGTACAACTTTTTACCCAACCACTGGGATAGGGGAAAGCAAATTTCAGTAGTTACAATTTTCTTTCTCCCATACAAGTAGTTACCATGTCAAATTTCAGTTCCCAAACATAAAGTATGATACAGACCTTTCTTCGCTGCCCTCGACTGGATTTTTAGGATCTGGATGTTTATTCAGTGTTTTGCAACCTTTTAACCCCTTAACTGATGCACCAGTTACAGAAGCCTGGGTGTAATGACAAAATGATTACTTTCAGTAGTTTAAAAGGCAGTGTGAACAATAATATTATACTCAAACGCAAATAGGAAAGCCCCTTTAGGTAATTCCGTAGGGATTATTCAAAATTACGACCTTTATCACTTACCCTAAAGTATGTGTGCAAAGCAGTATTGAATGAGAACGCCTTATTGTCTGTATTTTTAATCTTTAACTCCGTTGAAAGACTTTTAGCATTTAGTGTGATCTGCAAAAGGGGAAGCTTGAAGTCACATCATGATTTGATCACAGAAGAATGAGTACTCCTAAAGCATAATCTAGTAGTGCATTGAAAAGGTGTGCTACGCTTGAAGAAAACAAGCCCTTCTTCACCTTGTATAAAGCATGGAAGCTGAAATCCCACATAGCCCGACTATAAGAATCGTCCTTCAGCTCTAGAGTTACAACGGGATTCCCCTCCACATTCTCAGAATCACCAACAGTCCAATCCACATTCCTTGCAAATCCGTGCTGTCAAACACTCAACCAAGTAAACATTAACAAGATATCATTACACACATTACTACTCATGGTTTTGTCAAAGAGTAGCAAGTTTTATTAACCAATCGGAAGCACCAAACTTGCCATTTCTATTTTCACTAAGCTACATAAAGTAACATTTAAGCAGTTATACCAAAACCAATTAGCCATCAAATAATTTTGTATTTGAATTGAACACAGGCAACCTTGAAAAACAGAATAACATAAACTACGAGAAACTAGCATTGAATAAAGGAACATACCTGCTGAATTACACCAGGACCAAACTGCGGAAAGCAATGCGGAATTCCTCCACTGTTCCAGTAAAAAAACTAATCAGTATCTAAGAGATCCAAAAATTAGTAAATCACAATGCAATAAATATGTAGCACCATCCAAATTATTACCAATATCTACTTATCAAAAGAGTCTAGTATGTATCTGATGTTCGGTATTCGTGTCTGAGTCAGTGGTTTCATAGTAAAAGATATAATAATTCATCAAAACTAAGAGAACCTTATTGGTTTCTTCTTATTGAAAACAGCATCGGGACGAACAAATAGAAGGTCATTGCCATTGGGAACTTTCCAAGAAGTAATGCACCCACCAAACAAGTATATCTCAGCTTCACTGCAATCAAGCACAAATCCCACACATAATTCTACCTAACAAAGAAAGTTCAAAACAAACACACACGAAAAAAGCATAGAATCACGCACCTACCAGACGGAGAAGAGAGAACGAGTTTCGGCAATTTCCCCTCACCTTCTGTAACCCTCACTCCCAAAGTAGCTGCTTCTTTGTTTCCCAAACTCGCAAATACCATTCCACTACATCGCAGATAAAAATTGTTAATCAATTAATAATCAGAAACCAGAAAATGGAAGAGAAAAGAAAACTATGAATGAATTTTGAGTAACCTCTTATATCGGCGACGATTCTGAAAGCTCACTGAGTTCACACAAAATGCCATAGAAGCCATCGCCATTTTCTTTCCAAATTTTCAACCACAATACAATATTTTTTTTCTTTTTCTTTTTCTTGTTTGTCTTCATTTTATATGTATATGGTTGTTACTTGAAACCTGTTATCCATTTGTCTCGTACCCGCGGAAAATCGGATATTCCATTTAACCAACTTCTATTGTTTGGCCCAAAGTTTCACTCAAACTATGGTTCATTACACCCTATGTTACTCATACCTACTCATACGCTCCGATGAAATCTCAAAAAATATTACTATTAGAAATTGGATTTTAACATTTGGATGCACAAAATTCACAAAAGCCTCTCTCTAAAATAAAATAGGGATAGTAATTTGGTCAATCTCAAGTGTACTTACAAAAATACTCATAACGGATAAGGTAAAAATCTGTAAAAATAGATATGAATACGGTCTCGGGTAATTACCTACTAAAATAAACGGGAATGAGTACCTTAATACCCACTCCGCCTCATACCCGCACAATATAAATTTATATTAGTATATAAAAGTAAATGTCTTTCAATTTTTAAAAATACATCTATTTTAAACTAGTACATAATTAATATAAGTGGTCTTTTATTTCATAATCCAACACTAAATTTTTTTAAAAACATTACATATCCAAAGGGTACGAGTACGAGTACGAGTACGAGTGTCAATGTTGTTATCCAAGCGGGTATGAGCTCAGATACGTGGATTTTTTTTCCAATTGCGGGTATGGGGACGGATACTATAGTACCCTACCCAAACTCTGTCCATTGTCATCCATACTCTAAAACATGTTAGGGCAAATGTTAAAAAAATTCGGATGTTAGAATTTAGAATAATAAATTATGAAGATTGAACTTCGAATACGCCTCAACACATCACATCTATACCTGAATTCAAAACCATGTAAAAACACATTGAAAAAATCTCGATTTCAATGTCTGAATTTCTACAAAGATTAAATTCAAACACTTTTGTTTAAGTATTCACGCTCGGACCTTTTCATCTTCATTCCACTTTTCATTTAAGCAAAGTTAACAAAACAAAACTCGTGAGCATGCTCTTATTCCAACATTTTTTAAGATTTCTCACAACTTCTACTCCAATGCATTCAAGCTTAATACGACTCTCAAGTTCTACTCCACTACATTTAATTCAAGATCGTTTATCTCTCACATTTGATAAGTTTTCATTTCCTTATTTATTTATTTATGATGCATGCATTACAAAATATATTATAGTTAATATACAATAGATTACATGCAATAGATATCTCATATTTGTTTCGTCCTTACTTGCATTGGTTTGAAAGTTTGAACATTTGGGCTTAAGGTTTGTAAGCTATATTTCTGCTTCATGTGTTCTAGTTTCGTCAAGTTCGGATTTTGAAATCCAGACCCTTAGTCAGGATAACAAAATCCATATTTACATGTTACATGTTCTATTTTTTGGTTCGATTTTCCAATACTTTCTTTGATTAAGATATATTTTTTTGTTTGATTATAGGAAAAATGACTGACAACCAACAAAGAATATTACATGGTTGAGTGACCCAGCATGTTTTTGTTCGCATGGGATAAAGCTAGACCCTCGGGACCCACAGTTGGAGAAACTTCATTTGATGTTAAACATCGTCTTTCTGAATTCATCTCTCTTCAGTATCACCTTCCCGAATTCATTTGTTTCAGACTGATTATGAAGCCTTAGAAGCCCTAGAAACCCCTATTATACCTGATGTTGTCGGCCCCGGTAATTTTCTAGGAGACACCTCAAACCTTTAACTACTACCTCTATATGCATATCATGCTGCTAGGCACATGTGAGATGGAGAGCTATCATGAATAATCAATTACTATTTCAAACAATTTTTTTATAATAATTGAAATGTTTGACGATGATGTATTTATTTTTTACAGTACTATGATACGTTAAAATGTATTAATCACGGTAGGAAGGTTGCAAAACTACCACAACCTAATGAACCATGATTTCAAAATGTCTTGCAGCTAACTGAGTTGAAGGATTTATGCAGGATTGAATATGATTGTATTAACCATGCTTTATTGTATGCGTTTGTGGAGCGATGGCACACAAATACCTTTCCATTTCATCTTTTGACCGGTGATATGACCATCACACTTGATAATGTATCATGTTTCCTACATCTTTCGATCACAAGAAGATTATTATATCACTCTAGAGTCTCTAGACCTGATGCATTGACATGATGGTGACACACTTAGGAGCTGACCCGGGTAAAGCCCAACAGAAGGTTGATGACACCAAATGTTGTCATGCTAGATTTTCATTCTTGGTGAAGTTATATAAAGACCACCTGGATGCAATTGTGGATGTTGTGGGTGATGATGTATATGTTGCATACCATAGTGCATGTGCATTGAGGTCATACTTCATAATTTTTGTCGGCATATGCATATTTGTGGACAAAAGTGCAACCTATAAAAATGTTGTTTACATTAAATACTTCGTTGACTTGGAGAGGATTCAAGAGTACAATTGGGAGATAACTTGTTTGATTTATCTCTACTCCAAGTTAGTTGAAGTCAGTTTATATAAAATGAGACAGATGATAACAACCAACTGTGCTTTACAATAATTTTTTTGTACCTTTATAGATATTAATTACATAACACTTAGGTTACACTCTTACTAATATTTTATCTAAACCATTTTCAGGCATATCCACTAGCATTTTCCAGTCTCTCTGACTGAGAATATGTTGAAGAATACTCTAAGGACTTGCCATGTACCTACTTGATCATCCTGCTTAGTGGAAAAAAAAATTCACACTTATTCGAATTAGTATTTTGTGGGAATACAAAACCCTAACTTTGAATAGTTAGATTAATAAAAAAAATTATTCATCATTTAATTTGACAAATTTCTATTCATGAAGCATGGAGTACACACTTTCAATTTAGTGATTATATTGAAATGATTTTGTATGTTTGGATATTTATATTAATGCAGTATTTGCTCATTCTAATAGTATATTAAACTATATACATACACCTGTTTTTTTTTATTTATATTATTTAGAATAACTTTATAAATAGACACTGATAAACATGCATAAACCTACATACATTTAAGTCACGTGAGAGAATGATCATTTCAATTTTTATCTTGAATGTGAAAAAAATTCCATTTTGAATAGGTGTTTTCATGAAATGATTATCTGTCCATTTTTGTCTCAAGTTATCGTATCACACAAGCATAATCCTAAAAGCCGTAGAGTTTCTCTGATATTTTCATTTTTTTTTTACATAATTTTGAAATATTCTCTCGTTTTTTTACCAAATGGTGTTACTTTATTTTTCTTTTTTTTTTTTTACCTAATAGTGTTATTTTGTTAGCGAGTTATCAAATTTTGGAGAAGTTTTAATACACTTTCTTTAAATGTATTTTTACATTATAGGGAGAGGAATATATTGATGAAAAAAGTATAAAAGTTAGTGTTTGGTTTTTCTTTGCCAAACCTAAATAGAAACTATTTCTCTTTTCCTAACTTATGACAAAGTGTTTCAAAGTTCTATGAATGATAACTAGGCATGTTTGAAGTTGTTTTCCATATACTATTTATCGTAGTATGAATTTATTTATTAGTGCAGTTAAGAAGTTAAAAAGTTGGAGAAATAATATGGTGTTTCGACTCATCTTCATTGGGTTTCTACTATCTATTTTAGCATAACTCATTCTTCCCGCGCATATGTTGTAATTGTAATCTAGTGTGTTTGTACAAAAGACTTCCAAGTATAATTTGATTGACAAAATTTCATTTAGCGCTGTCAATTTAAGGGGTCGGAGCTTAACTTTTGAGGCCCTAAAAATATAGGGGACCCAAAATTTTAAAAATAAATGAGCTCCAAAATATGTAGGCCTCCTAGAGTGAAGGTCTTTAAAATTTAATAAAGGCCTCAAGGCCCCAATATTTTTAAATGTTAATTTTTTTTTCAATTTTTTGTTTTGAAAAAAATTGATTTTTGTAAATTAAAAAAAATCGATTAGTTTTTTATTTTCAAAGAAAATTGACTTTTTTATTTTTGAAAAACATCGACTTTTTTTATAAAAAAAATCGACTTTTTTAATTTTGAAAATCAGCTTTTTCAACAGTAAAACGTCAGACTTGGGCCTCCCGAGTTATCGACGAACAAAGTAAAAACATGGTTTTCTAACAACACCTTCACAGATTTTGAGAGTAATTGAAAACCCTCGTTTGTTTCTTAGTTTGTAACAACAACAAGAAGAAGAATATCAATGAAATGTAAATAATAAAACTCTGATTTTTGTAACTCTTTCATTTCTCCAGTCAAAGCATTTTCTAATACCTCTCTATAAAAATCTGTTAAAATATCTTAATCATTTTTTTTAGTTAGTTTAAATTTCAAAAACACTTTCACCCTAATTAATATACATCTTTCACTGCTTTTATCCAAAATTTACTATTTATATTTACCATTAATTCATGTTTCAATGCAGAATTTAATAATCACTTTCCTTTTTTAATGGAATTTGAAAAGCACTATGCTCAATGCATTTATCGACGACTGAAAAGTCATAGTAGAATTTGAAAAGAACTATGCTCAATGCTTTTATCCAAGATTTACTATTTATATTTACCATTAATTCATGTTTCAATGCAGAATTTAATAATCACTTTCCTTTTTGTAAAACTAATTGATAAGTGATAAGCTAACTCATAGTTGATGACTAATAACTAATAATTTATAGTTGATGATTGGTAGCTTATAATAAATAATTTATAGTTGATAAATTAATTTGAATGTTTGGTAAATTAACAGTTACATTAGCGGAAATATTCTTAATTAAAAAAAATCAATTTTTTATTTTCGAAAAAAACTATTTTTTTTTTATTTTCGAAAAAAATCAACTTTTTTTATTTTTGAAAAAAAAAACTAATTTTTTTTTCAAAAAAGAAACAGCTTTTTCATTTTCGAAAAAATTAATTTTTTTATTTAAAAAAATCGACTTTTTTATTTTTGAAAAAAATCGTCAACTTTTTTATTTTTCGAACAAATTAGATTTTGAGCTCCTCACTTAGGCTCCATATAAAGCAAAAATATGAGTGGGCTTAAAAATAAGGACTCCAAAAAATATTTATTTATTAAGGGACCTAAAAAATAGGGGCCAAGTAGGAGGCCTAATTATTAGAGCTTTGTTAAATAGGACTTTTTTGACAGCTCTAATTTCATGTAGGGCCCCCAACATTTTCTTATATAATTTTATTGGTGAATATGTACAAGTTCGGGCTGGTTTTATTGGTGTTACTTTATTTTTTTTCTTTTTTATTTTATTTTTACCTAATAGTATTACTTTGTTAAATTTGAAGACTATTTCTTTAAATTTGTTTTTATATTAATAGGGAAAGAAATATATGCATGACTAAGAGCGCCGATATTTGTCTATTTTGGTGGAAAAGCATCAATAGATGGATGCCCAAATTTTGTGGATTTCGTGCTTGAAAGGCATCTACATTTAAAGCTTTTCTAGTTTATATTGAGCTACTTTCATAATTTTTTTTCTTAATATTCAACTACCTAATTCAAATATTTTATTAGAATTTAACATCTTTTAATATTTTTAATAATTTCACATCAGCACCATTATTATAGGGAATCCATACAATTTGCTTCAAGAGAAAAAGACTTCCAAAATGCAAATTTTTTTGGAAAATTTTAACTCAGTTCAAGCGCTTGCTGACTATGCTAAAGTTATTGAACATTTAAAGGAAACACTAGAAGCCTAGAACTCTCTGGTTGTTGTAATTGGAGCATCATATTGAGGAAGTGGGTCTTTCAAAAAAAAAAATATATTCTCATCAAAATTTAAAATTAACTTATAATCAAATGCAACCAATGTAATCCAAAAGTGATTGTGGTTTCATGGTAGTATAAAAAAAACTTTTTATAACCTGATTAGTGGAGACTTTTTTATAATTAAATCTTTTAGTTGCTCTATTTATTTTTCTCCATATTACTTATACATTGTTTTGTTGAAATAAATTGTTGTTATGCAGTGCTTGCAACATAGTTCAGATTAAAATACTCTCATCTGGCCATTGGTGCTTTAGCCTCGTCTACTTCAATTTTTTATATTGAAGCTATTGTAGACCCAAATGCATACATGGATGTTGTATCTAAAGACTTTGAAGTAATTTTCCATAGTTTATTTTTCAGTTAAAATATGTGCTTTGGAAATTATTTTTTTCAAGAAAATAACAATTAAGTTATTACTTTATGAATAACTTGTTAGAATTTTTGGGTCACACTTGTAATATGTGTTAGAGACATTATGTAATTAGACAAAGCTGTAGTGGTCTAATTAATAATAAGTGTGTGGCTAAAAACATAAATATCATAAAATGTAATTAATGTGTAGATATCATAAGTCAATATCTAATTTGACGAGGAGACAAATTTGAATATTAGAAAATAATAAATAACCCTAGGGTTATTTATAGGGGTTATGGACCTCATTTGTAGAGAACATAAAACGGCTTATCAAAAATTCTCTCTTCATCCCCATTAGCTCATTGTTAATTTTAAAATGCAGGTTAGTACACGTAGATGACTACTTTATATACATTTCCGACGAGGCAAAACTACTTAATTTATATATCTTTTATATACATTTCTTAACCATCACCATACTATATTTATTTACTATTTATAACGACATTTCGCTACCCATGCGAACGCGCGAGTAGATGACTATTTAATTATTTCATTTATTTTTCTACTAAAATATACATTTCCGACGGACCGAGATTACTTAAATTGTATATCTTTTATATAAATTTCTTAACCATCACTATACTATATTTATTTACTACTTATAACAACATTGCGCGACCCGTGCGAATGCACGGGTAGATGACTACTTTATCATTTCATTTGTGTTTTTATACAAAAATATACATTTCTGACACGTCAAAACTACATAATTTATATATCTTTTATATACTTTTCTTAAACAACACTATATTATATTTATTTATTATTTATAGCGACATTGCACGACCCGTGCAAACGAATGAGTAGATGACTACTTAATTGTTTCATTTAGTTTTTATACTAAATTATACATTCTCACGGGTTGAATTACTTAATTTGTATATATTTTATATTCATTTCTTAAAATTCACTATATTATATTAATTTATTATTCTAACAACTTCAAAGAAAATAATAAACGACATTGCGTAACTCGGGCGAACGTACATATTCTTTACTAGTTTTCTTTAAATGTTCAATAATTTCAGCATAGTCAGCAAGCGCTTGAGCTAAGTTAAAATATCCCAAAAAAAATGCATTTTGAAAGGTTTCTTCTCTTCACTACAAGGAAATCAGAGATTTGCTACGTCAAAAATCGTAGCAAATTAGAAGCGAAACTCTATCAAATAGAGTTAGCTAGAGATTAGTTGCGGATTAACTACAAAATATGTCGTAGCTTGGATTGAGTGGCTAATTATCTTGGCAAAATTTTCCTAGCAAAATTCCAACTAATATTAAAAAATCCTTAGCAAAGCCACAACAAAACTGTAGCAAAATCTCCAAGTTGAATTTATATTTCCCAACTAAATAGCTACAGTATGGCTACCAAAATATTATAATAAATTTCAAGCTAAATATATGAAACAATTTTATAACTATTTTTTTATTTTGACTTTTTTAATAAATTTTAATTTGACTAATTCGTATTTTTTATAATTATTTAAAATCAAAACTAATTAGACTATTTGTAAAAAATTATTCGTAAAAAATATTTTTTAAAGGTATTGTAATTGTTGATATTTATTTAAATAAATTAAATGAAACTTTTAAAAAATAATATAATTTTTACTTCGTTACTAAAATGAAAATGCAATTCAAAAGTATTTTCATTTTCATATATCTTCATCTTGTTGGACCAATCCATTGGTCAATAACCAAAACATCAATTTTGTAATATCTTTAATAACACTAAAACAATATACATCACAATGATATTCTATTTTATTTTGAATTCAGAAATGACAACTCATGTTTCGTTTCAATTCCTGTTTCCAAAATACATTGGAAAACATTGTTTCACCTTATATCTCCATGGTCTTTTTCAGGTACTTCACTTTGCATGGGTGCTTTTGGCATGGGTCGAATCATTGAAATGATTGGCTCTAACATCGGAGCCAAATGTGTTTGGACAAAAGAGGTCATTGCTTTGTCCACAGCTTTTTTTATATCTTCCCCTGTAACTACGGTTCTGGAAGGACCAGTGACATCAGTAAATGGGGCAGACATAGTTCTTCTAACATCTAAGCTACGATCCATAAATGTATGTCTTATCTTTTTGTGGCCAGAAACTTCTGCCCACACTTTAGGATCAATCATGGGATGAGTGGAAGAGTCTTCTCCATACTTTTCCAATATAGTTGTGTCATATGACTCCTGAAAAACAGATACAAAGAATATAGTAATTATGTAACTTGCATTCATGCTAAAAATTACACATTTAATTGTTAAAATTTAATAACTTACAACAAATAACTTCGATCGCTGAGAGACATATTCTCCATCTTTTCTCTTATGAACACGAGCATACACATCTCTAAATGAAACTGCATGTTTCAACTCCTCTTCCTGCAATTCATGTACATAAACAGTTAAAGCAAGGTTGTAATGTTGAATCAATCATCTATTTCACAATCATAAGTATACATTATTATTCTTGAAATTCATGGCCAATACACCAGCCACATTAGAAAACACCCAAGCATGTACAAAGTAGCATTGTTACTTTTCTGCTATTCAAAAAACTGATCATGTAATGCCAAGTTCTAACGCCTGGTAAAAAACAACTATCCAAAGATGATCCTTTGGTCCATATGCCATAGAAGAACACTACTACTCCTTCCAACCAATCACTACATGTATTCATTTTATTTAGCCATATATTTCACATAGCTTCTTTCATTATACTATTATTAGTTAGTAAAATGCAGCATCCAATTGCAGATAGTAAAATGCAGCATCCAAAAGCCAAATGATTACTAAGGTGCTTGCAGAATGATTACTCGTTAATAATAATAAGTATAATAATAAATTCATGTTACAGCATGATGCATATGAAATTCTACTAGTAGATAAAACATGTTAGATACAAAACTTACCATCCTTTTCTTATGTTCACCTAAGTTTATAGAACCTCTCGTGTGCAACACTGCATCAGGTAAGGCATCCCTGTTACAACGATTTGCATCGGATTTCTTCTTCCACTCTGGTTTCAACCAAATGTCAACCAAACCGTCCCATACTTCTGCCTTCATTCCTTTGGGACCATGGCCTTTAGTGTCGACCAAATTCGTTGAGTTCACTTCTCGCAAAGCTATTTTTCTTGCATTTTTTAAATGATCAGGATACCGATCCAAGCATGTTCTCTCCCACACAGTTCTTGCCATATTACGATCATAATCTGATGGGAACTTATATTTATCCTACACCATTATTATAATATAAATACGAAGAATCTTATATATAATTAGAAAGTATAATACTATAAATTATAAATACTTACCATAAAATCCTTAAATAACTCCTCCTTTACTTCAATCGGATAATTTTTCCACTTTTCAGCTGGAATAGGCATCCTCGTGATCACCCTAGATATAATATCGCGAGTCACGTTTTGAGGAACAAACCTCCTCCTACGAATGGGATATAAACTCATTTGATTAACTAAAATAATGCATTAAAATTAAATAATCATTGTAACTCTAGTATTTATAACTCATGAGAATCTTACGGGTTAGGGACTGCCTCAACAAATATAGCTTGTCTTTTATCATGAGATCCTTCACTTGAAGGTACTGAAGTTGAGTTATTAGCAGGTGGATCAGAAGAATGTGGGAAAGAATAAAAAATAGAGCCACACATCTCTTCATTGTTTGAAACTCCACAAGTTCCTCCAGCAAATTTTCTAGCATTACTTTCATCAATTCCTTGTTTGAGTGATTGTTGTTGATTTTTTTCTCCTGAATTTTCTCCTGAATGAGTTGCCTCTCTTCTTCTTCACCATCATTTTCTTCGCCATCATTATAGGCATAATATTCATCAGTCCCAGCCAGACCTTGCATATATGGACATTTTATTTAATCAGTTTCATTTAAACTATGCAATTGCAGTGGCCTCGTTGCATAGCATAGTTTCATAAAATTCCAGCTATCAAGCAAGTTATCTTTCAATCAAGCGCATCCAATCTAACAATTATGAACTAGAAGTCACCAATTACAACCAGTTATTTCTTTCAGAGTAATTGGCATTTATACTGAGAATAAAATCACTAATGCATTTATTTACAAGGACTTGAACGAAACCATTGAGTTGGATAACTAATTTAAAACATTAAGCTAAGACTTGTGCAGATCTAAAGCAGGTACATTTTATCACCAAAAACGTGGAAACATCTGTATAGATTCATTACAGAATTTCCTTTACTCAAAGAAAAGACTCTGAAGTTCAAAGAAAAGGGAAATACCTCTGCAGAATGGTGCACGTGGAGGTGGTGGTGCTGGACTACTGCAAGATTGAGAAGGTTCTGGTTGATCATTATGACCTCTCCCTTGATTGTGTATAATTCTTCTACTAGATTGTCCCATATTGTTGGAAAATCCAAAACTCACTTCTTTACGTTTTTTTACATTATATGCATCAATTGTTTGGTGCTTGAGTAATTTTCGTTGATAATTTTTTTCCTTGATGAGTTGTGTCTCTTCATCTTCAATATCATCATCAAAATCTTCAAAATCATAAATGAATTTCTTCTTACGCTTCAATGCATCAATCATCCCTAACCTTTTCCTTTTGTTCTGGTCAATATGCATACCTATATATATAATGCAATAAGGTTATTAAAATAGAAATATAGTACAACCAATATTTTATCGTTTTGTGAAGATACTATAGTATGACCAATTTGTGATACAAAAGCAAACCTTGATTTCGTAAAAGTGAATGGTGAAGTTGATTGTGACCACTTCCTTGATTTCTACCTCGGATTGTCATATTAAGATATCTAGAAAAAAATTGATTTCCAGCAATTTTTTGTGAATATTCAAACAGCTTCTAATCAATCATTCTAGTAGAGTAATTGGTGATTAACAAGGATTTTAGCAAGCAATCTTACAGCAGTTCAAGTAGCAAAGCATGCAGTAGCAATTATTCCAAACTGTTTCTACACTATCATGACAATAAGCCAACTATTTCACAATAAGCTAACTAGTTCAGTTTTAATGATTTTCTAACAATGACACATTGACATAAAGCTAACAAAATTCAGTAACAGAATTCTAATATTCAACAGTTAACCAACCATTATAACTAACTTCATCAATGGCATAACATTTCAAACTAACTTCAATTTAAGTTTCACATACTAACTGCATCTAACCTATAACCCCTAATTCCAACTTCCAAATGAATATCAAACTAACTGCACTATCAGATCAGTTTAATCATATGATTCTTCACCTTCATTTAAGAATTCTTCATTTTCACTAAAATCATTCTCATTTAAGTCCACTTCTTCCATTGGGGAATTGGTATCAAATAAGAAAAAATCTTCCTCTTCTATGACAACGTTGTTTGCTTCAAAAGATCCATCATCTTGGTAATAATCATGAGCATCCATCTTATTCAAATCATCTTGCTCACTGTTGAAGCTCTCAGATATAAATAGTTTTCTTCTAACTTTGCAAGCTGCCCACCAATCTTCTTTATTCCTACCATTGTTATGTGGATACATTGTATAGTACACTTGTTGTGCTTGTGAGGCCAAGACAAAGGGATCATTTGAGTTAAGCTTTGATCTGGGCTTAACATCAACTAACCCATATCTCTCATCTACCTTAACTCCATTAATTGGGTCAAACCAATGACACCGTAAAAGAAGTACCTTGTTTTGAGCTCCTAAATATGACAATTCTAATATCTCTTCAATAATGCCATAATAGTCTAGATCATTCTCACCATATATGCTTCCTCGATCACAAACTCCACTATTTATTGTAGCTTTATTTTGACCATACTCCTTAGTGTGGAATCGATATCCATTAACCATTATGCCATTATAACAAGTCACCGATTTAGATGGACCATAACTCATTTTTCGAATCACTTGATCCTTAACTTGGCCGGTACTTACCTATGAATCATAATAGACATTGTAATATAATGTAAAATGACTATAAAATGTTAATATCTTATGTTCAATATAAGTGAGAAGACTCACTTGTTATTTTATCCAGCCACTGAACTCCTTGTCCCGAAGTTCCAATATTTGATCATTGGTGATTCCAAGGTATGTTTTCTTTAACGAGTCTTCAAATTTTCTAACCAATATAAATTAAATTAGTATCTAATTTAATTTAACCAAAAAAGCATTAGAAAGTTAGACAGTATACTTACTGGAGAAATGGTTCAATTTCTTTGCAATTTACAAGCACGTAAGTTTCGGCAATTTGAAGCTCATCATCTGTTAGGAATCGATTTCTAGGAACTTTAGTACGCCTTGTTTGCAAATTGGGATCAAAGTACGTGGAAGCAAAATTGGAAATCTCTTCTAAAATATATGCTTCACAAATAGATCCTTCAACTTTCGCCTTATTACGATACAACGACAAGCCCCACTGATTGGCCATCAAAATGAACAGTACTAAAAGTACAAATATTAAGATACCAGACTTATATATATCAAACAACACCAACCTATATGATTGATACTTTCCCTATCACAGTTCCAAAATTAGTTATATATAGATATATAACACTTTCCATACAACGACAAGCCCCACTGATTGGCCATCAAAATGAACAGTACTAAAAGCACAAATATTAAGATACCAGACTTATATATATCAAACAACACCAACATATATGATTGATACTTTCCCTATCACAGTTCCAAAACTAGTTATATATATATATATATATATATATATATATATATATATATATATATATATAACACTTGCCATACAACGACAAGCCCCACTGATTCTGTTGTATTCAAATCAATATTCACCATTTTTTAAACACTGACATATACAAGTTAATCTATTATTGATACAACAATAATTAAACCCATAGAAAAATTATATTTAACCTGATGATCAGATTCTGTTGTTGATATCCACGAGTTCAGTAGCGTCAATAGTAGCTTTCGGCATGTTTAACACAAATTTCGTTGATTTTCTAATATTTAGCCTGTCAAATCCTCATATCAAAATACATATGAAGTCCACTAAAATTTGTGTGCAGTTTCTAACGCACAATTCCAATCACAGATACTTCATGTTGAACTGAGCATAAGCATCAAACTACATAATAAAACTACATAATAATACCACCCTTAAGATTCTGTTTTAAGATTATATGTTATAGCTGCGACGAACAACTCGAAAACACAAACATAAAACAGCAGCACCAGAGAATTATAGTTGCGACGAATAACTCGAAAACACAACCATCACTCTGAGTAACTTAATGACACAAATGGCAACAAGACCTAATATGAAACAAATCATCAAACACCTAATATGAAACAAATCATCAAATACCTAATATGAAACAAATCATCAAACACCTAATATGCATATGAAACAAATCATCAAACACCTAATATGCAAGACAAAGAATAAGAAGAAAGAGAGACTTACGAAATTGGGATTAAGCAGCAACTTGCAGAACCAAGGCCGGTGTTTATGGTTGGAACGTGAAAAACCTAAATAGAGAAATAGAAACAAAAATTATGAAAAAATTGCATACAAACTCAACAATGAAGTTAATTGAACATTGAAGAAGAAAACATCGATCGGGTGGAGGAGGACCAGATGGACGGATCGATCAGAAACTGAGATGAATCGGATTGATCGGAAACTGAGATGGACGGATCGATCGGAAACTGATATCGGAAACTGAGATCGAAAACTGATATCGGAAATGAGATCAAAACTGAGCAATTAATCGTGGTGAGTGGTGAGAAAATTATCTATGAAACTGAACACGGTAAACAGTAGATAAAACATTTTTGTTATTTGAAAAAAACTAATGTAACTTAATTATTAATAATAATAATAATAATAATAATAATAATAATAATAATAATAATAATAATAATAATAATAATAATAATAAGGGTTAATAGTGAATTTCACCTCTGTAATGTTAGCGAATTTTGCTTTCCCCCCTACATGCCTTTTGGCAACGGTTTTTTCAAAAAAAGTGTTGCCTAAACCTGCCTATGGCAACGGTGGGGGGTAAAACGAAACACGCTCATATGGCAGGGGGTTTCATATAAATAACCATAATAATAATAATAATAATAATAATAATAATAATAATAATTTGTTAAACAAAAAATAGTCAAGTAATATATGTATATATGTAAATGCTTAAGTGAATATGTGGTAGTTTATATGTGTAATTTAATTGAAGTATAGTTTTTTAACTTGGAATTAGTTATAAATTTAATTTGTAGTTAAATAATGGTAGCTAATCCTACATTTTCTTGTAGTGCTTGAAGCAAATGGTATGGATTCCCCATAATAACAGTGCTGATGTGAAATTATTAAAAATATTAAAGGATGCTAAATTTTAAGAAAATATTTGAACTAGGTAATTGAATATTAAAAGAAAAATAATTATAAAATACCTCACTATAAACTGAAAGAGCTTTAAATGCAGATGCCTTTTCAATAATGAAACCCACAACATTTAGGCATCCATCTATTGATACTTCTCCACCAAATTAGACAAATATCGACACTCTTGAACCCTAATAGTTAAAATTGACTATATATCTTTGATTGGAATATTTGTAGCTATCCAACCTATAATTAAAATGATCAAGTGTTTGGTTGTAATAAAATGTTTCCATCATTCTTCTATCAATTGAAACTGAGGGATTTTCTCTAAATGAAGATAATTGTGGCTTCATTGAAGAGTGTATAGGGGTGAGAATGTGTATGGAAAAAAAAAAGAGAAATGTATGTGAGCAACATGAATCTGGACTGTTTCATAGTAACTAAACTATTCAATTGAGAGGAGACATATTTTGAAAATGTAATTGCTTGTGATGTGAACTTAATGTCAAGGAAGAAATCAATATATATGGGTTAGATGGTGTGATGGAAACACTAATTTTTATATTTTTTTAGTCATGCATATATTTATTTTCCTATTAGTATAAAAACAAATTTAGAGAAAAAGTCGTCAAATTTAACAAAGTAATACTATTAGGTAAAAAGAAAATAAAAAGAAAAAAAGTAACACCAATAAAACAAGCCCGAACTTGTACATATTCACCAATAAAATCATATAAGAAAATGCTGGGTGTAAGTAGATATTCCACCTAAGAGGGAGGTGAATTAGGTACTTAGAATTTTTTTTCCGGATTTTTGATAGTTTTATGTTTTACTTTCCTAAGTAATTACTATGTGATGAAAACTGTAAATGCGGAAAGTAAACGACACAAGTATATATCCTGGTTCCCCTCACAGTCCGAGAGTACTTCAGTCCCCTTTCAACATGAAAGATTTTTAATATTGTTATGACTCTAGACAAGACTCTTCCTAGCCTTTCTATATAGACACTAGCAATCCACACAAAGAACAACCTCTTGGATTTTTCACTAAGTCCAAATGAGAACAATTCTCTCAAAATGGACCTCGTATTTCCAACAACCTGGACAACAAGGATAACACCCGCACAATCTTATATCCAACAATCCTGGAAATATAAGATGTGATACAATAATTCTGAATTTTTACAAGTATTTGATATGAAGATTACAATATCAATCTAACATTTATCTTCTCCTTTGAACAAGCAAATTATCAAAGATACACAAGTGTTCAATGTTATATGAAATGAAACTTAGAATGCTTTTTCTATGAAGGTTAAGTGCAAAAAGTTTCATTTTAAAAAAATGGTTTTGAACACTTAGAGAAATTCTTGAAAGATGAAGAGAGATTTTGAATGTATGAAATTTGCAAAAGGAGGTGAGTTTAATTCTGAAAATAAATGAGTTTATATAGGAACAAGACACCTATTCAAATGAGTGCAATCAATGAAATGATACCATGCTTCAAAAAACCAAGTTTAAAAATCATTCTGCAAAAAAAAAACAAAGTATTTTTACATACTGGTTCAGTGTTAATCGATTAACACATTTGCACTAGAAAATGGTTAACCGGTTAACCCATTGCAACGTACAAAAAATTCAAAGTTTTCAAGTGTTAATCGATTAACACGTTTGCACTAGCAAATGGTTAATCGGTTAACTAGTGTTAAAAACTGAAAAATACTTTTGTAAAAGATGTAGAATGCAATGGTTTTCTAAAGCAAATGTTTTAATGAAATATGACAAGTAAGATTGATGTTTTGAACACTTGTATATGCAAAGATAAGTTAAGTTCATATACCTTAATTCATGATCAATCTCTTAAAAACTTCAAGACATTTTTTTTGATATACTTGAAACTTGAAGATATTGGAGATGAATCCTGAAGATGAAGCTGAGGAACAATAGGCATTGTGTGAGAATTCAGAACAATATCACTTTGTCGATTCCAAATATTGGTTTACACGTCTGGAGGGCTAAATTGGTGTTAACAGGTTTTATATTGCATAAAAAATTGTGTTCATATGAGTCTAACGGAGTTACTGTGGCGGAAATTGGCGCCGAAACTGGCCTGGCAGGCTTGTTACTTGCACGTACTGCAAAGAAAATGTTCATTACAGGTCAAGAGAATCAAGTACTTGATAACGGTGCAAATAATGTTCACCTTAATTGAGAGTTATTGAATAATCCCGCTACAATTAATGCACGTGACCTTGACTGGTTTGATTCCTAGCCTCTCCGAGTCAGAGTATGAGATGTTACTTGCACACATAGACATCCTTGGACTTTTAAAGATATTGAGGACACAGAAAATGCTTCCTTATTGATAGTTACTGATGTTATTTATAGTGATGACCCAACTGATGCATCCTCTAGTACTTTCCACAAGTCACATTCATATCCAATTCATGCACCAATAAGACAATTCCAATTTATACACTGCACGAATAAGAAATACACCCATCAGTTCATAACCAACAACACATTCATACGTGTAACACCCCAAATTTATTAGAATATTTATTTAATTTATTTAAATATAATATTTGTGAATTTTCGGTGAATTTTGGTGGTTTGTGTTGACGTTGGCATTTTCGTGGAGTTTCGGTTATTTGCTATTTAAATAATAGTATATAATATGAATATATTAGTATTATTATTAATTTAAATAATATTAGAGGAATTAAGGGTAAGATGGACTTTTGAAGAGGATTAGTGAGGGTATTATGGGGAAAGCCTATTTTGGAAGCTCAAGGGTTTAACAAAAAGGAATTGGAAAGGAATAGGATTCATTTTGTTAGATCGTGAAAATAAGGAGAAAATGCATAGCTCTGAGGAAAAAGGAAAAGGCGAGGGTTCGTGAAGGTTTCCAGAGGCTCAATAGAGAAAAGCTCCGGAACGACAATCTAAGGTATGGGGAGTATTTCCTTTCATTGTTTTCAATATAAGAAGTGATGTGTTTAAAGTGGATTTTTGAGGTTTTTGGGGTTTTTGAAGGGTTTATGAGTTATTGATAATTTAAGGGTATTTCTGAGGATCGATGATGGATTATTGAGGGTTGAATTGATTTGGGTAAAAATAAGCCTTCGAGGCTAAACCTTTTGATAATATGTGGGATCTTGTATGAGAAAGGGATTTATGGGGTTTATGGGAACCTTGAGAGTTTGTGAAGGTTTATGTGATTTTGAATTAGGATAGTGGAATTAATCGACCTAAATGTCGTAGGTTTTATGCCTTTGAGTGCCATGATGCTTTAGGACTATTTTGGTGATGTTTTGGGGAGAATTGAGGTTGAACCCGTAGGGATTTGGTTGACTGAAGTGCTATTAATGTGTAGCAGCGATTGCAGGAATCGCTAGTTCGCAAGGCGAACAACCCATTCGCAAGGCGAATGTTCGCCCAGGCTCGCAAAGCGAGTAGCGCAGCAAATGCGCGATGAGTGTGTGATGGTACTGAGATGACTCTGGGAGGTGACTTTTGGGGCTCGCAGAGCAAACGTCCCAGCGAAGGGCTTCGCCTAGCGAATAGAGGCAGCGAGGAGAGGCGGAAGGGGGAACTCTCTGGTTTTGTATTGGGATAGGGATTCGCTGGTAGCTTCGCAAAGCGAACGGCAAAGCGAATAGGTTCGCAAGGCGAACTCAGTAGCGAACTCCTGCTGTTCGCGAAATTTGTTTATGATTTCTGCGATGTTTTGATGTTTGACGCTGTGATTTTTCTGATGGTTTACTATGACGTTACTGATGATTATGAGATTATGATTTGTGATGTTTTGATGAATATATGATGACATGATTCGCATGATGTTTTGGTGAATGATGATACACATAATGATATTTTTGATGATGATGATTATTGACGTTGTGTATCATGCATTCATAGCATATTTTGATGATGATTTTAGGACTTTGGTCCAGTGATGATGAGGTTAGACTTTGGTATATTGTGGCTTCCATACCATTGTGTGGATGTGAAGTGGTTTATGACGAGCTCCGGTTCTTGTGTGGAACCGATCCTAATGACGGGGATCTTTGGAGGGTGATGCCCTAAGTGTCTATCGATTGTGACGATTGGTACCGCATGCATGAGTCTTGTTGTGCATTGCATTTATGTGGCATATTATTGTGATTTATGATGTCGTGCTTTGATGTTTGATTGTTATGACTCTGATGATGTTGTATATGATGATGACGCCATTTTCATGCCTATCTTATTTTATATTGATTATAATGAATTGTATTACTCACCCTGCCTATTTGAATGTTGCCTCCACGTGGGTAACGTGCAGGTGATCAAGATTAGCCGTGGATGCTTCGAGGAACTTTTGAAGTATTATTTGCTTTTGGTCGATGTAGATGGTCTTGCTCTGATAGTGTAACATCGGGTTGGGTCGTTGAGTCGAACCATGTTGAGTTTTATTTGGCTGTTATTTTGTTGTTATTTTGATGATTATGGTTTTGTTTCATAAACCCTTTTGTGGGATTTTTGTGGTTATGGTGGTTCTGCTGCCCCTTTGAAGGTATTTTTGAGTTATTTTGAGGAAAACCCGTTGTTTACGGAGCAACTTTTGTTGATTTGATTTTATTGAGAAATGTGCACCCTTTGAGGTGATGCTGATTTATTTAATGATTTTATGTTTAATCCACTGCGATATTTATGGGATAGAAAAGGGTGTTACATTAGTGGTATCAGAGCAGGTCGGTCCGTCCGGCCAGGTTTTTACGCGATGTCAGTCCCCTGTCGGTCGACAAGTGTGTGTACACTGTCGATGTTTTAGTTCTTCTAACCTTGCTGGTGGTGTGCAGGATGGTTGGGAGAAATGATCATGATATTGCTGATGCTTTGGAATCAGTTGCTAATGTGGTGAGGCAACTCAATCCGAATGGTGGAGTCCCATATGAGTTTCGTGCTTTAGGGGAGTTCAAGAGGAATAATCTGTCGGAGTTTGAGGGTACTCACAATCCAGCAAGTGCACACAAGTGGATGAAGGCAATCGAGAAGATCTCCCGAGGGATGGGGTATACTGACGCGCATCAAGTTCAGTTTGGAACTCATATGCTATCAGAGGAGGCTGAGGATTGCTGGGATAACACCCGTCAGAGAGTGGAAGATGTTGGCACTGTGATAACCTGGGCTGTGTTCAAGCAGGAATTTCTGGGAAAGTATTATCCAGAGGATGCTCGTGGTAAGAGAGAGGTGGAATTCCTGGAGCTTAAGCAATGAGATATGACTGTTGCAGAGTATGCTGCGAAGTTCAAAAAGCCGGTGAAGTTCTGTCATCACTACAACTGTGATGATGCTGAGATGTCCAAATGCCTCAAGTTCGAGAATGGGTTGAGACCAGAGATTAAGCAGGGTATTGGGTATCAACAGATCCGCAGGTATGCTGAGTTGGTGGACAAGAGCAAAATCTATGATGAGGATAGCCGAGCTCGATCTGCTCACTACAAGCAGTTGAGTGAGAAGAAAAGGCAGTAAAGGGGGAAACCTTATACGATTTCAGCTGACAAAGGGAAGCAGAAGGCTTCAGATGGGAAAAAGATAAGTGGGGGAGCAGCTCCCGCTTCTAGGAAGTGTTATAGGTGTGGCGAGCAAGGTCACCGTGCTGATGTTTGTACTAATAATATGTTGAGGTGCTACAGGTGTGGTAAGAAGGGTCATAGAGATAATGATTGCAAGGATGATGGTCCAACCTGCTTCAATTGTGGTGAGAAGGGTCACATCAGTACCAAGTGTCAGAAACTGAAGAAGACGGCTACTGCTGCTCAGACCAGTGGCAGAGTGTTTGCTTTGAGTGGTGCAGAAGTGCCAGAGAAGAACAACCTGATTCGGGGTACTTGTTTTATTAATAATATCGAGTTGGTTACTATTATTGATACTGGTTCTACTCATTCTTTTATCTCGATTGAATGTGCTAATATATTGGGTTTGAAGTTGTCTGATATGAATGGTAGTATGCTAATAGAGACTCCTGTTAATGGTTTTATTACTACTACTTTTGTGTGTTTGAGATGTCCTTTGAAGATTTTTGGGAAGAGTTTTGTGATGGATTTGGTGTGTTTACCCTTGCACCAAATCGATGTAATCCTTGGAATGAACTGGTTGGAGTTCAACCATGTTCATATATGTTATAACAAGACTATAGAGTTTCTCGAGTTTGGCGATGGTGGGGAGTTGATATTCCTGCCTACTAAGCAAGTAGACGGACTTATGGAAGATGAAGCCTTGATGTTTGCGATGTTTGCATCATTGCAGATTGATCGTGAAGCTGCGAGTGTGGAATTGCCTGTTGTCTGTGAATTTCCAGAGGTGTTTCCAGATGACATCAGTGATTTGCCTCCAGAGCATGAAGTAGAGTTTGCAGTGGGCTTAATACCAGGTACGAGTCCAGTGTCGATGGCTCCTTATCGAATGTCAGCTTCTGAGTTAAGTGAATTGAAGAAACAACTGGAAGAAATGCTTGATAAAAGGTTTGTTCGACCAAGTGTTTCTACGTGGGGTGCTCCTGTGTTGTTAGTGAAGAAGAAGGACGGAAGTATGAGGTTGTGTGTTAATTATCGACAGTTGAATAAAGTGACTATCAAGAATAAGTATCCACTTCTAAGAATCGACGACTTGATGGATCAGTTAGTAGGTGCCTGTGTGTTTAGTAAGATTGATTTGAGGTCTGGTTATCATCAGATTCGTGTTAAGCCTAATGACATTCCGAAGATAACTTTCAGAATGAGGTATGGTCACTATGAATACACTGTGATGTCGTTTGGTGTGTCCAATGCACCTGGTGTATTCATGGAGTATATGAATCGGATCTTTCATGAGTATTTGGATCAGTTTGTCGTGTTTTTCATTGATGACATCCTGACATATTCTAAGTCTGAAGAAGAACATGTCGAGCATTTGAGAACTGTGTTGCAAGTATTGAAGGAAAAGAAGTTGTATGCAAAGTTGTCGAAGTGTGAGTTTTGGTTGAAGGAAGTGAGTTTCCTTGCCCATGTGATTTTGAGTGGTGGAATTGTTGTAGATCCTTCCAAGATTAATGTTGTGTTACAGTGGGAGACTCCGAAGTCTGTTACTGAGATACAAAGTTTTCTGGGATTGGCGGGTTATTACCGCAAGTTTATCGAGGGTTTTTCTAAGTTGGCATTACCTTTGACTCAGTTGACTCGAAAGGGTCAAGCTTTTGTGTGGGATGTATCTTGTGAAGAGAGTTTTGTGGAATTGAAAAAGAGATTAACGACCGGTTCAGTGTTGATTTTGCCTAATCCGAGTGAATCTTTTGTGGTGTATTGTGATGCGTTGAAGATGGGTCTTGGTGGAGTGCCGTTGCCGAATGGTCAAGTTGTTGCCCATGCTTCGAGACAATTGCGAGTTCATGAGAGGAATTATCCTACACATGACTTGGAATTGGCCGCTGTGGTGTTTGTGTTGAAAATTTGGAGACATTATCTGTTTGGCTCTAAGTTTGAAGTGTTCAGTGATCATAAAAGTCTGAAGTACTTATTTGATAAAAAAGAACTGAATATGAGGCAGAGAAGGTGGTTAGAGCTGTTGAAGGATTCTGATTTTGATTTGAGTTATCATCCGGGTAAAGCAAATGTAGTGGCCGATGTATTGAGCAGAAAGTCATTGTATATGTCGATGCTTATGGTGAAAGAATTGGAATTAATTGATCAATTCTGAGATTTGAGTTTGGTGTGTGAAGAGACCCCTGACAGTGTGAAGTTGGGGATGTTGAAGTTGACTAGTGGTATTCTGGAAGAGATCAGAGTGGGACAACAATTTAACTTGAAGTTAGTTGACGAGTTGATTTTGATCAACCAAGGTAACAGAGGGGAATTCCGAATTGACGAGAATGGGGTGATGATGTTCAGAGACAGGGTGTGTGTTCCAGATGTCCCAGATATTAAGAAGAGCATTCTTGAGGAAGGACATCGAAGTAGGTTGAGTATTCATCCCGGTGCTACGAAGATGTACCAAGATTTGAAAAAGTTGTTTTGGTGGCCGGGTATGAAGAAGGATGTTGTGGAGTTTGTTTATGCGTGTTTGATTTATCTGAAGTCAAAGATTGAGCATCAGAAGCCTTTAGGTATGATGCAGCCGTTGAGGATTCCAGAATGGAAATGGGATATTATTTCCATGGATTTTGTGGTGTGATTGCCGAAGACTACTAAGGGAAATGATTCAATTTGGGTGATCGTGGATAGATTAACTAAATCAGCTCATTTCTTGCCGATGAAGATTAATCATTCTATGCAGAAGTTGGCCGAGATGTATATTGAGGAGAATGTGAAGTTACATGGGATACCTTCGAGTATTGTGTCGGATAGAGATCCGAGATTTACATCGAGGTTCTGGAAAAGCTTGCAAAAGGCTTTGGGTACTAAGTTGAGGATGAGTTCTGCCTATCATCCTCAGACGGATGGACAGACAGAAAGGACTATCCAATCTTTAGATGATTTGCTGAGGACTTGTGTGTTGGATCATGGAGGATCTTGGGATAGCCATTTGTCGTTGGTTGAGTTCACGTACAATAATAGTTTTCATGCTAGTATTAGAATGGTGCCCTATGAAGCTTTGTATGGGAGGAGGTATAGGACTCTGTTGTGTTGGTATGAATTGGGCAAGAGTGTTATACTCGGACCTGAAATCGTGCAAGAGACGACCGAGAAGATTAAGATGATCCAAGCAAGGATGAGAGCGTCGCAGAGTCGTCAGAAGAGCTATCATGATAAGAGGAGGAAGACACTTGAATTCCAAGAAGGATATCACGTGTTTTTGAGGGTGACGCAGGTGTCTGGTGTGGGTCGAGCTTTGAAGTCTAGGAAGCTCGCTCCATGTTTTGTTGGTCCGTATCAAATCTCACAAAGGATAGGAGAGGTAGCCTATCGGATTGCTTTAGCGCCGTCACTTGCGGATTTGCATGACGTGTTCCATGTGTCTCAGTTGAGGAAGTACATTCCGGATCCGTCGCATGTGATTCAGATGGATGATGTATAAGTGAGGGATAATTTGACAGTGGAAGCTTTACCTGTGCGGATTGACGGTCGAGAGATTAAGCAACTGCGGGGTAAAGACATAACTTCGGTGAAGATGTTGTGGGGCGGACCAGTTGGATACAGTTGGACTTGGGAACACGAAGATCAGATGAGGGAGTCGTATCCGACTCTATTTCTTTGAGGTAATTTTCGAGGGCGAAAATTCTGTAAGTGGGGGGAGAGTTGTAACACCCCAAATTTATTAGAATATTTATTTAATTTATTTAAATATAATATGTGTGAATTTTCGGTGAATTTTGGTGGTTTGTGTTGACGTTGGCATTTTCGTGGAGTTTCGGTTATTTATTTAAATAATAGTATATAATATGAATATATTAGTATTATTATTAATTTAAATAATATTAGAGGAATTAAGGGTAAAATGGACTTTTGAGGAGGATTAGTGAGGGTATTATGGGGAAAGCCCATTTTGGAAGCCCAAGGGTTTAACAAAAAGGAATTGGAAAGGAATAGGATTCATTTTATTAGATTGTGAAAATAAGGAGAAAGTGCAGAGCTCTGAGGAAAAAGGAAAAGGCGAGGGTTCGTGAAGGTTTCCAAAGGCTCAATAGAGAAAAGCTCCGGAACGACAATCTAAGGTGTGGGGAGTATTTCCTTTCATTGTTTTCAATATAGGAAGTGATGCGTTTAAAGTGGATTTTTGAGGTTTTTGGGGTTTTTTAAGGTTTTATGAGTTATTGATGATTTAGGGGTATTTCTGAGGATCGATGATGGATTATTGAGGGTTGAATTGATTTGGGTAAAAATAAGCCTTCGAGGCTAAACCTTTTGATGATATGTGGGATCTTGTATGAGAAAGGAATTTATGGGGTTTATGGGAACCTTGAGAGTTTGTGAAGGTTTATGTGATTTTGAATTAGGATAGTGGAATTAATCGACCTAAATGTCGTAGGTTTTATGCCTTTGAGTGTCATGATGCTTTAGGACTATTTTGGGGATGTTTTGGGGAAAATTGAGGTTGAACCCGTAGGGATTTGGTGGACTGAAGTGCTACTGATGCATAGCATCGATTACAGGAATCGCTAGTTCGCAAGGCGAACAACTCATTCGTAAGGCGAATGTTCGCCCAGGCTCGCAAAGCGAGCAACACAGAGAATGCACGATGAGTGTGTGATGGTACTGAGATGACTCTGGGAGGTGACTTTTGGGGCTCGCAAGGCGAATGTCCCAGTGAAGGGCTTCGCAAGGAGAGGCAGAAGGGAGAACTCTCTGGTTTTGTATGGGGATGGGGATTGAATGGCAGCTTCGCAAAGCGAACGCCAAAGCGAATAGGTTCGCAAGGCGAACTCAGTAGCGAACTCCTGCTATTCGCGAAATTTATTTATGATTTCTGCGATGTTTTGATGTTTGACGCTGTGATTTTTCGGATGGTTTACTGTGACGTTACTGATGATTATGAGATGATGATTTGTGATGTTTTGATGAATATATGATGACATGATTAGCATGATGTTTTGGTGAATGATGATGCACATAATGATATTTTTGATGATGATGATTATTGACGTTGTGTATCATGCATTCATAGCATATTTTGATGATGATGTTAGGACTTCGGTCCAGTGATGATGAGGTTAGACTTCGGTCTATTGTGGCTTCCATCCCATTGTGTGGATGTGAAGTGGTTTATGACGTGCTCCAGTTCTTGTGTGGAACCGATCCTAATGACGGGGATCTTTGGAGGGTGATGGCCTAAGTGTACATCGATTGTGACGATTGGTACCACATGCATGAGTCTTGTTGTGCATTGTATTTATGTGGCATATTGTTGTTATTTATGATGTCGTGCTTTGATGTTTACTTGTGATGACTCTGATGATGTTGTATATGATGATGACGCCATTTTCATACCTATCTTATTTTATATTGATTATAATGAGTTGTATTACTTACCCTGCCTGTTTGAATGTTGCCTCCACGTGGGTAACGTGCAGGTGATCAAGATTAGTCGTGGATGCTTCGAGGAACTTTTGAAGTATTATTGTCTTTTGGTCGATGTAAAGGGTCTTGCTCTGATAGTGTAACATCGGGTTGGGTCGTTGAGTTGAACCATGTTGAGTTTTATTTGGCTGCTATTTTGTTGTTATTTTGATTATTATGGTTTTGTTTCAGAAACCCTTTTGTGGGATTTTTGTGGTTATGGTGGTTCTGCTGCCCCTTTGAAGGCATTTTTGAGTTATTTTGGGGAAAACCCGTTATTTACGGAGCAACTTTTGTTGATTTGATTTTATTGAGAAATGTGCACCCTTTGAGGTGATGTTGATTTATTTAATGATTTTATGTTTAATCTGCTGCGATATTTGTTGGGTTGAAAAAGGTGTTACAATACGCATATCCAAAATACAAAACCACAAAGCATAGCATTATAGCATGACCAATTGTTAATCCTAATAAGTTATCTGAACAGATATCCAACCTACCACAGTGTACCTGCATAACTAACATTGCTTTGTAACAATACAAAATCACACCAATTCATACCAATGACCAAGTTAACCACTGGTCTAATTCCCACTCATTCACAGTCTAACAAGCTTACAACACAAAGTCGCAACTTAACAGAATTTTCAGTTTACAGTACTGTCATAACAGAAGTCAAAACATAACTCAAATTCAAACAAACTTCAGCACCAGCTTCACAATTTATTCACAAAAAAAACTCATAACAGATTTTTTAGCATTAACACTAACTCATAACATTCATTAACTTCACACTACAAAACCTCATCATAACCATTTCACCATTGCAGTATCATATTGAAGTCAAAACAAAATTTGAGTCTCATTTGAATAAGCTCACCATTTCATTTCCAATACATCCACATTGCCAAGAAACTGTAAATTCTGCACAATGAGTTTCAACAGCCAAGCCCTCGCTGCATAACTCGTAGCATAAACTCAGGTTCAAATTTCACATTCATCCATTGCTTAGCAGGTCAAAGATAAAACAAGGGAAAAAATGAGCAATGCGAATGGAAACGTTTCTTCCACGTAAATGTGAATCAAACGCATTCACCCTGTTATGCTACCCTAGTTGAACTAACATAACCTAGGCCTAATGACAATTAACCAACTTATTTTAGCTTCATAGGATCCAACAAGGAGTAACAAGTAAGGCATTCATTCCATAACATTTAAACAACAACTTCATCCATTTTCTAACTAAGACATTCAATTTGTGTGTAATAGATAGTGTCAAGCAAAATTCAAGTAAACAACTACTTTATACTAAGGGATGACGGTTTTACTAACAACTGAATCCATTACACTCAAACTCACTAATCACACTCCTCAATTAACCATTAATAATAACACTGTGTAACTAACAAAATTTTTGTTGCAAGTTAGAGTTCACCTAACAGCCCTTAACACTAACTGATCCAAATTAACTGAAATTTAACAACTAACTAACCTTTTGAGTAACAAAACGCTAACTGAGTTTAACATCTTTTCAACATAACCAACTTAACTGATTTCTAACCGCCTAACAAACTCCCTAACCGTTTTCTAACTAACCTACATAGAACCTAACAGAAAAATAAAAATTGGAAGGAGTATAAATCCACACTGACCTTATTCTACAGGGGGCTGATTACTCTTCATCTTCAGTCTCCCTTTTCTTCTCCCTCTCCACTCTTCCTCTGTTTCTTCACTCTCTCTTTTCTTCAATTGAACCTCACCCTTCATCTTCACTCTCTCATTCTCCTCATTTCTGATTCTCATCTTCACCTTCAAACTCACACATTATATTCCCTCTGTTCCCTTCAACTTCAACTTGACCCTCACCCTCAATCATTCTGCACTCATCTTCTTCACTTCAATTTCCATAAAAACTAGGCATCACCAATACTCAAATCCTCACAAAAAAAGCTCCACAACAATCCTGCAACAACATAAACAATCTTGCATTACTCTCAAGAACTTCAACAATTCAAGAAATCACAACAACAATCCACAACAACAATAGCAGGGCAGAGTAAGAAGAAGAAGGTTCACGCACAAAATCATCACGCAGCAATAATTGAGCACTCAGAAGAGGAAATGAGAAGAAGGAGTTGAGAAGAAGAAGGAAGCAAGGAGAAGAGAAGATGCATACCTGGTTTAAAGAAAATCAGATCCTCTTAAACTCACATTCTCGCCGGAGCAACCACGTCGGAATCGGAGGTATTTATTCTTCCACTCTTTTAGCATAACACTGTCACCATTGCGTAGAGCTCCTCCTCTGGGGCAATAACCCTTGATCGTGGCTTGATCCCACGCAAATCCGTCGTTTAATTGTGTTTCTTCGCTCTAGGGTTCTTAGGTGGACCTTCTTGATTATCGTGGTTTAGGAACAAATTGAAAAAACAGTTACCAGATTTAGGTAGAGGGAGATGGAGCGAACACTGGTGAGGTTTGTGGTGTTCCGCCGCCGCCGTTGATGAATCACGGCGCGATGGAGTTCGTGCAAAGAAATGGCAAGGGACTACGAAAATGAGAAATCATGAGGCGTGTGGTTCATTGTGTTAGGTTTGGTTCACACATAGCTGAACTAGTTTCAAGAAGTAGATTGGGCTCTTAGGCCCATCGTTGTTGCTAATAACACCCTTTCCATTGCTTAAGCTGCCTCATGTGTGCATGGCCTTAGTGTTATTGGGCTCAGATTTGGATTGAGCCCATCAGCTTGCTAATTACTATTTCCTAAGCACATAAATTAACTCTGCACCTCTCCCTGTTATTTATTTATTTTTTTTCTTTCTAAATTCTTTTTCCATATAATTTTCATGTTATCTCACTTTGTAGAATTTTTATGGTATTTCGTTAGATCCTTTTTGCAATGTTATTTTGTTAAAATTTCAAGGACCATTTAGTTGAATTTTTTAGAATTTCTTGATATTTGTATAGAATGTTTGTACTATTTTCTTGGTGAATTGGTTTGATACTATACTTTGGTTGAATTTGTGCAATACTATTTCGTTAAGATTGTGGTTGTAGTGTGTTGAGTTTTCGTGACATAGTTTGTAAGAATTTCATGATATATTTTTAGGATTTCATGATATTATTCTTGTTGAGCTTTTGGGCCATTCTCATGGGATTTTTGTACCTTTTTCTTGTAGTAGTCTTGCTATTATGATTTTAACTTTTTTTTATGAGTTTTGTGATATGTTTCATTAAGTTTTTGGCTATGATATCTTGTTGAAACTCTTGTCCCATTTCTTGATTGGTTCATACACTTCATTTGGATCCACATCTTATTCATGATTCATACATCATTTATGAGTACATCTTACTAACCATTCTACTTTGTTTTGTGAGGTAACTTGAGGACTTCTTACTTTTGGATATTTGAATTTTAATCGTGCCATTGTACTTTTATGGTTTATACGATTTATTAATTTCATGCCTTAGATTAGGCCTCCCCCCTTGGTGGGTTCCTTATGCTTCCCCACTCCCATTAAAGTGTAATAGCATAGGACTTTACTTTCTTATTGCTTTATGATTGTTGCTTGCTTAATTGTTAAGAAAGATAAAATTGAAAACGTTTAGAAAATAATTTCAAAGGAAAAAGACAAATAAAATCTCGATTCAACGTCGAGCCCTTTTTCAAACTAATTAAATGGAATGCTTATCTTACTTCATCTTAGGACTTTCCTACACCTCTCATCTATCTACATCCAGTCCATCCCATTACACCACAAGCAAGCCTTGCATGTAGTAACCCTTGTAAGTCGATCGCCTAGTGCATCACCATCAACCTCCATCAATTATCATCTCCCATTCATCATCTTTTTCCTATCTCACCTCTCATAATTCAAAAATATCAAACACTTGGTCCAACGCCAAGTCATTTTTTTCAAACCATTTTCACAATAACTTGGGAGAAAAGGGAATGGAGTGTACATACTTGTGCACCCCATTTCTCAAGTACTTGGGTTGTTGGCCCTGATTGGCTTAGGACCTGACGCTTGTCTTCCTTTAAAAAATTCTTAATAACAACAAGAGTTTAATCTGGTCCTCTTAGGGTGAAAAAGAGTGGTTGGGATACCATTGTCCCCTCAACTCTCGAGTATTTGATTGTGGGTCGTACTTAGCCTATGGTTGGATACTCTCTCCCTCTAAGTACCTACAATTAAACTCGTCTCACATCTTTTAAAACAAACATTTTCCCTAAAATCAACTTCACAAATCAAACGTGACATCTTGCCTCGAGGGCGAAATTCCAAAACCTTTTCAGAAGGGCATGTTATTTCCATTCTATTGTAACACAGACCAAAGCATAAGTCTCTTTACGTGCGAGCGGCAAAACCTATTGCTTAGATGTGAACGTTAACATCGCCCATTAAAAACAAAAAACCCACAATCATTTAGTCCCACGAACTACGGACGCTCTGATTCTTCATTGGTCAATGAAGATACATAAGCAAAAGATTGCGAGATCTTGGCGAGCTACCTTCCTTCACTTCTACCCGTAGCCCTCCGAACTACGGAAGCTCTGATTCTTCATTTCACAACGAAGATACGTAGGCACAAGGGCCCCAATCGTTGGCGAGCACACTAATTTAAAACCCCTTTATTTCCTCCTTTAGCGAGTAACCTTTAGATAAACGACATCCATTCACGCATAGACAAACAATATAGTTCCCATCAAGTACGATGGATGTGAGGGGTGCTAATACCTTCCCCTTGCATAACCGACTTCCGAACCCGAATTTGGTTGCGAGACCATGTTCAACACCTTTTAGGGGTTTTATCGATATTTTCCCTTTCTTCGGAATAAATAAAGTTCGGTGGCGACTCTGTATTTTTCGCGTAGCGACAAAACCCAATGAAGATAAGTTGAAACATCATATTATTTCTCTAACTTTTTAACTCCTTAACTGCACTAATAAATAAATTCATACTATAATAAATAGGATATGAAAAATAAATTCAAGCATGACTAGTTATCATTCATAAAAGTTTGAAACACTTTGTCATAAGTTAGGCAAATAGAAACAGTTTCTATTTAGGTTTGGCAAAGAAAAACCAAATACTAACTTTTATACTTTTTTTCATCCATATATATTCCTCTCCCTATAATGTAAAAATACATTTAAAGAGAGTGTGTTCAAACTTCTCTAAATTTTGATAACTCACTAACAAAGTAACACTATTAGGTATAAAAAAAAGAAGAAGAAAAATAAAGTAACACCATTTGGTAAAAAAAAGAGAGAATATTTCAAAACTATGTAAAAAAAATGAAAATATCTGAGAAACTCTACGACTTTTAGGACTATGCTTGTGTGATATGATAACTTTAGACAAAAATGGACGGATAATCATTTTATGAAAACACCCATTCAAAATGGAATTTTTTCGCATTCAAGATAAAAATTCAAACGATCATTCTCTCTCACATGACTTAAATGTATGTGTACATTATAGGGTCGTACAATGCATCTTTTCTAGTAAAGTATGAACAACATGTTTCTCGTAATTTATGGTTCAACGAGGTAAGTAATGAGGTAAGTAAATGAAAGTCACTTTATTTTGAATTATTTTTAATTATAACTTTAAATTTTATAATATATACTTTAAATTGTTTTCAGGAGAGAGGTCCGAATAAATAAATCAAGGTTCTTGGACACGGGAGCAAGCTTATAAAACGGGTTCCATGTTTAGTTTTCTCCAATGGACATGAACAACATCTATTGGTATTGCTATACCATCAAATGTGTATCTTCCTAACTCACAAGCACAAGGCAACCCATAAGATGTTCTAAGAGTACACCCACATATTTGCCTATTGGTTCCCATATAATCAACCATCAATAACTCTTCAGCAATTCGTCTCAAAGCAACTCGTGATATTGATCCATGCAGATTTCCATAAAATGAACTAGTGTGCGTGTGCTCAACTTCATAATTTTTTTTGAAAAAAAAGCTCTAATGTTGTCCAATTGTAATTTCAAATTGTTATCCATATTCTCCCAACATTTGCACATGTCACCTATATTGTTCCCCAACATCTGATTTAACTTTCATTGAGGAGACTCAACCCCAAAATAAATAAAAAAATCAAACCAGCACATCAAAAGAAGGCAAACTATATATACTAATGGTACATACAGTACTACAAAATGCGCAAACAACAACGCCAGGTTTACAACAGATTCATATAAACAGTTGTAATAGGTTAAAATTCATGCGCCCAGTAAGTAGCCGTATGTATAAACAGAAATATAATAACGGTTGTTTTAAAAGACCGTAGTAATAAATATTGTGTAGCAAGCTTCGATTCCCAACAGTTACACTTTTTCCATTTTTTAGAGTACATTAAGCGTTTGTCACTTAAGTCCATTATTTATAAATAAATTGTAAATGATTTTACAACAGTTTATTAAACCAACCGTTGTTATAAAACTTAACTCCATTATTTTAAAAATAAACTTTAAAATAGTTTACAACGGTGAAGTAAAACAACTGTTGTACGAGGACTTCAATTCCACTACGGTTGTGTTTTCCAACCGTAATTAAAGGGTTCACTGATAAATTAAAACAAAACTTATTCTGTATTATTTCTTTCAAAAGACGCCCTAGTTGAACAAGCAAGCCAGAGACGACAACGGCGGCGTAATCTTTACCCTCTTCGTATCTGTTCATTTGTAGCTCAAATCTTCACACCCTCTTTGTTCATTTGATTCTTCAGCTTCGAAGTACGGTATTCTTCAACATCTCCATTCCTTTTTTCTTTGTTTATGTTGTATATGCTTAAGTCAGTATGTTTATGTTGTTTATGCTCAAGTCAGTATTAGAGTAAATGTTTTATATGCTTTAGGTTTAGATTTGCACATGCATTAAATTTTTTAATTACATTTTGGTGTGTCATTCACATTATTATATGTGTATACATTTCAGAATTTGTTATGGATTGTAGTTGGATGAAAGCCGATAGATTAGGTCCAGTTTATGAGAATGAATTTTTGAATTTCTTGAATACACTGATAAACATCTTCCCGAAAATAATGGTATCTTTTATCGTCCTTGTGTTCTTTACGCGAATATCAAAAAGTGTAGAAAGGATGAAATATTTCATCACCTTTGTTGTGATGGTATATGTCAAAATTATATAATATGGATGTGGCATGGTGAGGTAGAGGAAAGTCGTGCGTCAGAAAGTCAAAGATTCGATGAAGATGAATATATGTAAGATAAACTAGAGGACATGTCCCGTGATATTGGGGAATCTTCTTTTAAAAATGCTCATATTTATGATACTTTATGTAGTGATAAAGACACCCATTTATATAAGGGATGCATAGATTTTACACGATTGTCGGCGATGTTAAAGTTGTTTAATCTGAAGGGAAACAATGGATGGTCGGATAAAAGTTTCACGGAATTACTTGAACTGCTAAAGGAAATGTTACCAAAAGATAACAAATTGTCAGATCGTTGTTATGAGGCTAAGAAGATATTGTGTCCAATGGGTCTGGAGTATATCAAAATACATGCTTGTCTAATGATTGTATATTATACCAGAAAGAGTATGAAAACTTATATCAATGTCCGAAATATGGTGCGTCGCGTTACAAGCTGAAGGCCAACAATGGTGATGACAATGACTGTGACAATGTTAGTAGGAAGCATCCTCCTGCTAAAGTGTTATGGTAATTGCCAATAATTTCATGATTTAAGAGACTTTTTGCTAATTCGAATGACGCAAAGAATCTTAGATGGCATGTAGATGAAAGGACTCGTGATAAAAACATTTGCCATGTTGCTGATTCATTGCAATGGAAGAAAATTGATTCGTTGTTTTCGGATTTTGGAGTTGAGCCAAGAAACCTTAGGCTTGGACTTGCCACCGATGGAATGAACCCCTTTGGTAATCTGAGCACTAATCATACTTTGTAGCCTGTTCTTCTCACTATTTACAACCTATCTCCTTGGTTGAGTATGAAACACAAGTATATACTGTTAAATATGATGATTTCTGGACCACGACAACCTGGTAACGACATAGATGTTTATCTAATTCCATTAATTGATGATTTACGAATCTTGTGGGATGAAGGCGTTGAAGTTGATGATGCATATTCTGGGGGAAAGTTTAAGATGTGTGCAATGTTATTTTGTATAATCAACGACTTTCCTGCTTACGGTAACTTGGCTGGATATAGTGTCAAGGGACATAGAGCGTGTCTTATATGTGAAGATGATACTTGTTATCACCAACTTGAGTTTGGAAAAAAGATTGTTTACCTTGGGCATCGAAAATTTCTAAAACCCGATCATCCTCGTCGTAGATTGCGGAAGGCTTTTAATAGCGAGCAAGAGTTTGATGAGGCGCCTGAACCTTTAACCAGGGAAGAAGTTTATCAACGGCAGGAACACATTAATGTTGTCTTTGGGAAGAGAAAAAAAGAAAAAGAGGCAGTTGCAAAAAATATTTGGAAAAAGAGGTCCATCTTCTTTGATATTCCGTATTGGTCAAGTCTTGATGTTAGACATTGTCTTGATGTGATGCACGTGGAGAAAAATGTGTGTGATAGTTTGATTGGCACACTTCTAAACATTCCAGGAAAGACTAAAGATAGTAAGACTTCCCGTCTTGATATGGATAACATGGGTATAAGAAAACAGTTGGCTCCAATAGAGAAAGGAAAAAGAACTTATCTGCCTCCAGTATGTCACACTATTTCTAAAACGGAAAAGAAAATTTTCTACGAGTGTTTGCAAGGTATTAAAGTTCCACAAGGTTACTCATCAAACATCAAGAAACTTGTATCAATGAAAGATCTCAAGTTAATTTGTTTAAAATCTCATGATTGTCATGTATTGTTGCAACAACTTCTACTAGTGGCTATCCGTGAGATCCTACCAAAAAATGTGAGAGTAACTATAACGAAATTGTGCTTATTCTTCAATGCCATATGTAATAAAGTTCTTGGTTTCAAAAAATTAGATGAATTAGAAGACGAGGCTACCATTATCTTGTGTCAATTAGAGATGTATTTTCCTCCATCATTTTTTGACATTATGGTTCACTTACTTGTTCATCTAGTAAGAGAAATCAGAATTTGTGGTCCAGTTTATTTAAGGTAGATGTATCCAATAGAGCGATACATGAAGATCTTAAAGGATATACAAAGAATCATCACCGACCAGAAGCTTTGATTGTTGAAAGATACATCTAAAAAGAAGCTGTTGAGTTTTGTACAAACTATTTGTCAGACGTAGATTCTATAGGAATTCCAAAGTCTCGTCATGCTGACATGGACATAAGAGGTATTCAAGGTCTAAATGTTAAGTTAATGGCTCAGGATGTAGTTATTCAAGCACATTTCTATATATTGAATAATATAGATAAAGTTCAACCTTTCATAGATACTCACTGTCATACCCCAAATTTTGACCACCAAGACTTCCCATCATTGTGTAAATCATCACCACAATATGGATATGCCATCATGCCTCCTCAATCTCCTCAATGATTGTTGAGCATTCACTATAATCAAGAATTAGGGTTTTGAGCCCTCTCCGAGCACTTAGACAAAGGATCAATCAAGAAATGACATGATCTTCAATTTTTCTAACCCCTTAAACACCCACAAAGGACCAAGAGGACTCCCACATCAAGAATCAAGCACAAGGTTGCAACATTCCAAGTGGATTAAGCCTCAAGATCGCCAGTGTCACCAAATTAGGGTTTTGATCGACTGAGGCCTCCAGATGGAATTTTTCCTCTGGGCATGAGCCAATGCTTCAAAGCATAACCCAAGATACTCCAAGGGACCTCATGGACCCAATCATCAAGTCAATTTAACCTCAGGGGATGCATTCACCAAAAATCAGGAATTAGGGTTTCTTGACCTAATTCACCCCTAAGTTGACTTTTGGGACAAAGCATGAGTCAAGACCTCAAGACGTGATTTGAGGGCCTCAAATACACAAAATTGATCCATTTGCAACAATGGATTGATCCAAGAAACTAGATTCACAAGTTTCAATTTCATTTGGACCACAATTAGGGTTTCGAGGAAAAAGTCAACTGTACCTTTGACTTTTGACCAGGACATGCTCCCAAACCTTGGGACATGATTCAATACACCCTATAACACCTATAGAACCCATCCATTAGGTTTAATTTAGGTCAAGGACTTGATTTCACAAAGGATCGCACAGTTTGGATTTCCTTTGATAAAAAGTCAACTGTGCACAAAATCAAGTTTGACTTTTTGGAATTTTTCACAAATATGGTTCCCCTAGGTCAAAAATAATGTTAATGTATGATATTGATCATCATTCATCAAGAAAAATCAAGAAAAATGAGGTTTCTTGCAAAAGGGGCAACCTTGAGAAACTAAAAATTTTCTATGTTATGGAATAAAAGTGGTTTTGGTACCAACTTCCAAGGATCATAACTTGAGATCCAAGCAACCATTTTGGGTGATCCAAAGCTGGATTTGTAGGTCTTACTATACTCTACAAAAGATTCAACTACCTACAACTCTAATTCTTTATGGATTTTAAGTTATGGAGTGATCAAAATGACAAAAACATGAAAATGACATTTTTCCAACACTTAGTGAAAATCTGCCTAAGTTACCAGCCTTGAACATCAATGTTCATGAGGTTTTTTCAGTTGGATCCAAATAGTTTCAAAATAAACTATGATCACACATGTTTTGTATCATATGAGGGCTTTCTAAAAAGCACAAGAGCCTCTCATAACTCAATCTGAGCAGGGAGATATGAATCCCTCAAAATCACCATTTCCAACTGTCTTGGACAAGGCAGATTTTGGCATTTTGCTCTATTTGGAAAATTTGAGAAACTCCAAGCCTTGTCATCCATTTGGACACATTTGAGGATAAAACAAAAGGAGAATGATCTGATCCCCAAGCCTCCAAAGTCAAAGAATCTACCTTAGCCATAACAAACCTAAAAAGGCTAAAAAGGTGCCAAGACTCCAATTTTGTCACAATGCATTTAATGGATACACCAAGGTGGCATGGACTGACACATTCCTAACTGAATGAGTCAAGGATCAGCACTGAATCAAAGGACCATAGGCCTGTGCCTTAACCTCAAGTCAATGGCTAGAGGAGACTTAAGATTCCTTTTGCTCAACATTGGCCAAAGGCCTGCTGCAGCTGCCAATCACTATTGCTTGCAAAACAAACTTGCTCTACTATAAATAAAGCTCATTTGTGCTCAGTTTGAGTACACCAAAGCACTACAACACTTGCTTTCCTCAAAATCCCTCTCTTTAGGCCAAAATGCCTTCTTTCACAAGGTATCTCTGAGTTTTTGAGTTAGAGAGCAATTCCATCACAACTCATGATCCAAACACCTCTAATATGTTGTATCTAAGATGATCAAACACTCACTTGTGACCTAAAACACCAAAATCACAAAGTCCACTTTCAAAACCTCAAAATTGAACTTTTCTGCATTTTTCAAGCCATGCCTTGATTCAGTCACTTCCAAAACCAAACCAAACCTCAAACACACTCCAAATATCATCCTCAAACTGTCCCAAATGGTTCCCCTCATCTGGAACACCATTTGAGAGAGTTGCCATATTGGTCACTTTTGCAAGAAAGTGCCAAAACTTGTTCCTGAGGATTCCAGCTGGTTCTAATAATTCTAAAAGCATCTAAGGGATCAACCAAGAGTGTTCAAAGCATTGGATCACTTCTGGCACAAGGAACTTGACAGATAGCACAAGGAGCTTCAAGAGGTAAGTACATAACAACTTGAACTCTTTGAATTATGCATTGCTTTGAAGTCCACTGATCATAAACATCTCATACATATTATATATGTTGTGTTTGAACCAATTTGCCATGTAATTCTTGTCTGTACCATGTGTTAGCATAGAAAATGCAAATATAGGCCTATTTCAAAACCACTACCGGGTTTTAAACTAGGGACCTCATCTGAAAAAACCATGACCACTATTGGATTCCTTGTGAAATTCTAGGTCAGATGCACCTAAATTTTGTCTCAATCCATGGAGAAATGAAAAGGTTAGAGGCTTCACGTAAATTGCCCAAAAACTTGTCTTGCCTTGCCTAGGCATAGAAACAAGACATGACTTATGATTTAATGGGGTGGTTTTGATACACGGATGTAACACCACCCCAGTGGTAGTGCACATGTGTGTTTGGCTTGATGGTCGTGGGTTCAAACCCCACCCAGACCATTTTGGCATTTCCCCTATTTTTGTTTTTTTCTTCATATTTCCATGTTTTTGTTAATTAATTGAAAAATTAGTTTCTTTCTCAATTTTAATTATTTTTTATTGATTCTTTTTTTGAAAATTCCCAAAAATGTTAAAATAATTTATTCCATGAAAATTTCACAAAAAAATTATTTATTTCACATATTTGATATTTTTATAAATAATTATATTTTTATTTGTTTTTAAACATTAAAAATATTTCTTTCTCTCGGTTTTGTAAAATTCAAATGATTTTTTTATCATTCCATGAATGAAACATGATTTTCCAAATATAAATCCAAGATTCCAACCTCTTTTTCATATGTTTGATTATTTTAATTGAATATTTTATTCAATTAAAATACATTAAAAAACAAAAAATTAGGGTTTTGATCATTATCACCCTAACAAACCTTTTCAAACAATTTTGGGCCTCTATTAGAGTGTAAGACCCAATCCATTTTTAACCAAAATCTTTTTGGGCCTCAGTCCTTGTATAAGTCCCACTGCGATTTTAAAATCTCGGCGCAATCGTCGCCTTTTAAACAAAAAACCTTTGGGCCTACCCTTGTGTTATAAGTCCCATTTCTTTTCTTTTTCAAACATTTGAGACTCTTCTTGAGTTGTAAGACCCATCCCTTGGTACAGAAAACCTCTTTGGGCCTCAGTCGTTGTATAAACCCCGATACAGTTTATAGAACAACAGTACGATTACTGTTTACCATCCGGGCCTCTCCTTAAATATAAGCCCCAACAATCTTTTCAAAAACAACTTCCCTTTTGATTTAGGTTCAAATATACAGTTGTTATCAAAACTTTCTTTAATTTCTTGAACAACTAACAATACAGCTATGGAAGCTTGCTCGCCCGTAAGTTTTTATCAGCTTTCTTTTACGTACTTGAACATATACATGTATATATTTGTTTGAACAACATGGGAGCTTGCTCACTTGTAAGTTTTTATCAGCTTTACTTTACATGCTTATATATATATATATATATATATATATATATATAACTGTATTGCGGGAAGTTTGCTCACCTGCAAGTCCTTCTTTCATATCCTTTTAAATACTTGTCATATATCAACTGTATATATTCTAGTATATCAGTTTAGAGTTTTCCCCGAACAACTAGGTCTAGAACTAGGTAAAGCCAGTTGGTCACTCTTTAATACAGTCAAAACTAGATCCCCATAGGATTTTCAGATACAGTCTTGCCTTTTCTTGGGCTTAAACAATATGGAACAAAGAGAAAGGCATTATTCCCAGTGAAACTTTTCTCAGACTGTCACTATTAGAAATTGTCAAAGAAATTCATTTCCCCAGAGATGATTAATTCTCGGTGAAACTTCTCTTGAATTTCTTCAAACCCTAGAACTGTTCACTAAAGAAAATATTATTCCCGGTGAAACTTTTCTTGAACTCTTCTTAGGTTTGGACCCACAGGCTTCCTAAAAGCATCCCCGCCTCCTCTTGGCTTTGTACAAGGACCATCCGGCTTCTTAAAAGTTCTTATGCATTCTCTTGGGCTTAATACAAGGACCCTGAAGACCTCTTAAAGGTATAGGACATAACTTAGTCATCCTTTGCTAGAGCAGTCTTTCCAGTGTCAGAACATCAAACCATGTTAGGGTTGATACTTATCCCTTAAAAGCACCTGCCTCCTCTTGGGCATCATACAAAGATAAACTCTTCCACAACAGTAGACTTGGACAGTCTAATCCCCTCTTGAGTCTCCAAGACATTCTCAAGTTCCCTACAAACATAAGAAAAACCCTGGTCATTTAACCAATCTCCAGTAGCGTTGAACTGTCACAGGATCTAAAACCCAGTCTTTCATCCTAAAATTCCCCAGCCAGGGTCAGCCTACCATCAGTATAACACTATCCCAAATCAGAACCTCAAGGCATCTGATATCTCAACTCTTCTGTAACCCTCAGCAAGAGTTGATTCCCCATTTGGACCTGCCTCGGGATATCAATAATCCCCAGCAGAAGTCAGCCTCCTCTTGGGCTTTGAACAATGATTCTCCCCAACGGAGCTAACCTTTTCAGACTCTCTTGTTGAGTCAATCACCTTTCAATACTCTCTTGTTGAGTCAACCCTTTTTTCAGCCACAATCTTGGGCTTTGTACAAGACAGATAAAAGTACTCTCCAATAGAGTCAGTTTCCTCTTTTTCAGCCTCAATCTTGGGCTTTGTACAAGACACCTAAAATATCCTCAACCGAGTCAGAAAAGTCCTTTTCAGCCTCAATCTTGGGCTTTGTACAAGACAGACATAATATTTTCCCCAGAAAAGTCAAACTTTTAGCCTCCTCTTAGGCTTTGTATAATGATATCCCCAAAAGGGTCAGTCTATTTTTAGCCTCAATCTTGGGTTTTGTATAAGACAGATAAACACTCTCTTGTTGAGTCAGTCTTTTCTAGCCTCCTCTTAGGCTTTGTATAAGGACTTCCCCAGTGGAGTCAATAAATCTCTTAGCTTCAACCTTGGGCTTTGATCAAGGCACACAAAAATCAACATCCCTTTAGAGGAAATCAAAATCTCTCTGTAGGAAGACATTTCTCTGTGTTATCACACATCTAAACAGATAATTTAAATCAAACCCTAATCTCATATAACTGCTGTAAGTGGCACACTTGTTGATTCAAATATCCAAGCTGTTGTCCATCTTTTATCCCAGTATATCCTCTCTTTCATCTAATTGCTGTAAGCGGAAAGCCTCTGGATTATTTACATCCATGCCACTATCCCTCTCTTAGCATGAGAAATTCCTAAGGAAAAATGGCATTGCTCTACATTGAGTTAAAGTTTTCCCCTTCAGGATAACACCCCTATAAAGGCAATTATGGCATTGATGGATTCTCATATCCCAGTTAAAGTAACCCTCCTTTATAAACAGTCACCCAACAGTTGTGATAAACATACGAGATGTCTCCCTTTAGAGATGACAAATTCTCTCTCAGTCAAACCTTTAGCTTCAAATCTTGGGTTTTGAACAAGATACAAATACTCCTTTTAGTTTAAATCTTGGGCTTTGAACAAGACACCAAAACATCATCTTTTTCCTCCCTTAGAATAAGAGGAACTACGATTGCTCTGATTTCCTTGTTTCTTTAAACGGGAATATGTAGGCATAAGATTGCGAAATCTTAGCGAGCATGCTAATAAAAAACTCTAGGTTTAGTACCTTCATACTAATCAAAAACTCTAGGTCTAGTACCTTCATACTAATAAAAAACGCTACACCAGTACCTTCATACCAATCAAAACTGAGGTCCAATACCTCACCAAAATCATTAAAAACTCTTTCTCTCTCTCTCTCATATTTCCCAAGAAACTTTCCCAACCCATCAACGGATAAACACCATCAAGTACAAAGCGAAACCTAAAACTAACAACCTGTGGATAACCACATATAGGATGGAAAATTGACAACTCCCCATTGTATAACCTGACCCCGGACCCCCGAATCTCTTTAAGCGTTTGTTCAGTTAAACATTTGCGTGCAAGGTTAGTTTTAGATAGCTTTCTTTTCCCTTTCAGCTTCACGGGATAAATAAGAAATCAGAAAGTAGCATCCCCTCCTCTTCATTGAGGAGAAAACCCAATTATGCGATAAGGTGGCCGCGTCACCGACAAAAATCGCACGCTACACTCACAAAGGAATTTTGAGGAAAAAATATCCCCGAATGAGTGGCAAGTTGTTATTGATAGAGCATAACAAGAGATTCATAGATTGGTTTAATAAAAGTATATCTAATGATCGTAGTGCATCCGAGATACTTAAATGATTATCGTACGAGCCAAAATTTTGTGTCATTACTTGGACTGCATACGGCATTAGTCATTATATCTTTTATACAAAATCAAAAGATGATCGTAGTACAATGCAAAATAGTGGGGTTATGGTTGAAGCCGAGTCGATGTATTTCTCTAGTTCGAAAGATAAGAATCCTGTATTGGCAACTACAGCGTTTTATGGTGTCATTGATGAGATTTGGGAGATTGATTATGTTATTTTCAAAGTGGCTTTATTTAAATGCAAATGGGTTCCCAATAATAGTAATGGTGTACACATTGATGACTTAGGATTCACACGGATCGACCTTGGCAAGGCATCTTTTATGACCGAACCATTCATCATGGCTTCTCAAGCAAAACAAGTTTTCTATGTTACCGACCCACCGAACATATCGGGGAAATGGTCAATCGTTCTCCAAGGAAAACACATTCCTCTTAGTGATTGAAGTCTTGATATTCCATCCACACCTTCTTACACAACACAAGTCCCTACCTCATATGATGAAGTTGATGGAGATGTCGTGCACGCTATTCGAATCGATCATGAAGAAGGCATATGGAAAAATTAACAAGTACGTAATTTAGTCTTTATTCATAATATATTAATTGTATGTTATAGTTTCTAAATATTTTTACTAACAAATATAATTATTTGAAATCATAGTTCTTTAGAGTCAAGATACCAAGAGACAAGAAACCAAAACACCAAGTTACAATTATGTGATGTTATGTAATGTGTAAACTGTAGGTTGTTTGTTATGATAAATTGTAAGATATTTGTTACAATTGAATATGATACAATTATGTGATGTTATGTAATGTGTAAACTGTAGGTTGTTTGTTCTGATAAATTGTAAGATATTTTTTACAATTGAATATGATACAATTATGTGATATAATGAATATGATACAATTAACATTATTATGATTACTTTATCACAAATGTTAGTTGTATTTTCTGTTGTGATATGATGAACAATAATACAGGTTAAAAAAAGGGATTAATTATAAAATCAGTAATCTTTTTCTTAATTTTGCAGAATATGTAACAACTGTTATATATCGTAACCGTAATAATATCTTGTGCTTTAACAACGGTTATATTACACAACCGTTATAATATCTCGCGCGTTGTCCAGAAAAAAATAAATATCAAAATAACGCAGCTGGGAATCGAACCTAGGACAATTACTTTATCACAACGGATGTTTTTATAAACTGTTGCGATAAGTAGCGCTCTTTCCAGTTTAAGACAACGATTACTGGTCCGTGATTGTAAGTATCATATACACAATGACACTCTACATAACAACGCCTGTGCATGCGTGATTACATACCTTTCCCAACCGTTGTTAAATGGGTTTTCCGTAGTAGTGATACCTATTAGTTGTGGTGTTACCCAGATGCAATACTCGATTGATCCTTGCTTCAACAAATTTATGCCTATGAGGTGTAACGCCCCGAATTCAATTAAGTTATTTAATTGAATTTTTGTTACTTTTATTTAATCGTTTAAGTGATTTAATATACTTTAATTATTTATTTTTATGATAACATGTGTTATGTGATTATTTGGCATTATTGGATTTATGGGAAATCAGTGTAACTTATTTAATTATAATAATAAGATAATAATTAAATAATAATAAAATAAGAGAAATATTATAATTGTGAATTTTTGGTGGAAATTAGAAATATTGGAAGACGTGGGTTAGTGTGGTGAAAGTAGATATAAGTTAAGGGTAAATGTGGAATAACAGGAAATATGAAAATTAGGTTAATATTAATAGGATGGGTTAGCGGAGTCAAACTTGTCAGTACGTAGAAGTTTGGGAATTGAGAAAAAAATGCAAGTGTGAGAAGAGAAAAATAAGGGTTTGAGATAGAAGTAGAACACCATAGCTAAAAGCTTGAGGAGTTGTTGGAAATTCAGGTAGGGAGACTAGTTGAATATAGGTGTTATTGCATGAAGGGTAGAGAGGAATTCTCACCCTCCTCTAGGTTTCTTCACCATTGTCGTGCCTATGAGTTTTGATGATGATTGCGTAAAATCCATGCTAATTTCCATGTTTAATGCATAATTTCGCTTTCTATATATTGCTAGAATTTATGCATGATGGATGGATATGAACTTGAATATTCTCAAATGTCATTATTGTATATTTGGTGTTATGAACATAACCTGGAATTGGTGATTAATTGATGGAATTAGATGATAACTGATGTATATGTGATTGTTTGATTGTTGTATAATATGTATCTATTATTTTTTTGTATGAATTAGGGTCACAAGTTGCCTTATGCAACAGTGTAACAAGCGTGACGAGCTGCCAGTCATGCGTATGAGATGGCTGAAGGCCGTCAGCAGGGTGATGAGGGGAAACTGTCATGGTTTCCAAGCGGTATTTCTTCTGCCGATCCTCACAGGGGTGACTGTTTGTGAAAGGGGGCGGTGACAGTCATCACCCAGGCAACAAATTAGTCGTCATGATCGCTAGAGATTGTTTTTGAACGGCCAATTCAGTTTTTGATGTTGTTTTCACGTACGGTGGATGTTTAGCTACTGTTTGAGGTGTTTTGTTGAAATTAAATTGTTGTGATAAAATATTATGATGAGTTAAATAATATTTAAGTTATTCGTATAATTATAAGTAGCGAATTATAATTATATGTACGAGATGTGATGTGTTGTATAAATATGATTATGCATGCGAGTTATGAATTGGTGATTATAATTATGTGCTTGAAGGTAATTATAATTAATTGTATTTAAGGTGGGTAGTTAAGAAGTGGAGACTACTGTGAATGTTGTATTGCAAGTTGTTTATGGTTATAAGTGGAACCATAAGTGTTATTGTTGTTGTATTGTTTTGTATGTCATGCATTATTTTGTGCCATTGTGTTAAAAAGGAGAGTCACATATTTAAAAGTAGGGACCAGTGATCGTCCGAGATTTAGAAGAGGGGATCCAGAGTTCAAAAGTGGGGACCCGGTTTGAATAAGGAATCATTGTTGAGTGGACGAGATCAGTAACAAACTTCTAATGTCTGAATTGGTACCACATGCATAGAGTCAAGTTGTGAATCACATTGCATGCATAAAGGCTATGTGAGTTCATTGTTGTATTATTGTGTAAATTGAATGTGTATTGTTGATTGTGTGATTTTAAGCTACCTTTGCATTCTTTTACACCATTAATATATTTGAGCATATACTCATCATTTTCTTATTTGTTTTGTGTTGCTCTGTACATTCTTGTACAGATATTCAAGAGGAGTGAGTGTTGTTATGAGTTGGAAGAGGACTATGAAGCTCTCTTTGTTTTCTTTAATCGTTTTATCGTTGTTTAGTTGGAACTATTGTTTTGATCGGCAACATCAGAGAATAGGTCGTTTAATTTGTTTTGCATTAATGTTTGAATTTTGTTAATTTCATTAAGTACTTCATTTTAAGAGATAATTGAATTTGTGCTATTTATTTTGAGTTCTGCTGCGACTTTTGAAATTAATTGAAAAATATGCATGTTATGTTTGAGTATCATCCTAAAATGTTATTTATTCTTTAATTGTGAGTCAGGGTTTTATGATGTTACATGAGGAGTCAACCATGTGCCTTTCATATAATCAATAAATTCACTACAATAAACACATGTCTGCTCAAATTGATGCAATCGTTAATGATACTCAACCTCATCACTAGCTCGTACAACTTCTATCCATAATGTGTCAATCTCTATTTACATGTCATTCACAACATATTGCTTGCATTTTAAACCAACATTTTTGTTGATGTGAAATCTACAAAGCAAATTAATCGTTCTTGGAAGTACAAATTCATTTGCTTTCATTAAAGCAAGATCTCTATCAGTCAAAATCACTCGTGGAGACATTTCTTCCTTAACAAACAACTGTTTCAACTTATCCAACACCCAACAAAAGTTCTCTATTTGCTTAGATTTTATATGGGCAAATGCAACCACAATGTCAACTCGGTTGACGTCATGCCAACTATTTCAAACAAAGGTTGTCTATATTTGTTTATCTTATACGTGTTGTCCATAACCAACACAATATGAAAAATATTCAACATCTTGATTGAATTTGAATTAGTCCAAAAAATATCTCTCAACACATTTGACTCATCTTTTCTTCTACTCCACTAAACATATTCTACATCCTCTATCAGCTTAAGCAAATGTTGTGTCTCTATTCTAAGACCTCTTATCTCTTTTTGTAATTTACTCTTATGTTTATATATTTACGTGATTCGAGTGACATTTTCTAGATCTCGCTCTTGCAATGATAACAATGTGTCTAGGTGAAACATGACACTTTGTCAAATAAACAACATGATGTTGCTTAGAGCCCACCAACAAATGAATAACCTTATAATGTATCAGGTAAAGCATGGTTATGAAATCCACATCTTACATCATTCTTCAATTCAGAACCATCTTTTGACAATGTTGGTCTAATTTTAAATAGACAACCAAATTGTATAGTGGCAGCTTTTGTTCGACTATCTGTTTTCTTGTATTTTTCACCTTTATCAGAGCCAAATATTACTTTGTTAATTCTCTCTTGTCAGTTTTAATTTCTGAACAAGTGATGATATCAATTACTTTATTACTAATTTCAAAATTCTTAATCTTTTTGCAAATGAGAATGCTTCCGTGACATATAGATGTCTTAGATTTTTTAAAATTGTAAAGAATATTAAAAAGTAAAATAGAAAATGAGTTAATACTATACGTAGGCAAAATGGAAATATTTTACAAACTATAGGAGTGGCTAATGCGTGACACATTTACAGTACGACAGTGTAGGTGGAAAGAAATGTGGCGATCACGGGTATTGTTGAGGAATCTGAATCTAAAAAGCGGTGCGGTTGTTGTTCGCCGGAGATGGATGAGTACGGTGATGAGTTTCGGAGATGGAAGCCATGGAGCTTTGGGATTAGCAACAACCAGTGTTGGTATGGGAGTAGACGCATACGAACCTACTCCAATTCCTTCTTTACCTTCTGATATTCTCAGCGTCCATGCTGGTCACTACCACTCTCTCGCAATCACTTCTGAACGCCATCTTTGGGCTTGGGGAAGAAACAACGAAGCTCAACTTGGTCGTGGATTTTCCGCAAGGGAAGGTAAAAATTACTAGTGTTAATTATCGTGTGTTCTTTGATTTGTGTTATAAAAAATTTGATGAAGAATTGGAATGCAGAGAAACATGGAATGAGCCAAAAAGAGTAGAGGGACTTGAAAATGTGAAGGTGTGTAATGCTTTTGCATCTGGCGTTGTTTCTTCTGCGTTTTGGAGAAGATGGTTCTGTTTGGGTTTGGGGGAAATCCAAACGTGGACAGCTTGGTCTTGGGAAAGATGTGATTGAAGCTGTTGTGCCTTCCAGAATTGAAGCACTTTCCGGAGAAAACATAAAAAAGGTATTTTTGCTTAATTAAGAGCTTATTCAACAAGACACTGGCACATCGATATGGGTAATAATTTGTGAGATTTGAAGTAATTGAATGCAATCTCATGTGTTGGTGTCGAGATGGTGTTCGATTCTAACATGTATTACTATTAAACACTGACTTTGATATGAAGTATCGGTCCTACACTGCTCTTTCAAATGCTCGATGAAGAAGCTTTATTTCTTTGATTGAACAGGTCTCATTTGGTTGGGGGCATGCTCTTGCATTAACTGTGGATGGTAAGTTGTTTGGGTGGGGCTATTATGCGGATGGAAGGATAGGGAATATAGGAAATGGTCACTTGGAGTCATCTTCATTAGATTCCTCTGCAACCACGCATTCAATCAATGCACAAATCACGAGTTCAGACCTAGAAGTTGCTGAAAAGAAAGTCTTACAAGGAATGGAGGAGGAGAATAACATGCCAATAATATGGGAACCTCGCTTGGTAGAAGAATTGCGTAATGTTCAAGTTGTCGACATTGCATGTGGCCTTGATCACTCTCTAGTTCTTTGCCGTATGTAACACTAATTTACATTGCATAATTTTTCAGTGAATCGTTAATTTTGTCTCTGAAATTGTAGGACACTATCACTATAGAATTTTTAAATTCAATTATCATTTTAAAATTTCCTTCAATTCAGGTACATAAGTCGACAGTGTCTGTACAATTTTAGGGATTAGATTTGTAATTTACTCAATAGTTCTTCTAGCAAATTCTTGCATATATGAGCATTTCTTCTCTCTCAGCTCAAGTATTGTTTACCCTTATCAGGTGATGGTGCCCTCTTGAGTTGTGGGAGTAACGTGTATGGTCAATTGGGGAGAGCTACGAAAGATTTGGGATTCTTTCCTGTTGAGATAAATTTTACTCCCATTTCTGTAGCAGCAGGGCTTGGTCATTCTTTGGCAATATGCCAGCTTGATGAATCAGATGGTAGTAGTGACACTGTGGGGGCTACAAACATTGCCTCATGGGGGTGGAACCAGAGTTCTCAGCTTGGAAGGCCAGGGCCTGCCAGCCTTCCTGCCTTGACTCATGCATTCGCCAGGGAGAATCCTGTGTCGGTTTCCGCAGGGCGAGCACATACGATTGTCCTCACGTCAAAAGGAGAAATGTGGGTCTGGGGATCTGGTATAAATGGTAGACTCGGTCTGTCAAGTTCTGTTGACGAAATTGAGCCGTTTTACGTTGATTCCTTAGAAGGTTTTCAAATTTTGCAGGCTGTGTCTGGGTTTGATCATAATCTGGTTCTAGTTACTGGCTGATCTGTCTTCAACAAATGCCTTACTGGTATGGTAGGCTTAGTAAATTTATAAACCAGATAGGAAAATAACACAGGAAAGAGTGTACAGTGTAAGACCTGGGTCTCTTTTAAGAGCTGTATATCTTTTAAGCTTAAACTAAAGGATGAAGGCTTGAAACAATTCAAAGCACTCCCTTGCTCCGAATGTAAAACTGTTAATAATGAATAAAGTTGAGAATATTATGAAGTGCATTTAATCTATCGGATGAAGCAATCTTAATTTTTCGTTGGTCTTTATTGGGGATGTATTTTAGAGGACATACTGGCCCAAGTAGCTGAAGAAATTTAATAATTGTAGTAAATTAGTAATGCTCAATGAAATAAAGAATCGTTACTTGGAAATTTAATTACAAGAAATCCTTGAAATCTTTCCTTACATTGTTTCCCCTTATTTTTCTCTCAAGCGAAAACCCTCTGCAACTTTTACATGAAGGCTGAATAGACAAAAACACATTAAAAACATTGAATACTGTTTAATTCAACTTTTCTTTGGTTAGTTTTTAACCAATGGCTAGCATGATGGAAGGTCCTTTGGTGGTGGAAGAACAGATTGACCCTGTTCTGGTCCATTTTCAACAAGGAAAGCTGTTTTCAACCCCCAACCAGTGTGCAGCTCCAAATGACAATGCATGAACCAAACACCTGTGCAATCATATTTATAGCAACATCATGCCATGATATAGCAGAATATTATGCCATAAAGTTAAATATAATAGAAACTTAGTACAACTTCAGACGTACCTGGATTGTCTGCTCGGAAACGAATTGCTGTCCAACCACCTGTAGGAACCCCAACTGTGTTCCTTTCAACAGGATCTACCAAGTTGTATTTAGAAGGGTCTTTAGCAGGATCAAAATTACCAATACCAGTTCCAACAACAAAAAAGTTATATCCATGAAGATGAAATGGGTGTGATTCAACTGTGAGGAGATTTGTATCCTGCAAAACTAGCTCCACGTTAGAATTGAAAGAAATCTTGTTTACTCTTGTGCCTGTTAAAGAGGCGAGATTGGCTGTTAATGGTGCACCGGTATAGTTGAAAGGAGTTGGAGGATGATCAGGAAAATCAGCTCTGTAAACACCCTTGATATCGAAGTAGTGAGCTTGGAGAAGTGAAATTTGAGGGTTCACAAAAGATACATTGTTTATGGAAGCAAGAAACCGGGTTCCATTGAGGCATGTAGGGCAAGAATTCTTCCCTAAACCAATAGTGTAAAAGAGATTTCTATCAACTTTGAGAGGAACATTTGCAGGGTACTTAGCAGAGTTCAAACTCTTCAATTTCTTGTTGTAACTCAAAACAAAACCCGTGTCATTGGTAGCTGGCAACTTTGGAAGGACGGGTAGGACAATGTTTGGTATGTCTTTGTATTGAAATATAGCTGTAGCAGTTTTGTTGTCAACTGAAACTGGAGCATCCATGAAAGCCTTGGTAGCCATGAAGTACCTTCCAGCAACTTGGTTGGCACGAACCAGAACGTTTGTGGTTTGACCAGGAGCAATTAGTATAGCCTGAGTGGTGAATGGTTTTGTATAAACAGCATCAACCTCCACTACTGTCATGTTGTGACCCGCAATAGCAAAGAAAAGCTCGTCGTTGAGTGCAGCGTTGATGATCCTCATGAAGTATGTCTTCCCTTGCTCTACCTCCATTGCAAATGTGTCTAAAAAATTGAAGCAAATTAATTGCACTTCAAACAAAGATTTCATCCTTTTGTAAACTATATAAACCAGTAACTAAAATCTGGTTGATTATCATTCCCTTACATGATAATAACAAATTTGGTTAATTTTACTTACGCTTTTCAAAACAAGGAAATAGTTGTCCTGGTTTTCCATTGATTGTATGTGCATCTGACATATTTGGTGGCAATCCCATTTTGTTCCCTTGATTTTCAATCTCTTCCACATCATTGTTCCACCATTCACCTATTGCATGCACAAATAACTAGTACATAAACTTTCATACTTCATATCTTAGCATATGAATCTTTATAATACTTACCTAGGAGAATTTCAAATTCTCTAGCAGGTTATGGAAAAGGAAACGGTGTTCCAAGTTTAGGCATAATTATTATTGCACCATAAACAGTGGCCCTCAGCCAAAGAATATGTGCATACCACCATAGTGTTCCTCTCTGCCCAGTAACGTTGAATTCATAAGTATAGCTGTTTTCCGGTCTGTATCGGACACTGAGTGATGTAAGCCGGTCCATCCGCCCAGCCATTACGATACTGTTTTAGTCCATGCCTATAATAACCATATATGTGATTGTTAAATGAAAATAATGAATAACATTTGCTAATGTAAAAACTTCAATTATATGTATTTAATTGATTTTTGAAATCGGGTGTTACCAATGAATTGACATGTTGTATTGTGCATGATTGGTTACATTAACAAGCACTTGATCTCCTTCTCTGGCATAAATAGTTGGCCCCGGGAATCTTCCATTCACAGTTACTATAGGTTTTGCATGGCACAACCTACTCACATTCTTCACTTGAACCTGTAGAAAGAACCAAATGCTATCTATTTAAGGGAACCTTGCGTCGCAAGCTAGTAAGTTAAGCATGTTGAATATAATCAATATACAACTCACATCAAATTGATATTTCTTTATGGCAGCTTCAGATGAAGAAGACATTAAACCAACAAAGACGAACAAGAGAAAGGTTAATACAGACACGAAACCCCCCAAGCTTGCCATTCTGTTCTGCTTGATGTTTAAGATGTTACTACTTTGAATGTTATGAGTGCAGGTACATTATGGTGTATTTATATATATATTTATATAGACACACACATACACACATGTTTGAATACTTATTTGAATATTGTTGAAAAGGTAAAATGGGTTATCAGTTTGTTGGATGAAGGGTAAAAACTGAGCTAGGTTGATTTGGTAGAGTTCCTTAATGAGTTGTATAGATAGTAAAATAATGATATTTATAAAGTATTGAGTTCCGTAGAGGCTGAGGATGGGAAAGAAAAGAACAATGTTTATACATTTGACCTCAGAGTGAGAGGTACATGAAGCCAAACCAAAGTTAATATACACTGCTATTCTTTATCTTTAAGGAGAAGTAATGGCTCATAAGGGTGAGTCCTAATGCATATTGGTGGCAAAATAGATGGATTGGATTGTTAATGGATAGATCAAAACAATCTATTAGTCCATTAACAATCCACTAAAATTTTTTTAAATTATCCAATCCAATCCATTCAATCCATCCATTAACATATTTTTAATGGATGGATATCCATCCATCCAATTTTTTTTATTTTGAAAAAAAACGTATTTTTTTTTTAAAATTCGGAAAAAAAAGGTAGTTTTTTTTTGAAAAAATTCGACTTTTTTGTATTTTTCAAAAAATCGAAATTTTAATTTAAAAAAAAAATTGGTTTTTTTTCGAGAAAAAAGAATCTATTTTTTTCGGAAAAAAAAAACGTTTTTTTTAAGAAAATAAGCATTTTTTTTTTGAAAAAAAATTGTTTTTTTCCGGAAAAAAAATCGGTTTTTTAATTCCGAAAAAAAATCGATTTTAAAAAAAAAAAATTAATTCTATTTTTTAAAAAAAATCAATTTTTAATTTAAAAAAAATAAATCAAACGGAGATAAAAATAATCCATTGGATCCTTAAAATAGGTTGGATGGATTGAACCAATCCATGCATATAATTGAATGGATTTAATCCAATCCATTAATTAGTGGATAAATTGGATAAATTTTTTAGTGGATGAATTTTGCCTTAATAGATCCAATTGTCACCCATAATATTGTATATTTGAATCAAACAAAATTATTATTATTTTAGTGTATACTTCTAAACTCATGTTGGTAATGGAGAATTGTTTTCCTTCCAAATATCAATGTTGACGGTTGATTGGGTTGCCCTCTAGAAGCTAGTTTAATTACACTAACTATGATACAAATAATTTTGGATGAAAATTTGCTTGAAATTTACTTTTGATTAATTATTTAATTTCTACCAAATCTTTTGCTTGTGCTAGGCTATTTGTCTTTAGTTTCATACTAAGTTTTGTCTATCTGTTCTATTGCCAAACATTCAAGTTTTTTTTCCTATATATTTTGGTACAAATATTTTAGCTAAAGTGACTTATAATAGAAAAACAGGAGGAGTATAATTTATTTCACTTCATATGTTTGATTTGACTAGGAAGTATGTTATGTTTTGGGAAGCACATTATCTTCCACGAGTATGCCCACGTACACATAGATTCAGAATTTTCAAATTACTGTGAACAAAATCATATATACAAATGTTTGTTTAAAAAAAAATGTATCAACACATAAATAAATAATTGATGAATTTATTATTATTAAATATAAACTAAAAAATTATGTCATCGTATAGAAATATCTTAAAATCTGCAAACTACAAATGTTTAGTATATATATTTATATATTTATATTTTAAAATTTTTTATATTTAAAACTTTTAAAAGGTATTTTTTTAATATGTGTGACCTGACAAATACACAATAATTTCTCTCTTACATTATTCTAAATTTAATTATTTTCAAAAAAAAAAATTAATTTTTTAAGGCAACTTAATGATAATTAATTTAGCAAGCATACAAAATCGTCGTCAAGTGATAAATTAAAGGGTTAAATATGTAACATCTCCTTTCAATGTATGTGAGTTTCGGTTTACTCTCTATAAAAAATATTTTTGAATCTCAAAATGTTAAAATTATATGTCTTTTGTTCCATAAGCGTCAAAGTTATCCCCTGTAATATTTTTTTTTGTTTACCTCCCAGATTCAATGTTCAAAATGCACGCTTAGGGGAGTAAAACAAAAAAAAATATTATAGGGGACGTAAAAAAAAAAAAAAAAAATATATATATATATATATATTACAGGGGTAAATCGAAACTCGTCTATATTGCAGGGAGTGTTGTATATTTAACCCTAAATTAAAAGATCATATCCATATAAATTGTTCAATTTCGATTAAATTGGGGGGTTTTGCATAGGGGTGGCAAAATGTGCAATACTCAAAGACCCATCCCGCCTCGCACTCATTTTACCCTTAATTATGATTGTTTTGCTCCACCTCGTTTTTTTTAATAAATTTTTGCAAAACATATCTAAAAGGGGCGGGCACAATAGACCTAATATTTTGACCTACTTCACAAAAAAGTATAGAAAAAAAAGTATGCCTGACAAACCAATCCAATTTTACCACTCCTAATTTTGCGTAAGAGTTTGTGATCGTGAAGGCTTGATCAGATCCTGTGATGGGCCACCAAGAACGTCTGGATGCTGGGCGTGAGATGAGGAGGAGGGGGTGTACCTGCAAGGCACTTCGACGCTCAAGTAAGAAAGGGTCATAGAAAAAGGGGCAAGTACAAAGTATGAGTTCTTATAGTGATTATTGGATACCAGACCCTCTCAAGTGAGAGGGTTTATATAATGCCCCTAGCGCGTGGCCAACGGTCCTATTTTCGGAGCGAAATAACCGTTTTCCCGAAGAATAGGTAACTGCCCAAACTAGCCGTTATGTTGGGCAAGGTGCCCAAAACTAGCCGTTATGTCAGGCAAAGGCGTGGTTTCGGGCACATGCCCTTAGCTGTTCGGGGACAGATGAAGCCGTGCGGAACGGGCAGCAGTACCGGGGAGGAGCGATGCACTCTTTGCCCGGTTGGGGGGCAGAAAGGTAACTTTTGCCCCTTTATGAATTGGACTTAGGCAATTGGGCCGTTCTGGGAACAGAAGTGGATTGGGCAGTCCAGAACAGGAGCCCCCCAAGTCGTTGCTCCCGAGCATGGGAGTGATGACTTAAGGATAGCCCGTCGTTCCGGGGAACCATAGTGGAGTCGTCGTTTGGTGACGGATGGAGTTGTCTCGTGGTGCCCGTGGGCCCCGGTGTTCGTAAGACCCGTGGCCGTGTCTGGTTTGCCCGTCGTACGGGGAGACCAACGGTTAGGAGGAACTGAAACGTTAGGGCGCCACGTGTGCCTCGAGCCATGTGCTGCAGTAAATAGGCAATGATGGCTAGTCTATAGCCATTATGACCTACCCGGATGCACGTGCTCCTCAGCAGTATAAAAGGAGAGGGTGTCTGGCCATTTCATACTTTCGTTTCTCTCTCTTCTTTTCGCCTTCTTCAGAGATCTCAGTTCGCCGCCGTCGTCGTCCGCTGTCTCAACCACCGTGAAAAGCTTCGAGCAACCATCTTTCAGCCTTTCAACCACGTAAGTCTTCCGGTCTTTTGTTTTTGTTCATCTTTTTCTCATTTCCATCTTAGAGTGCATGCAGTTAGTTTAGGTTTAGAAGACGTAGTGGTGTTTTCCGGTGGTTGTTGGTGGTGGACGGTGGCTGGGCCATCTTCTTCTGCTAAGATGACCGTCGAAGCCCTTTAGAGGACTAAAAGTAGGGCAGTTTCTGGCGTCGTTGCGAAGATGACGCCCAAATAACCGTCGTGGCTGCTCAGTTTCCAGCAATCTGGTTCAGTTTTCGGTGAACGTTTGAAGTTCCCGGTGATCGTTTGAAGTTTTCGGTGAAGCTTCAAACGGAAACTGGAAACTGACTCGAGAAAGCTCCTCGTTGTGTGAGGGAGTTTCCCCGAGCGCCTCCTCGTGGGGGGACTCTTGTGTTTTTGTTTAATTTAGGGCTTAGGACGGGGACGACGTCCTCGGCCCTTTGCGCGCCCTTTCACTTGATTAGTGGTGGAAGGGTGGATTTGATTCTTCGTCGAATTCACTTTTTTCTCTGCTTTTCAGGTTATCGATATGGCGACAAGGCCTGACGAGGAGATCGTAATAGACTCGTCCTCGGAGAGCAGCAGTACGGAAGCTTCCACTATCCCCAGCAAAGTCGGGGAGGAGGTCGATGGGGATTCTACTGAGAAGTGGTCGGTGGCCGAGCCTGCCGAGCACGTATCTACCTTTGCGACCTACCTTGGGGATGTCTTCACAGTCGTTGGGCCAGAGGGGGTATGGAAGGTGCATTTCCCCTCCGAGGATGAACGGATCTGTATAAATTTCTGGGAGCGGTTCGCTATGTACGAGTATGCATTTAAAGAGCTGGGGTTGAGGATGCCCTTCACTGCCTTTCAGCAGTCAGTCTTCGTGCACCTGGATCTGGCCCCGTCGCAGTTGCATCCCAATTCACTGGTGTTCATCCATGCCTTTGAGTTAACATGCGAATTCTTGCGGATAAGAGCTGCTCTTCCTCTGTTTTTCACCATCTTCTATCTCCAGTGGCAGTTGACGAGGAAGAGATACGGCTGAGTGTTGTTGAAATAACCCCGTAAGTTGTTCAAGCCCTTTTCAGAGTCAATCCGGACATTCAAAGAAAGGTTCTATATCATAGAGCCTGTGTCGGAGAGGGCCCAGGACAATACGTATGTCTGGGCGGTGTCCGTTGACGAGGACGGTAACGACATGCGCGACGAAAACGGGAAGCTGATCGGGGAGAGAGAATTCAAGTTTCCCTTCCATTGGGGACCTGACCACTTCTCTAAGGAGCCCAACGAGTATGTTGCTCAGCTGCACATGCTGGACGGGCATGATGCGGTTGGTTACAAAAAGCTGGTGAAATATGTTAACTCTTTCCGGCTCGCTAAATGCTGGACAAAGAAGGGGTCCCCGATTTTCTAGGAGGACGGTAGCCAGAGGGTGGAGTATCGTTTTATTAACACCAAGGCGCTTTTGGAGTGTAAGACTCTTGCGGATGCTTACAAATTTCTCGGTAGTCTTAGTTACTTAACTTGCCCGACATATTTTTCCTTGGTCGTCTAATGTATTTGTTTTGTTTTTGCAGGTGAGATGCCTTCCGCTCATGAAAGAATGGTAAAGAATGCTATGGCGAGGAACAAGCCCGAGGCGGCTGCTCCCAAGAATCGATTTTGAAATTCTGGTAACAGATGTGTGATGTTAAGGTGCGATGTCACAACAACACACTCTGAACAATGGACAGTGCAATAACAGCAATAAATCAACACAATGAATTGTTCACCCAGTTCGGTCTAACTACCTACGTCTGGGGGCTACCAAGCCAAGGATGAAATTCACTACTTGTAGAATTAATTTACAAACTCAACAACCCAGTTGACAATCTCCTAAACTTAATTCCTACTAGTGACTTCCTACCTAAGAAACCACTTAGATATGAGAACACTACTCAATCCCTAAAACACTTCAGTGACACAATTCAAAGATCACACACTTTGAACAACACTACTTGATTCTGCTTCACAACTTTGATCAAGAACAACTCAAATCAACAATACCAATTCACACTAGAATGGTTTACGAAACATGCACGAAGACACAAAACGACACTCAGTTTTAGCTCACTTTCTTCGTTACTTTTCCTCCAGGAATGATGCGCATTATATAGCTCTTTGAATTGAACTTGGACCTGCTACAATATCTGACCTGATTTGTTATTTAAAACTGAATATTCAAAACAGATTTTCTCCTAAAATATTTTCAAATCTTCAACCTTTTAAATCTCCTACAAATCTGCATCTAATCTCTATGCAACAGAAAATATCTATCCCAAGATATTTGCATCCAATGAGACAACCTGCTCTCCACAATTCCAGCTAAAATGTAAACCCTAACAACATCACTAAACCTGATGTTATTAATTCTGCAGATCTAATGTCACAACATCGCTTGTGACATCAGACATCCAACTTAACGCTTAACACAACCCAGTGTTAAGACTCAATGTTGTGACATCACCCATATGACATCAAACATAGAACAACTTCACTACTTAACACAGCCCGGTGTTAAGACTCAATGTTGCAGCATCACCACCTTGACGTCAACATTGAACAACCTATGTGTTACCAAAATTCCAGCCAATCCAAGAAACTAACAATCTCCCCATTTGGCTAATTTTGGCTAAAACAATCTCTGCACCTTCAGAAACTTCAGCAGCGGAATACACTTCAAAAGTTTTGAAACTTCAAGCAGCAGCATCTTTAATTCATAAAGACTTCACTTCACACAAAACTCTGCTGCAGCATCTTCATCAGTTACAATTTTTAACAATCAACAAAGGTGCTCCCCCTCAAACATGAACTAGCATACCAGCTGTTCAGCAGCACACTCCCCCTCAACTTCTGCACTTCTGCATCACACCAGATATAGGGTACACTCTACACACCTAGGCTATTTCTCCCCCTTTTTAGCCACAATTTGACAGTCACCAAACACAATGTTCTGACATAAAGACATGGTCCAACAGCATGCTTCCCAAAAAAACACAAGTTCCAACACATGGACTGTCCAGTCGATACAAACGATGCTCCTTGTTTTTCATTATAAACACAAGCCTTTCTACTAGTAGCACCACTCAGCAACCAAGAATGAGCCAGTCAAACAGCAAAGATGCAACAAAGAACTTCAAGCAGACGAGCACGACTTCAGATCCACCTCAGCAGAGAAACAAAATAATGACTGCAGCTGCAACTACTTCAGGAGCCAAAAGGACAGGCAGAACCTCAGAAACAACCATGAAACCAAGCAAAAAGCTTCCTGTGCAACAACAACCTGCTGATGATGATTGGGATGAAGACTGGAAAGCTTTTCTAGATGCAGGGGGTTGGGATAATCTGTAACTTATGTACTTCAAACTTGTATGCTATTAGCAGTTGAACAAAATCAATTTCTAATAAATACTCCAACTGCTTAATACACTCTCTTGCACATTTAATCTTCATGTATGCAAATTCCCAATTTACTTCTCAAGCTTTCAAATTGGTTTGCATCTAATGCTTTAGTGAAGATATCAGCTAACTATTTTTCTGTGACTACATGCTCCAATGCAACAACTTTGTCCTCAACCAATTCTCTTATAAAATGATGCCTTATATCAATATGCTTAGTTCTGCTATGTTGAATAGGATTCTTAGAGATATTGATAGCACTCAAATTATCACAGTACAGTGTCATAACATCTTGCTTAACATTGTATTCTGTTAACATCTGCTTCATCCAAACAAGTTGAGAGCAACTACTTCCTGCGGCTATGTACTCAGCTTCAGCAGTGGAAAGTGACACATAGTTCTGCTTTTTACTTAACCATGAAATCAGATTATTCCCTTGGAAGAAACAGCCTCCTGAAGTGCTTTTCCTATCATCAGCACTCCCAGCCCAGTCAGCATCACAATATCCCCTTAACTCAGTCCCAGAACCATGACTATACAGCATCCCATAGTCACTAGTGCCATTAACATATTTCAAGATCCTTTTCACTTGATTCAAGTGACTGGCCTTCGGTTCAGATTAATATCTGGCACAAACCCCAACAACAAAAGCAATGTCAGGTCTGCTAGCTGTGAGATACAATATACTCCCAATCATGCTTCTATATAAACTTTGATCCACACTGACACCATGTTCATCCTTGGATAATTTTAGATGAGTAGGAGCAGGAGTCCTCTTGTGATTAGCATTCTCCAAACCAAACTTCTTCACTATGTTCTTTGTATACTTGCTCTGCGAAATAAATATGGAGTCCTCCATTTGTCTAACTTGTAGGCCAAGAAAATAGTTTAGCTCACCAACAAGACTCATTTCAAATTCAGACTGCATCTGTTCCACAAAATGTTTCACCATCGCATCCGACATCCCACCAAATACTATGTCATCGACATAGATTTGAGCTACCATCAGTTTTCCTCCTTCCTCTTTAACAAACAAGGTCATGTCAATCCCTCCTTTTCTGTAGCCATTCACAACCAGGAATTCAGTAAGTCTTTCATACCAAGCTCTTGGTGCTTGCTTCAAACCATATAGAGCTTTCCTTAGTTTGTACACATGGTCAGGAAATGTTGGATCAATAAATCCTTTTGGTTGATCAACATACACCTCTTCATTCAAGTAACCATTCAAGAAGGCACTTTTAACATCCATCTGAAAGAGCTTGAATTTGAAATTACAAGCCACGCCTAAGAGCAATCTGATAGACTCCAGTCTTGCCACAGGAGCAAAGGTTTCATCATAATCAATTCCTTCAACCTGAGCGTATCCCTGAGCAACTAATCTAGCCTTGTTTCTGGTGACCACTCCTTGTTCATCAGATTTATTCTTGTAGACCCACTTGGTGCTAATCACATTAACTCCATCAGGCCTAGGAACAAGCTCCCATACTTCATTCCTCTTGAACTGCTCCAGCTCTTCATGCATTGCATTTATCCAAAACTCATCAGTCAATGCTTCCTTGACATTCTTTGGCTCAATTTTGGAGACAAAACATGAACTTGCTATAACATCTCTTGACCTAGTCCTTACTCCAGAGTTTGGATCACCTATAATGAGCTCCTTTGGGTGGTCCTTCTGCACTCTGATGGAGGGATCCTTATGAGGTTGCTCAGCTTCAGGCTCAGCAGTAACAACACTAGGATTTTGGCTTCTGTCTTCAGCTTCTGGTGCAACTTCACCAACTGATGTCTCAACAACATCCGGGACATCATCATCTTCCTTCTTGTCACTGTCATCAATCACCACATTGATTGACTCCATCATTACCTTGGTTCTAGAGTTGAAAACTCTATATGCTCTGCTGTTAGTAGAGTATCCCAAAAATATTCCTTCATCACTTTTGGAATCCAATTTTCTTCTCTATTCTCTATCAGCCAGAATATAACATCTACTTCCAAAAACATGAAAGTATTTAACATTAGGTTTTCTTCCCTTCCATAGTTCATACAGAGTGGATGAAGTGCCTCTTCTCAGGGTAACCCTGTTGTGAATGTAGCAGGCAGTATTCATGGCTTCAGCCCATAAATGATAAGGAAGTTTCTTGGCGTGAATCATCGCTCTAGCAGACTCTTGGATAGTTCTAATCTTCCTCTTGACTACTCCATTTTGCTGAGGAGTAATAGGAGATGAAAACTCATGACTTATACCTTCAGCAGAGCAAAATTCTTCAAACTTGCTATTCTCAAACTCTCTTCCATGGTCACTTCTTATTCTGAAAACCTTACTCTCCTTTTCTCTTTGGAGTATTTGACAAAGCTCTTTAAAAACATCAAACACCTCTGATTTCTCTTTGATGAAGTTCACCCAGGTGTATCTTGAATAGTCATCCACAACTACATATGCATATTTCTTTCCACCCATACTTTCCACTTGCATAGGTCCCATCAAGTCCATATGAAGTAGTTCCAATACCTTGGAGGTGGTGTCATGTTGAAGCTTCGGATGAGACATCTTTGTCTGCTTCCCTTTTTGACAGTCTCCACACACTTTTCCTTCCTCAATACTAAGTTTGGGAATTCCTCTGACTGCTTTTGAGGAGATGATTCTCTTCATTCCCTTTAGGTAAAGATGTCCCAACTTCTGATGCCAGATTTTGACATCATCTTCTTTAGCAAGCACACACGTGGAAGAATTTGAGTTTTGAGGCACCCAAAGATAACAATTGTCCTTAGACCTGGCTCCCTTCATAATGACTTCTCCTTTATCATCTTTGACAATACATTCAGACTTTGTAAAGTCTACTTTGAATCCTTGATCACACAGTTGACTAATGCTAATCAAATATTGCTGTTAGTCCTTTAACAAGAAGAACATCCTCCAGTCTGGGAGCACCAGCACAGTTTAGTTTACCAATCCCCTTGATCTCTTCTTTAACCCCATCACTAAATGTAACATAGCCTGAAGACTGAAGCTTCACATCTACCAACAGATTCTTTACTCCAGTCATGTGCCTTGAACACCCACTATCAAAGTACCAGTCTTCTTTGGTAGAAACCCTTAAGGAAGTGTGAGCTATCAAGCTGGTAACCTTAACTTTAGGGACCCATTGCTTCTTAGGCTTGGAAACCCGCCTTCCTTTATAACAGTTCTGTTTGGGAACAGTCTGATGAACCTTCTGTGGGTATCCATGTAGCTTATAACAATAAGCCTTAATGTGTCCAAAACATCCACAATGATGACATCTCCAGCGTTTGTATTTCTTCTTAGATGGAGTTCTGTCATGATGTTTTAACATCAGTGGTTTTGGGGTGGTAGAACCTGTATCACTGGTGAATCCCAAACCACATTTGTCTCCAGCCATCTTCCCAATACTGAGAATGTTGTCTAACGTTCTGATACCAATTGAAATTCTAGTATCAGATGTGTGATGTTAAGGTGCGATGTCACAACAACACACTATGAACAATGGACAGTGCAATAACAACAATAAATCAACACAATGAATTGTTCACCCAGTTCGATCTAACTACCTACGTCTGGGGGCTACCAAGCCAGGGATGAAATTCACTATTTGTAGAATTAATTTACAGACTCAACAACCCAGTTGACAATCTCCTAAACTTAATTCCTACTAGTGACTTCCTACCTAAGAAACCACTTAGATATGAGAACACTACTTAATCCCTAAAACACTTCAGTGACACAATTCAAAGATCACACACTTTTAACAACACTACTTGATTCTGCTTCACAGCTTTGATCAAGAACAACTCAAATCAACAATACCAATTCACACTAGAATGGTTTACAAAACATGCACGAAGACACAAAATGACACTCAGTCTTTAGCTCACTTTCTTCGTTACTTTTCCTCCAGGAATGATGCGCATTATATAGCTCTTAGAATTGGACTTGGACCTGCTACAATATCTGACCTGATTTGTTATTTAAAATTGAATATTCAAAACAGATTTTCTCATAAAATCTTTTCAAATCTTCAACCTTTTAAATCTCCTACAAATCTGCATCAAATCTCTATGCAACAGAAAATATCTATCCCAAGATATTTGCATCCAATGAGACAACCTGCTCTCCACAATTCCAGCTAAAACGCAAACCTTAACAACATCACTAAACCTGATGTTATTAATTCTGCAGATCTAATGTCACAACATCGCTTGTGACATCAGACATCCAACTTTACTCTTAACACAACCTAGTGTTAAGACTCAATGTTGTGACATTACCCATATGACATCAAACATAGAACAACTTCACTACTTAACACAGCCCAGTGTTAAGACTCAATGTTGCAGCATCACCACCTTGACGTCAACATTGAACAACCTATGTTTTACCAAAATTCCAGCCAATCCAAGAAACTAACAGATTTGTCCAGCGTGCTTCTACTCTTCCTCAATCTGCTGCGGGGACCTCTTCGCCTATTCCTGCCCAGGGATCTCCCTTGCCTCTGGCCTCAAGGTTCAAGCGGTCCAGGGCCACTGAAGGGGTAGATCTCACCCAGGAGCCAGACAAAGGGAAGTTCGAACTCCCTCCATGTATACTTGACAGAAGATTCTTCTAGGGGATGTCCTTGGTCGTGCCGCGGGCAGAGTCTCTCCAGCTGGAGGGCATGGATCGCCCGAGCAAGAGGGCGCTGGTGGCGTAGGATGCCTCTGCCCTGGTCAGAGTCCTAGAAATGGTGGCCATCTATGCTGAAGGGGACTCTTCGACTGAGTCTGAGCTCAGGGATGCCAGGGCTACCATATCTTCTTTGGAAGAAACGGCGAGGAAGGCCAAGGAGGAATCTAAGAGTGTTGGTGATTCCCGGAAGAAGGAAGACGAGGAGGTTACCAGGTTGCGGGAGGAGAATGCTACGTTGGCAGCGGAGAAGAAGGCAACAGAGGAGCTGATCGAGCAGCTGAGGTTAGCAAATGCTCCGACCGACGATGAACCTGAGGATGTGAGGGAACTGAAGATGATGGTCGAGCTGGTTGCTCGTATATTGAAGGCCGAGGATGACAACATTGTCACCAGGGACGAATCTTTTAAGAATGCTGTGGCCCAACTGCGGGTGGTCAACCCTGGGGTTGAGATCTCCACCGAGGGTATCCACTACCTGGCTCATGTCGAGGATGGCAGGATAGTTAGTCCGAACTCTCTCCTTGGTGGTGACGAGCATGCTGAAGTTTTGGACGGGGAGACCCATGAGCCTCAGCCCAACCTCGAGCAGCCTGAGCAGATGGAGGAGGAGTGATGGGGTTTTTATTCTTGTTGTAATTTATCCGGCCTGCGTGTCGTGTATCTTTTGATGTAATTTATTATTTTGTATGGGGCGCGGCCCCCTTTTAATGTAACAAGCACAATCGTGGTCCTCGGACCACTTATCACTTTAATTATGTATGTGTCTGGTCCTCGTGGCCGGTTTTATGATTTGCATGGTTTTATCTGTTTTGATTTCTGCTAAGTGTTGTACTTTTGCTCGATATGCATGTGTGCCCGTAATAGGGATTACTTCGATTTGCTTTAAGTTTCTGGGAATTGCTCGTTGTAGATGTGTTTGGCAGTGAGGGGTACTGGTCGAATGGCCAGGGAATGTCCGGGCAAGGGAGCGGAGCTCAGGTTACGTTTGAGGCCTGAGTTCGCAGCGTGAACCTCCTATCACGAGCTGGGTATTCTTCCTATCGTGGTACTTTGACGACGACGGTGCTCGATTGAGGGACCGCTGTCGAGCAGGGACCTGGCTCGTTCCTGAGCAGGGGTTCTGCTTTACTGACATGCGACGCTTGTACCTAGGCGTGCATGTTTGTCCGTAGTTTTGATGAATCATACCGACAATTAAGGCCTTAGCTATAGTATTACTTTAGCTTTTCAGCGTTCCATGGTCGAGCAAGTTCTTCCCCGTTGAGATGTTCTAGGTAATAGGCCCCATTCTCCGTTTTTACCCGGACACGATAGGGTCCTTCCCAGTTAGCGACTAGTTTGCCTTCGCGAGAGTCTTTATGGTTTCTTGGTAGGACGAGGCTGCCTACGTCGAACTCTCATCGTATGACTTTGGCGTTGTGTCGGGTGGCAATTTTTTGCTTTAACGAGGCTTCGTGGAGGGATGCCCATGACCAGACTTATTCGACGAGGTCGAGTTCCTCCCTTAGAGCTTGGTCGTTCATTTCCTCATCCAGGGGCGATTCTGTCCGCCTGGAGGGTACGTGAACTTCAATGGGAATTACGGCTTCGGTCCCGTAGGCTAGGTGAAAGGGTGTTTCCCCGGTTGAAGAGTGTGGAGTTGTGCGGTATGCCCATAAGACGCTGTGCAGCTCCTCGACCCAAGCTTTCTTCGTTTCGTCCAGCCTTCGTTTGAGGCCTTGAAGGATGACTCAGTTTTCCTCTTCAGCTTGCCCGTTTTTCAGGGGATGTTCGACAGATGCAAAGTGTTGCTTCGTGCCTAGCTAGGCGACGAAGTCCTGGAACTTCCTGTCCGTGAACTGTGTCCCATTATCCGTGACTATCACCTGGGGATGCCAAAACGTGCAAGGATGTTTCGTTTGTAGAAACGCAGTATGTTAAGGGCAGGTATCTTGGCTAGAGCCTCCGCTTCTATCTATTTTGTGAAGTAATCCACGTCTACTATTAAGTATTTGTTCTAGTTTGATCCTACCACGAATGGCCCCAGGATGTCCAGGCCCCACCAGGAAAATGGCCACGGGGAGGACATAGCCTTGAGCTATTTAGGTGAAGCTAGGTGCATGTCCCCGTGCCGTTGGCATTTATCACATTTCTTCACGTGTTTCTTTGCGTCTTGCTGCATGGTTGGCCAGTAGTATCCTGCTCGAAGGGCCTTCCGGGCGAGGGACCTTCCTCCGAGATGTTGGGCGTTGATTCCTTCGTTAATTTCGCACAAGATGTAGGCGACCATTTCTTCCTCGACGCACTTGAGTAGCGGGATGGAGAATCCTCGCCTGTAGAGTTTACCTTCAATCGGGACGTAGGAGCAGGCTCTTCGCCTGACTACGCTGGCCTCTTTGGGGTCGGACGGAAGTTCATCCTTAGCAAGATAGTTGTAAACGGGGGTCATCCAGTAGTTGTTGTCGCCGATCATTTGTATGTCAAGGGTCGGGGAGGTTTTCTCGATACTGGGTTGATGAAGTACCTTCTGTATGACAGACTTGTTTCCGCCTTTCTTCTTCGTGCTTGCCAGTTTAGACAAAACGTCTGCCCTGACGTTGTGTTCGCGGGGAACGTGCCTTAGCTCTACCGCTGCGAACTTTGTCATTTTCTTCTTGACTAGAGCTAAGTATTTGGACATGTTGTCGTTTTTGGCTTGATACTCTCCTTGAACTTAGAGGGCCACGAGTTGCGAATCTATACAGATGACGACTTCTTCCGCGCCGAGATCTTCGGTTAGGCGTAAGCCGGCGAGGAAGGCTTCGTACTCAGCCTGGTTGTTGTAGGTGGGGAATGATAGGGTAAGTGATACTTCAACGATGATTCCCTCGTCATTCTCTAATATGATGCATGCCCTGCTTCCAGTCGAGCTGGATGCCCCATCTACGAAAATGGTCCATTTGCGCGCCCCGCAGGCCGGGGAATCTGTGAACGTCATTTCTGCGACAAAGTCAGCCAAAGCTTGGGCTTTGAGGGCTTTTCTGCTTTCATACTGGATTTTGAATTCGAATAGCTCTAGCGACCATTTGAGCATTCTTCCGGCCATGTCTGGTCATCCTAACAGCTGCTTCACGGGTTGATCTGTCCAGACCACAATCGTGTGGGCCAGGAAGTAGTGTCTCAGTCTTCTAGCTACGTTGATGAGGGCCGGTGTCACTTTTTCTATTTGTTGGTATCTCAGCTCTGGTCCCCGCTGTGCTTTGCTAGTGAAATATATGGGCTTTTGCCCGTCAGGTGTTTCGCGGATAAGAGCAGCGCTCACCGCCTCGGTGGCTACAACGAGATACAGATACAGAGTCTCGCCGTTGTTCGGGCTGGAGAGGACTGGTGGCTCCGAGAGTGCCCGTTTTAGATGGAGGAGAGCCTGATCGCATTCTTTCGTCCATTCAAACGCTGCCTCCTTGTGGAGGAGTTTGAAGAAGGGTAGGGCATACTGAGCAGATTTGGCCACGAAACGGGATAAATATGCGAGCATCCCGTTAAAGGACTGGATGGATTTCTTCGATTTGGGCGTTGGAAACTCAGAGAATGCCCGACACTTATCGGGGTTGGCTTCGATTCCTCGTTCTGTTAGGTAGAAGCCGAGGAACTTGCCTGCCCGGACACCGAACGTGCACTTCTCCGGGTTGAAACGCATCTGGTATTTCCTGGCCTGTTCGAAGACCTTTCTTAAATGGGCAGTGTGGTCGGTTTCCTCGTGGGATTTTACGATCATATCGTCCATATAGACTTCGAGCATGTCGCCTATCTCTCCTCAGAAAACCTTGTTCATCATCCTCTGATAGGTCGCTCCGGCGTTCTTCAGGTCGAAGGGCATTACGTTGTAGTAATAGTTGCCCGATTCGGTCATGAAGACCGTGTATTTTTTATCACTCATCGCTATTGGTATTTGATTATAGCCCGAATAGGCGTCCATGAATGATAATAGTTTAAAACCGGCAGAGTTATCAACAAGTATATCAATATTGGGGAGGGGGTAGGCATCCTTCGGGCATGCCTTGTTAAGATCGGTATAGTCAATACATATTCGGAATTTGCCATTAGATTTTTTCACAAGTACAATGTTGGACAGCCAAGTGGTGTACTTAACATCCGAGATAAATTTGGCCTCGAGGAGGTCCTTTACAGCTTTTTCTACACCCTCCGTTTTCTCGGCGGCGCTCCAGGCGAACAGATCGGCGTTCTCACGGAGGCAGGCTTTGAGTTGCTTCCTTGCGATATCGGGGAGATCCGCTCCAATCTTTACTCCCCGCTGGGGGTCGTCGCCAAACAAGACGAGCTCGAAATCGCCATCTGGGATGTGACGCATCGGATGGGAGTTGCTGCTGGTCGGGGCAGATGAGCTGCCCGAGGCTGCTTGGTCCTCCTTCTGGTCCTCTTCGGGGAAGCGGCTGTCGAGGTCAATGGAGTCGACCTGAGGTAATGGTTTGGCCTCCTCGGAGCTGCTGGGCAAGGCTGGCTTGTTAGATACCTTCAGCTTGGATGCGATGGCGTTGAGTCCCTTCGTGGCTGCTTCGAAGCATCGTCGTGCGGCTTCGATGTCACCGTGGTGGGTGGCGACCATCCCCTTTGAAGTGTAGTACTTTATCTTGAGATGGACGGTCGAAGGCACAGCTACCAATTCGACCAAGGTTGGTCTTCCGAAGATGCACTGATACAGAGACGGGCAATCGATTACCTGAAACTGCACCTTAACGGATTTAGCCATCTCCGCTTACCCAAAAGTTACGATCAGTTCGACGTATCCCCACGGTTTGGTCACCGACCCATTGAATCCTTGCAAGTCAGAACCCACATAGGGGGTGAGGTGTGATTCGTCCTGCTGGAGCGTTGAAAATAACTGGGAGTACATGATGTCGACCGAGCTTCCTTGGTTGACGAGAATTCTGCGAACGTCGAAGTTCGCCATTCGAGCTCTGACGAGTAGGGGAATGCTCGAGTTTGGAGATCCTTCGAGGAGCTCTTCCCGGTAGAAGGAAATAGGGATAGAGCCCTTCTGGGCTTGATCGAGTGTGGTCACCTTGCTGGAGCTTGTGCTGATCAGGTGCTCGAATTTCCTCTTTACGGAGCCCACCATGAATTTATTGAAGCCTCCCCCTGAGATGACCGTAGCGGAGAGGAAAGTCTCCCACGACCTGTGGGCCGCGAAGTAGGCAGGAGCGCTGAGCTCATCTGGGACGTAGAAATCCTCTGGTCGCGATACAGACATGGCGACCTGGATGTTGGCTTCTTCCGAGGAAGGCACCTCTTCCTCTACCTTCTTTGACTCCTGGACGTCTTGTCGGGGAGTATTTTTTTTTGTGAACTGTTTCAGGTGGCCATCCCTGATCAGTATTTCGATAGCATCCCTCAAATGGATGCAATCTTCGGTGGTGTGGCCGTGATTCTTATGGAAACGGCAGTACTTTGATTTTTTGGCGTTGGGCTTGGTCGATATTTATTTGAGGAAGCGGACCCCTGCTTGTTTGAATTCCGAATCCACGCATTCGGACAATATCTTTTCCCTGGAGACGGTCAGGGGGTGTAGTCGTGAAATCGTCCGGAAGGTCCCTTGCTATCACGTGAGTCTCGGGGACGGTCTTCGTGCTTCTTTTCTCCTCGAAAAGATGTCGAGGGCTCTTTGCCTCAGGCTTCCCGAGCGTTCTCTTGGTGGCGGGAGGCTCGGGCGGAGTTGGCCGCTTCCTTTTCCTCATACTGGATGTACGACTGTGCCTTGAGGAGGAAGGCGTCCAGGTTCCTCGGAGGTGCGAGGCCGACAGCTTTGGAAAACTCAGAGTATGGGCGGAGTCCCTGTTCGAGCAAAATTTTTTTCATATCATCGGTGGTAGGGACTTGCACCGCTTCTTTGTTGAACCTCTCGATGTATGCCCTGAGAGATTCATCCTTCCCTTGGATGATGGCCCCAAGAGAGGCTTCAGTCTTGGGGGTGGCGGCGCGACGCCGTGAAATGCCTGGAAAACATTCTGCCTAACTGCTTCCACGAAGTGATAGATTCTTCATGCAACTGTTTGTACCAAGTAATTGCTCCTTTTTGGAGCGTGGTCGGAAACAGACGACACTTGATGGCGCCTCGGACGCCACGGTAATCCAACAGCGCATCGATGTTTTCGATGTGCTCGTCGGGGTCGGTTGTTCCGTCGTATGTGCCCAATGTCGGGGGCTTCTCCAGACCCTTGGGGAGGCGTGTTGCTAAGATTTCTTGGGACAATGGGCCGTGAGGCTCATCTCCGCTGCTGGAACTGGTTAGTGATGGGGACCGGATGACTCGCTCGTGACGGCGACTTCTTCGGGGAGAAGGTGTACGGGCCTGGCCTTTTGTCCTGATCGGGGGTGATTATTTGTCCCTCCGGGTTCTCTTGTGACTAAGAGAGTGCTGGTTTCGCGGGGAAACATGGTCGCGTTTTCGGGCAGCATGGGATTCTGGTTCTTGGAGCAGCCTTCGGTCGACTTCTCGTCGGGGTTGCGGGCTCTTAGATCGTCGATAGCTTTTCCTCGGAGGGGGGGATCTTAGACGAGCAGATTCCTCTAATGCTTCGATCCTTTCGTTCTGCTGAAGGATCAGGAGGCTGGTTTTATTGACCGCCTCAAGAAGGGCCACCACGGCCGGGTCGGTGTTGGGTGGAGCAGGAATGGACTGGATGGCCATCGAGGGCTGGCCATTGTCGTGGTCAGCAGGAGCAGGGGAAGGAGAGGTTGTAGCCCCATCTCTCAGAAAACGGGGATCTTCGAGGAGGGATGAGGGACCGTCAACGTCAGTCTTGTTGACGGGGAGGACAGCAGGCTGGAGAGCACCTTTGACGTGATCTTGAGAGGCCATGATGATAATCTTGGACGAGAGTGTTTTGGTATTAGTATCTGAGGTGGATGTTAAGACGGGGAGAACAACTTCCCACAGACGGCGCCACTGATTGTGAAGGCTTGATCAAATCCTGTGATGGGCCATCAAGATCGTCTATGATGTTGGGCGTGAGATGAGCAGGAGGGGGTGTACCTGCAAGGCACTCTGACGCTCAAGTAAGAAAAGGTCAGAGAAAAAGGGGCAAGTACAAAGTATGAGTTCTTAGGGTGATTATTGGATACCTGACCCTCTCAAGTGAGAGGGTTTATATAGTGCCCCAGCGCATGACCAACAGTCCTATTTTCGGGGTGAAACAACCGTTTCCCGAAGAATAGGTAACTGCCCAAAACTAGTCGTTATGTCGGGCAGGGTGCCCAAAACTGGCCGTTATGTCGGACAAAGGCGTAGTTTTGGGCACATGCCATTAGCTGTTCAGGGACTGACGAAGCCGTGCGGGACGGGCGGCAGTACCCGGGAGGAGCGATGCACTCCTTGCCCGGTTGGGGGAAGAAAGGTAACTTTTGCCCCTTTATGGATTGGACTTAGGCAATTGGGCCGTTATGGGAACATAAACGGATTGGGCCATGCCTAGCCATTGGTCCAGTCCAGAACAGTTTGATTTTTAGAATTAAGAATAAAATAGATTGAATTTGACATATATTAAAAATAATCATGCCTTTTCGAATCCTTTACTTCTAACTATTTGTTAATTGCATTTATTATTTTTTTAAATTGCTTATCTAGTATAACATTAATTTAATAAATTAATTATGATCAATTTCTTGTTTCTATTACCACAATCAAATAATTCAATATTCTAAAATATTTGTTGAGTGAACAGATAAATTAGACTAAGATTCAAAAGTTGTGGTTAATGATCAATTTTAACTTGGATTCAATTCATATATTTATCAGCATATAAGAAGGCTTTAAACATAAATTTAACTAAATAATACTAGGATTGCAATTTCATTAAACAGTACTCAACAACTACATGATTCAAATAGCTCAAATTAAATTCATTTAAATGTTTAATCAATAATAACTTAGTTACTTATTGAAGGGGTGATAAACACAAGAAAAATGTGTGTGTGGGGGGGGGGGGTTGAATTGAGTTTTGCCAACTATGATATTTTATGCAGAATTAAAAATCAATGCTAACAAGAGAATAAAAATAAATAGACACAATTATTTTTATCCTGGTTCACTGTTAACAAAGTTACTTCAGTTCACCCACCAAGGTGATTTCATCTTAGACAATGACTTAATCCAATAATCTAGAAATATTACAACCTCTAAGTGTTAGAAAACAACTTATCCCTCTCAAGTATCCAGACTAACGACTTAGTCACTTGAAGAATCTACACTTTGAAAAGCGTTACAAATGTGTGTACAAGAATTGCTTCTAAACAAGCAGATGACACAAATGAAGTGCAATAACACTAAAGTGTTTTCTAGCAAGATATGAATAACAACTCCTTGCTAATTTACAAAAATATCTTAAGAATAATCTCCTAGAGATTTGCATCGTATCAGCATAAGTTTTGTTGAACTTAAAAGCTTCTTTTAATGCTTTTCTCATTTTTTTGTAGAGCTACGCTCTAATTTGGTTGAGCTTCAAGCATCTTCTTTTGAGATTTACAATTTGGTGCTTGCTTCCGCCTTGCACGCATACTCTCGTGTTTTCTTCAGCTCTTTCTCTATTCTCTTTGTTTCTTTGGCTTTTTGCACTATGGCACTTCGGCACTAGGCTTACAACAACAACACTTCTTCAAGCTTTCAGATCTTCACTATATAGAGCTTGGGAATAGATTCGTTGGAGGATATAATAGGAAACATATTCCAACTGCAATATCCCAATGTTCACTTACAGGAATGATCACATCATAATACAAGAGAGATGTCCTTGCGCCACCTATTATAGGTAGAGGTCACAAACTACTTTGTACTTTTATATTCATTGAAACACGCAAACCATTCTTGATCTTTTGTCTTCTAATCTTCAGAGGCTTCAGATGTATATTTGATTAAGCATGTATAGAGAGAACAAATACTTGTAACTTCAGAACCTAAGTCTTTAGAATATCAGATCTTCGTTCAGCAGAACTATATTATGAGTCTTCAGCACTTGGTCTTTAGAAGGGATGTCTTCAGAAACTTCAGAGCTTGTTCAGCAAAACCTCATCTTTAGAAACTTCCAGACTTGTTCAACACATATTTGTCTTCAGAGTCTTCAGAGCTTGAACTTCAGAAATGATGTCTTTAGAATCTTTAGAACTATGTTCAACAGAACCTTGTCTTCAGAAAGTTCAAAACTTGTATAGATAGAAGCAAATCTTTTAGAAAGCCTTCAAGGCTTACTTACAAAGTCACAATCATAAGCTTTAGTACAAACGTTCTTCAGAACCGTTGCATTAAAAAGCATTCCTGAATATTGACTTCAGCTTGTACACAACATATGTTTTCTTCCAGAGTTTTTAGATCAGGTCTGATGACGTCACACGCCTTTCTATCAGAGACAGATCTTGTTTAGCAAAAGCTACACACTAGAGAGAAACCATAAAGTACCGAATTGTTTTTAAAGATAACATGTGCAGTTATCATCAAAACTTAAGGCCAGATGCAGAATCACTCTTGTTCTTACAATCTCTCACTTTTTGATTATGACAAACAATGTAATTTGATAGAGCAATTCGTACGGGGTAATAACCATAAACCACAGAATCAGAGTTAAGCTAACCAGCTCCCCCTGAATCTGTTACTCTCAAAATTCATTTATGCTTGTTGAGAGTATCCCTCTGATCCCAAGACTCACAAAATAATTTTGAAGTATAGAGCATACGAACCGAGAAGGAATACTTCTCAGAGACGTCTCATTAGAGTCTGACTAGAACTGCCTGGTCTTCATCTCAAAACCTAGCTTGCTATCAGAGCACGATTGACATAATAAGAACCCGATTAGTAACTTTCTTGATGCTTCGCATCATGTATCAGAGCTAGGTTCTTTTAATATATTAAGCATGTCACCAGAAGGTGCAGAAATTAACATATCATCAGAAGGTTCAAAACTTGAACATTTTCTGAATGACCATTTCTTGATTTGATATCCACAAGGTCCATAATCTTTGAAGTACTAGAGTCTAGCTACCATAATTTCAGATAAATCACAACTTTTGACAAGCCTGAGGTATCAGAGCACTCACAGCCATTTTTTTAGATTGTTCTTTTGCATCTGATTAATGAGTGATCAAAGCCAATTTTTCATTGAATAATGTATTGTATTAGAGCAAACTCATTTAGAGCATTCTTCTTGTTTCTTGAACATATCTTCTGATAACCTGTTCTAAAAGATAGTGAACTTTTACAAAGTTCCTGATCTAATATTAAACAAAGGTTAGTGGTAAAAGCATATTGAAATATGTATTTGGGATCAAGATTCTTGGAATTGGTATATCAAAATCATTTCACTTTCTCCCCCTTTGTCAGAAATAAAAAAGGTATAAATAAAGAGAGAAATAATATGTAATACGAGATAATTAACAGAAATACTAAAAAAGATAAAAGACCAAATTAAAAAAAAATGTTATACATTTTCAAGAAAAGAGTACAAACGAAACACAATAGTACAACATAACAACTAAGAAGAATAACAACACGACTAAAAACTCACAGGGTCTGAGGTTTGTAAGCCCCCCTGTGTCAAATAGTCTTAGAGATGATGTTTGTAAGCTTCTCCTAAGTCTTATTTGTAAAGTCTAAGATGAAAAGTTAGTTTCTCTAAAGAAGAACACAAAATATATCCGAAACCAAAAACATAATCAAGAAGGAACCTTCAGTGATAAACAATTGTTTCAAAATAGTTCATAGCAAAACATTAGTCTGAATCAAATTTGTGAATCAGCCCAGCTTATTTTACACGAGTAACAACTCCTTGATGATCAAGAATCTGAGAAATAACTTTACCAAAAGGAATGAGAGACGATAAATCATCACAGGATAAGAGTATTTCTTCTTTTAGATAATTGAACATAGATAGGGGCAGATTGATCTTGATTATGAGGATTAAGAAATGAATGAAAATCTTATCATCGGAAGAGAGCCATCTTGTCCCCTTTTCTATAGGCCTTAGATTGGTTCCCATAATCTAGTACCAGACTTTTGCCATAGGAGAAAGAGTAGGAGGACTTTCAGCAGGTCCTTCATAACCATAGATGATGTGAACATCTTTTGCAAATCTATTGCTATGTCTGTAATTTTCAACAATATCTTCATCCTCCTCACATTTAATAGCTTGAGAGATGATTTTATAGTTGATTATCACAGGAAAATCATAGACAGTAGACAGAATTACACACTCATCTAGCTCAATTTGATGGACACGAGCATTTGCCCAGAATTCTTTCACAAGATTTGGATATATAGGTCCAGAGAGCATTGCAAAATATTCATTCTATTTTTGAAAGTGAATATCTGAAACAATCTGTGAAAGATTTCTTCTCGTCAATTTATTGAAATCAACTGTGCATTCCTTTAGAACCTCTAGATCATGAAAATCTCCTTTAAAAGTTCTTGAGGACATGACGAGGAGAAGAAAAAAATTTTTAAGAACAGAGAAAAATTTACAGAACTATCTTATATAGAAGATAATTTGTAATGACAGAAGAAAAACACGGCTACAACAAATATATAAAGCAGATGTGAAGACAAGCCGGATTGAATAGATATGAGTTGAGTAATAACCAATGGTTACTACAATGCACATAGTAGAGGAGTTAACACAAAAAAATGGCCAAAATATAGTAATCAAGGATATACATACTCGATACACGCAAAGCAATTAACGCTAAACCAAGAAAATAGACTACCATCATTTCAAAAGAGAGTATCACATAGTAAACTTAAACGTCTGAGACAGAGAATAGCGGAATAGTAAGGGTTATAATAAATACTTTCGTTATTTCAATTAAAGGAATAGATGAAAGGATACCTAAAAGGTATAAGGTATTAGGTAAGTGACAAATTTATAAGAAAAGGTAACAGTACAGGAAATTAATTCTGACAAAAGATAAGGCGTGAAGATTTAACAACCTAAATTCAAGATTCTCGTCACCCAATGTGTCACTTAAGTATGAAGCGACGTTCATTAAAAGATAGTTGTCTAATAATGAATCAAACTCTTCACTTTCTTGACAACGTGTTAATGAAGTAAACTCGTCAGTTTCCAACAGTCAAAAACAGACTTAATAGAGCATTTTGACCTTGGATACTTCTGATACATGAGAACTTCACTCGTCAGAAGCTTCACAACTGAGAAGTAAAACACTACGAATCAAGCATTAGAAACATTTTTTTTTTATTCTAGAGGACATATATATTCTGAGATACTTCTTTTTATTCTGGACATAGAACAGAGTTCACATGTAAGAATGCGAACAAGTTTATCCTCAGCAAGGAATTTGAAATAGATAACAGCCATAAGAAAGGACTGTATCAAAGGTTTCTAAAAGGATAATTCCTTTCTAAACATAATCTTAAAGTTTTAGTCCTAGAATATAAAAATAGTTTCTTAGACAATTAAGTAAAAAGTAGTAAGAGTTAGAAAAATGTTACTCAATTATCTGGTAGACATCTAGCTTGCTTATGTATTTTGAAGATGTATGTGCTTCTTCAGAATCACCACTTAATTTTCTTTTTCCCTTTGAAGACGTTGTTGTTGATGTCTCTAGCTGGATTGCTATATCATATTTTCCTTAGAGACTGTCTTCACAATATCTTCTTTCTTCCTTGAGATCTTGAATGAGGTGCATAGGAGTCCTTGAATCTTGTGCAAAGACAAGGTTGTCTTCATAACTTCTTTGGTCTTCTCATTCTGATGGATGAAACATCTCTCCCGTTGTTTGTTGAATCTAGATCATCAGAGGGAACTGAGTTATCCCTTTAGTCTTTTGCTTTTGATCAACCGCTTCTGTCTTCACTATGACTTGTTTCCAAAAAAACCAATTGATTCACTAAACTAATTCTTAATTCTAGATTTAGAAATCCAGATGCCATATGCTGAGAGAACTAGTTGAATTCTTCATGCGTCACCAGAGTATAGTCTTTGACCAGATGCTCTTCTTCAACAGCTGCAGATATCATCATGATCATCAAACCGTGAAACATTTCTTCAGAAGGTTTGAATGTTGATCTTGTTCTTACTGGCTTAGTCTTATCACCCAGAATCAGTACTTCAGAAAGTAAAGACTTATGTCTAAGCTTTCTCAGGGGAGTAAGAACTGCGATGGCTTCTAATTGAGCATCTTCTGATTTCTTCATCTTGTACTTCTTCAGCAGCTCTATTACCTTCAGCATCTGAAAAGGTAATCTCCAAATTTGCAAACTTCCAATAAGCTTTAGCTTTCAACTACCAAGCTTATTATCAAATCTGACATCAAGTTGATTCATCTACAGAAGTACTTCAACTCCAAGTACTTGTAGACTTTGAGCATTCTAATCATGATGCATCAGAATAGATTTGAAAAGAGTTATGTTCTAAAAGGCATGCTAGAACTCCTTAGTAGGGTTGTTATTGGACATAGCGAACCGGAAAACCACCCGAGAACCGATCCATTGGAACCAGACCATTGGACCGGTCGAAACGTCTATTGGTCTGGTAATGGATATAATTTTAATCTGTATCCAAACTGAAGAACCAGACCAATTATCCAACGGGTACCCGGTAAGCCTTGATATAAATTCTAAATTTTTTCATTTCCTCATTTTTCCCTCTCCTCTTTCAGTCATTCTCTCTCTCGTCTCTCACACTCTTCTTCTTCCATTCCGTCTCTCTCCCGTAGGGCTTCGTCTTCCTTCCAATCAAGGCACAATGTTTACTTTTATGAGTGTTATCTGTTTGAATCATTTCTGTTAGACGCTTAATGTGAGTTGTTCAAGCCTACAACAATCGTGTAATGTATACAAACTCTATTCTTTTTTATTTCTATTATAATATTGTTTACAATGTTTGCATGTTTGAGTTGTTGAATAGTTCTCTACCTGGTATCAATTTTGACCTAAATTTTGACATAAAATGTTGGGATTTTGGATTTGTTCGTGACCCTGTTTCAATTTTGAACAAAATTTTGACCTAAACTATTTGAGTATTTGATTTGTTGTTTATATTTCTTGAGTTTTGTAAAAAATGTTTGAGCATTTAATTCTGTTGCTGAGTTTTGTTCTTCATTAGGGTTCGACCTAGGGTTTTGAATTGAGGTTGTATTGTGTAATTTGTGTTGCTGAGGTTGTATTTTAGCCTAATAATAATTGTTTGTCTTCTGTTCTTAATAAAGAGGTTGTATTGTGTTAGTCAGTTTTGTTCATATTTCATATTACATTACATTATTGTTTGATTGGTATTGAATGCCATGTCTTTTCAAGATTCTTCATTGACTCTAACCATGGATGATCTTATTGATATTAACATGTTGCTTGATGGGACTGGGGAAGAGGAGACAATGGATGGAGGAAATATAGAGATTGGTGAGATGATTGATTTGGAACTTCCAGTTCCACTTCCAACTGACAACACTACTCAAAATACAACTACTACTCAAAATACTACTACTACTCAAAATACAACAACGGTTGCTGATGGGGCCACCCCTCCAGTTGACCCAGATCAGAGTTCTCATAGCCAGGTAAATGCCTTTAGTAAAGCTCATCGTCCTAAGAAATCTGATGTTCATACTGAAATGGTACTTATTAAAATGCCTGATGGTACCAAGAAGTGGAAATGAAGATGGTGTGGTAAGCTTTACAATTATGATGTGAAATGGAAAAGTACTTCTAATGGTAAGAAACATTTAGAAAATTTCATTCAGAGAAAGTTGAGGTTGAAAGGTAATACTGACAAAGAGGTTGCACAATCTAGGTTAAATGTAGGTGGTGATAGTACTCCTAGTTTGGCAACTTGGACATATAATCATGCTAGGGTTAGAGAGGTTGCAGCTCATATGATTCTAGGTCATGAATTTCCTTTTTCTGTTATGTAAGGTGTTATCTTTAATGAGTTTCTTAGAGAAATTTATCCATGGTACAAAAATATTACTAGACAACAGGTTAAGTTTGATTGTGAGACATTTTATGAGGTTGAGAGAGTTAAGATGAAAAAATCTATGTCTTTGATTAACAGGATCAGTCTTACAACTGACTTGTGGTGGTCTGGTGAACAGAAAATTAGTTATATGACTATGACTAGTCAATTCATTGATTCAAAATGGCAGCTTCACAAAAGAGTTTTATCTTTTAAGAATGTGCCACCACCATATTCTGGTGAGGTTTTGTGTAGGGAATTGATTAAGGTCATGGATGATTGGGGCATAAGGGATAAGGTTTCTTCAATTTCAGTTGATAATGCTAGTGCCAATGATAAATGCATTGCTAGATTGAAGAGAGATTATTCTGGTAGGAGAAATCTACCATTGGATGGTAAACTGTTTCATGTGAGATGTTGTGCACACATCTTAAATTTGTTGGTTCAGGATGGTCTTGATATGATTAAGATGATTATTGATAAGATTAGAAATGGGGTCAAATACTTGCTAAATTCTGAAACTAGATGCAAATCATTCAAAAAATTTGTTAATGAGTTGCAACTTGAAGGCAAAATGTAAGTGTTGGATACTAAGACAAGGTGGAACTCAAATTGGTTGATGTTGTCCACTGCATACCACTACAGAGAAGTCTGGCCAGGATATGCTGAACAAAATGGTGCATTTCTCACCTCTTTTCCTGATGCAAATGATTGGGAAGATGTTCATGATATTTGTAAGTTTTTGGAGGATTTTGTTGATGTTACATCAATTATTAGTGGCACCTCTTACCCTACTGCTAATTTGTGTTTGGCTGAGCTTTACAGGGTTAAGGTTCTACTTGATAAACCTTCAAGCATCTCAAATAATCCTCAGGTGCAAGCGCTTACTAATGAAATGAAGTTAAAACATGACAACTATTGGTCAGAGTCTAATACATTGATTTATATTGGTGCAGTTCTTGATCCAAGGTATGTACAACTTACAAATAGATAGTTAATTAAGTTGCCATTGCATTGTACATTAGATAGCTAATATTCAGCTTGGTATGTTGCCTTGTGATTAAACCTTGGCCTAAGATGCTAACTTTTGACAATCACTTTTGCACTTAGAGAATAGAGAACACATAAGGAAACATTCTCATTATTTGTTCTTAGATTGTTGACCAAGATTATTTCTAACCTTGAACATTTTTAGACAAACACTTTTGCACTTAGAGAATAGAGAACACATAAGGAAACATCCTTGTGTCAAGGTCCTTCACCCATGTCTATTATATAAATACCAACAGTAACTGAATCAATACTTCATACCAAGGTATTTCACTGGTTCAGATATCTCAGTTTGCAGAAACTATGCGAGCAGTCAGAATCCTAGAAATAATGTCAGTGCTTTAACTACTCTGCTGAGAACTTCTGCAATATAGATAATTTCTGCTAAATCAGAAACTACTTCATCTTCAGGAGGGATCTTCTTCAACAGACATTCTAACGTAAGCCAACAATACTACGTTAGCTGGTTCTTCATTTTCGTCATCTTTTGAGAACTCAAAATCATTCCAAGTTGCCAATCGATTGTCTAAGCATTTTAGATCTATTTCCATGAGATCTTCTTCCATAGTGATCAACTTATTTAAGTAGAAGTGAGAACATAAATTCTTTTGTAATGCTTGATTACTTAGACTTGAAGCCACTTTGGTCTTCTTCAGATTTTCTGACAGAGGTTTTGTTCAGATCTTCTGCAAGCTTGAGAGTAGTTACAATAAGTCTTCATCTGGACAACAAGCTTCTGATAAATTTCTTCGAGTGATCTGTCGAAGAGTAGCCTTAGTTCAGAACCCAGAGTTCTGCAACTATGGTTTGAAAAAAAACTTGATAACAAGGTTTCAACCGTCTTTAACATCCTTCATCTTGAAATCTTTATGCTACCGAATCAAAACACTAGCAATTATTTTCTTGATTTAAAAGAGTTCTTAATTAGTTATTCTAAGAAAGTCAAATAGACATAGCAGTCTAGATTTGAAAACATCCCATACTCAGTAAGAATTAACTTTCAGCAATCAAGGAACTTCTTGCTTTCTGATGATTCATCTTTTTCAAACTGATCATTTAGATTTACTCTCAGCCTTTTACCAGCTTCATCTAAGGGAGATATGTAGTTATCAACTACAATATTCAAATGATCAGTATCACCTTTTAGAAAGAACTTTTTATTACAACTTTCTAGTAATCAACCTTTTCACCAACAATGGTAGAAGATAGAACTAAGAACATTTGAGACCGGGATAGCAGGTGGTGGAGTGAAAACCATCAAGGTGTTTCTCAAAGCTCGTATGGATCTTTATCTGACACGGTTAAGTGTTTGATAAACATCAATACCAGAATCAGAGCTCTTATACCAATTGAAGGGGTGAGAAACACAAGAAAAGACGGTTTGAATTGGGTTTCACCAACTATGATATTTTCGACGAAATTAAAAATCAACGCTAACAAAAGAATAAAAATAAATAGACATAATTATTTTTATCCTAATTCACTGTTAACAAAGTTACTCCAGTCCACCCACCAAGGTCATTTCGCCATAGATAAGGACTTAATACAATAATCTAGAAAGATTACAACCTCTAAGTATTAGAAAATAACTTAAACCCTCTCAAGTATCCATACTAACGACTTAGTTTGAGGAATCTACACTTTGAAAAGTGTTACAAATGTGTGTACAAGAATTGCTTCTAAACAAGCAGATGACACAAATGAATTGCAATAACACAAAAGTGTTTTCTAGCAAGATATGAAAAACAACTCCTTACTAATTTACAAAACTATCTTAAAAATAATCTCTTAGAGATTTTCATCGTATCAGCATAAGTTTTGTTGAGCTTAAAAGCTTCTTTTAATGCTTATCTCATTTTCTTGTAGAGCTACGCTCTAATTTGGTTGAGCTTCAAGCATTTTATTTTGAGCTTTAAAATTTGGTGCTTGCTTCCGCCTTGCACACATACTCTCGTGTTTTCTTCAGCTCTTTCTCTATTCTCTTTGTTTCTTTGGCTTTTTGCACTATGGCACTTCGGCACTAGGCTTACAACAGCAACACTTCTTCAAGCTTTCAGATCTTCAATATATAGAGCTTGAGAATAGATCCGTTGAAAGGTATAATAGGAAACATATTCCAACTGCAATATCCCAACATTCACTTACACGATTGGTCACATCATAATACAAGAGAGTTGTCCTTGCGCCACCTATTCTAGGTAGAGGTCACAAACTACTTTGTACTTTTATATTCATTGAAACACGCAAACCGTTCTTGATCTTCTGTCTTCTAATCTTTAAAGGCTTCTGATGTATATTTGATTAGGCATGTATAGAGAGAACAAATACTTGTAACTTCATAACCTAAGTCTTCAGAATCTCAGATCTTCGTTTAGCAGAACTATTTTACGAGTCTTCAGCACTTAGTTTTTAGAAGTGATGTCTTTAGAAACTTCAGAGCTTGGTCAGCAGAACCTCGTCTTTAGAATCTTCAGAACTTGTTCAACACATATTTGTCTTCAGAGTCTTCAGAGCTTGAACTTCAGAAATGATGTCTTTAGAATCTTCAGAATTTTCAACAAAACCTTGTCTTCAAAAACTTCAGAACTTGTATTGATAGAAGCACGTCTCTTAGAAAGCCTTTAAGGCTTACTTACAAAGGCACAATCATAAGCTTTAGTACAAACGTTCTTCATAACCGTTGCATTAAAAAAGCATTCCTGAATGTTGACTTCAGCTTGTACACAATATATGTTTTCTTCCAGAGTATTTAGATCAGGTCTGATGACGTCACACACTTTTCTATCAGAGACAGATCATGTTTAGCAAAAGCTACACACTAGAGAGAAACCATAAAGTACCAAATTATTCTCAAAGATAACATGTGCAGTTAACATCAAAACCTAAGGCCAGATGCATAATCACTCTTGTTCTTACACTTATAATGTAAATATTCATAGCCAATGAATTTAAGAAGTTAAATGTGAATTATAGATGAAATCAGAACTTCAATTATGTAGAGACATCCAAAATAGTCCTATTTAACCTTGCAACCACCTCCAAAACCATCAAATTCAAAATCTTCCTTCATAATTTACTTATTGGTTCCTTAGTTCATCTATTCAGATCGACCATTGTAGTACCTCCAAGATACATGTCTAAAATAATAACTAGTGGTGTCAAAGATTGATACTAGATACATCAATGCAAATATTTGATAGTGGATCACATTAAAATTTTACATCAGCAAAATAACTAATATATCAACGATTAGACAAAATCTCCAACACAACAGAAAGACGCTTCATTGAGTCCTCATTGCCAAGTCCACAGTTACGAGTCTAAATTGAATACAGTGTAAATTGAATGCTTGTTTACCTAAAAATAATGCAACAACTTGGGATGAGATATTAATCTTAGTAGATTCCCTATCTAAATCACTAAATATCTCACTACCATTTTTCTCGGGTCAAGGTCTACTTGAAATGTCCATCAGGGTTTTCCTTATCCATCCTGTGCGATGAGTAATGACAAAACACCTTATAATAACCTCATTGAAGCCATGTATTTAGTCTCATATACATAATTAGCATACTAAAATAATATACCTAACCCGTCGCAATTCACCGACCGATATTAGGATAATTACATACCAAGCCGAAAGAGATGTAGTGATTTTACTTAAACCCTAACTTGGGTGTTTAAGTATTGTAACTCACTAAGACTCCAACAAATCAAGTAAAGTATTTGCAACTGTATAAATCCTATATCACCCACATTGTCAGGACCACTAAGGGCTCTCCCATAAGCATAACATATGGATTCGATTTATTCTACTGTCATCCACAAGAGCTAAGCCATGCATGGTACCCCTAAATTTGAAAATGAGCTAGGAGTGTATCCATCCCATGTAACTCATAGGTCATGGACTACACAAGTAATACTCAACTATTAAGCATGGCGTACAGATCATTAGTTATTCTACTCTATCTCATGAGAACTCTTGCATGTGCTTCACGAGCATACATCGATAATTATACGTCGAGATTGTGATCATCATAAATCCCACATCTGAGTGAAAGGATAAATCATGTATCTAGTATCCTATAGAGATATTGTAACACTGTATAAGTTTGGTAACACTCATATGGGGGTCCAACTCTAAGGCCATGTACATAAGTAAAACATCCAACATTATACAATAATCATCCACCTATATCCCATTGGCGCAACAGTTAGATAACTGGATAAGTCTTATTGAGTTCGTCACCCTGTAAGTCCTTCCACACCCACTCCTTATGAATATAATAAAACCATAAAAGTTCCAGATGTCCAGGGTTCACACACATTGAACCTAATTAATCCATGCTCTCCCTATGATATTACTAGTATTATGTAACCATAACCCTTGTGATTATGTTACTAACCTGTGATACTAGCCAATTTGGGTATTTCATCCCATAGGATGATATTCCTGACTTTAAAGTTAGCCATATCAATAAACCATGACCTTTTAGTTACCACAAACAGATGCCCATCCAATAATTCCTCTACTTTGTTCTTCTCTTTCTTAGTAACTTGAGAGTTCGCTAACCATGAAAGGTGGACAACTATAACATTTTTTACTCCTTTTTTGTATTTTATTTCCAAGTCAAACTCTTGCAACAAAAGTATCCATATTAGTAACCAAGGATTGTAACCCCCCTTTGTGAGTAGAAACTTAAGTACCATGTGATCTATAAAAATAACAACTTTGGAACTAATTAAATACAAACTAGATTTTTCGAAAGCAAATACTACCACTAACAAATCCTTTTCAATAGTGGAATAATTAACTTGATTTTTATTCATGACCTTGCTAGTGTAGTATATAACATGGAAACATTTCTCTTGTTGGCCAAGCATCAGTCCAAACACATAATCACTAGTATCACACATCAACTCAAAGGGTAATTCCTAATTAGGAGCAGTGATTATGGGTGCAGTGACCAACTTTTATTTAATCAAATAAAAGGAATTCAAATATGAATTATCAAACAAAACCTTATTTTATTTTATAAGGAGATTACATAAAGGTTTAGAAATCTTTGAGAAGTCCTTTATGAAACTTTGGTAAAAACTGGTGTGTACTAAAAAACTTCTCACTCCTTTCAAATTAACTAGAGGTGGAAAATTTTTTATCACTTTAATTTTTTCTCAATCCACTTCAATGCATTTTGAAGAGATTTTATTCCCAAGACAATTCCTTTGGTTACCATAAAATAAAAATTTGCCCAATTTAAAACAAGGCAGGATTCAATGCATCTCTTCAAAACAACATTTAAATGATCAAAACAAATATGAAAATTTTAACCAAAGATAAAAAAATCCATAAATATCTTAATAGAATTTTTAATCATATTAGAAAAGATAGAAAGCACGCACCTTTGAAATGTGCTCGGAGCATTGCATAAACCAAAAGGTATCCTTTGATAAGAAATTACTCATAATAAGCATGTGAAAGTAGTATTTTCTTGTTATGTCAAGTCATCAATAATATGATTGTAACCCGAATACATGTCAATGAAATAATAGTAGGTTGCTTTGCTAACCTCTCCATCATCTAGTCTGTGAATGGTAGAGGAAAATTATCTTTTTTCGTTGCCTGATTCAACCTCCTGTAATCTATACACATCCTCCAGCCAGTAACTGTACAATTTTATGTTAAATTGTTCTTCTCATTATACGTTGACAATTATTCCTCTATTCTTAGGGACCACATGTACCATACTAACCCATGAACTATCATAAATGGGATAGATCATATGGTTCTCAAGCAACTTGAGCACCTCTTTCTTCACTATCTCTTTCATTATAGGATTAAGTCATCATTATGGTTGGACGACTGGTTAGAATTATTCCACAATCTTATTCTTATGAAATAAATTGACTGGGCTTATCCCTTTAAAATCATATATGTTTCATCCAAGCACTCCTTTATTCTCTGTCAACACCCTCATGAGTTTCACTTCCTCCAAACTAGTTAGAGAACTACTAATGATAACTGGTTACATAGGTTATTCTTCTAAGATTACATATTTTAAGTGTGTGGAAACCTCTTTCAACTCTATGGAATTATATTTTTTTTAACTTATGTTGATGTTAGGATACTTGGTTCATGATCACTAAAATTCTCAATTTTTCTTTGTACCTTATTGGCCTAAGATACTTCTAAGTGATACACACATTCCCAAACTTCTCTATCTTGTCCTTCCTTAATTGTGTCAATAGAATTCACAATAACCCGCACACTAATAACAAGGGTGATTCACGTTGAGAAACTTCCTCAATTAAATATTCAACTACATCAACACAATAACATTGGAGGTTTTAATTTTGATGATGCATAACTTCAAACACATTAAAAATTATCTTCTCATATTGAAATATAAGCATAAGTTCACCTAACTTCACACCTATTAGACATCTACTATTTTCTAAGAAAGTCTTTCAAGAAGGGGGGTACTTCTGAATCTTCATCTATGTCTAAGATAACAAAATTTGTTGGAAATATTACATCATTAATTTTAACCAACACATCTCAAGCACACCATATGGGTAAGTAACTGGACGACCCTCTAGTTTCATAGTTATTCTTGTAGGCTTTAGCGTCCCCACAATTAAGCTTCTTCATCATGAAAAGAGGCATCAAATTGATGCTCACCCCAAAATCACAAATGCTCTTCTAATATTTATTTTACCAATCGAACAAGGAATGGTAAAACTACCAGAATATTTTAGCTCTGGTGGAAGATTCCTTTGGATAATTGCAATGCATTCTTCTCACAACGATATGTTTTCATTATCTCTCGACTTTAATCTTCCAATTAACAAGTATTTCATAAATTTTTCATAAATGTGCATTTGCTTTAAAGGCCACCAAAAGGAATGTTGATTTGAAGCTTAGTGAACATCTCCATAAATCTCTTGAACTGCACCTCTTCCTTTTCCGTCTTCTTTTTCTTTACTTGTGGATAACGTAGTTTGACATACGATGGAATCTCTTGATTCTTATCACCATTCATGAGAATTTGCTTATTGGTTCTCCTCGAAATTGGATCCTTATTGATCAAATTCTCACATTTTCCCCATAAATGGTGTTTCTCACTCCATTCTCATTTTTTCTCCCTCAATTTTCTATTTTTTCTCCTTATTCTTTTTCAACTTTTCCCTAATCTATGACTTCCAAATCATCTTCAATCACTTTCTTTTTTTCACTCAGGGTTTATTATCATGGGTACTACTATATTTCTCAACTCATTAGATTTGCAACTCTCATTTGTAGGATTATCCAATGTACTCCCAATAAAACATCCACTTGATTGAGCTTCCAATTGTTTAAATAACTGGAAAATTTGAGTTTCAAGATTCTTTATGGATACTTCATGGTTCTTGTTGGATGTCTCTTGACTGGATTTTATTATCTCAAAGTGGCTTTAAGTCATATTCATGAATTCATTCATAGTCTCTTTTAAAGGAAAACATTTCCTTAGTGGTGGATTCTATGGAGCTCCTTGAGTAACATTTTAACCTTGATTGTTCCTCCATTTGAAATTTGGATGATCCTTTCACCCCATATTATAAGTATGAGAATAAGGATTTGGTTTTTGAAAATTTCCAATATAATTAACTTCATCAGCTTGTTCCTTTGGCATACAATTGTGATTTGCTTGAGAAAAAGTAGTGACAACTAATTGCTTTGTTAAACCTTCAATTTATGCTAATAGAGAAGTTTAAATATCAAGCTCTATCATACCTTTCTTCTTTGGAGATTTGTCACATTGTAAATCAGCTCTTTCACTTCATCTCCATTCTTGTTCTTCATAGTACCCCCAACTAAGACATCATGGAGCATTTGAGTTTGAACGTTCAAACCCCGTGTAAAATGTTGCATTTGTTCTATGTTGTCCAATTTATAATTTGGACACTTCCTGAGCAATAATTTAAACCTTTCCCAAGCATTATAAAGATATTTTAAGCCACCATTCTTAAAACCTATTAGAACCGTGTTCTTGATATCAAAAGACATGGGATTTGCTGGTTGACACCTAAGAAAAATTTACCCAACATCAGTCCTTCTATAATAGTCTCCCACAGTCTGCCTAAGTGGATTGTTATTCATTACTACTTCTTCGTTAACACGATCCTTATCTAAAGATATTGATGTTTACTCTTCTTTGTGCGCCTCTTTTACTAACCATGCTAACCAGGTGTAGCACCCCAAAATTTTCCCTCATGTTCTAATTTTAACTGGCTTATGTTTCATCTCATTTTGCATCGTCATTTCTACATTTGCATGGTTCTTTTGGGCATGGGATCAAGGTATTTTATGGCGCTTCAGCAGCTCATCCAGTTCAAAAGAAATTCCAGCAGTGTTTAGGGCCAAGCAAATAGCTTTCAAAGTCTTTTTAAGCATTTATTTTGCTCATTAGATGATTTTATAATCAGAAGCTCTGACAGTCATTTTTTTATCAGCGATTCAGCACCAGACGATTATTTTCGGCAGTATTCCGAGTACGAAACAGAGTTCACAGCATATTTCAAACGTGTTTCAGTATTAATATCAAATGGCAAGTTTCAGAGGTCTAACATGACTCAGAACAAGTGGAATCAGACAATTCTCCAAGTTTTCCTCCAAAAGGCGCCAAATTCAAATTTCCCTTGTGTTAATCGATTAACACATTTTGTACTGAAAATGGTTAATCGATTAACCAAGGCAAAATTTGCCCAAATACTTCATTTTTCAGCACTTCATTTTTTTGGGATTCAAATGTTATTCACCAATTCAAATTTCACACCAGTAGAAGGATCTAGAGAGGGTTCTAATTTGAATTATCTTCCACCCAATTTCCATGCCAAATCCTCATCTCCTTTCCTAATTCATTTTTCACCCCAATTTCCACCCACTAAACCTCACTCCAAACCCAAACTTAACTTTTAACCTAGAGGTTATTTAATCTAATCAACTCCAAACCTCTCATAACCTTGATCATTTTTCACTCTCAATTTTCAGAATTCTCTCTCAATTCTCTCTCACTTTTTCACTCTCAATCTCCATTTTCAACCTCACTCAAAGCACTTCCATAGAGATTAACAAGTTCTTCATTGGAACTTGTTAATTCTTGAGCTTACGCCTCTCATCATCACTTCATTGTTTCTTTTCATTGGTGATTTTCGTTTGGATCTAGATCTAGAATTTCAGAAGTGCTTATTGGAAGTGATTTTGGAGCATTGTTAGCTTATTGCTTGGATTTTAAATTTTTGCTTGCAAGGAGCTCATTGTTCTTGGAATTTCTTGCTTGGATTCCTCAATTTCTGTTTGCAACACGTACCAAAGCAATTCTCAGCTTTGTAGGTTGGTTTTCCTTAGATCTATACTTGATTTAGCTTATTTACAACTTATACAATGTAGATCTTTGGTTGTTTTTTATTTTGATCCATTTTGCTTGAATTTGATTCTTAATGTTGATGATTGTTGGATCTAATTGATGTTGAATGACGTATTTCAATGTCATTTTTCGTGCATAAGTGATTACATGATCATTTGGATGTTTGGATAAGTGATTTGTGCTGAAAAAGTGATTTTCGAACTTGATTTTTTGCTGCTGGTACAGGGTTAATCGATTAACCAATTGCAGTGCAATTAGGTTAATAGATTAGCCAGTGTAAATTTTGTTGTTTCAGGGTTATTAATCGATTAACCTAATTGCATTGCAAATGGTTAATCGATTAACACTACTGCAGAGTGTGATTTTTGTGCATTTTTGAGCATGTTTTGATCTCGTTTCACTTTTAATCTTCATGGATTGATATGACGCATATTTGTGGACTGTTTTGATGACTTTGCACCTCACACCATTGTATGAACATGATTCTTCGACACACGATTCTTGGTTTTCATCGATGAATATTTATGTTTGCGTTGTTGATTACTTGATGCGATGAACATGTCGCACACACGTTGGAATCATGTTAATTCTTGGTTAATGCTCAACTTGCTGGACATATGATGCATGATTGTTGTTTGTCTCCATGGTTGCTTGTGCATGATGTTTTTTATCAACGTTTGAATTGTGCAATTTTGTTGAGCATACTTGTTCTTGAGTTGTTAACATGATCATGTTTGTTCATTCTTGATGTTTGCAACCTCTATGCTTGGTTGGCCTTGCTTTGTGTGTCTATTTGCAATCATTGCTTGCATGAGTATTTGTTTTCAAATGCATGGTGTGCTGCCCTGTTTTTCATTGCTGTCTATATGCATATGCGCTGTTGTATGTACTGCTGTTTGGCTTTTTACACCTCCTTTTGTGCTGAATTTGAGCTGTTGAATGCTGTTTGGTGCATTGTGTTATTTTTACCGTTGTGCAGGTGCTGAAGCGCTGTTGTAGCCGCTGTTTTTGATTTATTGCTTTGTTTTTTGCCTTGCTTTTGCTCGCTCCCTTAGGGCTTCTAGTCCGACTTAATTTCCGATTAAGTTCGGAGTAGGATAGACATTAGGCTCTCAACCAAGCATGCTAACTTAGGTAGATGTTTCCCCTTCTTACCTCAACCTTAGGACCATCTTTTGCATGACAACACTAGGATAGATTTCCCCGTAGTCTTTTCTTTTCGACTTGAGTCTTCTCTTCTCATCTCATAACAATTCTAAAACACTTAATAAAGGTAACGTGTATTGCGCATGAGCCTTGCATGTGGGAAGTGAGGAATGAGGGGTTTCCTCTCATTTTTCTAGAGTGTTTGGTGGGCGTTCCATCTTGGAACGATTTGCTAAGCATTTGTTCCTATGTCATAGACTTCGGTGCAATGCAAGTTACAGACTAACTTCAATCCACTTCAGTCTAAAAAACACAAAACAAATTCAAAACCTTTTTATCCTTCGAGATTGTTCAGTTTCAAACCATTTTCAAAAAAGAGCACGTTACTTCCGTCTCATCGCAAACAGGCATCGACCCTAACTGTGGACGCGAACTTAACATCGCTCATAAAAAACACTAAGACGTTGCTAGGTCAAACTACAACTGCTCTGATTTCCTCTTTCTGGTTAGATTGAGGATACGTAGGCACAAGACGACGATGTCTTGGCGAGCAACCTCCCCCCTCTTAGTGTGTAGTCCGTCCGAACTACGTTGACTCTGACTTTCCCATTGCACGAGGGAATACGTAGGCATAGGACGGCGATATCCTATCGAGTCACTTCTTTTTCTTTTCTTCCTCGTTTCCTCATTCTTTTCCGTTCCCGTTCCTTCTCCTTTCCAGTAGCCGCGGAGCTCCAGATGACGACACCCTTTGATCGAGACAGTAAACGTAGATCCCATCGAGTACGATGGACGTGTGGGGGTGCTAATACCTTCCCCTCGCGTAACCGACTCCCTTACCCGTTTCTCTTGGTCGCGAGACCATGCTTTTCCTTTCCCTCAAGTTTACACAGTGTTTCCTTTCCCTCTCTTGGGATAAATACACATTGCTGGCGACTCTGTTTCCGCGCCACTTTCGCGTTTGTACCTGGATGAAAATCCCGGGAGCGACAGCTGGCGACTCTGCTGGGGAAAACCACTTATCTGGTTCCCTATGCGAGTCAATCCTAGCGCTTGTCTGTTTATTTTCATTGGGTTTTTACTGTTGTGCTTTATTTATTGTACATTACTGTATATTACTGTTTTTACTGCATTTATTGCATTTCATTGTTATCATGTGCTGGACTGTGCTGTGCTGTACTAATTTCTCTGTTTGGCAGGTTGGGATTCTCTAAGAGATAAGCCCAATACACAGACTTAAGTATACACTTAGTACTAGAGTGGAAAGTAGTGGGACCTACGCGCCGTCTTGGTACGTTTGGTGTTCACGAAATTCACATCCAGACGAGGCTATCTTGGGAGATATTCTGACGTGCGTGTCTTGCGTATTTCGGGGTGTTGATCTAGAGAGTTGTCGACTCTGGCGACCATTTCCCCGAGGACTCAGTAGAGGCACTCCTCCCAAGAGGTAGTAATGGCAGACCAGAAATGGCAAACCCATTATACTTCTTGATTCGAGGACCCGAAGCTGGGAACTTACATATGATGACCTTATTTTTGGGGGAATCAGTGGACGACCTCTTTGTTTGGCGATAGTATTGTACCCCGAGGGATAAATGTACTATTGCTTCTCAAATCGAGAATTCGACGCTGAGGATCCTCAGTTTTCTAGAACCCACATGTGAGGGGGGCTGGGTGTTTACAGGTTTGCAGGTAACCGTAACTTTCATCCTACCTGGTAGTCTGGTTTTCTTATCAGTGTGAACTTATCAGCCTGGTATTCTGGTTATTCGGATATTTTGGTATTCTTGTATTCTCTTTAGAGCAGGCCTTTGAACTTATCCATTCAGCAGCACAGTAGTACAAAGCTTTATGGAAGCCTTGATCCCATGTCTGTTGCATCTGCATCATCATTTTTGCATACATGTTCTTGTATTTCCAAGGGATATTAACTTTGAGACTCGCTGTTGAGCATTTCCGTCTATTTCTTGTGGTTCTTTTGTGAAAAAATTGAATCAAAGCAGAATGATTCCTTGGAAATATTCGAACATGGCATTTGCACTGCATTTCCATACTTATATGCATGGCAGGTGTTCGAGGCTGGTTATTCTTGTCCTGATCTGGTTCTCTCTGAATTTCAGACTTAACTTTTCAGGCCATTCAGAAGTTGATCATGGAGAAAATTCAAGCGGAGTTGAGGGAAGTACGAAGCCAGATGGGGCAGTTTATGGGGGACATGCAAGCTTTGATTCAAGACCAGAAAATGTTGAAGGAGGAGGTCAGTCAACTGAAGACTCAAATGAGCCTGGTTATGGAGGTTGTGAGAGGTATGCTAAGCAAAGATAATACTCCCATGCCTGAAGCTGCGACTGGAATTATCTCTCCTCCATTGTTTAAGGGGTCCCTCCCAAAGAGTGAGCAGATTGCCACTGTGGCCATCCCGACTGTATCTCCACAACAGGGAAGTGTTCCTCGTCGGTGTCAGGATAGACCAAAGATGAGCTGGCACTTCGAGACTCCACTAGTGCCATATTCTCAGCTATTACTGCATCTCCTTCAGTTGCAACTGGTACAGAAAAGAACTCTGGCTCCTCTTACTGGTACTCCCCCACCGGGTTATGATGCAAGAGCCCATTGTGACTTCCACTCTGGTGCGCTGGGGCATAATGTGGAAAATTGTAAGGCCTTTCAGCATGTTGTCCAGGATCTGATCGATTCGAAGGAAATTTAATTCACGCCGGGCGGCGTAAGCATACAAGGTGGTTCTACTCTAGCTGTTGAAAAAGAAGTGGATATCCCTGTTGCCTCTCCCAAAGCTACATCAAGTTAGGAGCATTTCTTGCAGTCCTTGGTCTTAGAATCCCCACGTCCGCAACTGCTGCCTACTCCTCGATTAAGTCTGAGGGGAACAGCGCCTGAGCCAGAGGAATACGCAAATCAGAATCAACAACAGAATAGTTCCCAAGGGGGTTGACGAAAGCCATGAAATAGACAGTTTGCTGTACTACCAAAGCTGTATGGTCAGCTATTGCCATAGTTGGTTAAAAGAGGGTTGATTGTGCCAAGGAAACCAGATCCGATCATTCCTCCATATCCACCAGGGTTTAATGCCAATGCTCGATGTGGATACCAGGTTGGGGCATGAGGGCATTTAACTGAGGATTGTAAGGTGCTCCCACACAAAGTGCAAGAACTGATTGATGCAGGGGTCATTACTTTCACTACAGATGGTATGCATTTCAACTGAAGTTTCTCAAGTGAGCACTTGGGACTACAAGGATATTGTCAGTAGCAGTCAGTTCAGTCGGAGCCAAGCCTCCTCAACATTGGCAAATCCCTGGGCATTTTTATCATTTGCATTTGTAATTTCTTTCCTATTAATTGCTACTTGTTTAAACATTGTTGTTCTGAATGGTAATATTAATGAAGTGATTATGCATTTTCTGAATCAATCATGGCGCCTTCGCTCATTTTTCTCATTTATTGCAAAGTACAGACACGTACACGTCTTATCCATTTTCTTTATCAAGCTGCTGTTTTGGCAAAGATTGGAGGGAGGATGATGAAAACGAAATACCCATAATTGTTGATCGTATGCTTTTGGATAAAATCTGTTGATGATGTACAAGCATTGTTTCAAATCCCCTAAACACTGGAGAAATAAGGAGTTAGTCCCTAGTTAGCCACTTTGAGGCTAGAAGTAGGAGTTTCTTTCGGACTTTCAAACCCTTACATCTTAACCAGGGGTAGGGTAGGCGTCAGTTAATTTGACCGAGCGTTCAAATTTCGAAAGGAGTGTGAATCTGAGGATTCATTACCTTCTATTGCACACCATTAAGAGGTCAAAAGATGTGAAACCACAATGGTTATCCATCAATAATCAAAGAGTGAGGCAGTCACAACCTTTTCGAAGAAATCAAGACAGCCAGTGGCACACGACTTGTTTAAAAAAAAAAAAGAGGAAAAAAGAGAAAGAAAAAGCTCGCTAAGTCGAAAACCTGCAAAGTGACATAGGCAAAAGTTAGGGCATCCCGCTGGACTTCAAAATCGAAAAAATTCAAAATTAAAAAAAAAAAAAAATCAGTCCAGGCAAAAGTTAGGGAAAATAAAAGAATAAAAAAATAGGATAAAAAGGAAAATCCTCGAGTAGAACAAGTCGTGTGATGACTGTCGCTCTGAAAACCTTATGGGTTCCTTAACCATCACTTCCACCGTTCAATGGCCTTTTGAAAGGTGAGCGCTTGTGCCAAGTTAGCGGAACGTAGGACTGGAGTACATCACGAAGAAGGGGTGGGTAATAATCAAACTTTGAGATTTTTATCCTATGTTTCAATAACCGTGAACCAGGCCATGATTCAACCCTTAAAAGAACTAATTGAGGCAGGGTTTGTTCTGAAAGCATACTACAGCAAGGTTGCATAAACTGACTCCTACAAGATTTGCTAATCTTCTTCTTGACATATCTTTCACTAGCTAAATCAGCATTTGCATTTGGACTAATGGTCCATTCTCCACACACTATCACATCATTCTAATAATGATTGATTGATTCAGAGCTTGCATGAGCATTGCATTAAAATTTCCATTTGTAAACGAACAGGTTTAATTGCAGGTCAGTAATTGACATTGAGGAAATTCCAACAGGGAACAATTGAACAAAAATGGATCATTTGGAAAAGTTGATCAGAATCAAATGTACCTTGTAGTCCTTCGGATCTGGGGCATTGATATCCAATGGATATGGAATCAATCAGTCAAGAGCAAATCCTCAAATATTGGTTGATTATGGGGCAAAACATTCAAAAATCGGTTGATCAGAGGCAAATTCACTTCAAGGCTCGTATTGGGGCAGGCCACCTCTAGAGCATGAGAAGTTATCCACTCCTGATGACGGTTAATTGAAAGCACCTCTTCAAAGTTCAGAATACTGGGGGCAGGGTATTTCAGGTCATTACAAATCCTTTCGAGGCAATTTACTTCATGGATCATGAAGTCTGGGGCAGTTACGTCGAGATCTGATAAATCTCTCCAAGAGTTTGAAGACCCTGGGGCAGTGTGAATGCCCGGTCTTCTATAAAATCCTCTTGAGATAATTTCTTCCATTAGACCCGGTGGTCTAGGGAAAATGGAGAGTACAAAGGGCCGTTTATGACCATAGAGACAGGTCAGGTTGGGTGGCAAGATTATTTCTCCCCAGTAGAGTTACTCTCCCCAACATTGAAATCGCATCATCCTCAGCAGAGCATACTCTCCCCAGCAAAAGTACAGAGGGTTGTTTCCCCAACCGGAGTCGTGGTCGGTTTATTATTCCCCAGTAGGCATTCAAAAGTGGATTACTCCAAGGTGGATGTTATGGTATCTCCAGCAGAAGACTGGTTGGATATCTTCCCCAGACAAAGATGTTATCTTCCCCACATAGTCTTGGGGTCTACTTTCCTCAGCCGGTCAGGAAGTGTGTTTTTCACCAGCAACAGTATGCTCTAATCTCAGCAGAATGAGGGTAAAGTCATTTCCCCCAACTGCAGGTTAAGCTCAATGACATCCCTCGACAGGTTTAGTATTGTTGACTTCTCTCCCCAAGCAGAGTTTGGTGGTAATCCTCGCAGCGGTTTGTCCAACGGTGGTTGACATCCCCAGCAGGTTCTAAGTCCAATTGTTATTGGCACTTTTCAGTAACAGGCTTTGAGTTCCATCTTCAGCAGTTGTCATTCTTAATTCCCCTAGCATAGAATAAGCATCAGGTTTTGGGTTCTATCTTCGGCGATGGTTATTTGTAGCCCCCGGTGAGGGGAAATTCTCTTTGGGTTTCATCTTCAACAGAGGCTTGGGTCAGAAAATTTGTTCAGTGTAATTTTCCTCAGCAGGGTTTCGTTTTGGGAGACAATTTGGGTTATCGTGCCCGGTGGAGTTGCCTTCGTTTTCAGCGTTTATTTCGCTGAAGCGCCTTTCTTGCATTGCATAAGCATCGTTTGCATGGCATCCTCCCAAACGCGTAGCATTTCCATTTCGTATGGAGCATTATGCCATAGAGAAATTCAAACATATGCATTCGAAGCATAAGCCAGGTTTGATACTTTCTTTGCCAGTTCTCTTCCTCAGCAGAGATGGCATAACTCAGGATTTTGTTTTATCCTCGGTGAGATCACCGAGGGATGTGTTCATCTTACCTATGCTCCCCGGCAAAGTCTTCTATTTAGACTTCTCCTTTCCCCAGCAGAGTCATCTTATCTTTGGGTTGTAGGTCCATTGATTATACCTCTTGCCCTTTTGGTTCACGACCGTATCTTTGTTGGGAGTCTGTCTTTGATTGGCCAACCCCTTTTGTAAACCCAGTCCTCGCCTGGTAGCCAGTTCTCGCCTGACATCTCTTTGGTAAACCCAGTCCTCGCCTGGTAGTAAGTTCTCGCTTGACATCTCTTTTGCAAACCCAATTCTCGCCTCGTAGTCAGTTCTCGCCTAACATCTCTTTGGTAAACCCAGTTCTCGCCTGGTAGTCAGTTCTCGCCTGACCTCTTTTGCGGTAAATCCAGTTCTCGCCTGGTAGTCAACTCTCGTCTGACCTTATTTTGTGAAACCCAGTTCTCTCCTGGTAGTCAGTTCTCGTCTGACTTATTTTGTGAAACCCAGTTCTCGCCTGGTAGTCAGTTCTCGTCTGACCTATTTTTGTGAAATCCAGTTCTCGCCTGGTAGTCAGTTCTCGTCTGACTTATTTCGTGAAACCCAGTTCTCGTCTGACTTATGTCGTGAAACCCAGTTCTCACCTCGTAGTCAGTTCTCGTCTGACTTATTTCGTGAAACCCAGTTCTCGCCTGGTAGTCAGTTCTCGTCTGACTTATTTCATGAAACCCAGTTCTCGCCTGGTAGTCAGTTCTCGTATGATTTATTTCGTGAAACCTAGTTCTCGCCTGGTAGTCAGTTCTCGTCTGACTTATTTTGTGAAACCCAATTCTCGCCTGGTAGTCAGTTCTCGTCTGACTTATTTCGTGAAACCCAGTTCTCGCCTGGTAGTCAGTTCTCGTCTGACTTATTTCATGAAACCTAGTTCCCGCCTGGTAGTCAGTTCTCGTCTGACTTATTTCGTGAAACCCAGTTCTCACCTGGTAGTCAGTTCTCGTCTGACTTATTTTGGGTAGAGCGCCTTCGGTCGGTCTTCCTTTTCGAGTTCGTCTTCGGCTGTCCTTGTATTCTTTTGTTGGGTAGAGCACCTTCGGTCGGTCTTTCTTTTCGAGTTCGCCTTCGGTCGTCCCTGTATTCTTTTGTTGGGTAGAGCGCCTTCGGTCGGTATTCCTTTTCGAGCTCGCCTTCGGCCGTCCTCGTATTCTTTTGTTGGGTAGAGCGCCTTCGGTCGGTCTTCCTTTTCGAGTTCGTCTTCGGCCGTCCTCGTATTCTTTTGTTGGGTAGAGTGCCTTCGGTCGGTCTTCCTTTTCGAGTTCGTCTTCGACCGTCCTAGTATTATTTTGTTGGGTAGAGCGCCTTCGGTCGGTCTTCCTTTTTTAGTTCGTCTTCGGTCATCCTCATATTCTTTTGTTGGGTAGAGCGCCTTCGGTCGGTCTTCCTTTTCGAGTTCGCCTTCGGTCGTCCTCGTTTTCTTTTGTTGGGTAGAGCGCCTTCAGTCGGTCTTCCTTTTCGAGTTCGTCTTCGACCGTCCTCGTATTCTTTTGTTGGGTAGAGCGCCTTCGGTCGGTCTTCCTTTTTGAGTTCACCTTCGGTCGTCCTCGTATTCTTTTGTTGGGTTGAGCGCCTTCGGTCGGTCCTGTCTTTCCAGCATAGTCCATCTTCGGTTGGCAAACACTCTATTTCATTTTCCCCGCAGTTTGCAAATTTTCGCGATTCTTTTGGTGTTTAATCTCCATGTACCTTGAATGTCTGAAAGCCGTTGCTATCATCCCTTCAGGTTCAAGTCGATTGAATAGGGGCAGCTGTAGCACCCCAAAATTTTCCCTCATGTTCTAATTTTAACTGGCTTATGTTTCATCTCATTTTGCATAGTCATTTCTACATTTGCATGGTTCTTTTGGGCATGGGATCAAGGTATTTTCTCGCGCTTCAGCAGCTCATCCAATTCAAAAGAAATTCCAGCAGTGTTTAGGGCCAAGCAGATAGCTTTCAAAGTCTTTTTGAGCATTTATTTTGCTCATTAGATGATTTGATAATCAGAAGCTCTAGAAGTCATTTTTTGATCAGCGATTCAGCACCAGACGATTATTTTCAGCAGTATTTCGAGTACGAAACAGAGTTCACAGCATATTTCAAGTGTGTTTCACTTTTAATATCAAATGGCAAGTTTCAGAGGTCTAACATGTCTCAGAACAAGTGGAATCAGACAATTCTCTAAGTTTCCCTCCAAAAGGCGCCAAATTCAAATTTCCCTTGTGTTAATCGATTAACACATTTTGTACTGAAAATGGTTAATCGATTAACCAAGGCAAAATTTGCCCAAATACTTCATTTTTCAGCACTGCATTTTTTTGGTATTCAAATGTTATTCACCAATTCAAATTTCACACCAGTGGAAGGATTTAGAGAGGGTTCTAATTTGAATTATCTTCCACCCAATTTCCACTCCAATTCCTCATCTACTTTCCTAATTCATTTTTCACCCCATTTTCCACCCACTAAACCTCACTCCAAACCCAAACATAACTCCTAACCTAGGGGTTATTTAATCTAATCAACTCCAAACCTCTCATAACCTTAATTGTAACGCCCCGATTCCGATTATTCCCATTTTGTGGAGTCCTTTATTTAAATTGAGTGATAAATTATTCTATTTGTAGAATTGGTATGTTAATATGCTATGTTGATGTGTTATGATAATTGACCGTTTTGAGAGTTTTCGGGGAAACTAGAATGGAGGGTATTTTAGACTTCTCTCAATTAATGATAAATTAGAAATTAAGTGGAATTAGAATTTTGTGAGAAAAATGAATTAATTGATTGTTTGGAAAATGAGGGAAAAGAAATAGAGAAGAAAGGAAATAGAAAAGAAAGAAATAGAAAGAAAATAGTAAGAAAAGAGAATTAGAGAAAAAGAAAAGAAAGAAAAAGGGAGAAGAGAAAAGAAGAGGAGAAAGTTTGGGAAAACTAGGAAAATCATCAAGATCGATCAATTAGCGAGTTCGGAATCCGGGTAAGGGTGTGAAATCTTGTTATCTTAACAATGTGTATGATTATGTATGATTGTATTGTTGATTTTGTTGATTTTCATGAGTTTTGGGGTATAAACCCATTGGTGTAGAAAATGGTAGAAATCGATGTTTTCGCGGATAGAAACCGATATAATTTGTGTTGTATAATCTCCATATGTTTATGAATCCTTGCTATGAATTGTTTTGCTGTTGGAACTGATTTGGGGGAGAAAATGGAGTTTTTGGGAGTTTTGGAACAGTGGAAACGAAGCAGAAATTCTGCTTCTGGTGCAGAGCGCCGGGCGAAAGGCCCAGAGCGTCGGGCGGTTCGTTCCTTCGCCGGGCGAAATTGAGAGGCACGAGGGTGCCAAGCTACTGGTTTGGTTCACGTTTGGGGGAATTTCCTTCGCCTCTTCTTCGCCGGGCGAAGCGAAGGCGAAATGGGAGTGTCGCCGGGCAAAACTTTCCTGTCGCCGGGCGCTTTCGTTTTTTTTATAATTTTCATTTCTTTTACAAATTCATAATTCCCGAACCGTAATTCCGATTTAGGCGTTCTTTATATCGTTGGAAAGCTATTGAGCTGTACTTTGTGATTATGATGGTGTGGAAACTGTTGGCCGATTTTATTATGTCGGAAAGTCGGGAATAGTGCTATTTAGCGACTTGTACCATTTTGATTGTGTGTTTGAATGTGAATCGTACAATAGTGCATTAATGTGAATGTATATAGATTGTATATGATTGTATGAGATGAATGCATGATTATATTGTGAATATGTATGCATTTCAAGAATGTCTCGAGTCATTTTGCATGTGAGGCATAATGAAGTACATTCTTGTGTTGAGAGATTCTAACGAGAATCCATAAACGTCGTGTGCCCGTGTGGGGTGTGAGCGACAGATTGGTTCCAGAGGGAATCCACTATAACCTCGTGTGCCCATGTGGGGTGTGAGCGATGATTATAGACGATCGTGTGCCCGTGTGGGGTGTGAGCGATCGGGTCGTGTGCCCGTGTGGGGTGTGAGCGATCCATAAACATTGTGTGCCCATGTGGGGTGTGAGCAATGGGTGAACATCGTAGGCCAGACGGGGAGTTCATTGGTAACGAGCGATGGTTCCAGCAAAGTTCCTGAGAGAACTAATGAGGATTGAGTCGGTACCCGCATTACATTTGCATAGAGTCGTGAGTAGGTCTCTATGATTTGCATTTATCATCTTTATAAAGATATATTGGTGAATGAACATAAATGTGTATGTTTATGTGGAATGATTGTGAATTGTGAAAGTGTGCATGATGAATATGCTGGGTGATATATATATATATATATATATACATTGTGATGTATACTGGTGAATTTTGATGAATTGTGGTGAGAATGTGGAATATGTGTATTTTTATGCTAAGATATATATAATTATATGCATTGTTATTATGATAATATTTCTCACCCTTCTGTTGTTTTATAATGCTCTATGAGGCATTGCAGAGTAGGTTTGCTGGTGGTCTTTTTGTGGAGCGTGTCTTCATTCTTTTGGTCGGTCGGCTCTGATATGTAGCACCGGGTAGCTAGGATGGCTATGATTCTTTTGTGATACATTTGTATGTGTATCTTGCTGATGAATGTTTATGTAAACATGTATGATACTGGTGGAGAATATTTGATGATATATGTATATATGTTTGTTGTTATTCAATGTTTAGATTTTCCGCTTTTATTCTAAATATTGAGATGTGGGTGTAAGGACTAAGTTCCTCTGTTGCAAGTTACCCCACTGTTGCATATCAATGTTGAGCAGGTGTTGTATGTTTTAATTTAAAGTATAATGTGACACATCTCTTTCATACCATGTTATAATTATACTCTGACGAAATTTTTAATATGTGCCTAAATGTTTATGTGATTATTTGGGGGTATAGAAAATGGGGTGTTACATTAAGTGGTATCAGAGCCAGAGTTGAGTCAGTTGTGTCTGTCTTGTTGTCGTATTGTTTGAATTGTTGTTTAACTTTGTTGTTATTTTTGGGAATGATTAGAATATGGCTGGTAGAAACGACAATGCGATGGCTGCTGCTTTGGAAGCAATGGCTAGGGCGGTGCAAGGTGCGCCAAATGTGAATGCTAATGACGAGTTCAGGAAGAATCAACCACCGGTTTTCAAAGGAAGATTTGATCCCGATGGTGCTCAACTTTGGTTGAAATAGATTGAAAGGATCTTCAGAGTCATGGACTGTGCGGAAGAGAATAAAGTGAGGCTTGGGTCTCACATGCTGAAGGAAGAAGCCGACGATTGGTGGGTCGGTATGCGTCAAATTCTTGAGGTGGATGATGAAGAGGTAACTTGGGATTTATTTCGTACTGAGTTCTTAAGGAAGTATTACCCTGAAAGTGTGAAAGGGAAGAAGGAGATGGAGTTCCTTGAATTGAAACAAGGTAGTATGTCCGTGGTGGACTATACTGCTAAGTTCATGGAGTTGGTTCAATTCCATCCTCACTATGCTGCAATCACTGCTGAGTTCTCAAAGTGTGTTAAATATGAGAATGGTTTGCGTCCTGAGATTAAACAGGCTGTGGGATATCAAAGGATAAGAAGGTTTTCGGATTTGACGGAATGTTGTAGAATCTTCGAGGAAGATAGCAAGGCTCGTTCTACACATTACAAAAGTTTGAATGAGAGGAAGGGAAAGCAACAAGCTAGAAGTGGACCTTATGTGACACCTGTTGATAAGGGCAAGCATAGGGGAAACTTTGAGAAGAGATCTGGAGGAGGAGGTTCTGGTCCCATTAAGTGTTATAAGTGTGGAGAAATAGGTCATAAATCATTTGAGTATGGGAAGACTGTGGTGAAATGTTCTCACTGTGGAGGCCTTGGGCATGCTGCTACAGATTGTAGAAGGAACATGGTGAAGTGCTATAATTGTGGAGAAGTTGGTCACATTAGTACTAAGTGTACTAAGCCGAAACAAGCTCAAGCGGGCAGAAAGGTGTTTGCATTGGCGGGGACTCAAACTACTAGTGCAGACCGTTTGATTAAAGGTACATGCTTTATTAATAGTACGCCTTTAGTTGCCATTATTGATACGGGAGCGACTCATTCGTTTGTTTCGTCTGAGTGCACGAAGCGTTTGAATCTTGTGTTGTCTCTGATGGATGGTAAGATGGTTATTGATACTCCAGCAATGGGGTCAGTAACTACTTCGTTGGTTTGTTTAAGTTGTACTTTGAGCATTTATGGTAAAGACTTCGAGATGGATTTAGTGTGTTTGCCGTTGGAAGGTTTAGATGTAATCTTGGGTATGAACTGGTTGCGATTTAATCGAGTTCATATAGATTGCTATCACAAGTTAGTAAGGTTTCCTTCTTTGGAAGATGACGAAGATGAGAGTTTCCTATCCACTAAAGAATTGAAGAAACTTTTAGCGGACGAAGCTCAATTGTTTGGTTTGTTTGCATCATTGTCGGGGGAGAGTAAAGTTGAGCTCAATGTGTTTCCAGTGGTGTGTGATTTTCCTGAGGTGTTTCCTGAGGATATTAAGGATGTACCGCCGGAAAGAGAAGTTGAGTTTTCCATTGATCTAGTTTTGGGTACTAGATCGATTTCGATGGCACCGTATCGTATGTCGGCATCGGAGTTGGTAGAATTGAAGAAGCAATTGAATGACTTGTTGGACAAGAGATTTGTAAGACCAAGTGTTTCTCCGTGGGGTGCTCCGGTATTGTTGGTAAAGAAAAAGGATGGAAGTATGCTGTTGTGCATTGATTATCGACAATTGAACAAGGTGACAATTAAGAACAAGTATCCACTTCCAAGGATCGACGATTTAATGGACCAATTGGTTGGTGCGAATGTTTTTAGCAAGATTGATTTGAGATTGGGATATCACCAGATTCGTGTGAAAGAGGATGATATTCAAAAGACGGCCTTCAGGACACGGTATGGCCATTACGAATATTTCGTGATGCCATTCGGGGTTTCTAACGCGCCGGGTGTGTTTATGGAATACATGAATCGTATTTTTCATGAACAGTTGGATCGTTTTGTGGTTGTGTTCATCGATGATATTTTAATTTACTCTAAGTCTCAAGAGGAGCATGAAGAGCATTTGAGGATTGTGTTACAAATTTTGAAAGAGAAACAATTGTATGCTAAGTTGTCGAAATGTGAATTTTGGTTGTCGGAAGTAAGTTTCCTTGGACATGTTATTTCCGGTAGTGGTATTAGTGTTGATCCATCCAAGATTGATGCGGTGATGCAATGGGAGGCTCCTAGATCGGTTACGGAGATTCGAAGCTTTTTAGGATTGGCGGGTTATTATCGGAGGTTTATTGAGGGATTTTCAAAGTTGGCACTTCCGTTAACGCAATTGACTTGTAAGGAAAAGGCTTTCATTTGGGATATTCATTGTGAAGAGAGTTTCAATGAGTTAAAAAGAAGATTGACAACGGCTCCGATCTTGATTTTGTCAAATCCGACGGAACCATTTGTTGTGTATTGTGATGCTTCCTTGGTTGGTTTAGGTGGTGTTTTGATGCAAGAGGGAAAAGTTGTGGCGTATGCTTCTAGACAATTGAGAGTGCATGAAAAGAATTATCCTACGCATGACTTGGAGTTGGCGGCCGTGGTGTTTGTTTTGAAAATATGGAGGCATTATCTTTATGGTGCGAGATTTGAAGTTTTTAGTGATCACAAAAGCTTAAAATATTTATTTGATAAAAAAGAATTGAACATGAGACAAAGAAGGTGGTTGGAGCTTTTGAAGGATTATGATTTTGGTTTGAATTACCATCCGGGTAAGGCAAACGTGGTGGCCGATGCTTTGAGTCGGAAGTCGTTACATATGTCCTCATTGATGATGAGAGAATGGGAACTCTTGGAGAATTTTAGAGACTTGAGTTTGGTTTGTGAAATGACGCCGAGAAGTGTGAGACTTGGTATGCTACATGTTACAAATGATTTTCTTGCAACCGTATGTGAAAAGCAAAAGTTGGATTTGAAATTCGTTGATTTGATGTTGAATGAGAATGAGGATTTCAAGGTTGATAATTTTGGAGTTTTGAGATTCCGTGGTCGTATTTGTATTCCCGATGATGCGGAGTTGAAAAAGATGATATTGGAAGAAGGGCACCGAAGTAACTTAAGTATTCATCCGGGAGCGAACAAAATGTATCAAGATTTGAAGAAAATCTTTTGGTGGGCCGGATTAAAGAGAGATGTTGCTCAATTTGTGTATGCATGCTTAACTTGTCAAAAGTCTAAGGTGGAACATCAAAAACCTAGTGGATTTTTGCAACCGTTGGATATTCCGGAATGGAAATGGGATAGTATATCGATGGATTTTGTCACGGGATTGCCGAATACGCAAAGAAGCCATAATGCTATTTGGGTAATTGTTGACAGGCTTACTAAATCTGCTCACTTCATTCCAATTGATATTAGTTATCCTTTGGAGAGGTTAGCCGAGATTTATGTTCTTGTGGTTGTGAAGTTGCATGGGGTTCCTAAGAGTATTGTATCGGATAGAGATCCTAGATTCACATCGAGGTTTTGGGAGAGTTTACAAAAGGCTTTGGGTTCTAAGCTAAGATTGAGTTCGGCTTATCATCCACAAACGGATGGTCAAACCGAGAGGACAATTCAATCGTTGGAGGATTTGTTGCGTGCTTGTGTGCTCGAGCAAGGTGGTGCTTGGGATAGTTATTTGGCATTGATTGAGTTCACCTACAATAACAGTTTTCATTCAAGTATAGGTATGGCACCATTTGAGGCTTTATATGGTCGGAGGTGTCGAACGCCTTTGTGTTGGCATGAAACAGGGGAGAGGACGGTAGTTGGACCGGAGATGGTACAATAAACGATGGAGAAAGTGAAGTTTATCCGTGAGAAGATGAAAGCTTCTCAAAGTAGACAGAAGAGCTATCATGACAAGAGAAGGAAAGATCTTGAGTTTCAAGAAGGCGACCATGTGTTTTTGAGAGTTACGCCGGTTACGGGTGTGGGTCGTGCTTTGAAGTCGAAGAAGTTGACTTCTCGTTTTATTGGTCCGTATCAGATTTCTGCACGAGTTGGTGTTGTGGCTTACCGTGTGGCGTTGCCTCCGAATCTTTCCAATTTGTATGATGTATTCCATGTTTCGCAACTTCGGAAGTATGTTCCGGATCCGTCACATGTTATTCCTATGGACGAGGTTGAAGTGAGAGATAACCTTACGGTGGAAGCTTTACCGATTAGGATTCTGGATCGTGAAGTTAAGAAGCTCAGAGGCAAGGATATTACGCTTGTAAAAGTAGCGTGGGGAGGTGCTGCGGAAGGCAATATGACTTGGGAATTAGAGAGTAGGATGCAAGAGTCGTATCCGGAGTTGTTTGAATCAGGTAATATTTTCGAGGACGAAAATTTCTAAAGTGGGGGAGAGTTGTAATGCCCCGATTCCGATTATTCCCATTTTGTGGAGTCCTTTATTTAAATTAAGTGATAAATTATTCTATTTGTAGAATTGGTATGTTAATATGCTATGTTGATGTGTTATGATAATTGACCGTTTTGAGAGTTTTCGGGGAAACTAGAATGGAGGGTGTTTTAGACTTCTCTCAATTAATGATAAATTAGAAATTAAGTGGAATTAGAATTTTGTGAGAAAAATGAATTAATTGATTGTTTGGAAAATGAGGGAAAAGAAATAGAGAAGAAAGGAAATAGAAAAGAAAGAAATAGAAAGAAAATAGTAAGAAAAGAGAATTAGAGAAAAAGAAAAGAAAGAAAAAGGGAGAAGAGAAAAGAAGAGGAGAAAGTTTGGGAAAACTAGGAAAATCATCAAGATCGATCAATTAGCAAGTTCGGAATCCGGATAAGGGTGTGAAATCTTGTTATCTTAACAATGTGTATGATTATGTATGATTGTATTGTTGATTTTGTTGATTTTCATGAGTTTTGGGGTATAAACCCATTGGTGTAGAAAATGGTAGAAATCGATGTTTTCGCGGATAGAAACCGATATAATTTGTGTTGTATAATCTCCATATGTTTATGAATCCTTGCTATGAATTGTTTTGCTGTTGGAAGTGATTTGGGGGAGAAAATGGAGTTTTTGGGAGTTTTGGAACAGTGGAAACGAAGCAGAAATTCTGCTTCTGGTGCAGAGCGCCGGGCGAAAGGCCCAGAGCGCCGGGCGGTTCATTCCTTCGCCGGGCGAAATTGAGAGGCGCGAGGGTGCCAAGCTACTGGTTTGGTTCACGTTTGGGGGAATTTCCTTCGCCCCTTCTTCGCCGGGCGAAGCGAAGGCGAAATGGGAGCGTCGCCGGGCAAAACTTTCCTGTCGCCGGGCGCTTTCGTTTTTTTTATAATTTTCATTTCTTTTACAAATTCATAATTCCCGAACCGTAATTCCGATTTAGGCGTTCTTTATATCGTTGGAAAGCTATTGAGCTGTACTTTGTGATTATGATGGTGTGGAAACTGTTGGCCGATTTTATTATGTCAGAAAGTCAGGAATAGTGCTATTTAGCGACTTGTACCGTTTTGACTGTGTGTTTGAATGCGAATCGTACAATAGTGCATTAATGTGAATGTATATAGATTATATGTGATTGTATGAGATGAATGCATGATTATATTGTGAATATGTATGCATTTCAAGAATGTCTTGAGTCATTTTGCATGTGAGGCATAATGAAGTACATTCTTGTGTTGAGAGATTCTAACGAGAATCCATAAACGTCGTGTGCCCGTGTGGGGTGTGAGCGACAGATTGGTTCCAGAGGGAATCCGCTATAACCTCGTGTGCCCATGTGGGGTGTGAGCGATGATTATAGACGATCGTGTGCCCGTGTGGGGTGTGAGCGATCGGGTCGTGTGCCCGTGTGGGGTGTGAGCGATCCATAAACATTGTGTGCCCATGTGGGGTGTGAGCAATGGGTGAACATCGTAGGCCCGACGGGGAGTTACATTGGTAACGAGCGATGGTTCCAGCAGAGTTCCTGAGGGAACTAATGAGGATTGAGTCGGTACCCGCATTGCATTTGCATAGAGTCGTGAGTAGGTCTCTATGATTTGCATTTATCATCTTTATAAAGATATATTGGTGAATGAACATAAATGTGTATGTTTATGTGGAATGATTGTGAATTGTGAAAGTGTGCATGATGAATATGCTGGGTGATATATATATATACATTGTGATGTATACTGGTGAATTTTGATGAATTGTGGTGAGAATGTGGAATATGTGTATTTTTATGCTAAGATATATATAATTATATGCATTGTTATTATGATAATATTTCTCACCCTTCTGCTGTTTTATAATGCTCTATGAGGCATTGCAGAGTAGGTTTGCTGGTGGTCTTTTTGTGGAGCGTGTCTTCATTCTTTTGGTCGGTCGGCTCTGATATGTAGCACCGGGTAGCTAGGATGGCTATGATTCTTTTGTGATACATTTGTATGTGTATCTTGCTGATGAATGTTTATGTAAACATGTATGATGCTGGTGGAGAATATTTGATGATTTATGTATATATGTTTGTTGTTATTCAATGTTTATATTTTCCGCTTTTATTCTAAATATTGAGATGTGGGTGTAAGGACTAAGTTCCTCTGTTGCAAGTTACCCCACTGTTGCATATCAATGTTGAGCAAGTGTTGTATGTTTTAATTTAAAGTATAATGTGACATATCTCTTTCATACCATGTTATAATTATACTCTGACGAAATTTTTAATATGTGCCTAAATGTTTATGTGATTATTTGGGGGTATAGAAAAGGGGGTGTTACATTGATCATTTTCACTCTCAATTTTCAAAATTCTCTCTCAATTCTCTCTCACTTTTTCACTCTCAATCTCCATTTTCAACCTCACTCAAAGCTCTTCCATAGAGATTAACAAGTTCTTCATTAGAACTTGTTAATTCTTGAGCTTAAGCCTCTCATCATCACTTCATTGTTTCTTTTCATTGGTGATTTTCATTTGGATCTAGATCTGGAATTTCATAAGTGCTTATTGGAAGTGATTTTGGAGCATTGTTAGCTTATTGCTTGGATTTTCAATTTTTGCTTGCAAGGAGCTCATAGATCTTGGAATTTCTTGCTTGGACTCCTCAATTTCTGTTTGCAACACTTACCAAAGCAATTCTCAGCTTTGTAGGTTGGTTTTCCTTAGATCTATACTTGATTTAGCTTATTTACAACTTATACAATGTAGATCTTTGGTTGTTTTTGATTTTGATCCATTTTGCTTGAATTTGATTCTTAATGTTGATGATTGTTGGATCTAATTAATGTTGAATGATGTATTTCAATGTAATTTTTCGTGCATAAGTGATTACATGGTCATTTGGATATTTGGATAAGTGATTTGCTGCTGAAAAAGTGATTTTCGAACTTGATTTTTTGCTGCTGGTACAGGGTTAATCGATTAACCATTGCAGTGCAATTAGGTTAATAGATTAACCAGTGTAAATTTTGTTGTTTCAGGGCTGTTAATCGATTAACCTAATTGCACTGTAAATGGTTAATCAATTAACACTGCTGCAGAGTGTGATTTTTGTGTATTTTTGAGCATGTTTCGATCCCGTTTCACTTTTAATCTTCATGGATTGATATGACGCATATTTATGGACTGTTTTGATGACGTTGCACCTCACACCATTGTATGAACATGATTCTTCGACACAGGATTCTTGGTTTTCATCGATGAATGTTTATGTTTGCGTTGTTGATTACTTGATGTGATGAACATGTTGCACACACATTCGAATCATGTTAATTCTTGGTCAATGCTCAACTTGCTGGACATAAGATGCATGATTGTTGTTTGTCTCCATGGTTGCTTGTGCATGATGTTTTTTATCAACGTTTGAATTGTGCAATTTTGTTGAGCATACTTGTTCTTGAGTTGTTAACATGATCATGTTTGTTCATTCTTGATGTTTGCAACCTCTATGCTTGGTTGGCCTTGCTTTGTGTGTCTATTTGCAATTATTGCTTGCATGAGTATTTGTTTTCAAATGCATGGTGTGCTGCCCTATTTTTCATTACTGTCTATATGCATATGCGTTGTTATATGTACTGCTGTTTGGCTTTTTACACCTCCTTTTGTGCTGAATTTGAGCTGTTGAATGCTGTTTGGTGCATTGTGTTGTTTTTACCGCTGTGCAGGTGCTGAAGCGCTGTTGTAGCCGCTGTTTTTTATTTATCGCTTTGGTTTTTGCCTTGCTTTTGCTCGCTCCCTTAAGGCTTCTAGTCCGACTTAATTTCTGATTAAGCTCAGAGTAGGATAGACATTAGGCTCTCAACCAAGCATGCTAACTTAGGTAGATGTTTCCCCTTCTTACCTCAACCTTAGGACCATCTTTTGCATGACAAAACTAGGATAGATTTCCCCGTGGTCTTTTCTTTTCGACTTGAGTCTTCTCTTCTCATCTCATAACAATTCTAAAACACTTAATAAAGGTAATGTGTATTGCGCATGAGCCTTGCATGTGGGAAGTGAGGAATTAGGGGTTTCCTCTCATTTTTCTAAAGTGTTTGGTGGGCGTTCCATCTTGGAACGATTTGCTAAGCATTCGTTCCTATGTCATAGACTTCGGTGCAATGCAAGTTATAAACTAACTTCAATCCACTTCTGTCTTAAAAACACAAAACAAATTCAAAACCTTTTTATCCTTCGGGATTGTTCAGTTTCAAACCATTTTCAGAAAATAGCACGTTACTTCCGTCTCGTCGCAAACATGCATCGACCCTAACTGCCGGACGCGAACTTAACGTCGCTCATAAAAAACACTAAGACCTTGTTAGGTCGAACTACGACTGCTCTGATTTCCTCTTTCTGGTTAGATTGAAGATTCGTAGGCACAAGACGACGATGTCTTGGTGAGCAACCTCCCCCCTTTTAGTGCGTAGTCCGTCCGAACTACGTTGACTCTGACTTTCACATTGCATGAGAGAATACGTAGGCATAGGACGTCGATGTTCTATCGAGTCACTTCTTTTTTTTTCTTCCTCGTTGCCTCGTTCTTTTCCGTTCCCGTTCCTTCTCCTTTCTAGTAGCCGCGGAGCTCCAGATGACGACACCCTTTGATCGAGACAGCAAGTGTGGATCCCATCGAGTACGATGGACGCGTGGGGGTGCTAATACCTTCCCCTCGCGTAACCGACTCCCTTACCCGTTTCTCTTGGTCGCGAGACCATGCTTTTCCTTTCCCTCAGGTTTACGCAGTGTTTCCTTTCCCTCTCTTGGGATAAATACACATTGCTGGCGACTCTGTTTCCACGCCACTTTCGAGTTTGTACCTGGATGAAAATCCCGGGAGCGACACCAGTCTGCTTCGATTTATTTTTTGTCATCTTTTTGATCTCCAAATCAAATAGAAATTCTTTAGATCTTTCACCACACATACACAGTCAAAAAGAAAAATAACTCAATAGCACTGTACAATTCAAAAATAACTCAATAAGAACAATTTTTTTCTTTTAATTAACAGAAAATAAAATACTTAATAATTCCAAGTACAATGAAATTGTCTTGTTAAAATTAATCAACAATCTCCGACAACGGTGCCAAAAATTTGATGGTTAATTTAGCAAGTGTATTAAATCATTGTCAAGTAATAAATTAAAAATTTGCGTCCATAGAGATTGTTCAATTTTGCATAGGAGTTTGGTTTGCATAATTAAGAATAAAATAGATTGAATTTGAGAGATTATAAACGATGAAACCTTTTCGAATAAATTTTGGCAATTTCTTAATACACCACCCATGTTTCTTAGACACCACGCAAAATTCTGTTTTTGCCCCCAGTTTCCGGATGTGCACATCAGAACGCACAACTTTTTTAAAAAATGTTGATTTTGTTCCGGATGTGCAAATCAGGAAAAATTTCTGATCTGCAGATCCTGAAAAAATAAAAAGAATTCCATAAAATCATATCCTGATCTGCAAATCCGGATAAAATCAAAAGTATTACATAAAATCATTTACTTCTAAATGTAATTCTTATAAATAGATAAGTTAAAATTTTAACTTATAGTCACAGAGGTATAAATATCCTGATTTTATGAGATATTTTTTATTTTATCCGGATCTGCAGATCAAGAATTTTTCCTGATTTGCACATCCGGAACAAATCAACGTTTTTAAAAAAATACGGTGTGTCCTGATGTGCACATCCAGAAACTAGTGGCAAAAATGAAATTTCGCATGATGTCTAAGAAATATGGGTGATGTATTAAGAAACCCCCTAAATTTTTTCTCATTATTTGGTAATTGTGTATATTTTCTAAAATTGTTTCTCTAATATAACGAGGAATTGACAAATTAGTTATGATCAATTTCTTAACTCTTTTAATCAAAAGAGGTTTTCCTCAATGTTAATTTCTATTATCACAATCGAATAATTCAATATGTCTAAAGTAATTATTGATTGAATAGTTAAATTAGATTGGATTTCAAAATTTATAGTTAATAATCAATTTTAACTTTGGTTCGGTTCATACTAGGGATGGCAATTTGGCCCATCCCCAGTGGGTACCTAGAAAATTACCCACAACGGGTAGGGTAAAAACGCGCAAAAATGGGTACGAGTGCGGGCTCAGGTAATTATCCACTTAAATAAGCGGGGATGGGTGCGGGGATGAGCACCTTAGTATCCAACCTGCCCCATACCCGCACAATATATATTTATATATTTTAATTTACATTATTATATAAAAATAAATATTTATAAAATAAATAAAAAAACATCAATTTTAAATTACTACATATTTAATATACGTGATCATTTATTTCATAATTCAATAATAAATTTTTTTTTTTAACTTTTTAATATTTTTAAAAACTTAAAATATTATGATATTTTATACTTTATATATTTATTTTTATTAGAAATGCGAGTAACGGGTACGAATACGGGCATTTATATACTCATAGGGTACGGAGACGGGTGTCAATTTTGATACCCGATGAGCTCGGATACGGGAATTTTTTTCAACTGCAGGTATAGGAACGGGTAGTATGGTACCCTACCCATACCCTGTATATTGCCATATCCCTAGTTCATACATTCTTCAACATACAAAAGGTTTTAAATTTGAATTTAACTAAATAATACTAGGATTGCAATTTTATTAAACAATATTCAATAATTACATGATTCAAATAATTCAAAATAATTCATCTAAAGAACTAATTGTTAAGAACTTAACTATTCATAGTGTAAATACTCAAAGCCAGTGAATTTATTCAATTGTGTTGAAACATTTAAAATAACCATCTCTAATTTTGCAGCAACCTCCAAATCCATCCAATTCAGAACCTTCCTTCAAAACTAACTTTTTTTTACCTTTATACTAGGGTTTAAAATGCGCCAAATCGCGCCACAATGCATCATAATTCACTCAAATTGCGCCGCTCCGAATTGAATTTTTTTTTCTATTAGGTTCAAAATTCTTCCTTTATTTTTTTCGTCAACTTTCTCTTTATCTTAACTATTACTAAATTCATCTTGCAATCATCCAATATATACGAAATATTACAAATATTCTAAAAGAATATTATAAGACTATAACATGACCGATTGTCATCATTTAATTTTTACTAAGAACAAAATCAAATGAGTTCAAATATTATTTATATTCATTTTGATAAATTTTACTTTTCTTATAAAATAATGGAAAGAAGATAAAAAATAACAATCAATAACAATTTTATACATTGTCCAAATCTTTTGCTTGCATTGTTTCTCACACTCAATCTTGAAATTAAAAAATAACTGCAACTTTTGCAGAAAATATCATCAAATAATAAAAGTTAATTATTATTATTCCACATTAATGAATAGCACTGTTCAATACAATCTGAACTCTTGCACAATTTCTTCCATGGCTAACATTTTGGAAGATCCTTTGGTGGTGGCAGAACAGATTGATCTTTTCCAGGTCCATCTTCCACAACAAAAGCTGTTTTCAATCCCCAACCAGTGTGTAACTCCAAATGACAATGCATGAACCAAACACCTACGTAAAAAAAAACATCATGCATGTCATTATCATATCATAATAATATGTCCACGACAATGTCCGCAAATCATAGTTCACCGGATAGAAACCGATATTTCTACTGGGTTGAACGTCATCATCAGAGTTCAAACTCTAGTGCTCACATTTGAGTGTCTGAATTTCTAATAGTTATTATCTACGGCCTATATGATCATGATCATTAGTGTCACTTTAATGAATAATAAAATATACCTGGGTTATCGGCCCTGAATCGAATTGCGGTCCAACCACCGGTCGGAACGCCAACGGTGTTCCTTTCCATAGGATCAACCAAATTATATTTAGCAGGATCTTTGGCAGGATCAAAATTACCAACACCAGTTCCAAGAACAAAAAAGTTATAACCATGAAGATGAAATGGGTGTGATTCAACAGTAAGAAGATTAGTATCCTGCAAAACAAGCTCAACTGTAGAATTAAAAGCAATCTTGCTAACTCTTGTTCCCGTCGAAGTACCGAGGTTCGCGGTTAAAGGTGCGCCGGTATAGTTAAAAGCACTCAAAGGCTTATCTGGAAAATCAGTTCTGAAAACACCCTTGATGTCAAAATGATGAGCTTGAAGAAGCGCGGTTTTCGGCATCACAAAAGTAACATTGTTAAGAGATGCAACCAAACGTGTTCCATTGATGCACGTAGGACAAGAATTCATTCCTAAACCAATGATGTAAAAAAGGTTTCTGTCAACTTTGAGAGGAACCTTAGCAGGATATTTAGCAGAATTCAAACTCTTTAACTTTTTGCTATAATTCAAAGCAAAGTTTGTGTCATTTGCGTTAGGTAGTTGAGGAAATGAAGGGATGCTAGTGTTTGAAACTCCTTTGTATTGAAATATAGCTGTTGCTGTTTTGTTATCAACTGAGACTGGTGCATCCATGAAAGTTCTTGTAGCCATGAAGTATCTGCTTGGAAGTTGGTTTGCTTTGACAAGAACATTTGTGGTTTGACCAGGACCTAATAGAATTGATTGTGTTGTGAATGGTTTTGTGTAAACTGCATCAACCTCAACTACTGTCATGTTGTGACCAGCAATGGACAAGAAAAGTTCATCATTAAGTGCTGCATTGATGATTCTTAGTAGATATGTCTTTCCCTTCTCAACCTCCATTGCATATGTATCTAGAAAAACAAATTTATGACACATTTTAATAAGCGAAATTAACAAAATATTTAGTTAAAATTACTATGTTTGTTACTTTTTATAAGCACTATTTCGTTCATGCGCGAAATAGTGCTTATAAAAGAGACGAATTTGGACTAATGTTCTTACGTTTCTCTAAACAAGGAAAAAGTGGTCCGGGCTTTCCATTGATTGTATGTGCATCTGACATATTCGGCGGCAACCCCATTTGGTTTCCTTGTTTTTCAATCTCTTCCACGTCTTTGTGCCACCATTCTCCTAGTACAATTTCAAATTCCCTAGCAGGTTGTGGAAAAGGAAAAGGAGTTCCTAGTTTAGGCATGATAACAATTGCACCATAAACAGTAGCTCTCAACCAAAGAATATGAGCATGCCACCACAAAGTTCCTCTTTGTCCTGTCACATTGAAGTCATAAGTGTAGCTTCCGCCAGTTTGAATTGGACATTGAGTTATGTAAGCTGGTCCATCAGCCCAACCGTTGCGATATTGTTTAAGTCCATGCCTATAAACAAACAATAATTCATATTCATTTGCATGTGTATATATAATAAATATTACCAAATGTGTGTTTGGTAAAAATGAACATATTGACCTACCAATGAATTGATACGTTATAGATTACATGGTTGGTGACATTGATTTGTACTCTATCTCCTTCTCTTGCATAAATTGTTGGCCCTGGATACCTTCCGTTTACCGTTACTATTGGTTTTGCATGGCATAGTCTACTCACATTCTTCATTTGAATCTGTAATCATATACAGACAAAGATACGTGTCAGACTCCAGATACACTACAAAAGTCGATGCTGCAAAGGTTAATTTTGACGATAATATGCATATATGTGAATATAACAACTCACATCAAATTGATATTTTTTTATTGCTGCATCAACTGGAAAAGAGATTAATCCAACGAAACCGAACAGAAAAATGAACAAACATGTGTGACGGCAGAAGCTCATCATATGATAAGCCATCAAGCTCCTCTTAGAAAAGCTTTAGTTTTGTAATGTTTGTAAGAATGTTTGTGAGAATGTTTGTGAGAACGAGATGTTGTTGGTGATGATGAAAAATGTTGAAATGTGTTACTATTTATACAACATTGCTACAAAGGTTGTTGAAGAATAACCATTTTTTAATGAAAGGTTATAGAAAAGTGAAGTATGATTAGGTTGATGAAAGCGTTATATATGCAAGATGAAGGCTTTGAAGCGATATGCTTGTAAGGACTTAAAGACATTGGAATATTGCCTTAGAGGCTGAGATTTCTAAGCAAAGGAATCAGTATTTTTTTTTGTTCAAATGTGGGATGAAAGGGAAGGGTAGATGTGACCAAATGAACCTTATAAATTAGGCTAACATTTTTCTTTAAGGAGAAGCAATGTTTTGTTAATGGTAAGGTGTTGTTGTATGGGAGATACTGTGTGTGTTGTTAACGGAATCATTTTGGATTAGAAAGTTAATCATATAGTATATCTTGATCTTAATTGATTTATAGTACGAGTAAAAGTTAAATATATTTCATCTAAGCAAATACATTTTGATTTTTAGTTATGAATGATATTTTCAACACACCAACCAATTCAACAACACGGTATGCCACATATACTTATTCTAGTTAATATTATAAGAAAAATTCATTTTTTAGATATTGATCGTACCTGGATCAGACAGTTATTCAGTGGCCAGCAACGTCGTATGGACTTCAGCTCCGGTGAGGTTGAAAGACGGCGCGGGGGGGGGGGGGGGGGGGGGGGGGTGTACCTGCAAGGTACTCCGACGCTCAAGTAAGGCAAATGTCACAAGTAAAAGCAAGTACAGAAAAAGGTTAGAGTGTATGAGATTGTGTAACCTGACCCTCTCAAATGAGAGGGTATTTATAGAGAGCCTCCAGCGCGGGGCCAACGGTTACTTGGGGGGGGATGTACCTGCAAGGTACTCCGACGCTCAAGTAAGGCAAATGTCACAAGTAAAAGCAAGTACAGGAAAAGGTTAGAGTGTATGAGATTGTGTAACCTGACCCTCTCAAATGATAGGGTATTTATAGAGAGCCCCCAGCGCGGGGCCAACGGTTACTTGCACTGGGCTGGATTGTCAGACCCAATCTAAGTAACTATCAGGGCTTACGTGGCGTAGTGAAGACCAGCACGTGGTCTTCGCCCTGGGGTAACCGTTCCTAGATCTCCGGAGTTAGGGCAGACCGATTCCATCGGGAGTGGGTGGTTACATGAGAACGTGTCCTCGCGGGGAGAAGTCCTGCGTGTCGGAGAGAGACGTGTCCTCGCGGGGAGGACTCTTATGTGTAGAATGAGATGGCTCCTCGTGGGGAGGAGCACCTGAGTGTCGAGGAGGAGCGAGCCCGGAGAGGCTTAGCGCCTCTGCCCGATGCTCTATGTCGTGCGTGCCCGAACACCGCCGAGGTGTGGCGCGTGCCCGACACTGTTGAGGTGGGCATGTGCTCGACATTGGTCGTGCTAAGAGGCCTTTGCTGGGCCATCCCAGGACGTGTGGGTTGGGCCTGCTCGATTGAGGGGCAGACTCCGGCCCAGTCCAGAACAGGAGCCCCCCAAGTCGTTGCTCTGAGGTGCCAGGGTAATGACTTTAGGGTCAGCACTATGTCGAGGACGTGTCCAGTCGGGGAAGGGACTCTAAACGAGGAACAGTTGGTAAACTGGGCAGAAACGAATCGATCTGCTCGCGCTAGACTGGCCGCGGATGGGCGACGTCATGGGGATACGAGAAATCTGAAACGAGGTGAATGAAAAGATGTGTGTTGGGGAATGAAAAGATGTGCCTGGGGAAACGTGTGCCACGTGTCACACCTCATCATTGCCTAGGGCGGCTACGCTAGGGTAGCGTAATCGATTTCCTAGGAAATCTTCGAGTCTCGTGAGGAGCCTATAAAAGGGCTCGAGTTCGTGTCAGTTGCACGTTTCCACCTTTTTCGCTCCCCTCTTCTTCCTACTCCATCACTGCTCCACCGTCATTCACCGTCGTACGTCGCCGCATCTACCGTTCCGGTCAGGCTTCTACCACCGTTCCAAGTAAGCTTATGATCTCTTTCTTTTCCGTTTTGCTTTTTGTTGGTGGTTTTCCGGTGAACTGATGAAGTTCCCGGTGATCCCTTGAGGGTTCCGGCCGAAAACGGCGGGACGTTCCTAGGGTTCCGGTAGGTTTGGCGGAGGCTTGGGATGAATATCCCGAGGACCCGATGAATACCCCGAGGACATGCGATGAATGTCACAGGGAAGTGAGGTGAGAGGATTGGAGACCCGAAGAAGGGACGGGGGTAACGGCCTCGGGCAGTTCGCTGTGTCCCCGAACATTTTATTTGCTCTCGCTGCCCTTTCACTTGATCGGCGGTGGAAGGGTGGATTTGGTCGCGGCCAACGAATTCACCTATTTCCTCTGCTTTTCAGGTAAAAAATAGTCGTGAGGCTTCCGGGGATTCTCTAGATAGACACTGAACCCGACGTGGACGGACCCGCGCAGATCCCTGGGGAGGAGCTCGTGCGTCCGGCCGTCGAATGGGCCGGCGAGGAGCCTCTACGCATAAAATCACACTTCGCTACCGACGACACGGATGCTTTCTCCTTCATCGAGGACGTCTCTGAGGGCGAGCAGGCGAAATGGACGGTCTTTCAGCCTCGGGCACACCACCGTATCTGCTCGAATTACCGTGGGTTAAGGTTCCCCACCTGTTCGGGTGTCCACTTAGTTTTGTTTCTTTGTGCTAACTTTTTTCATGTTTTCCCTTGCAACTCAAATGTCGAACGCCACCGAGCGCATCCTGAAGTTGGCCGCTGAACGGGCACCTAAGCAAACCAAGAGCCGCGTTCGAGATGCTATTCAGGTTGCGGCGTCGGCTGGGACGACGAGTGGCTCCGCCTCTCCATAGTGTAGCCAGTCTCCTCCTCCGGAGGGCACCCCTGCCAAGAAAGCGAGGACCGAGGGACCTGTCCTCGTGGATCTCGTGGACCCTGCCTCACCGGAGAAGTTTCTAATGCCCTCCTGTCACCTTCAGCGGAATTTCTTCGGGGGAAGCCCCCCTGTCATTGCTGAGGCCGAGGTGAAGGCAGTTCTGGGAATGGACGGTGTGGCCAGGAGAGAGGCGCTTGTCGAGGACCTTGCAGTCATGATGCGAGTCTTCGAGACTGCCTTGATATTGAACAAGGGGACCCCCTCTGCCTCCGAGTTACAGAAGCTGAAGGATGAATAAACTGCCCTCGAGAAGGAGAAGGACAAGGTCGCGGCTGACCTGCAAAAGGCCCAGGCCAAATGCGAGGACTATGCCAACTCCCTCCGCGAGCTGAATGAGGCCAAGGCTGCACTGAAGGAGACTCAAGAGGAGCGTGATCGCTTTCGAACCAGGATTGAAGAATTGGAAGCCGTTGTCCGTCCCGCAGAGAACGAATCCGCCGAGGAGAAAAGTTTCGACGACCGCGCGACCCTGATCGCTAAGATTCGGGAACTTCAGCAAGATAGTCTGGAGGCCCTCGAGATAGGCTTTAAGAATGCAGTGGAGCAGGTCGGTGCCGAGAATCCGGATGTTCAGCTTGCGCTCGACAGAATTAGCCCGTTCCTTCGTGTGGTCAATGGCAAGTTGGACCTGCCAGAGGAAGAGGACGAGGAGGATGGACGTCGGGTCGAGGACGAGATCGTTGTTTAGTTTTGCTTGTTCGGCATGCGTGCCACTCTCTTTTAATCTCGATTTATCTGGCCTGCGCGCCATTTGTTTTTTTGTAATGACTTGTGCCCGACATGTGTGCCAGGGGGCTTTTTGATACTTTGTAATATTTGTATGCCAGGCTTCTGCCCGATAAATGCATTTTTGTTTATCTGCGCGTGTGATGTTTGTATGTTTTCGTTTGTGTGTGATGCTGTTGTATTTGCTATACTTTATTTACTTTTGGCTAAGTAGTAGAGAGTTTGGGACTTCCTCGACCGCGTGGAGAGCTGGTCGAGTGGCCGGGAGCGTATTCCGACCTTTAACGAGGCTAAGAGCTCGTTCGGGGTCTTAGCTTCGTGGCGTGAACTTCCCATCGCGAGCTAGGTGTTCTGCCTATTAGGTACGACAACGGAGGAGCTCGATCGAGGTTTCCTCATCGGATCAAAGCGCTTGCGCACACACAACGCTGCCCTTGATCATCGTGTTTTGTATAGGGGTGTCGCGCTTGTACCCTAGTGTGTCCCCGTAACCGCGGTGCTAGTGTGTCGCGGGCAGTGCTTAACTGTAGTACTGTTTAAGCTTTTCAGCGTTCCATGGTCGAGCGAGTTCTTCCCCATGCAGATTTTCGAGGAAGTAGGCTCTTGTCCCTGTTTTCGCGCGGATGCGGTACGGGCCCTCCCAGTTCGCGGCGAGCATGCCTTCTGTAACACCCCCTTTTATACCCCCAAATATATCAATTAATCATTTAGGCACGTATTCAAAATTTCATCAGAGTATAATCATAACATGGTATAAAAGAGATATGCCACAACATACATGAAATTAAAACACATACAACACCTGCTCATAAGATATGCAACAGTGGGGTAACTTATCAATCAAGGAATCTACGTCCTTACACCCACATTTCAATATTTAGCATAAAAGCAGAACAACTAAACATTGAATAACAACCACGTATATAAACATCATATATATACATATATCAACCAGTATGATTCATCAACATCAGTCATGGTATATACACAAAGTCATCAACCAGATACATATGCAAATGTATCACAAAAAGGAAATCAAAAGCATCCTAGCTACCCGGTGCTACATATCAGAGCCAACCGACTAACACGGACATGAAGCCACGCTTCACAAAAAGACCGCCAGCAAGCCTACTCTGCAATGCCTCGTAGAGCATTATAAAATAGCAGAAGGGTGAGAAATATTATCATAATAACGTTGCATATAATTATATATCTCAACATATAATACACATATACCACATTCTCACCACAACTCATCACTATGCATGTATATATACATATAACACCAAGCATATACCATAAATCAAATACACGGTATAACAATCCGTAATTAACGCATCCTTCACATAGGCATATTCATTCATGCTCAAATACATGTATCCCCAATACATCTCAATTCATCACCATTCATTCAACATAACACACATACATGTTTATTCACCAATGTATCATTACAAAGATACAACTCTTATCGCCATTCATCACATCTTACTCAATATAGATCGCAAGGCATATATATATATATATACAAAACCAAGCATATTCATCACAATGCTTATCATTCAACATAAATACATATATTCATGTTCATTCATCAATGCACATATACAAAGATGACCAATGCAAATCATAGAGACCGACTCGCGACTCTATGCAGATGCAATGCGGTACCGACTCCTTTCATCTCAAGCTCAATTGAAGAACTTGTTGGAACCATTCGCTCACACCTATCACATAGGCTCACGACGTTCACCCATTGCTCACACCTATCACATAGGCTCACAAGGTTTATGGATTGCTCACACCTATCACATAGGCTCACAACCCGACTGCTCACACCTGTCACATAGGCTCACAATCGTTTGTAATCATCGCTCACACCTTTCACATAGGCTCATGACGTTACAACGGATTCATCTTAGAACCCCTCAATGCAAGAATGCACATCATGATGTTTCACATACAACATGACTTATGATACTCTTGAAATGCATAGATAGTCACTATATAGTCATGCATTTATCTCATACATATCACATACAATCCATACACATTCACCTCAATCAAGCCAAACGACAACAAACCGTACTTTACATTTAATCGGAAAAGTTGGCCAAAAGTCGGCTAAAAATAATATTTTGCATCATCATCAAAAAGTACTCATCCACAGCTTCGATTCGATATAAAGAACACTTAAATCCGATAAACAACGAAGAAGATAGGTATATTTCAAAATAACGCAAAAACATAAACCGGAGGCCCGACACTACGAAACGGTTCGAAAATACTGTTCCAATTGGACCAGGTTTAGACCTCAAAACCATTTTTCCTAGAAATAACATCTCGTTAGCTTCCCAACGCTTCGAACGGAGGTCAAAACCGACTTACGAATCAAAAGATATGAATTTCCGAAGTTTCCCCGATAAACCAGAATTTTCTGGTTCAGCTCAGTATGTATCAATACATAGGCTTATGTATCGATATAAAAAGGCAACATGTATCGATACATAGCACGCATGTGTCGACGCATGCTGTAGTGAAAATTCCGTTTTCTTAAAATTCTACAGTATGTATCGATGCATAAGGGTTATGTATCGATACATAAACCATTTCGTATTGATACATGGCTGTTATGTATCGATACATAACTCTGTTTTTCTCAAAAACCAGATTTCTCAATTGCACCCTTGCTGTAACTTTTTCCAAATGCCCGAAAACTCGACTAAATCGAACATTTTCACCGAAATAAACATATACGCACAACCACCAAATACATAAGAACAATTTAGAACACATAAACGAAATTTCTACGACGTTCGATTTTTCGATTAAATTTCAACCTTCCAAAAACCAGAATTTTCAAACATCACCAAATCGAATAAAAAGCACGCTATACGACGACCTAACCTTACTCGATACAACTACGTAATTTATTTCGAAATTCATCCGTGAAAACATCGATTTCTATCGATTTCCTACAATTCGACCTAAACGGAAAAAAACAACAGAAACATAACGAAAACTAACCAAAACATAACCAAACTTCATGAAACTTTAAACAGCAGCTCACATACATATAACCAACCAACACATGTATTTATACGACTTTTCGACCGTAAAAACATCGGTTTCTATCGATTTCGTCAAATACGGCATAAACGGAAACATATGGAAAACCAACCAAAACATCCACACAAAACACATACATAATCATACCCAAAGTTAGGATAACAATATTTCACACCCTTACCCTTTCGATTAAATCGTGTTTGAAAAGTCGGTTGAATCAATTTCTTTCTCTCCAAGTTTTCTCCCTTTTTCTTCTTTTCTTTCTCTTTTCCTTCTTCTTCTCTTTGTTTCTCAAAATTCTGTTTTTATCTCTTTCTCACCTCTAACTTTCTATTTTAATAAAACAAATATCTAACCCAACAAAAAGACCAAAATACCCCTACACTCAAATATCTCGCAAACGCTCTCAAAACGCGATAAAACATAATCACGATGAAAAATAATATATTCTCAAATAAAAGTCAAGAATAAAATAATATAATAATAAAAATAATTAAATCGACTCGATTAATTAAATAAGACAAAACCGGGGTGTTACAACTCTCCCCCACTTAGAAATTTTTGTCCTCGGAAATCTAACCGATACGAACAACTCCGGATACGACTCTCGCATCCGACTAACAAACCAACATGCCAACAAAAGACACACCACGAATAACACAACTGACAAACACCTTGCTAACAACAACTACTACAACGGCACGACGACAACAACAACGACAAGATGCAAAGCCCATACAATGCACTTGACGACCAACTCACGACTCAAGGAATACCACGATACCAACACACAGGTTCACTCTAGAACCGAAACACAACAAGATCGTTACCATCATCGTAGGTAACACTCCCCTAATTCCCCATCATAGGAATTAGCTACACACACTCGAACCACACGATAGAAACGAGGCAACAACACACACAAAAGCATAAAGTTCCACGACACAACATCGATTCCACAACCTCTACAAACCAGAATACCAACATCCTTGTCACACAACCTTATTACAACAATGCTACGATTCCCAATTGAACATATAACCAAAACATCCATCTACATAGTAGCCCATGAATAATATTTAAACCTTTCACCTAACACTTCCATTCTGAAACGTCCAATGGTCTCATCATTCCTACATGTTCTCAATGTTCAACCTATGAACTCTTACAAGTCCCACACGTAAATACAAAATGTGCCACCTCACGCTTCCGCTGAGCACTCTGATTACTCGCAACCATCAAAACTATCAATTTCACGTCCAAAGTCTAACTCTTTCTCATATTCGCCAAAAATCACTGTTCACTTTAATATTACCAACCTCACACTCTCCTATGTTATCTCATACACCATACACAAGTCTCGGAATTGCTCAAATAGTTCTAACTCCCTGACCATCAAAACAGACATGCATAGAAACTTCCGACTTAACTTTTCAGGCACAACAACAGCTTTTCCCCGAAGGATAATCCAAGCCAAATTCATAACTCATCACGAACTCTAACCATCCTTGTTGTCTCATACTCTATTTCTTTAGACCAAACAAGTACTCAATATCCTTGCGATTACCAAACACTTCGAACCTAGAACCATAACGATAATACCTCCAAATTTCCCAAAACAATACAACCGCAACCAATTCCAAATCCAAAATAGTATAGATCCTTTTATAAATCCCCAAATGTCATAAAGCATAAACCACGACTTTACTCTCTTGCATTACCACGTTGACTAAACTCATCAAAGACACATCACAATACCCCACAACCGGATTATTAGGATCACACAAAATCAAAGCTGAAACCGTAGACAACTTCTACTCCAGCTCACCAAAACTTACTCACAACGAACATCCAAACAAACGACTCACCCTTTGTAATTCAACTGAGATACCAGAAGTACGAACTTAACAAAGTCTTCCATAACCTGTAATAACAACCAACTGAGCCCAAAAGTTCCTAATCTCCTTAACTAACTTCGGAGCCTCTCATGTAGAACTACATCTACTTCCGATGGATCCATTAACCATACTCTCATCTGAAATAACATTTCCAAGAAACTAACCCTTTTCAACCAAAATTCTCACTCGAATAACTTAGCATAAAATTTCGTCTCTTTTCAACACTTGTAATTCAAATCTCAAACACTTTACTCATTCTTCCTCTGAGTTTATAACAAATCCAAATATCCTCAATCGAAACCACTACGAACTTATCCAATTAAATATGGAAGATACGATTCCTCTACTCCATAAACATTAGAGACGCGTTACTAACACCAAATACCATCACTGTACGTTGCAATTCCCAACCAAAATCGAAAAGATATAAATCCTTAAAGCTTTTGCAAAACTTTTCACTGGGTAACTGGTTACTCACATACAAGCTTAACCGAGTAAATAACAACCTATTCCGAGGATAACAAACCTAACCAGGCACATTAAATCGATCAAAGCCTCAACTCGCACAATTCACCACTCTTATCAAACATTCCAAACAATTGTAACTCACTCAAACTCAACCAAACCATTCTAGTCATCTGTTCATGAAAGTGGACACTTATTCTCAATCATTACCTTATTCGACTGTTAGTAATCCATACCCAATTTCTTCTCCTGACCGTCCAATTCCGCAATTCCAACATGTATCAACAACCAACCAAAAAGAATTCTCAAACACAATGTTACATCCACCCACAAGGGTTTCCTCACAATTTCCATTAATGCCTTAAAACTCCAAAGACTCCAAACCCACCAGAACTCTAAGTTTGTTGTCCATAGTCTCAATACCATTATACTTGTTATTCCATTCCATCATCCTTCCTTTTGTTACCAACAATACTGGAGCTCTCTAAGACAACACCTTAGTGTTCCATCCAAAAACACATCTGAAAACTATGCCCAACTGACGGCCCATCACTGCGACTTCCTGCCAATTCCCAGAACACTACCATCACAGACAAAACAAACATCTTATTCCCATCTACTAAGAGTTTCCTACTTACTTAGCAGATATAAACCTCAACTATTCACCTTCGTCCAATTAAGTTCAATCTCTACTCTCTGTGAAGCAGTCCTTAAATAAAACCCAATCATTCTCTCTCAACGACTTCCCAACTAGACTAACATACCAAAACCTCTAATCCATTTCATCTTCCGATATTAGCATCTTCATCGACTCATCAAAATAATCTGTAATCATCTCCTTAAATTCCAAACAATTCATTTCACACACTATCAAAGCCGGAAAAACCCGCCTATTCCATCCAACACAATTTCCGTCTGTTATCAACAAGAGATTAAGGGTGATCAGTTCCTCAATTTGCCAATAGAAAGTCGACAATCATGATGGAGCATAAACCGTCTTTACCAAACTATAATAGTCTTTCTTGCATCCCATACACAAAACTACCTAAGGCACAAATCCTTAGTTGACATAAACCTTACCTCCGCATTTCTCACGGAATCGGGAACAACACTGTCCAAACAACACTTACAATCTTGCAATTCACAACACACTGAGCCGGCGCTCCACACCTGAAGCAACATGGAGAAGTACCAGCTTCTCCCCCACTTATCTCATTCTAACTCCTGAAAACAAAGGATTAGAAACCAGAAAGCACTGACAGTGTTTCACACACATATCACGTACTAAGGGCAAACAACAACGACAGTATTCAACTGTCACACCAACAGACTCAACAACTGACTCAACACTGGCTCTGATACCACTATTGTAACACCCCCTTTTATACCCCCAAATATATCAATTAATCATTTAGGCACGTATTCAAAATTTCATCAGAGTATAATCATAACATGATATAAAAGAGATATGCCACAACATACATGAAATTAAAACACATACAACACCTGCTCATAAGATATGCAACAGTGGGGTAACTTATCAATCAAGGAATCTACGTCCTTACACCCACATTTCAATATTTAGCATAAAAGCGGAACAACTAAACATTGAATAACAACCACATATATAAACATCATATATATACATATATCAACCAGTATGATTCATCAACATCAGTCATGGTATATACACAAAGTCATCAACCAGATACATATGCAAATGTATCACAAAAAGGAAATCAAAAGCATCCTAGCTACCCGGTGCTACATATCAGAGCCAACCGACTAACACGGACATGAAGCCACGCTTCACAAAAAGACCGCCAGCAAGCCTACTCTGCAATGCCTCGTAGAGCATTATAAAACAGCAGAAGGGTGAGAAATATTATCATAATAACGTTGCATATAATTATATATCTCAACATATAATACACATATACCACATTCTCACCACAACTCATCACTATGCATGTATATATACATATAACACCAAGCATATACCATAAATCAAATACACGGCATAACAATCCGTAATTAACGCATCCTTCACATAGGCATATTCATTCATGCTCAAATACATGTATCCCCAATACATCTCAATTCATCACCATTCATTCAACATAACACACATACATGTTTATTCACCAATGTATCATTACAAAGATACAACTCTTATCGCCATTCATCACATCTTACTCAATATAGATCGCAAGGCATATATATATATACAAAACCATGCATATTCATCACAATGCTTATCATTCAACATAAATACATATATTCATGTTCATTCATCAATGCACATATACAAAGATGACAAATGCAAATCATAGAGACCGACTCGCGACTCTATGCAGATGCAATGCGGTACCGACTCCTTTCATCTCAAGCTCAATTGAAGAACTTGTTGGAACCATTCGCTCACACCTATCACATAGGCTCACGACGTTCACCCATTGCTCACACCTATCACATAGGCTCACAAGGTTTATGGATTGCTCACACCTATCACATAGGCTCACAACCCGACTGCTCACACCTGTCACATAGGCTCACAATCGTTTGTAATCATCGCTCACACCTTTCACATAGGCTCATGACGTTACAACGGATTCATCTTAGAACCCCTCAATGCAAGAATGCACGTCATGATGTTTCACATACAACATGACTCATGATACTCTTGAAATGCATACATAGTCACTATATAGTCATGCATTTATCTCATACATATCACATACAATCCATACACATTCACCTCAATCAAGCCAAACGACAACAAACCGCACTTTACATTTAATCGGAAAAGTTGGCCAAAAGTCGGCTAAAAATAATATTTTCCATCATCATCAAAAAGTACTCATCCACAGCTTCGATTCGATATAAAGAACACTTAAATCTGATAAACAACGAAGAAGATAGGTATATTTCAAAATAACGCAAAAACATAAACCGGAGGCCCGACACTACGAAACGGTTCGAAAATACTGTTCCAATTGGACCAGGTTTAGACCTCAAAACCATTTTTCCTAGAAAGAACATCTCGTTAGCTTCCCAACGCTTCGAACGGGGGTCAAAACCGACTTACGAATCAAAAGATATGAATTTCCGAAGTTTCCCCGATAAACCAGAATTTTCTGGTTCAGCTCAGTATGTATCAATACATAGGCTTATGTATCGATACAAAAAGGCAACATGTATCGATACATAGCACGCATGTGTCGACGCATGCTGTAGTGAAAATTCCGTTTTCTTAAAATTCTACAGTATGTATCGATGCATAAGGGTTATGTATCGATACATAAACCATTTCGTATTGATACATGGCTGTTATGTATCGATACATAACTCTGTTTTTCTCAAAAACCAGATTTCTCAATTGCACCCTTGCTGTAACTTTTTCCAAATGCCCGAAAACTCGACTAAATCGAACATTTTCACCGAAATAAACATATACGCGCAACCACCAAATACATAAGAACAATTTAGAACACATAAACGAAATTTCTACGACGTTCGATTTTTCGATTAAATTTCAACCTTTCAAAAACCAGAATTTTCAAACATCACCAAATCGAATAAAAAGCACGCTATACGACGACCTAACCTTACTCGATACAACTACGTAATTTATTTCGAAATTCATCCGTGAAAACATCGATTTCTATCGATTTCCTACAATTCGACCTAAACGGAAAAAAACAACGGAAACATAACGAAAACTAACCAAAACATAACCAAACTTCATGAAACTTTAAACAGCAGCTCACATACATATAACCAACCAACACATGTATTTATACGACTTTTCGACCGTAAAAACATCGGTTTCTATCGATTTCGTCAAATACGGCATAAACGGAAACATATGGAAAACCAACCAAAACATCCACACAAAACACATACATAATCATACCCAAAGTTAGGATAACAATATTTCACACCCTTACCCATTCGATTAAATCGTGTTTGAAAAGTCGGTTGAATCAATTTCTTTCTCTCCAAGTTTTCTCCCTTTTTCTTCTTTTCTTTCTCTTTTCCTTCTTCTTCTCTTTGTCTCTCAAAATTCTGTTTTTCTCTCTTTCTCACCTCTAACTTTCTATTTTAATAAAACAAATATCTAACCCAACAAAAAGACCAAAATACCCCTACACTCAAATATCTCGCAAACGCTCTCAAAACGCGATAAAACATAATCACGATGAAAAATAATATATTCTCAAATAAAAGTCAAGAATAAAATAATATAATAATAAAAATAATTAAATCGACTCGATTAATTAAATAAGACAAAACCGGGGCGTTACACCTTCTCGCGAATCTTTTTGGTTCCTTCGTAGGACGAGGGCGCCTATCTGAAAATCATGTTTGATAACTTTGTCGTTATAACGTAAAGTTATTTTCTGTTTAAGTGAAGCTTCTCAGAGAGAAGCGCCCGAACGTGTCTCCTCGACAAAATCGAGTTCTTCCCTCAGGGCTTCGTTGTTCGCGTCCCCGTCGAGGGGGGCTTCTGTCCTCCTCGAGGGTTCTCTGATTTCCACGGGGATCACCGCTTCCGTTCCATAGGTCAGACGAAAGGGGGTCTCCCCGGTCGTGGAATGTGGGGTTGTTCGGTAGGCCCAGAGGACGATGTATAGCTCCTCGACCCACTGTTGTTTGGCGTCGTCTAATCGACGTTTTAATCCATGGAGGATTACTCTGTTCGCCGCTTCGGCCTGCCCGTTCGTTTGCGGGTGCTCGACCGACGTGAAGTGTTGCTTCGTGCCTAGTTTGGTGACGAAGTCTTGGAAGTTCCTATCGGTGAACTGTGTTCCGTTGTCGGTGACAATAGCTTGAGGCAAGCCGAATCGGGCGAGGATGTTTCTTTTGAAAAAACGCAGTATGTTGAAGGCCGTGATTTTGGCCAATGCTTCCGCTTCGATCCACTTCGTAAAGTAGTCCACCCCGACGATGAGGTATTTGTTTTGATATGATCCCACGATAAAAGGTCCAAGGATGTCCATTCCCCACCACGCAAACGGCCACGGGGAGGGCAGCGTTTTGAGCTCGCTAGGAGGAGCGAGGTGCATGTCCCCGTGCCGCTGGCATCTATCGCACTTCTTGATGTGTTCCTTGGCGTCCTGTTGCATGGTGGGCCAGTAATACCCTGCTCGAAGTGCCTTACGGGCTAACGATCGCCCGCCGAGGTGCTGTGCATTGATTCCCTCGTGGATTTCCTGGAGGATGTCGGGGACCTTGGTCTCCTCGACGCACCTGAGGAGGAGGATAGAAAACCCTCGCCGGTATAGCTTGTCCTCGACTATCGTGTATGAGCATGCCCACCGCTTAACCATCCCTGCTTCTTTGGGATCTTCGGGCAGTTTGCCCGCCGTGAGGTACTCGTATACCGGGGTCATCTAGCAATTGCTGTCACCAATGGCATTTACGTCTGCCGCCGGAGCGGGTTTGTCGATGCTCGGGCGGGAAAGCACTTCTTGTATGACGGATTTGTTCCTGCCTTTCTTCTTTGTGCTTGCCAATTTGGACAAGACATCTACTCGGGTATTGTGTTCGCGAGGGATGTGAGTTACTTCCCCGGAGGTGAATTTTTTCATCTTTTCTTTCACCAAGGTCAAGTATTCGATGAGGTTGTCGTTCTTGGCCTGGTACTCTCCTCGAACTTGCGAGGCCACGAGCTGGGAGCTGGTGAAGATTTTGACCTCCTTGGCGCCGAGGTCCTCGGCCAGCCGAAGCCCGGCGAGGAAAGCCTCGTACTCTGCTTGGTTATTCGACGTCGGGAAGGATAGTTCGAGGGATACCTCGATCAGGATGCCTTCCACGTTTTCGAGGATGATGCTCGCCCTGCTTCCCTTCGGGCTGGATGCTCCGTCGACATAGATCGTCCATTTTTGAGATCCGTTGGTCGAAGGTTCCGGGACGTTCATCTCCGCCACAAAGTTGGTCAATACCTGAGCCTTTAGGGCTTTCCTTCCCTCGTATTGGATGTCAAACTCGGCAAGTTCGAGCGACCACCTGAGCATCATCCCCACCATATCTGGTCGTCCAAGGAGTTGCCTTATAGGTTATTCGGTCCTTATGACGAAAGTGTGGGCTAGGAAGTAGTGGCGTAGCCTCCTGGCTGCGGTGATGAGGGCCAGGGCGACTTTCTCTATTTGCTGATACCTGAGCTCGGGGCCTTGGAGGGCTTTGCTCGTGAAGTAAATTAGTTTCTGCCCGTCCAGGGTTTCCCGAATGAGGACGGCGTTGACCGCTTCACTCGTGATTGAGAGATACAAGAAAAGTGTCTCCCCGCTCTCAGGTTGTGAGAGGACCAGGGGTTGCGATAGAGCTTGTTTTAGGTGGAGGAGCACCTGCTCGCATTCTTCACTTCATTCAAACGTCGCTTTTTGTCGAAGAAGTTTAAAAAATGGGAGTGCGTATTGCGCAGACTTGGCGACGAAGCGGGAGAGGGCGGTGAGCATCCCGTTCAATGATTGTATCGACTTCTTTGAGTCCGGAGTAGGGATCTCGGAGAAAGCCCTACACTTGTCGGGGTTGGCTTCGATTCCTCGCTCTGTGAGGTAGAAGCCGAGGAACTTACCTGCCCGAACGCCGAAGGTGCATTTGTCGGGGTTGAACCTCATGCGGCATCTACTCGCTGTGTCGAACACCTTCTTGAGGTGCGCGGCGTGGTCGACTTCTTCCTTGAATTTGACGATCATGTCGTCTATATAGACCTCGAGCATGTCGCCGATTTCAGCCCGGAAAAGCTTGTTCATCATCCGTTGGTAGGTCGTACCGGCGTTCTTCAGGCCGAAGGGCATTACGTTGTAGTAGTAATTGCCTGACTCGGTCATGAAAGCCGTGTGCTATTTGTCGACCTTATCCATGGGAATTTGGTTGTATCCTGAGTAGGCGGCCATGAAGGATAACAGTTTGTAACCTGCAAAATTGTCGACCAGCTGGTCGATGTTAGGCAAAGGATAGCAGTCTTTCGGGCAAGCCCGGTTAAGATCAGTATAGTCAACACACATCCTCCATTTTCCATTATTCTCTTTGACAAGTACAACGTTGGACAGCCAGGTTGTGTACCTGGCCTCCGAAATAAAATTCGCCTCTAGGAGGTCTTTTACAACTTTTTTAGCAGTCTCCGCTTTTTCGGGAGACTGCTTACGCCTACGTTGAGCTATGGCCCTAGCGGCCAGATCTACTGCGAGCTGATGGCAAGCCACCTCGGGGTCAAGGCCAGGAATCTCGGAGGCGCTCCATGCGAACAGATCAGCATTCTCCCAGAGACATGCCTTCAGCTGCTCCTTCGCTAGGTCGGGGATCCCGGTCCCAATCTTCACGTTACGGTCTGGATCATCCCCGAGGGCCACGAGCTCAAAGTCTCCGTCTGGGATGGGGCGCGTTAGGTGGAGAGGCCGCCCATTGTTTTCCGCCTGGAGGTCGAGGTCTTCTGCCCCATCTTCATCAGTTTCGCTCGAGAACCTGCTGTCGAGGTCAACCGCGTTGACGCGCGAGAGAGGCGTATGTTCAGTGTCTGAGGATGACTTTGCTCCGGTCTTGGGTTTGGTGCCGATGGAACTCATGCCTTTGATGGCAGCGTCGAAGCACCTCCTGGTCGTGTCTATGTCCCCGTGCATCGTAACTACCCGTCCCCTGGCCATGTAGTACTTCATTTTGAGGTGAAGCATTGATGACACCGCTGTAAGTTCGGCCAGGGTGGTCCTCCCGAGGATGCAGTTGTAGAGGGATAGACATTCGACCACCAGGAAGCGAGTCTTCACCTGTCGGGCAGTGTCATCGGCCCCGAATGTGACCATCAGCTCAACGTAGCCCCATGGTCTGGTGGTGGTTCCATTGAACCCCTGCAGATCTGAACTGACGTACGGGGTCAGATGTCTCTCGTCGAGCTGGAGAGTCCCGAACAGATGAGCGTACATGATGTTGACCGAGCTGCCCTGGTCGACAAGGATCCTTCGAACGTAAAAATTTGCCATCTGTGCCCTGACCAGGAGGGGGATAGTGGCGTTGGGTGCTCCGTCGGGGAGCTCTTCGAGGTAGAAGGTGATAGGGTTTGATTTCCCTTGCACCTTCTCGAGAGTAGTTGTCTTCGCCGAAGTTGCGGACTCCAGTTCGTCAAATTTCCGCTTGATCAACCCGATGGACAACTTCTCGTAACCACCCCTGGAGATAACCATTGCCTTGGGGAAGCCTTCCCAGGTGCTACGGGCAGCGATGGGGTCCTCGTGGGGGAAGTTCGACCACATGTTGCGAACTGCTTCCTGGCCCTCAATGTCTCCGGGGACGAAAAAGTCTTCGGGTCGAGTGACGCTGAGGGCGACCTGAAGCCGACTCTCGTCGGGAGGAGGTGTCTCCTCCTCGACGTTTTGGGCTCCCGGGAACAGGGACGAGGAGTATCATTTTTCTGGGTGTATTTCTTTAAGTGCCCTTCCTTGATTAGGATCTCAATTGCATCTTTGAGATGGATGCAGTCTTCTGTGACATGTCCGTGGCTCCGGTGGAACCTGCAGTACTTGGACTTGTCCGTGTTTGATTTGGGGGGGGGGTCGACTTCGGAAAGCGGACGCCTCCTTTCAGAAATTCCGAGTTGGAGTACTCGAAGAAGATTCGCGGGCGGGGAGTATTAAGCGGCGTGTACTCCGTGAACAGGCCAGCTGGTCCTTTTTGTTCGCGGGAGTCCTGGGGGAGGCCTTCCTTCTTCCTTTCTCCACCGCGTCGGGGAGGAGAGTCTTCTTTGTGGCCGCGGGGGCCTTCCTTGGGCCTCGACTCGAGGGCGATCTGCGCTGCCTCCGACTCCTCGAGCTCGATGTACGACTGAGCTCGTTGTAGGAGGTCCTCCAGACGGCGGGGTCTGTGGAGGCCCACGGACTTGGCAAAATCGGATCCAAAACGTAGTCCATAGATGATTAAATACTTCTTCATGTTGTGAGTCATATGAACTGAAATTCTGGTATCAGACGTGTGATGTTAAGGTGTGATGTCACAACAACACACTCTGCACAATGGACAGCAATAACAGTAAAATAACACCAAGAATTGTTGACCCAGTTCGGTTACAACCAACCTACTCTGGGGGCTACCAAGCCAGGGATGGAATTCACTACTTGTAGATATAATTTACAGACTCAACAACCCGTTGACAATCTCCTAAACTTATACTCTACTAATGACTTCCTACCTAAGAAACCACTTAGGTATGAGAACACCACTCAATCCCTTACAAACACTCAAAGAACCCACTTTGAGTACCCTTGATCTTACTTCACAGCTTTGATCAAGCAAACACTCTCTATTACTTCACAGCTTCTAGAGAGGACAGAAACTCAACACCTATTCAAACCCTAGAATAGTGTAAATACAAGTACTCTAAACAAACTCTAGACACTAAGCCTCTAGCTCCTGATCTTCTGAATGTTTTCTGTCGCTTTTTCCTTTAGTCTTGTGCGCTTTATATAGCTCCTTGAATTGGTCTTGGACTTGCTACAATATCTCCCAGATTTGTTATTTAAAACTGAATATTAAAACAGATTTTGTCCTAAAATCTTTTTAAATCTTCAACCTTTTAAATCTCCTACAAATCTGCAGCAGATCTCCTATGCAGCAGCAAATATCTATCCCAAGATATTTGCATCCAATGAGACAGCTTGCTCTCCTCAATTCCAGCTAATACGCAACCCTAACAACATCACAACCTGATGTTATTGATTCTACAGATCTGATGTTACAACATCACCTGTGTGACATCAGACATCCAACTTCAGCAATTAATTACTTAACACAGCCCAGTGTTAAGACTTCAATGTTGCAACATCAACACCTTGACATCAACATTGAATATACTTTGTTTTACCAAAATTCCAGCTAATCCAGAAACTAACAATCTCCCCCTTTGGCTAATTTTGGCTAAAACACTCTCTGCATCTTTAGAGACTTCAGCAGCGGAATAATCTTCATAAATTTGAAACTCTCAATCAGCAGTAGTTTGACAATATTCATAGTCTTCATTACTTGATCTGCTGCAGCACCATCTTCATTATTGACATCAGCCAATTGGTGCTCCCCCTCAAAAACATGAACCAGCATCACAGTTGTTCAGTAGCTCACAATACGCAGCTCTTCTCCCCCTTGATGTCTGCTTGGCTGCATTCTTCAAATGCTATGAAATCTTCACTAGCTCAGTCAAAACTCCCCCTTAATGCAGCAACAACTTTCAACAATGTTGCATTCAACAATGTTGCTCAGCATAGCAACTGTCAATAACTCCCCCTTAATATCTGCATCACATTAGCAGCATTTGCAATCCATGACACTCTAGACTCTCTTGGCTATTTTCTCCCCCTTTTTAGCCACAATTAGGCAAGCTTCTATAAGAAGCCCTATTAACTATAGTTAGTACACCCTAGCTCTCATTATTAGCCTCACAGTTAGCAAACAGGCAAAACAAATCATAGAAGGAAACTAAAAACAAAAACAGTGCATAAACCAGCACAATATTCAAATTACAAAACCAACAAAAAAAACTAAACTAATAACGAAACTACTAAAGGCAAGAGAAGATAAGCTAGTCTTCTTCTGAACTAGATTCTTCTCCAGGATTCTCTTCCTCCTCCTCTGAGCTATCCCCACTGGCATTTTCACACTCATCAACTTCATCTTCCTCAGAGCCATCAACATTGTTCTCAACATCATCACCACTGTTCAGTTCTAACTGCTGGATCAGCTTTTCAAGTCTCTCTTTTCTAACCAAACTGGTACTGATGACTGCATCAAGGTCTTTGCACATGGTCTTCAATTCTTCGATCAGTTCAGCCTTTGTAGTCTTCTTCTTGACTTCAGTAGTTGATGTTAGAACAATGTCTGGAACATGCTGTCCTGAAAATAGTTTAGGGTGTAGGGACAAGGCTGTCTTCCTCTGGCAAGCTATGTCTGAGCTTGTTAAAGTTTCAGGATGTTGCTCCAAGATGATACCACACACAAGAGATGGGAATGCTATGGGTAACTTGATAGCGTTTGTTTCAGCATGTTTCACCACTTGCTCAAAGATGTAGCTGCCATAGTCAAACTTAATCTTCTTCCCAATAGTACAGATAAACCTGCCCAATCCAACAGTGATTGTTGTCTTGTGGTTTGTTGGCACCCAGTTGGCAGCACCAATTCTATGAAGAATTGCATACTTGATGCTAAGTTTACTGGCCGGCAACTTCCCTTTCAATGGCCAAACCCTTATCTGACCAGCTGTAATCTCTTTACATATATCATTATCAGTCATCTCAAGTTCACTATACTCTTCATCATCTCTTCCTAGATACTTATTGATAGTCCTAGGAGAGAAATTAATGCACTTTTCTCTCACATAAACTTTCATGAAATCAATGCTCTTTTTATCAGTAATATTTCCAGAAATGTTGACAACAAATTCTTTGACAAGACTTTCATAGTACTTAGGAAACTTGGTCACAGTCTTTACCAATCCAACCTCATTAATCAGCTCCATGATATCCTTCATTTCTAAAGCTTCTTTTCCAAGCTCCCTCTCTAGGGCCAGTCTTCTCTGACATACAAATTTCCATAATGATGCACTGCTGGCATAATGAAAGGAAATGTTGTCGACTGGAACTTCAGGGACTTTGTCAGAGATTCTCTTCAAAATTGTCCTTCTGATAGGTGTGATGTCATGAACATCATCCTCATCATCACGGTCAGAATTAGAGTCTTCCCTTATTTTCCTCTTTTTGGATTTCACAGCCACTTTGCTCCATGGCTTGGTTGGACCAACAGCAGTTTTATTCTTGCCTTCAGACTTCTTTGGAGAGGATTCAACGGTCTTTCCTTTCCTTGTCTTCAGTCTCTTAGCAATACTTGGAACAGCTTTTCCAACGACTTCATCATCAGATAAGTCAACCACATTGATCACATCCTCATTCTTTTCTTCACCAAGAGTAGTTTCAGCAGGCGAAGTTCCAACATCTTCCTTAACATTAGCTTCCTCCTGCACATCATCTTCTTCTATTCTTACTTCAGAATCTTCAATAACAGACATAGCAAGTCTATAAAGATTTGTAGCTGCACTTTTCATGTCGCTCTTTTCCCTTTCAGAATGTTCTGCAGGCATTTGTCTCAGTGGTCTAGATATACCCTTTATAGGGAGCCCTTTCTCAAAGATTTTATCAACCACCTGACCTAAGCTTTTATCCACGTCTACCATTTCCTCAACAGTTTGAGAAGTGGATGACCTAGGTGCTGTTTTATTACTAAATAGCACACTCGTAACAAGCTTTTTCGTTTCATTATCTCTAAAAATAGTCCCAGCCCTTTTTGGAACAAGTTTAGAAGGTCTAGATTTACCTGATTCAGGAAGAATGGTTGAGAGGGGCTCAATGTCCATGGGATTGAATACTGAACCTTCGTCAGTGGAAACCCTAGCTCTTTCTTTTGTGGAACTCTGACACTCAGATTTCTTGGATGGAGACGCCATGACTCTTTTCAGTGAGAGTTGATTCTTGAAGTCGAAGGAGTTGATTCGTTACGAGAACAGAGCTTTGAAGAAGCGTGAAGTTACAGTACCGGGAAAGGGAGTTCTGAGGCTAGGAGCTTGATTTGGAGTGTCAATGACTTTTTCCCTCCATAAAAACTTTCCTTTTAAAACATTCACATCAGAACTTGTTAACTCTAAGTGACCTTTCAGCATCCTGATATCATAGTCTGATGTTATAACATCAACTAGAACATCACTAGTTGAATCTCCTTCAAGAGTGGTCCACTGATAGCAGTTGTCTTTGGTTCTGGCACCCTTCATAACAATCTGATTGTGCTCATCAGAAACCACACACTCATGCTTAGTGTAGTTTACCTTGTAACCTTCATCACACAACTGGCTTATGCTGATCAAACTTGCACTTAAGCCACTGACAAACAGGACATTGTCAAGTTCAGGTCTACCATCACCTTGCACTTTCCCAACTCCTGCAACAACACCTTTTTCTCCATTGCCAAATATAACTTCATGAGAGGGACAAGGTATAAGTTCAGCAAACATGAATCTACATCCAGACATGTGTTTGGAACACCCACTGTCAAAATACCATGTTCCTTCTTTAGCCTCTTTGTCAGCCAAGTGAGCCAATAAGCACTTCACCTTCTCCTTAGGTACCCATTGTTTAACAACTTTGGGCTTGTACTCTCTCCATCTGTTTTGAGGCTGAGGGTATCCATGCAGCTTGTAGCAAAAGTACTGCATATGTCCAAACCTTCCACAATAATAGCATCTCACCCTTTCATCTCTGAATCTTCTGCCATGATGAGATTGCTTATGCTGCCATCCATAATGTGGTCTCCTCCTACCATAACTGCCCTACCATCTATTATGCTGGTATCTTCTCCCATAAGACGGCTGAGACTGCTGTTTCCTGGATTGTCTCCCATGATGGTGTGGCTTTCTTCTTCCATAGATATGAGGAACAACATTGGCGTATCCATATCCATAACCATACCAATTGTCCTGATGTTGAGACATGTGCTGTTTGAACTGAGCAGCTTGCATGCTCTTGTGGTATTGTGGGGGCATATACTGACTAGCTCCTTGTGGCTGCTTTCTTTTCTGATAAGGACCAGTCTTCTTCTCAATCTTCTTAGGTTGGGAAACATCAGCTTTCTTAGGGGTAGGATCCTGCTTCTTTGGCTGATGTTGAGATGAAAGTTGTGACACTTCCTTCTTTGAACCTGAAGTGCTTCCTTCTGAAGTTCCCTTATCTTCAACCACATAACCTATCCCAGCTTTGTCTCCAGCAGCTTTTTCTGACTGAAGGATCTTGTCAAGTGTGTCTGTACCACAGCTCAGCATCCTAACAGACTTGGTCATTTGATCAAGGTGAGCTCTAACTAGCACCACTTCATTTTCAAGATCAGTCTTTTCATTCTCTAGCTGAGCAATCTGTTGCTTGTGGCACTTGTTTTCTTGACAAATCTCAGCACTTTTTAAACACAGCTCTTGATAAGTAGATGCTAACTCCTCATAAGTTACTTCTCCATCACTAGAATCATCATCAGAAACAACAGCTCCTGTTAGGGCTCTAACATGCTTTGCTGACTCACCTTCACTTTCACTATCTGAGTCAGACCAGGAAACTGTCATGCCCTTCTTCTGCTTTTTCAAGAAGGTGGGACATTCTTTCTTAACATGTCCATACCCTTCACACTCAAAGCACTGCACTCCTTTATCTTGGGCAGTTTTCTCTTCATCCTTCTTGCTGGTGTCAGAAGTCATGTTCTTGACATTAGGCCTGGAGTTATTATTCATTCTCTTGAATACTTTGGTGAACTGTCTTCCCAACATCACTATGGCCTGAGATAGATCCTCCTGGGATTCAGATCTCTTCCCTTTCTCTTCTTCACCATTTGTCACCAGGGCAATACTCTTTGGCTTCTTTTTTGGTTCTTCCTCATTCAACCCAAGCTCAAAGGTTTGAAGAGATCCAATGAGCTCATCAACTCTTATCTTGCTGATGTCTTGTGATTCTTCAATGGCATTAACCTTCATCTTATACTTCTTAGGTAGGGACCTAAGGATCTTCCTCACAAGCTTTTCATTTGACATCTTCTCACCAAGAGCACTGGATGCATTAGCCAGCTCTAGAACATTCATGTGGAAGTCATGAATGGTCTCATCATCCTTCATCTTCAGGCTTTCAAATTTTGATGTTAAAATCTGAAGTCGTGACATCTTGACTCTAGATGTTCCTTCATGAGTAGCCTGCAAGATATCCCACGCTTCCTTAGCAACTTCACAGGTATTGATTAACCTGAAGATATTCTTATCCACTCCATTGAAGATGGCATTTAGAGGTTTGGAATTTCCAAGGGCGAGCTCATCTTCCTCCTTGGTCCATTCTTCTTCAGGCTTTAGCTTAGAGGTGCCTTCTTTATCTTTACCAGCATCATCCTTCTCACATACAACAGGTGCTTTCCACTCTTTAATAACAGCCTTCCAAGCCCTACTGTCCAAGGATTTTAAGAAGGTGGTCATCCTTGGCTTCCAATAGTCATAATTGGATCCATCCAAAATAGGGGGTCTGTTGACGAATCCTCCAACTTCTTTGTCCATCTTTACACCAGAAAGTAACTTCCCTAGATCTCACCCAGAGACAGACAGGATGCCTGCTCTGATACCAATTGAAATTCTAGTATCAGACGTGTGATGTTAAGATGTGATGTCACAACAACACACTCTGCACAATGGACAGCAATAACAGTAAAATAACACCAAGAATTGTTGACCCAGTTCGGTTACAACCAACCCACTCTGGGGGCTACCAAGCCAGGGATGGAATTCACTACTTGTAGATATAATTTACAGACTCAACAACCCGTTGACAATCTCCTAAACTTATACTCTACTACTGACTTCCTACCTAAGAAACCACTTAGGTATGAGAACACCACTCAATCCCTTACAAACACTCAAAGAACCCACTTTGAGTACCCTTGATCTTACTTCACAGCTTTGATCAAGCAAACACTCTCTATTACTTCACAGCTTCTAGAGAGGACAGAAACTCAACACCTATTCAAACCCTAGAATAGTGTAAATACAAGTACTCTAAACAAACTCTAGACACTAAGCCTCCAGCTCCTGATCTTCTGAATGTTTTCTGTCGCTTTTTCCTTTGGTCTTGTGCGCTTTATATAGCTCCTTGAATTGGTCTTGGACTTGCTACAATATCTCCCAGATTTGTTATTTAAAACTGAATATTAAAACAGATTTTCTCCTAAAATCTTTTTAAATCTTCAACCTTTTAAATCTCCTACAAATCTGGAGCAGATCTCCTATGCAGCAGCAAATATCTATCCCAAGATATTCGCATCCAATGAGACAGCTTGCTCTCCTCAATTCCAGCTAATACGCAACCCTAACAACATCACAACCTGATGTTATTGATTCTGCAGATCTGATGTTACAACATCACCTGTGTGACATCAGACATCCAACTTCAGCAATTAATTACTTAACACAGCCCAATGTTAAGACTTCAATGTTGCAACATCAACACCTTGACATCAACATTGAATATACTTTGTTTTACCAAAATTCCAGCCAATCCAGGAACTAACATGAACCTCGACAGCTTCCCTGTTGAATCTCTCAATGTAGTTCCTAAGAGATTCGTTCTTCCCCTGGAAGATGCTCTCTAGGGCGGCCCCCGTCTTCGGGTGTCGACGAGACGCTGTGAAGTGCTTGGTGAAGCGTTGCCTTAGTTGCTTCCAGGATGTGATCGACCCGGGTGCCAGACCTTTGTACCTGGTCATGGCGCCCTTCCGTAAGGTCGTCGGGAAAAGCCTGCACTTAATGGCCCCTCTGACATTTCTGAAGTCGAGCATGGCTTCAAAACTTTCGACGTGATCATCTGGGTCGGTCAGGCCATCGTAGGTCCCCAGTGGTGGGGGTTTCTCCATTCCTGCAGGAATTGGGGCGTTCATGATCTCCCAGGATAGGGGGTCCTCTGTTCGTCGTCGTCGCTTCCGGATGGGGACCTTGAAGGGGATCGGTGATGTCGACCAGGTCCTTGTTGCGGAGGGGAATTCCTTGAGCGGTTCCTCGGCCTTTCCTCAGTGGTCTTGCTCTTCTTGGTGGTTGAGGAAGGTCTGGGTTCCTTCCGAGGCGGGGAACGATGGCGCTTCTGGGAGATCGCCGCCTGGGGGCGCTCGAGGTATGGTCGACGTCCCTCACGCACCGGCGAGGGAGTTCGAGATTCTTCTGACAGGGTCCTTCGCGGGGAAGGAGAACGGCGAGGCGACGGTGGACGACGATGTCTTCGCAGGGAAGATCATCGTGTCCACCCTCGCTCTAGTGCTTCAATTCTAAGATTCTGGTGTGCGATCAGCTGGTTGGTCTGATTGACCAAGGCAAATTGGGCCACGGTGCTCGAATCTGCATTGGGCGGAGGAGCAACTGGCTGAAAGACGGCTTGCTGGTCGTCCTGCTGGGCGGCGTCGTAAGCCTTGTCTTGGGAGTCTGGGGAGGCGGATTGCTCCTCTCTCACGTCGCCTTGCTCGACGTTGAGGGCAGCCGCGTCCTCGTGATGGTTTCCGTTCTTGAGTTGCACGAGGACGGTGTCCAGAGCTTTGTTTGTAGATGGGTTGTTGGCCATGCTGGTGAACGAGAGGATTGCTTTGGTTTATCGTTGAAGGAAAAATGGGGAAGCAAGAGGTTCCCACAGACGGCGCCACTGATCGTACCTGGATAAGACAGTTATTCAGTGGCCAGCAACGTCGTATGGACTTCAGCTCCGGTGAGGTTGAAAGACGGCCGGGGGGGTTGTACCTGCAAGGTACTCCGACGCTCAAGTAAGGCAAATGTCACAAGTAAAAGCAAGTACAGAAAAAGGTTAGAGTGTATGAGATTGCGTAACCTGACCCTCTCAAATGAGAGGGTATTTATAGAGAGCCCCCAGCGCGGGGCCAATGGTTACTTGCACTGGGCTGGATTGCCAGGCCCAATCCAAGCAACTGGCAAGGCTTACATAGCGTAGTGAAGACCAGCATGTGGTCTTCACCTTGGGGTAACTGTAACACCCCAAATCTATACCCCCAAATAATAAAGCAGTAAAAGAAAATTCAAAATTTCATCAGAGTATATTTAAATTATCATGGCATAGACCAAGGGGTCACATCAAATTGAAAACAATACATACAACACCTACTCACAAAGATATGCAACAGTGGGGTAGCAATCAACAGAGGAACTCAGTTCCTTACACCCACATTTCAGAATTTAGAATAAAAGCGGAAAATCTAAAACTGAATAACATACATATATATCACATGAAAAGTTTGTCATACATCAAGTTGTACATGCACAAGCCAAAAGTTTATAT